>BSWB01000007.1:14984138-16404754 GCA_033239125.1 Fagopyrum homotropicum
TGTTTGAGTAAAATGCAGGATTTATATCGACAAACGTATTTTTATAGACATTCTTCAGCTACAAGCAGCCCACTTAGAAAAAAATTATATGGGCTTTTAAGAGTATTGCAGATAATTGTCATCAAGACAATGCAATTTGCTATATCAATAGTCATACTATCTGGTCAAAGAGAGTGCAGGGAAAGGAAACTAACAAAATGGTGTGGTCAACTCTTGATCTTCAACTTCCTCTGAGGTTTCAAGTCCACAACCACGACGCTTATGTTGTCTTTGCTTCCTTTTTGAAAAGCAAGCTTCGAGAGATAATCCGCTGCCGCTTGAGCAGCTGCGTCCACGCTCTTGCCTCGTTCTTCTGTCAGGGTTGCCCCGTACTTTTTGTGCCATAGAAGGATTCTCCTCCTTGCTGCTTCACATGCCTCTTCGTTTGTCATCACGTCCCATAACCCGTCTGTTGCTAGGATCAGCAGGTCGTCGTCTTTTGCCCTTGGGACGTACATCACTTCTGGGTCCGCAATCACACATGGTTTGAAGTAACCATCACCTGAACCAAGCAAATGCAAAACTCATATTCCTATGCTTCTTATTTTGATCAAGAAGGTCAATACTCCCATAGCAGATCTTACATCATGCAACAAAGCCAAGAATATCACCCGCTAGTCAAGCGAGTCTACAGGAAGCCCTATAACCGCCATTCTACTAAAATGATTAACGGAAATTTGAAACAATAATAGATCAAGTTCTATGATTTAGATCTACATTCCTTAGGAAGATGTGAGCAATTTCCAAGCAGTTTGTCTTACATAATTCATATTTAGTTCAAACATGTAATACAGGTATGAGTCAATTGATTTTGCTAGTACTCTTCTCCTCATAACTAATCTACTCACATGTTGTGTAAATTTTGAAGAGCTTTTTTTTTTTTCGTCGTTAATCTTACTATATTTTTTTTATTACTATTCTAAACAAATAAATCATTGAATATATAGTTTAACTTCTTTAGCAAACTTAAATATTTAACTTCTCAAATGTATTAATGAGAAAAAAACTACTTAAGGCTACTGGAGTAGACTAGCAAGTCACGAAGGTGAGAATTTTTTTGTCAAACAGAGTACATCTGCCATTTAAGTGTTCAAAATGACACTAGAACATTCTTCAACACTTCCTAGCATATTATGCATAGATAACATTTTTCCAAGTTTAAGCCCGCACTCCTAGATAAAAATTAAGCTAAGATCCATGATCAGCCATTCCAGAAGTAAGAGAAGTTCCCTTAAAGTCCTTTGTCCAAAGTGACACAGGTGCTATCAAAAGTCAGTTCTTCACAATCTGCCCATGCCCATGGCAGCCATGTTCAATGTTTACAAGTTACAATTACTTAACAACCTACACTCCCTCATAATATGAAAAATAGTACGTTGTTTTAAAAAAGTGAAAATGATCATATCGATTATTACAATTAAAATAAATTGTTGTGATTTATATAACATTAAATTGTCAATTAAATTACATATCAATCCAAATATGGTGAGGATGGTACGACATGTGGAAGAAGATGCTTTTGTTTTAGTAAAAAGAAATACATTTAGAGCAGAAACTTTTAATAAGGTTACGACATGCAGAAGAAGAGGCTTTTGTTTTAGTAATGTCTAAAGATTGTGGATGATTATTCTAATAGCTTAAGAATCTGCAAATGATAAGAGTCTGATTTTTGCAGGGGGCTTATTGTCTCTACCTCATAACGTAATATTTGTATATCATATACTGAATCAAATGCCTTTATTAGATTTTCAAAGTCAAGTTGCAGAGCTACACATTAATTACTTGCATACAGTAATTGGTTAGTATTGTTTACTTTGTCCTACACTTACATTGTGCCCAAGAGATATTCCTAAAGATAATTATGACAGGTCTCATAAAGTAATTCTATTAGCAGTTTTGTGCAAATTTAAAGACTAGAGATGACACTGTATCTCCTGTAAAATAAACATTTTTTTATGGTAGTTTTAGATGTGTGATATTCCTAAACAGTGAAGCTTGGACCTAAATGGACATCCATGCTAGATTCATGATGACTGTTAAGTTGGCATCTTTGTTTCTGCTTTCGCTTTGTTCTGAGACGTGGGTCTCAAAACAAATCAATTTCAAGCATCACTTTAGCTTTCGATTTGTTTTGAGCTTGTCACTACATGGATATAATTTTATTCAATGTTCTGTTCTTTAGTGAGTAATCAATTTCAAGCATCTATACTTCAGCTTTAACCCCCCAAAGCAGAAGCAAACACAGCCACACTTGGCATAATCTACCCCTGGAGATCAACAATGAAGAACTTTCTTTTAGACTCATAAAGGACTTGACAAAGGGCAAGAGCTCTGCAGTTCTCATGTTCAAAAATCATCCCGGTTAAGGAATTATAGAATGGAAAGACTCAGTTTGGTCAGCCATGGACCATGCTACTACTTTACACATAGGAGCAGACTAAGGATCACTACATTCTAATCCATCTATTTCTATTTTCTTCACTTGAACTTGATTCCAAATTTCCAAAGCAATCATAATAAGTCTATTGATCTATTCACTTCTTCAACATAAATAAGAAAACACTTTCTATATGCTCTTTAAAGACTATTAACTAAATAAGTTTGTCCAAATGCTGTCAGAAATGATCACTTTTTAGCCTTTGCTTTGTTAAGGAGCTAAAGTAACAGGAATACCCAACAAGATGGTGGATCACTTCAGTAAGAGAGTAGGAAGGGTATACGGTAGATTCATCTAGAAAGATGGTTGTGGCAGCTGGTAGGTTTTGCGTCATTCGGCCATTTGACTTGGTCAAGGGACGGGGTCCTTTGCAGGGGTAGGTTATGTTCTTGTATTATTGGAGGCTTCTAGTAAACTTTCCTTCCTCTTCATTATTTTTGTTTGAGCCTCCTGTTCCGAGTTTACTGTTCTGTGGCAAAAATTGTTGTTTTTGTTCTGAAATTCAGTTGCCCGGTCCGTAGTTATTTTACAGTTTCGAAGCCACATCTTCTCAAAAGTAAAGTTTAAGATTAAAAAATTTCATAAAAGGGTGTGATACACAAATAGTTCTCCATGCAGCTATAGTAAACATTCAGTGCAGTAAGCTTACCAATAGATCTTGACATTGCAAGTACACCAAAAACCCGAAAGCCGTTCCACTGTATAACTTTGCCTCCTGCAGCTTCTATCCTATCCCATTCATCTTTTCTATCAGGCTGAAAAACAAAACAAAAAAAAAGAAAAAGAAAACACATCAAGATATAAACTCTGAACTATCAGTTCAGAGCCAGAGAAAATAAACAAGAATAGAAGCACAAATCCTACCTTATGATCCACTGACAGTGGCACCGGTGCTTTTCCACGACAGAGCACGGCCCTTGAATCCCCACAATTGGCAACTATAATGTGACTTGTACAAACAATAGCTGCAACAGCAGTAGACCCAACAGTTTCAGGTGCAATAGGATCAGTTCTAGCCTCAGAACTATCCCCTACAACCTTGGGTTGACGAACTCCTCTGACCTCCTCATCAACTTTGACAAAACATCGAATAAAAGCTTTTTCCCATTGTTCTTGGCAACTAATACCAACACTTCCATCTTGCAATTCTCCTTTCAGTACTTCTATTTCCTCGGACAGTGCCACGTGTAATCGCTCCCGGCAGTAATTAGCAACCTGAACACACAATTACCATATAAGATAAACTAAGAATCTGCAAAAACGCTGTAATCTTATTATGTGCAAAAGTTTAACATCTAAAAGTATACAGAAATATGAGAACAAAATAGTATTGTTGAGTGTACCTGACAGCCCCCATGTCCATCATATACACCATAGAAGTGGAGAGTTTGACTCAGATTTTGACTTACACCATTGAGCGTATGATCATCCGTAAACAGTTTATAAGGAAGTTTGTCAAAACACGGCACAGTTGCCACAGCATCTTCCATCTCAGGTCTCCTACCACAGACAGATGTAACCCCCCAAAGAGGCACAGTATCCACATGAGAGACAAACTGAGTGCTCATTGTTCTAATTATCTTCTCTTGGGGCGCTTCAATAAGCATTGGAGATGAGCTCGACTCACATCCATTACTATCTTCCACATAAAGATCCTCAGCCACCCCAAAGACTTCAGGCACAGGGTCCAAATCAAGATTTGGTTCCCAAGTCCTAGATTTCTTAAAATTACCTCCAGATTCTAAATCTGTAGCAATCTTCTCCACGTTGGAGAAAGAGGGGGAATTTGAGCTAGAATTAGCCTCTGCAGACAAAAACTCCTCGTTGTTGATACTGCTGCATTCACTGGAAAATGAATGAAAACACAAGTTCTCTTTTAACGAGAAGTCTTCGCCTGACAGGGAATCGCGCTCTACCCTAGCTTCTGAAGCATTGCTATTGCTCAAAACGCCACTAATATCTTCAACCACCATTTTCGACGAACTAGGTTGCTCATTGTAACAAAACGAGCCTATCACTTGAGCTGGCGGATCATTACAACCCGAACTCTCATTCTGCTGAAATTCCATTCCAACAGGCAGATTCATCACACCCTTATCTGATAAAAAACAAGCAGCAGAATTTGTTTTCAGCATAAACTCAGTGATCTGCAAAGAGGATGCCACTATCGATCTCTCAGTATCTGTTTGCTCCTCAGTTAACGCTGGAGATAATTTTTCCATCCAATTCCTTCTCAGCTTTCGGTCAACTTGATCTTTCAAACACCTCACGAATACAAAGACCTCAAATCACCCCCTACCTTCCTCTACCACCACCACATGGTTAGATCCCAGATGAACTTGTATGCACCTAACACCAGATAATATCACCAACTCCTCTAAACCACAGCTGACCACAAAAATTACTTGGTAAAAACCCAACAAAAGGTTTATCAAATCCTTGTCAATACAACAGATCGCATGTTCATATCCATGACAACTTCTCCGTATCAATACAAACCCTATCAACGAATAGGTGAAAAATCAAGCAAAGAAGACCAATAATCCCTCAGAAACACACTTTCTTTGCCTGCTTCTTCACCAGTTCTAAACCAACAACTAACGAACTGGATCCAGATTCCAAGGGGGAGAAAAAAATTAATAAGAACATGTACTTCTTTTGAGTGCCTATGGATTAAAAGTAGCACAACTTTCTTTTTTATGAATTTATCAACAAAGGGATGAATAATAAAAGGGTAGAAGAAGGCTCATGAAAAAGGACCAAATGATGAAGACAAGAAAGCACCAGTATATCACAAGAATAAACACGCTCTTATAAAGTCACAAAGCTGTTACCTAGATCTGAGGCAACCCTTGACAGCCTCTTCTCAATACTCGTCCTCCAACTGCTCAAATCTGAACCCAGATGTTTCTATCAATCCCTAACAAACCCAATTTAATCTTGAATTGAAAAGGGGGGAAATTGAGAGCTAGCTACCCCCAAGTGCTCTCCTCCTCCACCCGTTTTCTTGGCATCAAATTTATTTTTTGGAAGCAAAGAAAACGCTTGCAGAAAACAGGGAAAGCAAAGAATATAGGAGGTTGGGTAAAGGATTGGACTTTTGCTTGATTAGCAGTTCCAAACTCCAAAGTGGTGCATATAATTCTGAACAGAAAAGAAACGGGGAAGCTGAGAGAAGGACAGGGAGCAGGAGGAAAACACAAGTGATATGATTGTTAACTATTGATTTTTGTTTTTCCCTTTTTTCAATTATTATTATTATTTTTTATGGCTTTTTGGATGTATTTTGTGTGAGATCTAAGGTGGGTATGCACTTCATCTGTCACACTCTTTGCTCAACATAAGTTATTGGGTAAATTTCATCGAAATGCTGTGGTTGGGTAAATTACACAAACCCACCCTAATTTAAATACTTTTGCACAAAAAATACGTATTTTCAATAAAAATTACAATTTACCCCTGCCTTCTTTATTTTTAAACAAGAAGAGGAATTATGACAAAGTACTCGGGTGCAATGAGATGTCTTAGAGCATCTTTCAAATAAGAACAAAAAGTTATGCACAAATCGAATCAGACATAAAAAAGCGTTGTGATCAAGTTAAACAAGTTTGTTAACCATCGGATTGACTTTCCTATAACATGACATACAATAATAAAGTCAAAATTCAAAAAAACTAAGACATCTTGCATGGGGATATTAATATCTCAATGATGTTTTCATATGCTTTTAATCAATTATCGTTAAATTATCACTAATAGTACGATACCTAATCTTTAGTTTCAAACAAATCTTTTGTTTTTAAGAATTTTTCTTAGAAGAGTTCAAGCTTCAATTTGCAGAATTGATGAATCTTCTATATTTTCACATTTTAGGATTTAAATGCATCATCGAGAATTGATAACCTATTTATCATAATTTTTTTACTATGTTAGGAGCACTATCAAGTCAGGGGTCTACACTATGTTTTTGATGACAATTGCAATAGTAAAATGGAAAATACAATTTTTTTTTTTTACTTTTGTTCTTCAATTTCATCTAAATTTCATTTCATTTTGTATTCTTCCAATTTGTTATCCGTATATTTATAATTTTGGAACTGTTGACAAAATTTTCTTTGATGAAAGGTAATAAGATTCCTTGATACAACACTCCCTACCATGCAAAAACAAGTTACCAAATTTATAAAAGATACCACCTAGTAGATTGGTAGTAATTTAAAAGGTTTATATGTAAAAATAGCCTCTTTTCTATGGGTTATTAAAAATAGCCTCTTTTCTATGGGTTATTAAAACAAATTTTTAGTTAAGAGGTTGAGGACATATTATGAGAGTGAGATACCGGTTTTTAGCTAAGAGGTATGGTTTATTTTCTAGTTTTTATAAAGAGAAAATTGGTTAACTTCCAATTAAGTTCATTTATGGTGCAAGTAAGATTGATTGATACCATGTCCGTTGGAAATTGAGTTGTTTATAGCTGACGTCTTCATTAAACTTAAAAAATTCAATTCATTATCTATCAAACATGTATTTAGAAAAATCGACGGTGTAGTCGACATGCTGACTCATGGACATTTTTTTTCACTCGTTGACATCTATGCATATTATGAACTTAGTGTTCTCATCCATAAGTATGTTGTAGACTTGTAGGATGAATCATCTCTTATAAGTAATTCTTCACAATTCCTTTCTTTTCTATAAAAAGATTGATCAATATAATAAATAGCTTCTTCAATCAATTTTTATTTACTAAAAAAATCAACTCGATTACTTCAATCCTCCAATCATCTTCGAAATACATCTCACTAACTAATAACCTTTGCATACCATAAATAGCACTCCTTGGTAGCTACCTTAAAGGTATCAATACATAGTAATTGACTTGTTATTTTGTTATTTATGCCGTGTTCGGTTTACCATTTATACAAAATTGCGCTCGATGACAGAAACTCAAGCGGAGTCCACATGTGCGGGAGTTGGGATAAAAAGCGAACACTAAATTTAATATTGTGCGAGCGTATGATAAGGGTCAGAATCAGGAACGTTGAAGTCGAGCGTTGGAGGACGAAAAACTCTATAAATATAGAAGAATGAAGCTCGATTTTTAAGAAACAAACACTATTGCTCTCATCTCTTTTGAGTTCAAAAGTTTGTTCGACTTTATAAAAATACCACCATATAAAGACGGATATAATCTTTCATTCGAAAGACTCGACAATAATACTTCATTCAACGATCTCAATTATAACGATTCGATGCATGAGCTTCAAAATCATCTTGAAATAAGTTTTTAATATACTTTATTTTTCTTATTTATGCGAACAAATTTGTATATGTTATGTTTTATGCATATTTTTATCAAAAGTATATCGAGAAGATTAAGTTACTAAGACAACTTTTTTTTTATAGAAAACAAACTAGACCCCAAGCATTTAACAATTTAAAAAAAAAAAGTAAAATAAATATTAAGTACATCTTTATTAGGTAGTTACAATATTAATGGAAGATAATTAATTGTGAAAATATATTAAATAAGCTAAAAATTAGGAAATTGGTTAACGTAAAAAAGGTAACCGTAATATTGAGATTTCGGAATCTCTTAAATCCGCCATTTTTTCCATTTTAATCGAAACCAAACTCAAAGCAAAAATCGTTCTCTGAAGTCGAAAGCAGATTCTCCATTGACATTCTTCTCCACGTCTCTTCTTCAACTCATTCTTCAGCATCAACATCCGATTTCAATCGAGTATTTAACGGTCGTCTTCAACAGGTATAACCGAAACCAAACTCAAAGCAAAAATCCGTAATTTTCGCCTATCTTCAATCGCCATTTCCAAGTATGATATTTTCGTCGATTGTACTCAGGTTTTCGAAGAAGACGACTCTATCTTACACAAATATATTCGAAAATTTAGTGTAACCCATCATTCGATTTCAATGCCTATTAAAGACCAAATTTTGCAATAGTTATGTACCAAATATGTAGTTTGTGTACATTTTATATTTTGGATTTGTTGAAATATAGACTTCTATTGTGTTCGTATGTATCAAATATGCAAGTTGTGTACATTTGGAGTGGTGTTTGATGATACACAAACATATTTTGTGTGTACACATATCATGTTGTCAATTTGAGTATGTACAGTCGAACAAACTCTGTTGTAATTTACCAACCAAACAATGATACACAGACATTGTCTGTACAAATATCATGTTGTCAATTAGAATATGTACAGAAGAACACAAGGATGAACAACCACACGATTAGAGTAAGAGAATCTTCCCCTTGATTTACGGTTTATTGAGATATTTACTTACCCGTTCGATAATTATTAATTGCTTATTAAATGGAGAGAGAAATATATTCTGATTTCCTTAATATCCTATTTTTATTTTAATATATATTTTTTATATAATATGGAGGGGTCTAATTTGTACACATTTTTTAACTTGAGACCCTATGTTCATGATTACAAAAACTACCTACTCTCCTATTTTACCCAACCCAAGTATATTCGCATAATGTATAACTATAGTTGTTCATTTGCATAACATTAGGTGGTTGAAAGTAGATAGCTATGGGAAACAAATGTATAGAAATATCATATATAGTTTAATCTAATTTTGTTTTTTTTGGTAAGGAAAACGGGGAGAAACGATTCTCACCCATATTTATTTGAAAGAAACCATGAAATAGCTAACGGATGACATGCCGTTGGGTCGTTACTCCGCGGGCATCGTTTTTCAACAGAGGAATTACAGTACTTGGCGGTTGCCTAATGAAAAAGTAACCTAATGGATACGTGTAAACAAGTGAAGCAAGGTGATCTGCGACAGCATTAGCCTCTCTATAATTATGACGGAATTGAACGAGCCAATCCCTATGAAGGAAGCCTTGGCATCTCGATACCAGACTGAAAAGAGGGTGAGATGGATGGATATTCCGATTAAGAAGCTTAACAATGAGCTCGGAATCAATCTCTGCAATTACCTTCCGAAACCCTTTCTCCCATGCAAGTTGAAGACCCGAAGCAAGACCCCAAAGTTCCGCCTACGGTACACTGCACAGACCCAAATTCATCATGAACCCACAAATCCACTGACCATGTAAGTCCCTTATGACTCCACCAGCCGAGGCCTTCCCTGCATTAGCATGCACATACCCATCCGTATTAAGCTTGACAGAGTCATCAGGTGGTGCAGTCCAACAAATGCCTACACTAGTTCTATTCGATCTGGAGTTGTTATCCCTCTTTCTGGCGAATGCCAGGTGAATGTTCTTGGTCTGAGTAGCGATAAAAGAAACCATGTTTCTCGGATGCGCATCACTGCAGGAAATGGAACTGTTACTCCAGTTCCAGCACCGCCACAGAGAAACAGCAAAGCAAGAGTCCCAAGGCATGTTGTCAACAATTTGATCTTTGCGGGAAAGATTAGTTAATAACCAGGTGTTGAAATCAGAACAGAAGAAATCCCCAACGTGATCCTCGGACAACAAGCTACTCCAAACTGAGAGAATACGGGGACAATCCCTAAATAAATGCAAGAGAGTTTCCTGGTGAATTGAACAAAGAGTGCAAGCTGGGTCTGCAGTGAGATGTCTCCTGAAACGCTCAGAGTTAGTAAGTAGCTTGTCATGTGCTGCTTTCCAATGAAACGTCCTAATGTGCTCCGGAATTTCCAACATCCAGATGATACAGAATAGGTTTGCATGGGGCTAACAGGGCGGGACTCAATGACAACAACCCTAAACGCAGAAGAAGAGGAAAACGCCCCATCTGAAGTAAGAATAATGCTTGTGGTTTTTGGTATAAGTTATTCTGATAAGCTCGTCTTCATGGTTTTTTCATGACCGATAGAATTTCATAGGCTTGACTTGTTTTATGGGGAGATTAAAAAAATTATGGTGTTGATCATAAATAAATCACGGTCAAACAGATGCGACTACGTAAACTTCGTATCTTTCTTTGACATACAAACGGTATGAAGACCCTAAGAAGAAGAAATACACCAACATTGATTTTGAGCCATCAGCTAGCCGAGATAACAGCTTATTGGAAGACGGATGTGAGTTTGAACTAAAGGGGTTGCAAGATGAGCTTCAAAATGGATATTTATGGTTATATAGAGAGTGCATAACCACACCCTTCTTGAACACTTGAGGGGTATGTATATGTTGGGTGGTTAATGCCCACACAATATCGAAATGTGAGACTTGCGATTGTCATGGGTTGCGGTTGAAATCGAAAATATTTTGGAGAATCTACCGTTATATCTGGATAACGTGACCCTAACAAGCACTACATACACCGAAGGAATGTGAATACTATGTGAATGTCAAGAGGTTATCTGAATCATTATGAAGTGTTCGAGTTTATTCTCGATAATCGAAAATCTAGACTTTTTTAAAACTTGCTTCCCTACATCATCATCATGGACGGCTCTCAACCATAAATACCTCGGTGGAAAAATTGGTCCATGCACAAAGGTGTTCCTATGAGACAACGTGCTCCATGATCTAACTTTCAGATTCCGTACAGCCTCCCTCGTCCCTCACCTTTTCCTGCTTTGGTCGGTATCAAACCATTATTTTCATGTCCTTACATTTATTCAAATCTCATATTCTCTGACTTTTAGGCTACACAGATAAAATCACTCGAAATATTACCGGATCAGTCACAAATTTGGATCATTTTAGTTCCAATGTTTTGTCATAAAGTTAAAAACTTTAATAAACAAACTCCAATATTTTGAGTTAAATTATGGTCTCGTACCGAAAGTTTTAAATTAGAGTCATACTTGATAATAGCAATTCTAACAAAGATTGCCAAAAGAAATGCATATGCTTAGGCTTGTTCTACTTCAACAAGATTCTACTTCAGCCACAAACTAGGAAGACTCTTGTGTACTACTATTAGTTATGTCTGATTTGAATCCAAAGACGAATATGATCCAGATATTTGAACAAGAATTTCCAGAGACGAAATCCATTAGAAACATACCTGTCTAATTATGGGGCATTGCAAATGTCAATATCATGAGGGAAGAACTCTTCTTGCCAGATCTCTTTATCCTGCCAAACTATACAAGTACTATTGCCTCGGAGAAGATAGAGGAAAACATCGTATGAATATCATGTAAGAAAATTTACCTCGGAGATTGTCCTTGCCCTGGTATCACCCTCAGAAACCTATCAGAGAACTAGAACAGCACACGGTAGAAAAATGGAGATAACAAGCAATCGAACAAAATTTACCCATTAACTGAAAGTAAAAGGGAAGCCATTTCTTTTTTATTAAAAAAAAATAGAGTTATGTACCCGAATGGATTGTGCTTCACTCTATGAACTCTACAACCTCAAAAGGGTATTTACAATAATAACTAATTTGAGCTATAGCCTGTATCTATATTATGAAGCAAAATAACCACTAAATTGGTCATTAGATGACTATGCTGATTATTTGAGTTTAGGAAAGTATGAGATGACCACTTAGACCAGGATATTTACGTCTGACAGGTCATCCATTGGGATTTCGAGTCCCATAAAATCATGACTTGGAAATGAGTCGTCATCAATGTGCAGCCAAGAAGCAAGATCATGTCCTTGGCCACCAAGATATACATCTATTTCAGGGACCTCTAGGTTAGTAGAATCTACAGCGGGATCATCCATGCCATTAATGCCCGAGTCTTCTGTCTCCTTGGCAATGTTATCCGTCATATTCTCACATGGCAGCGGTGAAACTGACCCCTTTGGATTTAGACCGTTGACAGAAGAGGATTGTTCAGCCATTCTCTGACTTTCTTTGGCTTTAGGCTTTTTATCTCTGTTATTGCTGCTTACAGATAGACCAAGCTTCGCTTTTCCATTTTCGGACACAAAATTCCGAGCATGGCCTTTTTCACTTCTTACCCTGTCACTCCTCTTTCTTTTAGGGACAATAGAACTGCCAATAACATTGAGTGAATATCCTTCCATCGTTTTATTTGAGCATGTATCCTGTTTGCTGATATCTTGCTCGAGTGAGGAGGGTTCTTCTGAAAGCATGTAGGAATAACACCTATCAGACACGTTCTCTGAGTCTGTGGTACCATCCACTGTTTCGGTTTCAGTGAGCTTATTTAACGTAGCATTGAAGAAATCCTTGAATAAAGGCTCCTTGGAACAGCTTATCCCGCAATTCTCGTATCTCTTACAGAACTCCAATGTCCGATTAACAAAAGCAGACGTAGCTTGATTCATCGTTTTATTAGCAGCACCCTGCACTCCAGCAGACGCCTGAAAGGGAATAAATCGATGGATGGGTAACAATCCATAAGTTTGTAGACGATAAAAGGAACATAAACTGATGGATAAAGAAATTCAGCCATGATTTAAGCAATAATTCAAATGAGCTGAAACTCAAATTTATGACAGAGTGAACTTTTTACATAAAGAGTTGCCAAACAATGAATCATCATCTATTGTGAGGAATGTAAATAACTATGCTCAGGACATAAAACTTTCATGCAACTGCTCAAGCAAATTGTATAGAGCGTGATCAGCAAGATAAAGGAAACGAGATAATCTATAAATAATCCTGAAGTAAAGAGAATTACCATGTACTTTCCATAAGTCATTATCACGAGTTTCTCCAAGGCAAGGTGTTCAAAATCACTGCAAAAGAAATTATGAATGACTTCGACATATACCAAAGTACAAAGTGATCCAAGCGGGAAGGAAAAGATAAGCCAAATGATAATAAGAACGGGAACCAGAGAAATTACTTTTCTTGTAGTCCCTTGCTTTGAGATGCGGATTTTAACAGGTTAAGCATGAAGTGCTTCTTCTTGGCAAACTGTTTCAGAAGCAGATAGGGAACTAAGACAAGTGCAGGAAACAAATAGTGGATGTGATGATATTTTATATGTCAAAGAACAGTGTTTTAGCCCTTGTGCAAGTAGGCAAATAATTCAAATCCACATTCTATGAGATGAAATAAGCAACATTTCATGAAACTATTCAAGATTTAGCTGAATTGATGAAACTATGCGGTGAGGAGGGAGATGAAAACGTTCAATCAAATCAAAAGGATATACCTTCTGATGATATTCATTTCCCAAATGCCTCAACTCTTCAGCAACTTCATTATTGTCCACTTCCATCATTTCAGGCTAAACAAAGCAGAAAATGGAACATATCATTCTACATTAGACGAAAAGATGAACATAGATACTTTCTAGACAACTTGGAAAAATGTTTAAAATATGCATTACATCTCAACATATAGGTGAAACAGAAGTAAGAAAAGCTAAGTGATACAAACTGTTAAGCGTGAGAGAGGATCAGCGCACAATCAACACTCACACACACAATCTGATTTCAAGCCCATAAGATTCAAATGCACTAAAGAAACAAGATAAAGAAAGAAAAACAAATGAGGGCAGTTCTCCAAATATCAGAGGACAACACCCCCAAACGGCCCTAAGGCAGCAGCCTATTTCCTAACTTGATAACTGGATAAAGAAATAGATGGCCTAGGTCACCCGCCTGTCACTTAAGCTTACACTCAATCACAGCCTAACCGCCTAATGCTTGAGTATTCTAACATAGTCTTGGTTCTTCTAGCATCAGTATCGACAAACCACTTCAAAAAATGATGGATGGAAGGCTTTATTTGGTTCTAATCCATAAGCTATCACAAGAGCTTACAATATCCATTTTTTAACACTGAAAAGAACTTATAATCTCCTACGAATCCATAAGCTGTTTGTGAAAGATTCCGATAGGGTAAGATATGACGTGGGGGTCCATTCCGAGTCCAACACATAAACCCAATGGGGTTCCAACCACTTGACAATAGTAGTAGGAGTCTGCCGACATTATATACTAGGCTTGAAAATGTCGTGGGTCAGATATGACGTGGGGTCCATCGCAAGTCCGAGCGTATATGCGTATTGGGCCCGAGTCCAGCATATAAGCCCAATGGAATTCAATCCCAAAACCGATTGGCAATAGGAGTAGTCCACCGACCTTACATACTAGACTCGGCATGTCCCTACGTTAGATGACTTTAGATGTGAGAAATTATCTCCGACGGTTTGTACCAAACACAGCCAACGCAACTATGGAAATCACTATGCACTGTTGGAATATGCAAAACATCATACAGAAAACAACTACAAACAGAAGAAGATATACAACTATGCAGAAAAAACATTACTACCTGTTCAGGGAATATTCCAATGCTCTGAAGCTCCAGGAGAAGTCTCTCACTGATGGGCATGTTAACATACTGACATTCTGCAGTTTCTGTGATGGGGATCATCTCAGAGCCTGATACTGGTCCATCAAACGAGCAACCAGAACTTGAGACACTTCCAAAGTTTTGGATAGATACTGTATGGCTTCTGGTAGAAGCTTTGCTCACATGAGAATAACAGTTACCCGCCGATCCATGACTCAAAGCACCAGGCTCCAATCCTGCATAAAACGGAAATCCAGATTCATATGAATCTAGTCCTGTTTCCTCAACCCTACCATTTCCATACTCATCAGGTATCAAAGCTGCAAGAAGTCTTTGGCATAAAGGACTTGTTGCTTCTGAAACACACTCTTCTGGAGTATGTCTCAAACTGGTGTGAGTGAATATGTTCAGACAGTTGGCAGCACTATCATCGTCAGTATTTGGTGTGTCTGATATAGACACAACTTCCCCCTACATGAAAAAGGTGAGTAAATCGACGTGTGACGTAACGATTATAGATGCCAAGACTTCTCTCGAATTCATGATCCTAAAACAAGCAATAAGGGTATGTTTGGTGCCTACCAAAAAAACCTTTTGTTTACCAGTGACCTTACGAGGTTTTCTAGACACCACAAAATTTGTGCAGCATCATCACAACACACCAAAATAGACCCTATGCGGGAACTTAATATATTCACAAGGACAATAGCTTCCCATTCACCAGAATTGACAAGAATCAAACATCCAATAGTAATCTATCTTTCTCCAATTTCCAAAATATTAATTTGGGCAAATTACATTCTGTCAACATTTATTAATCCACCCCACTCAATAAACCTTCCCAAATATATCCTACGACTGTTAGCATCAGACCACACAAGCCCCCCTTTACCATTAAAAGGGTCAGAATCTAAGAGGGGTAGTTTCAACATTTAGTGTCTAGTTGACATAATTGTGCAGGGTTACCAAAGGGTTGTTGAGAGGGGAAATCACTCAGGCTCATTTATTATATACTTATGAGCTTTAAACCATCATAGAACACTAGCTTTTGATCAAATGGTGTAAGTAAACCATGTTTGTGTGAGAGGTTCTGGCCCACTTTTTGATTTTTCACTTGCCTTATAATTTTTCGTGTCTATCATCTTTAGATCTTGCAATTGTCTTTATTTGGGACCAATTTCTTTTTAATTTGGAAAAACTAAAAATAAAGAAAATACTATTTTTAAAAATCCATCTATCATCACTTATCAGCACACATACCACAGTTCCTTCTTTTCTTGAGATTTTTTTTTTTGCAAAAGCCAAAAATTGGACACTATAATTTCATTATATACCCTTCAGCATGTATCTCACCCCCAAAACTTATAGTACCACTCGTTCCCTCCAAACGCCAACCAGCATCCGCCAACTGGCCTATCATGATCATAGCACAACTTAAAAATGCCTAAACTACAAAAGCTTATCATACAGAACGTTGGTTTGTTAGGCCCTCGGTTAATAACTCACCCCAGGCATATAAAAAAACCAGACGGCACTGCTTGGGAAGTCTTATACTAACAGACATGAGGTTTTGATAGAGTTTTTTTTATAAATTTGGGGGTGGTTATTGGAAAAAAGGACGAATAAAGGTGGGTAAATGTAGTTTAGCATATTATTTCTTATAATAGTTAATGACACAACTAAAATAAAATTTTCAAAACAAACAAGAACAAAATAGCATGCCAGGAGGTTTGCTCAGCCGAGCAATACCCTTAGGGAGGCTGTTTCAAAAGGAATCCCAGTTTCCCAAGGTAGGAAAGAAATGTTAGTTCTAAAAACACTATAGTACAATAAAAACAGTAAAATGGAAGCTAACTAAGAATTGTAATATTACCATCTGTTGCTTCAAAAAGCCAATATCTGCTTCAGATATAGACCTAAATACCAGCTCCATATGCCTCCAGAATAAACTTAGATGAGCTGTAGCAGGAAAAACAATATTCTTTACTTCTTTAGCATCCCCAAACACAATGATTTATACAACTTCTAAGGTGAACAGAAGCTTACATGGATCAACCGCGGCCTTCGCAGGAGCTAAAAGCTCTTGTTGCCCATCATCTGAATGAAAAGATTAATATAAACAATAAAAATGAATAAAGGAAGAGAATAACACCACAGAATGCAACTGAACAAAATTTCCAATTACAGGAGAGATGAATTACCACAAAAATCAGCTGCTGCGTTCACTGCATAAATCCTAAGCTTCCGCATAGAAGGGCAACCAGATTTTCTATAAACCATTAAAAACAATTAAATAAATTTATTAACAAGAACCAACACAAGAGGCAGAATAAGAACACACAATCAGATAACTACAAAAGAAAAGAAGGGAAACTCTTGCCTTACAGCCTTATCCAGATCCGTTCTTTTAGTTCTATGTTGTATTGTTCTTCCAACTTTACCAAGCGTGTTTATTGTTGGTATCAGTGACCTTGACAATGCCAAATTTTGAGTTTTCCTACCCTGGCTCTGATACCCATCTTCCAGTTTTTCTACATCAATCAGCTTATTCTTAGCCGAGAACACTAGATTTGGTGCCCTTTTAACATCATGTGCTGCACTGCCATCTGCCTTCGCAAGCGTCATCTTCTTCTTCGTCTTCTCATTCTTGGTGTTAACAACCCCTGCCTCCTCACTTTCTGACAGTATCTCATTCTCTAACTTATCTTGCTGATCAGAAATGCTTGGCAAAGGTTTTCTAGACACGAAACCATTGTCAATCCCAGCATCCGACATGTCATCAAAAGCAAGAGTTTTGTGATTATTTGCAACTATTGGGAGAACATTAGTCCTCCTAGCAGCACACGAAATCTTCTGAGGCCTTTGACCAGCCAAATGGGCATCAGGTGAGGAAGAAGATTGACCAGAAGGCTTACGTTTTCTAATGGTAGGCCCTGAAGCAGCAAATGACTTATTTATACATTGTGAAATCTCCTTGTCACTAGTAATCGGGTGTTGGGATCTAGCTGACATGTTTGGCAAGGTGCCTCTATTTGATCGTGGAGCACGACCAGCTGCAATCAACTTTGTATTTTCTCGCATGGTCCTGTAATTTGGCAAGGGAAAACATTTAGTCAATATATATTTTGTCATATACTCTAAATAATGGAACAGACAAATTGATTAACACATCACACCAGAAGACTAAATTTAGTGTAGATGATCCTTACTTATTTACAGTTCTGAGATTTATTTCCTCATTAGAAATTTTCTCTTTATTATGACCAGAAATAGAACCATTTTGATCGTCAAGCTTTGCAATGAAGGACTGCACACTGAAGTCACTGTGCTGTAGTTCACCATCTAGTTTCCTACTGACAAAAGCACCATTGCTGACTCCAGACCTACATGCATGGATATATAAAGCACATTTCTTCAATGAAAAACAGAACAGCAACAAAGTTACTACAAGGTGAACAAAGCATGTGATAGAACCATAGAACCAAACATGGGAAATTAACCGGTGATATTAACTTGGGTACTTAATAAGAAGTTCTTATAATAAGCTCTTCAGATTTGGAAATCCTATTACAAGAAAGTGTCTGCAGAAAGGGGTTCATCTAAACTTGTCACAAACATTCAATTAAACCACAACCTCTAATTATACAGTCCGGAATAATAAAATCTGTAAGCAGAGCCAATGTCAAGCAGATTGAGTTTGACGAAAATCGGAAAATAATAGCACTTTCTTTGAATTTTTTGGAGAAGTTTCAGTAAAATGTCAACCCGATTTAGGAAGGCAATAGTTCAAGAGAAACTTTCAAGTGTAAAATAACCAATCATTCTCCAAGAGAACTCACAAAACCAATTTTACCCAAACAGATCTAGATACAAGAAGGCTAATCCAGTAGCCATTTCACAAGCAATACCTGAACCTGAGAGAGCCGTTGGCCAGTCTTTGCCGCATTCCTTGTTTCATCTCTGAGAGACCATCAACTGGTTTGAAAGAGCTTGTACTTGGAGAAACATCTGCCTTAGTTCCTGTCCGTTTCTTCTTCATTTTTGAACTTTCCCAGCTTTTAATAGAAAGTTCATGCTCATTACCCAACACAACACCACTACTTGCACCCCATCTACCATCCCTATCAATCAAGCTAGAATGGCTAGCAAGTGAATTAGCCTGCGGATCCCTAACAGTTAGCAGCGAAGTTCTGGCACGTTTAGTGTTCTTTATCCTTTCTTCTGACTTTTTTATTTCCACTTCTGGAGTGTTTGTCAAATCATGATCAGTGGTCTCGATCATCATAGTTCTTAGGCCTCCTCCAGACCGACCATTTAATGGGACACTTTTTGCATAATCACTTGAAATGACATCCTTTCGTGATCTCCTCCTAAATGCAATGGTAGGGGAGAACTTTCGTGACCTCAGAATATCTCCTTGCGTTGCTCTTTGGCTGCTCCTCGACAAGTTTGGTAGTGATGATAATGTTGGTTTTTCCATGCTCTCCCGGAAACTGCTAGATCTTTCCAAAGATGTTCCGCCATTCATCTTACGTAGCCTACAAGTGTATGGTGATCTATCTGGTCTGGCAGAGAGATCCAACTTCCTAGATGCATCCATTTAATGGATTTACATATCAAAGCACACTGAACAATCCTACTATTGTAGCACATGACAAGGACATACTGCTACACTACAGGAAGCTCAACTTCAAACTGCAACACGAATGGGCAGGACACAAGACTGCAAAGAGATTTAGCAAAGACTGAGTAACCAACAGGCTGAAATTATATTTGAATCATTTGAATATAATAACTCATGTCTCTTTTAATAAGAACTAAGAAATGATGATCCGGCTATCTTGGAAAAATGAATAACTTAGGCTACTAGACCCAATAAAATCTTCTCCTTGTGTTCCAAAATAAGGGTGAAAGAAAAAAATTAACTCCACATTTCAGCTCATAGTTGATTTTAATCCCAAGATAGCAATCCACTTCATGAAGATTTGGAGTTCGTACACACTTTATCAATGCGTTGGTTATTGTGTCCTATAGCTCCTAGTCTAAGTACAGATTTCCATTAGATAAACATACTCTTTATGCTACGCTAAGCAATAATTCATCAGAAAAATTGTAAGGGTGGAATCCTAGAAATTTGTTATTTTCAGAAAAAATAAGTTCCAGAACTACGGTGTCAAAGCCTCCAAAGCATGTTGCTGATTAAGTTTAATCCTGATTAATTAGTTCAATATAAAACCACCACATCCCTTGCTTACACACTAATTATGTTCTTGGGTACTTCAATTTGATTGTCTAGTTGTTTACTACAATGAGTTTTTTTTTTTTCAAGAAAGCAATGGCTAATTTCTTCACGTAAGTAACTTAACCTATCAAATAAATGAGAAGAAAAGAAGAAAAAAAACAGGAATTGACCGCCTTCTATATACTCCTCCATCCTAAATCATTTGTTATTTTGGAGGAAGTTACTTATCTAAAGCTGCTTGTAGTTTCAGAATAGAACACAATATTAATGGTTTGTGACCCACATTGGCCCTTTCTTCTTAATCTTTTATCAATGAAATCATTCATTACTCCACTTCATAATGGTTGGTTAATACTAGTCCATCTACCTTGATTATTTTTGTAATTAAGACATCCTTAAAATAAGGTTGTAAAGACTAAATAATTTGGAACACAGGAGAATATATAGAAAGCAATAACCACCAATAATAGCACGAAACAGGAAAGGGAAAATACAAAAGAGAAGGTCCTACAAAACCAATCTTTGCCACTGGCCCTAGATTCAAACACATAAAATTATTGTTTTATGACTCCTGCTTTATGCTCATCAATCTCAAATCTTACCATGAATACGTGAACACTTTAAAAACAACAGCTCAGCAAGGATACTATTTGACCGCCATATTTAATAAATTATACCTTCTCTCATAAAAAAAAAACTAATTTTTATGCACATTATATGAAATCATCACAACTGAAAAACGCTGCGCACGAGCTTACCAGGACGAGAGCGAATGAAATGTCACCAAGCATGAGATGCTTGATTATAAATGGCCGCGCACCACGTCTAAAAAAATCTCAAAATTGAGCGCCAATCCAAAGCCCTGATTCTGCACAAACCTGCAACAGAAATTTTTCCTCATAATTTTAAAATCACATACGTTAAAACAAACAAAGAAAAATATGTGCTTGAAAAATTGGAGGCTGTAGAGTGCTCGATCAAGCACTAAATGCCGATTCCCGATGCTCAATCGAGCTTCGCAATACCTATATGTTATCCGAAAAAGATTACTGTCCAAGAATTTGTAAAAATTGCTAGAGTGTACCGTAAACTTTGGACTTTGTGGTAGTTGTTCTTGGCCACCGTCAGCAACGTCGTACAAATATCCCTCTGTTTGGAACTCCCTTTCGGAAAGTCGGTGGGGAAGGAGAGAACGACAGTTAGTTTTGGGCTGCTTAAGTTTTCTCCTGAAGGCAAATTTGTTTGGGCTCCATTATATTTGGGCCAACTATGATCCAAAACAAATTGGCCGAATAAGCACACGTCAAAGTGTTCATGTATCGTCTAATGATCGTACTTTCTAGGTTATTTACAAGGGGTCGGACTTAGACTTGAGTATGGTTAAACCTAAACCGCCAAATCTAACGATTTTTAAACTGATTTAAACAGTCAGTTGATGGTTTAGGTTTAGGGGAAAAAAACCCTAAACTGGTGGTTCAACCGCCTAACCAAAATAAACAGTTGACTTGTTTATTTTTTTTTTCCAATTTTTAAAGGGACCAAACCGGCGGTTCTAATTTACTAATTTTTTTTATTTTTTAAATAAACCGTTACTAAACCGACAATCCTCTAGTTTGTCGGTTTGGATAGCCACAGTTTAGGTAAGGTCAAACATAAACCGACGATTTAGGTTTACGACCCAATTTAGAATTACCTGTTGCATAACTAATGTGCAACAAGACTACACATATACTTAAAAAATTCCCACCCAAAATACCGTGCGTCATTATTTTTGGCTTTTATTTATTGAAAAAATTGTTGAATTTAAAAAAAAAATGTTTGACACCCTATTGAGATTATTCATCAATAATTTCGTCACCTTACAATAATGATTTTGTAAACTAACTCAAAGTAAGTTTTTTTTTTGAAAACGGAAAGTGGTTAGGAAGGACTATGTTCTAGAGGTAGTTCACCCTAAAGCATCCTTACGGATGAGAACACGAAGTTCGGGATCGTCAGAAAAGGGTGTGTTGGGGTTCGAAATTCTCAAATGGGTCAATCGGTTAGCAACACAGTTGATTTCTCTGAACACATGTATGACTTGTACTTCCTCAAAGAAGCGAAGATCCAATATGGAGTCGGATATGATCATCTCGACCTCCCAGAAACAGCACCAAAGTCCTTGAAGTGCCTTGATAACACATAGGTTATCACCCTCAATTTCGATCTTTTTTATATTTAACCTTATTGCTTCTTTTAGTCCAACTTTTAGAGAAAAAGCTTCAGCTTTGATTACCGAGTTAAAGTTGTTTTTCCTAGCGTCCAAACTGATAACTTTGCCGTTATGGTTTCACATAACATAACCAATAGACGTTATGCCCGAATCGAGTTTTGATCTATCAAAGTTGAGTTTATGAAATCCAGGTTTTGGTTTGTCCCATTTGATGTTATTTTTCTTCCTTGTAGGGGATTTGTTGTTTTTTGGCGTGTGTTTAAAGTCGTAGTCGTCCTCATCCGTAATACGAGTTTTCCAATTATGCAGTTGGTTTTTGATGAAGTTTACGATATCATGGCCCGATCCAAAAATATCATTATTAAAGATGGTTTTATTCCTGAAGAACCAGATACTCCACCAAATAGTTGCAAGACGAGTAAAGTTGTTAATACCGATTTTGTTTTTTTATCTCTTGTAGTATTTCATGGATTGGTTTGTTTTCTGTACTAATGGTATTGAGGTTGGTTAGGATGGAATCGTCAATTCTCGCAAGCACATTTTTAGTGTAGGGGCAATCAAAAAGAATGTAAAGAAGATCCTCGAGATGGTGATTGCAGAATTCACAGTTTTTTGAAACCGCGATTCTTCTTTCGTTAAGTTTTGCTTTAGTAGGGAGACCGTTTCTTGAGATTTTCCATATGAAGTTTTTAATTTTTAGTTGGGTGTCTAAAATCCATATCCATTCGCAAGAATAGTCAAGAAGCCAACCAGATTTTTTCTCAATCATTTCCGAAGCTGATTTTGTGAAGAACCAACCATTCGAATTGCTTCTCCAGTATAACTTGTCTTGTATTTCGTTTGTTGGGATAATTGTTTCCATAATTTTTTTTCTAATTGATGGGCTGATGATATTTGTAGTTCATTTTCAATTTTGTTGGTATCCCATTCGTTTGATTTGATGAAATGGTTGACTTTAATTTGTGGATTGATTAGATTGGTGTTTTGAACCAATTTAATTAACGGAGTTTTTGTGACCCAATTATCTTGCCAGAAATTGATGCTTTTTCCATTGCCCACTTGCCAAATAATTCCGTTTATAAATTCGGATTTGAGTTTTATAAGGTTTTTCCATTGCCAAAACGCTGGTCCTTTTAAGTGATATTGTAGTATATTAGTATTCCTCAGGTATTTTTCATTTATAATTTTCACCCATATGTTTTCAGGTTCAGCAAGAATTTTCCAAATTAGCTTCATTTGAAGGGTTTTATTAGTGGTAAGGGATTTTCTTATTCCGAGTCCGCCGTTTCTTTTTGGTTTACAAATTGTATCCCAACTTATCATTGGTTTATAGTTATCGCCTTTGTTCCAAAATAAATTTTTATACGTTTTATCAAGTTCGTTCAAGTTATGCACTGGTAGCATAAAGCTTTGCATTACAAATGATGGTTTGGTTGCTAAGTTATGCTTTATAAGTATGTTTATGCCTTCTTATGAAAGGGAGCTTGCTTTCCATTTACAGAGTTGTTGCTTAGTATTACTATTAATGTTGCTAAATGTCTCTTCATTGATTCTACCATTAACAATTGGGCAACCAAGATAGTTGTCAAGAGTAATTGTGTGATCCATACTTAATATGTTTTTTAGTTCTGTGATGCATGTATCGTTTGTGTTTTTTGTAGTTTGGAATGCAGATTTAAGGTAATTGATCTTTTGTCCAGAGATTGAGCAGTATGTTTCGAGGATTTCTTTGGTTCTAAGACAAGAGTTCGTGTTTGCTTTAGTGAAGATAATCATATCATCGGCAAATGATAAGAAAGGGATTGATGTTGCATTTCTACATACTGAGAAGCCAATATCGTTGTCGTAGTTATTGCAGTCATTTTGAAGCATTTGTGTAAGAATTTCTGCTCCCAAAATAAATAGGTAGGGGGATAAGGGGTCTCTTGTCTTAGACCTTTTTCCGAAAAAAATTGGTCAATAGGTCCATCATTTACAAGAACCGAGAATGGAACTGTGGATATGCATTCCTTGATCCATCCAACAAAATTTTCATTAAATCTAAACTTGTTTAGTATACAAATTATAAATTCCCAAATAACTTGGTCATATGCTTTTTCCATATCCAATTTAATGGTGGTCCATCCTTCCTTGCCTTTCTTAGATCGGAACGAGTGAAAGATTTCATGTGCAATGAGAATGTTATCGTGGATTGACCTTTTGGTTACAAAGGCTCCTTGGAGAGGGTGAATAAGTTTTGGCATGATGGGTTCCATTCTATTCGTGATAATCTTTGCAATGATTTTGTAGATTGTTGAGCAAAGGCTGATAGGCCTAAAATGGTTAATTGTCATAGGGTTGTCATTTTTGGGGATTAGTGTAATAAAAGTGTGATTTATTTGTTTGAGTAGTTTTTCACTTCTGAAAAAGTTTTTAAATGCTTTTGAAACGTCAGTTCCCACAATGTGCCAATATTTCTGGCAGAATCGGGCTGGCATACCGTCCAGTCCTGGTGATTTGTCACAACCGATGTTAAAAAGCGCATTTTTAATTTCCTTATTTGTTGGTGGTTTTGTTAGGCATTAATTGTCTTCGTTACTGACTTTGTTTTTAATGAGTTGTAGCTTTTCATCCAAAAGGTTTTTATTTAGTGGGGTTCTAGTAAATTTGCAAACAAATTCTTTTTTGACTTCCATGCGGATTTCTTTTTCAGAAGATAGAATCGTCCCATTCGTTGAGATTAATTCTTTTAAATGTTTCCTATTTCTTCTTCCGGTGACAATGCGATGAAACTATTTGGAATTTATGTCAATGTTTTTCAAATTTTTATTCTTTGTTCTTTGTCTCCAATATCTTTGGTGAAAAGTGATGAGATGATTTTGTTTATTTAGGAGGTTTCTTTGTAGATTTTCAATTCTTTGGTTTATGTTGATAGGTGCAAGACTTTGAATATCCAAAAGTTGAGATTCAACTTCTTTTAGTTGTTTGAAAATATTTCCAAAGTTTATTTTGCTCCATTCTTTTGCTTTTGTTTTTAGGAGTTGTGTTTTCCTTATGAGGTTAAACATTTCATTCCCCCTGTAGTTAGCACGTCAAGTTTGTTTAACGATGTTCTCAAAAGCTTTGCGTTTAGTCCACATCTTTTCAAATTTAATTGGTTGTGGTGTGAACGGTATCGAGTCTGCTAATTCTAGTGAGATTTGGTAGTGATCCGAGATTGTAAATGCATGATTTTTTGTTTTTAATAGGGGGGTACCATGAAAGAATTTGATTGTGGACTAGTACACGGTCAAGTTTTTTAAGAATATTGTCTGGGCCGCCACATTTTTTCCTCCAAGTAAATTGGTTGCTTGTTGTTTGAACATCTTCAAGATTACATAGGTTTTTAAAGTTAACAAGTCTATTGAATCTGTTGGAATTGATTGTGGCTCCTCCTTGTTTTTCCGAGTGATGATGGATTTCATTCAGATCTCCCATGATAATACATGGTATTGGAACTGCATTGATTAGATTAGAAATAAACTCCCAGAATAGACTTTTTGATCTTTCTTGAGGTGGTGCATAAGCAAAGACCATGTTCAATTTACGGTTTTGATTATTACAAACCAATTCAATACAAATAAATCAGTCACTCTTTGAGATAAGACAAATTGTTTGATTCTTAAGCTGGTAAGCTTTCTAAAGTAAGCATAAGCCCCCTGCCCTCCCAGTAACAGGACAATAAATCATGTTATCAAAACCCACCGATCTCCAAAGTCGATCTTCCGGCGGGTTTTCGGATTTTATTTCTGTCAAATCAATAATGTTAATATTGTGTATTTTGCAAACGGCTTCGAGATTTGTCTAGAGGTTACTCCGGCCCATACCTCTAATGTTCCAGAAGCTTATAATCATAGTAACCTGGTAAGAATATGTTTGATTTTGGGGGTAGCGCAGGCCTGATATCCTATTTGCTTTAAGACAAGGCTAGAAGAACATAACACTTTCTTGATTGGGTAGCGCCGATCCATGGTGATAGTGGGGTATTTCATGGTGATTGTTATTGATACTTTTGTATTTCTCCTATCATAAATCAAGGAAAGGGTAATATTGTGATAATGGGTTTTGCTAGGTCGTATCAAATTGTTAAGAGTTTTGATCGGGTCTTTTAATGGGCTAAGATGCTCGGCCGGAATATAACCTTCTTAATAACATCAAATTTAGTAATATTTTTCCAGCGTATTGTTAAAATCGAGATAAGAGAATAATTCCCATAATTGTCAATAAATCCTTTAGGATTACACCAGGCATAATACAGATTCGGATAATCTAAGAGAGAGCAATAGCAGTTCATCTCTAAGTTGTAGAAACACATTTTATTTATGTGTCTGGTCAAGAAATTGCAGGAGGTAATTCCCCCTCCATCCATGTTTGTTGTGCTGGTTGAATTGGGGTTAAGCCCGAGGGTAAAGTTGGTGTTGTGTTTCAATAGACACCCATTTCCAAATCCGCCTCCAGGCATACATTGTTGAGTAAAAAAAATCACTTTTGAGACTTAATCTCATATTGTTGTCACTTGTATGGTGTTCCAATTTCTGGACGACTTGTTCGGATTTGGTGTTGCGTTTAATTTGTTCAACAAATCCATGTAAGAAGGGGCAAGAATAACACATCCGATTGTGGTCACTCTTCTTTAGTTTCATTTGTATTAGATAAACAAAGTTGGTCAGCTTCATCTCCAAGTCAAGCCTAAGCTGGCGTAAAATCAAGGATTGGACATGTGTTATTCCTCAGAGCAGTAAAATCACTCTTTAAAATCTTGCTCAAGACTTTGGTAAGCATAAACAGAACAAGTAGTTTCCTGGCGTTCACATTTGTGCCTTTTAACATATTTTGTAAAATACAAAGGAACACAGACAATTGTTTAACAAACCACATCCATACAGGAGGGGAAGTATTTAGACCTGGTAAGGAAACGCAGTAGAAGCGCTCAAAAGAGGGGTTTGACCCCCTGGTTTGGTTGGTTTATCTTGGAAAACCATGATAAAGAAAAAAGGTAGAAGCAACCCACAAGGCAGAATTGAAGAGGACCAAAGGTGGCACTAGAGGAGAGAAAACCTTGATTTGGAGACAAACGACGGTTCCCTGTTCTCAACAAACGGCTAGGTTCGAGATCCATACAGGAGGGGAATAAAGGCCAAGAACACGAAAACCTCTTCCTCACATTAGCCGAAAGGAATAGGAAAGTCGGCATAACCGGTCCACCGCCAAGGAAGGAGCAGTGATGACGAACGCTGGACCAAATCCACATCATGAACCCAAGAAGAAACCCTCAGTTCCTTTGGAATCGAGACTGGAAAGCGACACAAGCATTAGGCAACGAATTAGTTGCGAGGGTTGCGTAAACCGACGGCGGCCAAGGAGCCTTGATATGAGGGAGGGTTTTCTTGAACGGAAAACGAGGCGAGATGGTTTCCGGGGAGCGAATCGGAGAGTTGATCTCCAAAGAACCCGGTAGGATCTGGAGCAGGCGGCGGACGCCTTGAAGAGAGTACCGATTAGGTTAAGTTTTGTGGGAAGAGAGGAGGGTCTCCAGCGGCGCATTTGAAGGGCGTTGATTTGTGAGAAAAAGGATTTTTTGTATTTTTGACAACTTTAGTCCTAACTCAAAGTAAGTTTAATTAAGTCTATTTTGTGTAAATAACTCTAAGAAAAGACGGAAAGTATAATTTTAACATAATAATTTTTTTTCTCCTGCAGTCGTGGATCCCTTGTGAGATTTTGCAATAGACCCTAGCTTCCTAGCAGATAACATTTATGATATTGATTACCGCTTTTGGTCGCCTCACATGCACAGATCTGGTCAGCTATTGGCATTTCCCTCCTCACAGATTATTGCTTAGCCTTCCATGAACGCCTCAGTTATGCAAAGATCTTGGTGAAAATTTCGGCTTCAAAACCTCTCCTGCGGGAGATCACTTTTGTTGGACCAAATGGGGAGACTATCTTGCAGAAAATAACATATGATTGGATCCCGGAGCACTGCCCTAATTGTCTCATCTTCGTACATTGCTGCAAGTGTCAAAAGCCTCAAGGTGCTCGTCCCGCTACTAAGGTATCCAAGCATAATGATCTCCCCACCTCTACTAAGCCCCCCTTCTTCCTACTCCTGATCCCAACCACCGGTTTCCTCTCTCTAAACCGTTGGCTGCCTTAAAAATCCTAGATATGCAGACTAACCCCTCTCTATCTACCCAAACTCTCCCTTCAATCCTAACCCTCCCCTAAGTACCCTCCCTCCCCAAATAAACCTGCTGAAACCCCTGAAGGACTCGCTATCCCCTCTACTACTCCATGTGCACCAACGACTCCCTGCCCCTCTGATGCTTCTAAAGCCTCTTCTACCGGCCCATCCAACCCCTCTCCCTCGATCCCTTCTATCCCACCTACTTCTTATCCCCCCTGTACTGCCAACCTTGTGCATCTCATATCCAACCCCACTTCCCCCATCTTGGTAAATGTCAAGGATGTTTGCCTCGCTGAAAGCAATTAATGATGAATCTCAATGTTGGCGCATGGAATATTAGGGGAGTAAATCACCCTAATAAGAAAAAAGCAATTCGTGATATGATCAAGCGCCATAACATTGATGTTTTGGCTATCCTTGAGACTCGTCTTTCTGACTCAAAGATGAACAAACTCTCGCTTCTCATCCCAAACTGGAACCAAATTTCAAACTACTCCCCTACCCACAAATGTAGGATTTGGGTTTGGTGGAACCCGATCTCTATTGACCTAAACCCTACCCTCTACAACAACCACCTTATCCATTGCATCATTTCGTCACCCAGTCCCCCTAATGCTCAATGCTCCTTTGCGTGCACCTTTGTCTACGCTCACAACTCACCTGATGATCACGCTCCTATTTGGAGCAACATTGAGGCCATAAAACAGCTTAACAACAACGCTCCTTGGGCGATCCTTGGTGACTTCAATACCATTATCTGTGAAAATGAGAAGATCTCGAGCTGCACCTCCAACCCTCATGACCTGTCGTCGGAACTCTCTAGCTGTTTTGCTTCAAACACCCTCACCGACATGTTCTCTGGATGTAGGCTAACTTGGAACAACAAACAAATTACATCGAGAATCTGGTGCAAGCTCGACTGGATTCTTATAAACCCCTCTTGGTCCAACTCCTTCCCCAACTCATCTGCCCTTTTCGACAACCCATTCATATCTGATCACTCCCCGGGTATCCTCTCCCTCAACCCAAACCACATACAACCGAAGCGCCCATTCAGATTCTACAATAATTGGGCTTGCCACGAGCATTTCAAATCTACCGTCTATCACTCTTGGAACCTGCCTACTCACCACGACCATGGTGGTAGTATGAACATCTTATCCCAAAAGCTCAAGCGGCTTAAATACTCCCTAAAGAAGTTTCCAAGTGAGAGTTTGGAGGTCCTCTACTCGTATGTTGAAGCCATCAAATCCTCCCTCTCCTCTACTCAAACAAACCTGCAAAACTCGCCTCTTGACAATGCTCTTCTTGATGCCGAGAAGCGCTTAACCTTTGATCTCAACCAAAAGATGAATTTGCTTAGATCAAACCTTGCCCAACTTGTTCGCTCCAAACGGTGTGTGCAAGCTTTAAATTTATAACCCTAGACGTAAGCTTAAAACAAGGATGCGAACCCGCAGTGTACAGGTCAATCGTAGTAAAAAGCAAGAAATTCCAGGGGTTGATCACAGGGACTTAGTGAAACAAAGTCCAATTACGGTAAGCTTTAGCAATTACTAACCACAAGCAATTAAAACAATCAAAGATGATAAAAGTCAATAAAGGAAATATGCAATTCTAGGGATTAAAGCATCTAGTTGTGGTTCCAACTCAAGATCTAAAGATAAGCGGACAAAGCTGAGATTTTTGCATAGGGAAGGCGTTACTAAAGTGGAATAGATCACCGGGTAAGTCTCACTACTCACTAATCCAAAACCGTAACTCCTATTACCGGGTAAGTCTCAAGGAATTAAGGAAAAGAACTATAACCTCAAACTAACACACCACCTAAGGGAATATAATCAACCTTTACCGGGTAAGTCTCAGGCTAACTCACAAAGATGGGATGAAAGCACACTCAAACCCCAATAAAGGATAAACCTTTATTACCTACACTTATGATCTTAGGTAAACAAACTAAGGAATTACCGGGTAAGTCTCATCCTAGGCTTGCATTGGACCAGGAAAGGTGTAATAAGGATAGGATTTGGCAAACTCTAACACTTAACTCTCAGTTTCGGATCAGATAAGTCACCTCGGTCAGCCAAATTCCACCCCGGCCGAGATGTTCATCGACTGAGCGAGATGCTTAGGGTTAAGGTTAAAGACTCGAACTTTCAGGGTCCTACTGTGATTAAGATCATTCTATCATTGTTTTTCCCACAACCTTCAGCCAATCACCCTAGAATCACACAAAGAGATTAGCCACTCATCATCATGAAAGTATTAATCAAATATATGGAAAGAAAGAGAATAATTGAACAAGAAAACCTTAAGAGAAAGGCTTCAATAACTGAATCAATTATATAACCAACAAGCGTTCCTTGGATAGAAATCCAACAAGACAAACAACAAGGAAGGGAATCTAAGATGATCTTGCAAAACCCTTCAAAAGCTATAAAAGCTATAGATTTTCTTCCTTCAACCTTCAAAAAGGTTCTTCAAATCTCCCAACTGGAGTATGGTTGCTACGTGCTATGCGGGATCTCCAACTGTATGCAGGTTGTCGGATTTGTGGGAAATCCGACCCTTTTTATAGCAAAATTACTCTCCAAAGATAAGATATCTTAGAAAGATCTCTTCCCATAAAAATAGGTAAAATATATGATCTAGCATATCTTCTTCCTTCCAGGAGCCAAGCCCAAAAATATAAGATCTCTTTCCAAAGATAAAAGATCTCAGCCAAGAATAAAATATTCTCGCCGCGTCCCAGGTGTTCGCCTCGGTCGAGTCGACTTCCCTGGATCACCTCAGTTGAGGTGATTCTGTAGTCAACCGAGGTGAATCACAACTGAATGTGAAATCTCTCAAATCTGGTCCAAAGTGAATCTTTAATCCATGGCTATGCTTCCTGGATGTTTCCTTATGTTCCTGAATGTAGCTCCAATGACTCCATAGCTCCTTTTGCTCCTTTTTGATGCAAAACGTGCCATTTTACCTAAGATTACAACAAAACTAGGTGTAGACCTCGATTCCCGCAAAGGTAGATGAAATGGTAATATAATCACATATTATACATACAAACATGCAGATTATTGAAGATAAAACGTCCAAACAAACCCCAAAATATAGACTATAATTCATGTTATCACAACTCTACAAGGCCTCCTGGTCTAAATAGGGTGATCACTGATCAATGTACCTCATTCTTCTTTAAGAATAATCTCTACTAGAAGAGCAGTAAATCATATCAAATTTCTCCATGATCCCAACAACCCCGCCAGCGGGCCCACCCACAATCCCTCAAATATAGCCACTATCATTCTCAAGCACTTCTCAGAGATTCTGCATCCCTCTACAAATCATAACCCGCGTAACCTCTTTCCTGACTGCCGCCTACCATCCATCTCCCGGGAGGACAAAACCGCTCTTTGTAGATCCTTCACAAAAGATGATATTAAAGATACGCTCTTTCACATGGGTGATCAAAAAGCCCTTGGTCCGGACGGCTATAGTGCCTTCTTCTTCAAAACTACTTGGAATACCACGGGTGATGATTTCTCAAATGCCATCTTGGACTTCTTCCGAAAGGGACAATTCTCTAGCCGGTTGAACCACACCTCAATTTCCTTGATTGCTAAATGCCCTAATCCTCTAGAGGTCTCTGACTTTAGGCCCATCTCCTGTTGCAATACCTCTTACAAGGTCATTGCAAAGCTCTTGGTCAACAGACTCAACTCCATCCTTCCTTCAATCATCGGCAGGTATCAAGGTGCTTTTGTAAAGGGCCGATCTATTAAGCACAACATTCTGATTTGTCAGGAGCTTTTCAAGAAGTACAATCAATGCAAAATCTCCCCATGATGTGCTCTTAAACTGAACATTTCTAAAGTGTTCGATACCATAGATCACACTTTCATCCTTAACTGCTTGAGAAGAATGGATCTTCCTGAGGATTTTGTCCAGTTAATTGGTAGTTGCATCACCTCTCCTACCTATTCTATCAACTTGAATGGTTCTCTCCATGGGTTCTTCAAGGGTACTCGTAGACTCAGATAGGGTTGCCCTCTCTCTCCACCTCTCCTCACCATTGCCATGGAGGTTCTTTCCTCAATGACCAACACAAACACCATCAACCCCGACTTCAATACCCATCTCAAATGTGCCTCCCCCCGCCTCACCCACCTTTGTTTTACTGACGATTTGCTACTTTTTTGCAGGGCAGATCTCACTTATCTAAGCATTTTGAAGGATACCTTAGATCACTTTGGTCGTTACTCTGGTTTAATCGTCAACCCTACTAAATCTGCACTCTTCATTGGAGGGCTCCCTTCTGACGATTGTACCCATCTCTCTATGGTCATTGGTGTACCCCTCGGTGCTCTTCCTTTCACCTATTTGGGTGTGCCCATGGGTAGTAAGCGTCTTAACTTTCATGATTACTCTCCCCTCATTACGAAGATAACTACGAAAATTAACTCTTGGAGTGTCAGATGCCTTTCTTATGCGAGGAGGAAGCAGGTCATTGCTTCTATTCTCATGTCTATCCATCTTTATTGGTGCAAAGTTCTCCCTATCCCTATGATGATTATTCAAAAAATTCAAGGGATGTTGCGCTCCTTCTTATGGTCGGGAAAGGCTTATAGCGCCATATCGTTGGTTGCTTGGAACGCTATCTGTAACTCCTATGCTGATGGCGGACTCGCTTTCAAAGATATTCTCTCCTGGAACAAGTCTTGCATCTCTAGGCTCATCTACGACCTCGACAGATGCAACTTTATTGACAACCTTTGGTGTGAATGGACAAATTGCAACATCCTTAAAGGCGCATCTATGTGGTCCTACCCCGCCTACTACAAGCAGAGTCACACTTGGAGTACAATCAGAAAGACTAGGGACGAAATTCTCGAAACTTCGTCCAACCAGAACTTCATCCTGGTCTCCGGTCCCAATGGGTGTTTCAAGACTTCTGCTGCCTACGGCCTATTCCGAAAACTGCTTGATCTCCCTACTCATTACAACCTCAACATCATTTGGAAGGGATTAAATGTTCCAAAGAGTAGTTTTATCACCTGGTTGGCTAGTATGCACTGTCTTCCCACCCTCTCGAAGCTTGCAAATTGGAACATCATACGAAATGACACCTGCAAGCTCTGTAACCACCACTCTGAAGATGAGTTTCATCTCTTCCACCTTTGCATCTACTCCTGTGTCGCCCTTGACCTCATCTCCAGGTGGACGAGAACTCCTTCCCCGCTCCCCTACAGACACAATTTTTGGGAGTGATTGCGCTCCTTGAAGCCTAGTAAGGATGATCTCATTACTCACGTTCGGATCTCCTCTATCTCGAGCTTCATTTACTTTGTTTGGAAAGCTTGAAATGATCTCATTTACAATGGCAGCACTACTCACCCCTCCATCTGCGCAAAAAACGCCATTTGTACTACCAAAACATTCACTTCTTGGATTTGGAAAGATCGATCTCCCAACTCTATCATGTGGGCCAATATTCTGAGCATTCATTTGGGCTAATCTCTTTGTTTTCTTTGTTATCTTGTTTTTCTAAGTCTAGTAGACTATCTCTTGTATATTCTAGTAACTAATATAAATTTTTTAAAAAATTTTTTTGTATGATATTGATGATGTGGGACAATTTCAGGTATTATGATATTGTTTATGTGGGACAATTTCACACGTCTTAAGACCGTGACTACGCGGTTCTCTTTGGTCATCCTCTTCTCCACTATTTTGTGTCTTACCCTATTCAACTATTTGGGTTCATCTTCTTTAGTCATTTCATTTTCAATGGTCTCTAGCTCTCTCCAACTCAAAAAGCAGCATTGTATGTCGTGTTTTTAATTGAAGTAGGTAATGTATATAAATTGAAGCATGAGTATATTACACCCAACACAAATTTTTTGTTGCAACAACAATTGTCTCTGTCATGTTCTTTATGGAAGCACATCAACATTAACATTGAATAACCGCTATATTACATTGCATTTTGTGTTGCAACACAGATTTCCTGCTACATTACTCCCAACACAAATTTAATCACTTGCAACACTTAAAAAAATAACTTAATGGAAACAAATCACGTAGAAACCACACAATACGACTTTACTAACCCCAGCCTTAATGAAAGAAAATCCAAAAACATAACTTAACCGAATCAAAATCGTGTATATAAATTGAGGATAATACAATTAAGAAAATAATATCAATTGGTAACGTCGATTCGAAGATGTTAGTGTGCCCTTTATGCTTGTTATTCTCGATCATTCTCGCTTGTTTTCCTCAACGATAATAACTCTGTCGATAATGAATGGGAATATTTTTTTTAATCATTCACGATCGTTCTTTTCAACCCAAAATAAAGTTTGATGTCCGTCGACGATGGAGGAGTAAGTTTTACCTCGATTGGGACAAGACCAGGATTGACAAGATTTATCAACCCCTAACGATTTTCTTATAACTATTACTCGGTAAAAAAATTAATCAATATATCAATATATTACTTCTAAAGTAGAGTTCACTAGTACAGACGTGACGCTTTTTGGTGCGAGTATTTTGAAATCGATTTTTCTCAATTAAAGTCAGAAATCTTTTTTTTATATCACCAAAATAAATTTTTTATAACTACCAAATCAATCATAACTAATATTTGTTAGGAAGATCCTCATACAAAATTAAAACAATGATTTTTTAACAAAATTAGTTCATATCCCGCACCTTGTGCGGGTATATTTAAATATTGATGTTTTTTGAATAAAATGACATCAACTTGTGTATGTGAGAACTAATGATATATTGATGAAAAAAATTAAATTATTTCCTTTCATCATGAAGATACTCATTTGTGGCCGATTTTCTTTCGGCAACTTGTCATTGGTGACTTGCATCGGATGGTTTTTTGTCTTAGTTTTGTCATTGACGATGATGAAAGTGAGGGTGCGAGGAATTTGACTGAATTGAGTGGATCTGTGTTAGATTAAATGATTTACGAAATGGAATTCACGGATCTTCAAAGATGGATCTCGGAAGATCTGTGTGCGCGGAAGATCTGTGTGCGAGTAGGGAAGCGAGAAGAAAGGGGAAGGGGAAAAACTTTCATGGATAGGAAATATTAAAACCAAAGTTGTCACGAAAAGGATGGGTATTATGTGCATATATAGAGTGAGAAGTAAAACGTGGAGGAGAAGTAAAACGTACCACAAAAGTTTAGGTTTTATGATCAGCCAGCGTAAATTGTGGAATCAATAGATATTATTAGATTTTGATTTTTTTTTATTGATAAAACATACCGGATAAGTCTAGAATTGATATACTTAACTTATTTTGAATTAATTTTCTTAAAGATTAGTTAAATAAAGATTTTTTTTCTTAGATTTTGTTTTGATAAAACGTACCTGAGGAGTATAGAACGTGATATACTTAACTTATTTTGGATTAATATTTTAAAATTTTATTTAAAAAAGATTTGGAATTAGATTTTATTTTAGTAAAAAAAGATTTATTGGCTTAATTTGTGATTTTGTAAAAGATTTAATCCGAAAAAAAATTGGAAACAATTTGGTTTACTAGGTTTTTTCTAGTTTTGTGTTTAGTAAATGTACCCCTTAAGAGAAGAGTGTAGAGTTTGTGTAATAACCGAAAATTTTTAAATTCCGCTTAACACCAGATCAAATCGGATTCCGGTCCACCAACCGCTTTCCTCTTAAATAAAATTAAAACAATACTAAATTCTATCATTTTATGTGACTTTGATTCACATAAAATGATAAATTTTGTAACCCGTCAATATTCACGTACTTTAAAAAAAAAATGAGGAACGATCCCGTACGAATATTGATGATTCAATTCAGTCTTTTGTTTTAATGGGGGAGTAGGCCCAATTTTTAAGAGCCCATATAACCTTCTGCCGGCCCAAACTTCCCACTAACCTTCTCCTAATTTTAGTTTAACCTAATCTAACCCTAAACTAATCAACTACGCTGCACCTTAAACACTCGCTAAGGGATCTGAATTTTAAATAGGAATTTTAGTTTTCAAATGCATGCATAGTCTGGTTGGGGATAGAAAAGTACGGTTGACCACCACTACTACCGCGGATCTCAGTATGCTTAGTATGGACTCTAGGTTTTACTTTAGTTAGACTTATTAGCTAGTTTATAACTATAGTTGTTATCACTCGCGCAGATGGCACGTACTAGGGCTACGCTAGCTACTGGTCGAGGTAGAGGTCGTCCACTTCTCCCTCCAGCTGGACAGGGTAGGGGTGATAGGACTCCGGTAGTTAGAGGACGCGGCCGTGGAGGTAGACCTCCATTAGCACGAGGTCGAGGTCGAGCTCCTCGAGAGGATCCTCTAGCAGTGATCATGCCAAATGCTGGAGTGGAGAAGGTGGCTGAGAGTGTGATTCCCGAGGTTAGGAATGAGACCGCTGCTAGGTCTGGAGCACAGGGAGCACGTTCGACTAAGTCATGACATGTTTCTATTGGAGCATCTGAGTACAGAGAGTGTATAGCATATGTCGAGCGTATGGAGGAGGTTGCCAGGGCAAAGAGACTTACCCAGGTACCACCGGTACCGGCTAGGTCAGTTCAGGTGACACAAGGAGTGCCTTAGGTGCCGGCTGCACCTGAGAGGATAGTTGAGGCTGATAGAGCTCCTATTGGATCTAGAGCACCAAGACCGGATGAGTGGTTGAAGGCTTTCAACTCCCAAAAAGTCCCCTCATTCAATGGAGAGATAGGGTTAGAGGTGGAGCACTGGATTGGACACGTAGAGACTGCACTAGAGGCGATACGTTGCCCAGAGGATCGACGGGTGGAGTTGGTGCAGACATGTTTCACGGAGGATGCTCATTCCTGGTGGCGGACCATTCGTAGTCGAGTCACCGGTTGGGAGCAGATGAGGAACATTGTTAGAGAGAGATATTTCCCTGCCTCGTTGAGGAGAGAGAGGTTTCAGGACTTTATTGAGGCGGGATTTGAGGATATTCTGATTGTAGATGCCGTCAAGAAGTTCCAGAAGGAACTGACTCTACTTGGACCAGCTGCACCTCCTGAGGAGCAGTATGTGTACCTCTTTTCACGGAGATTGAGAGAGAGCACTCATTCTTATCTGGCAGGATTTCGCAGCGAGTCTCTGCCAGACTATCAGGATAGGGCTTCTACATATGAGAGAGATAGACCAGTCCAGAGGAGAGCTGCTCAATCAGATAGGCTGGATAAGCGGCAAAGGACAAGATATGCTAGTGGCAGTACAGGAGTAGCTGTTTTTGGACGGGGACATACTCAGGGGCGACATAGTCATACCGCTACAGTTCAGACTTCAGTTGGGGGTTCACAATGCCACAACTGTAGTGGCTATGGACACATCCGATCGAACTGCACGAAGCCGTTAGTGACCTGCTTTCAGTGCGGAAAGGTTCGACATAGAGCTGTATTCTGCCGTTAGGGCAAGGCTTCATCTCAGCGGGGTTCTTCCCTTGCAGGTCTATCAAGGAGTGTACAGTGGCAGCCACAATACAAAGCTCCGAGTCAGCAACAACAGTACCGAGCCCCAGGTTAGCAACAGCCTTACAGAGCTCCAGTTAATCCTTCCTCACAAAGCTCTATGCAGGGATCCGGTCGGGGCAGGGGACGTGGCAGTGTAGCTAATACCAGAGGAGCTCCGGCACGGGTGTTTGAGCTTAGTTCCGATGGACCATTGGAGGGATATCTTCGGCTTCCCGACCCCCACAGTTGCTGATTTTCCTTCTCGAGCCGTGGCTCGAGAGTTCTGGGGCTAGATAGATCACGTAGTTGAGCATGCCGATAGGTGGAGACCTGGAGACTCTAGGGAGTGTATTATCTTCCACCTCGCCTTCAGATTAGCCCACCAAATCTTTAGGGAGACACTTCTGCCGCGTACTGAGACGCCCTAAAAGATTAGACATGGGGAGTTGCTGAGTTTGTACTGTATGGTGACCGGAGGAGTTCCCGACTTTGGAGTGATGCTGGCAGAGGATTTACACAAGATAAAGGCGAAGGCGAAGGCAAAGGCGAAGGGAGATATCTGCTGCGGCGGTCTAGTGACTCACATCGCGAGTTACATGGACCTTGACTTGAGTGCTTGTACTATGGTGGCGGGTGCCAAGCCGCTTGGGCTACAGGAGATGATTACGAGGAGGATCTTAGTTCCTCGCGGACTTACTACGCCGTATGTGGCGATGCCCTAGGAGCAGATTGCACCTCAGGGTATTAGATGGTCATCTCAGTTCTCAGTGTTTGACCCGCGGTACTAGTACACCGTATGGATTCCTCTTATTGAGGACGCTCGAGACGCAGCAGCAGCAGCCCAGTAGCAGGATGAGGAGGAGGCTGATGAGGAGGCTGATGAGGATGAGGATGGCGATGATGCCATGGATACAAGGACCGATACAGTTTGGACCAGTATACCAGTCGTCGATCTGGACGACGAGGAGACAAAGGACGAGCCAGCTGCAGCACTAGCATGACCTGCCAGACGTAGAGCTCGGAGGCAGAGGGATCCCAAAGCTCACCGCCGGATCGACGATCTGACAGATCAGATGATTGACTCCTACGCAGCCATGCCCGTCGATCTAGGAGGATGTTTGGATGACCTTCACAGAGAGTTGGACAGCCGGACTCATCAGATACTAGAGAGCCAGCACTATCAGCGCCGGATGATGGAAATCCAGTTCCAACATATGACGGGACATCCATTCGACCCGTCTCAGCATCCGTACATACCATATCCTCAACCACCGCCAGCAGATCAGGACTAGAGCTTGCAGGATTTCTTTTCTTTATTTATTATGCAGCTTAGCTTTATCCGGTGAGTATTCTGTTCTTATAACTTATTTGACCCATTGGGGCAATGTGTCCCAAGTATGGGGTATGCGGATATGTATTATTTTACTTATGTGTATGCTTGGATGACTCTACCAGATATTATTGTTTTATCTTACTCTATGTGTTTATCTGAGATTACATGCATGCATACAGGTTATTTGATTGAGAAAAACGTCAAAAACTAGTTTAAGAAAAAAAAATTTTGACCTCGACCGAAGTGACTCTGACCAATCGAGGCACTTTACCTCGGTTAACTTAGAACATCTCGCCCGAGGTGGTTTAATTGAGAAAGTTTTCGAGACGATTTTTGTGCTTCTTATCTAGATATGACCTCAGTGATGATTCTGTTTGCTGACTGGTTTTGAAATCTTTATATGTTTGAAAGGTTTTATAATATGTTTAAGTTGCTAAATGCTTTGTTTGAAATTTTGGCATGTTTAATACTTTGTTTTTATCCAAATTATGTTGAATTTGAAGGTTGATACCACATGATAAGTTCTCTCACTTTCTTCCTGGGATGATTAAGGCAATTCATTCTCTTCTCTTCTTCTTCTTCTTGATCATGATTAGCCCGTCATATATATTTGCCTCCCTTTACCTATCCAGGAACTTGGAAGCAAGCAAGTGAAAAGCAAGTGAAAGAAAAGTTGACATGTTGGCTGAAAGTTAGAAAAAAATAAATAGGTTTGGAGAAGTCAATCATGATGATGAGTAACTCGGCACCATTCACATAGCCGGGTGTTTGTGTCTTGCCAAAGTCGGATTGAGCGATATTCCTAACGGGTCATGGTATGTGCATCAAGGGTTTGAGGCGTCTCGAGAAATTGATAATTGATGATTTCCTAGGCTTCGGTTATAGTGCACCTCTGTTCATGCATCCAAAAAAATAAAGTAAAAAGTAAATAAGCAAAGTTTATTGGTGAAAGATGTTGAAGTTCAAAGGAAGTGAAGTAAAGATCCTTTTCCCGGATTCTAGCACCACATTCCCTATATACATCCCACCCTCACACGTTTCTTGACCTTCTATTGAAAAGACCTTGAGACCTCGAGCTTGTTGATTGACTTGGTGGTTTAAACTGGATTATACATTATTAATTTCGATAATTATGATTTATTATGCATTCTATGATTTTATGCAAAGATAAACAACTTTCTTATATTTATAAAATGTTTTGAGCATATTTTGATTTTATTTGCCATAAAGCATTCTCTTAGAGTGATCTATGATTTGAGCACACCACCAAAAATGTTTTGAAATACTTTTCATTGATCTTTATGACTTATAATCTATTCTATCTTGTATTCAAGATTTGGAACTTGCTTGGGGACAAGCAAGGGACAAGTATGGGGTATTTTGATAGCATGAATTATAGTCTATATTTTGGGACCTGTTTAGACGTTTTATCTTCAATAATCTGCATGTTTGAATGTATATTATGTGATTATATTGTCATTTCATCTACCTTTGCGGAAATCGAGCTCTACACCAAGTTTCGTTGTAATCGTAGATAAAATGGCACGTTTTGCATCAAAATGGAGTTAAAGGAGCTAAGGAGTCATTGGAGCTACATTCAGGAGCTTAAGGAAGAATCCAAGAAGCATGGAAATGGATTAGAGATTCACTTTGGATCAGAATTAAGAGATTTCACATTCAGTTTAGAGTCACCTCGGTTGGCTACAGTACCATCTCGACCGAGGTGATCTTGAGGAGCGTCTCGACCGAGGCGAATACCCTGACGCGGCGAGATCGTTTATTCTTGGCTGAGATCTTTTATTTTTGGAAGGAGAGATCTTATATTTTTGGGCTGGATTTCTGGAAGGAAGATTATATATTTTGGAGATATATTTTAGAGATTAAGATATATTTTATTAGGATAATATATTTTTAAGATATTTTATCTTTGGGAGATAGTTTTCCTATATAAAGGGCTGGATTTTCCACAAATTCAGCAACCCGCTACCATCACAGCACTTGGGGATTGAAGAAGCTGCAGTTAGGAAGGATTTTTGGAAGGTTGAAGGAAGATTGAAGGAAGGATTGTTAGCTTGTTATAGCTTTGTGAAGGGTTTTGTAAGACTTTCTTAGATTCCTTTCTTGTTGATTTGTCTTGTTGGATTTGTGATCCAAGGAACGCTTATTTGTGATATTTGATTCAGTTATTGAAGCCTTGTTCTTAAGGTTTTTGTGTTCAAATATTCACTTTCTTCCCATATATTTGATTATTGCTTTCATGATGATGAGTGGCTAATTTTCCTGTGTGATTCTAGGGTGATTGGCTGAAAGTTGTGGGAAAAACAATGATACAATAATCTTAAATTCCAGTAGGACCCTGAAAGCACGAGTCTTTATCCTTAACCCTAGAACATCTCGCTCAGTCGATGAACATCTCGGCCGGGGTGGAATTCGTCTGACCGAGGCGACTTATCTGTCCGAAACTGAGAGTTAAGTGTTAAAGTTTGCCAAATCCTATTCTTATTACACCTTTCTTGGTTCAATGCAAGCCTAGAATGAGACTTACCCGGTAATTCCTTTGCTTGTTTACCCATGATCATAAGTGTAGTGTGTAGGTAATAAAGGTTTATCCTTTATTGGGGTTTGAGTGTGCCTTCATTCCATCTTTGTGAGTTAGCCCGAGACTTACCCGCTAAAGGTTGATTCTATTCCCTTAGTTGGTTTGTTGGTTTGAGATTATAATTTCTTTCCTTAGTACCTTGAGACTTACCCGTTAAGAGGAGCTTTTGGTTTGGAGTTAGTGAGTAGTGAGACTTCCCGGTGATCTATTCCACTTTAGAAACACCTTCCCTTTGCAAAACCTCAGTTTTGTCCGCTTATCTTGAGATCTTGAGTTGGAACCACAACTAGATGCTTTAATCCCTAGAATTGCATAGTTCCTTTAATTGACTTTTTATCATCTTTGATTGCTTTAATTGCTTTTGTGGTTAGTTGCGATATTGACTACCTATATTGGTTTTGTTTCACCTAAGTCCTTGAGATCGACACCCCGAAATTCTTGCTTTTACTACGATTGACCCGTACACTGCGGCTTCGCATCCTTGTTTTAAGCATACATCTTGGGTTATAAATTTAAAGCTTGCACACACCATTTGGAGCGAACAACGACCACAGGTACTATCTGGATCCATGGCCTACCCGTACGAGTTTTGTTTGATACGGGTGCTACGCACTCCTTTATATCTGATGCATGTGTAGATAGGTTGTTCTTAACTACTGTAGAGGGGATACCTTTTATGAAAGGACTACTTGACGGAAGTAAGGTCAGAGGGACCCGGGAGATATATGGATGTCCCATTCGTTTGGGAGATCGAGATTGGCTAGTAAATTTTTTAGTCATGCCCTTAGCACACGAGGATGTGATTTTGGGGATAGATTGGATGAAGAGACATGGAGCAGTCTTAGACATTGGTAGGAGGACAGTGACTGTTGCCACTGAGGAGGGTCACAAAGTGATATTTCGAGGTTGGGACCTCGGAAAGTCCGGCACAGTTATCAGCGCAGTGAGAGTAGCGAGACTGATAACACAGGGTTGCGAGGCCTTCTAGTGTTATGTTATGAAGGAACGCAAGAGCCTGACAATAGAGGAGATACTAGTTGCATGCGAGTTTGCAGAGGTGTTCAGTGAAGACCTGTCAGGACTACCCCCACAGAGGAGCGTTGATTTCAGCATTGAGTTAGAGCCGGGCACGAGACCGATCTCGAAAGCCTCGTACCGTATGGCACCGATAGAGCTGCTTGAGTTGAAGAAGCAGCTAGAGGAGTTGGCAGAGAAGGGCTTCATACGCCCTAGTGTGTCTCCTTGGGACGCGCCAGTATTATTTGTGAGGAAGAAGTGCGGATCGATGCGGCTATGCATAGACTATAGAGAGTTGAGCAAAGTCACCATCAAGAACAAGTATCCACTGCCACGCATAGATGATCTGTTGGACCAGTTCCATGGAGCGTCGGTGTTTTCGAGGATAGACTTGAGGTCAGGTTATCACCAGCTGAGGGTGAGAGATCAGGACATACCTAAGACGACATTCTGGACTAGGTATGGTCATTATGAGTTTGTAGTGATGCCATTTGGGCTTACTAATGCGCCAGCCGTGTTCATGGAGTTGATGAACGGGATATTCATCGACTTTTTAGACCACTTTGTGGTGGTTTTCATTGACGACATCCTAGTTTACTCTAGGAGTCGAGAGGAGCATGCCGGACACTTATTGCAGATTCTGCGGGATAGCCAGCTGTATGCTAAACTATCCAAGTGTGAGTTTTGGATGTCAAAGGTGGCTTTCCTAGGCCACGTAGTGACTGCTGAGGGTATTAAGGTTGATCCGGCGAAGATCAAGTCAGTGTCTTCTTGGCAATCTCCGAAGAATGTTAAGGAGGTTCGCAGCTTTCTAGGTTTGGCGGGTTATTACCGCCGGTTTGTGGAAGGGTTGTTCCTGATTGCCCGACCACTTACTTGTCTTCTGAGGAAGACTACTCGGTTTGTCTGGTCTGAGCCGTGTCAGTAGAGTTTTGAGGAGCTGAAGAGGAGATTGACATCTGCTCCAATTTTAGCACAGTCTGAGGGTACCAATGACTTTGTGGTATACAGTGACGCGTCCAAGCTAGGCTTGGGGTGTTTTTTGATGCAAAGGGGTAAGGTCATAGCGTATGCGTCTCGACAGTTGAAGACGTATGAGGAGAACTACCCCACACATGATCTTGAGTTGGCTGCAGTAGTCCATGCCCTTAAGATCTGGCGTCACTATCTTTATGGGGCGACATGTCAGATCTTCACAGACCATAAGAGTCTGAAGTACATATTCACTCAGCGAGAGTTGAATAACCGCCAAAGGCGGTGCTTAGAGTTGATCAATGACTTCGACCTTGAGATTCTCTACCACCCCGGAAAGGCGAACGTAGTAGCTGACGCTTTGAGCTGGAAGACGCCTCGGGAGAGGGCGATAGCCCGGTTGACGGTACAACCACAGTTGCAAAGAGATTTGGCTTGGTTAGAGATAGAGATTCAGTTTCCCGATACAGATAGTCATTTGGCTACTTTGGAGTTATTTTCTGATCTGTTGGATGAGATCCAACAAAAGCAGGAGATTTGCCCGACTTTGACCGGGATCCGGGATAGGATGTCTCGAGATGAGGCACCACAGTTCACTATTGGTGCTGATGGAGTGATGAGACGTCAGGACCGTGTTTGTGTGCCATCAGACAATGAGTTGAGACAGAGGATACTAGGTGACGCTCATGCTACCCCATACTTAGTCCATCCTGGAGCGAGTAAGATGTACAAGGATGTGAGACGGTCCTTCTGGTGGGGTGGTTTGAAGCCCGACGTGGCACGGTATGTAGCTCAGTGTGCGACCTGCCAGTAGGTCAAGATTGAGCATCGTAGGTCCGGAGAAGAGCTCCACCCACTTCCAGTGCCACAGTGGAAGTGGGAGGATATATCTATGGATTTTGTCACAAGATTGAGACTCAACAGAGGTTTTGATGCTATTTGGGTAGTGGTAGACCGTCTGACGAAGACCGCACGTTTCATTCCGATTAAGGAAACGTGGCCGGTAAGTTGTCTAGCTGAGGAGTTCACTAGACATATTGTGAGACTCCATGGAATACCAAGGACTATCGTCTCCGACAGAGATGGACGTTTCACCTCGAGATTCTGGCAACAGGTACATACTGCTTTAGGGACGAGTCTCCACTTTACTACTACTTTCCACCCACAGATTGACGGTCAGTTTGAGAGGGCCATCCAAACGTTAGAGGACATACTGCGGGCTTGTGTACTAGATTGGGGACAGGTATGGCCAGATCATCTTCCACTTGTAGAGTTTTCGTATAATAATAATTGGCACGTGTCTATTGGGATGGCCCCTTATGAGGCTTTTGTACAGGGCGGAGATGTCGCACGCCATTATGCTGGGATGAGCCTAGCACAGCTGATGGAGTAGCTCCAAATCAGATACAGGATGATATCGCTTGGATTGCCCTGGTCAGGGAGCGGATGCTAGCAACTCAGAGTCGCCAGAAGTCCTACGCCGATAAAAGGCGTCGACCCTTGGAGTTTAGGGTGGGTGCTCATGTGTGGTTGAGAGTGTCACCGACGCGAGGAGTCCGGTGTTTCGGCATTAAGGGGAAGCTGAGTCCTCGATATGTCGGACCTTTGGGGATCTTGGAGAGAGTTGGAGAGGTTGCCTACAGATTAGCACTACCGCCGAGACAGAGGGTGTCCATCCGGTCTTCCATGTATCTCAGTTGAGAGAGTACATCCCGGATCCGAGACACGTCATCAGCCATGAGGATCTGATAGTTGAGCCCAACCATACATTTGTAGAGTACCCAGTAGCTGTTTTGGAGCGCAGTACTAGACGTTTGCGGTCAAAGGAGATACTGATGTTGAGGATTCAGTGGTCTAGACGAGGAGCTGATGAGGCCACTTGGGAGACAGAGGAGAGTATTAGACGTAATTATCCCGAGTCCTTTGCGGGGTTAGATGCTACTTTTGTACCGACGAGTTAGTACTGTGATGTTGTGTTGTGTGACTTTTAATGTTTTTATCTTGGATTGAGTGATTGTGTTTTCTTTAATGTGTGCATGAGTATGATGATTGAGTAGTTGCATGGTAGAAAACAAATTTTATGACACCGAGATATACAAAGAAAGTCGTTCGATTAGATACACTATTCTATGTTTCGAGACGAAACTTCTTTTAAGAGGGGACTAATGTAATAACCGAAAATTTTTAAATTCCGTTTAACACCGGATCAAATCGGATTCTGGTCCGCCAACCGCTTTCCTCTTAAATAAAATTAAAGCAATACTAAATTCTATGATTTTATGTGACTTTGATTCACAAAAAATGATAACTTTTGTAACCCGTAAATATTCCCGTACTTTTAAAAAAAACCAAGGAACGATCTCGTACGATGATTCAATTCAGTCTTTTGTTTTAATGGGGGAGTAGGCCCAATTTTTAAGAGCCCATATAACCTTCAGCCGGCCCAAACTTCCCACTAACCTTCTCTTAATTTTAGTTAAACCTAATCTAACCATAAACTAATCAACTACGCTGCACCTTAAAAACTTGCTGCAAAACTAACTCCAATCCAAGGATCACCGCCAACGTACGATGCACCTTAGAACCACTGCAAAACCGAAGCCAATCCAAGCATCACCGTCGGGCTTCCACACGTGACTGCATCAGGTCGGTCGGACTCTAGTAGTGCCGACACGCCGCCCATCCTCGACGCCGGATCTGCTGAGTTGTCTTCATCGTCAGGTGAGTACCACTGCACTCCTTGCTTTCCTGAGACAACCAACCACCCCTCACAATCTTCCGGTTTCACAGGAAGACGAACGGTCCACCACCGGTCCACCTCGAGACGCCGGACTGCTGCAACTGCGTATACCAGGTAAGTGAAGACGCCCTCCTCCCTTCCTCTCTTAAAGCTGTAACCACTGATGGACCTTCTGCTGTGCAGCAAGACGAGGACACCAACGCCGTCGGAGTGGCTGCGAGCGTTAACGCAACCAAAGGACAAAACGTACCTCACCTTCTCGCAACCTTCTTGTCGACTGATCTCCACACAAGCAAATGCCATCCAACCAACCCCTGTAGCGTATCCCTCTTCGCAGTTAAAGCGGTTCCTATCGAGCAAGGTACCGAGCCTCTATACGGCGAGCGACGGATTGCTGGGACGGGTGAGCTTCTCTTCTATGTATAGCTTATATGTAAATATATAAGTGGACTTATATGTGGAATGGTGAAGGGTTAAGAAATACCGAGAAGTGTAGAACATGGAATTATATACATGTAGTTATATATGTAGACTTGGGAAGTGGGTTACATTCGAAGTTGTTGTCGAGGTCTATAAGTAAACAAGGTTACCGTGACGTTAACAAGTCCATTGTTGGAATATCCTAAAACTCGCTATACTAGCCTAAGCTAAACGTGTATAGGTTCTTGATTTCTTATCTAGAACAATGGTGAAGAAGTTTTCTAGAATCGGGAGTGTTATAGGAATGGGATAACGTTGTTCTCATTGACGAGTAAGTTATGTGTTGCCTTAGCTCTAGTAGCTTAAGTGTAAAAGTCGGATCTTAGAATCTTGTTAACCTTATAATCGCTAGAAAATAATCCTTGAGAATCAAGCTATGGAAATAGATTCTAAAAGAGAATAGTAAAATTTAATGTGGATTTGGGAGTTTCCGAGACTAAGGGTACAATAATTCGTTACTTTAAGAGAGCCTTTTTCGGTGTTCTCATCATGAGTTTTTATCTCTTAGAAGTTTATAACTTCTAAGAGTACGGACGGCTTTTGATCCACATGCCTTGTTTGACATGCATTTGAGTTACTGCGGGTACTGACCGAGTTGAGATTTGTGAGAGCGTTCTTTGATTCAGGTAATTCCTTGCGACTTACTTAGCTAGTTTCTGGATGTTAGTTGAGTGATAATAGTGGTGTGTGCAATATGTGTTTATAATAATAACTTAATAGGACGACTGTTATTATTCTATTTTAAGGCCCAAGTGTATGTATAACAGGCCATGATATCACTGCCCAACTCTGACAAGAGACTGGGAGGTTCTCTATACCTAGACCATACAGGTACAAGAGGAGATGCATCGAATCCATTCCTGATGGTTACACGGGGGCGGAGGCGAGGTTTGGGAATCCCTCATGTCACAAAATAAGTATCATTAGTAAGAGTGAATGATCTAAGCAAAGATAATAAATGAATTGTTTGAAAGCATGATGAGTGTTTACTTTTGCTATGATGTGTGTGTGTGTGTTATTATTAATTCATCTAATGTTTAGATAGCTAGTTAATGGTTTTTCTGTTGTGTTTTTAGATTCACCACAGGTTAGAGCAGCAGCTGAGTGATCCGGAAGTAGTGGTCAGCCGGGTCTCCGTACTCCTTAGAGTGGGGTTGGGGTGTTTGTTTTGTTGTTCTTTCTTCTTGTTAAAACAATTAGTCTTTTTCGTTGTTTAAGTACTATAGGTTGTTAGACGTTTTTGCATTCATCCCTTTAAAAATACATTTTTATGAATTTTGGTTTTTCTTATTTGTGTCTTGTTGTAAGATCCTAGTAATATTGTTGTCAAATGGAGGTCAGGACCCATTGTGAGGTCCTAACCAGTAATGTCCCGAGTTTTGAGAATTCGAGATGTTACAGTTTGAGAATAAATACAAAAGGTTGGGTATATTTACTTAATTGAAACATTAAAAAGCCTAGTTACTACTATAATTTTTCAAAAAGGCCTAGTTACCAAAATTGCCCAAAAAATTATGGGGCGCTACGTCAACATAGTGTACTTTAAAAGATTTTTATTTTTTAAATTTATTTTTGAAGGATTATAAACTTAATCTATTTACGTTAAATATTTTCAGGGATTTTGCTATCTCACATTGATTATGAAGTAAGGCTGATAGTTTGCTAACTTGTATAAATATAGAGGGTTTGAAGATTACACAAATCAAACATTTATTAGTCTTCTCGCTCAGTTGAAGTATAACTTTTATTCATAACGGATTAATATTTGTTTTGTGGGTTGTTGGCCTACTTTGTAGGTCGTTGACCTAATGTTTTGTGGGTTGCTAAATATTTTCAATCTCACATAGATTATCAAGTAAGGTTGATAGTTAGATAACTTGTTTAAATAGAGGGTTTGAAGATTAAACAAATCATACATTTCTTGGACTTTTGGCTAAGATAAAGTATAATTTTCAATCAAAATTTTTTTATTCATAACGGATTAATATCTGCTTAGTGGTTTGTTGGCCTACTACTTAAAATTAAACAAATCAAACATTTCTTGGTCTTTTAGCTAAGTTGAAGTATAATTATTATTCATAACAGATTAATATCTGTTTTGTGGGTCGTTGACATACTGTTTTGTGGGTCGTTAACCTAATGTTTTGTGGATATTTTTAATCTCACCTCAATTATCAAGTAAGTTAATAATTTGATAACTTATATAAATAGAGGATTTGTACATATAACAAATCATACATTTATTGGTCTTTTGACTAACTTGAAATATAACTTTTATCAATGCATTGGTTATTGTGTCCTTTGGCTCCTTGTTTGAGTAAAGGTTTCTATCAAACGAACATACTCTTTATGTTACGCTAAACAATAATTCATTTGAAAAATTGTAAGGGTAGAATCCTCAAATTTGTTGTTTTTAGAAAAAATAAGTTCAAGAAACTACGGTGTCAAAGCCTCCAAAGCATGTTGTTGATTAAGTTTAATCCACCCCTAAAACGCCAAAAGCAAGTCTTGGTGAAGGCACTAGTGAGGCACTAGTAATTGCATTAAAAAGGGTTCAATGATTAACTAGTTCAATATAGAACCGCCAATTACCATCTTGAATCTCTACTTTAATACTAGATGATCACGCTACAGCTCAATACGTTTTAGAATTCATCAAACCATACAACAGTGATCTCCCTTGCTTACACTAATTATGTTCTTGGGTACTTCAATTTAATTGTCTAGTTGTTTACTTCGACGAGAAGGCCAATAAATGTTTGATTTGTGTAATTTTCAAACCCTCTATATTTATACAAGTTAGCAAACTATCAGCCTTACTTCATAATTGATGTGAGATAGCAAAATTCCCGAACAAATTAAAAAAAATATTAAAACAAAAAACGAAAGAAGGTTGTCGTTTACAACATACTGTTTTTACGATTGTGAAAAACTTAATTTGTAGTTGAAATAAATTTTAAACAAAATCTTAAGAGAAATATTGAAAAAAGTAATGAAATCTTTTAAAAAATATTGAAAGAAGTAATGAAATCTTTCAAAGATACAAGTTGTTGCACGTTGTTATCTTTTTTTTTAAAACTAATAAGGAAAGATTTTAAAAAAATTTATATAAAAAAATTAACTGTTAAAAAAATTGATGGCCCCGAAGATTTATAGTCGAAGTAATCTGAACAAAAAAGTTTTTTTGGAATCTGAATAAAAAAATAAAATAAATAAATCTGAATCACAATAGAAAAAATTTATAAAAAAACCGAAATTGAATAAAAAAAAGTAACGAAAGATTTGAATTTTTTTAAAGTAGCGAAAGATCAGAATAAAAAAACGTATAAGAAAATAGATGGGTTATTTGCAAGCTATTGAAACCCTTGTTCTTGTATGTTGTTGAAACACAAGTTCTTAAAAACAAATCACGGAAGTACGAGAAATTCAAGCAGATGGAGAAAATAATTCGGTTATTTGCAACATATTTCACATATTCTCTGGAACTATAGATTACACACAACACATAAATCGTGAAACAAAAAAGACAGAGAGAAGATAAGAAGACATGCGAATGTGAATGGATTTGAAGATAAAAACGTAGATTTGAAAATAAATAAACGATAGCAAAACGAATGCGGTGATTGAAAATCGGTATTATAAAAAGGAATGATAGTAAGGGGATAACAACATAGAGAATAACGTGAAATCGATATGACGAAGAAAATTAGAAATTTCTTCAAATTATTAGAACCTTGAAAAAGATGAAAAAAATTTGCAATATTGGAAAACAAGAACTGAATGAAAGACGATGAGATATTATTTGTATATAGTGCGAGAAATAAAAATGTACAGGAGAATTTTAGGTTTTATCGTCACCCAACGTAAGTTGTGTAATCGGTAGATATTATTAGATTTAGTAAATTTTGATATTTATTGTTTGGATATGTTTTTTAAGGTACAAGATAAGTTTAGGTTTTATCCAAACGTAAATTGTGTTAGGAGATAACAACGCAGAGATTTTGTCGATTTTGATATTATTAGATTTAGTTAAAAAAAATTAAAAAAAAATTTTTGTTTGGATATGTTCTTTAACCTACAGAAGAAGTTTATGTTTTATCCAAACGTAAATTGTGTTAGGGGATAACAACGCAGAAATTTTGTTGATTTTGATATTAGTAGGTTTAGTTATAAAAAGATTTTTTTTTTAATGTACAGGAGAAGTTTAGGTTTTACCCCAACGTAAATTCTGTTAGGGGATAATAGACTAACTAGGCCCCTAACAAAATCAAATTAAAAAATAAAGATGAAAAAGATTTAATACTATAATTAAGGATATAATCTAGCACTTAATTGATTTTCGGTTTTTAAAAACTGCCTACAAGATTTAAAACCCTTTTGAAAAAAATGGAAACCGTAGATTCAAAGATTCTCGAAATCTTTTTGAGCAGCTAATTGATATAAATCACAATCAATATCCCGTATTTCAAGTCAAATACTCTCTACTCTCTCCGACTCCATTGAAGGCGATTGAAGGTATCTTCGTTGTGCATTGTCTTCTCCGTCTTGCAATCTTCGTTTTCTGGTGTTCATCTTCATTGATTGTTGTTAATTATACCAGGTAAGTTTTCGATCTCATCTTTTCGATCTATTCATGGTTAAATTCCCGAGATTGAAAACTTCTCAACCTAGTTCGTCAGGAATGTTAACAATGGAGTATACAACATTCCGACTGCACATTTATGTATCAGCTAACAATGTGTACAGAAAATAAAAATATTATGTTCCGATCACACATTTATGTATCAGCTAGACAACAATGTGTCCAGAAAATGATAACAAATAATGTGTGCATAATTTTAATATGTTTTGATTGTGTTCTAATCACACATACATACGTACTTGCTAACAATATGTACATATCATACATTATGTATCATACATATGTCGTTGGTATTAAACATTATGTAGTTGTTGCTTTAATTATGTTCGTCAGAAATGATAACAATAAACAATGTGTACATATCATACATATATAGTTGCTGATAAAATTATGTACTAGTTATTTAAATAAAGCAAATAATGTGTGCATAGATATAATATTTTCTTGATTATTTGTGTTTGTTGTAACAGCAAGAATGGATGTTCAAACTTCCATTTCGGATAGAGATCATTCTATTGTAACAGCAAGGAAGGACCAGCGGAAGGAATGGACGTTCAAACTTTCATATGTAGTTGTTGATAAATATTATTCTGTTGTAACAACAAGGAAGGACCAATGGAAGGAATGGGGTATCGTTTTTTCAGCAAGAATGAACGTTCAAATTAGAGCCCACGAATAAATGATACTCTTAACATTTGTTTTCTATTTTAACGGTTTTTTTTATAATTACTATCATTCTTAATTAGGTAAATAAATAAAGATAAATAGGAGAGAAAGATTATGATTTATTGAGTATCTTTATTTATGTTTTTAATAAAAAAAATTTTGTGAAAATATATAGGGGCCTAGTTTGTCAAAATATAAACAAAAGGGCCTAATTTATACCCCTTGATACATAAACTACCTACTTAGTCAACTCATCCATTTTGATATTGGTAGATTTAGTTAAAAAAAAGATTTTTTAAAAAATTTTGTTTTGTTTGGATTTGTTTTCTAACGTACAAGAGAAGTTTAGATTTTATTTCAACGTAAATTCTGTTAGGTGATAACAACGCTCAGATTTTGTAGACTTTGATATTATTAGATTTAGTTAAAAAAACATTTTTTTAAAATCTTATCTTATATATATTATAGGAGTAGCACCTATTATCATGTGTCAATCTAAGAAACAACTAACTGTCACGTGTCATTTCAGTATTTAACAACAACCCAAAAAAATCTTAATTAAGTTTATTAAATTTTAGAATTTAATAAAAAAATTGTGAAAAAAATTTATTTTAATAATCAAATTTGCACATATCCACAAATAAGAATTTATAATCGAATTTAAAAAAATTCAAATCATGAAACCGAAATATGAATTTTTTTAAAAATATTTATCAAACCAAATGGATTTTATATTTGTTGTTTTGACACCAATTTATTTCCTCAATTATCAAAATTTAAAATTTATTCAAATAAGTTTAAATTAGTCAATTTATATTTTAGTTCAAATCATAATTAACTGATTTTACCATGGAGATAATTTTGTTTAAAACTTAATGTTTTAAATTATTTGGATAACTACAAGTGACTTAGTCAAAAATTTTAACAAATAGTAATAATATTTTTCTTCTAAAATATAATGTTTACAATTTATTAAAACTCAATACCGCACAAGGTGCGAGTTATACACTAGTTACTATTAAAGGAGAGACTCTTTTTGCCACGTGTCAATGCCACACTTATCGAATCCTAAAAAATATTTTTTAAAACTTAAATAATTATAAAATTTACTAAAATAATTAAAACACTAATTATCTTTAGAAAATTTGTTCGATACATGATTAAAAAATTGTAATTGGATTTTTTTAAAGTTCATATCATCTATCCAATTCCTAAGATTTAAACATATTTTGTTTTGATTGTAGATTTTACAAAATACATTAAAAATGTAATTATAGCTTTTATGTTATATTTTATTATTTAACAATTCTCAAATTTCTTATTGGATGTCGTAAACTAAACTTCCTTAATATAACAAAAAAATCGTGGGTATAATAATATTTATTTGTAGAATAACGTTATATCTTCACTTTTTTTACCTATAAATATCATCTATTATTTGTCCAATTTTCCATAAAAATTAATAAGTAGTGATAACTTTTATCCATACATTTATGTATGGATTTAAAAAATTAAAAAAAAACAGAGTATTATATATAATTCAGTATTGTTCAAAACCCACATACAGTGCGGGTATTACACTAGTTTTGTTTTGTTTGGATTTATTTTTTTTAACCTACAAGAGAAGTTTAGATTTTATCCCAACGTAAATTCTGTTAGGGATAACAACGCAAAAATTTTGTAGATTTTGATATTATTGGATTTAGTTAAAAAAAAAATTTTTTAAAAAAATTTATTTTAGTAAAAAAGATTTATTGGCTTAATTCGTCATTTAGTAAAAGATTTAATCCGAGAAAAATTGTGGGGGCGCCACGTCAGCATTAGTGTAGTGTATCTTAGTAGAGTATATAGATTTTTACACATTACCAAAAGATAAACCATCACTTTTGCTTCAATCTTTGGCTTATAAGCTATATTTCTAGCTAAAATATGTCCATTGTCCAATATGATTTGATTTGCATGATATTCATAACTTGAAATTTGCTTCTTGTTCAATTACCACTACTAGTGCATAATTGTTGTTGCTTCTTCTGTTCATCCTTTATTTTCTGGAGCTACATCTCTCCTGTAACACCCCAAATTCTCGGAACTCGGGGAGCTACTGGTTAGGACCTCACAATGGGTCCCGACCTTGGTTTAACAACAACATTACTTGGATCTTACAACAAGGCACAAATGTATTTAAAACAATTTCTAAAACATAATATTTTCAATGGTATAAACGTACACATGTGACAGCCTTACAAACATATATAAAGATACATAACATGCATGACGTATGGAAGACTCCCCCGTCCCCATCTAATGAGTACGTGGACCCGGCTGACCATCCGTTCCGGATCTCTCTGCAACTGTCTATCTCTACAGATCTACAACACGGATAAACCGTTAGCTAACTATCCAAATATAAGCAAAAAGATAACAGCACAAACACAAGCAGAAACAAAATAAACAAACATCATGCTGGCACTCAACAAATTATTATCTATTATTTAAATGATTCACATTATTCAATTTAAGTTGTGGCACGAGAATTATTATTAGTTCTCGCCTCCGTTCCTTATCCAACTGGTGTAGGTCTAGCTGACTTTCACTGGTAGCATCACTACAAACCATGTATGGACTAGTCCCGAAAGAAACCCCCAGCGCCCCGCGAGCTACTGAGCAGCATGCCACCGCCCGTTACTCTTAGGCCAAAATATAGGTCGGTAATTATATATCACAACCTATCTCTCTAACATTTCAATCACACACCACCATCATCATTTATACTCATATTTAGAAGTCAGCTAAGTAAGCCCAAAGGACTTACCTGATATACAGCTCGACTCTTTGTAAACCACTCGTTCTGTAAACTGTAGCAACTCAGTTGCCTGTCAAAGGCGATAAGTGTATTAGCACACTCTCACGTAGTTAGAAGTCCAAACTTCTAAGATCGAATGATGTATTAAGACATAACTAGTTACAGTGTTAATTTAGGGTAAAAATACCATTTTACCCTTGGTCCCGAAATTCTCGAAAAATCTAGAATTCATGTCTAATCTCCTATTTGAGATTCTAAATTTATTTTCTAACTCCTAAAATTTTATTTGGTTCCAAACTGACATTTTTTTCTATGTTTCTATTTTCCGGAAGAATTGTAAAGGTCTCACTTCGGTTCTAAATATAAAATTCTTAAAAGCTTATAATAATTCCGAATTAAATCTCTAGATCATCTATGAGGTTCTATCTAACTTTAGGAGAAAGAATTTCTCCAAACTGTTCATTCAACAGTTTTATAAAAATTCCTAAAGTTGACTACTCCCTTTACAAATTCTATACTTAGCCCAAATCTGAGTAGACTTTGAAAAAAATCATAACTCCTAAACCACTCACTGGATTTATCCCAAATTTTAATATGTTCTACTATAAAATCTTATCTATAATATATCCAAAATTTAGCTGCAAAGGAGATCAAAATCCTATTTAAAACTATCTCCCAAAACCGAATTTCAGCACAACAGAAAAACTGCTTACGACTCAATCTTGGAAAAATCGTAAATCCCAAACCACTCGCTGGATGCCTCTCAAATTTTAATATGTTCTACAACAGTATGTAAATTATATCATATCCAAAATTCAAGTCCAACGGATATCAAGAGCTTATTCAAAATCATCTCACAAAAAAGCATCACTTGCTGTTTTCCCCAACACTCAGTTCATATATAAAAACGTCAACTTTGAAACACAATAACTCTCAAACCGTAACTCCGATTCTTCCCAAATTTTAATATGATCTACAACAAGATGTCAACTATATCATATCAAAATTTCAAGCCTAACAGAGATTAAAAGCCTATCCAAATTTATTCCACAAAACTGCATCTCAAGCATTTTTCCTCAAACTCAGCACACTAAAAAAAAACTGCTTGAATAGCCAACTCGAGAAAATCATATCTCCTAAACTATAACTCAGAAAAATCCCAAATTTTAATATGTGCTACCACAATATCTCATCTATAACATATAAAAATTTCAGCCAAAATGGATCAGTATTTCATACCTAAATCGGAACCCGAAGTTGGATGCTGTCAATGTTGGAAAACTAGAAAAAGCAACAGCTCTCTGAAGTTGCTCCTTTGGCTGAAATATATGGGTTTAAAGATGGTTTAGCGGCACCCATTGACACATAAACATGGAGGGGAAGTAAGGAGGTAGAGAGTGGTCATACACGAGACTCGCAGAAGGTGACGGCATGGTTGTTGCTGTTGCGCGACTGGAGCAGGGAGGCGACTCCCATGGTTGCTGATGGCGTGTCCCTGGCCACATTCAAGAGGTGTGAGGGAGGGAGCTGCGGTATGCTGGTTGACAGAAGACGAAGGAGCCGGAGGATCTGCTGCGTGCAAGGGATGAGTAAGCAAGGAAAGCGTTTCTTCTGTGGATGTATCTGGACGGAATGCAAGCAGCAGAATGGGAGTGAATCTGCGAAGATCTCGGCTGTTACTTTCCTAGTAACGTTCAGCAAGAGAACGTGGTATTGCAGTTGGGCTGGCGCTGGGCTGGAGCTGGCAACGCCGGGCTGAAAGGCAAAGCAGCAGATGGGCTGGATTTGCTGTAAGGCTGGGCTGCTGAAAGGTAGAGTAGCAGATGGGCTGAAACTGTGGATCCAAGGTGCTGAAGCTGGGCTGCGGACAAGCTGCTGAGGCTGGAGAGTTCATGGGCTGGGCAGCTGGCGCTGCTGGGCTGAGGGTGCTGGATCCGCTGGGCTGTCAACAGCCTGTCTGGGCTTGTCACCGACTTGTCACAGCCTTGTCTGGCCTTGTCACAGACTCGTCACAGCCTTGTCTGGCCTTGTCACAGCTTCGTCACAGACTTGTCTGGACCTTGTCACAGCTTCGTCACAGACTTGTCTGGACCTTGTCACAGCTTCGTCACAGACTTGTCCGGGCCTCGTCATACTCTAACTTAGGGCTAAACTTATTATTTTATGTGAAGGTAAGCTACATAAAATGATAAAATTTTATAAAGATCCTATCATTTTATGTGAAGGGAAGCTACATAAAATGATAAATTTTATAATAATGTGTCTAACTAAGTAGACGGATATGGGTCAACTGATCGAGATCGGGTTTGTTACAGAAATAAACGGAATAAAAATTCCGGATATTACATCTCCTACTGCAATCCAACATTTGATTGTGTCAAAAGTCGTAAGTCGAATGTTGCAAAACGAAGAGGTGCATCAAGAGATGATAATAAACATGTGATAAATGATAATTACTAACTAGCTAAGAACGTTTGATGTTTAACTTGAACCAATAAATGGATAGTTCAAGTTGATTTTTGATAGAAGTCTTCCAAAGAGCTATAATCCCAATATCAACTACATAAATTCAATACAAAAGCATCCCATTTTAGTGAAAGTTTTAGAATGGTTCAAAGCTAAGCTAAAATCAAAATATTAGTCACACGTCTATGCCAACAAGACTTTCACTAAACATTGTGAAGAACCGAGTAGGGGATTAGTAAGGATAAAAATATTTTAGAAGGGGTTAATAGAGCATGGGATCTTTTTGCAATATCAATATCAAGGCTTTGAAATGAATCTCAAGGCCTTGAAGTCGATATTTGTAATCTGTGACAAAACTGTTTCCCGAGGCCTTGAAGTGAATCTCAAGGTCTTGACTTAGAAACCTGCTGAAAGTTGTTAGTCACAATATAAACAATATAAAGTGCGAAAATGAAAAGATCGACACACGATATGTTTACGAAATTCAGTCTAACATCTTACGTCTCCGCCTAGGGTTTCCGACCCTAGGATTTAACTATCTATTATCTGCTTCATTTGAAACCTAGATACAATCTAGAAGAACTTTGCTTCTTCTCTCAATGTAGCCTAACCGCTACGATCTAGTCAACTCAGGTCTCGCAATAATAGACACGTTACTTCATAGAGTAACACTAAGTATAAAACTATAATGATATACCAATATAGCTCTTGTGTTTATATCACTCTAAAAACTAAAACTAAGTATGCTCGAAGAGAAAGATAAACTTTTGGATCGATAAAGAAGACTTGGATGGTTCACTTGTAAGCTTGGTGTCTTCTTCTTTCATCGATGTGTCTTTTATAAACTTCTGTGGAGGCAACTTCTTCTAGTCGTTGCAACATCTTCACTCCACAGAATCTTTGTTTGTTGAACGAGATCTTCACTTGTGAGATTTTCTTATTAGCCGTTTGAGTAAGATCTTCAACAAGATCTTCTTGTAGCCTTTTGAATATCTTTGAGTTAAGATCTTCTTGTTGGATAATCTTTTCTTCATGCAAGATCTTCTTGTTACGTTTGTTTATAACAAGATCTTCATATTTGAACTATTAAGAATCTTCCTCTCTTTCTTAGATCCGATGATTAATAACCTGCATGACACACGTAACAAACCAAGACAAAATATCAACAATATATAATCGATATTTGTTAGTTACATAAAACCGTATTTATTATGTTAAGTCTTCCATCATCCTAATATAACATTTAAATATCAAGGTGGAGTTATCACATTGCTTCAGTTTGTTTATAGGTTAAGCATAGTTCCAAATTTTTTTTGCATGAAGACGGAACGAAAGAAGATAAAGAACAAGACTTCATATTTGAAATCATTGAAAGTTAGAGAATATGATAAGAAACTCGCCATAAAAATGTAACCGCGATATCTTGTTTGGAGAAATCGTGTCACCATAATAACCTTTTAAGGAGAGCAAAAACTCCGGCAAGATTATTGTCAAAAAAACGCTAAATTGAAGCATTTTTCACCAACAATGAACAACACTAGAGTCTAATTTCAACAAGAAACGGTGAATCTGGTTATACTGGTTGAGTTTGCATTCATTATCGATTGGGAGAGGAAGAAAGGAAAATGTCGAAGTCCGATACAGACAAACCGGTAGAGCGGGGGTCATGTGCATGCGCGTTAGACCCAACACATAAACCCCATGAGGTTTCATCCTAAAACCAGTTGGCAATAGGAGGATTAGCCCACCGACCTTATACACTACATTTGGAATGTCCCTAACTTTTGATGTGAGAACTTATTATCTCCAACAAAAAATATACCTTAGGATCTTGAAGGGTAAGGGTAGAATTGAGAAGTTGAATGAAGTAATTCCCATAATCTGGTCCATTGAGATTGAAGAAAATCTCCACCTTCATTCCCTTCGGTTTCACCTTCATCCCCATCATTTTTCAAAGTGAACGCCAAAATTGGAGCTGATTGTAGAAACCCTATAATTGGTCTCTTTAGTCGCTTAATACAAGCTACCGAATGCGCCCTCTGCCGTGCTCTTTATGGATGCACATCAACATTAACATTGAATCACCGCTATATTACATCGCATTTTGTGTCGTAACACAGATTTCCTGCTACAGTGCAATTGAATCAACCACTCATTACACCCATCACAAATTTAATCACTTGCAACACTTCAAAAAAACATAACTTAGGGCGTGTTTAGTAAAAATGTGGTTGTGGTTGTGGCTGTGGTTGCGGTTTTAGGGAGGTTTATTTAGAGATTTGTGGTTTATAAAAAAAATCGTATACATGTTTAGTTAAAGGGTTCGAAATTAGTTTTGATTATAGGTAAAGACCAAATTACCCCAGCCATCATTTATGCTCAACCCTAATTTATGCATCAACATCTCCAACACACAGGAACAAGAAAATCGAATTGTTCTTCTTCTATGTTCTTGTTCTTGTTCTTCTCCTTCGTTCTTCTCCCGACATCTTTCATCTTTTTTCGTTTCTTCTCCTGACAAGAAGAATAAAGATATTTGTCCTCTTCAATTTCTCTATTTATTTATTGATTTCTCTGCTTCTCCTCCGTCCATTTCTCCACTTCTCCATGGATTGTGAAGGATACCATTGAAGAAGAGAAGAAGGCATTGCTAATGGAATATGTTTTGTAATACTCGTAGCCATCAATTGAAGAGAAGAAGAACGTCGAAGTAGGCACTGTCGATTTTTCTTTCTTCTCCTAGAGAATGCTTGGATGATTTGGGAAGAAATGAAGAGAAAGGTTTGGGTTACTCCATTGTAATTTCAATTGGAATCTGGGAAGGCTAGGGTTTGGATTAGTGTTGATTAAACTGTAAAATTGGTGCTGAATTAAAGGTTTGAGAAGAAGTTGTCAATGCAAGAAATAAAAAAATGTGTCCAAATAGCGAGTTTCCAAGTGAAGCCATCTTACGTTTGAGCTTCCTCTTCGATTCGGTTGCCTCAGACGAGAAAAATTGAAGGTTTGTGATTTTAGAAAAAAGAAGGAAAAAAACAGAAGATCAATCGAGAGATGAGGAAAAGGAAGATGAACAGCAATAGAAATCAAGGAAGAAGAATACTCACACAAATCTCTCAATTCTCCATTGGAGAACAACTTCTCCCATCCTCATCAATTTTTGAAGCCCCATGTTTGATTTCTGGTTGTGGGAAAGAAGGGTAGAAATGGAACCTAATTTCTCAAACCTTCAAGAATCTCTCAAAACCTTCGTTGACGAGTTTTCAAACCTTCAAAACCACAACCATAAATATAGCAATGAATTTCAAAACTGTAACTTAACACCTGCTGAATAATTCAAAACTGGAACTAGATCTAAATGAAACTCACAACCCTCTAACTCAACACATCCTTAATGGAAACAAATCACGTATAAACCACACAATACGACTTTACTAACTCCAACCTTAATGAAAGAAAATCCAAAAACAGAACTTAACCGAATCAAATCGTGTATATAAATTGAGGATAATACAGTTAAGAAAACAATATCAATTGGTAATGCTAGATTTGATGCGGTCGAATAGAAGATGCTAGGGTGTCTTCATGCTTGTTATTCTCGATCCTTCTCGCTCGTTTTCCTCAATGATAGTAACTTGCCGAGAATGAATGAGGAATTTTTTTTTTAATCATTCACGCTCATTCTTCTCAACCCAAATTGAAGTTCAATGTCCGTGGACAATGGAGGAGTTAGTTCCCTCATTTTTCTAAATTAAAAATTTTATTATACACGGAAATGAATAAACCTAACGAAATGAAGAAGTTAATACTCTCGTCCCGGATAATTTTTGATGGGACGGGTTCAAAACTAGATTTCTAATTTTGGATGAAATCCCACCTTGATCGGGGCAGGACCGGGATTGGCAGGATTTATCCCACCCCTATTGTTTATAACAATTACTCCATAAAAAAATTAATTTGTTAATATAAACACAATTACAATTTATTTGTTTCAAAAAATATATTAAATATTGAGTTCATTTAATGTCAATCCAAGATCTCTTATCCAAAATAGGTAGCAAACTTATATATTATATGTTGTAAGGTAAGGTCCTGTTATTTTCAATAAAAATCCCGTTATATTTAAGGGTTGTACAAATTTAGACCGATTGGAAAATTGGTGCGGATCGAAAATCACGATTCGCTCTTAAACCGTCATTGTCAAAAATGATCCAGAGTCTTGGACCGCTTGTAACTTTTAACATATTTTGAAAGAAATTTGGATATAATCGGATCGTATTAGGACCGGACCATATTTTGAACGGGTTATAATTCCCATAATAATCTCGTCGTTCTAGCGAAGTGTCGTTAGTAGTGTCAAGTGTGAAAGGTTGACCGAGCATCACTTATAAATTGTGATATGAGTTTATGAGCAAATTGGAACATAACATGGGATTCTGAGAGCCCTTGCTTGGGACAATGAGAAGAACCACGTGGAAGCTGACAATAACTATGATGAGAAGAATCATATGGGCCCCATGTAACGCGGCTTTGCCCCTAAAGTCAATTTTTTATTCTCTCCGTCCATTGACCATCACTATTACTTATTTATATATAATCTCCAATCTTTTATTATTTTACAAAATGGCCCATTTGTCAATTATGCATTTCTTTGTCTTTTGCAATCATTCAAACTCGTCATCAAAATCCCAAAATATGCATGATTCAAATATTAATCTAGTTAAGTGTATCCCTAATGTTTTATCATTTCTTTAAAATGATTCTATTTTTGAAAGTGACTCATTTAAGATTTTAACTTGTTATGTTTTGTTGTTAATGAATCCAAAATATTTAAAGTAACTTAGTAGAAGTCTACAATTTAGATTATGTTTTTGTTTGATAAGTAGCAAGTGATTAAAACGCTTTTATCTAAAAAGAAATTGAAAGAGCGATTATTCTATAAGTTGATGTTTGCATTGAACACGGCTATTTTGTTGAGGTGTTACAATGTAAAATTTTTAAAATGAATTACCTCACATTAATAAAAAAAAACAATCGTAAAACAGTGAATCCGGGGTCGTTGTCACTACAAAAAGTATTTGATAATTGTCGAAAATTGAGTATTTTGTCATAATAGTGTTTGACATGATTAGTTACCTCAGACTTCAAAACTTTGAAGACTCATGCAACTTGTAGATTATCATTAACAATAGTAAGAAAATAGAATAGAATGCACGATATGTTACGTAATTATATAAAGACCCTATATTTGACAAGAATATGGTAAAAATATTTAGATGCGTGTTGTTTATTAATAGGAAAAGAAGAACAAATTTACTTTGCTCGATCATAGGCTTCACTTTTATGTTTATAGATACTATTACTAGAAAGTAGAAACATAAAGAAAAGATGATATTTAATCCAACCCAAATACTTGGGATGTCTTTATTTTGAGGTTATAGGGGTTTGTCTTAGGTTAGGTTATTTTGTTTAAGTTATAACTTTGGATACATTTAGTTGTAGCTTGAGGTTATGGATTAAGTTTTTAAATGAGTTTAAATTCAGTGAAATAAATTGATTTTATAACCTCACAAACTCAAGATTATTGGAGGTTTTGATTAGGGTTCGGCTTGGGATGGGACATATGGAATGAGGTCATCCCACATCCCATCCCACCTATTATATATGGGACGGGATCAACATGGTCTTGTATTTTCAAACTAAAAATCACCGGTTCCTATTTCGATTGGAATCGGGACGGGGCGGGATGGGACCAATCTCGTATGACCTATATATAGTTTATTTTGAGATGGATGCGGAAGCGAATGGTTGATTCAATCAAGGTTGATCGGGCAATCCGTGAAGTGGAGTGGATAGTTGATTCTTGAAGAATCCTCGAAATGTGAACTCTTAGATCGAAAATCCAAGGAAGAACTTTTGAGAGAGAAGAGGTGATGCCCAAAATCAAGGAGGAGGATTTACTTCCAACTAAACTTGATTTAATTTGAACATGTCTTACAAATGAGCTCAAACATCCTTTATATAGGGAGGAAGAATGCTAATCCTAAGACTTAAATGCAAAATTAAAAACAAATATTCTAGACATTAAAGAATGGATTTGATGGCATATTTCAAAAATTATCTTAAGCATTTAGTGTCTTCTTAAAGGAAGAGATTCATAAGAATATCCCTTTAATTATTTAAATATATAATAAATCAAAGATATAAAATATGACGGAAATATATATGCAGGAAACGTTTTCCGTCGGTAGTATCATTCTTTCGTCGGTATGCCTCATATATCCGTCGGCAATCCCATGGTGGAACAATGACAAGGTATGTCATGGAAAGTATCGGTATAGACACACACGAGTGGTAGTGGTAGCCAATGACGTATCAGGCCGGAGGCACGGATGACATCGACAAACAGGGGCATATCATTTTCTTCCTCTTGTTGTGAAACACTCCCGTTTCACCGTGGTCAACATGGTGCACGCCATAAGAATCAGGAGGCTTGAGCATGTAGTCCATCATAATGCGTTGGATTTGATGCCGGTACTTGTCAGTGATTTAGTTAAGGGAATAGACAACTTCACACTTCCTCTAACCTTTCCCGGGCCATTTCGAGGTAGGTCATCGGACATAACAAGGACAAACCCTTGTCCGGGAGGCTCAAACTTGTAATCGCTCATAATTGTGGCACCATTTAACATCCGAAAAATACCGTTGAGGTTAAATTTTGGTTGCATGATGAATAGATCAAAAGGAAAGTCGGCAGGAGGTACGAACTTGTAGTCTATCAGCATAGTGGTGCCGCTATCAGGGATGTTGTCTCCTTCACCCTTGATGATGACATTTCAGTGGTCTTCTTTGTCATACACCGGGTTGACATACTACATTGGAAGTGCTAGGGAGTAATCTAATAGGCACCATGTTGGAGTTATGGCCGGTGTCTCCTTCATCTTCAATGATGACATTTCCCTCGTCTTCGTCATACAACGGGTTGAGCAAAGACGTGATGTTGTTAGGATTGCAATCTCCTTCACCCTTGATGATGACTTCATGTTTATCTTCTTCGACTTTTCCCTAGCTCATCACAGAGGGTTAACAACCAAGTCACACTTAGGTTATGTTACCTCTTGGGGTGGTGAGGACTTCGTGAGGGCAGCAGTTTGCACCCTTAACGCCTCTCGTTCATGCATTAGAGTAGCTCTTTCTTTCAGTAAGGCGGCCACACGATGTCAAGGCGCAACATGCATTGACTTGGGCACAACATAATCATCTTTTGGATAGACTCGATGTTGGGGCACAACGTAGTCATCTTCAAGATATGCACGAAGTCGGGGAAAAACATATGTATCTTCACGATAGGATCGCCCTTGGTCATGGGGATGCCATCGGTACCCATGAATTATTTGTTTTGGCTTTGGCGGGTATGGGGGAGGCAACCACTCCTCGTCTTCATGATAGTCACGACGTCGGTGGTGGAGGTACGTCGGTGCCCATCGATGGTTTGTTTAGGCATTGGTGGATATGGAGGAGGCAACCACTCCTCGTCCTCATCAAAGGACGCATCGTTGTCATAGAGGAGCATTGATAAAAATGAAGAACGATGATGAACAAGAGTAAAAAAAACTTAGCTTCGATCCTGAGATTTGATACCAATGATAATGCCATTAGGTACGGATTAATTAAGGATAAAATGTGGATCTAGATCGAGCTTAAACTTGAACTACTCCTTATGATATGTCCAGGTGGATAAAAGGATTGAATATGAGTTGACGGAAGCTTTGAGATGGATGCGGAAGTGAATGGTTGATTTGATCAAGGTAGATCGAGCAATCCGTGAAGTGGAGTGGATAGTTGATTCTTGAAGAATCCTCGAATGTGAACTCTTGGATCGAAGATCCAAGAAATAACTTTTGAGAGAGAAGAGGTGATGTCCAAAATCAAGGAGGAGGATTTACCTTCAACTAAACTTAATTTAATTTGAACATGTCTTACAAATGAGCTCAAACATTCTTTATATAGGGAGGATAAATGGCAAATCCTAAGGCTTAAATGTAGAATTAAAAGCAAATATTTTATACATTAAAGAAGGGATTTGATGACATATTCCAAGAACTATCTCAAGCATTCGATGCCTTTTTAAAGGGAGAGATTCACAAGCATATCTCTTTAATTACTTTAATATCTAATAAATTAAATATATAAAATATGACGGAAATGAATATGCGGTAAACGTCTTTCGTCGGTAGTATCATTCCTTCGTCGCCTCGTTGGTATGCCTTATATATCCGTCGGCAATTCCATGGTGGAACAAAGGCAAGGTGTGTCATGGAAAGTGTCGGGATAGACACACACGAGTGGTAGTGGTAGCCAAGGGTGTATCGGGCCAAAGGCACGGATGACATCGGCATTTAGGGGTGTATCATACTTGATATCTGATGAGAGTTGAACTGTGAGCCTTAGATCTCCTAAATAATTACACGACATATTGTAGTAAAGGTAGTGTCGAACCAAGGAAGACGATGTCTTGCTTTAAAAAATTAAAAAGAAACTAAATAAACAATATAAACTAAATATAAACATAAAGTAAAACAAAATAAACACACACGAAATCAAAGGAAGGCCGATCAACCTTAGCACAATCAATTACCCAAAGACTATAACTTTTAATTAAAATAAATAAATAACAAAACAAAAGCGAGATATGAGAAAAATATCACTAAGGCCGGTCAACCTTAAGGGCATATATCGATCCGCCACCTTAGAAATTAACGTAAAACATTAGTAGTAAGGGAGAGATAAACGGATGTATTTTTTGGAACTAAAATAAGATATTTCAAGAGAGGGGGAATAGGGATATAATAATCAATCATAAAGCAATTCCATTATCTAAATCACCACAACATGCATAAGATAAATTTTAATTGATAATAGTTGAATGTAAGTCTATTTATGAGGGAAACAACTTCGTCCGATTGTCATGTGGTTAAGACTTTGCTTGACATACATCAATGACAATCACCCCCGTTGATTGTCATGTACCCAAGACGACACTAATTCTTCAGTACCATAACTCAGACTTTGCTTGACATAAATCAATTTGACTCTCGCATTTTTCCATCAACAACTTGAAGAACATATTAGTAAGATTTCAAACTTGGCTCTTATAATTTACAAGGAACTTCCAAAAACTACCATAACTCATATAAACATAAATCCGACAATTATAGAATCAATTCAAAATCATAGATCAATGTAGTTGGACTATCCAGTCCCTAGAAAGATGAGAATTAGCCACACATATCCGAATAATACCCGAGCGCTTTTATTAAGAACTCGGAAATAAGTCAATCGATCTCCCAAGGAGGTAAAGGCCGATTGGCCTTAGGGTACAAACCGGCAGCGGAAAACTTGTAAATTGTAGAAGAGCACTAATAAAAACCTAGAGTGAAACCCCCTTCGTTGTGTAACACTACATTTATCATGTAGTTGTTAGTCTTCCCAAACCTCCTTCGTTGTTTTTGGGAGTATGCAAGCCTACCCTACGTGATATTAGTAAAACCTACCGGTTTAAATACAAAATCAAAGAGCATATACAATAAAATAGAATTGAAATTCATTGTAATCCATTTGTGTAAATAAAAGAGAATGTATATTAAAAGAGAATGTATAATAATATAATTAAACACCGAATATTCTTAGACAACTATAACATAAAATTATTAAAAAATCTTAAACTCGTGAGCGATCATAGAATGGTTGATACTTGTGTAGGACTATAGAAAAAGTAGGATGTTGTGATATTTTAGTGAAAAAAGGTAATTCTTAAATTTTATAATGATCTAGGGATGAAAAAAAATTGTTTTAAGAAATAAATATGATTAAAATGAATGAGAGCATTTATTAAAAAAAATATTTATTTTACATGTAGATAACGTTTTTAAAAATTATAATAAAATTTTATGAAATAAATATGATTAAAATGAATGAGCGCTAGTGCTCTAAATATTTAACATGTAGATAATGATTTGTAATTTTTGCATGATTAACAAAAAATAGTTTTGTACAAACCCTATTTTTGTTATTTTATTATTTACAAAAATACAGTGTTTTAATATATAATTAGTTCATACAAAATGCAGGAGCTCAAACTAGTAAACTATACAAAATATTTTCTAAACGGATATTTAATTTACAAAAGTAAGGTACCTCTTTTTATCTTGAAGTATATTAATGTTTTTTTGGTTTTCTTTATTCCAAGTTAATTTGTACAATTTTATATTTTTCCAAAAAAAGTAAACTGTACAACTTATAAATTACTTAAATTGACACTTGCATGGCAATTCGATGTACGATAAAACAAAAAAAGCAAACGATTGTATTGGGCAAAGGGGTTTGAGGTTTTGGGAACAAACAATGTTTTGTCATGTGCAAATCTGTTGACTATTGTGTTCTCAAATTTCACCGTAGTCGTAGTCAAACAACAAACGTTCACGTTTCACACTTTGGGAATCCCAACTGGTCAAATTGCAAATAATATTGATGTTGAATTGCTACAGCGAAAGATTGACAATTTGACATAGCCTCAAGGTTTGAACTTTTGTAACCAAGACAAGGAAACTTGATTGTTTTGCTCTTCTTTACGCTAATTAATGAACAGATAACCTCTGAATATGAATGTCATTTTCACTTGAATCCAATTGTACCAACAATGAAGAAATTTCTCACCTTCATTCATGCAAGCAATGTTCATCAGGGTAAACTCAAAATCCAACAAGAACAGAGAAACAGAATGAAATTTGGAAAATCAGAATATAAAAAAGAATGATTTTAATTTAGAATACATAAACATGTATGCTAACAAATCCAATCAAATATCTATCTATCTATCATCAGTATACCAACCCACTGCCACTATGAATCTCTACAAACCCAGCAGAATCAAAATACAGAAGAACCAGAAACTAGGAGAAGAGATCAAAGCTGATCAACAATATGATCAAGATCGCTAGCGAAAGGAAGTACCAGCAAGGCCATGATGCAAGAGATTATGAGCGATATGATCTCTAGCTTGCACAGCAGAAGCAGACCTAATTGGGTTTTCGGGCACAACTTCATCATCAAACACATCAAACATCATATCAGGCTCCAATTCCTCACCTCTCATCTCACATATATTATGAAGAACACAACAAGCTCCCAAAACTGCAGGCAAATCCTGCAATTTTACCTCAGTCCTTTTCTGCAAACATCCCCATCTTCCCTTCAATCTCCCAAACGCATTCTTAGCAACACTTTGCACTTCTGCAATCTTCTCATTAAAAGCATGCTGCGTCCATGTTGTATTATTAACTGTATACGGCACTAGAACCCAATCCATCAATGGATAGCCAGCAGAACCTACGATCCAATTATCCCTCAATAGTCCTCTTGCACCTCGCTGATAAAGGGCCGATTTCTCAAGCACCTGTTCATCAAGCATTGAGCCAGGCCATCCAATGCAAACGTCTGAGAAAACACCTCGTGGATCGACGACTCCCTGGACAGTAATTGAGTAGCTCGTCTTCTGATTCCGTTCGGTTTGTCGCTTGTTGAAGTAAGCCGCAACGCTGATTTTGGGGGCAATGATAGGGATGTGTGTTGTGTACATTGAACCTGCAACATTAGGGATTCCAAAAGCAGATTCGTATTCCGATTTGATTTGAGAGACACGTGAATCGTCTGGCCATTGGAGGTACTTGTTCATGAGGACATTTTTAATTGCTGAGCAAACCTCAAGAACGAGCTTATGACAGGTTGAGATTCCGAGTCCGAATCGTCGGGAAACGAGTCTAAGAGGCTCGCCGGTTGCAAGCCGCCAGATGCAAACGGCTACACGCTGTTTGACAGGGATAGCAGCGCGTAGCATGGTGTCTTTCTTGGTGACTGCGGAATCAAGCTCATCGCAAATTAGGTTAAAAGTAGCCCGTGACATCCGAAAAGCGCGTTTGAATTCAGCTTCCGGGAAATCGGGATGACTACACTTGTCCCACCAATCCTTTGACCGATCCTTCACCCAAAGCCTCCTCTGATGACTCTTTGCTGTAGAACCACTAGCATCCGCCGGAGGCGAGCTCTGTTTCCCCTGGTCCGCGACAACGGCCGCAACCACAGCTGAGGAGGTTCGGGCGCGTTTGTTTCGGATATTCTCGACCTCCACCGCCTCATCAGAGTACTGAATCTGCAAATTGTCATGGTAATTCATCATAGACTCACTCGCCTGTCTAAAACTAGATCCTAATAGATCCTTCTCCTGCTGAGAAGAAAACGACCAGGCTAACTGATCCTGATTTTCTTCTTCCTCAAGCAAAAGAAGAGAAGCCAATACTTCTTTAAGAGTGGTTGCACCAGAATCAGGCTTCTTGAGCAAGTCGTCTCCGTTGTTACCGTCGCCGTCAGTGCGGCGGCGTTTATTGGGGAGAGTGGCCGAGTTATCCAGGGCTAAGAGATCTGAGTAAGAGTGAAATGGAGAGAAATCTTCGGGGGTGAGAAAAGAGAAGGAGGAGATTTCCATACAGACAAAGTGTTTGATGAAATGTCTTAAAGAAGAAAAGGAAAATGTGAACGCTTGGAGTCAGAAGAAGTGAGGGTTGAATTGAATCGGCGAGACTTATATACGGTTCCTAGGAAGCGTGTGATGATGTGTGAACGCGGTATACGCCTTTTTACGCTTTTTCTTTTTTATTTTTTAATTGTAAAAGAAATGAGTTATTTAACTTATTTTCGTGGAAGGAGGATAATTATTCGAGTGTCCTAATGGTGACTGTGAGTGTGACTAGAGATTGTACTCAATGTACCCACACTTACGTACATGGTTTTCCTAGCCGTGTCAATACAAGTTGTGAGTCCGATCGCTTATATTCACGCTCTCAAAAAACCAGAACATTGGAGTACAATCCTCATTTTGTTGATGGATGTCTCCGTCATACGGATATGTCATCTGCAAAGATGACATGAATTGACTTGGGTTATGTTTTAGAAAGTTTAATAGACTTCCCCGTTTTTTATTACAGTGTTAATTATATAACTGAATTTTTCAATGCACAAGACGAAAATGTAAGGGTATGGAGGTCTCTTTATTGGACACCTCTAATAGATAAGAATCTCTCGGATACTTCATCATTCTACAACAATCACAACCTGATCGAGGAAACAAACTCCCTAACCCACTCCCTCAACCACTCAACCCAAGTAGAGCTTCACTAACATTCTCCTCATCAACTTTTTTTCTTTCTCATTGTTTGCATCACCTCTTGTACCAACACTAAGTGTTTTGAATAACTCTCCCTACGATAAATTAAAATTACCTTCATCCTCGTTACTAGCACTTTCGAGATGATTTTGTATATAATATTTTAGAGGGCTATTGGTCGACAATAAGTAATATCACGTTCCAGTGTTGAACTTGATTATCAAGGCGTGGCAAATGTAGTTGTCGAATGCTCTCAGCTACGGAACCTTTTATTTGAGCTTCATGCTCCGTCTCACAGGCTACTGTGCACAAACAATGCAAGTGTTATATATCTTTCCATAATCCAGTCCATCATCAATGGATCGAACATATAGAGATCGATATCCTTTGTTCATGAACAAGTTACCATAATCTCCGTAAACTTGTATTCTCAAATGTCCACTCTCTATAAGCAATATGAATGAATGGATGTGTGTTTATTATTGAAGGAACGTGAGAATATAAATACACAGAGGAAGCTCTAGGAAGCCCTAGATCTGTTGAGATAGGATACTAACAATCTATTAACCAATCCTATCTTTACTCTAACAATTAAATCTATAACTGAATAGATATTATTGTTATCATTCCCCCTCAAGTGAAGTGTCATTATGAAGTTGTAACTTGCGTAGTAGAGAGTGAAACCGATGTCTTAGTAGTGGTTTTGTTAGTATGTCGGCTAGTTGGTATCTGTAGAGACATAGGTGACTCTTAGCTTGTTGTTCTTGACTTAAGTGTGATGTGTTTCATGCGGGAGTGAAAAACTGGATTGGAAGAGAAAGATGTGGCTCCCATATTATCACAGTAAATGACAGGCGGAATAAGATGAAACTGACCACATCCGATAATGCCCCATAGACCAATCTATCTTGATGAAGGTATGTTTTGTATGATGGGTTGATTGTAGAAGAGTTTGGTAGTGTTTTGTATGATGGGTTGATTGTAGAAGAGTTTGGTAGTGTTTTGTGTGGAACGTTTATGAGTATTACTATAGTGAAAGGTTTTGTGGCTTTCATGAGGGTTTTGTAGTGTACTGGGATACTCAGCCATGGTTGGGTAGGTTTTGTTGGTTCGTTGCCATTATTTAGCAGATAAAGCAAGAGACTTGCGATGAAGAGTGAGAGAGCTGCGAGAGGGAGACTTCACTCAAAGCGGCAGGGAAGATCCGTGGGGCCGGCTCCAGACTGGCCGGCAGCGAGGGTGAAGGCAGGGGCTTGGACAGAGGCGGTTCCAGGTTGTGCTTTCTGGCAGCGGCATAGTGGAGGCCAATAGAGATGGCATAGTGGAGGAGAATAGGATCGAGAGTGCCGTTAGGCATATCGCTCTGATACCATATAAGCAATATGAATAAATGAATGTGTGTTTATTATTGAATGAACGTGAGAATATAAATACACAGAAGAAGCTTTAGGAAGCCCTAGATCTGTTGAGATAGCATACTAACAATCTTCTAACCAATCCTATCTTCACTCTAACAATTAAATCTATAACTGAATAGATATTATTGTTATTACTCTCAAAATTGTTTAAAAAATAAAGTTTTATAGGTTACATAAAACATGCTCCTGAAATGGACCATGGTAATATTTCCTTTTTTCTACAATTGAAAACTAAAAAGAAATACTCTAAATAATTGTAGTTCTAAATCCCGGATTGTCCCAAATTTGGAGTTTAATCTACTTATCAAACGGTCAACTGAAGGTCCGATTGTGACTTGCGTGGTGGCCTGTGTGGACCATCGAAATAAATTATTGAACATTACTGAAAACTGAAATAATTTATCATATAAAAAAAAAAAGAGAGGGAAAAAACAAAATTTATTAGTTGAGAATAGTATATTCAAGTAATGAGGTATACGTGTACGACTACGCGGTTGAGGGCAGATGGTATTTGAATTTTATATTTTATTTTAAAAATGGGATTTCGATGTGAAAAACGTTTCCCTGACTTGAGGAAGCTGGGGCGAAATTTCCAGATTTTGAAATTAATAAATAGGAAACTAAAAGAAAAAGAAAAGGATAAAGTGTGTTGGTCGGAGATGGATTCTCAACCGTAGATTATCTTTTAATCAGTTGGAATCTTTTTGACTAACCAAATATACGTTATTACAAATCTACATATATTCTACTCTTCCATTTCTTTTTTTATTATATTTATCCATAAATTTTTTTATTTGAGTGCTGAATCGATCAGGTTATTTGAACTTTTTATTAAAGTTTTATTTTGATTCTAATGGCAAAATTGATTAAAATTTAAAATTAATTTTATTATCGAGTTTCAAGTATAAAATTACCAGATTGCTATTCGTACCACACATTTCATGCTATGCGTACCACATTTACGCCTACGCGTAGCGTTAAGACCAATCTGAGCTACGCATCTAGCATGTGTAGGCGTAAGCGTTTTTTTTTTTTTTTAAATTATTTAATTGAGCGCCGGCTCCTGGCGCCAGCGCTCAAATCCTAAATCTGCTTAATATTCCGTATTTTTCGATGTAGAGTGTGAAATTCGCGTTGAAATAAAAGGTTTTAGCGCCAGCGCCTTGCGTCGGCGCTCAAATTTTATTTTATTTTGATAAAAAAAGGAAAAAGAAAACGTTAACTACAACTACGCGTTGCGTAGTCTTACAACCGATTTAAATAGCGTATTTACTGTGGTAAGAATAGCAATAACCATTAATTAAACTCAGGGGGTGTATTCAATTAAGAGTCTATAGAAATTTTTTGGAGTTTAAAAGTCTATGGGTATTGAATATAGATTTTTAAAAGTCCATATAAATCTCTAGGTATTCAATTAGGATTTAAAATTTTACATGAAAGTACTATGGTATTTAAAAGTTTGTGGATTTTAAAAAAATATATTATTTCACTGATTTTGTAGGATTCTTCATTACTTTTTCAAAAAGGCCTAGTTACCAAAATTAACCTAAAATATATGTGTTCGTCAATATCGACGTATATTTATTTCATCTTTACATGATATTAGTAAGTACACTGTACAGATGATTATTCATTAATATATTATGCTTTTTAATGAACGTTTTCAAAGATTTAGCTCTTTTTTATTTTAATTTTTTATATGAATTCGTAAGTTTATTGAGTGATGAATTCTTACCATATGCAAAAAAGTCTATAACATTATTAGTGTGTGTAGTATAAAAATACAATAATAAAAACACATTGATGAACACTTACCAATATTTTTGTGTAGTTTATTTGTGCAAGATTTAAATACAAGGATATTATTTTATGATATATTATTTTTCTATGTTATTATTAATATAGATATACTAAAAAAGACGACACATAATCTTATTATTTTATAGAATATTTTTTTGTTATCGTTATAAATATAACGTAATAAAATAATTTTTAGATGAGGATTTTCTTAACATTTGTTATTTGTACGAGTTTTAAAACTCCATAATTGCGAATATGTTTGGAATCGTTAAAGTTGTTTGGTTGAATATGAAAAAGTAGAAATCGCGATAACTAAAATTATATAAAAGTTAAAAAAAATTGGTTCAACTTAAATTTAATGTTTGGTTTAATTTAAAAATGCTCAGAGAAATTTTCCACCATGATAATCTTTATATTTTATGGTCTTTCTATATGTAAGATATGTTGTAGAGCTACCATGCTTGTAGATTTATTATTAAATTAAATAGATGAAATTCAATTTAAATATCCTCACGTGAGGTCATGCTGAGCAAGTATCCAAATTCAACGTTATCGGACAGTACGTCGGAAAGGACAAGATTAGTGGCCGCCGGCGTCGCAAAGTAAGACGGAAAATTGGAAGTTATTAATGAGAAAATGAGGTTTTATTAACACGTGTAGTTTATCTACTTGAACTATCCAAAACTGATTAACCTCGATGAATCTGATTTAGATTAAAATTAACAATTTTTTAATTTTGTAAGAAAAAAATAGGTGGTATTCGCGCATCTAGTCGCGCTTTATGTAAATAGAAATGTGGTTGTATAATCATCACACCGGGCATAACCTTACCTTTAACATCATGAAACAAGTATATGAAAAACACACCCTCAGGCGGGTCACCCAATAGATGAAATCTAGGTTCAAAAGAAAAAGTTAAATAAGCTAGAAAGTCAACTACATAATTACCTTCACGGTAAATATTACGAAATTGGACAACCCAAACTCTTTGAATAAAGCCTTGACACATATGTACCAGGCTGAAAAGAGGATGACATCGGGGTAGATTTTTTCCAATAAGGTCTGCTACAAGCTGAGAATCCGTTTCAAGGATCACTTTCCTATATCCAGAATCTCACACAAGCTTCAGATCATGCAAAACGCCCCACAATCCCGCTATCGGAACCGAGCACGTTCCAATATTGTGGATACCCCCTCGCTGCCACCCTCCTTCATAGTCTCTAATAACGTACCCAACCACTCCACTCAATTGAAATACACCGTCAGTATTAACCTTAATCCATCCTTGTGGCGGTGGAGTCCATGAGACAAAATTGTCGATGACATCGTGCTATACTGGTTCATGTTAGCACTACATGCTGAATAGTAGGCCTTCGTCTTTTGTATAACAAAAGCCAACTTGTTTGGCACAATAACGTCGTCAAAAACCATGCAATTTCGCCACTTCCAAATGCTCCAAATTCCTTCTACAAATATATCACACCAAGCATAATTGTATTGAAAGCATCTAGGGTTAAATATGCTACCTCTAATCTAAGTGCTAAAATGGCAAGTCAAAGAAATCCGTAACCATTGAAGTTGCGTGAAGATCTTCCCACATCATCTTCACAGTCAAACAATCCCGAAATTGATGTAAATCTTCTGGTGTTCCAATACAAAGCACTGATCCGTAGTCAGATGTCACCTGAATCTCTCATAATTGATTAAACAACTACCTCATAATATCTTTCACAAAAACACTCGCCCTCTCTCCTGCACCTTCAACTTCCAGATACGACTGAACAAATCCTTATCAACAAACTGATATTGATAAGAATTAGAAAGAAGTCGACACCCAAAGGCTATAGTGTACACGCCTAATTTCGAGAAGGGCCAAAAGTAACAATCAGATTTAGATTCATCAATAATAAGAGAAGCAAGGCTTGTCCTACAATCAAAGGGGAGTAGATCAATTAGATATGTCCATCACAAACCATGGTCCTTGTCCCATAAATCGCAAACAGTAAGGCTTTCCACCATGGTTGTAAGACGTTGTAGAGTAACCTCCTTCAGTGGTCCTAATGTCAGCCAATTATCGATCCACAACTTTGTTTGAAGACCATCCTCAATGATCATTTTGACATTTTTTGCAATAATCATGCGTAACCCCTTCACAATAGTAGTCCATCCATCGATTTAGGTTTGGAAGAAAGGTTGGAATTGTTTTTGTATTTCGTAGTGACAACCCCTATCCACATAGGTTTTGTTTCTGTGATATATCGCCAAGCTAATTTCCCCGCAAACGCCAGATTTAAAACGGAAGCCTTAATAAGCCCTAATCCTCCATTTTCACGTGACTTACACACCTCTTCCCACTTCACTAAATGCATCTTTCTTCTTTCAGTAGTACTAACCCATATAAAGTCCTGACAACACTAATCAATTTTTTCGTAACACTTGATGGTAAGATAATAATAGACATTGTGTATTGCGGTATTGTCATCAAGACCAACCGAGTAAGTGTTACTCGTCCCACAAAGCTCAAAGTCCTTCGATTCCAACCCGTAGCGCTCTAAGTTCTGAAAATTTGGGGTGTTACAACATGGTATCAGAGTAGGTTGACAACAATGACACTTACAATCTTCTAAAGGGCCGAATAAATAAATAAATAAACAGAACCCGAGAGGGGTTTGGGATTTCCAAATGAATTTCGTTTTCAAATCATATGCATAGTCGGTATGGGATAGAAAGTATGTGAGACACCATTACCTCTGCAGATCTTGACAACTTAGTTTGATATATTCAGAATGGAATTCTCTTGTTGGTTAGAAATGTCCTAATTCATAGTTATAATACTTCGTGTAGATGACATGTAATAGAGTGACACCCACTACGGGTCGAGGTTGAGGTCGTCCCCCTTTTCCTTCTATTGGGCGCGGTAGGGCTGATAGGACTCCAACAGTCAAAGGACCTGGCTGTGGAGGTAGACCTCCAACAGTGAGAGGCCGGGGTCGAGCCCCATATACGAGCCACAAGTAGATGGACTGATAAAGGATAGAAACGAGGAGATTGTTGAGAGTATGGCCCCGCAGTCGGGAATGAGACTTCTACTAGACCATGACCATAAAAAAGAACAATCAGTTGATTCAGGTCGCGTTTCGATGGGAGCGACAAAGTTCAAAGAATATGTCCAGTAGGTGGCCGATGTGGGCCCTTTGGCTAGGAGGGGGAAACGTGTCCCAGATTCCCTTGTGCCTACGAGGTCTGCTGAGGTATCACAAAGAGTGACCCCGGTGCAAGCTGCACCAGAGAGAGTTGTTGAGATCGCCAGGGCTCAGGATGAGCCAAGGGCTCCGATGCTAGATGCATGGTTGAAAACTTTCAACCACATGCAAGTACCTTTTGATGGAACCCGGACTTAGAGGTAGAGCACTGGTTGGGTCATGTAGAGACGACCTAAGAGTCGATCCTTGTCCAAATGATCGACGGGTTGAGCTGGTACAAACTCTGTATAGAGAGAAGGAACATAATGGTGGAGGGCTGTCCTCAACGGAGTTATAGGGTTTGAGCAGATAAGGAGTCTCATTAGAAAGCATTTATGCCCTACAACGCCGAGGAGAGAGCGACTATAAAACTTTATTGAGGCTCAGTTTGAGGATGCACCAATTTGTGAGGTGATTAGGAGATTCAGAGAGGAGTTGGTGTTGCTTGGGCCTGCTACACCTCTTGTGGATCAACATGTTTATCTATTCTCGAGGAGACTGAGAGAGAGTACCCGCTCCTATCTTGCGGGATTTTGTTGTGAGTCTTTGCTAGACTACCAAGATAAGGCATTGTCGTATGAGAGAGACATGCCAGGTCCTAAGAGAGCTGCTCTGTCAAGTGGGCCGGAGAAGCGACAAAGGGTAGGACACACCAATACATACAAGAGTTTCTAGCTATGGACGAGGTTAGATGCACGAACAACCGAGTTATCCTCCTATAGCCCAGTCTCCAAAGAGAGGACGATAGTGTCACAACTATTGCAGTTATAGACATATCCGTCCATATTGTAAGAAGTCGTCGGTGACATGCTTCACGTGCGACAAGTCAAGGCATAAGGTTACATTCTGCCGTCAGAGCAGAACTCAATCACAGCAGGGGAGTGGACATAAACTACCACAATATCGGGCTTCAAGCCAACAACAACAATATTAGGCCCTAGGTCACCCTCCTCCACAGAGTTCCATGCAAGGACAAGGTCGCGATAGAGGACGTGGTGGTAGTACAATTGATATCAAAGGAGCTCAAGCACGAGTATTTGAGTTGAGGAGATCTGACCAGCCATCCGCACCTGCGATTACAAGTACTATTTGGATTAAGGATTTACTTGTTATTGTTATGTTTATTTCGTGTGCTACACATACCTTTATTTCCGCTGCATGCGTAGATAAGTTTTTCTTAGCTACACTTGAGGGAGTGCCTTTTATAGTGGGGTTGCCAGACGGTGGTAAGGTTAGAGGTTCCCGAGAGATTCATGATTATCCCATTTGTTTGGAAAATCGAGACTAGTTAGTAGACTTCTTAGTCATACGCTTAGTCAATGAGGACATCAACTTAGGGATGAATTGGATGGCTAGATATGGAGTAGTGCTGGATATTGGCAGAAGGATCATGATTGTCACTACCGAGGAGGGCCATGTACAGATCTTTCAAGGTTGGGACCCCGGAAATCTGGAGTGGTCATTAGTGCAATGAGAGCAACTAGACTGATTAGACAGGGTTGTGAGGCACTCTGGTGTTATGCCATTAAGGAACGTAAGGGCTTGACGTTAGAGGATATTCCGGTAGTGTGCGAGTTCACCGATGTGTTTAGTGATGATCTACCAAGCTTACCTACGCAGAAGAGTGTTGATTTCGGCATTGAGCTAGAGCCTAGTACGAGATCGATCTTGAAGGCTCCCAATCGCATGACACTTGTTGAGCTGCTAGAGTTGAAGAAGTAGTTGAAGGAATTGACTGAGAAGGGATTCATAGGTCCTAGAGTTTCTCCATGGAGCACACCAATACTATTTGTGAGGAAGAAGGACATGTTGATGAGGTTGTGTATCGAATGCATAGAGTTAAACAAGGTAACCATCAAGAACAAGTACCCTTTGCCCCGTATAGACGACTTGCTTGACCAACTGCATGGAGCCATGATGTTCTCCAAGATTGACTTGAGATGAGGATACCACCAGTTGAGGGTGAGAGAACAGAACATAACTAAGATGACCTTTCGGGCTGGTATGACCCCTACGATTATGTAGTGATGCCATTTGGACTCACGAATGTGCCCGCCGTGTTCATAGAGTTGATGAATGAAATGTTCATCGACTTTTTGAATCAGTTTATGGTGGTGTTTATTGACGACATCCTGATGTACTGTAGGAGTCGAGAAGAGCACGCATGACACTTGAGGACAGTGTTACAAAATTTGCCGGATAAGGAGCTTATGCCAAGTTATCCAAGTTCGAGTTTTGGATGTTAGAGGTGACTTTCTTTATTCACGTAGTTACAACTGAAGGGATCAAGGTTGATCCGACGAAGAATGTTAAGGAGGTAAACATTTTCTTAGGGCTAGCAGGTTATTACCTCTGGTTTATGGAAGGGTTTTCATTGATAGCCCGACCACTTACTTGCCTATTGAAGAAGACCACCCGATTCGTTTGGTCTAAGCAGTACCAATAGAGATTTGAGGAGATGAAGAGGAGATTGACTTCCGCATCGATATTAGCACAACCAAAGGTAGTGAGGACTTTGTGGTACATAGTGATGCATCCAAGTTGGGTTGGGATGTGTCTTGATGCAGAGCAGTAAGATCATTGCATATGCATCTCGACGGCTGAAGACGTACGAGGAGAACTACCCGACACATGACCTAGAGTTAGCTGCAGTGGTTCATGCACACAAGATCTGGCGTCACTACCTTTATAAGGCGACGTGTCAAATCTTTACATACCATAAGAGTCTAAAGTACATATTCACCCGACGAGAATTGAATAACCGCCAAAGGAGATGGTTAGAGTTAATCAAGGACTTTGACCTTGAGATCCTATATCACTAGGGGAAGCGAATGTAGTCACCGATGCGCCTAGCTGGAAGACGCCTAAGGAGAAGACGATAGCTCGTTTGACTGCACAACCTCAGCTATAGAGGGATCTATCCTGGCTGGAGGATGGCATCCAGTTTCCGGATCCGAGCAGCCACTTGTACACCTTGGAGTTACTACATGACTTGTTGGGTGAGATCTGACACAAGTAAGAGAGCTGCCCGACATTGTCCAAGATCGGAGACAAATGTTTTGTAAACTGTTAGTCTTACTTGATAACCGATGTGGGATATCACATAAAAGTACATAATTAACAAAAAAAAAACTACACATAAACGTTGTTTATGAAAAATACAAAACGAGGAAGGCGATATTTTTTCTATAAAAATATGAAATGAATTAATTTAGAAAATAATAACAATTGTTTAAATGACAAGCTAATAAGGATAAACTTGAATTTATATAATTTTTTTGCAATAGTTGAGCAATACTTTTAAGGGAAGTGTGAGGTACGTGTGGCTAACAAGTTTCTCATACTTTGGGTAATACTCTTAGGGCCCGTTTGGTTTTAACTCCGAAATCGGAAACGAAATGGAAACGAATCTAGTCCATACGTATACCCTTGTTCATGAAATTTTTTGGAATCATTCCTTGTGGTTTGAAGTAATTGGAGTAGAGTTTGATTACTTTTGATACCCTATAGTGAAACAAAATGTGGGGAAGGAAGTGCATTTTGCATGAAACCATAAGGAATGATTCCATTAAATTTCATGAATAATGATATACATATAGACTAAATTCGTTTTCATTCCTTTCCGTTTTTGGAGTTGAAACCAAGCGGGCCCTCATTTTGTTGTAATCATGACCACTTATTTTGTCTATATGCACCTTACACTCACCGATCAAACCAGATTCTTTCTCACGGGAAGTACATAAATTAAAAAGGGTGAGATGAGAGCATGTAAATTACCAAAAATCACCCGTTAAATGAGGCCAATTGTAACTAACCACCCGTTAAATGTCTTATTGCATAAAACACCCATTAGATATATTTCGTTAGCATTTTAACACTCCTTCTTAATCCCGTATGTTTTATCGTAACAAGGGCCCACTTCATTTCACTTGTCTTCCTTCGATTACGAGTTACAGAATTAGGGTTTTATATCAGGTCAGTGTTGTCAATTGTTTTAGTTTCATTACGAGTTGAAGAATTAGGGTTTTGCTCTACTGTCTTTCTTCATTCATCGATTGAAGTAAGGTTTCACTGTACTGTGTTCAATTAAACCCAATATGTCGATTTAGGGTTCCTCCGATTGAACTAATGTTTAATAGTCCGTTGTAGTTATCATTCGTTTATGTAATTCGGATTTGTACATTGCTTCGTTGTTCACAATGATTTTGATGTCTAATTCTATGCCTATTTATTGTGTTGTTAGGTTCACAAAATGTCAAGCTCTACTTACACATCTACCTTTACACACCGTAGAATTTGTTAACATTTAATTTGATATCCATTGCATCAAATGTAGTTTGTTCGGCTGCGAACACCGAATTTTTAACCTTGCCAAACCCGATGCCAAATTCACCTTATCTTGCAACCAATCATGTTTATGGGCAATCAACGAGATATTCAAATTCGAAACCCCTTAATAACAATATGGAGACATGAACCACAAATATCCGGTCTGAACGTAGAGGACATTATCGATCGGATCGGAGGAGTAAAAAAACAAACTTAAATATTTTGTTAGAGTCGGTTGTCAAAATTAACGTGAGTTTTGTAACCGAGTTAAATTTGACAAAACTTTACAGTCTCGTAATGAAATTTGTCAACATTCTTTTAATTTTTACAAATATGTCTAGTAAATATTGCACATTTTGTCAAATGCATCGGGTAGTATATTCAAATTTAGTAATAAATCAATTCCAATTTATTGTGTTCTCAAAAAAAATACATTTATCGGGTCAATTTCCTGAGTGATCCGTGATAAACAGATACCCAATAATATCATTAATTAGAGGATTGTTAGTTGCTAAACGATGATTTGATTGATACGTTCCCTTTTTTAGATATTGTTTATTGAAGAGTTTCATAAAAAAGATATTACCCCTGATTCATAAAACTTATAAAAAATATTATAAAATCGGACAAATATTATCCCTCTATATTTCGATTTATCCAAGAAATTGTTCACAAATTTGGTGACGCAAATCGATTGTCAAGTCAAGAAGCCTTCAAAAGTGAAAATTATTTCGTTGGACTTTCATGCCAAAGGTGCTTAACAGTTTTTACCCAGACAGGCAGCAGCGCTGAGTATTACCAGATTGTCTCTGGCAATTTTGGCCAAGTTCTGATATCATCTTCCAACTTTACCCAAAAAAGATTGAAGCTTTTCAAAATCGTTTCATCCTCTCCTATACCTAAATCAAACCCTTCTCAAATTTGTTAGAATTTAGCTTCTGGGTATGGAAGATCTGGGATCTCAGACCAATGGAAACAATAAGATGCAACATCTGAGGAGCTATAGCGCTTCCTGCGCAACCACACAGCCACCAAGCCCGCCCAAGGAGTTGAAGAAGGGGAGGAGCATAAACAGTTCAGTTTCAAAAGCATTGTGCTTTGGTGACCCTGAATTGCAAAGGAAGAAAAGGGTTGCTAACTATAAGGTTTATTCTGCCGAGGGAAAGATGAAAGGCTCTTTTAAGAAGAGTTTGAAATGGGTTAAGGAAAGATACTCCCAAATTGTTCATGAATGGAAGTGATTTATATAGTTTCTGGGTAAAATAAAAACTTCATGTCTAGTCTTGCTGCTGGTTTTGCTGTTGTTTGTGCAACTCAATTCTTGTTTGGTGAGTTTTTATTGGTGTTTTCTGTACTTGGTTGAAACTGAGCATAAAAATATACAGAAGTTGCTTGTTCTGAAGCAAATTGTGTGGTGATTTTTGGTGTCAACTACAATTGTTGGGATTTTTGTTTGGAATTTGTCTTATGGAACTAGACAGCAAAGGATTGTGAATATGAAATCGAGTTGACAAGCACAAGGCTTCATCTGAGTTATTGAACATATGTGAAATTTGATGCTGCAAACCATGCTTGTAGAACAATGGTAAATTTGCTGGTGTTATAGTTCACTGAGAAGTTATTCAGGCACCATTTAGAAACTGTTTGTACAACTGATCATGAGTTTTGTATATAAATATAAAGATGGTTAACTGTATTACTTTGTATACAATAATAAGTTAGATTACATGAACAAACAAATAAAAGAATGAATTGAACTAGCTCACTTCATCTTCAGCCTTTATTTAGTACTAATACAGCCAAGCTAACCTTGATGAAAGTGGCGAGAATCAGCTTAGTTGTTAAACATGCGAAACCTGTGGCCTGGGGCTCGGGAGTCCCATGTAAGCAAGCCTAGGCGACACACGAACCTTTGGACTAGGCCGAGGAGAAGGAATTGGGCCATAGGAGACGGGTGGTCTACACACATCGCGTGGTGATAGGTTTAGGCGTGCCAGTGCGCGGGATTGTAGGTCCAAGGGGTAGTCCCGCATGCATCCGATCCTGGGCCCAACTCCAGTTGTCCATTTACAAGACAAGTGCCTAGCCATGCTGAACACTGCCTTTTCTTTGTTTCCTTTGCTTTCTTGATGATCTTGCTCTTCAAGAACCACCTCATTATCCGGTTTGGATTCGTTAACCCAATCCATTGGCTTTGTTTCTTCAGTAACCTCTGTGCTCGAGTTCTCTATCTTCTCCGGTGTTGCTTCCTCATAGCCATTGCAGATTACAAATTTTGCAATGTTGCTGTCATATCTATATTTCTGCAGAAATTGACATATTTTCAGAAAGCTGAATTGATGGCTAGAACAAACAAGCTTTGAAGTTTAAGTTTTTACCCTAACATTGGTGAGATCCACATGGTTTTCCTTGAAGAAGCTTACGAGTTCCCGGAAATTCTCTATAGTCGGAAGATAATGACCACTGTATGGCCACATTGCCTTAAGAACTCCTTCATCAGCTTCTAATCTTCCAGCAGCTATGGTGGCAGCACCAGACAAGAAGCTCGAGTGCTGAAACGAACCATTCACCTTCTTCCCTACGTACAATGCTCGTGTAGTGCTCAAGACGAAGATCCACCTTGAACCTTCCTCGGATTGAACAAGCTTCCGGCTTTGTTTATAAACAAGCTTGCCATCTTCCACTATCACTTCATAAGCTTCCCTTTCTTTCTGAAACCAAGATAATTGCCCTAAGTAAGCTTATTGTGTAAATGAAGCTCGAGTATTAAGACGTACCGGTCCGAGATACTGAATGCATTGGCTTTGCAGTTCAGACTTAGGACAACTCTCGAGATTCACTTCTTTTCCATCACCAACATCCAACCTACATTACATCAGATCATCAAACACTTAAACATACAACATAAGAACTTAAGTATTAATTGAGGAATAAGAGAATACATACCAGTAAAAGAATGGTTGAGTGCTTTCGCTTTGAAACCAAATGTCATAGTACAAGTGCAAGCTTGCGCCATAGCGATGCCGTGGATCAATCTGAACAAAAACAATGCAGATATCAGATAAATTGATTTACAGTATTCAATAGGAGAAAAAAAAGGCTTACAGCTTCAAGCCAATGTTGTAAGGCTAACTTCTGAGCTCTCTCATATTTGAATAGACCTTTTCCCACCTGGATGCAAATGAAATTTCATGTCATTAACAAAGATCTTGAATCTTGTTAGAATATGGGTCTAATATATTGAGTATAGTATAAACTAAAAAATATTGTCTATTTCAATGATCAAATATTGTTTATATAAACACATATAAAGAGATAAAAAGAAAAAACTACCAATAAAGGATAAGCTCTAACATATGAACCAGTATACTACAACCAATATATTAAACTCATACTCTAACAAATTTGAAGCTTCTATATTGAAACGAGTGATAACCTTGGCAACCCGGGTCTTCGCCCTCGCCCACTTAGATGCCGCAGTCTCCTGCTTCTTGCCATCAAAGAACGATATAGAGCTCCTCTCTAGCGTGGCAGTGTCTACGGCCTTCCACCTGCAGCATACACTTACAATCTTTAAGGTTGTTATATTAACTGAGCTACTCGAGTTTGACTTAGAGTCAAACTCGTCGACAAAAGAACAAATAATACTAACCAGAGCTCCTCAACAACTACTGCACAATCAGCAAGGTTTCTCCTCGTTCGGTAACTCTTGTAAACTTTCTGAAGCTTAGTAGCAGCAGCTTCGAGTTCAGCAACCGGTCTCGGAGAAAAGAACACAGCTGGTTCAGGTAATTCTATTGCCGGTAAAGCCTTGTGTATCAGCCCATTTGAGGTGCCAACACTAACCTTAACTCGGCTTTCGCAATTCTCGTTTCCTTTCTTCTGTTGGATTATCACCATTGATCTCCTACACATAGCACACATCATGATTATATTGTTTAGTAAGATGATAAACATAAATTTTGATCATCTGAAACTAACCTCACAAAGATTTGATCTTTAGATTGTTGTTCTTCCTTCTTCTTTGTAGTTTCTGTCTGGTAAGACAAGTGAGGGTTGCTTATATATATACAGGTTGATATATAGAGGAAGTTTTGACAATGGACTTAAATTGGTATTCTGAATTCTGGGCATTGAATGTTTCAATTCAAACATGGGTAAAAAATAGTTTCAAAGCACGAGATTGTTTTCTGTAAGGTTTTTGCTTGCTACTAAAAAAGTAAAATTGATCAAAGAAATTGGAAATGTTTGATTGTATTATGGGCCATGGACAAATCTTTGACACCTTCAACTACGAAAAGCAATATTATATTTTGGGAAGCGTCGAGTATTCAAATTTCCTTGATTTACCGATTTTGAATCCTGAGGGGTTGAATTGAAAGTGTTTTGAATCATTCAAAATCTCAAGTTTTGAGGTGTTTGAGTTCATTTTCTATACGTGAGAGCGACTTTAGAGTTTGGACTGTCCTGAATGAATTTGTTTCAACGCCCTACGCGTAGAGATCATTTTTACTAGCAAATATACTAGACCAATTACAATGCATGGATCATTTTTTTTTATTATTTAATATATATATTGGTTCGGATAAAGAGGGTTCTTATGAAGAGAAAGAGAATGGTTGTGGACCGTAGGATTATAGTAGATCTAATGGTTATGGTTGATAATAAAAAAAACGATGTTTGATAATCTCAACGTTGACATATGTTGTTGGTGGCCTTGAACGAGAGCTTTGTTTGGTTCTCTTGACCATAAATTATTCTTCTTAAACAACGAAGTTCGGTACCATTCATCTACCGCTATTTTATTCCAAAAACTTGTGTTTTTTTTGTTTGATTGTAAAACTGGATTGAATCTTCATAAATACTGATCAAAATTGAGAGAGGGTGAATCGTGTAAGAGCCTTAGTCTTTTAGTGATCCCGCGACTGCGCCTCGGCTTAGACGCAGGTGCGGTGCCGCCCCCTGTTCGCCCCTAGAGGTGTGTGCAAATAAGTTTTAAATTTATAAAACTAGAATCAAGCAAGCGAACCCGCAGTGTACGGATCGACGTAGTTAAGCAAGAATTCCAGAGTATCGAACACAGGGATTTGGGTGGAACGAACTCGATTGCAGGTTATCAAGCAAGTAAATATGGGAGTTTTGCAGATATTGGGAAAACAACAATCCTAAAGTTCCGGGTATCCAGTTGCGGCAATAGATTCAAGATATACTAATGATGTAAAGACAGAGTAGAGATATGCAAAGGTATACTAATGTAAGGTAATCGTACGGTTGAGGTTCCAAAAACCTTATGTAACTCACCTAAAAGACACTCCCTATACAGGTTGTTGAGGCTCAATATAGAAAGATTCTAAAGACGAGGATTAGTATCAAATACCCAAACTTATAATCTAAAGATCAAGACTAACTTAACCGATTGAGGTTGTTGAGGCTCACAATCGAGGTAGAGGTTGTTGAGGCTTCACTACCACCTAGAAAAGACAAGTCTAAACTAAGCTAAAGCAAATCTTTAACTTTGGATTAAAGTAAAAGCCGGCTCGTAAACTAGAGGGAAATTACGGTTGGATCTTGAGATTCCACGGTCGTGGAACTCAAGAACAGCCCGTAATTTAGGGTTGTCGACGATTCTCTCTAACTCTCAGGGTCCAATCTGTTTGCGATCGATCTATCATCACCTATGCCACAACTATCAACCCTTCACCTTAGAATTGTTAAGGGTTTTTAGCCAATAACAGTCATATTGATATCAATTCAAGAATTAAAGGATAAAAGATGTAAACTTTCAAGAACTATCAATAATCTTCAAATGAATCTCAAGATCACAATCAAGAACAAGTGTTTATCAAAAGATCCAAAACGGAGTAAACAATCACAACCTTAGGAAAGAAGAGAAAAGGGATGTCAATCCGTTTCGAAATCAAACCTAAACAAGAAGAGAGATCTTCTTGCAAAACCTTCCAAGAACTTCGATCTTTCACAAATCCGAAGATCACAACAGCAATATCCACTAAAAGTGCGAGTTTTGAGCAACTCTCCAATACGAACTTTGATCTCCAATGAGATCTCCCAAATACCTCTAAGATGAGGGTTTGTGTGTTGCTAAGCGATCCTAAGCAGGCATATGCGTTAATGTGTAAGCGATGATTGTAAGCGAGCATGACGGAATCTCCTTTCTTCCGTCTTTTTATAATGCAGGGCAAAGTGTCGGCCCGGCCCAATCTTCAAAAGATCATGGCTTCGAAGTGTGGCGAAAAGATTCGCCAAGATCACGGTCGTGGAAGATTCCACGACCGTAATTTAGAGCGTGGAAACAATTACGGTTAGTTCCACGGCCGTAATATCTTCTGGAATGAACATGAATTTTTGACTCCAAATCCACGGCCGTAATTCTGAACGTGGTTTGGATTCCGGCCGTATTTTAGGGCGTAATTTAGGGTAAGAACGTGATTCTTCCCTAAACTCGTGCATTCCTCAATCTAAGACTCCAAATTGCTTCCAAAAAGTGTCCTCGATCTATGGACATATCAACTCAACTCTCCTTTGCTCGATTCTGTTTGGAAATAGCTCCAAATCACCTATAATCAACATAGAACTAGTGTAGACATCCATATCGACAATATAGGCAATACTAGCTCACATATGCATAAAGATCAATCCAAGGCTATCAATATGAATCAAATACGATTAGAAAACGTGCCTAAAATATCACAATATTTCATGCTAACAAATAACCCCATACTTAACACTTGCTTGTCCCTAAGCAAGGTCTTTCAAAAAGTTTTAAACAAGAGTTAGGATGAAATATGTGTACCTTCTTTTGGATGAATGTGACTTCTAAAGAATAGATTATTCTCAAACCTCGCTTCAATCGTTCATCAAACTTTCACACACTCAATTAAAGAGTAAAAAGCAAAGAGAGTTCATGAATCAATTTAACCTCAAAACAAGCATTATAACCTTCAAACATTATCAAAATCAATCATAAGAAGCTTTAATTTAGATCACCAAGTCATATAACATTCTTTTGATCTTAAGGACTTTCAAAGAAAAGGTCTAGAGTATGGAAGGGAAGGGAAAACTTTAAGGGAAAGTGGTGCATAAATCCGGGAAAGTGGACAACTACCTTCTTCTTCTTATGCGGTTCCCGCAACACTTCAACTTAGAGCTTCGCTCTTGCATTTCATTTTTCGACTTTACTTTTGGAGTTATGGATAGAGGTGCACAAAAACCGAAGCCTAGGAGATTGGCGTTTCTTAAAATTGCAAGAGATGCCTCAAACCCTTAGCGCACATACCATAATCCGCTAGGAATATCGCTCAATCCGACTTTGGCAAGACACAAACACCCGGCTATGTGAATGGTGCCGAGTTACTCATCGTCATGATTGACTTCCCCAAACCTATAATTTCTTTCTATTCAATTGATTGCAAAATAATTGCTCTCATGGCCCTCCCACATCAAACATGCCTTTTTCTCATTCACTTCTCCAAATTCCCGGATAGGTGAAGGATGCTAATATTTTAATGAGGAGCTAGATGATCAAAGAAAGAGGAAAGAAAGTATCGAATTGCCTTAATCATTTCAACAAGAAGTATAGGAACTTATAATGTGATTTCAACTTCAATTTCTCAACATGATTTAGGTAACGTTTTCACATTATAAAACTTGCAAAAGAGGTAGAATTCATTCATTCAAATTCTTTTCGATTTACAATCCTTTTAAGCATGCAATTGTCATCAAACTCAATTCGCAAGTAGTGATTATCATGGAAATCATCTGAATTCATTAGAAGCACAAAATTTTCAAAATTTTTCAATTTTTATGGCTTTTTAAAGTTCTTTTTCATGCAATGCAAGAATGAAACGTGTAACACATAATGAACATGCAACGATAGTCTCAAATGAAAGCAACATAGAGAGTAGAGTTATTACAAATTTTTAGTACATCCCACCCCATACTTAGGACGAACATTGTCCCTAATGTTCAAAAGAAAGAACAAAAGAAAGAAAAGAAACTCACAAGTGGTGGCGGGAATGTCTAAAACGAACGGTCATGCATCGATCACTGCGGTGCCGGTGGAGGTGGGAATGGAGAGAAACTCGGATCATAGAACCGCCCAAACTGCTGGCGGTAGACGTCCCTCATCATGTGGTCAAGGTCGTCTAGGCGTCCGTCTCTAGCATCCGCCCGGATCTCTAGTGCTCCAACTCTCTCCGAAAGTCCGGTAGCCCAATCCGGCATCCTCTCATACCATCCCGGGGCGTGATCATACCATGCGGGGGCATCGGCTGGTGCTGGTGCTGGTGGTGACGGTGGTGCTGCTGGCTGCGTCGTAGACCAAGGAGGGGGTGTGCTGTACCAAGTGGGAGGTGTAGTCATCCACGTGGGCCTCTCACTCACGCTGGCGCGGCGAGATGACGAGCCTGAAGCTCTAGCTGGGCGTGGAGAGCACCTAGGTACATCCGGGGCCGCCTCCGGCTGATCCGGAAACGTGTCGAACTCCTTCTCTGCTCCTCCACCACTCTCGTACTGCTCTCCCATGTCCTCCTCATCCACAACTGGTGGTGGAACGTAAGGGGGAGCTACAAGCCTGTTCGCATGCATCGCAGCGAACGTCTCCTTCCAATTGTGGCGTCCCGCCACAATGGAATACTCTGGCAGCCACTCAATACCCCTACCCGTCCTGCTCTCCCAAGGCATGCCCGCATAAGGCGGACCTCTATGTGTGGGGAAGATGAGTCCCCTAACCATGAATGCATGTAATCCTAGAGGTACGGCGGGTATGCGGGTGCAAGCTGAAAAATCCACACCAAATGTCCTAGCCATGTGGGTCACTATCCCACCATATCCAATGTTCCCCTTCGATTTGTTCTTGAGTTTACTCATCGTAGCCGCCAAAAGAGTAGCACAATCTGCGCGGCATCCATAAAGCATACTGTAAAGAAGGAATAGCTCATCCGTCTTGATCTTTTGGGGCGTCTCCGTCCTAGGAAAGAGACACTCCGAAAGAACACGGTGAGCTATCTTCAAGGCTAGATGGTACATCAATCTAGCCTTGGTATCGGCGGGTTGCCAACGGTCCTCGTCGGCGTAAATCATTGCCACTTCCTCCCAAAAATCCTTGGCGGAAACGCCTCTAGGAAGTCGACCATTGTAGGTCTCATGGAACCCGAAAATGGTCCCAAACTCAACTATACTCAACTGATAGTCTCGATTCATGAGACGGAAGGAGACGGTCCTATCAACATGGCTGTGCTCGAAAGACGTCACAACCTCTCGGGTGATCTCCTCATAAGCGTCTTCACGAATGTTCGTGAAGACAAGCAATCCGGCTCTATCCAAGAGCCATGTAAGGTCATCAACTATGTTGAGAGGATGTATATCCTCCAACAACAAATACCTAGGGCCAATCACTGCCCTCTTCTCTATCTTCTCAAATGCAGCTAGGTAGTTTTCGTGTATGGTTGGGATGCTAGGGTGAGGAGGTGAGGATGGAGGTGAGGGTGAGGATGGTAATGAGGGAGATGAGGGTGGTGGTGCCCTAGAGGTTGAGGGGTTGCCCTTTCTTTTCTTATTTTGGTCCCCTTTCTTCTCCTTTATCCTTCCTGAAACTCTCCTTACGAAATCCATTTTCAGCAAAAATCACGGTCTGTTCTTGGGGAATTACGGCCGTGGTTTACCCAGCGACCGTGATTCGTCTCAGAAATTCGTGAATCTCAGCAATTTCACCAACAATCACCACAGCAAGCAGTCCTAATCTAATTCCTTCCGGTCTTTATCAGTTCTTCCTAAAAAACTATAGCAAAAACGAACTAAATCCGTGAAAATCAAGAAGAAAGAAGTAACCTCTTTTTCGGATTGAAAAATCCAAAATGCGTGTTCGTTGATCGATTTCCACTCGATTTGTTGCTTGGATTCTGTTCGTGGTTGGATTTGCTGCAGTTTAGGACGAAGAATCGTTGAAAACGATTAGAAAACGAGGAATTGAGAGAGGTGGAGGGTTTTCGGTTTCTAGGTCGTGGAATTGGGGAAATTTTGGTTAAGTGTGTGAAGAATGTGGGTTTTATAGTGGCCGGCAAAATTTCCAAAAATTACGGTCTGTCGGGGCATTCCACGGCCGTGGAAGTGTACGGACCCGTGATTTTGATGATTTTTCAAAGGCTTTTGAAAATTACGGCTACTGTAGCTATGACGATCGTAATTTAGACCGTGGAACCTTCTGTAAAGCTTCAAAGTCCAAATTTCGTCACTCCTCTTCGACATTATCTTCCCTTTTTCCTTTTCTATCGATCCTACAACCAAAAACACGAACATACCGGAAGAAATCGAGGCAAAGTAAAGCAAAAACGTCTATTCTAAACTAGTCTATGAATCGAAAACAAAAACAAAAATGCAATACCTTGGGTTGCCTCCCAAGAAGCGCTTTGTTTAAGGTCCGTAGCTAGACCAATCTTGCACTTATTCGGGTGCGGTAGGTGCAAACTCCTCAGCTTGGAGTTCCGGCGAGTACTTCTTGAGTCGTTGGCCGTTCACCTTAAAACTTCCGCTAGCTTCACCCCATACTTCAACTGCACCATGGGGAAAAATACGCTTAATTAGAAAAGGTCCGGTCCAACGGGATTTAAGCTTACCTGGAAAGAGGCGAAGTCTCGAATTGAAGAGGAGAACTTGATCTCCTTCTTTGAAGTCCTTTGGAATGATATGCTTATCATGCCAACGCTTTGCTCTTTCCTTGTAGATCTTGGCGTTTTCATAGGCGTTCAAGCGAAGCTCATCCAGCTTGTTGATGTCTAGGAGACGCTTCTCTCCTGCTTCCTTCATGCTGAAGTTTAGCCACTTGATAGCCCAAAACGCTTTGTGCTCCAGCTCTACCGGCAAATGACAAGATTTCCCATACACAAGGTTGTATGGTGTGGTTCCTATGGGAGTCTTGTATGCAGTCCGGTACGCCCATAATGCGTCATCTAGTTTCAAGGACCAATCCTTCCTAGTCCTTGAAACCGTCTTCTCTAGAATTCCCTTGATCTCCCTATTTGAGATCTCAACTTGTCCACTCGTTTGTGGATGGTAAGGGGTGGCGATCTTGTGAGTAACCCCATACTTGGCTAGAAGAGCTTCAAAGCGACGGGCTATGAAGTGAGAACCTCCATCACTAATGATCGTCCTTGGCGTCCCGAATCGTGGAAAAATGGTCTTGTTGAAGAACTTAACCACCACCATGACATCATTTGTGGGAGAGGCAATTGCTTCCACCCATCTAGAAACGTAGTCTACCGCCAATAATATGTATTGGTTTCCACAAGAAGATGGGAATGGTCCCATGAAATCGACTCCCCAAACGTCGAAAATCTCCACCTCTTGGATGTTGTTGAGGGGCATCTCGTTCCTTCTAAAAATATTGCCTGTTCTTTGACAAGCATCGCAACAAGAAACAAAGGATTGCACATCTTTAAATAAAGTAGGCCAATAGAATCCAGATTGCAATACCTTTGCGCTAGTTTTGTTCGAACTAGCGTGTCCTCCACAAGGTAGTGAATGACAATGGCGGATGACACTTTGCATCTCATCTTCCGGCACACATCGCCGGATGATGCCATCCGGACCTCTCTTAAAGAGGAGAGGCTCGTTCCAATAGTATTCCCGGACGTCCTTGAAGAACTTCTTCCTTTGTGCGTATGACAGTCCGGGTGGTATCTCCTGGCAAACCAAATAGTTAACGAAATCAGCAAACCATGGTTCGTTACCTTTGGAGACTATCTTGATGCACTCCTCTATGATATGTAGGTGTTCGTCCGGAAAGGAGTCATCAATGGGCAAATGGTCGTCCTCTAGATGTGTTAGACGACTCAAATGATCCGCAACAGAATTTTCCGAGCCTTTCTTGTCACGGATCTCAAGATCGAATTCTTGTAGGAGAAGAATCCATCTAATCAGCCTTGGCTTCGCATCTTTCTTCGCAAGGAGGTACCGGATCGCAGCATGATCCGTGTAGACAATCACCTTTGCACCTACAAGATAAGAGCGAAACTTGTCAATAGCGTAGACAATGGCTAAAAATTCCTTCTCTGTGGTGGCGTAGTTGAGCTGAGTTTCGTCTAGCGTCTTGCTAGCGTAGTATATGGCGTGGGTTCGTCCTTCCTTTCGTTGCCCAAGAACAGCTCCAATGGCTACGTCACTAGCATCACACATAATCTCGAAGGGGAGAGTCCAATCCGGGGGTTGGATAATAGGTGCTGAAATTAGAGCTTGCCGAATGGTGTTAAACGCATCTAAACATTCCTGTGAAAACTCAAAAACTGCATCCTTCATCAATAGATTAGTGAGAGGTTTTGATATCTTAGAGAAGTCCTTAATGAAACGTCTATAGAATCCAGCATGTCCTAGGAAACTTCTTATCCTCTTCACCGAAATTGGGGGAGGAAGTTTCTCTATGGTCTCTATTTTGGCCTTGTCTACCTCTATCCCTCTACTAGAGACTAAGTGACCTAATACGATTCCTTCCTTAACCATGAATTGACACTTTTCCCAATTAAGAACTAGGTTAGTGTCTTCACAACGTTGTAAAACAAGAGAAAGGTTAGAGAGACAATCGTTAAAAGAGGAACCGTAAACGGAGAAGTCGTCCATGAAGACTTCCATGATTTCCTCTACGTATTCGGAGAAGATGGCCATCATGCACCGTTGAAAGGTGGCTGGGGCGTTGCAAAGCCCGAACGGCATTCTCCTATAGGCGAACGTACCCCAAGGGCACGTGAATGTGGTCTTCTCTTGATCATCTGGATGTATCGGAATCTGAAAGAAGCCACTATAACCGTCAAGGTAGCAAAAGTATGAATGTTGTGCTAACCTTTCAAGCATCTGATCGATGAATGGCAATGGAAAGTGATCCTTCCGCGTTGCGTTGTTGAGCTTGCGGTAGTCTATACACATTCGCCATCCAGTTACGGTTCGGGTAGGAATGAGTTCGTTGTTCTTATTGGTGATGACCGTCATTCCTCCCTTCTTCGGAACTACTTGAACCGGGCTCACCCACTTGCTATCGGAGATAGGATAGATGATACCTGCATTAAGAAGTTTAAGAATTTCCTTCTTGACAACCTCCTTCATGGTCGGATTCAACCGCCTTTGAGGTTGTCTTGAAGTTCTAAAGTCCTCCTCCATTAGTATCTTATGCATGCATAGGGAGGGTTTAATTCCTACTAAGTCCTCAATAGTATAGCCTATGGCTTTTCTATGTTTCCTAAGGACAGTCATGAGCTGTTCATGTTCATCTATGCTTAATTTGGAACTAACGATAACCGGAAAGGTAGAATTAGATCCAAGAAAAGCGTACCTTAGATGAGTAGGAAATGGTTTAATTCCTACTAAGTCCTCAATAGTATAGCCTATGGCTTTTCTATGTTGAATGGGTTGGAGAAGAATTAGAAGAAGTTGAAGAAGTATGCCAGTCACCTTCTTCCACGGTCAAAATTACGGTCTCCTCTTGTGTTCCACGGCCGTAATATCCTCTAGAATGGAAGTCGATTTTGGTCGTGGAATCCACGGTCGTGGAATACAGGGTATGACCGTGGATTCTAATATTCTTAGCCTCATCGTGGAGTTTTTCAAACTCCACTCCATGCATCTCTTCTTGTGCTTCCAAGGCTTCAATTTCCTCTTTGCACTCTTCTTCTTCTCCTACATTGGTTAGATTCATAGTAATAACCTTTTGTAAAGGATCGTTAAATAGAATCGCACTTACCTCCTCCCTAGACAAACCTTCTTCATCTTGGATATTGTAAATATCCTCATCAAAGATTGGTTCCTTCACTAGAGTGGAAAGAACGAACTCTACTTTCTCTTCTCCAATGTCAAAAGCGAGTCTTCCATTCTTACAATCGACCATGCAGCCGGAAGTTGCAAGAAACGGTCTTCTGAGTATGATCGGGACCGGACTATCTGCAGGAATGTCAAGCACGACAAAATCAATAGGGACAAAGAATTTACCTAGCTTGACCGGGACGTCTTCTACAATGCCGACGGGACGAGTAATGGATCGATCCGCCATGTATAGCGTCATCTTTACCGGTTTAGGGTCGCCTAAACCGATCTTCCTGCACAACGCAAGTGGTATGATGCTCACACTTGCTCCTAAGTCACATAAAGCGTCATATGTGACCTCTCCCACTCCAATGGGAATGCAAAATGACCCCGGATCTTTCAGCTTTGAGGGCATTTTCTCCTTCATCGTCTTGATGAGATCCGAAGAATCCGAACTCATCTTGACCTCTCCAAAATCTTCTAGCTTCCTCTTGTTAGAGAGGAGCTCCTTCAAGAACTTGCCATAAGCCGGCATACCTACAATAGCATCAATGAAGGGTATATTAATATGCAGCTTGCTCATGAGTTCTATGAACTTACCGAATTGTTTATCTAGGCGTGCTCGCGCTCTAGATTGAGGGAACGGTAGGGGAGGTTTGTAAGCTGGAGGAGGAACATAGACGTCTTCCTTCTCCTTCCCCTTTCCTTTGTCCTTCTCTACGGGGACTTCAACGAACGTAGGCTGCGGATCGGTGGTAGTCACTCCGCTCCTAGTTGTAATCGCCATTACCCTTCCCTTAGGGTTGTCCTCCGTCTTTCCTGGAAGTTTCCCTTGATTTCTAGGGACTTCCTCCGCGTGGTTGAACAATTGGTTTTCCAAAACCTTTTGAGCTTTGTCAACCTTAGAGACTTGATCATCAACCTTGATGAGGCGGTTCTCCAACCCTTGAAGCTTTCCCAAGATTGTCTCCAACATGGGGTCGGACTTCTCTTTTCCCGTATTGTTTCCTCCATTTGATGATTGCCCCTGGCTTTTCAAAGGAGTAGAGGAAGAGGAGGGTGGAGTTAGTGAATTGGAATTGGAAGGATAGGAGTTACCGGAATTTTGTTGATTGGAGCGCCAATTGTTGTTGTTTGAACCCCGATTGTTGTTCCAATTGTTGTTGTTCCGGTTGTTGTTGTTTCCATTCCAATTGTTATTCCGGTTATTGTTCCGGTTATTGTTGTTGCGGTTGGTGTTATCACCGCCGTTGTTGTTGCCCAAATAGCCAACATCCTTCTCTTGTTGCTTTGGGAAGTTGGTCTTGATAGCCTCCTTCAACTCTTTGATCTCATTGTTGAGGGAGAAAATCTGATTTTGAGCTTCATGTGTGAGCTTCGCTCCTTGCTCCACACGATTTCCCTCCACTTTCCGGTGGAAATACTTCTCTATGACTCTTGCTTGCTTCTCAATGAAGTCCCAAGCGTCATCTTCTCTCATGTCCATGAATGTTCCACATGAGAGGGATTGGAGGTTGAATTGCGTTCCCGCATCCAGCCCTTTGTAGTAAATCTCCAGCAAGGCAAGCTTGGATATGCCATGATGAGGGCAATCCAATAGCAAATCCTGAAACCTTTCCCAAGATTGAAACAAACTTTCGTTAGGTCTCATGGAAAAAGCATTGATCTTACCTCTAAGTTCCGCCGTTTTGGAAGGCGGAAAGAATTTGGTGAGAAACTCTGCGGAAAGGTCTTCCCACGTGTCTAGTTTCCCATTAGGAAGAGCTTGGTACCAAGATAACGCTTTCCCTTTCAAGGAGAAAAAGAAAGGTTTGAGCTTATAGCTGTTGGTAGTGGCGTTCTTCGGTCTCATCGTCTCCATCATACACTCAAAGTTTTGCAAGTGTTGGTGTGGAGATTCAGCGCTTGTACCGCCAAATTGGCTTTGGCGAACAAGAGTGATAACTTGAGGGTTAAAGCTAAACCCTTGCACATCTTCAGCATCAAAATTCACACCCAAGCGGCGTGGTTGTTGTGTTGGATCCATCCGTTGGCCAAGAGTTCTTGGCTCATTATCCACACGTTCGACTCTCGCATTCCTTGGTGGGATGCGGCGATTAGTAGCTCCTTGTGGATTGAAGGGATTTATATTGATCGTGGGATCAATCTCTTCTAACGGTGGCATGGAAGAATCACTATCATCAGCGGATGAGTGGCTTTTTCTTCTAGACCTTGATCTCCTTCTCGAGGACTTCTTGCCTACCTTATCTTCAAGGTCGCTCATCTTTATCCTCATTTGGAAGAGCATGTCTTGTAGACCGTTAACTTGAGATTGATGGCGATCCATCTCATCCTGGCGGAGAGTCTCATTCCATCGGAGTTGAGCTTCCTTCTCCGCCAACTCTGTTTGAAGATCGCGTTCGTTCTCTTCGGCCATCTTCTTTTCCTTGCGCTTTTGTCTCAAGGTTTTCTCTAGCTCTTGATCAAGAGGTAAGAGATCTTCGGTGTTCCTAGACCTGCGCATGCACTCAAAGAAAAATCAAATAACGAGAGCAAGCTCCCAAGCTTGACAACCGGCTACCGGATTCGGACGAAACCAAATCCCCGGCAACGGCGCCAAAAAAACTTGTTCGCCCCTAGAGGTGTGTGCAAATAAGTTTTAAATTTATAAAACTAGAATCAAGCAAGCGAACCCGCAGTGTACGGATCGACGTAGTTAAGCAAGAATTCCAGAGTATCGAACACAGGGATTTGGGTGGAACGAACTCGATTGCAGGTTATCAAGCAAGTAAATATGGGAGTTTTGCAGATATTGGGAAAACAACAATCCTAAAGTTCCGGGTATCCAGTTGCGGCAATAGATTCAAGATATACTAATGATGTAAAGACAGAGTAGAGATATGCAAAGGTATACTAATGTAAGGTAATCGTACGGTTGAGGTTCCAAAAACCTTATGTAACTCACCTAAAAGACACTCCCTATACAGGTTGTTGAGGCTCAATATAGAAAGATTCTAAAGACGAGGATTAGTATCAAATACCCAAACTTATAATCTAAAGATCAAGACTAACTTAACCGATTGAGGTTGTTGAGGCTCACAATCGAGGTAGAGGTTGTTGAGGCTTCACTACCACCTAGAAAAGACAAGTCTAAACTAAGCTAAAGCAAATCTTTAACTTTGGATTAAAGTAAAAGCCGGCTCGTAAACTAGAGGGAAATTACGGTTGGATCTTGAGATTCCACGGTCGTGGAACTCAAGAACAGCCCGTAATTTAGGGTTGTCGACGATTCTCTCTAACTCTCAGGGTCCAATCTGTTTGCGATCGATCTATCATCACCTATGCCACAACTATCAACCCTTCACCTTAGAATTGTTAAGGGTTTTTAGCCAATAACAGTCATATTGATATCAATTCAAGAATTAAAGGATAAAAGATGTAAACTTTCAAGAACTATCAATAATCTTCAAATGAATCTCAAGATCACAATCAAGAACAAGTGTTTATCAAAAGATCCAAAACGGAGTAAACAATCACAACCTTAGGAAAGAAGAGAAACGGGATGTCAATCCGTTTCGAAATCAAACCTAAACAAGAAGAGAGATCTTCTTGCAAAACCTTCCAATAACTTCGATCTTTCACAAATCCGAAGATCACAACAGCAATATCCACTAAAAGTGCGAGTTTTGAGCAACTCTCCAATACGAACTTTGATCTCCAATGAGATCTCCCAAATACCTCTAAGATGAGGGTTTGTGTGTTGCTAAGCGATCCTAAGCAGGCATATGCGTTAATGTGTAAGCGATGATTGTAAGCGAGCATGACGGAATCTCCTTTCTTCCGTCTTTTTATAATGCAGGGCAAAGTGTCGGCCCGGCCCAATCTTCAAAAGATCATGGCTTCGAAGTGTGGCGAAAAGATTCGCCAAGATCACGGTCGTGGAAGATTCCACGACCGTAATTTAGAGCGTGGAAACAATTACGGTTAGTTCCACGGCCGTAATATCTTCTGGAATGAACATGAATTTTTGACTCCAAATCCACGGCCGTAATTTTGAACGTGGTTTGGATTTCGGCCGTATTTTAGGGCGTAATTTAGGGTAAGAACGTGATTCTTCCCTAAACTCGTGCATTCCTCAATCTAAGACTCCAAATTGCTTCCAAAAAGTGTCCTCGATCTATGGACATATCAACTCAACTCTCCTTTGCTCGATTCCGTTCGGAAATAGCTCCAAATCACCTATAATCAACATAGAACTAGTGTAGACATCCATATCGACAATATAGGATATACTAGCTCACATATGCATAAAGATCAATCCAAGGCTATCAATATGAATCAAATACGATTAGAAAACGTGCCTAAAATATCACAATATTTCATGCTAACACCCCCACGGCTCTGGTGACCCGCCCCGCGGTTTGCAATGTGGCGCCGCCTTCTTTGACCATCGTGCTTTTTCGTTTCTTCCTCTATAAGTTTCTTCATTTCCCTTCTGATGAGGGTTTCCCATTTCCTCCTCCAGACTTCTTCTTCTTCTTCTTCTTCTTCTTCTTCTTCTTCTTCTTCTTCTTCTTCTTCTTCTTCTTTGTTTCCCTTCCTTGGATTCTTCTTTGATCATCTTCAAGTGAATCTTTGTGTGTGAGATGATGGCTGAGTTGATGATGTGATGTTGTTGTTGTTGTGGTTGGTTGTGGCTTGAGAGGCCAACTTTATTGGTTCTGTTCTGATCGTGTAGTGGTAGGTTTTTATTCATCTTCTTCCTTCTTTCCTCTTCTTCATTCCTTGGTGATAAATCCCACAAGTTTGATCATGTGTGTGAATTCCTGGACATTGATGATGTGTATGTATATGTATGTTGATGTTGGGTTGCCTTTGACGCCTTAAAAGAGAAGTAGATCGAGCAAGAGTTCGAAGGAAAGCAGAAGATCGCCTCAACTGTGTTGACCGCCCCCTCCCTGGCAACGCCGCCCCTGCGGCTGAAGTGTGTCACCACCCCTGTGGTTGTGAGCCACCGCGGTCGCGGCTTGTCACCGCTCCTGCGCCTTTCTATTTCCGTAGGTGCGTCTTTATCCAAGGCCTACCAAGTGTGGTATGTGCCCTTCCTTTCCTCATGGTTATAGTTTAAGAGTGAGGTTATGTTGGTGTTGTTATGATGAGTTTGATGATAATATATGTTGAGGAATGCCTCAGACATCTTTGAGATTTGTTGAGATATCGAGGTTTAGTTTATGAGTTGTGATCTGGTATGATCTTGGGGTCCAGGAAGTGGAATCTCCTAGCCTTGATCGTGTTTGATGTTGTGTGCCTTGCTTATGCAAGCACTGATTCTCGTGGGAAAACTGTGACCACTTTTGATTAGGACTACCTTGTGACAAGTAAGTCCTTTGAGCTTACTTAGCTGGCATTTATGAGTTTGAGCGATCGTAATAGTGGTGTGTGTGCATATGAATATTGCATTGATAACCTAAACCGGACTAGGACGACCATGTATGTATATTAGTTAGCCCAAGTGTATGATAACGGGCGATGATAACTTGTCTAGCTCAAAATGGGACAACTAGAGGGTTCTCTGCGACCATTCCACCAGGTGGTGATGATTGAAACCAATTCCAAACCTGTGTGGTGAAAGGGGACAAAGGCGAGGTAGTTCTACTCCTCGTATCACACCGAATGAACTAGTACTGGTATAACGTAATGAAGATAATAAACGGATATGTTTGTGAGCATTTCATATTGTGATGTGATTATGCGTTTATATGTGTTAATGCCATTATTCTTATTCATGAACTGCTAGCTAACGGTTTTATGTTGTAGATGCTTTGCAGGATAGGAGGATTGTAGAGTGATCCGGTGGGGTGATCAGCCGAAGGCTTCCATACATTAGGATGTGTATGGGTTTTGGGGGTGTTTATGTATAAATGTGCCGTTTTGTACTCAGCTGTGGTTATGTATGTATTTTGATACATGAATTTACCGTTTTAGAATTTGGTTTTATATTTATTTGTGTCTTGTTGTAAGATTCAGTGAACTTGTTTTCAGGCTAGGATCAAGATCCATTCTGAGATCCTAGCCCGCAACGCCTCGAGTCTCGCGGATTGGGGGTGTTACAAAGTTGGTATCAGAGTCTTAGGTTGACAACAATGACACTTGTAATCTACAATAAATGCCGAATAGATAAATAAATAGTACCCGAAAGGGGTTTGACTTTGCAAAAGAAATCTTCTATATACTTCACTAAAGTACACTATAGTAATGCTGACGAGACACCTCTACTTTTTTTCGGAATAAATTTTTTACTAAATCACGAATTAAGTCAATAAATTTTTTTTTCTAAAGTAAAATATAAAAAATCTTTTTTAACTAAATCTAATAAAACAATATCTAATTAGTTAGTTTAAAACAATATTTAATTAGTTAGTTTAAAAACGAATCCAAACAACAAAACAATATCTAATTATGTTATTTTAAAACAATATCTATTTAGTTATTTTTAAAAAAAATCTATATATTTTACTAAAGTACACTACACTAATGTTGACGTGGCACCCCTATAAGACCCATGTTTTGTTTTTTTGCCTTCATCGCCCCAACGGCAAGCCTTGGTTGTCACCGCCCCCGCAGTGACAGTGAGCCGCCCCTGCGGCACGGGCAATCCGCCCCTACGGATTTGCCACAAATCGCGCCCGAATTATTTTCGTTCGTTTTATCTTCCTTCCATAGATAGAATATCTCATCTTCTATCTTATGGGCCGGCTTTTCTATCTTCTTCCTAACCCTAGAGCATCCTTCCTTCTATCTTTCCGCCCCTTTTCTATATAAACCCGTCTTCTCTTCTTTTTCCCGTTTCTTGCATACGTTTTCTTCACCCTCGTGAGCTGCAACCGTGTTTCCTTCTTCCCTTGATAAACGTGTAAGTTCCTTTCTCTGAGTTCTTCATCACGTTCATGAGTTGCTGCATACCCTTTCCTTCTGTTTCGCTTTCTTCTTCGTTCGTTTCTTTTTTTCTTCTCCAAGAATCAAGTTTGAAGCTTGATTCTTGTGGAGCGTTCCGATGTTAATACGTTGTTGTTCTCAGGCTCTTGTAGTTTAGTTTGACGTGTGTGTGGATTGAGAGAAGCAAGCCTTGGTGCCTTGTTGTGATCCTTGTTGTTGCAGGATTCGACAGTGCTTACTGTCACGCCGCCGCCCCCGCGCCTTGCATTGCCGCCCCCGCGGGTTGCCGTCCTTGCGCCTCGACCAGCCGCCCCTGCGATTTCCTCTACAGTCTCCCCGTCTTTGGTGAGCTGCTTCCTTTCTTGCTTTCCTCGTTCCTTTCCTTAGTTCTTATGGATGTTCTTTTCCCCTGAATGTTCTGTAAGACTAAGATTAAGACCTTAGCTTGTGGGGATATCTTAGAGGTCATTGAGACTAGAAGTTAAAGACTTCTAGCAACCGTTTCGTTTCCTGATTCGTGACGCCTTGTTTAACAGGCTGTCCTTTGCTTCTTTCTTGAGGGAAACTGAATCGTTGTTGAGCTTTGAGCTTTGAGATTACCTTCATTCCACGTATTGGTTTGAGTGTTTTGGCTTGTTTGTGTTGGTTATTATTGTATAACGGATAACCGGACTTGGATTGACCTTTATTATCGTAATTGGCCCAAGTGAATGATAACCGGGTGTTGATCACTTGTCTAGTTCTTCAGGAGACTAGAATGTGCTCTTGCAAGTACTGAACTATTCCTGTTGGTAGACGGAAGTGGAGACGAGTTTCGGGAGATTCTCGTGTGAAAAAAGAAGTTGAATTAGTAATGGATAACTTAATAAAAGATAATAACCGGTTGAGTGCGAGCATGCTATATGTTTATATTACCTTATGTGTGCTTGTGCCTTTACATTCTTTCCAATATCTAGAATGTTAGCTAAAGGTTTATACCGATGTTGTAGATGATCCGCAAGTTCGGGATGCTGCTGAGTGATCCGGACGGTGTGGTCAGCCAGGGTTCCCGTACACTATAGGACGAGATCGGGTTTATGTTATGTTGTTATTTTCCTTTTTGTTTTTAACTCGGCTGTGAGTCTTTTACGCTTCCCTTTGTTTTAACCTTTGGTTTTAATATTGAGTTTTGGTTTTCATTCGTTTGTTCCTTGTTGTAAGATCTTCACTTCTTGGAGCAACAAAACGCAGTAACAAGCCAACAACCTCCACTCTTCATTTCTTGGAGCAACAAAACGCAGCAGAAGCCTCCATTCTTCACCGTTGGGAGCAACAAAACACAACAACAACCTCCATCCTTCACTACTTGGAGCAACGAACCGCAAAAACAACCTTCTCTTTCCTTTCTCCTCCTCTCTTCTAGGGCTGAGTATCGGATTAAAACCTTTAAACCACAACCGTAAACCCATAAAATGTGAACCGCATATTTGCGGTTCGGTTGCGGTTTGAACCGCAAATAAACAACATTTTGCAATTTGATTGCGGTTTTGCGGACTTGGGAGAGTTTGAACATGAAGGGATTGTAATGGAATTGAATCTCTAGTTCACTTACAACTACCCATTGAACAAAATTCTAAATCATTCAAATTGTTGAACACTTGAAATACAACCCATTGAAACAAACTGATAATCAACAATCAACTCAGAACGAGTCAGAAGAAGAAAAGAAGAAGAATAGACATGTGAGGCTGCGAGTCGACCGTCGGGGCGTGGGGGCGACTACAGTCAGCCGAGGCGGAGGCGGAGGAAGCGACTGGGGAACCTTAGCGAGGCGGAGGAGGCAACCATCGGGGCATGGGGACGTGGAGGCGGGCAAAACCTAGGCAGGCGACGGGGTTGTTTTTGTTCCTGAGTGATAACCATGGTAATTTTATTTTAAAACGCAGCGTTGCGGTTTGCGGTTCGGTTCATAAACCGAACCGCAAACCACAACACAATTTTTTCCAAACCACAAACCAAACCGAAAAGTTGTAGTTCAGTTGCGGTTTGGACACAATTTGCGATTTTGGTTCGGTTCGGTGAACCGAACCGCAATCTGCTCAGCCCTACTCTCTTCTTTGGTCTCCAAAAACTACTAGGTTAGTGAACACATTTTTCTCCCTCCCCACTTCGATCCTCTGTATGTGTAGGATCCTAATCGATCTCAGTCACGTTCCCCTACCCCGACAGGAGCATATAGAAAGTTGTATGTTTGACTTATCGTTTACGGTTGGACTTTTAAGATGTTATAATCTAGACATAGTAGTTTAACATGTTCGAATTTAGAAGAAATTCAACGGTTGGATTTTAAGTGGTGACCTTGAGAAGTTAGGACAAAAGTTGTTTAAGAGAAAGAAACCTAGAAATTTGGCTAAGTATAGATTTTACCCTTGTGGAGGCAACTTTGTATTTTTGTCTAGAATTTGTAGATAGAAGTTTATGAGTTTTTTTTTTCTATCTTAGATTACATGTGGCCTAGTATTTGGATAACTTTTCTTGGAATTTTTTAAGAACTGTTTGAGGGTTGGTATCTAAGGCCAAAGTAGAGTACTTGGTTAGTTGTTTGTAAGGTTATAAAGGTTTTCTAGTAAATTGGAAAGTTCGGGAAACTTTCAAAACTCATATTGGACATATTAGCGTTTTTAACATGTTGTAAGCCTATATCTTGAGGTTTAGAGCCGTTTGGACTCTTTTGGCAGTTGTGAGGAAGTTAGGGGTAAAATCGTCATTTTCTTAAGGGCTAATCATACAATTTCTTTCGGAGTTGTCCATTCTTACATAAGATCCTTCATAGATATTTCTAGATATGGAAATATGATTTTGAGACATGTTTCAGATTGAACCAGTCATTTGGGGTCTCATACGGGCGAGACCGTGACATTTAGGGATGTTCGATCCCGGATATTCGATCTATTTGGATATCCGGATACTTTTTTGTGTAAAACTATTATCCGGATCCGATCCATAAATTGTCGGATATTTGATTCAAAAAGACAAACGGATCCAGATGATATCCGAAATATCCGGTTACAAATGATAAATTTTTTAGTTTAACAAAATTGTAGAGCAGTGAAGAGTTGCAAATCGATTTGTAGGAAAGACGAGATGGAATCTCGCTAGTAGAAGGGCTCCGGGGGAGAAGTAGCGGGACGCAGGGATGTGATAGAGAGTAGCCGATGCCATCACGCCGGGACTAGCACCACCGCGTTAATGTGGATCCTCGAGTTCTTTGTTCGTCAGAACTTCGCCTCACGCAAACTGATGAAGAATAAAGGAGACTGGGACAAATCTGAATACTAAAGTAGTGGACCGGAGAATGAAAAGAAACGTGAGAGAAAGAAGCTTCACCAAACCACTAGTTGGCTAGTAGTAGCGGAGTTCTTCGTCGGCGCCGCCTCACTGGTACTCTGAACCCTCTAGTAGCGGAAGGTTGAAACTGCGGAATGAGAGATAATCATAAGCGTGGTTTCTGATATTAGGTTTAAGGTTACATTTTTAAAAAAGGTAAAAAAAAAGTTTGTGATTTAGAGATTGGAACCTTGGACCTCATATCACAATCCAACCAACTCAGCTATTGGAACATAGTTATAAACTTTTGATACATATATTATATATTACGGATATCGGATATCCGGGTTAAAAAAATCAATCCGTATCTGATTCAAAAATTTTATACGAATCGGAGCGGATACGGATGTTTTTCCATCGGATAAATTAAATGTCGGATATTTCAAAGTCGGACTGTCGGATTATTCTCGAATCGGATAATTTTTGAACACCCTAGTGACATTGCCGTAGTCGAATTTTGGATCGATACAAGTAAGTCTCATGGACTTACTTAGCTAGTTTTCCTCGCATTGGTGTGTGATATTGTAGTGGTGTGTACTATTTGAATTATAATAATAACTTGAGTAGGATGACATTACTATTATGAGACTCAAGTGTATGTAAACGGGTTGTGACATCACTGTCCAACTCTGACATGAGACTGAGAGGTTCTCCGTGACTAACCCATACATGGTATACGACGAGATACATCAAACCACTCCTATTGGTATACGGGGAGGGAGGCGTGGGTCGGGAGACCTTCGTGCTACACAATAAGTTGAATCTAGAGTGAACCACCTAAATGAAGATAATAACGAGGTTTTGCGTGAAGCATGATTATGTGTTTAATTTCAACATTTACTTATATACCGTTATATTGTTAGATTTCTTGTAGGTTAAGAAAGTTGCAGAGTGATCCGGAGCAGATGGTCAACCGGGTCCATATACTCATATAGATGGGGTTGTCCTTCAAATTTTGCATGCATATAAAGAGACTAACATTATTTTAGGATGTTAGTAGTAACGTCTTACACGGCTATCACATTATATACATTCATGTCATTATCATTTTTATAGGTTTTCTATTTGTTTTATTTACATTTATGACTTATTCTAACATCTAGTGAATTTGTTGTCAAGTTAGGGTCGGGACCCATTTTGAGGTCCTAACATGTGACATCCTAAGTTTCTGAAATTTGGGGTGTTTCATTGATTACCAATGGTACATGGTTTGTGCGGGTTGGTGATGCTCCTAACCTTAGTGGATAACGCATCCCATGGTTGGGTTCTGTTTTCATGATTTAAAATTACACGTGTGGTTGGGGCGGGCCATGCTCACCAAATGTGAGAAAGACGTGGTTTGTGCTGGCCGAAGATGTTCCCACTAAGGATTCACTTGATTAGTGATTGATGTGCTAATCCCATGGCTTGGGATTTAGGAGGTACCTTCGTGTTCAACACAGGTTGGACATGTTTTAAATTAAATACAAATTCCGAGTTTAGATATGCAATTTCTTAAATAAAATGCTCGAGCATGTTTTGATGTTATGATTTGGTTGGTTCTTGAGATGAGTTTGAGGAAGGGGCAAGGATATACCTTGTGACCCCATTTTGGTCAATTTACCATGTATTTGCTATATTGGCGATATTTGATTATGAGTATCTGGATTGGTTTATGAGTATTTGATTTGTGCATGAGTATTTGGATTGAATTATGAATATTGGATTTGAATTCGAGTATTTGGATTTGACTATGAATTATTGTTTTGGATTTATGAGTTATTATTTTGGATTATGAGTATTGTTTTGTATTATGAGATATAGTTTTGGATTTTATGAGCATGCTGAGTTGAATTTATGAACTATGGTTTCGATTTATGAATTTTAATTTGGACTTATGACATATCGTTTTTGGACTTGAGTTTTTAAATATGGATTATGTTTTAATGGACTTGGACTTTGATTCATGGTTTATGATTCAAGACTTCAAGATTTGTTATCATGAGCTTTTAAGATATTTGATGATTTTAAATGCATGATGGACTATTTAAATTACTTGAGAGTATTTTTAATATATTGTGATATATATATATATATATGCTTATACCATGTCTTGTTTATATAAATTACCCCGCTTATGTATCGGCTTAGTCTATGTGGAAGACTAACCTCACCACGGTGGCTTGATTTTATTTTTGATCATAATCAAGTACAAGATCAATTCAACATCATGGAGGTCAAGAACCTTAGTGGTAGTCGTGTCAGTCGGATTTGGGATGGTCTTGCTCGTTAGAAATTATTCCTAACCTTGGACTTTATCTTTGAGACGTTTTATTTGATAAGTCTAGATTGTTGTTAGCTATTGCGTTTTATTCTGTATTGTGGATTTATACCTTTTTGCATTATGAAATGCCTTCAGAATTTCTATCTATTATTGTTGGTAAGACCGTTTATCTATTATTATTTTGGCAAGTTAAGGCCGCTCATGTTGTAATATATATTTATCATTTTGTTTATCCTTTTTATTTTCTTTATCTAAAGCCTTTGAGGGACGCCGTCCGGGTCCCCTGACGCTGTAAAGTCTGACCCGCTTTTGGGGACATTACAGTTATTAGAAAAAACAATTCAAGTTATTTTTGTAAATAAAAAAAAATAGTGATTTGAGTAGTTAATTAGAGGTATATCATAAGTTGGTTGTTTTGGATGAGTCATTTGTACTCTCAAGGCAATTAGTTAATTAGTGATTTGAGGAATTAATAAGAGTATACTGTAAGTTGTTGTTTTGGATGCTTCATTTGTAACTCTCAAATTAAATAATTAGTTATTTTTTGAGAAGATTAAGCTAGTAGGGTAACTTTTTTTTCTAAAATACAAACAAGACCCCTAATATTAACAATTAAAATAAAAGATAAATAATGTGGAAAGAGATTCTTAATTAGACGATATTAATTAGAGATAATTTACCTTTTTGAATATATTAACTATCCTAAAAACATGCTCTTTAGTTAAATTCTTTTTTCCATATATACATAGAGAGTTAAGATTTCAGATCTGGCGATTTGAGTTTTGGAGTTTAATTTCTACGCTACAAGAATGGTTTCGAAAGAGCACCGTAAGTTCAACTTTCTCTGGTTCTCTTTTCTCTTATGTTTCCTACGATTCTTTGAATGTTTTGAATAATTTAAGACCGAAATTGTGTTGCAAACGCAAGATTATGCTCCATATGTGATCCAATCTCAGCGCCTTCTTCAACCCTAAGTTGGAAGTCCAAGATCGCAATCCCAACGCCTTCTTCATCTTGCTGGCGGCAGCCGAAGTCAAAGAGCGTTGGAGCGGCGACGTTCCTCCAGCAGCGGCGGATCCATTGGAAATGGAGGCAAGATGCTTACCGGTAGAGGCACGACAGACAACGATTAAGATCTCATAAGCAGTGTCGTGGAGGTCGGAAGGGGAGAGAGTGAGAGTGATATCGGCGGCAAATGGAGAGGGGAAAGAGGGGATGGAGGTGGTGGTTGGAGGTAGTGGCGTCTTCTCTCTCTTGGAGCCTCCTAGTGAGGTTCTATTTCGGAATAGGCTCGCCATTGAAGATTGAGAGAGAGATCGTCGGTGGACAAAAGAAGAAGGTGGATACGTTTTAGATAGAGAGATATGTGTACATAACATAAACAATTGTGTAAATGACGGACTTATGTAACCAAATCATGTGTAAATGACGGACTTATGTAAACAAACCATGTGTAAATGACAAACTTATGTAACCAAACTTGTGTAAATGACGGACTTATGTAACAAAAATATGTGTAAATGACGTATTTGTGTAACCAAATCTTGTGTTAATGACAGAATTGTGTAACCAAACTTTGTGTAAATGACAGAATTGTGTACATAACATAAACAAACAAAATTTGTGTAATTAAAATTATGTAATTGAAATTGTGTATTAATATTTTGTATCATCAAAACAATACACAAAGTTTAATTAGTCTAGTTGGTATAAAGGTGGGTGGGAGGGGTTGCCATCCAGTTCGAATCCTACCTGACAATAGGGACCTATTTTGTACACATTATTAACTTGAGGCCCTTTATATGCTCATGTTTACAAAACATACATACTCCCCCATTTTACCCTTATTTTTTTGTCAATTTAAAATAATTAGTGGTTTAAGGAGTTAATTAGAGGTATACCACAAAATTGTTGTTTTGGAAGAGCCATTTGTAACTCTCAAAATAAAACAATTAGTAATTTTGAGGAGTTAATTAATTGTTATTATTATATAATGCTTAATATAAATCTTTAAATGTTTAAATATGAAAAGTCTTTTGAGGGGCTATTTATAACTTTCAATATAGAACAATTAGTAAATTTGATGAGTTAATTAGAGGTTATTATGAGACATTGCTTAATGTAATCATTATCTTTTTAACATTGTGAAAAGACTTTGTTCTTCAAAAGTTAAAAAATATTGAATTTGAGGAGTTAATTAGAATTTATTATGAGACAATGCTTAATATGAATAATTAAATGTTTAAAATGTAAATAATTATTTATTCTTAATCAATCATTACCCTCAAAAGGTGAAAATATAAAGTGATAAGATTATAAGTTTGTAATTCGCGATATAAAAGTAGTTAGCCAGTTTGAGATGTTGATTAGAGAGGTAAACCATATGTTAATTATTTTGGAACAATATAATTAGCTTAATATGAGCTAGTAAATCCTACCTACAAGTAAGATTAAGTTTTTTTTTGTCATAAAGTTTGTCTCCATTAACGCTCATTTGAAAATTTGTGTACAATTTACAATCAATAATTCAAATATTTCTCCTTTGGATCGAATACGTCATAATTTTTGTATAAGACATATATCCATATGTCTAAAGAAAATTTATTTGAATTAAATTAAAAAATATTCATACACCTTAATTTGGATTATTTTGTTTGACATTGGATTACTATTTATAAAAAAAAATTCCAATGAAGAAAGTAAAAAGTTCATATTCAAATATTAAGTTTCAATTCGATCAAACAGATAATCTGAATATCCTTATTAAATTATCCGATCAGATACAACTTAAATCATATTAGGGTATTAGGTATTGTGTCCGATTTAAGTTGATTATCCAAATATTCGTTGGGAGTTAATAAATCCGCACAAAACATTACAAATTTTAAGAGAAATTTTTTTAATAACATTTAATTATATTTTAAACCCGTGCATTGCGCGGGCCTATTCATCTAATTAAGGAGTAAACATGAGTTGGTCGCTTTACAAAATTAATCATCACATATTAGAGATAATATTTAATTAGTTTATTTGAACAAGAGGTAAAACAACAAAATTTTTTGGGAGAATTAATGGATAGTATGTTATAATTAGAATCATTTGATACTCTCACAAGCTTAAAATATAGGGAAGTAAGATTGTTGTCATTTGATCACAGTCCTATAAATATATAAAACTCCATAACAATCAAGATCAAACATAACGGCTACTCTTCTGCATAATCTTGACTGGTGTAAGGGTTGAATGCCTCGGATAGCCAGTTGTTCTTCCTCCAAGAGCTCCATCCCATCTCTTCACACAACTCATCATTGTGGTTGATGCTGAATGTTGAAATGCAATGCCTTTTGTAAAACCTACTTGTCTTCTTCATCACTTCTGCTTCCTTGGCTATGTTATCGAGCATTTTGTCAATGCTTGGGAGCTCGAATTGTCCATCTACGAGACGAGAGAGCCACTTGCAACGCAGTTCTGATGCTTGAAGGTTTGATACCGTCTCGATGTAGCCCACAAATGTCACGTTCGGGATCTTAGGGTTAATCATACTCCTACAAAATGTTAAATGTTATCACATTTACAATCTTTGGTCCCACGTCGATTATCAAGTAATAAATAACCTACCTGTGTAGCGGCAACAAACCATGGACATACTCCAAGAAGCCATGGAAATCTCGAGGTAAAATATCAGTGAGCTTCTTCTTGCCCTCATACCCGGTCGCCAAGACAACCACATCCGCCTCAATTAGGGTTCCGTCATCCAATTCAACACCGTCTTTGTAAAATGACCACTCCGTCGCCTTCTTAAACTCGATCAATCCTTGATCGGCCATGGAGAAGAAACCCTCCGGAACTATGGCCATTTGGCAAGACGCATAGTCATCTAAAAATGGATGGTCTGGTTTTATACCATACTTCTCTAATGGTAGCTTGTGTAGCAAGTAACTCTCTATAATCTTAGAGACAATCTTTTTCTGCATCCACAAATATCAACATTAGGCCCATCAAGTATCGAGCATGCATATATATATACATAAAGTTGATGGATGGGACTTGCCATGGGAGAGAGAAGAAGGCAAGACAGAGCTCTAAAAAAGCTCTGATTAGGCCTTTCATGGATGAACTGAGAAGATCTTGTAGAGAAGAAGAGGTAAAATGGCAGACCCCAAATCCAGTAATGAGGTACAATCCAGTGTGGCGTCCGTACGATCATGGTGCATGCTTTTCCTTTTTCTCCAGCATCTAAAGTTACACACATTTCATTTAATTTCTCTAAAACTCAATCGGCAGAAAAAACCCTAATTATTGTTATGAGAGAAAAATGTGAACTTGAATTTGCAGTGAATTCCTCCTTTGACTTTTCTAGCCAGTCTTAATGGTCAAAGCAATCGCTGGTAATTTCCACCAAACTATAAGTTGTTGTTAAGTCAAACCCTAACAATATACATTGTCAACGTGAACCAGACAACCTCGTCAAATTGACTTTTAACTTTTTCAACTCAATCACGTGCTGTTTTTTTTCCGTTAGCTATTTACTTCCTCGAATTTATACGGTATAATCATGTATGTACCTTGGTTGAATTGAGCACATTCAAATGCAAGATCGATAGCAGACTTCTTGTAACCAACGACGACCATCTTCTTCCCTCTGAAAAGTTGCCTGGATTGTTCTTCATTGAGTTTGCAGTAATCAAGGGTGTGAAGAACTTTGCCTTTGAACACATCAGGGCCTTTGTTGAGAGGAAACTTAGGGATATGAGGAATATCTCCATATTTCCCCATGCAAACAACCACCATCTCAAACGTATATAACTACAAACATTACATACATGTATATAAAGATTTGATATATAGGTGATAATAACCATGTGTGTATATATATATAGGAACAAATTAAACCTGAATTTCATCTGAACCCTTAGTTTGCACAGCCACTTCCCAAGCAGGCTGTCCAGCCAAAATCTTTCCATACTTGCCATCACCACCACCACCACTCGATCCGATGTATCGGAGTCCAACCACCTTAGAGTTGAACCGGACAAACTTGAGGACGTCAAAGTGAGAAGCATAACCTTGCAAATACTCCAAAATCTCGATGTTCGATGGGAACGACTCGTTATCCCTACCCGGCCATGGGTAATCGGAGAACTCGTAATCACAACGAGGAGTTTGGAGCTTGGTGGAGCGATAGGAGGCGTGTTTCCACACGCCTCCTATCGAACCCGTGGCTTCGAACACAACCGGGTTGTGTTTCGAGAGATGCTTGGCCGCGGAGATTCCGCTTATCCCGGCTCCTAAGATGGCAATCCTTGAGAAAACCGCCATGGAATACTATTCTTTATGAAGTATGTGTGTTTAGATGTTTGTTCTTGAATGGAAATGTAGACGTTGTTATACTTATTTATAGTGAAGAAGTTTGTTAAGGTCAAGAATATATGATGAAGAAGGTGGAAACATGAAGAATGTTGAAGGAAAGTTTCTTGTGGATGAATTAGCAAAATTCCAGCTTTCAAATACGAAGACTAGTCTGCAAATTTGAAGATTATGTGCATGAATGGTAATGGTATAATAATATTAGTATACATGCATCTACTTGGATGCCATGTCCACTCCAAATCAAACCAAAATTTCCGGTCAATATACCAAATTCGTATCGTACATGAGCTCTCATTTCCTCCCACCCCACTCCATATTTTCATACTTGTTTTCGTTGTTAATTCGGTTTCAAACTCTACTTGTGGGTTTGTGAAGATCGATCGCAATCATTCACATTTTCTTGAGGAAAATATTTATATTTTCATTCTGGAGTGGAGCTGAGGTTGTTAAGGAAATAATCACCCACACAAGATACTCTATGATTTTATGTCATATTCTTCGAACCTACCTGGCTACGTTATTTCTTTCCTCTTCTAGATCTCAATCCCATATTCACTATAATGCATGTTTTTTTGGTGGGAACTATAATGCATGTATATACCATTCTTTTCTCTATCTCATCTTAATCTTAATTAATCTTCATAATTAAGATAACTAATTAATTTTTAGGATCCGTTAAATAAAGAAAAAATCGATTATTAAAAATAAAAAATTATACCCAATATATCATGGGTAAAATGGGGGAGTGAATATGTTTTGCAACCATGAGCATTTAAAGGCCCAAAATAATAATGGGTATAAAATAAACCCCTCTAATTTATATAAAAAAGATTTATTAAAATAAAAAGAGGATATTAAGGAAATCAGAATATCTTTCTCTTTCCATTTATTAAGCAACTAATTATGAAACAATTTGGTTTACTAGACTTTTTCTGGTTTTGTGTTTAGTAAATGTACCCATTGAGAGAAGAGTGGGTAGAGTTTGAGAATAAATACAAAAGGTTGGAGTATATTTACTTAATTGAAACATTAAAAAGCCTAATTATTACTATAGTTTTTCAAAAAAACCTAGTTACCAAAATTGCCCACTAATTATTACAAAAAAAATTTATTAAAATAAAAAGAAGATATTAAGGAAATCATAATATCATTAAGCAACTAATTATTACAAAAAGAGAAAGTAAATATATTTCTCTCACCGTTTATTAAGGGAATCAAAATATCTCCATTTAATAAGGAATTCAAATATTTTTCGGAATGTTCATCCTTTCTAACTTGCGTTCATCCATGACGACGATATTGAATCAATCTTGATTTCCGCAGCAACATATATACATAATCTCAAAGACTGCAAATATATTTACATATATAGTTAGTCAGTAATATTTTTCCAGAAAAAATGTACATAATCATTAGAGACTGCAAAACATATGCAAACACAAAAACTGTACATATTCTAATTGACATCATGTTATATGTACACACAAAATATGTCTGTGTATCATCCAACCCCTATCCAAATGTACACGAACTGCACATATATAGCTATTTAGTAATATTTTCGCAGCATCATATGTACATAATCAGCAACATATGTACATAATCAACCCCTATCCGAATATATCATACCTGGCTATGGCGACTGAATTTAATCTCGGCTTGCTCAATGTCGAACGCCCTCCACCGCTAGCCGCGGTCATCGTTGTTGCTCTTGATCTCTTGTTCTTCATGAACTTGAACTTGAGGCGGTTGTTGAGGATAGCGCGACTCCACCTCGTTCTCCCTCTCGCCTTAATCGCCAAAGCACGATCTACGGCTTCCCGCACAACACAACCTCGGCGTGGAGCCGATGTCGACGAAGAAGAAGGGTTGAGTCGTCGAAATATTGAATCGATTATACTCTGGCGGGGTCGGAATTATGGGCGATCTCTTCAGGCTAAGCGTGGTGGACGGTGATGGTGGAGCCGTCTGTGATGGCGGTGGAGCCGTCGGTGATGGTAGGGTAGCCGGATACGTCACCGCGAGGACGCCATACGACGACAAAGACGAATTGAAGGAAGTCAGTCTTCCGATAATGGCGGATATATAATACTGGAAAATCTCACGGTTACCTTCTTTAGCCGATCCCCTATAACTGCCTATTAAAGTATATCCTTAATTACTAACTTTTTTTTTGTTAAAAATGTAAATAATAGGGGCCTAGTTTATTTTCTAGAAAAAAAAGTTTACTACCTTAATCTTCTCATATATCATTCTTCTCTCTCCTCTTAATCTTAATTAATTTTTTTGGGACGTGTTATATACACAATTTTGAATTTACTTGGTACCGAATCTGCACGTTTTGCGTAGTCGCTCAAATTGATTTGAGCGCCAACGCTTTCCGACGGCGCTCAAATCTTAAAATTAAATAAAAATATTAGGCAAAAATCAAAAAAGTAGGTTTTTGGGCGCTGGCGCATGACGCTAGTGCCCAAAACCCTACTTTTTCTTACTTTTGCCCCCCTTTTTAAAAAAAAAATTTGAGCGCCGTCGGAAAGCGTTGGCGCTCAAATCTTTTTTTTATTGGTTGAGTGTCATCGGAGTGCGTTTCTATTTTACGTTAGTAAAACCAACCTCGTGTCTTTAGCTTTTTTTTATTTTTTTTAAGGTAACTAATTAATCTCTATAATCAGTTAAACAAGGAAAAAATCGGTTATTAAAAATAAATAATAAATTTGTACCTCATATAGCAATCTTCTCTCTCTTAATTTTAATTAATTTTCATAATTAAGGTAACTAATTAATCTCTATGATCCGTTAAACAAGGAAAAAATCGGTTACCTTCTACTTGTAACTGTATACTATCTAGATAATATTTATGTATATGGTAGTGTATTAATTAATTTGAATAAATTGTACACATGATTGCTATGATATTACTGTATATTACCTACATAATATTTATTTTACCTTTTTTCGCATATCTTGTGTACATGATTATTATATTGATTTTTTGATCGATGCGTATATGTGTGTAAATATTATAGAGTGGTATATTAATTTCTATTGACTTTGTAATTTATGCTGAAAAATGAATTTTGTACATAAAACATTATTATGAATTTTTTGTATATTTGTGATATCACTTTTGTTTTGGCTGTAAAATATATGTAGCTACAATATGTACATTTATAGATAAGTTATGTATTTTGTGTGTTTATGTATCAGTTTATTACTAATTTGTGTACTTGTTGGTTTGTGACAAAGCACTACAGATGGTGCCGTTGACAGAAGATGAAGAGAATCAGTGATTCCGGCGGCTTGACAAAGATGATGGTTGAAGAGAAGTTAAGAGTTAGTTTTGGCGTCGCCGAAAATACAAAACAAAACAGTAGAAATCAACGCAAAAGCCTTACTTGGATGATGCCGTTGACATATGATGAAGAGTATCAGCGATTCCGGTGGCTTGACGAAGACGACGGTTGACGATAATTTGAGAATTGATTTGGTGTCGACGAGAGAAGTGGAATATATATAGGTTTGTGTGATTTTAGCTTCAAATGGAGAATAAGTGCTCAACTGATTCACCATATCTTTAATATTCAGTTTCTAAAATTACAAAATAGTTTCCCTTTTTCTTTAGTAGTTAATAATATCCTAGTTTAATTAACTATCCTTAAGTCCCTAATTGCCTTAATCATTTTATTTATCTTTATTTTTAATTGCTAAATTGTAGGGGTATAGTTTATCTACTTGATACAAAAAGTACCTTGCTACACCAACATTCTCAATAGTTAACTCATTTAAGCATAATACCTTACATGGTATCAGAGCCAACATCGGTCCAAATTTTTCCTCCCTCAAACAAAACTGACCTCCATGGCTTCACCAACAATAACCATACCTAATGAAAACGGCACAACCAAACCTTTTGTTGTCGCCTCCTTCCTCAATGCTGCCAAACTCACCACTACAAACTATCTTTCATGGAAGCTTCAACTAGAAGTTGTTATTGGAGGCTATGGGCTCTTCAAATTCAATGATGGATCTCACACTACTCCAAGTGATTCAATCATTGTGGGTGAAGCAATCACCGCAAATCCAACATACTTGTCTTGGTTACGTCAAGATAGTTTAATTTTTGGTGCCATTGTAGGCACCATCACACCATCACTCACCCATCTTGTCAACAACACAACAACATCCAAAGCTGCATGGGATGTTCTTGCCAAAACGTTTGCTAATCCAACTCGTGGACACATAAAAAAACTCAAGGATTAGTTACGCCATATGGTGAAAGGATCTTCCTCTATTATTAACTACATGCAATTTGTGAAACGTGTGTTTAATGATCCAACAATGTTGGGAAAACCAATGGACCTTGAATATGTCATTGATCAAGTTTTGGATGGACTAGACTCAGACTATCAATATGTGATAGAGATTGTCCATGCTCGTGATTGTCTACTCTCTTTTGTTGAATTGATGGAGAAGTTAATCAACAAAGAACTCTCACTTTGTCACCGCGACCCAACTGCAATCTTTCCAGCAATAGCCAATCCAACAATACGTAGCAACTACTCCCCTCAAAATCAATCCTCACCCACCAACACTTATAACAAACAACCATACAAGACATATCTTGGCAAGTGCCAATGGTGTGACACTGTAGGTCACTCACTATCAAGATGCTCCATGTTTTAAAGACTTCTCCCTACCATTCGTCTTCCTTCAAGACATCCCAAAGAACAAACTACTCTATCACCTACTCCCCAAGTCAACACTGCAACTCTTCTACCAACACCAAACTCCAGTGGATTCAACTGGCTTCTAGACAATGGTGCTACTCACCATGTCACTTCCGATCTTCAACATATTTCCCTCCACTATTCCTATGATGGCTCGGATGAAATCATCATGGGTAACGGCTCAGGTTTATAAATTGCCAATATTGGCTCTACATCTCTCCCTTCTCCTTTCACTAATCTCTTCCTCTTTGATGTCCTTCATGTTCCAAAAATACACAAACACGTTATCTCCATACATAAACTATGTGTTGATAATAATTGAATTCTCACCCTCTTCCTTTTTTTTATTAAGGATCTTTGAACCAAGCATCTTATTTTGGAAGGGAAGGTTAGGAACGGCCTCTATGAAATCCCACTCTCACTCTCTAGTCGCCCTCTTGTGCTCACCTCTATATTGTCATCCTCAACTTGGCATCACAAGCTTGGTCACCCATTGACCAAAGCGTTTCAATTTCTTTCATCAAAATTAAATATACCTTTATCAAAGGATCTATGTAGTTCATGCCAAGTTAATAAGAGTCACAAGCTTCCCTTTTCTTTATCTACACTTGTTACAACTAAAGTCCTTGAAGTTATGTATTCTGATGTGTGGACTTCACTTATCTATTCCCATGATAATTACAAATATTACATCATCTTTGTTGATCACTTCACAAAGTATATTTGGCTCTATCCTCTTCAAAGAAAGTCAACACAACACAAGCATTTATAAGGTTCAAGAGTCTAGTTGAAAAACATTTCAACGCCAACATTCTCACTCTCTATTCCGACAATGGAGGTGAATACGTTGACCTAATAGCCTACCTTTCCCTCCATGTCATTGCACACAAAACAAGTCCACCCCATACTCCCGAGCATAATGGCTACGTTGAGTGAAGACATCGACACCATGTTGAGACTGGCCTTGCACTTCTCTCTCACGCCTCCATGCCTCTTATTTACTGGTCTCATGCTCTTGCTACTACAGCTTACCTAATTAACCACCTTTGAACTCCAACTCTTTTCAATCTCACACCCTTTGAGAAACTCTTCAACAAACCATCATCTTATACAAATCTACGTAGCTTTGGGTGTCTCTGCTACCCTTGTCTACGACCCTATACCACGCACAAACTAGACTGCAAGTCTATACATTGCACGTTTGTTGGTTACTCTCCCACCCAATCTGCATATTATTGTCTCGACCACATGACAAATAAGAAATCTGTCTCTCGTCATGTTCGTTTTTTTTAGGCCAATTCCCATTCTCTTCACTTAAGCAATCCATGCCGGCTCAAACTACACCTGAGTCTAATTCTTGGTGCTCGCTAGATCTACCTGTTTCTCATGACAAGCCATCATCTACTCCACAACCGTCTTCCTCCTTGTCCTCACAACTCTTGTCTGACTCCTTATTATCTCCTCCTAACCTTCCTTTATCCCTTACTATCGTTTCATCTCACTCTCCTATGTCAATCTCCTCCACCACTCATGCACCTATACTACCTCCCCCAAGATCCATCACCACCCGCTCACAGAACAACATATATAAACCAATCCTGCAGAAAATCAACCTCAATGCCCAACTTCACATCATTCATGAGCCTCGCTCCCACAAACAAGAACTCTTCATCCCTTCTTGACGACAAGCGATGCATGTGTTGTTCAATGCACTTCAACAAAATAACATATGGACTCTTGTCCTTGCATCCCAAGAAATCACCATAATCTACTGCAAGTGGGTGTTTAGAACCAAATACAATGTTGATGGATCCATCAACAAACATAAAGGTCGTCTTGTTGCGAAAGGCTTCCATCAACGCTCGAGCCTAGACTATAGCACCTTTAGTCCGGTGGTCAAGCCCGGCATTGTCAAACTTATACTCAGCCTTGCCGTCACGCACAATTGGCCTCTATGATAATTTGATGTCAATGATACGTTCCTTCAGGAAAATCTCATTAATGAAGTTTCTATGTCTCAATCACCAGGCTTTCTTGATGCTACCAGACCTTCCCATGTATGTCATCAACACAAAGCTATATATGGTCTTTAGCAGGATGCCAGGACATATTACACAACCCTACGATCCCATCTTCTCCTACTAGGCTTTTAAAACTCCACCTCCGACACATAACTCTTTCACCTCAACACAAACGTTGGCAATGTATTTCTTCTAGTCTATGAGGATGACATTATTGTCGCAGGTTCCTTGTAACTGTCCCTTTTCGAAGAAATCATATCCAAAGTAACCTTCAAGTTCTCCCTCAAGGACATTGGGAACCTCCACTATTTTCTTGGTGTTGAGGTGCTAACTTGTCAAACTAGTGTCTTCCTCACCCATCATAAATATATCCAAGATCTCTAGCTTGCTCCGTTTTGATCTCAACAATACCAAACCAGTTGCAACCCCACTTTGTCCACACACTTCCCTTACCCTTACATTGGCTTTCCCTTACCTGATCCTCTCCAGTATAGGTAGACACTTGGGAGTTTCCAATATCTCTCGTTCACTCGCCTTGACACTACCTTTGCCATCAACATACTCTCCCAGTTCATGCATAGACCTACCATCATTCACTAGGTAGTTGTGAAGCGTATTCTACGCTACCTATATGGAACCTCCTCTCATGACATCATGCTTAAACGCCAGTCCCCATTTAAGCTTCATGCCTACTCAGATATAGACTAGGTTGGTGATCGGTTTGACTACCTTTCCATATGTGCCTACATGGTCTATTTATGTTGCAATCTAGTATCTTGGAGCTCCAAGAAGCAACGAACTGTCGCTCGCTCATCTACCGAGGCGGAGTATAGATTGTTTGCTAACACTGCTGCAGAATTGCAATGGATCATGTCTCTCCTAACTGAGATAAGATTCTCTCATTCATCTCCATCGGATATCTTTTGCAACAACTTTTGTGCTACCAAGTTATGTGATAATCCAGTCTTTCACTCACGCATGAAACACCTTGCCTTGGACTATCACTTCCTCAAATAGAAGGTTCAAGCAGGCTCACTTCGTGTTGCCCATGTAGCCAATGATGATCAACTCGTTGATGCTCTCACCAAAGCTCTCCCTTGTGCTTGACTTCAAATGTTGAGTTCTAAGATTGGTCTTGTCTCTAGACCAGCCCCTCTTGCGGGGGATAAGGAAATAATCACCCACACATGATACTCCATGATTTTATGTGATATTCTTTAAACCTACGTTATCTTCTTTCCACTTCTAGTGATCTTAGTCCGTTGATTTTAGAAACACTATAATGTATATATGGTCTCTTCTTTGATCAATATAAAAACCATAAAATATAGAAACTTTATATTACATATCTATAAATATGCTTAAATAAATATATGATTCAATTTTACTATTTCACAGTCAGGGTAACGACTCATAAACTATTAGATTGAAAATTTAAAAATTAACTATTTGATTTAAAATAAAATCTAAAATTTATTAAAGTAAGGTTTTACTATTAATTGTCAATTTATTTCACGGCTTGTTCTAAGTTTAATCATGACTCTATAGCTACAATTGGATCTTGCAATTATTTGCGAGGTCTGAGTCTCACATTTCAGCCTTATTAATATCGTTCGATAGTACCATCAAGTTTATTTTGGTGTGAAACATCCGAGTATGACCAACGATATTGGATGCCGTTTCATTTAGAATAAGGGCTCGTTTAGAAACACTAAGAATCATTTTCGGTAACGGAATGATTCCGTATAAATCAAAAGGTATGTTTGTTTAGAAGTCGTTTAACACATGAAAGTAATCCCATCATTTTCATTTCTTTTTCTTACCCTTATCCGATTTCATTCCACCGTTCCAACCAAATGGACACTAAGTTTCCATGTTTGATTTTCTTACAATAGCACTAAATTGATTAGACATACGATTGGAAATTGGTTTGTATATATTGTTGCCAGCTTTTGGCGACGATGACTCATTATGGGCGAGGTGGAAAAGGTGAAGTAGAAGAGGTTAGTGTTGGAGAAGACTGTTGGATCAAACGATGGGGTAATAACTAATAACATGTGATAAAATTCATTTTGAAGTCTTTTTTGTACCATTATTCTTATCCATACCTTAAGCTTTTTGGGCATATTTCAATTGCTTATTGGTAGATTTTCCTTTCCTTTTTGTTTGGAGATCTACCGGTGTGTTAATGGCATTGCATGCATTTTATGCGTTTATGGAGCTAAAATGGAGCTATTTGTGAAAGAATGATCTCAACACACTAAGGTTCTTGATATCTTTCATTTGTCTTTCATATGAGCTCTAGAGTCATGCACTTTCATTTTCATATAGTGTAGTTTTGCATTCATATAATGTAGAAAGCCTGCATATCGCATATTATGGTGTCTACTTCAGTTTGTTTTGTGTTTTAGCTGTTTGAGATCATTTATGGAGCATAATCGTATGAAAATACCTAAGCACGAGGATTTAATCTTCCTTGGAGTCGGAAAGTGAATGGAGACATCAAGATCAACTAAAGATTGAATTGTCAAGTGAAAATCATTGGGGTTGGATGTTGATTTATGACTATCCTTGTGTAACACCCCAAGTTCTGGGAACTCGAAGCGCTACAGGCTAGGACCGCACAATGGGTCCCGACCCTCAGAGTAGAAACATCAAACGGATCTTACAACAAGGCACAGACGAATGAAAACCAAAACTCAATATAAAACCAAAGGTTTAAACAAAAGAAAACACAAAAGCTCCGCAGCCGAGTTCAAAACAAAAGGGAAACAACAAAAGAAACAAAAACCCGATCCCGTTTTATAATGTACGGGAACCCCGGCTAACCACACCATCCGGACCACTCAGCAGCATCCTCAACCTGCGGAACATCTACGACGACGGTATAAACCGTTAGCTAATTACATTCTAGATACTAGCAAGAGCGTAAAGGCACAAACACACATAGGGTAAAGGAAAACACATAGCATGGTTGCACACAACCGGTTATTATCTTTCATTAAGGTTATCCATTTCTAATTCAAATTCTTTTGTCACACGAGAATCTCCTGAAACTCGCCTCCGCTTCCGTCTACCAATAGGAATAGATCAGTACTATCCGTTACCTACGGGCCTGGGTTGCAAGAGCACATTCTAGTCTCCTGTAGAACTAGACAAGTGGTCACCGCCCGGTTATCATACACTTGGGTCAGTTAAGGTTATAAAAGGGTGAATCCTATTCCGGCTATCCGTTATAAACATAATAACAACACAAGGAAGCTAGTAAAAACCAACTAATACGCGGAACGAAGCTAAGTAAGTCCAAGGGACTTACCTCACTCGAAGATAACACAAAGGCTCAACAACAACTCAGAGAACACTCAAGAAAGCTCAGTTTTCCTAGGGAAAGGAGCAAGGAAAGCCTGTTCACACAAGCATCACGAATCAGGAAACGGTTGCTAGAAGTCTATAACTTCTAGTCTCAACGATCTCTAAGAGATCTCCACAAGCTAAGGGCTCAACCTTAGTCTAACAACAACTCAGAGAACAAGGAACAACCACAAGGATCAAGGAAAGGAACGAGGAAAGCAAGGAAGGAAGCAACTCGCCAAGGATGAGAGTTACTGAAGAGGAAACCGTAGGGGCGGCTGGACAGAGGCGCAGGAGCGGCTCTGTGCAGGCGCGGGGGCGGATCTTCGATAGAAGCTACTGTCGGGCTTCTCTTCGACAGAACTCACAACAAGGGACACCAAAGCTCGAACCTTTGACTCCAACACGTCAAGACTCAACTCCAGAGAGCCTGAGAATAACAAAGGATCAACAACGGAATGCTCCACAAGAATCAAGACTCATGCTTGATCCTTGGAGAAGAAGAAAAGAGAAGAACGAAAAGAAAAAACCGAAACAGAAGGAGAAGCAAGGTGCAGCAGCACATGAACGTGATGAAAAAAAAGGGAGGAAGAACTTACACGTTCAGCAAGAACACAGGGGCAAGGCTGCAACACTTAGGGTTGAAGAAGACGTAAGCAAGAAACGGTGAAAAGAGGAAAAGACGGGAATATAAAGGGACGAGATGGAAAGATAGACGGAAAGGCGTCCAGGGTTTAGAAAGAAGATCATAAAATCGGCCCATAAGATAGAATATCGGATATTCTATCTATGGAAGGAAGATAAAACGGACGAAAGAACGATCGGACGTGATCTGTCGTCATCCGCAAGGGCGGATCATCTCGGCCGCGGGGTCGGCCTTCTTCACCGCGGGGGCGGTGAAGGCAAAACTAGGGTCTTACTCCCTGAGAGATTTCGGATTTCAAACCATCTTCCCTATAGAGTTTGACATTTGTGTCAACTAAAAAGTTGTAGATCTTTGAAAGAGATTCAAAAGTAGTACTTGTGTTTCAAAGTTGTAGATCTTTGAAAGTCAGTCTTACTGAAGAGTAAAAAAAAAGATGTTTGTTGAAACGGGTGCCCATATGTTATCTTCTATTTTCAGACTGAGCTTTTTAATTCCGTTCATGGGCTTGTTGTAAATATTATATAAGGACATTTTAAAGTCAGATTAGAAGAGCGCCACCCTGTTGTACCCTAATTAGATTTATATTTCAATTTCAATTTCTACCTCCGTTTTATTTCCAAGGTTCATCTCGTTGTGTTGTAACCACACATTAGTTTCTTTTTTTTTCTATTGTTTTGCTTTCTATGTTTGACCCTATGATGGATTGATTTATGGTTATGTATGTTTGTGTTAATCTTTTTGAGACTTGGAAATTTGTCTCACATTGATTAGGGAGCATTAACGAGGTTTCCTTATAAAAGAGGATATCTCTTCTATTATTAATTGATTAATGATTGTTTTGGGTATGAGTTTAATATTGTATATTAAATATATATTATATTAAATCAAAGAGGCCGGTTTCCTTATAAAAGAGGATCTCTCTCTTGTTATTTACCCGCCAACCGTTTTTCTGCCAACTGTTTTTCCGTCGAATAATTGCTTTCAGAAAACTCTATAAATTCAGAATAACTTCTCAGAATTTGGTATGTTGATCGATTTTTAGATTGTTGTCTGAATCGATCACTGACTTTGTTGTATCCTTAGAAGTGATTTGATTGAAACCCCAACAACATTCGATAGGGAGCAAATATGACTTAAAAAGATAGTGATTTCACGCCTCAAAGCCTCAGATTAATCAAATTATTCTAACAATGTATATGAATTGTTGAATTGAGATATGTAGGATTTTGATTCTTCTTAATGTGCTTGATTCTTATCTTTCTATTTACCTTCGTTGGGAAGTGGCGTTTATTTTAGGAATTTAAATAAAGTTAGTTTTCTTCTAGAGCATGTTGATTTTATTGGAACTGATTGAGAAAAACTTGGTTTTGGGTTTCTGATGTTATACCTTAACCTCAAGGAGTTCTAACTATCATAGAAGTTCCAGTTTATGTACATTTCCTAGCGTTTCTCCGAGAGCGTGGCTTATCCCCTACTATTTTTGTTTCCCTCTTAACTGAGAATAATTGATTGTTGGACACAATTCCCATGATTTCAACACCCAACATACTACAACCGACCTCGTCATACTTACGGATGTTTCTGTAGGCACAACAAGTTGTTGGCACAATAGCCGGAGGTTGTTGAAAGTTTTGGTTGTTTCTTTTACTCAATTATTCTAGGTTTCTTGTTACTTTGATCTTTGAGTTCTTTATTTAACTTTGTCTCGCAAGTTTTGATTGTTGAATTTAAAGAGTGTGTGATCCAAGCAACTTAGTTCCACTCTATTTAAACTAATGACCTTAAACAAGCGCTTCATGAGAGGCAACCTATGTGGTTTGAATTTATTTCTCCTTTTTGCTTTTTCTTTCTAGGTTATATGCTTATATTAAGAACTTTGTGACTATGTAGGTACGAGTTGTGGTTTAATAGATATGGTTGCGGTGTTTCATCCCCTCCATCCTTCATGATTGCATTTCTATGTGAGTATCTTCCTCTCTTTACTTGATTTTATTTCAGTTGAGGACAATATGTAGTTTAAGTATGAGGTGTTATACTCACATTCACATCATGTTTTTTTTAGATACCGCAAGCAGTTCGATCCGATAGACGGCGCGTCGACTATTGGATCGAAAGGCCGAAAAAGATCGGTAGACGGACAAACCATCATGACAGACCACAACAAAGGAGAAAAAAAAAATACAAAAATACATCATTAAAACCCGAAAGCAGGGAAGTCTTCAATGAAAAGCATAATGATGCAGTCCGCCGGAAGCGACGAGCATGGACGCTCCTCTTCGAAGGAAGTACACATGCAGGAAGTCTGGGGAATAGTTGTGGACACATTAGATTTGGACTTCAACTCAATCACACATACACGCCCCCTTCTCGACAAACACTCGAAAATGCCACCAAAGACATCATCAAAACAGAGAAGATGAAGCTGCAATACACGGGTATCGTGATATAAAAATGTGTACAACTTTGATGGTTAAAAGAGTAGGATCTACAAGGGAAATCGTTTTTTTGTGAGGGGTAATTGCTTCGCCAAAACGAAGTAGTTCCTCCGAGAAGTAAGCAGGAAAAGCACCAATTCCTATTAGATCAACAAGTATTTTGAAATGAATCAAAGGGTGTAAATTGATATCATCTTATTGTTAACATAGAAGAGGAAAAAATTGGTATCATATTATCGGAATAAGAAATTAAAAACTGAGAAAAGTAATTTGGCCTTTTAATCGGTGGAAGGCCAAAGCCTTAGTAAAAGGATCACAATTGCTCAGTGAATGAAGCATTTTGTTTCTTCCACAACAGCTATGGTTTTAATGCACCTATAAACCACGCACAATAACGCAAACAAGTAGTCATTAGTTTTATAAAAGTGGCGTAAGCATACTTGAGCTTGTAAATGTTAGGGTTAAACCCAAATAGACTTTGCTAATGAGAAGTTTGTTTTTAATATATATTTTTTAATTTGTCCAGGCTTGTAAGTCATAAGGACACCCCAATTTTTGCTAGATTATATCAGTTTCATATCAATGGAAACAAACAAAGAAACTCAGTAGAGTATTTTTCCTGGAGAAGCGACAAAGTTTGAAGAAACAATGGGAAGCGTCCTCAACTTCCCCAAAAATCATTTCGTCGAAGACGAAGACACTAAAGACAAGAACACTATAACCCAGCCACTTTGAAATTGATCGATTCTTCCAAACATAGAGCTGACGAAAGCGGAATATGAATCTGGGATCAAAGAGGCCTTTCTTTGTGTTGCTAGATCACTCCCATACGGATAGGGCTAGACTTAAAAGGCAAAATAGGGTGGTGTTGTTGAAGAATGTTAACTGGGAATCACCAAGAGATCCCGTACCCGGCAGGATCATTCCACCTTAGGAGCCGTCAAGCCGAGCAGAAAAGCTCTTCTATAGTTTCAAAGCAGAGAAGTTAAGCGATTCAATATGGGTAAAGAATCAGATGAATATTTTATCTTTGATCGAGAACTTGGCGAGAAGAAAGCCACAAAGGATTGGTCGGTGGTTGAGTGATCCCTTATCGATTAAGGTTACCTTTGAAGATGAAGTCGAGGAGGTTTTTGCAGATTTGGGTTTCTTTTGATTGTGGTTGGGAGGCTTCGAGCCATTCGAAGGGTTTTGCTGTTGATTATTGTTTCGGTTTGTTTTGAGACAGGGAGTAATGTCGATAAGGTGATGGCGGCAAGGAAAGAAATTGCCCAGCGGCGGTGGTTGTTGTTCAGAGGCGGTGGTTGCTGTTGACGGCTAGGGTTTATACCCTTGAAAGTTTTTCCCTTAGAGAACATTCGCATCATGTTTCTCTTTCTTTGTTACACGTTTATTTTTATGCCTTTTTTCTGGAGTCTTTTTTTGCATTTTCGTATGCATAAAAAAACAAAATTATCAAAAATATCGCATTTAGTGTAGATTGAGTTAGATGATACCATTTTGCCTTCAAAAAATGAGATATGTTATGCTATCAATATTTGTCTTGATGATGATGCTTTGGACTACTTCGAATTGCTATTGTTTATGTACATGATCTTTTTAGCTTGGCTAAACATGACCCTTGTGATTGACTCTCTTTCATAACTACATGTTCATTTGGTTCTATATGCTTGATATAAATATGATTATTTCTCTCTTTGATAAGTCTATGTAACCTTTCTACCCTTGTACACATTTTTCCTTCTATCACTTCTTGCCTTTATTTACCCATCTTTAGTGCCCCTAGAAAACCCTCACAACTGTATTTAGACTCGTTTAACCCTATCCGGGGTTGAGATGATTGAAGAAAACAAGTGTGTGGTATTCCTTGAAGATTTGTAAGTTCATGCAAGAGTTAATGCTCAAGTTGGGTCATGTTATTCTCATGTAAGATGTTTTCTTGGTGAGCGGAGAGGAAAAAAAAATTTCATCAACCTTGTTGCTGAAACTTAGTTAGTATTGTGGTTGAAAGTGATGTATTATGGGACTTATCATTGAAGATAAGGAAGCTATGAGCTGAAAAGTTTTAGTGTTGTGGACGATGGAATAGTGTAGAAAACTTGTGGGGGTTTGATCTTTGGCTAGTGTTCCATTGTAGTGGCTTTGAAGTTTGACTAGATTCGATCCCGTGGATATTTTTTTTAGTACTTTTGTCATGATTTTATCATCACCTACGTTGTTTTTGCTTGTCCCATGACCCCATTATACCCTATATAAAGACCTCGTGATTTATATCTTGGATCTTAGTTACTATGGCATGTGGTGGAGTTTGAGACCACTTTGACCAGCTTATGGTAAGGTATTTGCATGTATGTTGAGTTTAAGTGATCCTTGTTATATTCTAATACACTTTGGTGAGACTCAAAGATTAACACATTAGCCTTGATCGATTTGAATTATTATGATTCACATCCTTCATCATTTGACTATGATGGTTGTTACGATGACATGGTTTGAGAAGTTGTTTTCCTTTTAGTTGAGACATGCCATTTGCTTTGCACGTAGTGTTCCATATATCATGATCTTACTCGGGGACGAGTAAGGTTTAATTAATATAGGGTATTTTGATGTCTTCCATTTGTACTTCATATTAGTTGTTAGAATCAAGCAATTTCATTTTCATGTAGTATAGTTTTGCATTCATATAGTATAGAAAACATTCATATTACGCATAGTGTTCCATATATCATGATCGTATTCGGGGACGAATAAGGTTCAAATATGGAATATTTTGAAGCTCTCCGCGTATATTTAAAACTTTAATATTATATCAGGTATCTCCCAAAAAAGAAAGCAATTAAACAATAGTAAAGTACTATAAATATTACTATCATATGTAAAGATTAAATACATATTAGACAAGTACAGGTATCCAAGATTCACAAACAAAGGAAATATCATTCAACATTAACAAATTTAATCAATAAATGTGTATTACATCGTATCAATCTTGATTGAGTCCTTATTTCAAATAATATATGCTTCACAATAGTTAACTAATGAATGAATTAAATGTTTAATGCTTCAATATCAATCAAGATCGAGATCAAGATCAAACATAATGGCTAGTTTTCCGCGTAATCTTGACTGGTATAAGGGTTGAGAGCCTCGGATAGCCAGGTGCTCTTCCTCCAAGAACTCCATCCCATGTCTTCACACATATCATCATTGTGGTTGATGCTGAAAGTTGAAATGCAATGCCTCTTGTAAAACCTACTTGTCTTCTTTATCACCTCTGCTTCCTTGGCTATATCACCAAGCATTTTGTCGATGCTCGGGAGCTCGAATTGATCGTCTATGAGACGTGATAGCCACTTGCAACGCAATTCCGATGCTTGAAGGTTTGATACAGTCTCGATGTAGCCCACAAATGCCATGTTCGGGATCATAGGGTTAATCATACTCCTATAAATGTACGTTATAGGAGTCACCTTAAGTCCGAGTCCATCACATAATTCATATAAATACAAATACGGTTACGTCTAACCAAATTAGGGTTCATTAGTATTAGCTCACCTATGTAGAGGCAACAAACCATGGACGTACTCCAAGAAGCCATGCAAATCTCGAGGTAGAATGTTAGTGAGCTTTTTCTTTCCCTCATAGCCTGTCGCCAAGACCACCACATCCGCCTCAATTAGGGTTCCATCATCCAATTCGACCCCGTCTTTGTAAAACGACCATTCCGACGCCTTCTTAAACTTGATAAATCCTTGATCGGCCATGGAGAAGAAACCCTCCGGAACTATGGCCATTTGACAAGATGCATAGTCTTCTAAAAATGGGTGGTCTGGTTTTATACCATACTTCTCTAATGGTAGCTTGTGTAGCAAGTAACTCTCTATGACCTTGGAGACAATCTTTTTCTGCATTCACAAATATATATATGAATATTAGGACCATCAAATATTGAGCATGCATATATATATAAAGTTGAGGAATGGGACTTGCCATGGGAGAGAGAAGAAGGCAAGAAAGAGCTCTAAAAAAGCTCTGATTAGGCCTTTCATGGATGAACTGAGAAGATCTTGTAGAGAAGAAGAGGTAAAATGGCAGACCCCAAATCCAGTAATGAGGTACAATCCAGTGTGGCGTCCGTACGATCATGGTGCATGCTTTTCCTTCTTCTCCTGCATCTGAAGTTACTTCACATATTATATCGGTCAAAATAAAGTTTTCAAAAATATTACGCTTTTAATTTATGTTCAATATTGAAAATTGTTATAAAATAGTTATATTCAAACTATTACCAATCGTGATGGTCAAAGCCCTGATATATATATATATATATATATATATATATATATATATATATATATATATATATATATATATATATATATATATATATATATATATATATATATATATATATATATATATATGTATGGTAATTTACTTCGTGATTTCTCTTGTACCAAACTACAAGTTGTTCTTAAGTCAAACCCTAAGGTAGATGCCAAGTACGTAATATCTCTAAACAACGTAAGAAATATTACATAGTCAACGCGAACATGACAACCTCGTCAAATTTTGGCTGACTTTTTCACTCTTTTCAGTTTTCAACATACTCAGATTCTGTAATTTTTTTTCCTTATCTTTTATTTCCTTAAGGAAATGAAGTAGATAAGAAATTTAACAAATTGTATTGAATTTAATATTAATTTCCTTTGTATATTCTTGGTCTATAAACAAATATAAATATCTTTGTGTATATTTTATAAACCTATAACAATCAACACCAGCCCATAAAAAAAATCATATGCTCATATAGATTAGAGGAGAAAAGTCCAAATAAAGCCAACAATTATTTCCTTCAATTCATATCGTCTTATTTCCACATATACAGACAAATAGAGAGATAGATAATACGTAATCGTATATTTAATGATGCATAAATAAGGGACTGATTTATAGAAAATACTATCATATTAGAACAAATACACTATTAAAGTTATTTTGACAAAATCATAATACATAAATTTTAAAATTTATTTCTTAAACATTATTATTATTTTATTATTTTTTTATTTTAATTATTATTATATGATCATGTACGTACCTTGGTTGAATTGAGCACATTCAAATGCAAGATCGATAGCAGACTTCTTGTAACCTACGACGACCATCTTCTTCCCTTTGAAAAGTTGTCTGGATTCTTCTTCATCGAGTTTGCAGTAATCAAGGGTATGAAGAACTTTGCCTTTGAACACATCAGGGCCTTTGTTGAGAGGAAACTTAGGGATATGAGGAATATCTCCATATTTCCCCATGCAAACAACCACCATCTCAAACGTATACAACTACAACGTGAATACATACGAAGTAATGGTAAGAAATTTTGATTTTCATAAGTTCTTTATCGATCATACTTTATATATGTAACCAACCTGATATTCATCTGAACCCTGAGTTTGAACCGCCACTTCCCAAGCCGGCCGGCCAGCCAACATCTTCCCATACTTCTCATCACGACCACCCGACATCGGCTCGGTTTGATCTCCGACGTATCGGAGTTCAACCACCTTAGAGTTGAACCGGACGAACTTGAGCACGTCAAAGTGAGATGCATAACCATGCAAATACTCCAAGATCTCGAGGTTCGATGGGAATGACTCGTTATCTCTACCAGGCCATGGGTAATCGGAGAACTCGTAGTCGCAACGAGGGGTTTGGAGCTTCGTGGACCGAAAGGAGGCGTGTTTCCAGACGCCTCCTATCGATTCCGAAGCTTCGAACACAACCGGGTTGTGTTTTGAGAGATGCTTGGCTGCGGATATTCCGCTTATCCCGGCTCCTAAGATTGCGATCCTTGAGGAAAGTGCCATGATCGAGTATTGATCGAATGTATTTGTTGTTTTGGAGTGTTTCTATGTTTTTTGATGCAAAGGAGTCGTGGATATGTGCTTATTTATAGTGATTGGAGGGGTGGAAGAATTCCTCATAAAGTTTGTTATGGTCAAAAGGTTATTTCTTTGTATGTTTGCTTGAGCTATGGGTTTGAAGTTGGAGTTGAATTTTCATGGAAAGTTTCTAGCTGAGGAATTAGCAATGCCAGTTAGCAAATATGATGACCAGTCTATACATTTGAATGGTATATATGTGAACACGAAATGCATGTGCATGCATATATACTGTTATCCTATTACAATATGAAACGATAATTTGGCTGAATCACATTTGATAATCATTCGGATTACGGCTAGGGTTTTTCAGCTTCTAGATAGTAATTTTCAACTTTATATTTTTTTGGATTATATTTCATGGATCGTGAGTTTTTATTTACCTCTTCTTTGTGTTACAAAGGGACAATGTAGGGTTGAAGTGTATGTGAGAATACTTTCAGTTATTGGATAGTGTCTCTGAAGTTTAGTCATTCTCATATTTTATCTTTTTACCATTCACGAGTTAATACTTATTTAGAAAGTTTTGGATGGTGTCTATATACAATTTATATGCTTTAACATTTTTACAAAGGGACAATGTAGGGTTGAAGTGTATGTGAGAATACTTTCAGTTTTTGGATAGTGTCTCTGAAGTTTAGTCATTCTCATATTTTATCCTTTTACCATTCACGAGTTAATACTTATTTAGAAAGTTTTGGATGGTGTCTATATACAATTTATATGCTTTAACATTTTTACGCTTCTAGAGAAGTCTTTGTTTTCTTTAGTGAGATCAAGTTTCATTATATGCCAATATTTTTTTTAACGAAATCCAACAAGTATCCCATCAGATCTTGGTGGTTATCACCACCGATATAGTCAAAAATGGTATTTTTATTTCTTCATTTGTTAGGGGCTTTGTTAAGTTCATGGTGTCTTCGTCGCTAATTTTTCAATTTGTTAGGGGCTTTGTTAAGTTCACGAGTTAATACTTATTTAGAGTGGTTCTATTGTTAGTTGTTAGTTCCTTTAGAAATTTTTGATTTCTTCTGCTAGTGGCAATACGGTGAAAATATTTGAGCCCTTAGTTTTCACCGTCACTTCTCAAGCTGGCCCGCCAGCCAACATCTTCCCATACTTCCCACCACCTGACTCGGCTCGGTTTGATCTCCGATGTATCAGAATTCAACCACCTTAGAATTGAACTGGACGAACTTGAGCATGTCAAAGTGAGAAGCATAACCATGCAACTACTCCCAATATCTCGAGGTTCGATGGGAACAACTCGTTATCTCTATCAAGCCATGGGTAATCGGACAACTCGTAGTCGCAATGACAGGTTTGGAGCTATGTGGACTGAAAGCAGGCGTGTTTCCAAACACCTCCTATCGAATCCGAAGCTTCGAACACAAACGGGTTGTGCTTGGACAGATGCTTGGATGTAGATATTCCGCTCATCCCGACTTCTAAGTTTTGGAGCTTCAACACAAACGTTGGTATAATTTTTTTTTAAAAAAAATTATATAAATATATTTTTTTGATACAAGGGTAAGAAAAAGGGGGAATAGTCTCTAGAGACATGTCGCCCCAAGGCATCCAAACGGATGAGGTCTTCAACATCATCCGGTAGCACTTCGTCACCAGCCCCTCACGTAAATCCATACAACGCAAGTAATCTACTACGGTGTTGAAATCCCAGAAAAAGTGGTGAGCACAAAGCTTATCAAAACCGGAGATTCAGAAGGAGACGTCCGAGAAGATTAAAACGGAGCCAAAGAGAAGAAGGGTGAAGCCGGAGGAGGACTATCAACACGAAAACGAAAAGCATCTCACAAAGATGAAGCGAGAATGGGCGAGCGAAGCACTATCAGAATAGCACCACCAGATGCATGTACAACAGGAACACAAACCCCTGGGGAAGTGAATGACGGGAATTCGGGAAGAGCATCCCATCAAAAGAAACCGTCATGAAAGCACACCACCACGATCGCAATCGAGATACGACTCGATCTATACATACACCGGAATCTGTAGGAGAGCTTGAAAACAAGAACATGCAAATATCCACCTCAACGAAAGTCACGATACTTATTCATACGAAAACTTACACTCAAATTAGTTCATAAATTCAAAGATTAGTTTAAAAAGGAAAAAAAAAACTTCCTTGTCTTCAAGTTAATCGGATAAAAGTTTGATTCAAATCAGATTTCATAGACAAAATATACAGGAATTTGTGATTCTTGGTCAAATAAACAGATTTCATAGATAGTGTGACCGTAGTCGTTGTTCATAAGCCAAGACATATTTGTCTAAAGCTTCACGCTTTGTTTAAAAGCTCAAACAAATTTATTAACAAAAAGATTGAAATTTTCAATTTCAGTTCCATGAAAAAGTCATATTTTCAACTCTAATAGTAGGGTCGATAGATCTCAAATCTAGAGCAGAAGTTTTTTCTTGAAAGGGTGTTGTTCACAAGTGAATCAAGACGAAGAGGGACATCACAATAAGGTTTGTATCAGCTCAAATCCTCAAATAATCCAAAAAATAGTCGGATGGGCACTATGAAGGTAAATAAAGCCCGCATAGTTAGACATTAGAGCATTACACTCAAGATTGTTCATATGAACATAATCCGCTCAAGATTGTTTAAAGAAATAATTGGTTACTTGAGATATGTTAAAATTCGATTAATCAAGAATGGCAAGAAAAGAGTATCCGATATGAGGGATCCACATATCCTCACTCTTAATATTGTTCAAAGAGTATACCCGATTACTCCCTATTGTGTAAATAGTATATTCGACTTAATAAAACCAAGACTTTTTGCTCTTATTCATGTTGTTAATAGATGGCTTTTTATTACAAGTTGGTTTGGTCAAATCATAGGTTTGGCGTCGATATGACGCCGATAGGTTGGGCCCTAGGACGCAGGTTGATTAGCGTCATAGGGTAAGTTTTGGGTCCTAGGACACGTGTTGATTAGCGTCCTAAGGTAAGTTAAGGGCCCTAAAACGCAGGTTGATTAGCATCCTAGGGTAAGTTATGAGCCCTAGGACGCAGGTAGATTAACGTCCTAGGGTAAGTTTCGGGTCTAGGACGCAGGTAGATTAGCGGCCTACGGTAAGTTTTGGGCCATATGACGCAGGTTAATTAGCGACATATGGTAAGTTTCGGGTCCTAGGACGCAAGTTGATTAGCGTCCTAGGGTAAGTTTTGGGCCCTAAGATGCAAGTTGATTAGCGTCCTAGGATAAGTTTTGGGTCTTAGAACGCAGATTGATTCACGTCCTAATGTAGGTTTTGTGTTTAGAATGAACAATAGAGGGCAAAGTATCCTTTGATACCGCCGCCATCACCAACGGCGGTGATGGCAACGCAATTAGGGTTTTGTTTTATTTTGTGTAGAAGCGTAGGTTAAGGAGAGTGTTCTGATACCATGGTGGTGGCGGAAGGGTTATTTGAGCGTTAGAGTTTTGTTTTGTAAAGGAAGCGTGTTTATTTAGGCGGAAGGGTGTTTAACCGCCGTTTTCATACCAAACTCCTCGTACTCAAGAAAATATATCGAGGCAAACTAAATAATGGCTGAAAAAACCAAGATTTTGAGACAGTTCCTAAGCCCTCTTGTTTTTTTGTAGGGGCATTGCTTTCGAGTAACAAACAAGGAAAGTCGAGAGGCACCATAAACAGAGAGATTACTACGTTATTTCAAGGGTTGTCGTCAATCAAGACCGGTGCACCGAGGCCATCGTCCAGTAATGCAAGTTGAATCTACGGAGAAGTTGTTTCTGATACCGGGGTTGCGGCCGATGAGTTATTTGAGGGTTACAGTTTTATTTAGTGGAGGAAGCATGTTTGTTTAGGCGGAAGCGTGTTTAGCAGCCACCGCCATAACCGCCTCTTGCATCTACGGCGGAGTTGTCTCTGATACCGCAGTGGCAGAGGAAAGGTTATTTGAGGGTTATAGTTTTATTTAGTGTAGAAATCATGTTTGTTTAGGTGGAAGTGTGTTTAGCCACCGCCATCACCGGAGGCGGCGATGAACCGATGACGGCGTAAATAAGATTTGTTAGTTAGAGTTTATTTAGACAGAAGCGTGTTTAAGGTTCGTATGCTCTGATACTAGGAAGAGATTTGTAAATCAAAATGTTGTCTTATTCCATTGGTCAAACAATGTTTATATAGGAAAATATAAAGAGATAAAATATTAAACTAATACTAAAAGATAAGATAGAAAAATAAACGAACAAATAAAGGATAAACCCAATGTTTGGCTAGGCATATACTTCAACAATCTTCTATTTGTACTCGTGACTTTTATCTTTCAAATTGAAGTCACTAAGGGTTTACAGGTTTGGTCAACCCACAGTAAGTTATGTAGAAGAGTGGAACTTAATATAAGTGCCATATTTAAACAAAATTAACCATTTTTTCATATAGTTTGTCCTAAATTTTTTTAAACTAACTTTGTCAAATTTTTTTAACAGCATTATTTTTTTTAAACGTAAAAGCTAAATACACCGAGTTTCAATTACTAACACCAAAATTAATCGTAATCCGGCAATGCTCAGTGGGCGCCGGCGTCCAACTCTTTTTCTGAACAAAAAAATAAAATAGTTGGGCGACAGCTGATGGCGCCTGCGCCGAGATTTAAAAATAAAATATTCGACAAAAACCGATTCTTTCCTTCAAGGGCTTCAAAAAAAATTAAAAAATTTGGGCACGGCGCCCATAGTTAAAAAAAATGACGCCAACGCCATTCGCCGGCGCTCAACTTGGACGCTGACGCATTCCGATTGTTTTTTTCCTTGTGAATTTAAGTGTTGTGTATATAACACATCCCTTTTTTAAAATAATCTTTCTAAATTATTTTGCACATGGAGTGTGAAACCTAAATTGAGTTTAACTAATTCCGCTTAAAAAATAAATAACTATATTTTTCATAAATTAATATTATAATTTTTAAAATTATATTGCTCACATAAACAAGCACCACATGAAAATAATTAAACTTTGGACAAGGTCGTCACGAAACAATCTTAATATTATAATCAACGATGTTACGTATTTAGAAATTGGAATAAGTAAGTTGTAATTAAGTTTTAGAAAATATAGAGACGAGATCTCTAAACTTTATTAGTCATCAGAAGAGAAAATTAGTTCCTAAATTTACCAACAAAATTCGACATGTTGGTGATACAATTAGTCCAAATACTCAAACCAAAATCACCAAAAGAAATTTACAATGTCAAACTTAATTAAAAAATACGAAAAGAAAGAAGAATAAAAAGAAAAAGAGCTAGAATATTAAGAAAACACTTGATATGTTACAAATAAATTAGTTCACTTAGTAGTGGCGAATTGGTTATATCACCGTCGTAGAAGAAATATATCAACAAATGAGATTAATTAAGCTAAAAGACCTAGAAACCATATCCTTAAGTGAAGTTTAGACAAAAATTAGACCAGAAGACGGGGGAAAAAGAGAGCTTAAATGTTAATGAAGTGAAAGAAGAAATAGTTCCAAAACAAGTGGGCAATAAGGCAACAAGATCTTGCTATCAAGAATACGAACAAGGATGTAAGAGTCAACAAAGACATAATTTAAATCCCAAAGAGTTTTTAGAAGAAGAACAAAACAACTAAATTTAGAGTTAGGGTATGCCAAATCACGATCCTAATAGAAAGGAACTTTTGCTTGAACCCGTTAGTGAAACCGGATATAAACTTAATCTAAATGGAATAAGAAACCGAGATGATGCTCTAAACTTTAGGAAGAAAATTATGATGAGTGTCTTAAATATGAACACGTACTAATCGTAGAGCTGTAAATTTCCTAAATTATATCCAACATAGTGATACGCCATTGGCTACCATTACCATCCATATGTCCGTCTATCATGACACTTACCACGGCACACCTTGCCTTTGCTCCATCACTGGTTTTTCAACGGATATATAAGGCTTACCGACATAAGACTTTTCCCACATTTAAATCCGTCATCTTTTCCAACTTTATTTATTTATATAATTAATAATTGAAGGGGTATTGTTGTGAATATCTCCATTTAAGAAGGTATTGAATGCTTGAGATAATTCTTGAAATATTTTCATCAAATTCCTTCCTTGATGTCTTCAATAAATGCATTTTAATTCTGCATTTAAGTCTTAAGATTTGTTTCATCCTCCCTATATAAAGGATGTTTGGTCTCATTTGTAAGACATGTCTAATTTTAATCAAGTTTAGTTGATAAGTATTTTCTCATCTTGGTTTTGGGCATCACGATATTCATCTCTCAAAGTTTTTCTTTGGATCTTTGATCCAAGTCTTCACATTTGAGGATTCTTCAAGAATCACCATACACTCCACTTCATGGCTTACTCGATTTACCTAGATTGAATCATCAATTTACTTTCGCATCCATCTCAAAGCTTCCGCGAACTCATTTCCATCATTCTAATCCATCCACACATAACAGAACGGAGTAGTTGAAATTCAAGCTCGATCTAGATCCAGAGTTTGTCCTTGAACGCATCCAAGGACGCATCAAATTGGTATAAGAGGAAAGGGATCGAAGCTAAGTTCTCTTTACTTTTTTTTTCATCATCTTCTTTATCGTTCATTATCGTTCTTCATCGTTCATAAATGCTCCTTTATGACAACTATGAGTCCTTTAACGAGGGCGAGGAATGATTGTCTCTTCCATGTTCACCAAGACGCAAACAAACCATCCATTGGCACCGACAAAATCTACACGGCCAATGGAAAACCTATCATGAAGATACTTATATTGCTCCTTGACATCGTGCCCAAACAAACCATCCATGAGCACCGACGGCATCCCCACGACCAACGACGAGCCTATCATAAAGATACATACGTTGTGTCCCGACATTGAGCCTATCCCGAAGATGAATATGTTGTGCCCCGATGTTGCATCGATCCCAAATATGACTATGCCGTACCCAAGTCAATAATTTCCCCCCCCCCGGACGTCGTGATGCCTTATCCAAGGAAAACGTTGTTCTAAGAAGTGGAAAAAAGGCATTGGAGATTGAATTACGTGTCCTCATGGAGAACGCACAATGCCAAGCGGCTATCAAAATAGAGTGACATCGGGTCCATGTTGCCCCGACACAAATCACCCCCGTCCAAGCCTACCAAGGAACCCAAGCGGTGACATAAGTGTGATTTGGTTGTTAACCCGTTGTATGACGAGGAAAAAGTCAAAGACGAGAGCAATGTCATCATTAAGGATGAAAGGAATGCCAACAACGGCTTGGAACCATATGAGAACCAATTACATTGCGCTCTGGCACTTCCAATGAAGTTTTCCATTCCGTTATATGACGAAGAAGACCACGGATATCTCTTCATCAAGGGTGAAGGAGACACTTACCAACCCCGACAACGGTGCCGTTATGTTGATGGATTACAAGTTCAAACCGTCTAATCCAATGTTTGTCCTTGTTATGCCTAATAATTTACCTTTTGTCTTATCATTCCATCTTTTCGGCATGCCTCTGACATTCAACGTCAAGGGCCTTGCTAATATAATAGACAAACTTCATAATGCCACAATCTTGAAAGACTACAAGTTCAAGCCTCCCGATCAAAAGTTTGTCCATGTTATGTCTGATGATCTACATTCATTGAGCACCACGTCGATTTGGTTCCTGGTGCGTCTTTGCACAACCGTGCCACATTTACTACATGTCCGGAAGAGATCAAGTACCGACACCCGATCTTATGTCTTACCAGTAATATCCGAATATTTATTTCCGATTTTTTCCGAGTCGAACCGGACTTCAACCAACTTGATATTTGTACATGATAATTATTATCATGAGCCAACATAAATTATTATCATTTTACCGTTACGTGAGATTACTACTCACATAAAATGCACATACATAAATTCTTTTACTTCTTACAAACACTAGAGGAGATGGGCCCATCAAAACAACCCATACAGGCCCATCAAGACAATTACCGAACCTTTTGAGCAAATCAGTTGGGCCTCCTCCTGAAGACATTCATGCCAGTTGGGCCGTCCCACTTGGAATCCTCGTCAACGGTTTGATTTTCTTTCCTTCCTTAACGGTCAACCAGCGATTCTTCTGCACGGATATCACGCGAGCCCTAGCAACTCCCATCTCTCCCATCTTCCTCGAGTGCTGCCGGCCACCTTCTCCAGCGCATCAGTAACAACAATCGACGTCTGGGCCATCATGGATAAGCAACACTTCATCGGCAACCGGCGACGGGGAAGTATCGTCTTCATTCAAGGTAAGCCATTATTCTGACCTTCCTTTCCTCCCTGTACCGAACGTTTGAATCACAACGAGTAACCCAAGCACCTCTCCTCGTCCCTGAGTGCAGTCACACTCAATCAACGGCGGCCGGCGAGCAGTCCCAGTCTCCCTTCTTTGTCGACCAGGAAGATGGGCCTTCTTTGTTGCCTCTGTCCTTGACGCACGGACCTGCAGTCGGACCTCTCCTTCTCCTTCTATTGCACGGGAACGTCAAGTCGGAGTACCGCCACTGCTCCTCCCCGGCGAATCAAGTAAGCACGGACCTGCAGTCGGACCTCTTCTTATCCTTCTCCTTAGGTGTGTAATACGAGGCGAGCACCGGGCGCTCAGGCTCGTCTCGGCCTGAAATTTTTTGCAAGCCTATGATCAGGCTCGAATTCGGCTCGCGAGCTTTTTTAAAGCTTGGACTTGTTAACTTACAAAAAGCGTGAGACTGTTTCATTAATCTATTGAAGTACATATGCTTAAATAATCAAAACCTACTAACTGAACTAACAATAAATCCCTAATAATCTGGCATGAACTTAACCAAACTTAACCAACATAATACCCCTAAAGAACAGGTAAACTAAAACAAACCAAATCTAAATAACATAAATAATAATAGTTTATAATTATTATTATTTCTAACATCCTCCCTTAAACTGAAAGTCTTCAAACATTCAGTTTATCACGCACACCCATCAAAGCCCTTAGTTTGTAAAAAACCGGTAGCTTCAATGGCTTTGTCATTACATCAGCAATTTGATCTACACTTCTGCAGTAGAACAGTTCAATCACTCCATCCTTCACGAGGTTCCTTGTGAAATGATACTTCACATCTATGTGCTTGCTTCTTCCATGTAGGACATGATTTTTAGAAAGTTTGATAGCTGAACTGTTATCACAGTAAATTGCAGTAGCTCCAACTTCTCCTTGTTGCTTGGAATTCAGCTCCTTAAGGATTTTCCTCAACCAAATTGCTTGACAAGCACAAGCTGTTACAGCGACATATTCAGCTTCAGTAGTTGATAAAGTGACTATCTCTTGCTTTCTTGATGACCATGAGACAGCTCCGGACCCAAGCATAAACACATACCCTGAAGTTCTTTTTCTATCATCAAGATCTCCGGCATAATCACTATCTGTAAAGCCAAGCAAATCTGAGTTTCCACCTCTCTTGTAGAAAATGCCATAACATGTGGTACCACGCAAGTACCGAAGAATTCTCTTTGTAGCCAAAAGATGAAATTCCTTTGGACTTTCCATGTATCTACTGATAAGACTCACAACATGCATGATGTCAGGTCTTGTGCCTGTCAAATACATCAGGCTCCCCACAATCTGCTTGTAAAGACGGCTGTCAACTTTCTTTCCTTCGGGATTTCGAACCAGCTTCAATCCTACTTCAGTAGGTGTAGCTACAGGATTGCAATTTGACATCTGAAACCTGTCCAAAATTTCTTGCACATACTTCTTTTGGGAAATAAATATGCCGGCTGCAGATTGCACCACCTCAATGCCAAGAAAATAGTGCATCTTTCCAAGATCGGACATGTCAAATTCCAACATCATAGATTGCTTGAATCTCTCAAACATGGTAATATCATTACCAATATAAATCATATCATCCACATATAAGCATACAATCAACATCTTCCCTCCTTCACTTTTTTTTTGCAAAAAGTGTATGTTCAAACGGACATTTATGAAATCCTTCCTTCATGAAATAGGTTTCGATGCGGCTATACCAAGCACGTGGCGCTTGTTTTAACCCATACAAAGCCTTTTTCAGTTTATAAACCTTATCTTCACATCTAGTTATAATATAACCAGGGGGTTGATCGATAAATACCTGCTCTTGAAGATCACCATGTAAAAAAGCTGACTTTACATCCAATTGGAAGATGGGCCATGATTTTTCTGCAGCCAATGCGAGCACCAATATGATGGTATCATGGCTTGCAACAGGAGCAAATACTTCAATATAATCCACCCCATACTCTTGCTTATATCCCTTAGCAACTAAGTGTGCCTTGTACTTGTCGACTTGTCCATCTTCCTTCAACTTTGTCTTATATACCCACTTAACACCAATTGTCTTGTGACCTTGTGGAAGATCAACCAACTTTCATGTACCGTTTCTTTCAATTGCAGCAATTTCATCATTCATTGCTTTTTTCCACTTTGATTGTTTGACAGCTTCTTCAAAAACCGTAGGATCGCAATCTGAAAATAGAACAAAGTGTGTAATTGGGTCTTCTTCAGATTGGATTACTTCATTTACTTCAAAGCCAGCCATCCATTCAGGTCTTCTTCTAGCACGACGAGGGCGTTCTTCAGTAGTTGTTGTTGTTGGCGTGCTGGGAACATGAGCTGGAGTAGCTGGACTGCCAACGATTTGTTGTCTCGCAGGTTGTTGTTGCTCTGTTTCCTGAATTTCATCAAAATCAGCAGGTATATGTTGCTGTTCAGCAGCACTATTACTTTCTAACCAAAAATTCTGCTCATCGAATACCACATCACGGCTGATGACAATTTTTTTAGTGTTAGGGTCATAAAGTCTGAATGCTTTTGACTGATCGCTAACACCAAGAAAAATACATTTCACTCCCTTGTCTTCAAGTTTTGTTCTCCTCTGGTCTAGTACATGAGCATAAGCAACACATCCAAAGATTCTAAAATGATCAACAGCCGGTTTTCTTCCGCTCCATGCTTCCTCTAGAGTCATATTTTGAACAGAAAAAGTAGGACTTCTATTTAAAATATGAACGCTCCAATTCACAACTTCGGGCAAAAAAAACTTTTTGAGATGCCACTCCTCTTCAGCAAACTTCGCACCATATTCAAAATAGTGCGATTTTTCCACTCAGAAACGCCATTCTGCTGAGGCGTGTATGCTGTTGTAAGTTGCCTCCTAATTCCATGGTCCTCACAGAATTTCACAAATTCATTTGACGTATACTCTCCGCCACGATCTGTACGCAAAACTGTAACTGAGCAACCACTTTCTTTCTCATCCATTAATTTAAAAGCCTTAAAAATTGCAAATGCTTGAGACTTCTCTTTCAGAAAATACACCCATGTTTTCCGACTCAAATCATCAATGAAGGTAACAAAATAGCGTTTACCTCCATTGGATATTGGATTTAAAGGCCCACAAATGTCGGAATGCACAACCTCAAGCACTCTGTTGGCCCTAATGGATTTTCCGGAAGGGAAAGAGTCTCGATGTTGCTTGCTAACAACACAAGCTTCACAAACTTCTTTTGGAGGTGCAATTTCAAGAAGACCAATCACCATATTTTTCTACTGCAATGTCTTCAAGCCCCCAAAGTTTAGATGACCATAACGGAAATGTCATAGCTACGCTGAATCTTGCACCTTTGCTGAGAAGCAGGGGTTGGTAGTTCTGCTGAGTTTCAACGGAAACATGTAGTTTGTTGTCATGGTAACTTGAGCAATTAAGCCCAATTTTTCATCTCGAGGCAAACTCCATTCTTGATCAGAATCTCATACCCCTTCTCTTGAAGTTGCCCAATACTTAGTAAGTTTGTCTTCAAATCTGGAACAAAGAAGACATCAGAAATTTTATGAGTATTATTTCCCTTGGCTTGGAATATAATACTTCCTCTTCCCATAACAACCACTTTGAAGTTGTCACCAAACTTGACGGTGCTATGAAATGACTCATCAACATTGTAGAATGCCGTCTTATCCCCGCACATATGATTGTTGCAGCCTGTGTCAAAATACCACAGGTTTTGTTGAGTTTCTTCACTCATATTGCATACCATCAATAGAGATTCTTCTTCTTCCTTCTCTACAAAATTGGTATTTTGTCCATTTTGACTAGGCAACTTGCTTCGACATTCAAACTGAAAGTGGTCATATCTATGGCAACGATAGCATTCAACATTAGACTTGTCTTTTGGATGGGAATTTGTTGACTGATGTCCACCTTGTCCTCGCCCTCTTCCTTGAGAGTCTTGAAACTGATGGTTGCCACGACCATAATTGTGTTGATTGTCACGGTCATTACCTCCTCGGCCTCTTCCTCTACCCTTTCCTCTACTTCTTCTAGCATCAGTGTTTGTAGAGGCCTTTAGAGCTTGTTCCTCCTTATCTTGCTGACAAATTTTGTGCTCATGAACCAGCAAAGAGCTCTGCAACTCATCAATTGTGAGTGAATCAATATCTTTTGATTCTTCGATGGAGCATATAACAAAATTAAATTTTGCCCTCATTGATTGAAGAATCTTCTCAATAATGGTCACATCCTCCATCTTGTCTTCATGGATCCTCATTTTGTTGACAATGGTCATTGTTCTTTCAAAGAAATCAGTGACAGATTCATTCGGCTTCATACGTAATGTCTCAAATTCAGTGCGGAGAGCTTGAAGTTGCACTCGTTTTGCCCTCGCATTCCCTTGAAACTTCTGTTTCATGGAATCCCATATCTGCTTGGAGGAATCTTTGCAAAGAATCGTCTCCAAAGTTGCTCGATCTATGGCCTGGAACAAATAGTTCTTAGCCTTAAGATCCTTCAGTTTTGATGCCTCTAATTCTGTCTTCTGTACATTGCTCAAGACTACTCCCTGCGTTGGCTCGGTGATTCCAGCATCAACGACTTGCCAAAACTCCTTGGACCTCAAGAAGTTCTCCATTAACATACTCCAATGATTATAATGACCATCAAAGCGAGGAATTGCAGCTTGCACAAAATTTTCATTTTGTGTGGAAGTGGACATTGTGTTTCACTCACTTTTCTCTCACTTTTGATATCTCAATTTACTGCTCTGATACCACTGTTAACTTAGAGAAAGTGTGAGACAGAAACTGATGTTTCATTAATCTACTGAATTACATACTGACTTGCTTAAATAATCAAAACCTACTAACTGAACTAACAATAAATCCCTAATAATCTGGCATGAACTTAACCAACATGATACCCCTAAGGAACAGGTAAACTAACACAAACCAAATCTAAATAACATAAATAATAATAGTTTATAATTATTATTATTTCTAACAGGACTCGGGAAGCTCGTTTCTTACGCGAGCTGAGCTCGGCTCGGGCTCATGGCCTTGGGCTCGCAGAGCTCCTCGTTCGGCTCGTTTGAGCTCGTATGAGAGTCTAGAATATCTTCTTAAGTTAATGGAGCATGAACTTGTAATCTGTTGAGCATGAAATTGTTGTCCGCTTACATTCAATCATTCAAACCGAATCAAAGTCTAATAATCCAACTCCAAAATATTAAAAAAAAATAATAATACATGTTTCACGTGCATTACATGTTCACCCAAGTTTAAAACACACTGAAACAACAACACCGAACCAAATTAAAAATACAAAGTGTGTTCAAGTGTTCAACCCAACCAAAGTTACAAAGAACCCTTCAAACTTCAAGTTTCAATGAGTACTTCAAATTTTCAAGCTTTAGAACTCAAAGTCATAACCATCTGTAAAAATGCAATTCAACAACTAAATTAGAAACAAGTCAAACAACCGAGTCATTCAATCAACAACAAAACCGAACCAAATTGCAATAATCAATCATACCAAAGTAACCAAACAAGGTCTTCTTCAACAACAATTCAGCAAGACAGCAACATAATAGTCTACCAAACATACCTGGAAAAAAATCAAAATATCCAAATATCTAACAACAATATAGACACAATTATAAAAAATACATGTAACTTACAAAATAAAGAGCAAAATGAGAAATACTTACATCAAACATCATGTTCCTAACGAAACCAATTTACTCCACAAAGAAGTCCTTCAATTGTTACATCACCCAAAGAACATCGATCGTCGCTAATAACTCTACGTCAGGCGCTGAAGGCCGACTTAGAAGGTACAGTAGTTACCGGAATTGAAAGAATGTACCCAAAGAATATTCCGAAAGAATGTTCCGTACCATCCTTGATAAAGTTGGAAACTTCAAAGTATTTGATTTTCACCACATCAAAATATGAAATTGATCATTACCATCAATAAACGCACTTTTCTCGAGATATATGTCTAACTCTTTCATTGTTTGAGTTGAAATAACATGAAGTCTTGTCTTTCTCCATGATTCAAACACATTTCTACCTTGACTCCCTTCACTAGAGCTTTCAACCCTGCGAACTTTACCACTTTCTTCCCTTACTCCACCTCTAAACTTAGCAACATAATCATAAAATAGAAGATGTATTTCTTGCACAACATCAGCAATCCTTTCTTCTACTTCTACTTTCTCATACAAGTTCTCATACATAAACCGAATCAAATTTAACTTGTTCCTATGATCCAAAGTAGCAGCTATTATCATGAAAATATTACACTCCTTCTAATACTTGTCAAACTTTGATTTCATTCTCCTAACCATACGGTTCATGAACTTTGATTTCAGTTATTATCATGAAATCTCTTTGGATCATTCTCCATCTCATCTATGATGTGTTTTATCCTCCAAATTTCAGGCAGATATAAATTAGCAGTTGTATACTCACGACCAGAGAAGACTTTTGTGACCTCATCAAAAGAAACACAAGAACTTGCACACATCGGTAGCTCTTTCCCAATCTTCTCCGGAAGGTAAAGTTTGATAAAAATGATCTATACTTGCAAATCTAGCAAAAGCCTCCTAAAATAAGAGTTTTTTTCAACATATAAAATGTTGAGTTCTAGCGGGTCACACAATCAAGAATCAACGTCTTGTTAGTAGGAAGACACATATTTTTGACAACTTCATTCCACTTGTGAAGACGTGAAGAACTCGAAAGTATGTACTTCACACTCTCATGAACATTCTCGATAACAGATTTTATAGAAAACAATCCATCTTGTACAAGAAGATTTAGTATATGAGCATAACACATGATGTGAAAGATCTTTCCACCAAAGTAGAGCGCATTTCTTCCTTCAAATTGCTCTTTCAAAGATCTAATAGATGTATCATTTGAAGAAGCATTGTCAAATGTAATTGTAGAAATTTTGTCCTCTATTTTCCATTCTGACAAACATGCATATATTTTATCAGCAATTGCAACTCCGGTGTGTAGTGGAGGTAACAAACAAAAGTTCAATATCCGGTTCTGTAACTTTCATTCCTTGTCTAAAAAGTGACTAGTGATGCACATATACCCTTTCGTTTGGTTAGAAGTCCACAATTCAAACGTCCAACTAATCCTCCCAACATCAGCAAACATCAACTTCATCATTTCTTTTTCTTGTCTGTAACTTCATGTAATGATCTTTAATAGCAACACGACCACAAAACTCATACTTTGGGTTTATTTGTCTACAAAGCATCCTGAAATTGGTGTGTTCAAGCATCATAAATGCATACTCGTGCACCATAATCATCTTTCAAGTCAAGTCTTTGATTAACTCTTTGTCATACTTGTAAGTCGTCACTATACCTGTGCCGAAAGCATCAACACTCAACATTGTTTGTATAGAACCGGTTCCTTGACCCGAGATTTTTCCCTTACGTATGATACATGAGAAAATATGTCTTTTGAAGTGTGTTATTGGTCCCCTTTGGTATAAGACAAATGAGTTGCGCAATGGTTATATTTCACAAACGTGATTCCATTTTCTACCACCTCAGTGACATCATTCCAAACTGTTGACATCTTTCTCTTTTTTCTTTTTTTGTCAGTTTTACTCTCTTCAGGCGGAACTTTTGATCCTATTGTATTCTCAGCTTTATCATTTGTCTCATTTACAATATCGAGAGATGTAATGTTAACTTCATCAATTGGAGTGCTCATTGTCTGAAAAATAATTGAAAAAACTCAATAACCTTATAATTATAACTCATAAAGTCATAAGCATACAAGGGACACAAACATACAAGGGACACAAATGAGCCAGATCTTGTTGTGTACTAATGATGGTCTTCATGGCTGAATGAAAATTAAACTAAAAACATGCAAGGGACACAAACACCATATAGGGCAAATATAGTGTTAAAATAAACATACACTTGAAGAGTAATTTAAATCAACGAAACTACAATACACATACTTATTCAAGTGACTACTCAGCAAAGACCAAATAGGGCTAATCAATTGTGCTAATCAAGTGTTGAAATAGGCTAATCATGTGAGTTATAAGCTACTCAGTAACTCAGGAAACATCAAATAAAATTGTATTAGTTATCAACACTGCACAATGCCCACACATTCAGATGACTACTCACTACTCAACATATCAAGATTAAGGAGGATACCCGAAGGATGAGACCAAGAGAGTGAGCGTACCTGAGGCTGAGAGAGAGGCCGGAGACTTCTTGGAGTCCGAGCGTCGCTAGCCGTCAAGCCCTAAAGTCAGATATTAGATATGTCTGAGAGTCACTGCGAAAGAGAGAGAGAGAGAGAGAGAGAGAGAGAGAGAGATTGAGAGAGGCAAGAGCGTACCTGAGGGGAGTGAGGGCCGGTCTTCGGAGGCTTGTTTCCGTCCCAACGTCGCTAGTCGTCGAGACCTAAAGTCAGATATCAGAGAGTCACTACGAGTCTGCGAGAGAGAGGCAAGATCATACCTGAGGGAAGTGAGGACATCATCGTCGGCCGACAAGTGCAGGCTGCTCATCGTTGTCGCTAGTCGCCAACCGTCGGTCCGCCGCTAGTGAAGTCGCTAATTGCCAAAGGTGGGAGCACTGGGAATGGGAGGTTGCCATCGTCGTCTTTCAAGTTTCATTAATTGCAAAACAACAAAAGTGCAACCCCTATTTTTTTAGGTAGAGGTGTATCGGTGATTTTTTTTAAACGAGCTTTTACGAGCCGCTCGTATTCGGCTTGGGCTCGCCACGAGCCCAACACCAGGATCATATTCAGCTCGTTCTGTAATATGAACGAGCCAAATACGAGCTTTTGGCGAGCCAAGCCCGAGCTGCTCGTTTCATTTTACACCGCCACTTCTCCTTCTATTGCACGGGAACATCAAGTCGATACAAATTGGAGGGAAGAGACTCCTTAAACCCAAAACCCACCTAGTTTGTATGTTACAAGAGTCGAACATGTTGTAAGGATAAAAATCCAAGAAAGAGAAATTTATACCAGAATTAAAATCAAATAAGTGAACCCATAGTGTATGTATTAATTGCAATAAAAGCAAATATTGCAGGGATTGTGGTTAAACCAAAATGTTACGGAAAATCTAGTTAAAACAATTTGCAATTATCAAGCAACGGAAAATATAAAAACAATGACGGTAGATCTAGTTAAGACAATTTGCAATTATCAAGCAACGGAAAAACAATGATAAGAACCAATTGTGGTTTTCGATTTAAGACTTCTAAAGATCTATGAACAAAGTTGAGATCGCAAAGGAAAAATGTTTCTAAGGTGAGATAGATCATGGGGGAGTCTCACTATCCACTATCCCAAACCCAAGGTCATAGCACTAGGTAAGTCTCAAAGATTTAAGAAAAGGAACTATAATCTCAAACCAACCACTCAAATTAAGAGAATAGAACTAACCCGGTTAAGTCTCAAGTTAACTCACAAAGGCAAGAAGAAGGCACACTCAAACCTAATAAAAGGTGTTGAATCATTTATTACCATCTTTGGCAACCAAGAAAGGGCAAATCAAGCTTGGATGTCAGCTTGAAAGGCTCAACAAGGCTAGAATTTACGCAATCTTTAACCTAGGTTTAAGGATATAACATGAACGGAACAACAAAAAGAAGCTCGGGTAGTTCTTGCTAAAATCTCGGTCGAGATTCTCAAGAGTAGACCGAGATTTCTCTTCTGTGAAGGTAAAAACAACTCTCATGGTCCAATCTAAACTTGAAGACTCAATCTTTCATCATCTAAACCACAACCTTTAACCAATAACCCTAGAATCATAAGGATTTTAGCCAATAACACACATAATCAAATCAAGATTGAAATATAAAATCAAGAAACCAATGAAACCAAAAGAAAAGCAAGACATACTTAGCAAAATGTCTTCAATATCCAAAACTGAATGAAAGCAGAAATAAAAGATTTGGTCTGGTGTAAAAAAACTATGAAATCTAGAACTATCATCTTCTCCAAGAAATCTTCAAATCTCTAATCTAAAGAACAAATGTTGTAGCCTTCTTCTATGGGTGTTTTGCCTCTTCGTTAGGGGGTCCTCTCAACGTTGTAGGTTACGAGATAGAAAGAATGTGGTGAAATAGGCTCATTTTTATGACTTTTTGTTTTGTAGACCCCTCTAATTTTATACTCTAATTGACTTACCACTATTACTCTATTAGGGGTACATTTACTAAATGTGTTTATGTTATGGGCATACTATATATATATATATATATATATATATATATATATACATATATATATATATATATAGATAGATAGATAAATCTAGGGTTTTATAAGCATGAGCTTTGCTTAAAGATAAATCACAATTTAGATATAAACCCTAGTTTAAAGATAAATCTTAAATCTTAGGCTGAAAAAGAAATTGAGCCCGCTAATATCGGAGTCCGCTCCGTGGTATCAAAGTTCGCTCCGTGGTATCAGGGTTCGCTATGCGGTATAAGAGTCCGCTCTAGGGTATTAGAGTCCACTTCAGCGCGTGTTCCTAGCTTCCTTTTAGGCTCCATTATGTTCATTTATGAATTAATCCTTAAATGTGTCATTCCACTCCATAATTTGTCAAATTATCTACAAATGGAACAAGAATCCGTGTAGACATCTTTTCTAGCAAAGTATGCAAATATGAGCTTAAGTGTCATGAAATTATGTCTATGCATGCAAAATAAAGGGAAAATCTACCTAAATGCACGTCTAAATATAGATCATAATTTATGTCATCAAGAGGGCAGCAAGGGAGTCGAACCCGGACTTGTTGTAAGGTTGCAATTCAAGGAAAAGGGACATAGGTGAGTTTCGTACCCCAGGCATGTTGCATTGGTGTTGTTGTTCCAATTTTTACAACTTGAACCGGAAACTTTTGATCTATGTTTCAATGCTTTAGAATTATCTTCTACCTTTGAACTTTTGATATGTTGTAGGTAGATATAGGTAGTTTAATGTATAAAAATTTGAGAACTATTCAACGGTCGGATTTGGAGTTACGATGTCCCAAAGTAGAACAGTAATGCAGTTGGTAAAGGATTAGAATTTTGGCTAAGTATGGGATTTGTAGGTTCTTAAGACAACTTTGAATTTGTGTATAGAATTTATGGTTGATTATTTTTATATTGTTATCGTTCTAGTCAAGAGTGGACATACATATAGTACGTTTAAGAATTTTCTTGAAACTTTTGGAATTTAGTTGAAGAATCTTATTTGAGACCAAAGTTGGATTGATGTTAGTTTTGATAATAAGTTTGAAAAGTTAGAATCTTTCAAACTCGTTAATCTTTTCGTTTTAGAGTTGGAATTTATGTCTTTGGTTCTAGTGGAAGTATTTGAGACTTCCTAGACTTTTAGGCTTTTCCGGACTCAAGGGTAAAATCATCGTTTTACTCAAATAAAGCTAGTTTGGTAATTTTCTCTTAGAGAACTCTTGTTAACCTAGAAGTGGAAAACTTCTAAGATTCTGGGGGATGTTATTGATCCATATTTCTTTTTATAACCAGGTGTTTGAGATCTTACACTTGCGGAATTGAGTAGTAGCATTAATGGGATTTTGACTTGATTCAGGTAAGTCCAAGGGACTTACCTAGTTGGCTATTGTGTGTTAGCCTGAACTGTGATTATGGAGTGTACTTGAGTACTTAATAACCATAACTTGAGTACGACGACCTTTATTGTATTATGGCCCAAGTGTATGTATAACGGGCGGTGACATCACTGCCCAACTCTGACATGAGACTGGGAGGCTCTCTGCGACTAGCCCAGATAGGTACAGTTGAGGTGCATCGGATATAGTCTTGTTGGTATACGGGGACAGAGGCAAGGTTTGGGAGATTCTCGTGTCACAACATAAGTTGAATTAGTAAGTGTATGACGTAATACAAGATAATAAATGAACTTTTGTGCAAGCCTGATGTGTGTTTCCATTTCTGCAATGACGTGTGTTTGTGCTATTGTCGTTCTTATAATATGTAGATTTTAGTTAATGGTTTATCCAGTTGTAGATGTCTTGTAGAATATGATAGTTTCTGAGTGATTTGGACGGAGTGCTCGGCCGGGTTCCCGTACATTATAGGATGGAATATGGGTTTCTTTATTTCATTTATTTCTTTTGGGCCGTTTGACATTTTAGATTTTCGTATTGTTGTAGTACTCAGCTAAGGGTCTTTCTTTTCTTTTTTTTTGGATCATGACATTGGATATTTTATTATTCGGTTTTTCGTTTTATATTTGTGTCTTGTTGTAAGATCCGGTAAAGTTGTTGTCAAACTAGGGTGAGGACCCATTGTGAGGTCCTAAACCGTAACGCTCCGAGTTCTGAAGATTTAGGGTGTTACAGTACCGACATAGTTGACAAACTCCACAGCTTTATTGATACGCCCCCGAATGGCGATGATATCCGCATTTCTAGCTAGAAGGACCCAACACCATTTTGAAGAACTATTAAATATTTCGGATATTTAATAATTGACTTTTTATATTCGGAACTTTAATTCCGGAACTTAATTCCGTGACTTAAATTCCGACCTTTTATATTTTAGGTTTTTCATTTTCGGAACTTTAATTACGGCTTTAATTTCCGTCATTTATGTGTCCGACTCTTTGTATGGCCGCATCCACTATATAAGGGGATGTTTGACTCATTTGTAAGCATGTCTAAGTTGAATTCAAGTGTTGAGAAGGCAAATTCTCTTACTTAGTTTGAGCATCACTTCTTCTTCTTCAGTCCTCTTAAAGTTATATCTTGGATCCAGTCTTTGATCCTAACATTCATACTCGAGAATCCTTTTATAAGGATCAACATTATTCTACTCCACTTCGTGGATGATTAGATCTAACTAGATCGGATACCATACATTTCCGCATCCATTTCTAAGCTTCCGCCGCTCAAGTTCTATGTTTGATCCAACTCGAACGATCAAGAAGAAGTAGTGGAAGTTACTTCCAATTCAACTTATCAATCCGTTATCTGGAGAGTACTTTCAAGATGACAAAGATGAGATCACCATCGAGGAAGAAGAAGTTATAAACCCCGACAATGACACCATTATGTTGAATCAAACATAGAACTTGAGCGGCGGAAGCTTAGAAATGGATGCGAAAGCGTACGGTCATATATCAACACAAGGACCCGAATCAACAAAGCAGAAGAATTTTGTTGAGAAGAAGATGAGACCAAATTTGTTATTTCTTTCTTCTGCTTTGTTGAGAAGAAGAAGATGAGACCAAAGTTCTTATTTCTTCCTTCTTGTTTTAGGTTATTCTACTAGATTTAATTCAGCAAAGCAGAAGGATTTTGATTCGGGACCAAAGTTCTTATTTCTTCCTTCAGTTCCAATCAAAGCTCTTATTTCTTTCTTCTTCGGTTCCAATCAAAATCCTTATGCTTTGTTGAGAAGAAGATGAGACCAAAGTTCTTATTTCTTCCTAGATGATGTTAGAAACATAGTTACAATGTAATGAAATTGAGTGTAGTTGTTATGTAAACCAATTATTTCGGATCTCGAGCTTTATTGATTATGATTTATTTTGCAATAAATCTTACGTTGTCCAATTGCGCTTTGTTTTTTTTTTTACATCTACAATGAACTAAGCTTATAAATGTTCACAAATGTGTTGATACATGATTATCCTCCTGGATACAAATTTCAACCAAGGACTATAATTCAAATCTATAAAAATTCTAGGGCAAAATAAGTTGTCGATTGAATGAAACAAAATACAACCGGTGAGCATGCTAGAGAAGAATGGAAAACCTGAAATAAAAAGGAAGGTTTTCCGGCGCCAAAAGAACAAGAAGAATGTCGATGCTTCGAGGAAACAATAGGACGATTCTCTATTCCTCTCCCTCGTGTCGTTCCTATCAACGGCTATTATGCTCGGCTTCATTGCCGTTTTGGTAGAGCTCGTCGACTGGACCGGGTCCGTCACAAATGGACGCTCAGAACCGGACAGATAGACAAACCCGTGAGTTATGATCTAAGAGTCTACGACTGCGACTTTGTTTGGCTTGTTCAAACTCAAATCTATGCCACTAAATTACTATTTGTCCTCATCGAATCTCGTCTAGAATTGACAAACTTTAGTAAGCTCTTAACAGTCATGTATCAACACAAGGATCCCGGTTCAGTAAATGAATAAATGAACCAGTGTTTTTTATTATACAAACCGAACCACGCATTCATTTTTTTCTTTTTTCAACCAAAACCCCAACCACATGGACCAATCACATGACTGGGGCAGGGGATGGGATAGTGGATGAGATAGAAAATTCAATTTACCAATGTACATGGTCTAATATCCCGTCCGAAATTTACGGTCCGGATCAATTTAACATAGTCTTATCACCAGATGTAACTTTTGGATTTGAACCCGGATATAACTTGTAGAGATTAAGGTTAAATTTGTTAATGACAACCTTTAAACAAGACTGAATTGTAAGTAACCTTTTAAAAAAAAGTGGAAACAAACATAATATTAGGTTAAGTCAATCTCGGCAAGATCCGAGATGTCCGAAAGAAAACCTTCGACATTACAAAGACGTTGCGTGTTCACACCGTCAGGGCAAACTCTAACCATAAGGGCGGGTCACATGTGAGAACATACATGAACTGTAAGCAACCTAAAAACCCTAAATCATGGTTCATAGACCTGACCGGATCTTAATATCTGGTCCGATTTTACGGTCTGGATCAATTTTATAGAGACCTAGAACCGGCTGCAGTTTTCGGAATTGAACCCGACTTGAGGCACTTTTAAGTTTTAACGTTGGCAGCATCCAATGCAAAAAGTGCGCTTAAACCACATTCTACTTCTCAGAGCCTCGACCGGTCGGAGTGACGAAGCCATCCAATCGCCGCCTAGTTTCCGTCGCGCCGCTGTCTGTTAGGTATTATTCCTTCTTCTGTCTGTTATAAGTTCTTTTTTCCCTCTTTCGCCAAATGGGTTATGCCGCTGTTCTTTTTGAATGAAATTCATTAAATTGTGGAATCTGAGATGAGAATGGGGATTGAGGACTTTGATTTTGAATTGAGATTTAGCCGAGACAATTGGTTCTCAACTAAAGCTGCTTCTGTATTTCTGTCTGTCTTTTGTTCCACTGGTTTCCCCGAATTCAACTAAATTATGTTTGAATAAAAAGAAGTGTTGATGCAGCAATTAACATTATCAAGGATTATACCAAAAATTATAGATTTATCATAATCTCTTTTGCTTGCTAACTTGGTGCCCCTCTGTTTGTTGGTCTGTGTTAAGAATTTTAGCCAGCATAGATCAAGGATATTTGGAAATATAGTTCTAAGTTTAACATGAAATTGCTAACGACCAAGTCCTAGCTATATGTTATTCAGGGAAAAATCGATATTCTATAATGGTAACTAGTTGAAAGGTTTCTCCAAGATCTAGCCCTTTTTCCCTCACCTGGAGCAAATAGCCTAACTTATGTTTTTATTTTGTTTTCTGTTGAATTTGCAGCTTGTAAATCTTCTATTACATATCATAGTTGGATTGAGGATGAAGTTGACATAGTCGTATGGAGCGCCAGCTTTTGAATATTCTTAATTTCCCTCTCCCCCTCAACCAGCTTAAGCAAGTTCATGCTCTCATCACCATCAAGTGCCCCTCCCTCACCTCCCTTTTTATCCACAGACTTCTCAGTCTCTCACTTACAGATTATGCCCGCAAGGTGTTCAACCGAATTCATCAACCTGATCCAAATGTATGTAACTCATTCATTTCCTCTTACTCACGGATCGGCTCCAACAAAGAAGCTTTAGATATGTTTGTTATGATGCGTCATAGGGATTGGGAGATAAGCATGTTCACGATCCCACCGGTTGTGAAATCGTGCTCGGCACTCCTGGCAGTTGAGTTAGGAAAACAGGTCCATTCCTTGGTGATACATTATGGGCTTGAGTGGAATCTCTTTGTTCAGACTGCACTGATGCATTTTTATTCAAAAAATGGAGATATGCGCTCAGCTAAGACTGTTTTTGATGACATTTCAGTCAAGGATCCTATAAGTTATAATTGCTTGATATCTGGATACTCGAAATGTGGTGATTCATTATCAGCTCGGAGATTGTTTGATGAGATGACGGAGAGGACTATCGTCTCATGGAATTCAATTATTTCTTGCTATGCCCACAATGGTGACATCCCAGAAGCAATGAAGATGTTTGAAAGAATGAAAGGTGAGCATTTTTCCCCAAATGAGTTCACTATGGTAACAATGCTTTCTGTCTGTGCTAAATCTGGAGATCTCGAGATGGGCATGAAAATCAAAACATTTGTTGATGAAAATCATATGTTCTCTAACATGATAATCGCGACTGCGTTGGTGGAAATGCTTGTCAAATGCGGGGCAGTTGATGAAGCACGTAGGGAATTTGACAAGATGACTAAGAGAGACATTGTTTCATGGGGAACCATGATTGCTGGCTATGCTCAAAACGCAAGGTCAACCGAGGCGTTGGACCTTTTCGAAGATATGAAGAGAAAAAACATGAGACCGAATGATGTGATTCTTGTTAGTGTTTTGTCAGCATGTGCTCAACTAGGTTGTGTGGAGGTCGGTGAACGCCTTGGAAGGTACGTAGAAACTTCCAGTTTTGACTCAAACATTTACGTGGCTTCTTCACTTCTTAATATGTATTCAAGGTGTGGACACATATTGGAAGCCCGTCGTGTTTTTAATAAGATGACACGAAAAGATGTCGTGTGTTGGAACTCGATGATCACAGGATTAGCATTTAATGGCTACGCTTTAGAAGCAATTGATCTTTACAAAGAGATGAAAGAATCAGGAGAACAGCCAAATGATGTTACATTCGTGGCACTACTAACCGCGTGCACCCATGTGGGCTTGGTAGATCTGGGTCTGAATTTCTTCTACTCCATGAAAACAAATCACGGGATTACGCCTAAGGTAGAACACTATGCTTGCATAGTTGATCTCTTTTGTAGATGTGGGCAGCTTAATAAGGCCTATGAGTTCATATCTAAGATGGAGATTGAACCGAATATTGTGATATGGGGTACCTTGTTAAGTGCCAGTAGGACCCACTCGAATGTTGAGCTTGCTGAGATTGCAGTTAACAAGCTAATGATATTGGAGCCTGAGAACTCTGGTAATTATGTGTTGTTATCAAACTTGTATGCTAATTCAGGTAGATGGCAGGATTCATTGAACGCAAGAAGTACGATGAGAGAAAAGAAAGTGCAGAAAACTGCTGCATATAGTTGGATTGAGCTAGAAGATGGTGTTCACAAGTTTTTGGTTTCGGACACATCTCATCCGAGATCAAATGAGATTTATAGCACTATTGATGTTCTTGCACTGCTGTCTATTACTGAAGAAGCTGATTCTATAATGTAGTTAGACCCAACGGAAAGAATCAATTCCTACAATATTTCTAATTTTCCTCCAAATTTATGTAAGATCATGTACAAATCCTTTCATTTGTTACCTATTTATAACATTTAGGGCCCGTTTGGTTCCAACACCAGAAACGGAAACGGAATGGAAACGAATTTAGTCTATGTATATCCTTATTCATGAAGTTTTGTGGAATCATTCCTTGGGGATTAATGCAATATGCACTTGCTCCCTCAGATTTTGTTACCCTATAGGGTATCAAAAGTAATTAAATTCTACTCCAATTCCTTCAAACCACAAGGAATGATTCCACAAACTTTCATAATCAATGGTATACATATGGACTAGATTCGTTTCCATTCCGTTTTCGATTCCGGAGTTATAACCAAACGGGCCCTTAGAGTTAATATTTGCATCGAAGATCTGACCAGGGTTTACATTCATACCGTTCAGCATTTTGCAAAGGATAGAACTTTGAAATCTAATGCAAGATCTAAATGGAGGAACGATCTGCAAGCGAATTGCTCCATTTCAGATGAACCTCTTCAATATTGGTACGGTAAATTTCCCTCAGCTCTTTAATGGAGGAAGTTGTGATTGGCATTTTCTTCTTTAAATGTACTTTATTTTTCTTAATATAATTTTCTAATGTTCTATATACTTTTTCTGCAGTGCATGGGTGGGTAGATTCTGTGGGCTATATTCATTGAGGCGGATGATGGTTGGCTAGGGTTCATGACAGTTTCCTCAAGATCCTGTAAGAGTAAATGTTCAGTCGTGAACTTTCACAATCATCAAGGCAAGCTCCTAACTCTGGATGCTCATGCGTAGCAATTGAGAATCTGGCATGTTTTTCTGCGAATGGTGGTATGGGTTAAGCAGTAATGAGCTTAGTAAGAGTGGCCACATTAATATACTAGCTGGCGTTCTTGATGGAATTAATGCTGTTCTAAGTTTTTATAATGGATCATCTCATTGCAAAGAACAGATACATATAGATCACAGATACTCGTCGTGGGAAGATCACTTGGTGGAGTAATTGGATCGGTGTTGTACAAGAATAATCCCCACAAGGTCAGACTTTTGTCCTTGTTGTCTTTCCCTGAATTTGTTTTAATGGTTCATAGTAAAAGGGAAGATGAAAGATTATCTATTCTGTGTTTAGGCTGCTGAGTTTTGATTCGTTGGAGAACAAGTCTTTCACATAGTTCTCCTGAAGTGAAAATCCCAGAAAACTCATCTCCAAGCATAAAATGACAGAAGTTTCGTGCAACCTCAATAGCACTAACTGAATTTAGGTTCTTGAATATGCAGCAGATGCACTTTACTCGCAGTTGATTGAGCTTGTTAAAAATTCTATCAGCTTTGAAGGCTCTCTTCGACAAATTGACTGTTTGTCAATGTGTTGTTGCCAAAGTTTGTTTTTACTCAGCTTCGAAGATTTGTTATTTGTCAATAGTTTGCACACAATGTGTGCCTCCTCGACATGAATTTGTTGTTTATTTCAAACAGAAAGCCTCATATTTAAAGAAAAGTCCAACAAGGCTCAAGAAACAGAATTAGCTTGCATACAACCAAAAATGTGAAATTCCTGGAAACAAAGTGTCAAAAACTTCATCAAGATGACGCACAATATACACAAAAACACGCACCAACAACACACCCAAATACTGAAAAGAATGTTTTGTTATTATAATGTAATAGGGACAAAACCGAGTGTATAAATTAGGATATTTTGGTAATTTTAATAGCGTCGTATGTGAGACAAGCTTGTGTATAACAAGATGATCCGAAATGGCTGGTGGAATTGGCCCCAAGATACTTTAAAGTAGCAGATCCAACAAAGATGAGTAAAAGGAAGCGACAAGAACGTATCAAACCGCTGTATGATAGATACAATGAGCCTAACTCGTGGCGATTTAGATAGTTTATGGAATGTTTTCTGTATTTGTTTCACTCATCTTACTCCAAGTTACAACAATTTTGGTTATCTGTGAATGGGTATCTCTGTTTTACTATTGAAAGCTCTTTGGGTATCATGACCAGCTCCTTTTCTATTGCTCTTTCATGCTTTCTCCAGCGTATATAAGGCGCATATATACAGCCTGTGTTTTCTCATCTATTGCAGTGTATGATATGTGCTGCTTCTGTGTCATTGAAGATTACTGATAGATTAGTTGGAACTTGTTACAAATCTATCAGTCTATTAGAGAAGCAACTTATGAAGTGGTTCTTTCTTGATTTCTTTTTCTTGCTTTTAGTTTGTCTTTGGCTTTAAATTAGCTTTGAACTCAATAGAAAAGACAGATTAGTTGGTCCCTGCTTTTCCCCAAGAAAGTCCGAATGTAATCATGCTTCATTGGTGTCCTACCATCCCGAGATTGCTATTCGTACATGTTTCGTACTATTCATACCCGTGGTTCTTGTTGTCTTGTGTAAGGCCTGACTTGAATTCGAATATGAACAAGTCTATCAGGGAGGGTGTTTATACCTCGCTTACAACACTTGATGCATGTATGAAAAATAATGTCAAATAAAGCTCATTTGTTGTAATCCAAATTCCAAAGTCTAAACATACATTTTTCTTGCTAGCTTCTGTACGGAATTTTCAAAGAATTCAAACTACTTCTTCTTTCTTTTTTTAAAAAAATTATTTTGTTTCAACTAGGGGAGGAAGAATGAAGGAAGTAAAAATTAAAAAAAAAATTAAAAACTCCGACTCAAGATCAAGCAATTTGAGTTTTTTTTTAACAAAAGACAAACTAAACCAATATGTTATAGGTGAAAATGAAAGTTTGGGTCTTCCACATCTTGACGGTTTATCCCTGGTGTTGTTTTAAAACGGTTTATCAGTATTGTTGTTTTTTTGTACAATGACTATAGGTTTTGATTTTAACTCTTTCCTTGTACTAAAAAATTAAGAAAGAAAGCTCTATTCTATTTTCATTAGGTTTGTTACTACCTTTATTAAATTGAATTTGGAAGGTAAGGAGTCTGAGTAGGAGTACATTCACTTAAATATATTTATACCATGAACCTGCATAGAGAAATCTCAAAGACTTACTTAACTAATTTGGCCAAAACTTAATCCCTCTTCTCGCGAGATTGCTATTCGTACCCACATGTTCATGTTATTCGTACCCCGACTACGATTACGTAATGCGTAGCCGTAGGAAGAAGCTCATTTCGTTCAAAAAACAAAAGAAAATGGCTACGACTACGCATGACCGAGCGTAGTCGTAGTACAACTACGACTACGCATGACATACGCGTAGTAGTCCGTAACATATATTTAGTTCGGAAAATGAAGAAAAACTTGGTAAAAAAAATTTTTTTTTTTTTTTTTTACCACGCCTACGCCATGCGTAGGCGTAGATGTGGAATTAATTAGGGAAATAGGACCCTTAAAATTATCTTTTGTAAACTAGGCCTTTATATAAAAGAAAGAAAAAGTAGGTATGGAAACTAGAAAATAGGGCAATAATTTCTTTAGTTGAAATGATGGTGATTAGATGTTTACTTTTGGTTTAAGTATCTTTTTTACATGTTTATCTTTTATTTTTGGTTAATGTAGCTAGTTTGATGAAATTTTCAAGCCCATAAATGTTTAATTTTTTTGGGTGACATTGTTTTCGTTACCCAAATATGAATTATAGTATTTTTCTCATTATTGGGTATATGTTTATTGTTTTTGTGGTATGTTTCTTATTGTTGAGTATGCTTAAAGTGATATTTTTGGGTATGTTTTATGGTTACCCAAATTGTGTTACAAGGACCAAATGTCATTTGGTATTGATGTTTGTGTACAATATCGATTTGTGTAAATTTTGGTTATGACAAATTCAACTTGGGTATGCTTTTATACGTGTATTGGCTTTGTAGTATATTTCTTATTATTAAGTATATTTAAAGTGATGTCGTGGGTATGTTTTATGGTTACCCAAAATGTGTTATAATGATCAAATGTCAAGCGATTTTTGGGTAATGATCAAATGTCATTTGATATTGATGTTTGTGTACAATATCGAGTTTTGAAAATTTTAGGTATGACAAATTTAAATTGGGTAACATTTTTGTATTAAGTGATGTTTAAATTGGGTATAAATATAAAATATTATCCAATTTATGGATATTGTTTTATTTTGATATCTGATTTATTGGGTATGTTGTTTTCGAGTATGTTTTTGTACTTTGAGAAATTTATTTTTGGGTATGATTGTGGCATTAATTGGGTAAGCGGATTTTTGGGTAAGCGGATTTTTTCTGGGTAGAGGGCTGCGTTTTTTTGGCTCCAAATTTCCTCCAAATGTCAATCAAAAGGTCACAATCAACACTCACATCAACCATCACTCATTAGTCATCACTTTTGTGAACTTTTTGTCTTATTTATGAATTAGTCTAGTAAAGTAGGAGCCCTATTTCTCAATTTGTAATTGGTAGGGTCCTAAATTTCAACTCTATAATGTAAAAGGCCCTAAGTGCCAATTCAGCCCATAGATGTGGTATGTATAGCATGTATATGGTGGTACGAATAGCAAGAACCCTCTTCTCGTACTAAAAAAAAGTTTACAATCTTTAGATCATGTTTTATTTAGGCTTTTGCGCTTTGTAAGAAATTTATTTTTTGATAAATTTAAAGGTCAAATTAAATGGAAAAATATACGCCAAGGTAAAGAAGGTTGGATTAAGTCCTTTTAAAATTCTAAAATCAAATTAAATCATAACTAAAATATGTTAACTATTACATAATCCTCTCAAAATTTTATTTACTATATATTTAAAGGTCAAACTAATACGAATATAACATAAGGATGAACTGAACAAATCATTCCACCTAATTAAAATATCTTTTGGAAATCTTCAATGTGGCAAAACAAAATTGGTCGCTAAAACTATAATTTATCCCATAAACTAAAAATATTAATTCACTTAAAATAATAAATATACATATTATAGAATAAAAATATAATGTCTTTTTCAGTTTTTACCACCTCTATATTAATAAAAATAAAAACTAGACTCGTCAAAAAGTATAAAAAAAACTCTCCACCTCCTTGAAAGATTGTATCTAATCAATAATGACACACAAAATAAAGAAAAAAAATTAGTATTATTATTGGAAAAAATTCTGATATCTTTCTTCCCATTAAATTATATTATTTATACAAAGAATGATTATAATATATTTAGCAATATTATCAGCTTAGAAAATTCCACTTCAATCTTCTATATTTAAATTATTAAATTTCAACTACGTGGTGGGTTGTTCAATTTCATTATTGGGCCGACCCGAACTGGTTCAAGCCCACACGTTTACTACCTGGACAATTTCAGCCCCTTAGTGGGTCCCATCCCAGCTGGCAGCCTGGTACTTTATAGTTAATACGGTTGATACTGCTCAATGATTTCCAAAAAACGCCACGTCGACGTAAATCAATTTTCTTTTCTTTATTTATTTTTGGATAAACATGCCTTTATAATTAATTTCCAATTACTTCCTCCATCGAATTTTGTTGCCAAAGTTAACATCATGCATATCTGTATTAACTACGAGTTTTCTATATATATATATATATATATATATATATATATATATATATATATATGAGAAAATTACATAAACAGTAACCCATCTTTAGGGCTGACTAAACTTTAGTATCTCGTCGTTTAAATTATCAAAACGATATCTCACTATTGAGTCCGACCAACGATTAGTACTTGGATTATTGTTCACTCATTAAGTTAACAAATCGGTGTTGAAAATTTGTAGTAATGTAAGTTTTATGTCTAAGGTAGGTGGACAATTTTCCCCCTAATATTTTAATATCTATCTGTTAATTTAACATGTAAACAGTAATTCAGGTACTAATTTTTGGTCGGGCTCAATATGTGAGGTAACGTTCCGATAGTTTAAACGGTGGGGTATCAAAGTTTAGTCAGCCTTAAAGATGGGGTACTGTTTAGGCAATTTTATATATATTAGAAAAACAAAAACTAAATATTAAAGTATAGATTAAGTTAACATCATGATTTAGTTTTAATTTATCAATAATAAAAGAATAAATCATAGAAAAATAAAAAAAAAAAAATTTAACTGATAATATGCGTTTCTTAACTTTATTAAGGGAAATTCTTGATGGTACCCCTCAGTTTATGACTTTTCCGGAAAATAACCAATGATTTTCTATATTCCGGATGGTACCATTAAGTTTCAATATTTTCCGGATTATACCCCTACACCGCTTACTATGTTAACTATGGTTAAGTCATATAGAAAAAAAAAAAAAAAACACAGAATACTTTCTCACTCTTCTCAACCGAGTCTTCTTCTTCTTCTTCTTCGGGAATAAGACTATGCTAGTTTAAAATGAAAATTTTAATCAAATTAGTTCAAGGGGAGGTTCTGATGGCTTGAAATACTAGTTGAAGGTCTACAGATGAAGAAACTACTATTATTTTGAAGTTGTAAAAACAGTAGAAACAATGACTTCAATATTGAAAAAATTAAGCAAAACAAGGTGATCCAAACTGTACTCCTTTTGATTAATTTTTTCATTAAACTATCCATGTTAATGGACGGAAGAGCGTTTAACAGGTGAAGAAAAAATATACACTGCGGCGAACTCCGGATATAAGGTCACCGGTGAGGTGTGTATCGGGGAAACGATTGTCTTTGGCTCCGTTGGACCAGTCTGATGTCGCAAAATGCGGTGGAAGAGCAGTGGCGGAGATGGAGGCTGAAGTTAAACCCTAATCGATCCTAACTAAACCCCATATGAACCCAAATAACAAACCCCCAAAATTAAAGAATTAGGGTTACAGTGTTCAAAAAAGTAAGCACACACAAAATCAACAATTTCGAAAACAAAGAACAACGATTTCGAGAATAGTTGGAAAGATTATAATGTCGTTGTTCTTGAAGAATAAGAGCCGATCGAGAAGAAGATCTAGGGGAGTATTTTGTGTTTTTCTTTATTTTTATTAACTTTTTTCCTTAATTACTTTACCACAGTTAAAAAAGTAAGTGGTGTAGGGGCATAATCTGAAAAACACAGAAACTTAAGGGTACCATCCGAAATATAGAAAATCCTTGGTTATTTTTTGGAAAAGTCATAAACTGAAGTACACCAATAGAAATTTCCCCTTTATTAAATACTAATTTTAAACATTATACAGGGTATTTTTTTAAAGGTAGAGGATGAAGATTTGGCATATATGCCGTCATTTTCTTAGCAACTTTGCAATATTAAAGTATATATTGACCCCATATCGTGAATCCTTGTACATTCCCACACCTTTCCTGATATCTATTCCCTTCCTGATCTCCTCGTTGCTTGTGTTGTTCTTGTCTTGTGTACCAATACAACAAAAGAAGAGCCTCACATATCAACAAGGAAGTCATTTCATACACCTAACTCTACAACTCCGAACTACTTTCATCCCCTATCTATATTTCCATCTTTCATCAAATCCAACTCGATCATCAACCGCGGAAAAGTCAAACTCGACATGTCTCGTGAAGAGGAGAGCGGAACTGACTCAGCCCCCGGTACCCCGACCAACACAGGTTTGTTGCTTCTTTGATTGATTCATGGCTCTACTATCACACTACTCCACAATCTAGAACTCGTTTTGTTCGAGTCATGTGATAGGCCTAAACATAATGTGTACATGCCTTCGTGTGCACACAACCACATCTACAATTACTTGGACTTGCATAATATAGTCCAGCGGTTAGGCTAGTCAGCCCATCTTACAATCCTTATGCGTGCGGCTCTCTGGCTTCTCTGATTATCGATTAGTTTTAAGATGACATTAAGGGCCCATTTGGTTTAAGTTCTGGAAACGGAAAAAGAATGAAACGAACCTAGTCCATATCGGTACCTTGTTCATGAATTTTTTTGAAATTAAATCATTCTTTGTTATTTCATGCAAAATATACCTGATTTCTTCCGTTCTGTTTCCCTATAGGCTATCAAAACTAATCAAATTCTACTACAATTACCACAAACCCCAATGAATGATTCCAAAAAATTTCATGAATAATGATATGCGAATGGACTATATTCGCTTCTATTTCATTTCCGTTTTCGGAATTAAAACCAAACCGGCCATAAGAATTTTGTACCCTTAATACTATTTTTGCATAATTTTGTTGCGTGGTTTATTAAAATTAGAATTATTTGTACATTTGTCTATGTCTGTAATTTGTTCATATATATTGTTATTAATTTGATTAATAAAATAAGTATCACGGTTTAATTACAGAGAAGAAGAAGAAGACTGGGCTGAAGAAATTCTTATCATTAAAATCTAAGAAAGATTCAAACTCCGGCGGTATGTTCCGATCCTCTTCATTTTATTTTTCCCAACGTGCATGCCTCATAATTCTCACAAATTAATTAAAGACTATAGGAACTTCATGCATACACGTACCTTATCTCGAGTTTCAAATGTTAAGTATTCGATTTCATCTCGACTGTATTATAGAATTTATATCTTACGATAAGAACCTCTATCCGTTAGATCGTTAAATAGATGACTGAGATTACGTAATATTAAAGGGAAAAAAATCGTGTTATTAATGGAAGAAATATTCGCCGGACCTGACTCTGTATATTCGGCGGTATAGTCACATATGTTCGACGGTATAGTCATATATGTTCGGTGTTTACATGTTCACATGATAAGAGTTGTTTACATGAGTCATGATATATATATATATATATATATATATATATATAGAGTATAGATCCTATGAGAACACACCCTAACGTGAGAACATGAAAACATATTCCTAATTATTATTAGTTTTGTTACGAATGTGCCATATCGTTTAATGTATTATTCGTAGTTATTGTTGGTTGAGTGGATTATTCGTAGTTATTGCTGGATTCCTAATTATTATTATTCGTAGTTATTATTATTTTTGATATCTACTATAAATCTCAACAATTAATACTCACATCGTGTACGATTGTTCTCATGTTCTCACGTTAGGGGTGTTCTCATGAGAACCACACCTATATATATATATATATATATATATATATATATATATATATATATATATGATATTTATAAGCATAATATGCCTAATAAGATAATTTACATAAGTTGTTCGACAAAAAACAACATAGCAGAATGTTAATCTATGTTTACATCCGAAATTGATTCATATTGAAGTTTGGAGATGGTATATATGTAGATAAGTCGCCTAGTGCATCTGGGAGATTCGAACGAGACGAAGGAGAAGTTTCGCGAAGCAGTCGCATCAGACTGACTAATATTTTCAAGTCTAGTCCTCGCAAGAGTGATAAATCTGTTACAAGAGACATCACAAAGGTTCAAGGCTTGACGTAAGTTAGCTAGCTATAGATTAATGATGTTTATGCATGCAATTATCTTTACAAATTCATAAGAATTTGAGTTTCAACTATGTACTAATCATTTTAGTATATCACAACTCTATATTGTAGGCAAGAGACCAAGAAAGATGGAACTAAACCTGCAGGTATGCAACCTAAATGTGAAAAAATATATGTTTCGATAAATAACGAGTCTAGTATATAAAGTCAGTATACCATCTTTTCTAATGTTCATCGTAATATGTTTAATGTCTTTTTTTTCCTTTACGATGCATATTGAATCTACGTTATTTGATCCATTACAATTTATCGTCCCGTTTTGTTGGCTCCAGGAGACAGTAAAACTTCAAAGGAGGAAACCGTACCAATTAAAGTTGCAGGTGTGAGATGAATCTTTAGTTTTTCTTGCTTATATTACTATATATATAGGGTCAGTTTCAACTGTGATCCCTTCTTACTGTAAGATATGGATGAGAATCTCTAAAACACAGTCGATCTAAACAAATCAACGGTGATGAGTCCGCGCAATTCACATGTGTACAAAATTGTAAAATCATACACGGTAAATGTCGCGGGTGGATTCATAACCGTTGACTTGTTTAGATCAGACATTTCTTATGGTCTTATTTCATACCGTAAGACGGTAAGAGATATTTTCAAGTTGATTTTCTCTTTATATAGAGAAAGTACTCGGAAAACCTGCTGTTATATCCTTTACATGCTATAATACATGGCTCTATGATACTATGGATAGATTATTCATTAGTGGTAAGTATAGGACTCTAATGTTAACGTTATATTGATGAGTAGGTGTAGAAGCGATTGGGAAAGAGCCAAAACCAGTTGAGAAAGCCAAGGTGGATAACCAAAATGACCCTCACAAACACACTCAAATCGACAACAAAGCCAAATCAAAGGAACATCAAGGACCCGAGGTTGTAACCAAGGCAGCGGAACACGATCACCAACAAAAACAAGTGGTGGATACCAAAGGTGAATCAAAAGATGAACAACCCAAGGATGCAGCCGAGGCAGTGGAACAAGAAAGTCGAGATTTCGGGTCTCCTCCTCCTCCTCTTCTGCAAGAGAAGGAAGAAGTCGGGTGTGAATCCATAGCTAAAGGGTTGCAGAAAGTATGTCTACCATGGACTGTAAAAAAGGAGGATGATTAGATATGGTTCACTTGTGTGAAGATTGATGACTTGTAACATGTATGATTTTGTCAAGTCTTTGGAAAACTATGGATATTTGCTTGTGCTTGTTGAATTCCTTTTAAGTGTAACATGAATGCATGTTTGTAAGATTGAAATGTTTGGTGCCATGGTAATTAATGCTTCATCACAACTCACTTCCGAGGATAGAACACATATATTATCGTTGGTTGCTCGTAGATGTTGTATATTATTTATTCATTTTTGTAATTTATTGTTCTTGTTCATCAACGATATAAGTTGTTCATGTGATTAACTTTAACTATTGACAAACAAATTGCACGATAATAGATGACTATGTTCGTTATGGTACTTGTTCATGAAATTTGTTTATTTGTTCATGTATAATTGTTCACGTTTCATATTATATTTAAAAAAAACTTTGATTTATCGACTTGCAAACTTTAATGGAGTGACGAGCTCTTGGATGAAGAAGTTGAAGGAGTGAACTACCTTGATGATGAACAATTGGATGCCGACAATGAAGGAAAACTCCCCTCCACTGTGTCATTCCACTCAATGAATTCCGGTGACTACTAAGTAATCCAAAAAATGAAAGTGTTAAGGTTCAAAAAGACGCTAATTTTGTATCTTCCCCGAGCAAGAGAATAATGAAAGAATATGATCTCGACGCAGCCTCACCCTCGTCGAGGTAACAAGAAAAAGAAACTCGGTTAAATAACGATGAATTCAAACACCCCCCTAGATATATGATATATGGTGCGTTTTATATAAATAAATTCCGTATTTTATATTTTATTTTAATATCATAATGTTTTTCGAGAATAATTTCTATAGCATCCACCTCCCTTGGATCGAGCCACATCACCCTCCAAACTTCCCAGGTGACCAACCTCTAGACAGACACCAACAGCTCACCTCCACCCTTCTCTCCCTCACTCTTCGTTCGAGTCCCCTGTCGCCACCAAGGAGCCACCGCCGGAGCTAGACCCACCTGGGGATAGCCACCACTGCAGGCTACCAAGTGGAACCCTCGCCACCCAAGAAGCTTAGTGGAGCAACCTAGGGAATGCTACCAACAACACCTAGTCGCCACCAGGGAGAAAGTTGTTACTCGACCCCTCCGACACCCAAACTTCAAACGAGTGTCATCGCCAAAGCAAGCCTCGTCCGCCGTTGACATCACCACCATCGTCGAGGCCTTGCTACAGTCTACCGAAGCAAACCCTCGACACAGCCGGGAGCTTACCCACGCCGCCGAAAACCACACCTCAAGACCGTTGTCGGTCACTCTTGTTCAAGGGTATTTACATAAAATAACTCAAACTTCTATTTTCAATTTTAGCCCGTATTTTTATTTTTAAATAGATATGCGCTCGATTGATAAATTGTAGATTGAAATAATTTGGTTTACTAGGCTTTTTTTTAGTTTTGTGTTTAGTAAATGTACCCCTAGATAAGAGTGTGTAGAGTTTGGAAATAAATACAAAAAGTTGGGGTATATTTACTTAATTAAAACATTAAAAAGCCTGGTTACTCCTTTAACTTCTCAAAAAGGTCTAGTTACCAAAATTGTCCTTGTAGATTTTGCTTTTACATATTAAGAATATGACCCTTTAGTTTTTGCGTTTACATATTATGCCCACAAATTTATTATGAAATTTCAAAAATGGTCCAGACTTTTAGTTTTGCATAAAATGTACTCGAAAAACATAATTACAGTTTATACCCAAACTTTTTAATTTCAGAGTGGGACCAAACTTTCTGGATTTACGGTTTTGACCCCAAATGTTTTTTATAATGATTTTTAACCCTAAGTTTAACTACAAACATTATCCTATACTTATTTATGTTACATTATATCCCCAACTTTAGTTTTAGAACTATAACTAATCAGTGGTTATGGTTTATGCTCGGAAATAGCTTCGGAATGAGGATTAGCTCAAGGCGAAGTTCGACAAACCGTCGATCAACTTTCGGTTGCATCGACACCACGTGAGTTATCATGAAATCTTGATTTGAAGTTCATATTGGAATATATCTTGAACTTTTTATTGAAGTTATTATGGATAAATTGGACATTGGAATGATATACCTAGTGAGTATTCTAGATACATTGGATTACGGGCTTTGGGCAAACCCAAGAGAGGTGCGACCCGAACTCGAATTAGAAATACGTAAGTCACTATCACACATATTAGATGGAGTTTGTGATATCGTATGAATAGATATTAATATTATGTTACTTGCTTATTTTAGGTTGATTGTCAAACTTTAGACGTCTTTGGACTTTGAGCCATTCAGTGAGATATTTTGAAACAAGTATTTGTGAGCGTTTTAAATGAGCATGATTAAAGTTTAAGTTATTAATAGTATTGCATGCATGTACGGATTGTTATTGTTTCTAAGTTTGTGCACTACTTCGTTTAGAATGAAATGGTTTTGATGCATGATTTTCCAAAGAGTTGAGATTACTTCTATGAAAAGTGTTTTGTCATTATTAGCGATGTCGGTTATTCAAAACTAGATTCCTTAAAAGAATTTTGGATGAGTTGGGTAAGTAGGCAACTTATGTAATGGTGTGTACAAACTAGGCCCTTTTTGTTTCTTGTTAACAAACTAGGCCCCTCTATAATTTACAAAAAAGATTAATGAAATAAATATGTAGGATTCTATAGATTTGCTGGATAATTCTCTTTCCTAATAGTACGTATTAATTAGCTTAATTTAAGTCATTAAAATTTATTTCAGCCGTTAAATAAGGAAATAGGCGTTTTGATAATTACCATTCATTAATTGAATGTCCATTAGACGATCGTTTGCAGAAGCTTTGTGGACGCCATTGCTGCTTCATCCGAGTTTGTGCTATTGTCGTCTTCTACATTGAATCTATGATTTCTCATTTTCATTCCTCCGTAATCGTTCGATAGGATTCGATCGTATACATAAGGCGCTCATAATCAACAACATATTGATTTTGTCCTAGGGTTTTTTTCATCCGAAAATCTGGACGCCATTGTTGGTCCTTCTGATCTACTCAGTATCGTCGGAAGATAACGAGTGTGTACACAATAAGGTGGTGGTTGACTACATATTTTTGGTACAACGACCAATAGATTGCGTATTTACCAAGTAATACGTATTTATGTCGTTTTGTGTGTTTTGTTTGAGTGTAAACATAATTGTTATTGGTCGTTGTACAATGAAAAAATAATATATGTTGGTATGATATGTATGTGTCTTGTGTATTGAATATGTCGTGATGGTATGTGGTGTGTATGTAATGTAACATGTTATTGTTATTTGTGTATTAGGTATGAGTACTGTATTTGCGACATTCTATTACGGTGGTGCTTGGGAGTTGAATACTAATGTATGGGAATACATTGGTGATGTTACAAGCAAGCCTCTTGCTGTAGATGGATCTTGCACATTTGAGGAATTAATAGATAAGGTTTCAACGCAGTTTGGGATATGTAAGTCAAACTTTGATATCAAATTATCGTACAAAAATCCATTCAATCCTTCACTCAAACCATTCAACGTCACCACAACGGTTGATTTGGAAACATTCCTCCAAATAAATGGTATGCAGCAGTTCATGTGGTGTGTGCCAATGTGTGTGACGACAGTAAGTGTTCATAAACCTAGAAATGTTGTGACACTGGATGCGTTACATAATGGAGAACAAATTATGAACGATTATCTGCAGCTTGATTTAAGTACATATTCATCAAATATGTCGTTGACAGTAGAAGAAGATCTTACGCCGGGTGACACACTAGCGATAGTGCCACGTGTAGATACATATGTACCAGATGTGCATGATTATGAGCTTGCATTGGGCAAAACATATTCTTCGAAGGTAGAGTTAAAGAATGCTTTGTGTTTGCATTCAATATCCGAATGTTCCCAATATAGGATTGTTAAGTCAAAAATGAAGGCAGTAACAGCAAGATGTATTGACGAAGAGTGTAAATGGAGGGTTCGTTTCACTAAGCTTGGGGGATCAAGTTATTTTACAACAACAAGGTATGTGTCCACACACACATGTTCGTATCACATGAGGAGAGTTGGGAACATGGGAGCTTCCTATCAAGTAATTGCAGAGAAAGTAAAATCAATGTATGTTGTATATTATAGCTAAACTTTATGTTCTTGACTGTAAGTTGTGTACTAATTTGTGTACACAATGTTTATGTAGGTACGGCAACTCGAAGAAGTTACCTTCGGTTAATCAAATAGTCACTGTTATGAAGAGTTTACATCGAATAGATGCTAGTTATTGGAAGTGTTGGAAAGCACAGGAGGCCGTTAAGGATATGATTAGAGGAACTTCAGAAGATAATTATAGCTCCATCCCCGCATATTTGTATATGTTAGAGGAAGTGAACAATGGTACCATTTCTGCCCTTGTGCTTGATGAGGAGAATCGTTTCAGATATTTATTTGTCGCGTTTGGTCAGTCTATCAGAGGATTTGGCGCAATGCGAAAGGTACAATACATCTTTTCTTAACAATATGTAGTACTCTGTAATTTATTATGTATTTCAATTTGTACATTTTTTAAAAATATGTAGGTTATAACGGTAGATGGCACACATTTAAGTGGAAAATATGGAGGGGTGTTGCTCGTTGCAACTGCGCAAGATGCAAATCAACAAATCTACCCAATTGCTTTCGGTATTGTTGATAGTGAGAATGATGCGTCCTGGGATTTCTTCTTTAATAATTTGAGTCGTATAATTCCGGATAACAAGGAACTTGTGTTTGTTTCTGATCGACATAATTCAATAAAGAAGGGTATTTCAGCGAACTATCGGTTGGCATTTCATGGTTACTGTATTTGGCATCTTAAGGGGAACCTGCGAAAGAGGACAAGATCGAACCGTATCCTACAAATGTTTATTGAAGGGGCGAAGAAATGCAGAGAATCTGACTGCATTGAACTACTTAGGCAAATATCTCTGGTATGTGTTGTTACTTCATGGATTCATCTGTTCGTTATGTATATAATATGTATACTTATGTATAAAAATATGTATAGGAAAAGCCGAAGGTGGGAGAGTTGCTTACTGAGATGGGGATATCAACGTGGGCTCGTTCATTATCTCCTGGAAAAAGGTATAACATAATGACTAGCAACAACGCCGAGTGTGTTAATGGCATAATGAAAGAAGGGAGGGAATATCCAGTTTTAGCAATGCTGGATGAAATCAGACAGTTTATGTCACGGTGGTTTGCGGAACGCCGTCAAAAGTCGCAATCTTGTGTGGATGTTTCCACACCAAAAGTTGAGGCTATCATTCAAAAAAGGTTTGATGAAGCAGGTTCTTACTTTGTGTACACACTTGACGCAGAGAGGATGGAATTTGAGGTAAAAAGGGCGGATGAACATGTCATTGTTTGTTTGCAAATGAAGACTTGTGCCTGCAAAGAGTTTGATATAGAAGAAATACCATGCATACATGCAGTAGCTGCAGCGAAACACGTAGGTATGAGTCCTTCTTAACTTGTAAGTAAATATTATTCCACAGAATATTGGAGGTCTGGATATGCAGAGGTTATTTACCCGGTGCCGAACAAGTCAGATTGGGATATACCGATATACGTTTCAGATATTGCTTGTGAGCCCCCATTGAAGCGTAAGAGGTGTGGAAGAATGCCAAAGTCCAGGTTTCGTGCATCTTGGGAACAAGGATCTAAGAGAAAATGTAGTTGTTGTGGCTTTAGTGGACACACTAAGAAAACTTGTGTAAATCAGCCAAAATAGCCAAGTTTATTTGATAATTAGTTCACTATTTTTATCCGTACATAATGTGTTAGTTTATTATCAACTTTATAAAAATTGCCTTTATTATGTATAAACAAACGTCGTTTTTTTAGAATATGTATATCACACATACATATATAACTCGTATACTCTATTGTGTTAATAAATGTATAATGTATTTGCGAATCATTATATCCAAAGTCGAACTCAAACGACGTTGTGTACATAATTTATATGCGTATGTGTACCTTTTTATTTTATGTACGTAAATTTCAATTGATATGTGTGCTTTATTTTAATGTAAAATTTTATCGATTATGTACAAATATATAGCATAAGTTAATAGTCTGAACAATTGTAGCTTTTTGTGTTGTTTATCTTACTTTATTATGTGAGACGAACATGTAAAATGAACATCAAACCGTTATACACAACCATGTGTATAGTAGCTACGGGTCATACTAAAAACAAGGAGTAACATTGGGGTCTAAGTGTTTCGGTTACATAAACCGTTACATAAACAGAAGTTTCTCAATTCTCATCAATCCATTCGAGCAACTTAAAAGACAAAGCAGTAAAATGGAAGTCTTAGTATTTGGGTTACATAAACCATTACATAATTTGATGATTTCAGTCCTCATTGAACCAGTCGCGCCATTCCCGGGTGAACACAACATTTGCCAATTTCTCTCTACTTGCTTGAACAAATTCATCGCTGATAGCACTCAAATTTTTACGTCCAGACGCTAAGTACTGTATGTACTTTAGAGTGAATATGCCACAACTTCCACTGTGTTCAAAAAAGTGTACATAATTACAAAGTATGTAGTATTATATGGAAAATACATAATTGAAGTACACAACACGTACCCGTCAGCGTTGATGTTCAACCCAGTCTTCCTGATCACCTTTAGTGGGCCCTTTAGTCGATCTCCAAGCCTTTTAATTTGTGCTTGCCATGTACTCCAAGTAGTTTAGGGAGCATAACAGCCATGGGCTCAAGAAGGTTATGCAGTTTGTCATCCTTTGTGTAGTGTATCTGTGGATCATAAACATATATGCACCACGTACGGAAATCAATTTCAAGAGCAACCCAATGGGATTCTTGAAGGTTGAATGGTGAATATATGACATCAACGTCATATAACGCCTTTCGGAACATCTGTGGACTGTCCCCAGAAATAACCTCGTGCATGCTTTGATTGAAACTTTGCTTCGATTCTTTCATAGTAATATGCTTTTCAAACACTGTACGATTGTATGCCCTAGTCCAAACAGTTGAAAGCACAGCAATCTTGGCGAATCGTTCAGGGTTGTCAACAATGCTCTTCCGCATGTTCATAATTATCTCATCAATAGCCTGTGGAAACAAATTTACGGGGTCAAACATAACTACACATTCTGTATATATATATATATATATATATATATATATATATATATATATATATATATATATATAATTAAGTTGTACATATGAGCATTTACGTGTTGATTCAATGCAACAACAGTTACATATTGACCACATCAAGAGCAGGTGCAATATGAAAATATTGGAATCACATTATTTATACATTTTTTGACGGCAAATCATGAATATTGTTCAAGCAATTAGAGAGAAATTGGCAAATTTTGTGTTCACATTATTTATACATATTGATCTATTCAATAATCTACGGCAAAGCATGAATATTGGAATCACATTATTTATACATTTTCTGTGTATGAGCAACTTGTACATCCTGCATATGTACATATCTGAATAATTCAATACGTAGGCAACTTATGTTTCTATCGTCTTACTGAAATGTGTTATGCATATGATGTATGATAATCTCACGCCTATTTCCATATGATGTATGATAGTCTCATGCGTGTATATATATGTATTGATTATGTGTACATACCTCGTCTTTAATCCAGCCGCTTTGTTTCAGTATGTCCTGTATTGATTCTCTGGATATGTTCTTAATATAACCCCGAATCATACCTTGATCGTCTTTGTTCTTCACCCAGTTATACATTTTTTGACGCTCAGCTGTTTGTAACAAGCTCATTGGTGGTTCTTTCGGAAGTTTCACGTTTTTTCTGAACGGGGTACGCTTGTATTTACTATCTTTTGGGACCCTAAGTCCAACCCTTCGAACAGGCTCTATTACATTGACGCCCTGTTTTAACAAAATGGTAAACAGACATTACATATTTTTTAAATATGTCATATGTAGAGTACCAAATTCAGTTACATAAATATACATATATATTACATATTCTACGATGTTTTTGTATTATAGGCTACACACTTGTGTTGTTTCATACCTCGCTCGACCCAACACCTATTTCTTGAACAGAAGCATCATCTGCAGTCTGTTTTGGAGAAGCAACATCACTCTTTTCAGTTGGGGCATTCCCTCTTGTATCAGCTGATTGGGCTACAAGTTCTTTGACAAGAATTTTGATTTTGTTCTCGGTCCTCTTGCTTGCCATGTAAACAGTTGTGTCTATCTTATCATATAGCGTTCCAAGATCCTTTGAATATGTTGTCAAATCATCAATCATAATTCCTTGCTGTTCAACCTTGTCTGCAATATCTTTCTGCTCCCGTTCAATTGATTCCAATTTCTCCATTATTTTTGCAACCCACTCCGGCTGAGTTGCTTCCATTCTGAGAGTTCAAGACATAAATTATTTACATCCTTGATAAACACGGTAAATATTCTTTACAATTTGAATCATATGTATATATATTGGCATGTTTCTAACTTATGTATTAAATTATGTACATTGTAATACTGACCTTGGGCTATCCGGAATCTTTTCCTCTGTTTTTTCAGCAAAGTTCTCCTTCTTTCCATCGGGTTCTTTATCAGGAGCTGCATCTATCGTTTTTGCAGATAGGGATTCCTTGTTCTTGTTCGTCCTCTTGGACGATCTACATGACGTTTAACATATGTATTATCAACTACATATATTCTGGATTTATAAAAAAATACTTGTTTTAATTAAGTGATAACCTGAGATTCTTGATGATTGGGCTAGTGTTTTCTGCTTTTCTTTTTCCCTTCATCTTTTCCACAGCTTTCGCCTCCAATTTTTGTTTTTTCTGTGTACACAAATTATATGTCCAGTATATCTCATTTAATATGTAATCAAAAAGTAAATTCTTTAACTTACTAGGTGGATCAACAAAGTCATCAGCATCTTCATCATCCTTCGTATTTGATATGCTCCTAATCTTTATTTCTGGTACAATTGGACTACACAACCAAAACCTATCAATAAATATGTCTAACTATCATCTACATAAAACAATATAATGTACAAAGCAGTACATAACGTACCTAAATTCCTTTTCCTTCTCGTGCACAATATTTGGCCTTGTAATTATTAAGTCAAACTTTTCAAATCCAGCTTCAAACAAGAAATCAATCCTCTCATCTTCTCCCTCTTTTGTGACCCACCTATCGATGTCATCCGATTCACTAAGACCTTGTACTGTTTTTATTTCCTTCTTTTCAAGGGTATTTATAATACCCTTAATGTCTGCATACCCAGGGAACGGCTTACCCCCTTTACCAGACTTTGATACCCAACGTAGGCACAAAGGTGATGCATTTTCATTTATTAAGCTTGCGAAAACCCTTGCAAGCTTTGGAATTAAGTGGAATGCAAATATTTGTATAATATGTCATACAAACATAAAATATTTATGCACACTTATATATTTTATGATTATGTATTAATATATGTGGATATGCACTACATAAATATTGTATTTTCAATGCACAGTTTCTGGTTGCTTAAATGGAAACATCAATTGAAGATAAACACCAATCATATTTACACATACCTGCAGCGCAAGTGAGAACCCTCCAATGTTGTAGCCACCGTTATTTCTATCTTTACCAGCCTCACAGGATTGAAGGAACTTCTTGGTCTGTACGAAAGCTAGTCTACCCCATGGAAACGAGTTAAAAAGGTCCATATCATTTACCATGTTGATCGTTTGCTGGTTGATTTGGGTTTTCCTGTCTTTGGACACAACAACACATTCGATGAAAAGGATGAGGGTCATTCTGTATTTGAATGGGGATTCCTTGGGTTCTTTCATGTAGATTTCTTCCAGATCTTTAGTTGAGCATCTTTCTACCCCAACAACAGCTTTCATTTCGACATCGGGTGTTTCATCGTATGACTCAAAAAAATCCTCCTCGCAGTTGAGCCCAGTTATTTCTTCAAACTCCTTGATTCCAAACCTTAGCAGTACATCTTTTACTCCAAACCACATAGAGTGTTTTCTCCTTGTCTGAACCTCCCTCATCAACATGAAGTGTATGATCTGATTTGACATTTTCAGCCGTGTGCTCATTTCAATTATTGGCCCAAAAACCCCATTCTTCATTCTTTTATTGTCTAAATCAGACAGCCCGTCAAGTATCAATGGTATAAGCTGGAGTCGACTAAAGCTGTTAATACGAGCCATCCGAGGGGATTCATTTTCCACCCATCGATAGGTGAACTATAAAGGTACATTTATTATGTTGTAATATATCAGTACATTATAAAAATAATGAATATTATGTATTCTACAGTATTTTTACCAACCTTCAGTTGAGGATTGTCCTCCCTATTCATTGTTGCGACATCCTGAGTGTATGTACCTTCCATTCCCTGTTCATTTTGTGACTTATCAGCACATTTGTATATGTATATGTAATACATATAATGATGTACTCATAAATATGTGCTGCCTATTACATGTTGAAGTACATTACCTGTGTCCACTCCACTGTTTTCGAACCCTGTACATATGCTATCATAATATCTGTATATATTTATACATATTGCATTTTTTCATCAACTTGTGTATATTTATTAATACATATGATGTCAGTTACATAAATATGTACTTACTCATGTACTAATCAGTTTTTTTTTTTTTTTTGAAAACAATATGATTTTAACAACATATGCATGACAATTACATAAATATGTGCTTACTGAAATGTGTTATGCATATGATGTATGATAGTCTCATGCTTGTTTACTAATACATGATTACAATTAGACCATTACATTTTACTACTTATAAATCTGTACATTTATCTAATGAGCTGCAACTGATTAAATACTACATAATGAAGACATTTGGATACCTGCTTGGAAGGACCAGCCCCAGAAGTAGGATGATCTTTCCTCATGTGGGACTTAATGGCCATTTGCTTTTTTCTTGCCATAGTGTTTGTACTATCAATGAACTAGTACGATTAGTTGAATTTGTAACTTACATTGAATGCTATATGTACATATTGTAAATACATAATTTGTATCCCTGTTACGAGCTATAAACATAACACATTCATGTATGCTATTTATGTACACATCTGCACTTATATGTATCAAATCATGATGCTTGTCTACATATTCTACATGTATGATATTTCAATTCATAATCAATTTTGCCTTTTTTGATATTTATACATATTCTATATGTATCCAGTAGGGCCTAGTTTCTACATACTATGTATGTATTTGCTATTGTTCAGTACAATAGCCGACATGCATCAACAAATAATCACCAATTACTCATTTTTGCATCAAATTCTAATAATATATGAGGTACATATTAGACATAATTTGTATAATCTGGTACACAATCACCATTTATTCAGTTGGATAAACCATGTATCACATTTCTGTTTATCATAACAGTATAACATGAAGAAATGAAACAGATGGAAGATGGAAGACGATAGAAACAGAACATAATCACAATAACAGATCTGGGCATATACTTAGTACTTAGATGAAGGAATGAAACGGATGGAAGACGATAGAAACAGAACATAATAAGTCTACATAGAAGCAGAACATTTTCCCCAAATACTTTCACTGTTAACATTTGTGTAATTTATGGAAGACGATAGTCAAATTAGTTTTTGATTTGTACAGATTTAGTACATAATCGACAAATAGGTTGCAATAAACTTCATATCGAACCAAAAAATGTACCTTTTGTTGATTTATGGAAGACGATACTCTTCGAACAGTTCTTCAGCTATCTTCAACTATCTTCAATGGCGATATGCGTATACTTTCCTTCAATAGAGCATGAAATAAACGATTTTAATTATCACCTTAACTGTATAAGTATTAGTACAAGAAACGAAAAATGTATGTGAAGACGATACCTTGAATCGATGATGCTGAGAGTTCTCCAGAGAATATTTGGACCTGGAATCGCCTAAAATGGAGAAGAAAGGGTAAAGTAACCGGCGATTGGAATACGTGCTGATGTGTTTGATTGATGGATGTTCTCTCTCATAGAGGTTGCAGATGGCGCGATATTCGTGGTGATTACAGTTGCCTTTTTTTTTAAAATTTTATTGTTTAATTAAGGCACGTTTTGATTACGGTTTATTTAACTGCTCATCCGACTATCCTATTTTATCTCTTCTTCTTTTTTGTTTATCTTTATTTTTTGGGTTAATAATCCTAGGGGCCTAGTTAATCTACACTAATCAAAAAGGGCCCTAAATTACCAATTTTCTCAAGAATTTTATTAGTAGTATTTGGAAAGGAACCAGACTGTGAAGTTTGAGATTTAAAACGATTAAGTTTATGACCATTATGATAATCTTGCCGCTTAATTATATTAAGACACGGGGCTCACGATCATGCCAACTCACGACTACAACGTCAAGTTGTTTTTAGTTATCTACTTTCATGTTTTTCTTTTGCTCCTCGGTTTTGGGGCCTCATACTCACCTAATATTGAAGGTCATGGGTTGGGCGGGCCGGGGTTGTGTCCGACTTTGGATGATGTCGAGGAGGCACTCAATTAGTGTCTATCATGCTCATCCTCTAGTTGGGATTAGAAGGTACATTCGTGTTCAACGCTGGGTTGGACATGTTTTTAAAATAAAATGCAACTAAAATATTTGAATGTGATTTCCAACACAAAACTGCTCGAGCAAGGTTTTTGATGTTAAGTTTTGAAGGTTCATGAGATGAGTTGACTAAGGGGCAATAGTATTACTTGTTACCCAATTTTGGTCATTTGACCAAGTGATTCTATTGCATATTTGTATACTAGTTATCTATTGGTGGTTTATCATAGATTATTAAAAATAAGGTTACATTGAGTTTCTTTCGATTATTATGAGTTCCTTGGAGTATAGGATTATATTGAGTTTTGAGACATGTTTTAAAGCCTTATGAGTGTTGGTAACTCTTAAGCATGTGATTATATGACTTGTATATTTAAAGATCATGTTACATTATTCATGTTTTCCCTCGTGTCTTGGTTATATAATTAAATTACTTATATACTATCTTATCTATGTGGAAGACTAACCCTACCACGGTGGGGTTGATTATGTTTTTGGACATAATCAAGTGCAAGATCAGTTCAAGAGCATGGAGGTCGGGAACCCTAGTGGTAGTCGTGTCGGTCGGGTTTGGGACGGTCTTTCTTGTTATGATTTTTCCTAACTTTGAACTTTATCTTTGGGACACTTTATTTATTAAGTCCGGATTATTGTTGACATTTCCGTATTGTGGATTACTATCTTTTGTGGTGGGCGTTATGGAACGTCTCTTGAACTTCTTACTTATTATCATTTGTCAAGTCAAGGCCGCTCATTTTGTACCTTAACTATTTACCGTTTTGATTTATTTTATCTTAAATCCTTAGGGGTACCCTAGTTCGGGTCTCCTGGCTTTGTAACATCAGGCCCTCTTTTTGGGATGTTACATGAACAATGGCTTCTACTTCTTCATTTCCTTAAAATCTACCACCCTTATGGAAGTGTGTTTTTACTTATTATTAGCTTTAGGTTGCTTCTTGGAACCATACCCTATTGATGATAATCCCATGATTTTGTTTGATGATGGTTTGTTATTGTGGCATTGTCATCTAGTTTGTTACCATTTTGTAACAATTCTATTTAGTTATGATGAATTGAAATTCTATATATTATACTATAGATGCTAAAATGTCTTTTTAGACTCTAAAGATGATCTGAAGTTGCTTTCAATTAGTTTACCCTAATTTGTTTTTTGTTTGTTATCCTCTTATTTTGTGTATTGTTAATGTTGGGTTAACTCTCTCTCAGACTTAGAAATGCTCAGAAACCTGATTACCAAAAATGTTGTTGCCCGCAACAAGGGTTTTTTTTTATTTTTATGGGATTCTATTAAAACAAACAAAATTTGCTTGGTGTATTCACCTAAACAAATGCAAAATAATCTATACTAGATTCGAACCTCAACAGGTGCCTATGGGGCATAAAGTTACCTGCTTAAGAGGTATTACCACTTAATAAACAAAAAACTCACCATGAAATGCTCTCTCATTATAAATGAATGCCCTCCTATAAGATGGTATACGATTTCGATAAAAACTTCAAACTCGCAAACTACCAACGGCTTAATAAATCTCTTGATTATGAACGATATTCTCTTGCTCCTAGCAAATATAGTCTCTTAATCCCCAATGTTGATTTTTCAATCATGATTTATCCTCTCAACAGTAAAAACAACGCAACACTAAAGAAAACAAAACTAAAAATCGTAATTATTAGCTATTTGATAAAATAAAACTTAACCAAAGTAGCCCTATCCTTGATGTTTACAACCCAAATGCTCACAAAGCTCAATTCAATTACACCCTACAACGGTGGATATTTAGGCTACCAGACTATACCGCCTTTCTATAAGAGCAAAAAGCAAGTACTTAATGATTATTAGTTTCAGGTACATTAGAGGAATGAGCCGGAGTAACCTATGACCAAACCTCGAAGCAGTATGTAAAATTCATAAGACCAATGTTATTGCCCTTGTAGAAACAAAATCAAAATAACCACAAGATGACCACCTTTAGAAATCAGTTGGATTTGACAATATGATCTACTGTCCGACAAACGGAAGGACATGGGGTTTATGCCTCAATTGGAAAGAATATCAACTTAGAAATCAAACAAGTACTTTCAAATTTAAAAATGACATATTCATTTGTATTGAATTATTTGCAAAAATACAGATCATAAAATGAACATCATTTTTGAATATGCTCCCCCACAAGAAACCTTGAAAAACCGATTATGGGACTCAATAACCAACTTCATCCACGATTCTGACTTTCCTTGTATTATCCTCGGAGATTTATATGAGATACAACAACATTCGGAAAAATAAGGTGGTGTCCCGATCAATACAAACATATATAATAGATTACTGAATTATAAAAACATCTGTAACTTGGAGGATGTGAAAACCTATAGCAATGTTTTCACGTGGAGGAAAAAGTGTAACGGATCTAATAACATTCTTGAAAAACTCGACCGGATCCTGGTCCATAACCAAATCTTACAATGGTATCCAAATTTAACTACAAAAAATCACGCATTTACACTATCAGACCACTGTCATATTTCGTTGGATAATTTTGTTTCAAAAACTTTCACCCCACAATCATTTAAGTTTGAAATGATGTGGACTAAACGGAAGTCTTTTGAAAATATAGTTAGACAAATTTGGCGATCCAATTTCACTAGCATTGAAATGTATTACCTAACAAAGAAAACTCAACTAATGAAAACAAAAGCAAAAGAGTGTAGTAACAAATTTTGGCAACATCTTTAAGCAACTCAAGGATATAGAAGCAAAACTCGAAGAAATTCAGGCACTAAACAATCAAACCTAAATCAAAGAGACGACCTCTTGCAAAAGAATCTCCTAACCAAACAAAACCGCGTACTCTCATTTTCACTAGATATATTTGAGACAAAGAACCAATTATAAACACTTGAAAAATATTGATACAAACTCGAAATATTTCCACTGTATTGCTACGAGAAGAGTAAATCACAAACACATAAAAGAACTGACAACTACAAATGGAGCTCTACTCTCCACGGAAAGCGAGATTCGCTTTGAAATTAGGACGCAATTTACGGGGAAAAAAATGCAAAACACAATTGGATAAACCTCTACTAGAAGAAAAATATCAACAATAAACCACTTCAGACCAATTAGCTTGTGTTCAACTATATATAAAATCATAACAAAAACTATAACAAACAAAAATGGAATTGATCATACCAAAGCTAATTCACACGCTACAAGGCACCTTTGTCGCAAACCGATCAATTCATGACAATAATCTCATTGCACAAGAGATATTTCATTCCTTTAGATCAAAAAAATACATGAAAGGATGGGAGACCTCAACTTAATATAAAAAAAGCTTATGACCAAGTTGAGTGAAACTTTATCTTCTGAAATTTTGGAAAAATTCAGATTTTGTAACAAATTTATGCGATGAATTAAGGAATGTATATCCATTATTTTTTTTCTTTGTCTTTGTTAACAATGGTCCTAGTGAGCAATACTTCCTTGAAAAAGGACTTAGACAAGGGGACCCTTGTCGTCGTACTTCTTCATCCTCGGGGATGAAATGCTACAAGATGATAACCGTAACTATGATAACCATATTGGTTTTTCTATATGTAGACAAGGAACTCAATCTCTTTTTTATCATTTGATGATGACAAGATCATCTTTGCTAAAGCAAACATGACCTCATGTCAAAGAACAAAACAAAATTTGGAAATGTTCTACTCTATATCGGGACAAAAAATCAACTATAAAAAGATCTGCTTTTCAAACAACAAAAATACCAATGAGAACAACATAACCCAATTTAAAAAAACTTCTTGGCTATGAACAACACTAAATCTCTTGGCAAATACCTTGGTTGTCCTATATATCATTAACGGAAGAGTGACAAAAGAAACTTTTGGGGATATCAATCTTAAAACTAAACAACAACATACGAAATGGAAAACTAACTCTTTATCACAAGAAGGAAGAAAAGACCCTCATTAAGTATAATTTAGCGACTAAACCAACTTTTGTTATGCAAAGCTTTATGCTACCGACCGATAATCTAAAGGAACTAGACAAAACTTATAAAAAAAAATGGAACTAAGGAGACCAACACATGCCTATCATTAATTGGGATATGATATGTAAATCAAAGGAAAATGGTGGACTTGGATTAAGGAAAGCTCATGTTACAAACACAACACTACAAATGAAACTCTTATGGAAAATCCTTATGGAGCCAAATAACATTTGGGTAAAGATTATCAATGAAAAGTACCTTAAAAAATATTAACATCCTAAAGTAACAAAAGAAAGACGCAACATCTTGGCAATGGAAAAACTTCATGAAACGCAAAAATCGAATTCAAAAACGGACTTATTTGGCGGATTGGTAATGGTACAACTTTCAATTTCTGGCATGATAATTGGATAAAACCTTCCCGGCTTATAAAAATGGTGCATATTATCAATCTAATTGACACAAACATAAAAGCCAGTCACTTCATTAATAACACAGGACAATGGGATGTCACGAAAATAAAAAACGAACTACAAAACATCACTAACCAAGACATTAGGGGGAGGGGATCAAGGAAACAATTGTTCCAAACAATAAAACTTAGGATAGACTATACTAAAAATGTTGCAAAAATGGTTGGTTTACTACAAAATCTGCTTTTGAGATGATTGAGATTGTAGACGTGCTTTACCTAGATTAACGCATGTGATTGGATTTGAACATTTGAAACCCAACCTAAAGTTAAAAACTTCCTTTGAAAGATTTCACAAAATGGAATCTCAGCAAAAGTCAAGTTGAATGAAAGAAGAATCACAGTTACAAGACATTGTGAATTGTGCAATCGCCTCCTCGAGGATTTGGTCCATTTGTTCTTCGAATGCCCTTTTAGTAAACAAATTATTGAAAAAATTGACAAGACAATGTTAATCGAGATGAACAAAATAAATTATAACAATAAAAAATTCATGACATCCTAAATGAAGTTAAAAATAAACTAGGACTAAACAAGCTAGTTTGCATCGCAACTATTTGGTTGAGTATTTAATTCCTCCGAAATAAAATTATCTTTGGTAATTAGCCTCTTGAGTCATGCAACAACTTTACCATCTTTATCACAGAACAAATCCGTAAGTAAAAAGTCAACACTCGTGATGAGGATGACTTCGACATAAAACAACAAAAGGAATTAATCATACTACAAGGGGAAAAAAACATAATATTAAACGGGATAAACCAGCATGACTTTCATAAAGCAAACTTTGATGGGTCAAAATTAGACTCATGAATTACATCAATTGGTTACGTGATTCGGGACCATAACGGAAAAGTCGAAAGCCTTGATGAAAAAAAACTTGTAACTCGGTTTTGAAAGCTGAAGTTTTTGCCCTAAAATCAGGCCTCCATGAGGAGATAAGATTACAAATAAAAAAAATTGAAATTGAAGGGGATAACTTCTGCGTTACTATGCACTCCAAGGATTTTGGAGTTGTACTTGGAATATTGAAATGATCATTTTTGCTCCATACTAGATCTCTGGTTTTTTACAAAGTCCAGATTAAGCATGTCTTAAGGGAAGTAAACTATGTTGCTGACCGATTAACCTATATGAAAACTTCGACATCTAACACCAACTTTTCTAATAATTCTGAACTTTGCGTTCTCATTCGTAAGGATGCCTTAAGGTTTAAAAAATAACACATGTCAAGCTACTACAATGAAAAAAATTGAAAAGGTTTCAAAAAAATATTAAATGTAATCTGCAAAATAAAATATTTAAATAAAAAGTATAGTTTATAAGCTTTAGAAAAAAACAACGTTGAGTTAAAAGTCAAAAATTAAAAGTAAACAAAATATTAAGATTAGAAAAAAAATTTTCTATAAGTTTTATAAAAAAAATTATGTTCAATTGAAAATTTAAAATATATATAAACAAAATATGAAAATATTTAAGATTAGATTGCAATACCCTATCAATTTAGGGCAAATTTGGTTAGTAGGCCTTTTTGAGATTATAATAGAGTAACTAGGCCTTTTTGTTTTTTCATTAACTAAATATACCCCGAATTTTTTTTTACCGTGAAAACTCTAACCTTCTATTCTACCCTCTTGCCGTCTTCCTCTTTGCAAGCCTCCAGCCCCCAAAGCTCTCCCTTTCTCACAATCTCTCTGGATTCAGACCTTGTTGTCTTCGAGTAAAAAGCTCGTAGAAGAGAATCGAAGCTTTGATGAAAGCCTTTAGCAGATTTGTCAATTTCAAAGTTGTGTGTCTTCTTCTTCCTCTTTTTCGTGCCAACACGAAGGCGTAGACCCAGATGAAGCCGTCCTCTAGCTGTTTGCCGACGAATACGAACTCAGGTGGTGCGGTGGGTATTTCTTTAGATCTAGGGCTTGCAAGACAAGTCATCCTAACCAAGAAAAGTAGTGACCAATTAGATAGATACACCTGAGTGTCCAATTCTTTCCATTTGCATCGCCTACTAAGAGACCTTTCAAATTGATTTTCATTTTCCTTTTCATCAAAGGATTGGTGGGTTGTTCAAATGGTGGGGTTGGGTTGTACGTAGATTGTTGGAATCCCTTGTATAATGTTATAATCGAAGCCCCGTCTACACAAAGTATTGTTCCAGTACCTTTGATCTTCCACCATTCATGTCCAATCTCACCTTCTCTATCCTGCATACTATGGTAAATAACTAATGAGATTGAGTAAAAGTGATGGCCGGTACATAGTTGTGTAGTTGTGTATGACTGATGCGAAGGTTGGTGATGTGTTATCTAGTCCCAGCAAGTAGAATCACCCGGTACAGATGAGTGATGTTGCCATTTATGGTATGTGTTTATGGTATGAATTTTTATACCAGAAACTCATACCAGAAATTTTCTAGAATGATAAAATTTATGGTATGATGAAATTTATGGTATGATGAATTTTCTGGTATGATAAAATTTATGGTATGATAAAATTTATGGTATGATAAAATTCTGGTACGATAAAATTCTAGTACGATAAAATTCTGGTACGATAAAATTTCTGATGATAAAAAAATACAGTTCTGGTATGTGAAATATACAATTCTGGTATGTGAAAAAAAATTCTGGTATGTGAAAAAATTCTGGTATATAAAAAATTCTGGTATGTGATGAAAACTTCTGGTATGTGAAAAATTCTGGTATGTGATTCATACCAGAAAATAAAAACTGAAAAAAGAAAATGAAAAAGGAAATAAAAAGGGAAAAAAACGCAAATAAAAAAAACAAGTTTAGTAACTTACGTGTTTCATATATATATATTTTTTTTGAAATAGAAGAGTTAATTAATTTTTACCTACCATTAAATGAAAGTGATAAATAATTATAGGGTACATTTACTAAATCATATTCTCAAAAAGGCCTAGTATGTCAAATTCTCCCATCAATTTATAGGGTGTTGTTCAAGTAAGGCACATTATTCCGGTACGGCCGACACGTGTCCCGAAATTTATTTATTTTTTTTTTTTTAAAAGAACTAGTAAAAGTAATGGTTCAAAATTTATTATGGAATAGTTCATAACTTATAAAAGGATAGTTCATGAACTATAATATGATAGTTCATAGTGCAAAATTTATAAAGGAATGAAAGTAATAGTTCAAAACTTATTAAGGAATAGTTCATAACTTCTAAAAGGATAGTTCATGAATTATAATAGAATAGTTCATAGTGCAAAATTTATAAAGGAGTGAAAGTAATAGTTCAAAACTTATTATGGGATAGTTCATGAATTATAATATAATAGTTTATGAATTATAATAGAATAATTTAAAGTGTAAAAATTTATAAAGGAGTGAAAGTAATAGTTCAAAACTTATTATGGGATAGTTTATGAATTATAATAGAATAGTTCATGGATTATATTAAAAAGTAATAGTTCATGGATTATATGGGAATAGTTCAAAGTTTATAGGAGAATAGTGCATAAATTATAACATGGTAGTTAAAACAAATTTTCATTCGTTTCAGGAAAAAAAAAATCGTTTCAGAAAAGAAAGAAAAAAAAATTTTAATTTTTTTTTCGGGACACGTGTCGCCCGTACGGTCAGCCGTACGACCGTACCGCAATATATGGACCGTACCTGAACATTTACCTCAATTTATAAATTATAAATTGTTAAAAGTCAATTAATCTTTGATAATAGGAAGGATGTGACTTTATGAAAGTGTGACACATGACAAAATTTTGATATGGTTGTACGAAACTATGTTAAGTGTAATTATGTAAGTTCACTGGTTGCTTTAACATATAAACAAATATATAGTTAATAAATAAAAGATAATACACAATCAATTTCGAAACACAAATAAATTTTTTTTTCCCGAATAATAGTGTTTAGAGGATGGAGAAATAAGAAGAAGAAAATAACATATATTTCAAATTGAAAAACCATTCAAAACAAATTTTGTCTAATTAAACAATTGCTTTTTAATTTCAAAATATCACCGTGTCTTGTTAAAATCTGAATAAATATGAACGTTGGATCAAAAAGATAAACGGTACATAATATTACGTAACGCCATATTAAAAATAACCTTTCTACCTGAACCGGATACCTCCTCTTAAAGATTTTTTATTTCTAAAGCTAAGTTTTTTTTATATATATAGAAATAGTTGCCTAAAATATAATTTCTTATAGATACACGTCTATAGAAAAATTTGAGGTTTATTCGATTTAGGAAGGCTCTTACACATATTAATATACAAAGAAATCGAACAAAAAAAGGTATTGATATATAATCATAATCCTTTATAGAAACTTCATTCACATCTCAAACCCTAAATATCGCAGCTTCAAGTTTGTGTTCTCTCGAGTCTCTTACACTACCATCGTCGATTAAGGTTAGATTTAGCATCTTTGTTTTCTGCTTTAGGGTTTCCGTGCTATTTCTAGTTTTCAAAGTGTTTGATTTGATTCCTAGCCTCGGGATGTTGAGGTGATTTTGATTCCGAGTTGTTTGTATTCTGCATCCCTAGGGTTTTGTTTGTGTTCTACGACGAAAACAATGCCTTCGGAGGCCAGCATACCTGACGATTTGAATTACCTTTCGCTAATATCCAAGGTTTGTACTGAATTGGAGGCTCACGTGGGCACCGATAATAAGGTTCTAGCCGAGTTTATCATAGAGTTAGGTCGGAATAGCGAGACTGTGGACGAATTTGATGCCAATTTGAAAGAGAACGGTGCTGAATTCCCAGATTATTTTGTAAGGACGCTGTTAACGATTATACATACAATTTTGCCTCCTAAGAAAAAGTTTGGTAAGGAGGCGAAGAAGGATGATGATGGGAAGAACTCGAAGTTTCCAGGTTTGTCTGTCGCTGATAGTAAGGAGAGAGCGAAGCAGTTGGAGAGAGAAATTGAGATGGAGGCTGAAGAACAACGCGCAAAGGAGAAGGAAGAAGAGGACAAGGAGAGGGAAAGGAGTAGGCATAAAGATAGAGATAGAAACAGAGACCGGGAACACCACAGAGAGAGGGATCATAGAGACAGGCGCGATAGGCATAGAGAGCGAGATGGGGATCGTTATGATGATGATGATAGGGGAAGATATGGTGATAGGAGGCAGGATAGGCATGCGAGAAATAGGCATGATCGTGATGAAGACAGGGATACTTATGATGATAGGGAAGATAATAGAGGCAGTGAAAGTAGGCGGAACGGGGCCAATTATTCTACAGAACCTGAGTTATACGAGATTTACAAGGGCAGGGTAGCACGGGTTCTGGATAGTGCTGCATTTGTGCAGTTGAATGACTTTAGGGGTAAGGAAGGCATGCTTCATGTTTCGCAGGTTGCAACTAGGCATATTGGCAACTTGAAAGAAGTTCTGAAGCGGGACCAAGCTGTTTATGTGAAAATCATATCAATGTCAGGCCAGAAGTTGAGTCTCTCAATGAGAGACGTTGATCAGAATAGTGGTAAGGATCTACAACCACTGAAGAAAAGCTTAGATAATAACAACAATGCTTTGAGGAGTAATCCTTCAGGATCAAATGGGACTGGCACAAGGATAGGTCTTTCAGGGATTCGGATTACGGAAGAGGACCAACCTGGATCTACACGTCGTCCATTGAAACGAATGAGCTCACCTGAGAAGTGGGAGGCGCAGCAACTGATAGCTGCTGGGGTAATGAGTGTTAAAGATTTCCCTATGTATGACGATGACGGATTCAATGGACCGTTATACCAAGAAGAGGGTGGCGAAGAGGAGCTTGAGATTGAAATGAACGAAGATGAACCAGCCTTCCTGCAGGGACAGACTCGATACACTGCTGATATGTCACCTGTCAAGATATTCAAGAATCCAGAGGGTTCCTTGAGCCGTGCTGCAGCACTTCAGTCTGCTTTGATAAAGGAAAGACGAGAAGTACGTGAACAACAACAGAGAACCATGCTTGATTCCATACCGAAGGATCTCAATCGTCCATGGGAAGATCCAATGCCTGAGACTGGTGAAAGGCATCTTGCACAAGAGTTGAGGGGTGTTGGTTTATCAGCCTATGACATGCCTGAGTGGAAAAAGGAGTCTTATGGAAAAGCATTAACTTTTGGCCAGAAGTCGAAGCTTTCTATACAAGAACAAAGACAAAGCTTGCCAATTTATAAACTGAAGAAAGAGTTAATTCAGGCTGTACACGACAATCAGGTTTTGGTTGTTATTGGTGAGACCGGGTCTGGAAAAACAACCCAGGTTACGCAGTATCTTGCCGAAGCTGGCTACACAACTAAGGGTAAGATCGGATGTACACAGCCCCGTAGAGTTGCTGCTATGTCTGTAGCCAAGAGGGTTGCAGAAGAATTTGGATGTCGGCTTGGGGAGGAAGTGGGGTATGCCATTCGCTTTGAAGATTGTACTGGCCCAGAGACGGTGATAAAATACATGACCGATGGTATGCTTCTTAGGGAGATTCTGATTGATGAGAATCTTTCTCAGTATTCGGTTGTAATGCTCGATGAAGCTCATGAAAGGACGATACATACTGATGTTCTCTTTGGGCTCCTAAAGAAGCTTGTGAAGCGCAGACCTGATCTTCGTTTGATTGTGACATCAGCCACTCTGGATGCAGAAAAGTTTTCAGGTTATTTCTTTGACTGCAACATCTTCACCATACCTGGTAGAACCTTCCCCGTGGAGATACTTTACACAAAACAGCCAGAAACAGACTACCTTGATGCGGCTTTGATTACTGTTCTTCAGATCCATCTGACAGAACCCGAAGGTGATGTTCTCGTCTTCTTGACTGGTCAGGAGGAAATTGATTTTGCTTGCCAATGCTTGTATGAGAGAATGAAGGCACTCGGTAAGGATGTACCTGAACTGATTATTTTGCCTGTTTATAGTGCTCTTCCAAGCGAAATGCAGTCTCGAATTTTTGAACCTGCTCCTCCTGGTAAGAGGAAAGTTGTTGTGGCTACTAATATTGCTGAAGCCTCACTGACAATTGATGGGATATTCTACGTGGTTGATCCGGGATTTGCTAAGCAGAATGTGTACAATCCTAAGCAAGGGCTGGATCAACTTGTTATAACCCCAATTTCACAAGCGTCTGCAAAGCAAAGAGCTGGGCGTGCTGGGCGTACTGGACCAGGAAAATGCTACCGTCTTTATACCGAGAGTGCTTATAGAAATGAGATGTCACCTACAACGATTCCAGAAATTCAGAGGATAAATCTTGGCATGACCACACTTACCATGAAAGCTATGGGAATCAATGATTTACTATCTTTTGATTTTATGGATCCACCGCCTCCCCAGGCACTCATTTCTGCATTGGAACAGCTGTTCAGTTTGGGTGCTTTAGATGACGAGGGTCTTCTGACCAAATTGGGCCGAAAAATGGCAGAGTTTCCCTTGGAACCTCCTCTGTCAAAGATGCTATTGGCCAGTGTGGACCTTGGGTGCAGTGATGAGATATTGACCATCATTGCCATGATTCAGACTGGAAATATCTTCTACAGACCTAGGGAAAAGCAAGCTCAAGCTGATCAGAAGAAGGCCAAGTTTTTCCAGCCTGAGGGCGACCACCTTACTTTGCTTGCTGTTTATGAGGCTTGGAAGGCGAAGAATTTTTCAGGGCCGTGGTGTTTTGAGAATTTTGTTCAGTCCCGTTCCTTGCGAAGGGCTCAAGATGTTAGAAAACAACTTCTCAGCATCATGGACAAGTACAAATTGGATGTAGTAAGTTGTGGGAAAGATTTTACCAAGATCAGGAAGGCCATCACTGCTGGATTTTTCTTCCATGCTTCAAGGAAGGATCCACAGGAGGGTTATAGAACCCTAGTCGAGAATCAGGCTGTCTATATCCACCCGAGCAGTGCACTTTTCCAGCGTCAACCAGATTGGGTTATCTATCATGAATTGGTAATGACGACAAAAGAGTACATGCGTGAAGTAACTGTGGTTGATCCGAAATGGCTGGTGGAATTGGCTCCAAGATACTTCAAAGTGGCAGATCCAACAAAGATGAGTAAAAGGAAGCGACAAGAACGTATTGAACCACTGTATGACAGATACAATGAACCTAACTCGTGGCGATTGAGCAAAAGACGTGCTTAGTTTATATCAGATAGTCTATGGGATGTTTTCTGGATTTGTTTCACTCATCTTACTCCAAGTCACAATAATTTTGGTTATCTGTGAATGTGTATCTCTCTTTTACTATTGAAAGCTCTTTGTGCTATCAGTGAAGCTGACAAATTTTGCTTTGCGGTTCCAGATGGTGTTCGTTTCTGCTCTATGTTTGTTAAGAAGGTTAAGGTTTGTCTGCCTTTATCAAATCAAAGCTCATTTGTTAAACTAAGGATAGCTATTATGTTAACAAATCATAAGTTGACCCTTTCTGTGATGGAGAATAGTTAGGCTAAGAAGCAATTATGATTCATTCCTTGTTACTCTCTACTGATTGTGTGTACGTGGCTGGGGAATTCCTTCATTTCTCTCCCTTTCGGTCAATATTGCGTACTATGAAGTTGTTCATTCTTGAACAGATTTTTCTTGCTTTAGTTTGTCTATATAAATAGCCCTTAACTCAGTAGATATAGAAAAGACAGGTTATTCCGTTATTCCCTGCTTTCACTGAAGAAATTTTGGTTGTAAAAAATGCTTCATTGGTTGCTATGCTATTGTCCTACCAGATTAATTTCTCTAATGTAATGTTGTTTTGGGAAGCTGAACTTGCTTTTGAAGTTTTTTGGACCTATTTATTTATTAGCTTAAGTCCTGAAAGTGTCCATGTTAAGATATTGATTGAAGAATGAATACCTGTAGCCTGAAAGTTAATTTTGACCACAATACAAGTGGCATTTGCTGGTGCTTTGTTTTTCGAAATCTTCGTTGATGTTCCTATGCATGCTTTTAGAGATTTCAAAGTGCTGCATTTATGGTTATTAGTGATTGTAATTCATGTCTGGCTAGATAGAGGGGAGTGTTGACTTATCCCATAAATGATGATGACAAAGGAAGTGAGGTTGTATTTGATACTTTCTCTAAATATTCCGTGCTCATTGCTTTTTGAAATATGGTGATACATATATGCTTTCATGAAAAATGAGATTATGACAGTGCATTTTACACCAAATGCATATAAATCTGCTAATAGTTGCATCTCTTGTATGACTATATCAGGGAGATCATCTTAATCATGTTTTTAACAGTGTAGTAAAGCTCTCTGTATGTGTCATAGGAAGTAGGAACTTCTGGAACAATATGCCAAAAGCATATTGAGCATGGTTATCTTTATTTAGGATTTGATCAAATCTCAGGGCTTCTTTTGGTCATATGGAAATGCTAGCTCAAATCTGCCTGCCTATGGGGCAAACAAAGGAATTGGTTATACCAAAGTAGCTAGATCTTGACCTTGTATGTTTTCATATGCTGTAAAATCTAACCCAAGAATTACCAAGGGAATCAACTTAAATTGGATTCTCAATTATGGTGTTGCATCATGACGAACTCCTTTTAATATTTGTTTAATTATCATGACCTGCTCCTTTAAATATATATTTCTAATTATCTTTTGTCAGGAAACTATTAGTTATATTGTATCCATTGTTAGGACCTAGAGTATTGCCATTAGTGCTATATCCTATATGTATGGTTATTATTATACAGGTTTTAATTTTTAGTCACTGTAGTTACCTATTACCTGCTCATCTTTCAGGTGTTAATGGATCTGGTAGCCATATTTGCTAAAACCCTGAAACTGAAAAAATCTCAAAAGAACCATTGCTCTTATGATATTTCCTTGCTGGCTCAGATCTTGGATCTTATTATTGACCTGTTTTTTTACTACTCTTTTAAGTATCATTACCTTTGTCTAGAGCAGCATCTTGTTCAGAAACTCCGTACTGTGTTCTTTGTCAAATGATTGTCTGGTGTATGATGTGTGCTGCTTCTGTGTCATCTAAGGTTACTGATAGATTAGTTGGAACTTGTTACAAATTGAAGTTATACTGTATCAGTCTATTAGAGAAGCAACTTATGAAGTTGTTCTTTCTTGATTTTTTTTTTCTTGATTTTTTTTTCTTTGGCTATAAATTAGCTCTGAACTCAATAGAAAAGACAGATTAGTTAGTCCGTGCTTGGTTGTAATCATGCTTCATTGGTGTCCTACCATCCTAATTTTCTCCATTTATTTTTGGGAAGCTTAACTTAGTTTGAAGTGTTTTGGACTTTTATTTTGATGATCTAACAGGTTAGGTCCTGAAAACCACAATGCAAGGTGGTGACATTTGCCAGTGCTTTGTTTGTTTGTTTTTTTTTTTGTAATCTATGTTGTTCTTTATGCATCTTTTTTGGGGTAATCTCAAAAGTGCTATGTTTGATTATAAATTTCAAAGTGTTATATGTTTTGATATTTCTCTACATATATGTTGCCCAATGCTTGTTGCAAAAATGACAGCATGGCTGGCTTTCTAGTGCATTTAACCTGCTAAAATGCTACAAAAATATGCTGTATGTGTTGTCATATGAGGGACATGATCTCAGTCATGTAGTAAAACACATTTTGCCAGAAGTATGGTTTGACATAGTCAACTTGTTCTTGCCTGAGACATTGCAAGATATTCTTGTATGAGATCGTGGATACAAAATATCACCAAATTTGAATTCAAGTAACAAGAACCCTAGTTCACAAAAAATCCAATTTATCACACGAATCCATCAAGGAACAAGAAATTGGATCTCAATCAACAAGATTTAAGACACTAATTTCACTTAAAAACACAAAAAAAACTCCTCGACTGAATCTACAATTAGTGTTTTGACCTTTGAAATCGAATTGGGGGCACTTGTTCTTCAATAATTCAATAGCTCTATTTCATAATGTATTGTCTAATAAAGCTCATTTGTGGTAATCCAAAGTCCGGATCATCTTTTATTTGCTTTTGCACTTTGTAAGAAGTAAAAAAGAGTTTTACATAAATTTAAAGGTTACATTATTTTGACAAATATACGCCAATGTAGAGAGTATGGGTTATACTAGCTCATTTTCTTGTGAGTTTGTTTCTTCATGCTTCATCGCGTTCTCCCGAATCATCAATAAGCGAACGCATCACACTTATGAAACGAAACGGTGGCTCCCCCACACATTGCTAGCGGCTACCTGGTTTTGCAACTAGTATCCTCCTTATTTGTAGACAAGACGACAACCGAAGTAAAGAATAAGTTGATTGATTTTTGTACTTGATCATGAGAGGACTAGGCCATACTCATGGGGATCTGATGGGCTGACACACCTCTATGGATCACTAGGACATAATCATGGGGTTCTTGCGGTAGTGTGACACAATTTGCTCGATGGACTACTCTTCTCCGGGTATATTTATCACCGTTTTTATCCAAAAAAAATCATTGTTTTTTATATGTTTAGTATTATATATGACATTACTTCTCACCCATGCAAAGGGTTGCACACCCCGATCCCGATCGACATGGGACAGAGAGGTTCGCATTGCAGGCCGGTGGGATCGAGGTCCATGGATTTCGGAGCAAGGAGAGTGTCCTGTGGTATTGAACACATTTAAACCGATATTGAGCAGGTATACGATTAACGTCATTTCGTTAGCATGTCTTATATCTTGCATTCAAACACTACTACCTATTTCATTTAAAATAAGGTTACATTCGTGCGATTTGGAGTTTAACACTTTTGAAACTTCTAAGATGAAATGAAAAGCACAATTTACGTAGTCAAAACTGTAAGATTTTTATCGATCTTATTATTATTAGTGGGATTACATATTATAGTAATCAATTATATTATATGACTAAATATATTAACGGGCTAATAAAAGTGATTCAATCAAGTAAAGCCCGTAGACTTTCATTAAGCGGTATGGGCTTAATGGGTGGATACCAGACTTTGGCCCAATAGGCTTAATGGGATTCTATTGGGTCATTATATAAACGTTATTAGGTTATGGTTCCCAATACGTCAAATCAATCAGCCGTTTTCCATTCTCTACCCATCAGAGAGAAAACCTAAAGAAACCCTAAGGAGGTTTGACTGAGGAAGACCGTATACCTGCGGCGCTCATTCGGATCGTAGATTCCGCACTAAAGTTTTCGTCCGATTGCTACTATGGAACCAGGTATGTAAATTCTAGATTCCTTAATAACCCTAGCATGATATCGATTCTTGCGTTTACGGTTTAGGAAATATGTTTATTCCAACAAGTGGTATCAGAGCAGCTATCATGTTAAGTTGTTAGGATATATTCGTTTTTGGTGTTATTTGAAAAGCTTACTACTTTATAGAATAACATCACGCCTTAATCTAAATATATATATGTTCATGTTTCGGTCGATCGATTTTTTTTTTCCCGGCTTTCTTTGCATATCGGTAACGATCGAATTTTTTTTTCGGCTTTCTTTGCATATCGGTAATCATCGTTAATTGATGTAATGTGTATTGAAAACCATACTTTTATAAAATTATTTATAAAAGCTGCAGTGCAGTGGGCGGTTTGCTCTTTGTTTTATTTATTTTCTATTTTTTTATTAAAGCTGCATTGAAAAGTGTTTATGCAGTACAACTTTTATAATCTTTCTATGCTTTCAATATTGTTATTGAAAGTGGGCTTTTCAATTTTTTTTTCATATGCAGCATATACGTGGGTAATATATATATACTCATGCGTATATGATTTTGTTTTTATATATATCTTTTTGTTACGGTTGTTTACACGTATATGTATGTATCTTTGATATATAAGATTTGTAAATAATATACGTAGCGTGGTTGCTCTTACGAGCGTAAAATTTTGGTCTTTTCCACTATATCTTAAAGGTTATTAAGTTTACTTTATCTTGTATCAGTTGAAGGTTATCGAGTGTAATATTTGGATTTTATTTACACGAGATCTATATATTTAAGTTATTTTAAATTAAATTGATTGAAACAATATGCTACTAAAGTAGTCTATGTTGTGTAAATTTATTTTAATTTAAAATTATAAAGGTTAGTGTATCGTTTGTTTATGCGGATATCAATCGGCCCAAAGGAAGGTTGATATTTGGCCAAACATTAAATACACTAGTGATTATACTTGTTTATGCGAATATTGATCGGCCCAAAGGAAGGTTAATATTTGGCCAAATAAAATCACATTAAGGATAATATATTGATTAATCAATTGTGCTTTCATTAATTATGCGGATATTGATCGGCCCAAAGGAAGGTCAATGTTTGGCCAAATAATGAAAGCGCATGCGACAATAAATAACGATAAATATAAAGGTTATCCATGTGAATGATAGTCGGTCCAAAGAAAGGCTATTGTTTGACCGGATTTATTATCAATATTTGATTGTTGCATTGAGAGTACTATTTACAATTGATATTTTGTGCAAACACTGAATGTCAAGTTGTGTTGGGTATCTTGTTTTATAAATTAATTGATTAATTGTGTTTTTCTTTGCTTTTATGTTTAGTTTCAGCAACTACTACTAATGTTTCTGCTCAAGTCAGTTCCATTCCAATGCTTAATGGGACAAATTTTAAGGTCTGGAAGGAGAATGTGGAAATCGTTCTCGGATGTATGGATCTAGACCTTGCGCTAAGGACTGAACGACCCACTTTGGCTGAGGATAACTCCAATGAAGCGAAAGTAGAGAAATGGGATCGCTCTAACCGCATGTGTCTTATGATCATGAAACGTTCCATTCCGGAAGCGTTTCGGGGCTCTATTTCTGAGAGCAAAGATGCTAAGGAATCCTTTGAGGCAATTCATAAATATTTTGCCAAGAATGAGAAAGCAGAAACAAGCAACCATTTGGCTGCTCTGATTTCTATGAGGTACAAAGGAAAAGGAAACATAAGGGAGTACATTATGGAAATGTCAAATCTTGCGGGAAAACTAAAGGCACTAAAGTTAGAGATAAATGATGATTTACTCGTGCATTTAGTTCTCCTGTCTCTTCCCACACAATTCAGTCATTTTAAGGTGAGTTATAATACTCAGAAGGAGAAATGGACTCTTAATGAGCTCATTTCGCAATGTGTGCAAGAAGAGGACAGGATAAAAAGAGATAAGACAGAAAGTGCTCACTTTGCATCAAGCTCTCAAAACAAATCAAAGAAGAGGGCTAAGGATACTGCAGCTGGTACACATGTGCAGAAAAAGGCGAAGAAGCAAAGTGATGAACTCACTTGTTTTTTCTGCAAAAGGGAAGGACATATGAAGAAAGCATGTCCTAAGTACGCTGCTTGGCGTGAAAAGAAGGGTAAAGTTCTCACTCTAGTTTGTTCTGAGGCTAATTTAGCTTCTGTACCTATTGACACGTGGTGGGTAGATTCTGGTGCTACTACTCACATTTGTGTGTCAATGCAGGGTTGCCTTTGGAGTCGACCACCAAGTGATGCTGAAAGATTCATCTATGTTGGCGATGGCAATAAAGTTCCTGTGGAAGTAATAGGGCATTTTAGATTAAATTTAAGTACTGGATGTCATTTGGATTTAAAGGATACTTTTGTTTCTCCGTTATTTAAACGGAATTTGATTTCTACTTCCTGTTTGGACAAAGGTGGATACCTTTGTAGTTTTGGAAATGGAAAATTCAGTATTTCCTTTAATTCGAATCTTGTTGGTACCGGTATTTTAATTGATCGTCTTTATATGCTAGAAACGGTTGCTTCCCATAATGAAATCCTGCACACAGATTCTAGAGGTACAAAGCGAAAATTGAATGAAGATTCTGGATTCTTATGGCATAAGCGCTTAGGCCACATCTCTAAACGGAGAATTCAAAGGCTTGTGTCAGAAGGAATTCTTGATTCCCTTGATTTAACAAACTTTCAAGTTTGTGTTGAGTGCGTCAAGGGAAAATTAACAAACGTAAGAAAGTTAGGTGCTAACAGAAGTACAGAAGTCTTAGAACTAATACATACGGATATTTGTGGTCCATTCCCTACAGTTGCGTGGAATGGTCAACAATACTTTATTACGTTCATAGATGACTACTCCAGATATGGGTACATTTACTTAATACGTGAGAAATCACAATCTCTGGATGTTTTTAAGGCTTACAAAGCTGAAGTTGAACTTCAACTTGGTAAGAAGATTAAAGCCGTTAAATCTGACCGTGGTGGAGAATACTATGGTAGATATGATGGATCAGGAGAACAACGTCCAGGACCCTTTGCTAACTTCCTAAAGGAGTGTGGAATTGTCCCTCAGTATACTATGCCGGGCAAACCCAGCATGAATGGTGTTGCTGAGAGGCGGAATAGAACACTATTGGATATGGTGAGAAGTATGATTAATCATTCTTCTTTACCTGAATCACTTTGGGGAGAAGCGCTAAAAACTGCAGTATATATCCTTAATAGAGTACCTAGCAAATCGGTAGCTAAAACCCCATATGAAATGTGGACTGGGAAAAAGCCCAGCATAAAGCACTTACACATTTGGGGATGTCCAGCTGAAGCAAGGCCTTACAAGCCTAACGAAAGAAAGTTGGACTCTAAGACAACTAGCTGCTACTTTGTTGGATATGCTGAACGCTCTCGTGGGTTTAAATTTTATGATCCCGCTACCCGATCATTTTTTGAGTCGGGAAATGCCAGATTTCTTGAGGATGTAGAATTTGGAGGGGAAGGATTAAGGAACGTCACTTTTGACGAAGTTGTCCTTGAGGAAGATGAATTTATCTCTCTTCCCAATATTGTTATTGAAAGTGATCAAGATACCACTCTTAAAACTCTTCAAGAAACAACTCCGGTTTTAGACAACAATGAAGTTCCTTCCATAGAGAAAATTCAACCACCTCAAGAAGTGCCTTTAAGGAGATCCGGTAGAGAAAGAAGATATGCAATTCCGGATGACTACATTGTATATCTAGTAGAACAAGAAGATCTTGTGGGAGAGATACCAGATGATTACATCGCGTATCTTATGGAACAAGAAGATTCTGCAGGCATTGCAGAGGATGATCCAATCAATCTTCTTGAGGCCCTTCAAAGTTCTAGCTCTCAATACTGGATTAAAGCCATGCAAGAGGATATGAAATCCATGAAGGACAATGACGTATGGGATCTTGTCGAGTTGTCAAAAGGTGCAAAACCCATTGGTTGTAAATGGATATTTAAAACCAAAAGGGATGCAAAAGGCAATATCGAAAGATATAAGGCTTGTCTAGTTGCAAAAGGATTCACTCAAAAGGAAGGTATTGACTTTAAAGAGACCTTTTCTCCGGTTTCATCTAAGGACTCTTTTAGGACAATAATGGCACTAGTAGCTCATTTTGATTTAGAGTTACATCAGATGGATGTGAAAACAGCGTTTCTCAATGGAAACATTGATGAAACCATTTATATGGTTCAACCAGAACATTTTGAATCCAAAGATTCAAAATCTATGGTTTGTAAATTGAAGAAATCCATCTATGGGCTTAAACAGGCATCAAGGCAATGGAATCATAAATTTCATCAAGTGATCACCTCCTTTGGATTTGAGGTGAATAAGGTTGAAGATTGTGTGTATCACAAATTCAGTGGGAGCAAATCTATCTTTCTGGTATTGTATGTTGATGACATACTATTGGCTTGTAACGATATAGGCTTATTGCACGAAACCAAGAAATTTCTCATTAGGAATTTTGAGATGAAAGATCTTGGGGACGCCTCTTTTGTCTTAGGAATTCAGATACTAAGAGATCGATCTCAAGGTATCCTCAGGTTATCACAAAAGGGCTATATCGAAAAGGTACTAAGCAGGTTTAACATGAAAGATTGCTCAGCTGGAGATACACCAATAGCTAAAGGAGACAAGTTTAGTTTCAAACAGTGCCCCAAAACAGATCTTGAAATAAAGGAGATGCAAAAGGTTCCCTATTCCTCAGTGGTAGGGAGTCTAATGTATGCTCAAGTTTGTACCCGTCCCGACATAGCATTTATTGTGGGACTTTTGGGCAGATACTTAAGTAATCCTGGATCGGATCATTGGAAAGCAGCAAAAAGGGTTCTCCGGTATTTGCAAAGAACGAAGAACTACATGCTGACTTACAAGAAATCAGACAGATTGGAGATCGTTGGATATTCTGATTCTGATTTTGCCGGTTGTATTGACAGTAGACGATCCACCTCAGGCTATGTCTTCATGTTGGCTGAAGGAGCTATATCTTGGAAAAGTGTCAAACAAACACTTGTAGCTACCTCCACTATGGCTGCAGAGTTCATGGCTTGCTTCGGAGCATCCATTCATGGGATATGGTTGCGTAATTTTGTCACAGGCCTACGTGTGATTACTGGAATTGAAAGGCCATTGAAGTTATTTTGTGACAATAAGGCTGCAGTTTTGTTCTCCAATAACAACAGAAGCTCTGTAAAGGAGAAGCACATTGACATCAAGTTCTTGTCATTGAAGGAAAAAGTTCAAAGTGGACAGATTTGTATAGAACACATAAGCACAAACTCCATGATTGCGGATCCGTTAACTAAGGGGTTGCCTCCTAAGGTTTTTTATGAGCACACTGCTCGTATGGGGCTTGACAGTTTTGTAATCCCTTGACTTAGTGGGAGTTTGATTAGATGTTCTATGTTTATAGTTTATGCATAATAAAGTTGCCGTCATTTATATTTTGAACTAAAGGTTGTTTTGGATTGATCTCCGAATAAAGAAGAACCAGTTGAAAATAGACATGTTTATGAGATCACATTTCATGTAATTTTCATGCCACTCATCCATACTTGATCTATGTCATCGAATATACTAATGTGGTGAACACGGAAGGTTTAGTCACGATGATGTGACGAAAGCCGCCGTGATCTCATATTGATATATGAGGTGGACCAGATTGATTAAAGGATAAGTCTACATAAAATTAGTCATTACGTGTACACATAAAGAATTTTGGATAATATAGTTGTTTATTTAATATGTAGCCCAAGTGGGAGATTGTAAGATTTTTATCAATCTTATTATTATTAGTGGGATTACATATTATAGTAATCAATTATATTATATGACTAAATATATTAACGGGCTAATAAAAGTGATTCAATCAAGTAAAGCCCGTAGACTTTCATTAAGCGGTATGGGCTTAATGGGTGGATACCAGACTTTGGCCCAATAGGCTTAATGGGATTCTATTGGGTCATTATATAAACGTTATTAGGTTATGGTTTCCAATACGTCAAATCAGCCGTTTTCCATTCTCTACCCATCATAGAGAAAACCTAAAGAAACCCTAAGGAGGTTTGACTGAGGAAGACCGTATACCTGCGGCGCTCATTCGGATCGTAGATTCCGCACTAAAGTTTTCGTCCGATTGCTACTATGGAACCAGGTATGTAAATTCTAGATTCCTTAATAACCCTAGCATGATATCGATTCTTCCGTTTACGGTTTAGGAAATATGTTTATTCCAACAAAAACACCCATGACAAACCCTTCATTGCAGTTGCTTGTATCTTGTAGCCTTTGGTTTTCCCTTTTTTTAATGTAAACTAAAACCCTAGAGGTAACACATTTCAGAAATCTAACAGAAAGATTCAAGCAACTATACAAGCATGATGATTGATGATTGATGATCTTGCCCAGCTAAACTAAGCCAACCATCCAGGGCTACTAACCCCGGCCACTAACTCCTTACCATACCCTCCTACCCAGTCACTTGGTTTCTCGATCAAATTCTCAAGTTCTCGAACAAACTTCAACTGTGTAGCCCCAGATTCATCAGCTTCACTCTCGCATATAACGTCGTCTTCCATAAGCTTCTCCCAAAGTACGAAGTTGCTTGACATCAAATCTGGACTACTCATCTCTTCATTCAGATTATAATTCATCTCAGACTGAATTTCATCAATCTCTTCTTTGTCACTCTGAAGAACCGGGTCCATAGCATCCAACGACAAAGAACTCTCGTTGCTTTCGTTATCCATCACGAGTCTCCGCTTCTTGAATACTCTTTCACTAGCAAGATTCATCCTCTTCTGCTTATATGTGCTAACTAAATGTTGTACTAAAGAAGATTGTGTCATCAATTTGGCTATCAACACCAGCATTTGGCGCTGCCTCCACTCGGCGCACGCTGCACGCTCTTCCATGGACATAACATGCTTGTTAGTCTCCTCTTGTTGCTGTTTGAGGCCTAGGATTTCAACCCTCATCATGTCTTGCTCGTTCTTCAGCTTCTCGACTTCGGTTTCTCGAACCGTAAATCTCTTGCTGTTGTTGTTGCTATTTTGCCCCTGGTTTCGTCTCTTGATCGTCTTTAGCAAGTGCTTTTTGCCTCTTTGAAACCCGGCATTTGCAAACTCCCATCGGTCGAGATGGACCTTCCTGAATCCCTTCAATTACACAATCACCAAAACATTGTTAAGATTGCACCAGACAGCTTAGTAAAAAAAAACTAATGAGCACAACTAGGACCGAGCATTTTTCCAGTTCGGTTTGTAGACCGTACCGGACCGAAAACAACATGTCTAGTCTTCGGTCCAACCAAATTGGTCCACAGTTTATTTTTTTTAAAAACTTTTTTAATAGAAAATACTGGAAATATTTTGTTTAGATACTGGTCCGGTCCGGTATAGGACCGGATCTATAATTTTGTAAATATTATAAGTTTTCGGTCCATCCGGTCTGCCTTGTCCCGGTCCGAAACTATGAACAGTACTAAGCACAACCCGGGTGACCGGTCCAGTCAAACCGCCATAATGAAATTTAAAATATGTAGACCGGTTAATGTTACTCTAGGCTTTTGCCAAATACGGCACAGTCGGAAGACTCGGAACTATGATTTATTTTAAAAACCCGGTCTAAGCCGATCCAGATCTTAAGTTACGATCTCAAGCCCTAAGCAGGGCAACCCTAAAAAGTAAATTAAAAATCAGATGATCGGTGTTGTTTAGAAAGCACTAAAGAAAGTATAAACCCTAAAAAGTAAATTAACAGTCGAGAGGTGAGCCGATGATCAGATATCTGGAGTTTGAGAATGAATTAAAAATAATGAGATATAGTGAAGACGAAAGAAATTGGTTAAGCACATACATAAGTGTTGAGCTGACGAACGAAGCTTGAAAAGTTTCCATGCTTGAAATACTTTGGAAGCAGCTTCATAGCGAACTTGTGCGGATCCCACACAACAAAGCTACTACCCAAATCCGATCCACCGCTCCACGAAACAATCGGGTCGGTTTCCGGATCCTCCACCATCTCAAACGTCTTCCTCAGAAAAGGCGGTGGTCCGGTCTCGTGTAGCCCGGCGAACTCCGACGGAGATCTCGAAACCCGACATCCCGTGAACCCAGCACCGCCGGTCAAAATTACCGGGACATCCGTGCTCAGATCATCGTCGTCGAGTTCGAGTTCTTCTTTGATTACAATAGGGTCGGACTCTGTTGGGAATGGAAACGAAAGCTGATCTTTTGCTACCATGGTTTTGAAATTTGGTTTTCTAGGATGAAGTTGAAGGTGTTGTTTTTGTTGAGGAGAGTGAATGAATCGAATGGGGGAGAAATAGCGGTTCAATTAAGCTCGTCACTAGCTAGCTGGAAAGTAGTTGCTATAAAGGGAAGATTTAGGGGGTGACATGTGTTGCGAAGCGCAGCGTTTAGATTACTCCTGTCCCCACCTACTAAATCCATACTGCTTTTTCTTTTTCTTTTCTTTTTTTTTTTTCTGATTCTTTTCTCTGATGATTGTAGAAGATCGAATTCAATTACACGTCTGATATGCTACTTTGTTTTGGATGACTTCGCTTAATTTCATCCACAAGCTTTAGTCAATTTAAACGTTCAAATCCTCTATTATCATTTTCTTTAACTATTTAACTTTATTATCTTATTTTATATATATATATATATATATATATATATATATATATATATATATATATATATATATATATATATATATATATATATATATATATATATATATATATATATATACATAAAGCTTTTTAACATTTAAAAAGATATCATAGTAGATTTTTCAGTATATGAGAATAAGTAAGTCATCATAGTAACTTACTCACGGTTGCTTTGTAATGTTTCGACCGATTATATTTTCAAAGATAGTTGAAGAGGAAATAAGAAAATAAAACAAAACGATCATTTTATAACTTTTGTACAAATTTGGGACTTTAATATTAATAGAGGTATAAATATAAGAGAGAAGCTTTTCTGGAGTACTCAGATCCACATACGTTTGGGTCCATTATCTCAAATTATTTGTGTCATTAGCTGAGACTAATGTAATATCCATTATCTGTATACTTGTAATAAATTTGATAAACTTGAGGGATCAAATCATACATCGAGAGGATTTTAACGTCTACACACGCATTATGCATAATAACTTAATTATGTAGGAAAAAATAATTTAAATTATTATGTCAGGTGACATGCAGCCAAATCAAGAAGAAAGTGACATTGCGCATAAGTACATAAGCAACGTGGTGTCTAATTTAATATTGAGATAGAAATATAAAATAAATTAACTATCGGCAATACTTATTTCGTTGCAAGTCAAAATGATGGTTGTAGAAGTTACCTGATGGTGTCAATATCGTGTGAAAGTTAAAGGTTCAAATTCCTAAAATAAAACCGAATTTGAATTTAGCTGAGACACCTGGAGGTTTAGAAAAAATTCCAAAAATAAAACCGAATTTGAATTTAGGTCAATTGTGGAAGCTGAGACACCTGGAGGTATAGGAGGATAGGATGGAGCCCACCTCATTGGAGTTTGCAAAAGAAGCCATCGGTGGGAGGAGGGTACGTGGCGTTTGGGCGAGGGAAGCCTATGATGGGGAGTGGGTATAGTCATGGAGAGTTAAGGGATGGGACTTGGGAGGGCTCTCCTTTCTTGTTGGACGAATCAAGGCCACAATTTTTATGCCTTACCATGCTTCTTGCTTCTTCTTTTCTATTTTTTAATTATTATTTATTTCAAAAGGAATTTGATTCAAGATATCAAAATAATTTGGGGATTTAATGGGTGAATAGGAAATCGAAAACAAGCAAGTTCGATCAAAGAAGAAGCAAATTAAAATAATAAAGTATTTAAGTTTAGAAAATACTACGAACTTTGTAGAAAAATAGTTCATTTTTTAAAGTAATATCAACTTTTATACTTTGTAGTTGTTTTAACAACTGATTATCATGTTTATTTGTATCTTGGCTATTTAAATATTACTTTGAACAAAAATACATACAAAAGCTCATCCATATTTCTTGATAATTTGTACGGAGTATTTTATAACAATATTTCTTACTTTTATTACGCAAAATGCTCTTGTTTTCCCCAAATTTCTACGGCTAATTTCCATCCCTAATCCTAACCTCATAACCTGTACTATTTAGGTCGGATTTTCATGAAGTGTCTTTAAGGCTACAACCAAGAAAGATATCAGATTGATGCAGGACAGATCAAATTCCGGTCCGGACTGGACCTGGACCGGTTTGGACCGGAAAGCTGTTAATAGGGGTTTGCCAATTTTATGAAGGGTCCAATTCTGAGGCCCAAAAATATAAAGAAATTTGGTCCAACCAGTCTGGGCTGAACCAAACCTGGACCAAAAATCAAGTTCGGTCAATAACAGTTTTCCGGTCCAGTCCAGATGGGATGAGATGATGCATTTTAATGGAACTCTAAACAACACGAAGATCTTACTATAAAGTTGAGACAAACAAACCAAAGACACTTTCCAATACGTTTAGAACCGCAACATTCAAATTGGGAAAAGGAAGTTCAAAGGATGATGATCCTGTACAACAAAAGAATAGGCAAGAGAGAATGGAGGCTTGAAGACAAGAACTTGTATAAAATCCTAGAACTTGACTGAATTTTTGCCCCAAGTTTCCGGAAGAGAAAAATATATGAAAGACAAGGAACTAACACAAACACATTACAGATACACAACAATATTTTGCACAACAAAGGAGCCCCAAACACAAGGTGCAAGACGAAAGGTTCAAGCCTCACCGGATAAAGCGACAGAAAACCAGTCTGCCACTGTTGACTGAATCTCAGGTTGAAAATCTAAAGACAAAGCCAGTGGAGTTACCGTAACCTGCCAAAACCAGAACGTGGGTTTAGTTATGGAAGATCCGTTTATAATCTACAAATGAGGGAGGGGAGAAGGGATTCACAGAAAGCTCACAAATCCATGATCCAGGGCTTTGAAATCTAGATCCTCTTCACCGTCCTCACATTCCTTATCTAGGACCTGGATTGAACAATAAAATCATTTGTAATGCTTACCGAACCAGGAGATCAACTAAGTAAAGATGGAAAGCTTCGTAATCTTGACATACCTCTAGACGGTAGCATTTTCGAACTATTTGGTCAGAACTTGGTTTCCCTGCAACCCCTACTGACTCGACTTCAACATTCTTCCTGTTAGTATTTAGTCTGCGAGCTGCACCCTATCAAATAATTGCAAAGTAATGATTATAGGCTCAATGAAGTTTGAAAACCAATCATCTAAACAAGGAAAGACTATAGAGGGAAAAGATGAGGTTGTTACAGCTGCAGATGCATCTCGACCTAGCTGTGCAAGATGAATACCAAGACTTTGCTGACTGGACATGAAGTTCGCAGCAGAAGGACGTTTGTAAGAAGAAACGGCTTTCCAGGACAGACTGGGCCTCCACATGCTCTGCCTTGTCACCTTGAAACCCTATAAAATGGCAAAAAAATGGTTTATCTTTGGCTTCTTGCAGATTACAGGATACATTCTTAAATTTCTTAACTAAAAGAAAACGGCATGGCTTAGAGAGTGAGGTACAGACAAAATCAAGTTGCAGTAAAAAATTTCCACAATGAGTAGAACGAGCTATTCTAGGACTTCAAATTCTGAGAATAGCCTGGCATCAACACTTCCAAAATTTATCTTGATACCAAAGTGCATCATACTATAAAAAGTATAAAGATTGATTTCCCATAGTTGAAGCATTGATAAAACAAGGGAAATACCACCGATTTGTCATAGAAAAACTTCCTCTACAATTCGCAAGACTGATTGTTTAATATATGATGCAATGACACAATCAACACCAAATGCCCCCCCCCCCCCCCCCCCCCCAAGATTCCAAATTTATATAACAGTTATAATCAGAAAACAGACATAATAACATATTAACATGGGGGAGGGGGTTCATACGAGAAACCTCTTCAGGATAAGATCGGTGGATGAGTAAATAAAAGTTCATGGAAACTAATAAGTAATATCCCATGGTCTTCAATTTAAAGAAAAGCCTTATGTTCTTTTATTCCAAGATACTATGATCACTTATAGTACAGAGATATGCATCAACACTTATAATAGTAGAGAAAATATCAAAGCAGCCGTCCAGCCAGGACAGAGAATTATTCTGTCGAAATGAAACCTTGGATCCAATGGACTTCAACTATGATGAATTACATACTTTCATTCCACAATATTAGTAGTCTGTCATGTTTCAGACATTTCAAGAAACACTTGAATAAAATCAGAGCGTACCAAAATTGTCTTGATGACACATGGAAAAGGGTTCCATATCATAGGTTTTTTCCTGATTTTTTTACTGCAGGGCTTTAAAGATTAATCATAATATTACAAACAACTAAAGCTATTAGTTGCCTATCATGTTTCAGACAATTAAAGAAACACCTCAATAAAATCACAGCTACCAAAATTGTCTTGATGACATAAATATTATAGGGTTTTTTTCCTAACTTAATTTACTGCAAGACTTTTTTAGTTGAACGTTCCAATATTTTGAAAAAAACAGACAGTTATTCTTCTTTAAAGATTAATCATAGAACTTCATAACTAGATACAACCCCAAAGCAAGGACTGTATTGACTTATTAAATAGTACATTTTATCTAAATTATTTCATGAAACTTCAATTTATTAAATATTACATTTTACCTAAAATATTTCATGGAACTTGATCTTCATAATCTGAATGGACCAGACACGTAATCCTAGTCAAAATCCAGAGAAATATATATGCAGCTGCAAATCTATCTACGTTTCAGCAGCAAAAGAACTTACTAATTGTTGACTTCACATTCCTGCAAGGATACTATCCCTAAATACTATTACAAACTCCTATACCTTTAGAAAATGTAGGCCATATTTTGGGAAAAAGAAAGCTGGGGAGCCTGGGGTGAAAAGAAAGCAGAAGTCGCTAATTTCTCTAATCTTTCATGTTCACTAAATATTCTCCATTATGCTTTCTCCTGATTTCCTTTCTCTTTAGTTGTGCTGTTAAGTTTAATTCATATACTTTTAATTTAGTAGCTGGAAAATGAAATGGGACAATAATTTTTTTTTTCCGTCGACTTGATAAAACAACATATTCTGATTTTAATGTTATAATATATGTAAAGTTACACCGAAAAGAATGAGGCTCGTACACATCAGCTGTAATCATTTCTGCTAGAACAAGCCAACAATGACAGTCTAGCAATGTCACAAGCATTAAAAGTCCACTTTCTTTTGGTCAAAGTAATGCTTGTACTGACAGGTATGAAGAAATTAAAACAAAAAACAGAACAAACCTTGTTTGTAGATGGAGAGACAGGAAGTTCTACATTCAATACGCAGCCTCTTGGAAAGTCGCCCTTCTCAACATCTCTTAGCACCGCGTTAATAAGTGGTAAGCAAACATCAACTGCATCCTTAAAATCATTTTCAGAGCTCACATCCTTCTTCCTAAGACAAAGGGATAATCTAATAGTTCAAAATGATGAAATATGGGAGCATTCAACAAAGGAATAACACAAAGAAAACTCTACTGACCAGTTCAATGATATACAAAGAGCTGGTATCCCATGTATCAATGCCTCTCTTGCTCCAGCAACAGCACCAGAGTACAACCTGAGGAGGTTTAGGACTGTTTAAGAAATGACGTTCTCATTATAAAGTTGCATTCCTCCCTCTCCCCACAAAGAGTATCCCATAAATAATCACATATAAAGTCAGATTTACAAAATTTTTTAAAATCAGGTGAACCCTCAGCCTTCCAAACATTGCAAAGCATACAGAGAGCAAGAGGGAAAATGCTAAGGGAAGAAAGGTAAAACTAGCCAAACCAAAAAGATACTGACATGTTCAGGCCGGAGCTTGCACCCTTATGGATTCCACTAATGACCTGAAAAAGTAATTTACATTTTAAAATACAACATACTCCCTACAGTCTCAATCAAACATAAGAAGTAAACCTACCAGAACAGGTTTTGACCATGAGAACAGTGTTTGAGATAAAGCTAGGGTCACACAATCTGCTGGTGTACCTGATGATCAAATCTCCACCAAGGCACTTTGTTGATAACGAAGTCATCCCATAATTTAATCAAAACATGGAAAAAGAAGACAAATCTGGTCATTTATAAACAAGGTATCCAGTTCAAACATTACATTGACATGCTCCCGAGCTCGGCCAAGTAAATGAAACAGCTAGTCAATTGATATAGATGAACCTATTCAACAACCATATACCTTCACCCTAAGCAACCAAATAAACATTTTCGATTTTTTAAACCAAGTCCTTCGAAAACTTTGCATTTCTTAAGTCAAGATAAAAAAAAGGATAGACTCTCAAACACAATGCTTCACCGAAATATTTGCAACTTTGAACACGAAACAAGACGATGATTATTGTTGAACATCCAATTGCAAAGCTTATTACCAGAAACCTCATAAGAGGTGGTGGCTCCACTGATTTCAGTTGAAGTAACCTCAATCGTCTCCCTTACAGTCAACGAATGACCAGAAGCAGATTTATCACTACACATCAAAGCAATCCAGCATCATGAACCCGCATACCAAAACTAAAATCTCCACAAACATCAAACAGTAAATCAAGAAGAAGAGGTCACTAACAATTGCGGAGCGCAAACGTTGACCTCAACGCGACCATCGCTAACGAGACCATTAACAAGAGAAACAAGCCCCGGCGACTCGATTCCGTCGGCATTAGTAATCAAAACCACCGGCCTCTTCTCCGATTCCTCCAAATCAACAACCGGAGCAACTGATTCCTCCTCCTTCACCTCAGCTTGAGCTTCTTCTCCGCCGTTGGCGCGAGAAATTAGAACTTTCTGAAGATTCGCGACTAGCGAAGCCGGCAACGGATTCCTGTTCGTTGACATACTGAATTGATAGATCGATGGAGAAGCTGAAACCCTAGAAACTAATAAGGTGAAGAAAAGGCGGTAGGATATTCGATTGATAGGGTCAAGGAATTGGGATTTGGGAAGTTTGAGAAGAGAGAAACGGAGGTTTCTTCTTCTGGAGATTGAAGAAGGGGGAGAAGAAAGAAAAATTCGAGACTGATGTATCGGTTATATATAATTTGACGGTGAAATAATAACGGTGCCAGTTGTATCCTGCATGGCAATAAATAAAAAGTTTAATTATTTAACAAAATGATTATGGGTAAAGTAAAGAAGCGAGTAAATTGCATAAAACAGCCAGAAGTTTGGAGTTGGTGTAAAATCTAGTCCAAGTTTTGGTAAGTTATGAATGTCTCAAACTCTCAATTATAAGTTTTGGTGTAATACCACAATGGGTCCGTGTATTGTTACGCTGGGATTATTGTAAGGGTTTATAATCACAAAATAATTCAATAACTTTTGTTGTTAAAAGAATTATAAAATAATCCTAAATTTCACCTACTTGAATAATATGAAATAATCTCTATGATTCTAGTTCACCGAACTAAAGCTATTATACTTTCCACCAAAAAAAACTAAAGCTATTATACCAGTGTATGGATTATGAGATTGTCATAGTTGAAATCTATGATGGACAAACACGGACACAGAAACGGGAAACAGATACGGCGAGAAACGGGGAAGCGGCATCTCAAAAGCATAGAAAACGGGGACACGGCGAAAAAGAAACAAATAATATATCATTTTAAAGCTATTTAAATGTAGAATTCATGTATCATAATGAGATACATATATATGGAAAACTCATGAGTAAATAAAAATATTAACATGACAAAAAAATAACCGCAACAAAAGCTTTAAAACAAACATTTTAAATATTTCAAAACATAGAAATAAAAATATTTTGTCTACCAATCTCAAATAAACATATTTAGTTTCAAAATTGAAAAAACGAATATTCATTTTTCAAATCAACAAGAACCGAACAGCATGACCAACCAAGGAAAATAATATAAAAAAACTGTAAATTAGAAAAAGTGAAACTATTAGAATAACGCACTCGACGACCAATAAAGAAAGATTCAACAATAAATTAGTACTCAAAGATTCAAAATTAATTTATGAAATCATAAGAAGAAGGGAGAGAAGAGTCGGCCAGCGGAACAACAATATTTCAACATTAGACCGAAGAAGAAGAAAATCGGAGTCGTGCTTCCGGCAACAACAATTTCACAAGTGGCCATGTGGGGCTAGATTTAGTCGGAAAAGAAAAAGATTCTTTAAGTTTTTTAAAATTTAATTTTGTTTTTTAGCCTTAAAATATAGGGTAAACTTTCGTTGACCATGTTTTGACCGAACACAATCCGTGTCCTCACCATGTCCTAGATGTGTCCTACCTCTAAAATGTGTCTTGACCGTGTCTGAGCCGTGTCTGAGCCGTGTCTTGCAGTGTCCGTGTATCCGACACAGCAAAATACGGGAAACTCCGTCTGCTAAAAGTTTCCGTGCATCAGAGGTTGAAATCAACCCAAATGTTAATCTATTTGTGCTAGGATTTAGTTATTGTATTTTTTCATCAAAGTTGATCATATTAAATTATTAATATTGTTTTGGTCACAGAAATCATAAGTCACAGTAAACTTTTAGCATAACTAGTAGAATTTAAATTTTTAATTTCTCGTTCACAACACTTTTTTTGTCTCAAAATTTTAATTTTCTCGTTCACAACACCTCTTTTCATCAATGGAAAGGAGGCCCAATCTAGAGTCGAAAATAATCGATCATCTCGATCTCCCACGGAAAACTCCACAAACCTTGGAACGCCTTGATAACAAAAAAGATTACCACATTCGATTTCGATCTTTTTACTTTGGTAGTTTTTTGAAGCCCTGATCTGAGAGCATAAACTTCAATTTTTTATTACCGAGTCAAAGTGATTTTTTGTCGCATCGAAGATAACAACCTCACCCTTATGATTTCGAATCACAAAGCCAATGAATGTTATTCCTGAATCGAGATTAGATCTATCAAAATTAAGTTTATGGAACTCAAGTTTTGGTTTATCCCATTTAGAATTGTGTTTCTTCCTTTTGGGAGGGTTAAAGTCCTTTTGTTGTTGTTTTATATCGTAATCATCCTCATCAATCGAGTTTTGATGAAGCTGAAAACCTTATTATGATGACCAATCAGCTCATTCCCGAAAATGATTTTGTTCTTAAAAAATCATATGCTCCACCAGATAGTTGCGAGACATGCAAAGTTGTTAACTCCAATCTTATTCTTTATTTCTCGTAGGAAGTCACGAGCTTTTTTATTAACAAGATTAATGTTGTTAAGTTCGGTTAAAATTAACTTGACGAATTTGGCAAAGACAAGACGCGACGTGCCACATTCCGATCTTATTTGTATTGAAGTTAACATCTTACAAAACCATTTCTTTTTACCAATTTGTGGAGCTAAAATGAATCCCTCACCTCAATGGAACGAGGACCATCATGACAAATCTCACATATCTTAATGACCTCCAATTATTTAGCTAAAAAAATGGGTAATTTTAGTAACTAGGCATTTTTGAAAAACTATAGCAGTAACTAGACTTTTCAATGTTTCAATTAAGTAAATATATCCCAACCTTTTGTAATTATTCTCAAACTCTACACACTCTTCTCTCAAGGGGTACATTTACTAAACACAAAACTAGAAAAAACCTAGTAAACCAAATTGTTTCGAAAAAAATTAACACTTATCCATAATTTGTGATTGGTGGTGACATGAACGCTTAGGAGAACGATAAAAAAAGAAGTCATAAATAACAATCGCACGTACATTATCGAAGATGATAAAAGGTATCTCTGATAGTACTTAGTACATCTAATGATCTAAAATGTACATAGTTTGAGCTATGTTTCATAACTTTGAAAGTTTATGCTAATTTCCATAATTGTCCAAAAAAGATGAGAATACGTTGAAAATGAAGGTGATGAAGCAAGGGGAATGACCAAAAAGCACGTCTATACTACAACTACCAATCGAGATCTGGTTTGAAAGCGTCCAAAGATGCTGATTGAACAGTAGTCGGTATTTACCAGTTTGCACATGGTGGGGAATGATTTTTCTGACGACCGATTACTATGTTAACCGGAAATCCAGGATTTACATACCTACAAATTCGGTTATAAAATATATAATAGATCCTTATAATAGATCCTAGATCACTGACTATCTTTCTTACAGAAAAAAAAAAAGACTATTTTTTTATAAAAATTTTCATATAAATATATAGCGGCGGTCGCAGGATTTTAAAAGGGGCGAACATTTATTTTCGATAAATATATCTATGAAAATAAAATAGCGATAAAAACAAAGTCAATATATCATCTACTTACAATAAACAAAAATACAAATTTCTTTTTTAAAAAACATTACGCTTAAAAGCGCGGTCGTGTATATATATATATATATATATATATATATATATATATATATATATATATATATATATATATAGTATAGATCCTATGAGAACACTCCCTAACGTGAGAACATGAGAACAGATTCGTAATTATTATTAGTTTTGTTACGAATGTGCCATATCGTTTAATGTATTATTCGTAGTTATTGTTGGTTGAGTGGATTATTCGTAGTTATTGTTGGATTCCTAATTATTATTATTCGTAGTTATTATTATTTTTGATATCTACTCTAAATCTCAACCCTTAATATATATATATATATATATATATATATATATATATATATATATAAGAAAATAGTTGCCCTATAGGCGCGTCTATAACCGCGTTTCTTTAGTTTTTTTTTTCAAAAACGTTATACTATAGCCGCGAGTCTAGGACCGCACCTCTATTTGTGTTTTTATTATCTTTATTTTGGATATTAAAACATTGTCTTCGACAACGCGTTTTACAATTAAGAGTGCGGTCTAAGACCGCGCTTCTACTCCAAACAACAAATCTCGTGCATTTTGGTGAATTATTTTACTCCGAGCCTAAAACGGGAAATTCTTTTGAAGTATCGTTCACTTCGACGAAAGATCCAAAAAAATATTTAAATATAACACAAGAATTGTGTTTTCATATTTTGCTTATAACTTTTCTCCAAACTTAAAGTATATATATATATATACTTTGAGTTTGGAGAAAAGTTATAAGCAAAATGAAATCACAATTATATATATATATATATATATATATATATATATATATATTTGTATCATACCCATGGTTTATTATCAAATACCCACTTATAGATTTATAAAATTAAAGCTTTAAACTATAAAAAGCTATAACTTGTGGCAAGGAAATGTTCAACTAAACTGACTTTATTTTTAAAAAAAAATTCTTTTGCATATTTGCTTAGAGCAGAAATTTAATGATGCATTAGAAATTTATTATAGCAGTGATTATCGGTGTAAAGGCTAGTAGGCTAGTATGCTTGTGATTATTCTTCTTGTTGCTGCAGTAACATAGTTTATGTGGTTCTTGGATTGGCTCTCAGTTTGTCTCTAGTTTGACTAAAGTGGAGGAGAAGACTTTGAAATTTTGACTGCATGATTAGGCTAGTAATTGCAACCCAACGATTTAGGCTATTTTTCACATGTTTTGAAAGTTGAGCAGCTTCACACACTCTACTAACTGGTTTTTGATTCTCCACCTGTAACAACGTACTGAGCAATAACCTCATTTAAAATCACCTTCTCTTCCGCTTTCTGTCAAACTAGATCCGGTGGTGGGTATATCCGGATATATCTTATACAACTTTTTCTTTTCAAAAACCTGATTTATATCTGATGATTCGAAAATTTTTCCGGATGGATTGAACTTAGATCATCAATTGACGGATATTTCCGGATTTATAGATTGGAAACTTTTGCTCACCCCTAGCTACACAATAAATCGATGCCCACTAGAGAAGAGTTGAATCCCTAAAATTGATGGTGTTAGTAAAGTGAGAGAGTAACATTGATAATGGTAGATATTTGTGAACTGAAGGCACAAATTGAAAGTTGTTTATTTCACTGATCAATTATTGTTTATATAAACAAAAATAAATGCACAAAACACAAACTAACAAATACAGGGATAAGCCAAATATGCGGCCCGTTATACAGCTCAATACTGTAACACTCCTCCTCAAGCTATATGTGTGATTCAACAATTACAATATTCTCACTCCTCATCAAGTTGGAGTTGTGAAAGTTGTTGTTGGAGCGAAGAGATGCAAGGACTTGATGGACCTCTCTCCTTTCGTTTTTTTGTTGTCGTCGATATGACGCCGATAAGTTGAGTCATAAGACGTAGATAGATTAGTGTCATAGGGTAGGTTGAACCCTATATGCAAGTAGATTAGCGTGTTAGGGGCCCTAAGACGCAAGTTGGTTACCGTACTAGGGTAGTTTATGGGACTTCGGACGCATGGAGATTAATGTCCTAGGGTAGGTTATGAGCTCTAGGACGTAGGTAGATTAGCGTCCTAGGATAGTTTTGTGCTCTAGGACGCATGTTGATTAGCATCCTAGGGTAGGTTTTAGGTCCTAGGACGCATGTTGATTAGCATCCTAAGATAGGTCTTGACCCCTAGGACGTAGGTAAGTTTTGGGCCTAGGACGCAAGTAGAATAGTGTCCTAGGGTATGTTTTGGGTCCTAGAACAACGCATGTTGATTACCGTCCGAGGGTATGTTTTGCGTCCTAGTACAACGCATGTTAATTACCGTCATAGGGGAGGTTTTGGGTCCTAGGACGCAAGTTGATTAGCGTCTTAGGGTAGGTTTTGGGTTCTAGGACGTAGGTAGATTAACGTCCTAAGGAGTTGATACGAAGAGATGAAATGAGGACTTGATGGACCATCTTACCTTCTTTGGTATTTGTTTTACAAAGGTTGGAGATAACAACACACAAGTAGAGTCGGCAACACAGGTATTTGTTTTGTAAGCTTTAAACTATAAAAAGCTATAAGACTCTAAGAGTAATGTTTTTTCGTGGCCAAGGGATCTAGACGCCGACAACAGTGAAAGGTTAGATCCGGTAGTGGTTGGGTATTTGGTGGTGTGAGAAAAAGATCTGAATTAAGAGAAGTTAGGGGAGAGAAGAGGAGACAAAGATGAAGAAGATTATATTCCAATACGATGTATAAGAGCTCTGAATTTCTTGTGGAGACAATAAGAAGAAACATGAAACAAACAAGTGAGGTGTCAAACTCTAAGGACATGTAATTACCATAAAACGTGAACGGTAAATTAAATAATATTCGGCTATAAAGGTAAAAGAGGAAACATTGTTCATTAGAACAATTCCCACTTTTAATATAGTATAAATACATATAGATAATAGGTAATTGATATATAGTACTTAATGTACAAAAGAAAATTGCTATAAAAAGTAGTGTTATCTAATGAAAATAGGAAATCAAGACACCTCATGCCAAATTATACTTGTGAATTATGATGTTTGCTTCTAGTAGGTGGAAACCTACACAAGACCTTTTAGAGATTGTAGTGTATGTAGATCATGTTACGTGTGGAAGCGGTTGGTTTCGGTAACACTACTCTTTGTATGAACTATAAGGGATGCTTCCGTGTGGAAGCAGTTGGTTTCGAAGGCGGTGTTTGGCTCCTTTGGAACAATGATAAGTTGAGCATCAGTGTCATGAGTAGTAGTAAGTATTATATCCATGCTAAAGTTGTGGATAGTATACAGTTTTCTAGTTGTTTATGCCCCTCCAGATGTTAGGAGGCGTAGGGAGTTTTGGAGTGCTCTATATTGTGAGATAGCTTCCATCTCTGACCCCCTCATTGTTTGTGGAGATTTCAATTGCATCTGCTTCCTTCATGAGGAACAAGTTGAATCCGGAAAGCTTCATGCTGACTTTGAGGTTTTCAATGAACTTGTCTCCAATCATGGGTTGATTAACCTTGGTTATACTGGTGCGGATTTCACTTGGGACGATAGCACGTCGGCAAGGAGGAATGTGCTCAAGCGCCTTGATAGAGTGTTCATGAACCAAGAAGGCCGCATGAATTGGCCCAATGCTCATGTTAGGCATCTCGCACGGTTTTCTTCTAATCACTCGCCTCTCCTTTTGACTTTGGATCCTCCCACCGCCTATAGGAGAGAGAGGAGACCTTTTAGGTTCAAGGCTTCCTGGATGACTCATTGTGACTTCCACCCCATGGTAGAGGTGTGTTGGTTCCAGAAATCCAGGGAGCATTGGCTTGAAGGGGGAGGGGGGAAGGAATACCTCCTTTTTCACACCTCCACTGTCATTCGTAGGAGCAGGAATAGGGTCATGGGTCTCAAGTTGGATAATGATGAGTGGGTGGAAGACCATATTAGACTCGAGCAGCACGTTGTGGAGTATTTCAAAGTTCTATGCAATACTGATGAGAGCGAGGCTCTCAACTCTTGCCACCTGACCTTGTGGGACTTACCTATACTGGAGGCTTCTGAGCGGATTGATATTCAAAATCCGATTAGTATGAAAGAAGTGTGGAAGGCTACTAAGAGTATGAGAGCTTACAAAGCCCCGGGAGATTGATGGCTTTCAACCGGATTTCTACCAAAAGTGTTGGAATGTCGTGGGCCCCTCGATGAAAGATGAAGTTGTCCGTTTTTTCGATAGTCAGAAATTGTATCCGGGGAGTAACGACACCCTCATTTCCCTCATTGCTAAGGTCGGTAAACCAGAGTTCATAAGTCAATTGAAACCTATAGCGCTTTGTAATGTTAGTTACAAGATCATCACTAAGGTGCTTGTCAGACGTATGCAATCCATAATTGGGAAGTTGGTTGGTCCCACCCAAGGTAGCTTTATCCCGGGCCGCTTGACTCAAGATAATATTGTCCTTATGAAGGATGTTGTTCACTCTATGAGAAAGAAGAAGTCGGGGAAAAAATGGATGCTCCTGAAACTTGATCTGGAAAAGGCATGCGACAGAATCAGGTGGGATTTCATTGATGAGACGATTAAGGAAGCAAGATTACCCCTTAAAGGGGGAAGATGATACAAGAATGGGTTAGTACCGCTAAGATGCAAGTCATTTGGAATGGTGAAGTTACGGATCAGTTTACACCGGCCAGAGGGATTAGACAAGGAGATCCTATATCGCCCTACCTTTTCGTCCTTTGTGTTGAGAGACTTAGCCATCTGATCCTTGAGGCTGTTGATAAAGGGGATTGGAAGCCTATCACCCTATCCCGAGGTGGTCCACCCCTTTCTCATCTCTTCTTTGCTGATGATATAACTCTTTTTGTAGAAGCCTCCATAGGCCAACTCCGGGTTATCATGAGATGCATTGATATCTTCTGCAGGGCTTTTGGACAAAAGGTTAGTATTCAAAAATTGAAGATTTTTGTGTCCCCTAACGTTTCTCATTATTTGTGTAGTAGTATTGAAAGTCTGAGCGGGGTTGAGGTTACGTACCAAGAACCTTTGGAATTATCTTGGTGTGCCTATTCTTCAAGGGCGAGTTACAAGAGCTACCTTCTCACCCCTTCTGGATAAGATCAACTCCAAACTCAATGGATGGAGGAGTAAGACGTTGAGTTTCGCGGCCCGCATTACTCTTATCAAAGTTGTCCTTACCACTATCCCTATCTATAATATGGCAACCCTTACTATTCCCGTAAGTGTGTGTGATAAGATAGATATGATCTTCCGAAACTTTATTTGGGTCCACTCGGATGGTACCCGGAAGATGCACACAGTAAAATGGAGTGAGATTTGCCTACCTAAGGAGAAAGGAGGGTTGGGTGTTCGCTGCATGCAAGATATGAAGAAAGCCTTGATAGGCAAACTAGCGTGGAGAGTTTTGAATGAAAAAGAAGGCTTGTGGAATAAGGTATTGGAAAGTAAGTATTGTAGGGAGGGAAACAGTCGTCATGTAGCCAAATCCCACATCTGGCGAGGTGTCACTATAGGTTCCACTCAGGTCATTTCCAAAGGTGCAAAGTACGTGGATGATTGGAGATCCATGGTTGCACCATTGCATTATAGTCTAGATGGTTAGGAGATATCAGCCTTATTAACCATGCCCTCAGCTCAGTGGATGTCGATCAACAGCGAAGGACTAACAGCAGCTACTGGATAGATGTCAATGGGTGGGATTGGCACCAGCTCAAGCGGCTCCTCCCGACGACCATGATCATGACTTTGCTGCTGTCACACCATTCTCATACATGCCCAGTGAAGGTGAGATGGGAAATCACCAGGTTTATGGAGATGAGATAGGCTGGAGTCTCACTCAAGACGGGAACTTCTCCACGATATCGGCTTACAAACTCATTTCCGGCGCCGATGATCTGCAATTCAGCAAAGGAAATATATTCAAAGTTGTGTGGCGTCTTAGGGTTCAAGAGAGAGTGAAGGCCTTCGTGTAGGTGAAAGATCCTGAAGGGGGCGTTCTGAGTAATGAAGAGCGGGCTAGAAGACACTTGTGCCGGAATGCCGACTATAGCTCCTGCAACCTTGCTCCGGAGTCACTCCTGTACCTTTTTAGGGACTGTTTGTGGACAATGACGATGTGGCGCTCTCTGAAGGCTGGCCTTCATGTGGATAATTTCTTTTCTACCCAATTCTCATCCTGATTAAGAGGTAATATTCTATCTAATGCTCGTATTAGTAATATTTTCTTATGGAGTGAAGTTTTTGCAGTAGACATTTGGTGGACTTGGAAATGGAGAAACGAGGCGGCTTTCAACAACAAAATTTATCGAGGTAATAGAAGTCATGACGTCAAGGATCTTACCAAGGAGTACATTCGAGTTTGGAGCAAGAGTGATGATTTTCATGAGAGACCTCCTAGGAGCAAGATCAACGTTAGTTGGACCCCTCTTCCGGAAGGATTCATCAAAGTTAACACTTATGGCTCTAAGAAGGCAGATGGGTTTGCTAGTGTTATAGGTGTTGTTAGAAATAAATCAAGAGAGTGGGTGAGAGGCTATGGTGTTAATCTTGGGATTTGTTCTGTCCCCACAGCTGAACTCTAGGGTATAGTCCATGGCCTAAGGTTTAGCTTGGTTTCCGATCGGTAATCTTTGAATCGGATTCCCAGTTGGCAATCAAGCTCATCGAGAATCCCATAGCCCTTCATCACCCCCTTGGTATTCTAGTACATATGTGCCATGAATTTATGAAAAGGGACTAGAATATCTAGTTCCGTCATGCCTACCATGAGGCGAAAAGAGTTGCGGATTTTATTGCTAATTATGCTTTGAACCTTCCTATTGGATTGACTGTATTGTTTGACCCGCCAGAGGGTGTAGTTGATCTTTTACTTACTGATATAAGGGGTCAGGCTATCCCCCGCTTGAGGACTACTTAGCCTTCTTTCCTATTAATAAAAGCGCGTTCAGATGTGCCGGAGACCACTGACTCTCCTTCACACAAAAAAAAAAGTATGCAATCAGAGGCTTTAAAGGAGGCTTTCTTCGATCATCCTTGTGCCACCTGGTTCTCTACTATAGTTTGTAGTAGTAATGTTTTGTGGAGCGATACTTTTTGCAATTGGCATTCGGTGGATTTGAAAATGGAGGAACGAAGGAATTATTGGTACGTAGTAACAGTGTAACATAATTAGTTACAAATATAGTATAAATATGGATACCACATGTGATGATAAACATGCAAGCATTCAATCACAATTCTATCGTGTTTCACTTCTATCTCTCTCCCTTTCTCCTACAAACTGTAACATGGTATCAAAGGCTCTCTAACTTCTGCCATGGAAAACACACAAGAACAAACTCTGACGCTCCTTCCGCCATTGATGATGCTTTCTTGCTCCAGATCCAACTTCACCACTCTGACGCTCCCTCCCTCAAACTGTCTTCAACTCTTCTCAATAATACCAATTATTTACATTGGAAGAGATCAATGGAAGTCTCGATTTCAGCCAAGAACAAACTCGCTTTTGTCAATGGTGCTTGCGAACGACCTGATTCCGATCCCAAGATGGTTTCTAAATGGGACCGTTTCATTAGAGGCTCTCTCTTTCTCCTACAAACTATAGCAAGAACTTTTGACTTTAAAATTCCAAAAGGAATCCGACATTGTTTCATTAGAGGTGTAGTTATGAATTACGCGATTCCATGGAAAAATAAAAAACAAGATCCTAACTTCACGATCAAATACACAAGACATATCACATACGAATTAGGGGGGGTGACAACGAGGGTTTGTTGTTAATCTTAGGATGTGTACCGTCCCCATGGTTGAGTTGTCAGACATGATATATGGTCTTACCGTTTTTTTTAATTTTATTTTGGCCTCCGATAAGTGATTCTTGAGCCAGACTCGTTCTTAACAATACATCTTATAGGCAAAACACTCCCTCGTTGTCACCCCCTCTCTAATATAGTATGTAAGTGTCAAAACTTTCTTAGAAGAGACTGCATTATCCAGTTTTGACATGTCTACTGCTAAGCAAATACAATTGCAAATTATTTAGCTGACTATGGGTTAGGTTTTGGTCTTGGTTTTGTATAGGTTGACCCTCCCGAATAATGGATCTTTTATTGCATGATGTAACCCCTTGATGACTACTTAGCCTTTTTCATTAATAATAAAGTGTAACTAGACGTACAAAGAGTGTCGAACCTCCTTGTAACAAAAACAACAATTAGCTAATTGAGCTAACACACAAGTATGCTTAATTGTGCCAATTTTATTTAAACTTTTTTCACCTTCTAACACTCGTTAGTAAGGACGTCAATCGGTCAAGTGGTGGGTGTTGGTCCGGTGGATAATCTCAATCGCCACCCTACCATCACCCACCAAAATTCTCACCCGCTCGTACAACAGATGAAGCGGGTCGATTATTAACTACTCAAACATGTTACCTAAAATCAAGGAAAAAACACATCAATCCAACTGAAATTAAGTCATTTCAGAGTAGGTAAGATGCTGGCAACTTGCAACGAAAATCAACAAGCCACTAATTATGCCCGGTAAAGGAACCCCTCATACCCCGATCATTGGCCCAAATACATCGTCATAGATGAAGTCACTATAGGAACGATAGCGACCATTGGTACTATGTGTGATGTTGTTCCCATGGGAGATAAAAAAAACCCAGTGCTGCACCGTAAGACCCATAAAGTAACCACGTAAAGCCGACGACCACTTTACGGAAGGGGTACTGATTCGTTAGAACCATGATCACGGCGAGTGACGTCGATAATGCAGTAGTGTTGAACACCATAAGGAGGTAAAACCCACGAAAATTGTAAGTGGCGAAGATTGATTTCCCTGCAACTCCTATGGTGTTATCTTGCCATGTTCCACCAGGTGGGTTTATCCCAATTTGAAATGCTACCGTTGCGGCTAGAACAGCTATCACCATCATCGTGCCACCCTCACGGGATTTGTCTTGACTCTCTGCCGGACTCACCGGTGGTTCATTCATTTCCACACCAAGGTTCCGAACACTGTTACTTTGTCTTTCAAGCGCATCGATCGTCTCTTCAGTCCTCATCTTATGATAATAACTGGCAAATTAATATGGCATATGTAATTTCTCGCAGCAAAATAGCAATAATTTTGTATGACATACATAAACCTCAAATTAACTTACCTGGATTTATCAACAACTCTATGGATTTAAGTAGCATAAAATTTTAAGTGACCTGTTGTGACTTGCAAAGGCGACACATATTACATCGTTAAACGTATATAAAAAAAACCCTAGCCGGATTCAACCCCCTTCCTAAAGAAGGAGCAAAAATGGCCATGAATCAAATCCGAATCGAAAGCGGCGATAGGCTACTACCTTCTTCGCTCTTTCCACCATGCCTCAACGGTGAAGATACGACACTATCGATCTCTCTACAAACAATCCTTTTGCCGTTGGATCCCGACATCGCAAAGGTCTCCAACAACTCTCTATTCCGGCGACGCAAGCAGTAACACCCCCAAAATAATGAAAACCCTCAAAACTCCCGAAACCCTAAATCAAAGACCTCCCAAACCCATTCCAAAGGTCACCGCCATTTTCACCACCGCTTGCCGGAAACTTTGGATCCCGGCATCCCAAAGGCCTCCTTGGCTTGTCAAAGGCTTATTTTCTTCCTGTTTTTGCTCTATCTCCATAGATATGAGCTTTTTCCTACCCTTTGCAAACAAAGCTTTCGCCGGTGTTGGTCACCAGTGCTACCTAAGTTTACCGCTTCAAATCTACCACTTAAATCAGGAAGCAACTCTTCCCACAAATACAAAGAATCTGTTTTCTTTTTGGCTTTGGCTCCTTTGCTCGGAGCTGCTTCAAAGGTGGCACCCAAAATCGGTTCGTGGCGGTGGGCCGTCGAACATGATAAATACATCTGGGCTATGTTGGCGATGACTCCTTTGCTCGGAGCTGTTGCTTCTTCTTGTCCCTCTTCTCTTTTTCTAGTCAGTGAAGCATCTGCTTCTTTCCAACTCTTATCTATGGTTGTACTCTATGTTCTGCAAGCAAGGGTCTCAACCCTGATTATTCCTAAGAATGGTATTGACCTACCTTTCTACCAAATCTACTACTGAGGCCTCAAAGCCCAAAACCAGTTACAGAAAACAAACTATTAGTCAAGGCTGATTTTCTCAAACCTCCTTTGAATGACAAAGAAAAACAAAAATAAAGGTTAATATTCTCAAACCTTCGTTGATTTTTTCCTTTTTAGAATAAATTTGGTTTCTATGATGTTATCATCTTCTTTGTATGCTTCGATATGTCTTTTATGAGTTTAGATGGTAAAAAAAAAAAAAATCAAATTCTCAACGGTTGATCAAACATACCGGAAACCCGGTTCCTCTATTGCTTACCCAATACAATGATAGCATTTTCCGAACAAATCACCAATTTTTACTGAAAAACTCATCACATCTACTAGACTCAGAATCACTTCCTTTCTATGCGATGAAACTAACCAAGTTGTTTTCCAAATCCTTTTGGAAATAAAATTAAGATCAATTGAATTAAGACTAAATTTTTTATTGTCGAGGCAATAATTAATTTTTTTTAAAAAAATCAAATTCCAAAATCTAATAGAACAAAATCTAAACATTTCTTTATCACGATATCCGTGCGTACTTGTAAATCGTACTCATTTAACCATCAAAGGTTTACACATTTTATATCACGATACCCGTGTGTTGCAACTTGGTCTTCTCTTTTTGATGCTGTCTTTGGTGGCGTTTTCGAGTGTTTGTCGAGAAGGGGGCGTGGATGTGTGATCGACTCCTGATGGCTCTATTGCAGTCCAAATCTGAGGTGTCCACAGCTGTTCCCCAGGCTTTTTGTCTGTGTACTTCCTTCGAAGACGGACGTTCATGCTCGTCGCTTCCGGCGGACTGGATCATTCTGCTTTCCCTTGAAGACATCCTTGCTTTCGGGTTTCGTTGATGTATTTTTGTGTTTTCCTTTTTCTCTTATTTTATTGTCTTTCTTGACGGTTTGTCCGTCTGCCGATCTCTTTCGGCCTTTCGATCCAATAGTCGGCGTGCCGTCTATGGGATCGAACCGCTTTCCATTATCAAAAAAAAAAAAAAAAAAAAAAAAAAGGCGACACATATTATATATATATATATATATATATATATATATATATATATATATATATATATATATATATATATATATATATATATATATGTATATATATATATATATGTGACTTGGTTCCAAGTAACAACCACACAGGGATATACAATATAATTATAAGTCATCGCGACTTCTTTGGGGAATAGAAGATGTGTTGGCGGATTGAAAAAGTCTTACAAGAATATATTTTACATAAACTTGTGCCACCATATATAACCCTCATGTTAGTAGAGAACGATAACTATATATATATATATATATATAAATATATTTTACATAAACTTGCGACACCATATACAACCCTCATGTTAGTAGAGAACGAACGCTGAATATATATATATAGGGTGTGGTTCCATGAGAACATGTATACATGAAAACAATCTTAGACCGTCGGATGGTGAGTATTAAGGGTCGAGATTTAGTGTAGATATCATAATTAATAATAATTAGAAATAACCACAATAACTACGAATAATACATTAAACGATATGACACATTTGTAACAAAACTAATAATAATTACGAATCTGTTCCCATGTATACACGTTAGGGGTGTTCTCATATGATCTACACTCTCTCTATATATATATATAATAAAATCAAAAACACTTAAAACTACATGTTATTTATTTATATATCGGATGACATGTGTTATTTTATTTACTTATCTATATTATATTTTTCATCGACTAAAATCTAGCTAATTTTTTCCATATAAATTAAAATAAAATATTAATTAAAAATTTAATTTACCTAATTAAAAAATATATTTTTAATTGTAATTGTTAAAATTTATAATTATAAAATATATTTTAAGTTAAATCTATTATACTTACTAAAACAAAGCACGGGTTGATGACGTGGCGCGTTGTGGACGCAAGATTTTTGAAATTGAGCTCCCACAATTAAATCCAATAAATCTTTATTTTTTACACTATTTTTTAAACCATAAAATCTTTTATCATTAAAATAATAATTTTATAGAAACCAAATCTATTATACTTACTAAAACAGAGCACGGGTTGATGATGTGGCGCGTTGTGGACGCGGGATTTTTGAAATTGAGCCCCCACAATTAAAGCCAATAAATCTTTATTTTTTACACTATTTTTTAAACCATAAAATCTTTTATTATTAAAATAATAATTTTATAGAAACTAAATCTATTATACTTACTAAAACAGAGCACGGGTTGATGACGTGGCGCGCTGTGGACGCAGGATTTTTGAAATTAAGCTCCCACAATTAAAGCCAATAAATCTTTATTTTTTACACTATTTTTTAAACCATAAAATCTTTTATTATTAAGAAACCAAATCTATTATATTTACTAAAACAGAGCACGGTTTGATGACGTGGCGCGTTGTGGACGCAAAATTTTTGAAATTGAGCTCCCACAATTAAAGCCAATAAATCTTTATTTTTACACTATTTTTTAAACCATAAAATCTTTTATTATTAAAATAATAATTTTATAGAACCCAAATCTATTATCTATTATCTATTATACTTACTAAAACAGAGCACGGGTTGATGACGTGGCGCGCTGTGGACGCAGAATTTTTGAAATTGAGCTCCCACAATTAAAGCCAATAAATCTTTATTTTTTACACTATTTTTTAAACCATAAAATCTTTTATTATTAAAATAATAATTTTATAGAAACCAAATCTATTATCTATTATACTTACTAAAATAGAGCACGGGTTGATGACGTGGCGCGCTGTGGACGCAGGATTAGATTAGAGAAGTATACAAAACAAAAGCACTTAAAAAAAACCTATTTCACAATATTCTTTCTCATTTTTTTCAAAACCCGCACAAAGTACGGGTATTATACTAGTATTTTTAAAAAAAAATACATGTGCAAAGCACTAATATGGGATTAAAATTCCAAAATAATACATAATCCAACTACTACCGAACAGATCCAAAATTCGTCCCATTCTTATAAAAGTATTAACAAAAAAAATGTACATAAAACAATTGGAAATTATTTTTGTAGACTGCATTTTTAAATTTTATTTTAAATTTTAAAAATAAAAAGAATGAGTTGGGTAATCGATTTATTATTAAAATTAGGGATGAGTTGGTTAAGTAGGTAGTTTATGTTTATGTATCTTTGTGCATAAAGTAGGTACATTTTGTTTTCTATTAACAAAGGAGACACCCTAATTTACGTAGAAAAATATTAAATAGAAATTAATAAATAATATTACCATATAGGTGAATATTGTCTCTCCTACAATAAATAACTAATTTTTATAGTTTTCCTAATTAAACAAGGATACTAACAACTCCTAAAATATCTTCATAATTAATTGTGGTCATTTAACAATATTCATCTTTTGTTAATTTATTCTCCATTGATGTGTGTAAAAGAACTCGGATCTTCAGTTCGAGAGCATAAATGGAGGGTTGTCGATGAAGATACGTCCTACATAACTCAGGAAAACTATGTAGTAAATGTGTATTCCTTGTGGATCCGTTATTAATACATATTTTTGTGACCTTTTTACATAATTGTTACAATTATGTAGTAAACGTGTATTCCTTGTGGATGAGATACCTCGGAGTGTAGAATATGTATGCCAAATGCATTTTATGTAGCTGATATTTGTGTTTTATGTATTAACATTGTGTAATTAAATTGTGTACGGACATTGTGTAAATGAAATTATGTATTAAAATTGTGTATTGTGTATTAATATTGTGTATCATCAAAAGAATACACAAAGTTGATTAGTATAGCAGGTATAAGGGCGGGGGTTGGGGCAACTTGTACAGAGTTCTACTTTAAATTTCCATATTTTTTATTGGGCAAATTGGGTAAATAGGCTTTTTTTTATTTTAGCCTATGAAATAAGTTTATGCCATATTTTTTGTTAGTAAATGTACCCCAATCTTATTTTTACTGTTCTTTCAAACCCTAGCCGCTACTCCATCTCCTCACCATCCTCTCCTTCAAAACCACATCTCCCTATCTCCTTCAACCTTCTGGTATGTGATTTGTTCCTCGTCAGAACAAATCTAAACTTCCAAGTTCCAAACCATACAAACACAAAGAAACCTTTTCACTAGAAATGAAGAAGGGATGATTCCGGTAAGTGATTTGTTCTTCGACCCCTTTGTTCTTCGACCCCTTTTCAGTCGATGTTAAGGATCCATTTGAAGGCTTCCTAACTCAGCATCACAATCTAGAAAGAGACCCCGAAAGCTCGTGTTCAAGGCTGTTCTTCCGGGCTTGAAGAATCAATTTGAGATCTAGATTTAGATCTAGAACTAGATCTAGATCTAGGTCTGGCCGTAGGTCCAGTCTACGGGGACGGAAAAGGAGAGCAGCGGTTGCAGCCGTAGGTCCAATCTACGGGGTCGGCGACGGAGAAGGAGCAGCGGTTGATTCCAGTGAGGTCATCGTTGTCGGGGACGGAGAAGGAAGCTTGAAGGTAATGGTCAATGAAGTATGTGCATAATTAAACGATGCTTGAAGGTAATGGTCAATGAATCTAGGTATGTACTTATGTTCTTTCTGTGTTGTTTGCAGGTGGAGCCTTGAGCCATTTTAGAGAATCAAAACAGAAAGAAGATTGAGTAAATATGTGATATAATCAGAGCATTTGATGGATTAATATAGCTAGTTGGTAGCTTATTCATAGCTTGCTTGAACGATGCTCTTACTTTCATCATTTACATGTAAACAAGTGACTTACCAGCATAACAAGCTTTACTCAAAACACTATCGAAACAGTGTTCTATATCCAAAATTATTTTTTTTAACTTAAATTTGACGAAGGGTTAATATTTTTCGTATAAATTTCTGGTATGATAATTTTTGGTATGTAATTCTGGTATGGAATTCTGGTATGAAATTTACTTAACTTGTAAAATTTCTGGTATCAAATTTCTGCTATTTAATTTATGGTATATAATTTATGGTATTTAATTTCTGGTATATAACTTCTGGTATTTAATTTTCATATGAAATTTCTGGTATGAATTTCTGGTATGAATTTTGTAATAACCGGAATTTTTAAACCCCGTTAAACCTGATTTTAACCGATTTCCGAAACGTCAATCTTAAATAAATAAGTACATAAATTAAAAGTAAAATAGAACGAGTGTTGTTTCCATCATTTTATGTGACATTAATTCACATAAAATGACAAAACCTCGTAACCGGAAATAAACTACGCACTTAAAATAAGAATAATAATAATTTATTAAATACGGAATTTAATTCCGTATTATATAAATTCCCGCACATAATTAACGAGTTACGAGTTCCGCATTTGTTTTATGAGATAACCGCTCAATTTGTCCAACACTAGGCCCAAGCCATCGGCCCACCTCCCTAAGCCCAAGTATTAACCCTAATCTAATCCCACTACTAACCTAACCCTTTTTCACTAATCCTGCCGCATCTCTCCCGACTCCACAAATCACGTACCTTGCTGATCTCCCTCTCTACCACACCTCCTGCTTCTTCGCTCTCGCAAAACGGACGAACAACAGCCACCAGCGCCGCACCGCTACTGCCTCCAACCGGAGACGTCGCCGCCATGCCTGCGCCGCGCTCGTCCGCCTTCCCTGCTCGCCGGCATTCTCCGCCTAGGTAAGCAGTCTTCTCGACCAATCTCTCCTCTCCCTCTCTAATTCCGGATCTGCAACAGCCTAATCGTTGTTGTGCAACCAAGCACACGCCACTTGTAATAACCGAATTTTTTTTTACTCCGTTTAATACGGAATTCAACGGATTCCAATCCGCCAAAATTGTTGTCCTTTTTAAATTAAATAAAACGAGATTAGTTCTATCATTTTATGTGACTAGATTCACATAAAATGATAAACTAGGTAATCAGAGATAATTCCGTACCTTTTAAATAAAATAATAGAAAGATGTAACCAGAATTAATTCTGTACTTTTTAAAAATAAAAACCGATAAGCGGTTCCGTACGAATAACTTTTAACTAACCTTCCAGTTTAACTTAACCGAACGGACCAAGCCCGACTTGTTGGCCCATTTATCAACCGGCCCATTACTAATTGACTAACCTAATCCTAATTTAATCTAACCCTAAACTAAAACCTAAACAATCTGCCGCTCTCTTCACCTACCACCTTACAACGAAGAAGAAGAGGACGCCGCCTACCTTCGTCGCCGCCTTCAACCTGCGCAGCAACTCCAAAGCCGAGCCAGCAACCCATCGCGAACTGTAGCCACACCACATCGGACCAGCCACCGGGAGTCCGTCCGCCGAAGCTGTCGACCTCCAGTAGCAACGCGCGACACTAGTGCTGCAGTAGTACCGCCGCCCTTTTGGACTCCCCGCCGGCAACGATACCGAAGCTGCATCCGTCACCTTCGGTGCGGCTGTTCCCTCGTCCTCGAGTGCGACCAATCCAGTCGGACCCAGGTAACTTATATTTCCCTTCCAGCCTTCTCCTACCTTGCTTCTGCCTTCCGACGCCGGACTTCTCGAACCTGCAGGGAGCAGTTAAAACCCAACCTACCTACCGAGAGTCTCCACTCAGAGTACGGTGCGACGTCGGATCCTTCACTGCTGCAGACAGGCTAGGCACTCAACCGCAGCTCCGTCTAGGCCATCTCGTGTCTCATAGGGAGGGTGTGCTGTCCGGGTCGAGATGACCGAGTGAGTCCACTGTTTGTAGAAGCGTTATGTTTGAGTATGTATGTATTTATAGCTGTGGGTAGAAGTGTTGAATTATGATAGTGAATGAGGATGTATAAATATATATATATATATATATATATATATATATATATATATATATATATATATATATATATATATGTGGTTAGAAGGTTGGGATGTGATAATGTACGAGTATATATATCGACATGGATGAGGAAAAAGAGAGAGTGCGAGTGCTGATTTATTTATATACATATATAATTAAACATTAGAGTGATGATACCGAAGTATATATACTTATATATATAGATGTATAAGTTGGTGTATATGTGTAAATTATATATAGGAATATATTTATAAGCATAAGTATAGTGTATATAGATATATGGGTTAATATATAAGTACGAGTTGGGAGTTATGAATTATGTAAATATAAATGAGTTGAGGAGAAAGGTTAAAACATGTTTGACGGTATAATATATGTAGTAGCGTAATTAGTAACCGGAGAGAAGGAGTGTTGTCCTTCTTCGAGTTGCCTCGAGTTTTGACCTTATAACCTATAAGTAGCTATCCGAGAGACATAATTTATGGAAAACAAGATAAGAAAGAAATTAGTAGAATTCAAGAATAAACTTCGAGAATTTACGACACTAAGGGTAAAATGGTCTTTTACCGTAAGAGAGCTTTTTCCGTAATCCCTTCGCATGAGGTTGGACATCTAGATGTGATTCTGATCCACATGCCTTATTTGACAGGCGTTTGAGTTACCACGAGTACGGATTGTTTTGAGACTTGTTAGAGGGTGATTTGACTCAGGTAAGTCCTTGCGACTTACTTAGCTGGTTTCTGGATATTAGTTGAGTGATAATGGTTGTGTGTGCAATGTGTGTTATAATAAAAATAACAACTTGTTAGGACGACCGTGGTTATTATGTGTTAAGGCCCAAGTGTATGTATAACGGGTCGTGACATCACTGCCCAGCTCTGCCAGGAGACTGGGAGGTTCTCTATACCCAGACCATACAGGTACACGGTGAGATGCATCGGATCCACTCCTGATGGGTACACGGGGGCGGAGGCGAGGTTTGGGAATCCCTCGTGTCACAAACTAAGTATCATTAGCGTGAATGAATAACTTAACTTAAGATAATAAATGGACTTGTTTGAACGCATGATGGGTGTTTATTCTTTTTATGTGTGTGTGTGTGCTATTATTGTTCTTCTAATGTTTAGATAACTAGCTAATGGTTTATGTTGTTGTGTTTTTAGATTTACCGCATGTTAGACCAGCAACTGAGTGATCCGGAAGTAGTGGTCAGCCGGGTCTCCGTACTCCTTAGAGTGGGGGTTGGGGTTGTGTTTGTCGTTCTTTCTTTTGCTAAGACAGTTGTTTGTTTTCACCTTGTTTAAGTACTACAGGTTGTTAGACCGTGTTGCATTCATTACCTTAAAAATACTTTTTCATGAATTTCAGTTTTTCCTTATTTGTGTCTTGTTGCAAGATCCTAGTAAGATTGTTGTCAAACTGAGGTCGGGACCCATTGTGAGGTCCTAACCAGTAACGTTCCGAGTTTTGAGAATTCGGGGTGTTACAACATGGTATCAGAGCTCTAGGTTGACAACATTGGCACTCAAAATCTTTTGAAAGACCGAATAAGTACTTAAGCAGAACCCGAAAAGGGATCTGAGTTTTAAAAAGAACTTTGATTTTCAAATGCATGCATAGATTGGTTGGGGATAGAAAAGTACGGCTGACCACCACTACTACCGTGGATCTCAGTATGCTTAGTATGGACTTTAGATTGTTACTCTCTTTGGACTTATTAGCTTGTTTATAAAGATATGTGATATAGATAAGTATATGCCGAAGCTTAGTAGGAATTATAGTTATACTATGCCCTTAACGGAGATAACCAAATGAGATTCTCACTCCATTGACACACCTAACTATATTTGAAGGGTTTCAATGTGAAAATTAGTATGCACAATCTTATGTGCATTAGGGTAGACGAACGACGAACAAGTCCTTCGAGCTTGTTGAGGAACGTCGAGACGGAAAAGTGAAGACTAAGAGACAACATCAACTACAATAACAAGAAGGGAATCCCGAGTCAAGTCAATAGGATCAAATGAAGAGTATACATGAGAGTAGTTCCAGCAACGCGTTGGATGACCAACAAGTATACAAATTGGAAGAGACAACCCGTAGGTTCTTTCAAGATGGTGGAAAGCAATTGATGCATCCTTGGAGGTAACAAGGATAACTCCGGATCTAGATCAAGCAAAACTCCAACTACTCCTTGATTCTTTGTGCAACGTTGTATCGTTTCGGATCCAAAGGGGCGGAAGCGATGAAGAAACAAGGGTTACTCCGATCTAGAGAGATCGAAGGAACCTTTTTTTTGGGTGGATCGAAGGTTGATTCTTAAAAAGAATCCTCGAATATGGATTTCTTGAATCAAAGACGAGATCCAAGGAAGAAGTTTGAGGGTTAGAAGAGAGGTTTTGATGCCCAAGCTAAGTGGAGGAAATTCTTCTCAAAACTTAGTAATATTGAACATCAGAAATAAGTGAGGCAAGATATCTCTTATATAGAGAGACTTGCCTACCTATGGGCCAACGGGCCAAACAAAAATACATGAAGAAAAGTCCAAAAGGGGAAAACCTAAAAGGGGCGGAAGCAAACCCTAAACGGATAAGGTCAAAAAGGGAATATTCCTATACGGAATATCCCTTTATTACATAAAAAGGAAACACATGAAAATATAGTCCGAAAATAAGCTAGCTTCATGCCATGGAGTCGGAAAGACGGGACATGCCGCTAACGGAACCGGTAGCCTATGCCATGGTGGTGTAGAGACAAGGCATGCCGGTAATGGGACCAAGTGAAGACGTAATGCGGGTGATGATGGAGCCGGTGGCTCGAGCAATGGCCTTAGCTCGGGATCGGGTGATCGGTCCATCTGAGCGAACTCTAAGAGCCTCGTCCTCTTCGTCTATGGTCAACGTAAAAGGGGCATCCAAGGGCGCATCAGTCCCCCCATCTTGGCTGTGAAACGTCCCCGTTTCACCATCGTCAAAGAGGGGCTCAACATAAGGGGCAAGGTCCTTGACGTTGAACGTTGGGTGTACTCCGTAGGAATCCGGAAGCTCTAACTTGTATGCATTTGGACCATGACGGGCTAAGATGCGGAATGGGCCATCACCACGGTCCGAGAGCTTGCTCATGCGGCGAGTAGGAAAACGCTCCTTCCGTAGGTGGAGCCAAACAAGATCACCGGGCTCAAAAGAGACGTCACGGCGGCCCTTCTTGCGTTGTCCGGCAAGTTGGGCGGCACGACGTTCGAGTTGTGTCCTAGTCCGCTCATGAAGCTCAATGATTTGGGCGGCTCGGTTTCCGGCGATGATGTGTTCTCCATCCTTGAGCGGGCGGGGAGTGAAATCCAATGGTGTATGTGGATTGAGGCCGTAGACAACTTCAAATGGGGACAATTTAGTTGCCGTGTGCCTAGACCTGTTATACGAAAACTCTACAACAGAAAGTAAGTCCTCCCACCTACGTGGGTTGGTCCTAGTGGTGGCTCTAAGTAGAGCACCAAGAGTCCGATTGGTCACCTCCGTTTGACCATCGGTTTGGGGGTGATAACTGCTTGAAAACAACAAGTTGGTTCCAAGTTTTCCCCACAACGTTCTCCAAAAATGACTTACGAATTTCACGTCCCGATCACTAACGATGGAACGTGGTATCCCATGTAAACGCACCACATTATCAAAGAACAAGGTGGCAACTTCACTAGCATTTAGGGTGCTTTTACATGCGATGAAATGAGCCATTTTGGAGAAACGATCGACTACCACGAAAATGGAGTCTTTGCCTCGTTTTGACATAGGCAACCCGACCACAAAGTCCATGGATAGATCCTCCCAAGGTCCCATTGGTATAGGCAAAGGAGAATACATCCCATCCGGACCTTGGCGCGACTTGGCATGATGACATGTGATGCAACCCTTGCAAAACCGTGTCACATGCATACGCATCCGGGGCCAAAAGAAATGCTCTTGGAGAGCGGAAAGGGTCTTGGTAGCACCGAAATGACCACGGCCCTCATGAGCTTCCTTGACCAACAAATGGCGTATAGATGAGCGCGGAATACAAAGTTTTCCCGCTCGAAAAAGATAGCCATCGTTAATAAAGAAAGACTCGTGCTCTCGGAGGTCGAGGCATTGTGCCCATATGTTCTTGAAGTCAAGATCCGTGGCATATAACTCTTTGATAAGAGCAAAGCCATGTATCTTGGCATCCATATACACAAGGAGGGCATAGCGGCGAGAAAGGGCATCGGCGACCACATTCTCTTTGCCTTTCTTTTGCCGAATGACATAAGGAAAGATCTCTAAAAACTCTACCCAACTAGCATGGCGCCGACTGAGATTTGTTTGACTCTTGAGATACGAAAGAGCCGCATGATCCGAATGAATCACGAACTCCTTCGGCCACAAGTAATGTTGCCATGTCTTAAGACAACGAACTAGAGCATATAGTTCCTTGTCATATGTAGGGTAGTTGAGCGAAGGACCGGACAGTTTTTCACTGAAGTAGGCAATTGGACGATTCTCTTGTAAGAGAACTCCTCCAATGCCCACATTTGATGCATCACACTCCACCTCGAAGGTTTTCGAAAAGTTTGGGAGTTGGAGTAATGGTGCATTACAAAGACGGTCTTTGAGCGCATCAAACGCTCGAGCATGGACATCACGCCACTCAAACGTGACACCCTTGGTAGTGAGCTCATGGAGCGGTGCCGCTACCGTGCTAAAGTCCTTGACAAAGCGGCGGTAGAAACCCGCTAAGCCGAGAAAGGCTCGGACCATGTTGACCGTAGTAGGAGTAGGCCACTCCCGAATAGCACGAACTTTAGATTCGTCTACTCGGAGTCCGTCCTTAGACACGACATAGCCAAGAAAGATAGTGGTGTCCGAGCAAAAGACGCATTTGTCAAAGTTGACATACAATTGCTCTTGTCTAAGGCACTCGAGCACTTGGCGAAGGTGCCCGATGTGATCCTCCAAAGACGTACTAAACACCAAAATATCATCAAAATAAACAACAACGAATGTACCCAAGAATCGGCGCAAGACGTGGTTCATGAGGCGCATGAAGGTGGACGGGGCGTTGGAGAGGCCAAAAGGCATGACAAGCCATTCATAGAGTCCATACTTCGTTTTGAACGCCGTCTTCCATTCGTCACCTTCGGCCATCCGGATTTGGTGGTAACCGCTCCGGAGATCAATTTTGGAGAAGATAGTGGCGCCATGAAGCTCATCCAACATGTCATCAAGGCGCGGGATCGGGTGGCGATATTTGACGGTGATTTGGTTGATGGCACGACAATCAACACACATCCGCCATGATCCATCTTTCTTTGGTACTAAGATTACCGGGACGGCACATGGTGATAAGGATTCACGCACATGTCCCCGGTCTAGGAGCTCTTGCACCTGACGTTGTAGCTCCTTTGTCTCTTCCAGACTGGCTCGGTAAGCGGCACGGTTGGGCAAAGAGGCACCGGGCACAAAGTCAATTTGATGTTCAATCCCTCGGATAGGTGGCAAGCCGGGTGGGAGGTCTTTGGGCATAATATCCTGAAATTCGGACAACAACAAAGACACCTCGTGTGGCACATTACTTGGGTCATGAGAAGTAGATAAACAAAACGGAACAAGTAAAAAGCATGGGAACTTGCCTTCCATGACCGGTTGCAAATCATGCCGGCGAGCTAAGAGTATCCGTGGCTCACACCGTCCTTGAATTACGGGATCCGAAGATGATAAAGGTGCGCCCGAAGAAACGATGCGACCTTTACTACCTTTGGATTCGGTAGCATGGACAAGAGGGGCGGTGTTGCGGGATTTGGGAGTACTAGCACCTACAACATCGGGACTCCGGGGGTCCGATTTTGCCGGTGCTTTAGCGGACTCATCAATAGTTTGTTGCCTCTTCCGTTCCGCATAGTCAACCAAAATTTCGTGCGGAGTCATAGGCAAAAGTGTGACCCGTTTTCCATTATATTGGAACATGTACCGATTAAGATAACCATCATGATATGTGCGGCGATCGAATTGCCATGGTCGTCCTAATAGGACATGTGTGGCGTCCATCTTGATAACATCACAAAGGACCTTATCAACATAGGCGCCAATAGAAAACGGCACCCAAGCTTGTTGTGTGACGGTGTCACATGCCGTATCGGAAATCCATTGGAGTCCGTAAGGCGTTGGGTGGGGGGTCGTAGGCAACTTGAAGTGTTTTACCACCCGTTCGTTGACAATATTGCAACAAGAACCCCCGTCAACGATGAGAGAAAGACTCGTATTATTAACCAAGCAACGAGAGTGGAAGAGATTCTCGCGTTGATCAATAGGAATATGCTCTTTAACAGCCAAAATACGACGAGAAACAAGAGCGAATTTACCGGGTTGTGCGGGGCCGCAAGCAAGCTCGTCATCACAGGGTTCCATGCCAAAAAGGGGGTCGGTGTCATGGTCATCCTCAATAATGATATCACCTTCATATTGACCATCGTCGTCCTCGAAATATGTTGGGTCGGCAAACAAGACCCGTTTGGTGTTTGGGCAATCACGTTGTACATGGCCAAAACCGCTACACTTGTAACACACGGGCTCCCTTGGGCGAGCCGCCGGTGAGGGTCCTTGTTGACCTCGAGAGGGAGGCGCCGGTGCCGGGCCCCGGTTAGGTGTCTTCTCGGTACCTGTTTGCCTATTGGAAGGAACCGTCCGTTGGGTCCCTTTGGAGGCGTCGGTATCTGTAGGACTAGGCGCATCTCGAGAACGTGTGTTAGATGGATAAAGATATGGACTCGAGGAAGAGGGATACCTAGAATACCGCGGTGTTTCGAGTTGTTGCTTATATAGCTTCATGGCGGCATGACATAATGCGCCCAAATCCTTGAATGGGACAATCTCGAGCGGCCGCCGGATGGAAGCATTAAGCCCACTCATGAACTTGGTGCGGAGGGCGGAGGGGGAGGCCGAGACGCCGGCCTTAATGTGCATGTCCTCAAGTTTAGCCAAGTAAGCCACCGGAGTGAGGTTGCCTTGCTTGAACTCGGCAATTTGCAACCGCATATCATTCTTAAAGTCCTCGGGTACGTACTTCTTGGTCATGCAATAGAGTAATTGTTCAAACGTCTCAATAGGTGCCCATCCTCGCCTCTCTCGGGTGAACTCATACCGGTTCCACCAAGACTTCGCATCTCCTTCAAAGTATAGAGTTGCCGCCTCGATTTTCTCGGATTCCTCCTCATAATGACAATGTTTTAATGCTCGTTTCATATCCTGCGCCCAATCAAGAAAAACACACGGATCATATTCACCATGAAAGGTAGGGAACTTAACCTTACCTTCCCTACGAGCTCGGTAGGGGTCCGGGCGGGGCGGTGGAATGTAGGCATCATCGGCACGGGCTCTGATACCAATTTGATGCGTCCTTGGAGGTAACAAGGATAACTCCGGATCTAGATCAAGCAAAACTCCAACTACTCCTTGATTCTTTGTGCAACGTTGTATCGTTTCGGATCCAAAGGGGCGGAAGCGATGAAGAAACAAGGGTTACTCCGATCTAGAGAGATCGAAGGAACCTTTTTTTTTGGGTGGATCGAAGGTTGATTCTTAAAAAGAATCCTCGAATATGGATTTCTTGAATCAAAGACGAGATCCAAGGAAGAAGTTTGAGGGTTAGAAGAGAGGTTTTGATGCCCAAGCTAAGTGGAGGAAATTCTTCTCAAAACTTAGTAATATTGAACATCAGAAATAAGTGAGGCAAGATATCTCTTATATAGAGAGACTTGCCTACCTATGGGCCAACGGGCCAAACAAAAATACATGAAGAAAAGCCCAAAAGGGGAAAACCTAAAAGGGGCGGAAGCAAACCCTAAACGGATAAGGTCAAAAAGGGAATATTCCTATACGGAATATCCCTTTATTACATAAAAAGGAAACACATGAAAATATAGTCCGAAAATAAGCTAGCTTCATGCCATGGAGTCGGAAAGACGGGACATGCCGCTAACGGAACCGGTAGCCTATGCCATGGTGGTGTAGAGACAAGGCATGCCGGTAATGGGACCAAGTGAAGACGTAATGCGGGTGATGATGGAGCCGGTGGCTCGAGCAATGGCCTTAGCTCGGGATCGGGTGATCGGTCCATCTGAGCGAACTCTAAGAGCCTCGTCCTCTTCGTCTATGGTCAACGTAAAAGGGGCATCCAAGGGCGCATCAGCAATGTTATAGACAAAGAAGATGGTGGCAGAAACAAGCATAGGTGTGGAAGTCAAAGAGAGGTGGTAAGGACTCAGACAAGAGATATAGAATTCAAGCTCACTGACGGACCGGAAGGTGAAAGTTGATGCCAGAAACAGAACAAAATATGATCACTTCGACAGTCTACTTGACACCACAATCAAAATGGATAACCAAAACAGTCAAAAGCATAGAAGTCAACACGAAATACATTGACTGTCCAAATATGAAGAATTAAAGAGCTGTAAAATGGAAGGTTACGCGTTGCCAACAAGTGAAAGACAGATTTCACCACATGAAAGTGGTGTGACCACCTAGAACACACAAGAATTACAACAAGGATCGGAATACAACAAAGACCAGATTTCCCTAAAGGCGGAAGTACAAGCAGCACCCCAAGGAAGAAGGGGGTAGGAGAATAGTCTTGGGAAAAAGAGGGTCTCTAATAACTTCTCCCTCATGAAGGGATTTAAGTTAATAACACTAGCGGGTCATAACAGAGAACCGCAAGTGGACAATAACTCGGGTAAAAAGGGATCATGGAGAAATGCCTACAAGTCACCGTAAACGAATTGATAATTCCGATGACGGGAGACGAAGATACAACTAGACTCGTAAGAGGATAGTACTCTTATAGGAGTGTAATTTGTAGAAAGAACTTAAAGAGTATAAATGGAAGAGATATATTTCCACCTTGTATATCAAACCTCAAAAGAGATAGAAGAAAAGGTAAGTCTACGATCTTATAGAAGGTCAACTATAGACTAATTGGTAACAACAGAGAATTTACACGTACTAGCTAATTAGTGATGGTTAGTTGATAGATAAGAAGAATAACCACGAGGTTATAAAGGAATTTTACCGACATTTGGCGAATTTCTTCCAGAGATCAACGACGACAATGGTGAAATTAAATCAATACAAGTGTTAGTAACCGTGATGGTAACATTGAATGAGTCCAATATGATAGCGCTAATAAAGAAATTAAAGAGAAGCTCTTGACGGTCGGTAATGACCATTGATGATAGTAATGGTGTAAAGGAAATTGTTGGGAGTAGTTACTTACTGCTGACTAAGGAAAGATACATATCAAAGTTAGAATGAAGGGATCCCTGTAAGAAGAACTAGAAGACTAAGAGGAAGTGGATGATTGGAAACATGTCCTATGTCTTAGCATTCCACACAAGTAAGACTGATGGGGCTTCTTCGAGGAAAAGTAGGGTCAGACTGTCTAGATTGACAGGGAAACCCTTGTGATTAAAGATGTGACACAGAATAATTGGAAATTCCGATGCGGCACAAACATAGAGAGTATGATTTAAAGCCTTGGTGAAATTGTGTGGTCGAGTTGTGAAGTGATTGTAGATGGAATCTACATGTTGGCTAGAACAGACATGAGAAGGAGTAAAGTTGAATGACTAAAGGTAGTTTTAGGGATCCGGTATTACCCCAATAAGATGAATACCTAAAGGGTATATATAAAAGTTTGATGAGAAATGGAAGTACTCCATTGAAAATTCAAGCTGGACTGATAACATAAGAATTGATGAAAGTAATAAGACCAACCAACGTGGTCTGTAAAGCGTGTACGAAAAAAAAAACTCAAAGGGATTTAACTATCTTACGGGGTGTAAAGATTTAAAGAAGGTAAAGCGACATGAGTATAAGGAAAACATAATAAATGGGATGTGAGGAATTTGATTTGGGAGAAAATCATATGCATCTGATATGTCGTATACAAATGGGACCATTAGATGTTTAATAAAAATCATACTATCGGACTGATGACACTGTGATAGATTAAGTGTAAATCAAGCGCATAACTTAACGAGGGAGAAGGAAAGTCATGTATCAAAATACGGGTCATGCTAAATTTAAATAAGTCTTGAGATGTGGATGTCTTTAGGAAATCTATGCAAGAGTACAAAGTAACTGAAGTTCCAACACAAAATGAGTAGTAATGATCAACAGACAGTTAGAGACCGATTCAGAGAAGGAAAAATGTATAAGATGAGTCATTAGTAGAAGAGTTCACAAGACAAGCTTGAGAGACCAAAAGAGATAAAATGTCCACTCGGATGTGGGAGTCTTAGGTGCATGGAAGGGGTACCTACAATGGAGTGTAGAAGTAAAATGTAGACTTTACAAGTGTGGAAAGGTGTTGACCTCCTCAAAGATATAGGAATTTGAAAGAAATCGCAATGCCGGTATCAAAGAGTTGAATCCCTGTAGCGGAAACAAAGGAGTTTCATGAAGGCAATTTGCCGGTAGCACCAGCGAAGGAATGTATATATGAGAACGGCCTTTGTGGACTCGAAAGTCCAAGGTAACCCCAATTATCACGGGACCTAAGTCATCAACACCGACGGTCCATGCAAGGGAACTACAAGGGGATGATAACTAAAGTCATCAGAACTACAAAGACACTTACCAAGATATCGTTGAAGACTTGGAATGACTATTAATGTCAAGATGAATGACCAAGTTGGGCTCGAGAAGTAGAGTTAGCCTCAGGAAAAAGAAGGGTGGAAGATAAAACGAATTAACGAAGTGTGAAAGGATTAATCGAGCAGATGATGCCCACCAAGAATTTAACACCAGTATAGGTATGAGAAAGGTAAGTCCGGGATATGGAGATAAGTCAATTATAAACTGACCGACGTCAACTGAGGGCGTGTAAGTGTTGGTTGGTATTGACGAGTAGGTACCGTTAAAAAGAGACATTAGTGACTGCGGATTTAAGAGGTAACGTTACCGATGCCTTGGAGGATTTCCCAAGTAGGCAACGACAATCTTCTGGGATGATCTAAGGATATGGAGAGAATCGGGTTAGAAGTTGCTTACTGGTTGGTTAAGAACAGACTACGGTTGAATAAGAGAGTAAGGGTCGGTTTGAAGAGGATCTTACTAGTATTAGAAGGGAAGTATAGGCGGGAGTGGGGTAAATCATGTTGACCCTCAAAAAGACTCCATTGTGATTAATGGGTGTTACAATAGAAGCGTGGTAGGCCATAAACCACAGATGAAGAAAATCAGTGATTGGTTAACTATGATTTCAAGTTAAGGAATTAGAGATCTATATGAAAAGGTTCACTTGGGTGTGTGATTTGTTTTGAGTTATATAAATTTGAAAGCTTGACAAAAAAATAGGTGATGAGGTATTATTTGATAAACGGTCCCACTGAGTCGTATTAGGGAGAAAAGACCAAGTGAGTGGTCTTACAAAGAGCATTAACCACCTACTAAAGTGTCGGGAGATGTCTCAGATCATTGTTTCAGAATTTATAGACGGGATCTTCAGAAAAGTCCGGAGCAAATGGATTCAATAGAAGGAAGGAAGTTTTATTGTTACTTTAGTAGTCGCCAAAAGATTTAGAGGTGAGTTTAGAAAGGGGAACCGTTGATATATATATAAGCTGTTTGAGTTCGATTGACACTATTACCCATACTAGAGGTTGTACGCCCACCGTTCCCCATGTCTCAGTGAGAGAGTACTTACCGGATAAGAGTCACGTCGTCAACTTTAAGAATCGGACAATTGAGCCGATCATACATTTGTAGAGTAACCAGTAGCCGTCCTGGAGCGCAGTATCAGATGTCTGCGGTCCAAGGAGATACCTATGTTGAGGATCCAGTAGTCTAGATGAGGAACTGATGAGGCCACTTGGGAGACCGAGGAGAGTATTAGCCGCAATTATCCCGAGGGTTAGGTGTCACTTTTGTATCGACGAGTTAGTACTCGGATGTTGTGTTGTTTGACCATTCATATTTTTATATTTGGATTGAGGAGTTATGTTCTAATGTGATGCGTGTCTGAGTATGATGATTGAGTAGTTGCATGGTAGAAAACGGAAAGTTTGAAAACTAAGTTATACCAAGGAAATCATGTGATTAGGTATATTATTCTAAGTTTCGGGACGAAAATTCTTTTAAGAGGGCACTGATGTAATAACCGAAATTTTTTTTACTCCGTTTAATACGGAATTTAACGGATTCCGATCCGCCAAAATTGTTGTCCTTTTTAAATTAAATAAAACGAGATTAGTTCTATCATTTTATGTGACTAGATTCACATAAAATGATAAACTAGGTAATCAGAGATAATTCCGTACCTTTTATATAAAATAATAGAAAGATGTAACGAGAATTAATTCTGTACTTTTTAAAAATAAAAACCGATAAGCGGTTCCGTACGAATAACTTTTAACTAACCTTCCAGTTTAACTTAACCGAACGGACCAAGCCCGACTTGTTGGCCCATTTATCAACCGGCCCAATACTAATTGACTAACCTAATCCTAATTTAATCTAACCCTAAACTAAAACCTAAACAATCTGCCGCTCTCTTCACCTACCACCTTACAACGAAGAAGAAGAGGACGCCGCCTACCTTCGTCGCCGCCTTCGACCTGCCCAGCAACTCCAAAGCCGAGCCAGCAACCCATCGCGAACTGTAGCCACACCACATCGGACCAGCCACCGGGAGTCCGTCCGCCGAAGCTGTCGACCTCCAGTAGCAACGCGCGACACTAGTGCTGCAGTAGTACCGCCGCCCTTTTGGACTCCCCGCCGGCAACGATACCGAAGCTGCATCCGTCACCTTTGGTGCGGCTGTTCCCTCGTCCTCGAGTGCGACCAATCCAGTCGGACCCAGGTAACTTATATTTCCCTTCCAGCCTTCTCCTACCTTGCTTCTGCCTTCCGACGCCGGACTTCTCGAACCTTCAGGGAGCAGTTAAAACCCAACCTACCTACCGAGAGTCTCCACTCAGAGTACGGTGCGACGTCGGATCCTTCACTGCTGCAGACAGGCTAGGCACTCAACCGCAGCTCCGTCTAGGCCATCTCGTGTCTCATAGGGAGGGTGTGCTGATCCGGGTCGAGATGACCGAGTGAGTCCACTGTTTGTAGAAGCGTTATGTTTGAGTATGTATGTATTTATAGCTGTGGGTAGAAGTGTTGAATTATGATAGTGAATGAGGATGTATAAATATATATATATATATATGTGGTTAGAAGGTTGGGATGTGATAATGTACGAGTATATATATCGATATGGATGAGGAAAAAGAGAGAGTGCGAGTGCTGATTTATTTATATACATATATAATTAAACATTAGAGTGATGATACCGAAGTATATATACTTATATATATAGATGTATAAGTTGGTGTATATGTGTAAATTATATATAGGAATATATTTATAAGCATAAGTATAGTGTATATAGATATATGGGTTAATATATAAGTACGAGTTGGGAGTTATGAATTATGTAAATATAAATGAGTTGAGGAGAAAGGTTAAAAACATGTTTGACGGTATAATATATGTAGTAGCGTAATTAGTAACCGGAGAGAAGGAGTGTTGTCCTTCTTCGAGTTGCCTCGAGTTTTGACCTTATAACCTATAAGTAGCTATCCGAGAGACATAATTTATGGAAAACAAGATAAGAAAGAAATTAGTAGAATTCAAGAATAAACTTCGAGAATTTACGACACTAAGGGTAAAATGGTCTTTTACCGTAAGAGAGCTTTTTCCGTAATCCCTTCGCATGAGGTTGGACATCTAGATGTGATTCTGATCCACATGCCTTATTTGAAAGGCGTTTGAGTTACCACGAGTACGGACTGTTTTGAGACTTGTTAGAGGGTGATTTGACTCAGGTAAGTCCTTGCGACTTACTTAGCTGGTTTCTGGATATTAGTTGAGTGATAATGGTTGTGTGTGCAATGTGTGTTATAATAAAAATAACAACTTGTTAGGACGACCGTGGTTATTATGTGTTAAGGCCCAAGTGTATGTATAACGGGTCGTGACATCACTGCCCAGCTCTGCCAGGAGACTGGGAGGTTCTCTATACCCAGACCATACAGGTACACGGTGAGATGCATCGGATCCACTCCTGATGGGTACACGGGGGCGGAGGCGAGGTTTGGGAATCCCTCGTGTCACAAACTAAGTATCATTAGCGTGAATGAATAACTTAACTTAAGATAATAAATGGACTTGTTTGAACGCATGATGGGTGTTTATTCTTTTTATGTGTGTGTGTGTGCTATTATTGTTCTTCTAATGTTTAGATAACTAGCTAATGGTTTATGTTGTTGTGTTTTTAGATTTACCGCAGGTTAGACCAGCAACTGAGTGATCCGGAAGTAGTGGTCAGCCGGGTCTCCGTACTCCTTAGAGTGGGGGTTGGGGTTGTGTTTGTCGTTCTTTCTTTTGCTAAGACAGTTGTTTGTTTTCACCTTGTTTAAGTACTACAGGCTGTTAGACCGTGTTGCATTCATTACCTTAAAAATACTTTTTCATGAATTTCGGTTTTTCCTTATTTGTGTCTTGTTGCAAGATCCTAGTAAGATTGTTGTCAAATTGAGGTCGGGACCCATTGTGAGGTCCTAACCAGTGACGTTCCGAGTTCTGAGAATTCGGGGTGTTACACCACTGAACCGCCGCCAATGCTGCCACCGAGCCTGCGCGCCTTCCGCCGTCCGCCGCAGTAAAACCGGTAAAACCATGGCCTCCCTTTCTTTCCGTCTTCCTTCTCTCGACTCTTGAATCGGTACTCACTGCAGCCTCTCTTCGGCCTGCAGTAGCTCCGCACCGTTGTTTCCGACCACCCAGGACATTGCCAACCACCGCGAGCCGTCGCCTCTGTCGTTTCCGCAGTGGACAGCCGACCACCAGTGAGGACGCCGGACTGCAGCCCGGTAAGAGCCTCCTCCGGTCCTTCTTCCTCCTGTCCTGCGTGTATAACTGTGAATGAAATATGTATAAAACCAAGATTTAATACACGTATATCTGTGAGTTAGAATACGTATATATTAGAGATTGTATACGTATATATATTTGAGATGGAAAACATATATAAATTTAAATTGAATACATATATAAACCATAGATTGGAGGTGGTACGGGTATGCAATACGGTATGTTAGTAAGAGCAGGTGTGAGCTTATATAAGAGTTGTGTAAGCCGAGTATATAAATATACGTATATATATTTTATAGGAAATAAAAGTATACATATGAGTGTGAGTTGGTGAAAATATAAAGTATGTGGCTATATATTTATATATATATAAATACCTAAGAGTTACGGATTTTATAGAAATTGAAGGAAAGTTAGTATGCACGTAAGTATATATATATATATAGATATATATAAGATTAGATGATACCCGAGAAGGAAGTAATGTGATTCTAGGTGACGAGTGGATGAGATTAATATTATAACCTTTAGTAAACTGTTTTGGAGTAATCAGATATTAGAAAAGCGTTCAAAAAGAAATATTAGAAGTCAAGAAGTGACTCGGAGAATTATCGACACTAAGGGTATAACGGTCTTTTACCGTAAGAGAATCTTTCTTTCCGTAATCCCTTCGCATGAGGTTGGACATCAAGATGTGATTTTGATACACATGCCTTAATTGACAGGCGCTTGAGTTACCACGAGTACGGACTGTTTGAGAAGTGTTAGAGTGTATTTGACTCAGGTAAGTCCTTGCGACTTACTTAGCCAGTTTCTGGATATTAGTTGAGTGATAGTGGTTGTGTGTGCTATGTGCGTGTTTTAATAATAATAACTTGCTAGGACGACTGTTATTATTACGTTTAAGGTCCAAGTGTATGTATAACGGGCCGTGACATCACTGCCCAGCTCTGATAGGAGATTGAGAGGTTCTCTATACCCAGACCAGGCAGGTACAAGGTGAGATGCATCGGATCCATTCCTGATGGTTACACGGGGGCGGAGGCGAGGTTTGTGAATCCCTCGTATCACAAAATAAGTATCATTAGCGTGAAAGAGTAACTTAACTCAAGATAATAAAACGGACTTGTTTGAAAGCATGATGGGTGTTATATTTTTATGTGTGTGTGTATGCTACTATTATTCTGCTAATATTTAGATAACTAGCTAACGGTTCCTCTTGTTGTGTTTTTCGATTTACCGCAGGTTAGACCAGCAGCTGAGTGATCCAGAAGTAGTGGTCAGCCGGGTCTCCGTTGGGGGTTGTGTTTGTCTATTCTTTCTTTTGGTTAAGACAGTTGTTCGTTTCTTTTGTTTAAGTACTTTAGGTTGCTAGACAGTGTTGCATTCATTACCTTAAAAATGCTATTTTATGAATTTCGGTTTTCTTTATTTGTGTCTTGTTGCAAGATCCTAGTAATATTGTTGTCAAACTGAGGTCGGGGCCCATTGTGAGGTCCTAACCAGTAATGTCCCGAGTTCTGAGAATTCGTGGTGTTACAAATTTTTGGTATGAAATTTCTGGTATGAAAATTCTGGTATGAAAAATTCCGGTATGAGAAATTCAGTCCAGAAAATAAAAAATAAAATAAAAAAATAAAAAAAAAGGCAAGAAAAATAATAAAAGAAAACAAATTCAGTAATTAAAAATTAAAACTTATACTTATATAAAAATAACAAACATCATTTATTCTTTCTTTCTAAATAGAAGGGTTAATAATTTTTACCTACTATTAAATGAAAGTGGTAAAAAAATTTGGGGTACACTTTCTTAAACAAAAACTCAAAAAAGCCTAGTATGTCAAATTCTCCCTTTTTTATTCTCTTTTACTTGATTATCCTAGTCATTAATCTTTATTTATAATTGGTGAAATTAGGGTGCCTACTTTGTATACAAAATACAAAAGATACCTTATTTCACCAATATTAAAATTAGGGGTCAGGATCGGTGTTGAATTTAGTAATTTAAAATTAGGTAAATAAAAAATTAAATAAAACTACCAAGTCAAAATATGAGTAGCATAATCTCTACATCAAGTATTAGTTAAGGATTATCAATAATGATGGTTATTTGACAAATACAAATAAATAATTCCTCTATAAATTATTGATAAGGTGAAAGTGATATTGAATAACCTTTTTACTTTTGACATTTATGAGTTAATAATACATTTTTTTATTACGTAGACTACGTATGTTCTCAAATTTTATTATGTAGAAAAAACGTATGCCTTTTGATTATTAAAAAAATATAAATATTATTTTTTTTTGAAGTGAAGTTTATATGTATTTATGATAGGAATGTACAAAAGTTACCTACTAGGCAACAAGATCAGTAAACAAAGATACAAAAGGACAAATGGAGAGGAGCATGGGAAAAAACACAGAGAGACTAGTTAAGGTAGATTCCGCGAATCCTGGACCAGGAGAGGGTGTGATCAGAACGTTCAGTCTAGTGAGAAGCAGTGTTGCTTTTTATTGCTTGGATGATGTTGTGAGCACAAGTTGTTGCTTGTGTGAATTTTTGGTTGAATATGAGGTCATTTCGAGCTCTCCAGATGAAGTAGATGTATGTAGTAATGGTGGAGATGGTGACATGGCCTGCGATGTCATTCTTTTTTGGCATCATCCTGCTGAGCCAATCCCAGATGTTTTGACTGTAGGGGTAGGGAGGTGGAACTCTGAGCCACTTAGAAACAAGCTCAAGAACCAACGAGGAATAGCCACACTAGTGGATGAGATGGTTCACATCCTCGACATGAAGGTTGCACAATTTGCAAGAGTCATCCTGAGAGATGTTCCAGCTTTGAAGATTTGCAAGGGTGGGTAGACGGTTGTGACTAGCCAACCAGGTTATGAAGCTGGCTTTAGGGATGTTGAGTCCATTTCAGATGATGTAGTGGGCAAAATGGTCTTATTATCCTAAGAAGAAGAAAATAGATGATTGAGATATTAATTAAATATCACATAAATAGTGAAAAAGGAAAGAGATAAGTCTAGGAAGATGAAGAAATATAATTGGGATATTAGATAATTATCTCATTAATTATGAGTGAGAAAAGAAGATAGACAATCTTAGAAAGAAGGGAAAAAGAGAAAGGAGAATGAAAAATTTTGGTCAATTAGACCCTTTTCTTTTTCTTTTTTTTTTGTTGGTGTATCTCTTTAATTTTTATCACTTATTAATGGTAGGTAAAAATAATTCACCCCTCTATTTAAAAAAAAGAAAGAAACATACATGAAATTTTTACGTACAAATAATTCTTGACTTTGTTTTTTATTTTTTTCATTTTTTTGCCCCTTTTTATTTTTTTTAAATTTTCTGGTATGAATTTCTAGTATAAAACTAAAAATTTTCATGACAGAAATTTTCATGACAGAAATTTTCATACCAGAAATTTATAACAGAAATTTTATGCCAAAATTTCATACCAAAAAATTCATACAAGAAATTCGAAAACAGATATTCATACCAGAAAATTCTGGTATGAATCATACCAGAAATTTCTGATATAAATCTCATACCAGAAATGAGAGAGAGGATGCAACGGGATTCCAAAATCACGTTTGCAGACTAGCTGGGGGAAGTGGGTGCAAATATATATACAAGACAACAATATTGTTGATTGTTGAAGGAAAGAATTCTTAGATACTTATAAAACCAATTTTTACCGGTCTGTATTATGGCAACAAGCTTGTAAAATCTGCAATAAAAGAGATTGTACAAGATAACCTAGCTCAAAACTCCAGACATAGAAGCCCATAATGCTTGAATAGAGGAAGAAGGGACGACGACTACAAGCATAAAAATTAACTTTCGGATTGACCATTAAAAATCAGTAGGCACCATAAAGTATCAAAATTGCAAGAAAACGTTAATTCTTGTCTACAAACCAAGAACAAGAGCAGTCAAAACCCCTCAAACTGATTCAAGATCGAACGAGATTTAGCAAAGGACAACAAAATTTAGGAGAAAACGGCACCATGCTTTTTTGACTTGCTTGTTGTGATCTGAGCCTCCGGTTCTTCTTGACTGGTTCCTCTTTCTCAGACAAGATCACATCGATGTGACATGGGTGTGACATGTAAGAGTTGATCCGCCCATGAGCACGGTAAGTATGACGCCTCTGGTTCTGAGCCTCATTAACTTGAATGTGAGAGATGTAGAGAGAATCCACGTCCAAACCTTTCATCGCGGCATTACTCTCAACATTCTTAAGTAAATCGAGGATGAACTTGCAGATTTAGCAGGCCACCTTCCCTAACCATTGGGATGGAATTCTCAACATTCTTGAGTAGTTCTTCCGACTCCTCTACAGAAACGGCGTAATGGAATTGCCTGCTTATGAATAAGAACATCCTCCAAGTAACGCTTTGCCTTAGCTAACTGCATCTTTCTGATAGAGAGCGTGGTTTTCCTTGTGTTCTTGAAGTGAACTCGAAGATCAGATCCACGAGTCTTGCAAGATTTGGTAGGGTTATCGAGCTCTTGAGAGTATTTCACCATTTTCAGGTGCCTCTTCCGCCTACTGTGATTGAAGAGGAGGATTTGAGAACGAAGATGACCTACTTATACCAAAAACTAAAAAAAGCTCACATACCAAATTCACCCAAGGAAAATTAAAGTTGGGTAACAAAATCGAATAAATGAAATCGGGTAATTAAATAAAATTGGGTAATTAAAATTGGGTAACTGGATTGAATAATTGAATTGCGTAAGAAAATTTGGGTAACTGAAACTGGGTAATTCGATTGAGTAAATAAAATGAAGTAAGCAAATGAATTTATCTATACAAAATTGGGTGTGTGAAACTGGATAAGTAAATACGGACAACTGAAATTGGGTAAATAAAATCGGGTAAGTAAAATTGGGTAATATATGATATGAGGTTTACGAATTAACATGTTGGATAAAAACATATTGGATATTCCGTTGGGTATTAACATATTGAGTATCAGACTTGAGTATTAACACATTGGACATTTGGGGTTAAGTAGACCTGTTCATATCCGGGCTCGGGCCGGTCTTGGGCCGGGCATTTTAAAAAAAAAAGCCCGTTTTGGCGGAACCGGGCCGGGCTGAGCCCGGTTCACGGGCCTGCCAGGGTTGCCGTACCCGCCCGGCGGGTACCCGTTTTTTTTTTTTTTTTTTTAAACTGTGACTTATTTGTAATTCACTACTTCAGCCGTATAATTTGCAGTGTGCCTGTAAAACTCGAAAAATATCATACAAACATAATCAAAAGGTTCAATTAGAAGTTTAAAACTTTAGGGTTATACGAAAGTAACAAAAGGTATATATATATATATATATATATATATATATATATATATATATATATATATATATATATATATATTGCCGGGCTCCGGGCCTCGTACCCGGCCCGCCGGGACTGGCGGGCCGGGCCTAGCGGCCCAGTCGGACCTTTGTCGATGTTCATACCCGTCCGTTTTCGCGGGTGGGCGGTCAGGGCCGGGCGGGTTGGCCCGGACTTGAACAGGTCTAGGTTAAGTATTAGCATATTTGGTAACATAATTGTGTATTAAGATATTAAGTAACAAAATAAAAAATATTAATTTTCCTTTTTTTAGGATTATTATGATATTGGTCTAATTTATATAGACTAATTTGATAAAAAAAAATTGCATTGCACACCATTATAAAAGTATTTTTTTATTTTTTTTAATAAATATTAAAATAGATGTCTAATTTATATACATTAATTAATCATTAGAATAAAATATATACTTTACATACCATTATAAAAAAAAGTGTACCCTTTACTTTGTTTTTTAGATTATTAAATTGATAAAAGTATAAAAATTCAAAAAAAAAAATGTTCAACAATATTTTGAACCACCAATATTAATATTTTACACTTGTCCTAATTTTTCTACCCGACTAGTCCGATAGTGCCGGTTTTGCTTGGTTTATCTTCGCCCTTGGTTTGTATAAATTATAACAAATATACTATATATATATAGGGTGTGGTTCCCATGAGAACATTCCTAATGTGTATACATGAGAAAAATCGTACATCGTTGGATGGTGTATTAAGGGTTGAGATTTAGAGTATATATCATAATTAATAATAACTACGAATAATAATAATTAGGAATCCAACAATAACTACGAATAATCCACTCAACCAACAATAACTACGAATAATACATTAAATGATATGACACCTTCGTAACAAAACTAATAATAATAATTACGAATTTGTTCTCATGTATACACGTTAGGGGTGTTCTCATAGGATCTATACTATATATATATATTATAGTTCGGTGAGAAGACTATTTATAGAGAGGGGTGAGGAGATATTTTGTTTATTTTTTATATATTAGGGTTTTATTTTTTTTATGTTAAGTGTTTATTTTTTTTCTTTAGATTATAAATAAAAATAGATTATATGAGACATACATTATCGTGTAATCATGAGAACAGATTAGAGCCATCCAATTTAGTAAATCCAATAACATAGATTAATGATGGAATATGTAAAACAAAAAATCAACTAATAAAAAAACCATAATCACTCTCACAAAAGGAGAGTGTAATCACTCTCTATTAATTTTTTAAAAATATCCCTATAATCTTGTATTATAGGAACCACACTCTCTCTATATATATATATAGAGAGAGAGGGGTCTAATTGTCTTAATTAAGGTCAAAAGTGAGAAGAACTTACAACCCTTTAGATCAAAATAATCAAGGGTTGTAATTTGTCCAAATTAATTAACATTTGTCACATAATTGAATAAAAGTTTAGTTGAATAATTGAACATATAAATTAAAATTTGAATAATTAGTTATATAGTTAAACAATTTTGACTATAGTCGAACAATCAACATATTTGAACAATCTATATAACATACTAAAACAAAACCCATTAAGGCCACATGTCGTCAACCACCGAGGTATGCCATCTAGACTTTTTTCAATATATTTACAAATATGCCACAAAATATTTACAGATTTGCCATTTTTCTTATATAAAATAAAATTTTAAAATATTAATAAACAATCATCAATACCCCATCATCTTTTAAAATGCCACGTAAGAATTTTTTTACGTATCAAATCCTTAAAGTAAAAAAAAACATAAGATATCGATAACAAACTAAATCTTTAAAATTTTAACAAACGAGATTTTGAAATCTTCTTCACATTTTAAAAACTCTGTTTTATAAATTTTTTTAAAAAATAATATAGCCATATTTTAAAATTTTATTTCATTTCTTATCCTTATTTTTAATTTTCAAAATATATTTTTAAAGTTAATTATTAAATTTATATCCAATACATAAAAAATGACTAAGTTTGGATGAAATGATACTTCTTAGTGTTAAATATATTTATTTTGATTAGCCAATACATAAGGTATAAAATTGAAAATATAATACCTTTTCATTTAGACAAAATCCGCACAATGTGCGGACACTAAACTAGTTTTAAATATAGTTGAACAATTGTTAATTTAACAAGTACATTTTATATTTAAATAAATATTACTTAATTTAATTGTTATGATCCTTTTTGAGTTGGATTCGTTCTATAAAATAGAAGATAGACAAGAATATAGGAAGAAATGAATAATATGAACAATTTGTACCAATTGTGATTCACATTCTTCAAACGTGTCACATTCTCACCTTCTCTCACTGTATATTCTTCAAAGTTTATTATTACTTTATTTGGTTTCGTAATTGACTTTGATTGTTATTTTACAACTCATTTGACTTGCTAGAATTAAACTTGCTGTCACGTTCCACTTGGTGTGTATTGAATTCTCCTGCCCAGTAAAAGTATTTCCTAAACTATTTTCTTAATGATATTTCAACTTTCAATCAAGTTTATTATACACAAACACTGTAAGGTTGATATTGATAGGATAAACAAAAACAACATGAAAATTTGTGTTCACATAGTAGCAATTAAGTGTGTTAGGCTAATTCATATTTTCAAATATAAATATTGTGATAATGGGTCACTCCGGAAGGTGGAAGAACATTCCGGAAGAAAATGGAACATTCTGGAAGAAGACGGAATATTTCGGAAGGTGGTGGAACATTCCGTAATATAATGGATCCTTCTGGAATAAAGTGGAATACTCCGGATGGTGGCGGAACCTTCCGAAAGAAGGCGGAGCTACCGGAAGATGATGGAGACTTCTAGAACTCCTCAGAACCTTGTAGACTAGATTAGAAATCTAGGGAGAGTTCTAGACTTGTATTGGATTGTGTGAGAAGGCTCCGAAATTATCTAGGAGAATCGAGTTCCGGAACCTTCCAGTAGAGGAGGTGACCATGGCTATAAATAAGGAAGATCACCCCACATTTGTGTAACTTCATTAAGAAGAGAGTAATAAAGGCTTTTTATAAAGAGCTTGTAAGTGAGGTTGGTGTACAAGTGTGAGTGCGCAACAAAACACCTGTTTATACATACTCGGTGTGCGCCAGGAACGCGGAGTTTTCCCCAACAACTGGTATCAGAGCCGAGGTTACGGTGGTGGTGTTCGGGTAAACTTTCTTGCTTATTGAATCTCATATTGACGTGATGGCGGCCGAGGCGATGAGAGCGTTCGAGATTCCACTCTTTGATGGGAAGATCAACTTCACTTTGTGGCAGAGTACGATTCAAGACTTCTTGATGCAGTAGGGTCTTGACCAAGCTCTGGAGGAGGAAAAGCCTGGATCGATGAGCGAGGAGAAGTGGCGAAGCATCCAGAGGAAGGCGGTGAGTACAATTCGGTTGGCGTTGGCTCCCGAGATCAAGTACGGTGTGTTGAAGGAGACCACACTGAAGGTGTTGTGGGAGAATCTCGAGAGCATCTACGAGTCGAAGTCGTTGACCAACCGGTTATACTTGAAGATGGAGCCTTTACTCGCTCAAGATGGAGGAAGGAGGTAATCTTCATGACCACGTTAACTATTTGAGCAACTAGTATGTCAATTATTGAATGCAGATGATAAGATTGGAGAAGAGGAGCAAGCGTTGTTGTTGCTAGCATCATTGCCGAAGTCCTACAATTCTTTGGTGCAGACGTTACTTGTAGAAAGGAAGTCTCTCACTCTAGATGAGGTGAACGCTGCTTTGCGGGAGAGTGAGAGGATGATGAAGAATAATGCCACCGACAAAGGAGAAGATCGCATACTAGTTGCAAGGGAGCGAGAACGAGGGAGGAATCAATGGAGGAGGCATGATGACCAGAGGCAGAGATCAGGCTCGCGACGAGATTTGAGTGAGGTCGAGTGCTTCTACTGCGGGGAGTGGGGTCACATGCAAGCCCGGTGTCCTCAGATGAGGGAGGACTTAAAGAAGCTGAGAGAAATGTCGCCGGGAAAGAAGAGAGAGGACTCCCGTACAAATGTGGTCAGTGAAGTTGGTGAAGTTGATTATGGTGAGGTTTACTTGGCGACGGGTGAGGAGACCGCCAAGTCAGAGTGGGTGATGGATAGTGCTGCCTCTATGCATGTATGTCGAGACCAAGCAATGTTTGACACCTTAAAGATTGGTGGAGAGTTTGGTCACTTCAACTCAGTGAGTGGTGAGAAGTTGAAGGTAGAAGGTACCGGAAGCGTGAGGATGAGGCTTCATAACGGTACAAGTCACACTCTTACACAATGTGAGGTATGTGCCACCGGCGAACATGAATGTCATCTCGTCGGGTGTGATGACGATGGAGGGGTATTGGTTCGTCGTCACGAGGAGATAGTGCAAGGTGTTCAAGGGGAGACGCTTGGTGATGCGAGGCCTGAAGGATGAGAAGAATATTTGCTTCTTAGATGGAAGAGCGGTGCGAAAAGGATGCAGTGACACTAGAACTAAGAAGTAGACTAAGGTGAAATTTTCGAATGTTGTGGAGATATTTGGAAATATGAATTAAGGGAGGAATTGTTAGGCTAATTCATATTTTCAAATATAAATATTGTGATAATGGGTCAGTCCGGAAGGTGGAAGAACATTCCGGAAGAAGACGGAATATTTCGGAAGGTGGTGGAACATTCCAAAATATGGTGGATCCTTCTGAAATAAAGTAGAATACTACAGATGGTGGCGGAACCTTCCGGAAGGAGGCGGAGCTACCGGAAGATGATGGAGACTTCTAGAACTCCTCAGAACCTTGTAGACTAGATTAGAAAGTTAGGGTGAGTTCTAAACTTGTATTGGATTGTGTGAGAAGGCTCCGTGATTATCTAGGAGAATCGAGTTCCGGAACCTTCCTATAGAGGAGGTGACCATGACTATAAATAAGGAAGACCACCCCACATTTGTGTAACTCCATCAAGAAGAGAGTAATAAAGGCTTTTTATAAAGAGCTTGTAAGTGAGGTTATTGTACAAGTGTGAGTGTGCAACAAAACACCCATTTATACATACTCGGTGTGAGTCAGGAACGCGGAGTTTTCCTCAACAACATGTTATTGTTAATTATTAGAACAATTTAAGCCTCTTGTCTACGTGATCACATTGCAATTCATTTATCTATTGCTACCATGAAATTAAACATATTTTTTAATGAAAAATTTTAGTCAAATAGACCATTTTCTATTTCCTTTTGATAAGTGTATCCCTTTAATTTTTATCATTTTTATTTAAAGTAGGTAAAAGTAATTCACCCCTCTACTTAAAAAAAACTTTATCCTTTGTAACGTAAGTACCTGAAATTTTTTTAATTTTCTTTTGTTTTTATCTTTTTTTATTTTATTTTTATTTTCTACTGCGAATTTCTGGTATGAAATTTATACCATATTTTTTCATAACAGAATTTTTCATATTAGATTTTCAGTCTAATTAGCCTTATGTCAAGACTTACCCTCTTTTGATATGTAGTGCCTTGGGTCAGCTAACCTATCTGCGATGCCATATTCAATCGCTTCATTTGCACGGAAGTACCTGGGCCGGTGAATATCATTGGCGATTTCTTCTTTTGGTTTGCCGATTCCTTCGGATAAGAGCTCAAGGTAGTAATCGGTGTTTACAAATTGTTGAACATAAAATTATGAAAATTTAAAGTCAAATATGAAAGAGACTGATAATTTGAAAGTCGGGGAGAATATGGCAAGTTGTTAATATTTGCAGTCAAATAAGAAGTGACTCCTCACCTCACAAGTTGATGATTTGATCTTTCTTTGTTTAGAACTTCCTAATATTTGCAGTTCCACTTTCCTCTTTTAGAAATGAAAAAAATTGTGACCTCTAATCTCTTTGTGGGCACCAACCACATGCTCTTCTTTGCACTTTGAGCATACTTTTCTTCCTCAGAATGGAATCCTCGGCCTCACCACTAATAACTCTGCCTTCCTCCCGCCCTTCATCTAAAAGCTATATCATCATCATCATCATCTTCAATTCTTCATTATATATACCTTCATTCTCACTCTTATTGCTTTCATCCTTCTTCTTACTCTTCTAGCTACTGCATGTTTTTGGCAATGGGCAAGATTCACAGTAGAAAATAAGTAAGTTTAACTTATCTGTCTGAAATTAACTTGCATTGTCTGTTGAATTCTATATATTGATTTGTATGGATGTAGTTTGGTGCCTGCCCTTGCATTCAAGCAAAGACGTTTTTGTATAGTCTTGGGTGAGTTTGATCTTCATCGGCTTTCATCTACTCATGTTCATCCTTCTTTTAGCACGTATATGCATAAATGCTGATAGTATGTCTCATTGTTATACACACAAGTTACTGGTTCGGGTTCAGGTTCGGGTTCGGCTTGAGCTCGTTTGTTTTTTAAACGGGTTAAATATAAACACATGTTAAAACCCCTTACAAATTTTGGTTTGGCTTTATCCCGACTAGTTTATAAATGAGTCGAGCTTTAGCATGTCAATCTTCAGTTCGTAATATCACAATAGAGTAGTTATACTGGGCGACTACTCAATTTAGGCTCGGTTTATTCGACTCATATAACAACAACAATGATTATATAGTTGATAGAATTATCAAAACAACCAATTTCGTAGTAGTTTTATTATAAACCTATTTATAATTTTTTTTTATGAAATTATATATACTCTTATCTTAAATTATTTTTCCATAAAATTTGTATCATATTAGCCAAAAATTTCTTATTTAATTTTATTATTTATAAGATAAATTATTCTACAAAAACAATTTGGAGATACCTAAAAATGATGTAAACATTTACAATGTGTATACGATGTTGATACCTTCAAATATATATATATATATATATGGGTTGTTCAGGTCCGGTTGTGCGGCCGGCTGACATGTTGGCACGTGTTCCAAAATTTTTTATTTTTTTTAAGAAAATATATTCTGGATGCTTTTAAATATAATGAACTACCATGTTATAAGTTTTACACTATTCTCTTATAAACTTTGCACTATTCTCTTATAATTCATGAACTATTAATTTTTAATATATTATATCAAATTATTTATAAATTAATCGTCTATATGATATGAACTATTTTATTATAATTCATGAACTATTACTTTTTATTATATTATATCAAATTATTTATAAGTTAATCGTTCGTATGTTATGAACTATTCTGTTATAATTTACGAATGTGTTAAGTATTATTTTACATCCACGCTGTTTTCTTGGGGAATTTTAGGTAAACATTGAAATGGAGCTGAGAAAGTTACTTCCACAAGATTTCCAAGCTTTCAATCAACCCGATACAACATCCACAAATTATCTTCCCCCAAAAGCCTTCCCTACACAAGAAGTCGTAGATGCGGCCATGGTGAACGCATTGTTAACCGTATTATCATCTACTACTTCTCCCTCTTTCGAGAGTCGGAATCTTGATTTGTCAAGAACAAGACGAGAACCGAGTTCGTTTAAGGAGTATGATAGAGCAACGGTACCGGTTGGGTCAAGTTGTCAAGTGTTTCGAGCATCATCAACTGGTTTTCCTAGGCAAAATATGATGAAGAAGGCTCTTTCCTTCTACCAGGGATTAAATAGAAGAAGACTTCAAGATCGGATGTTACAAGATGGGAATTATCCCTCGATGAAACGATTGCAATGTTTGATGAAGGAGAGGAAGAGGAGATCAACTATTAATGAACACTTCCGGGATTTAAGATCATTGCTTCCTCCGGGAATTAAGGTATGTGTTAAGTTTAATCTTTTTATTGTCAATTGGTTATCAAAGAATCTTTTGGGTCTAGGCTTATGTGTGTAGTTCACTAGATTTGCGCCCTCCAAATAAATGTGTTGGGTGTTAGTTAACGCGTGAGAGAAGTGTTGAGACGTAGGAAAAAATGTGTCCCACGTCATAACACATTAGTGGGTTACGCGTCTAATTGATTTTAGGATGGATCTCGTGGGCATATGTGCATGGTGGCAAACATGGGTAGACCCGCCCGGATAAACAAGAGGGTACGGACAAGCCTTCAATCTGGCCAAAGCTCGACTCGGTCCGATAAGGACAAGCCGTCCATATCATTACTCATGAACGTGATTTTGGTGTGTTTAGTAGCTAAGGAGTCGACCAACATGATCATAAAGGGTTTTAATTTGTTTTAACTTTGAATCAAATAGGAGGACAGAGCTACAATTCTAAGAACATCAAAAGATTGCATGGATTCACTACGTAAACAAATTTCAGAACTTAGCCAGAAAAATGAGCTATTGGAGTCACAACTCTCTTCCATCAAGACACTGATCACAAACAATCCGGATCATACGAGCATCGGAAGCTTACCTTCCGATAATGAAAGATTTTGTGTTCGACTTACTCGAGTCCACACAAAATCATCACAAGATCGGGATCGGAAAATGGATTTGCATGTGATTAGTTTACTAGAAGATGGAGTTTCATTCTCCGATTTGGTCGTTCGCCTGCTAGGGTTCTTGAAGGGAGTTCCACAGTTAAGATTAGGGTTCATGGAAGCTAAATATCTTATGGTGCCATCCTCCAGCAAAGAAGAACGACGTAATAGCAGCGGAGTGGTCACAATGCGACTGATAATTCAGGTAATTACTTACCTACTTAGCAATTTAGATGTATATTAATTGGGAGTTCATAATTATGAGTTTTGATTTACTAATGATGGAATAAACTTGATCAGGAAACTAATTGGGACAAAATTACCTTTCTAGAAGCTGCGAGAAGGGTTATTGCTGAATTGACCCATTGACATTTATGATAAGAAGCACTTCGATTCTTTCTCGGCCATATTTCTCTAGTGATGGTGATAATATGAGTGAAGTATTTTTTTAATTTATTTATATTCAAAATTTTGAATTTAAATATTAAACAGGGGTTAACTATCGCTTGTTAATTATTTCTTTCTGATTCTTTTATTCATATTGTGTGTGCACTTTGTATTTGATTTTTTATTTGCTCATTTTATGAATAACGAATAGCTTGTGATCCTCCAAATGTAATAAGTTATTTTAATTTCAATGCGTGGAATAGGATGAGTCTTTGAACTCCTTATCTATGATGCACGGAGTAGTATCTACGGATCTACAACAGGATAGCTAAAAAAGAAGAAGACTGGCTTGTTGTGAAATAGGCTCTTCCGCCTTCTTGGTTGATGGCACAGGCGCAAATGTCAATAGAGAAGTTGATGTTGACTCGGCAAAGTAAGCTGTTTCGAAGCGGCTGAGGCATTTTTTTTTCGGATTCGTTGATCTTGTTCTTCTAAGCGTGACTTTGTTCACCCGTACGGGAAACGGACACGGCGAGAAACGGGGAAGCGACAATCCTCAAAAGCATAGGAAACGGGGACACGGCGAACAAAATAAATAATATATCATTTTAAAGTTATTGAAAGGTAGAATTCATATATCATAATAATGAGATACATATATATGAAAAACTCAATGATATATGAGTAATTAAAAATGTTAATATGACAACAAAACAGCCGAAACAACAGGTTAGGCACAAACATTTTTAGTCTTACAAAACATGAAAATAAACATATTTAGTCTTACAAAACAATCTCAAATAAAAATACTTAGTTTCAAAATTGAAAAACAAACCATTCATTTTGCAAATCAACAACAACCGAACAACATGATCATTGATCAACCAAGGAAAACAATAATCAAAATTTGTAAATTAGACAAATTGAAAGAATTAGAATGACGCACTCAACATTCAACAAAAAAAATATTACACAATAAATTATTAATCAAAAATTCAAAATTAAAAATAGGCTAAACTTTCGTTGACCGTGTCTTATCTGGACACAATCCGCGTCCCTCTAAACGTGTCCTACCTTGAAAACGTGTCTTGACCGTGTCGGGTCATATTTGACTGTGTCCGAGGCGTGTCCTTCCGTGTTCCCGTGTCTGACACAACAGGACACGGGACACACCTCTATCTAGAAGTGTCCCACAGCTCCTTATTGTTCATAACCAACAAAACACCACATAAGTCTTCGTCTGGTTTGTCTATAATTCAAGAAAACTCTTACCATCCTATCGATTTGCTAAGAAATAAATATTATTAAGTCAATATATAAAATTATGGAACTCAATCGACCGACGCTAGTGCTACAAATACATTGAGAAGGTAAAAGTGGGGGGCGCATAGGTCAAAAATCGAACTGAGCCTAAACCGATTTTTCAAAAATCTTGGACCGAAAACCGAACCTATAAAATAGGTTCGGTTTCGGTTTGGACCTAAAACTTCAAATATTGGGACCTAAAGCCGAACCTATTAGATCGATTTCGGTTCGGTTTAGGTTTTGAACCTAAATGAACCTAAAAATAAAACTTACAAAACTCGATAAACTAACAATAAAATGATAAACTTTTAATCTCTATCAATTTTAGTATAAAGAGTTAAAAACTAAAAAAATAACAATCTCATTTAAGCAACAAGATACATTGCCCACTTTCCAAGTATAATTAATCGTTTTTTTTATTAAATATAAATTCGGTTTTTTATCGGTTTTACGGTTTTGGACCGAAACCTAACCGAAACAGAAATCGTAAACCACAAGAACCTAAGAACGAATCTACATTATCGGTTTAGGTTCGTTCTGAACCGAATAATCAGTTCAGTTCGATTCAGTTCAGATAAATCGAACCGAACTTGCTACCCTAGGTAAAAGATTAATAAGAAAGATTGAAAACGTACTGAAAGATCTATTCGGACCAGCCCAATAAATAGGACCCGACGGCCCAATTCGGTCAACCCCAACTGATACAAAACTCGTATACTAAAAACCTCAAGTGCGTCCGCTCAATTTTTTCTTCCGATCAAACCACCCTCGAAGTCGAAGACTCGAAGCCTAGCAGATCGGTAGCTCTGCACATTACCATGGTGAGAAACTTTAATCACATAATTCTCTGCTCATTCTAGGTTTTGATCTTACTCGTGGTGCTAATTTTGTCTCATTTCCTGATCTTCCATTTTTGAATAGGCGCAATCACCAAAGCCCGTCACTAGCCCCGTGCCTGAGTCGCTTTATCCAACCCTAGCTGTGTTGCTGCTTACATTTGGCCTCATTGTCACCGCTTCGTTCTTCATGTAAGCGATCACTTCCTGACTTCGTGAGTTTACAGATTTTTGTAATTGTGTGGAGGCTTCCGCTTTTGGAAGCTTTTGAGCTTAAGACTTATTTAAGAGTTGATCCGATCTGCTTTGTGCTCAATTTGAGTAATTACATCTTAGATCCAGGCAGAATACTGAGTCAATTGCCTGGTTGCTATTTTGGACATGGCCAGTGTGTAAATTGTTCATATTTCTGCTAATCAGATCTGCGACTAGCATTAATTGACCGACTGTTGTACCTTCAGTGGTGGAGTTTGTAGTGTCACCTTATTATAAAATGTTTGTTCTTCCTCCAGAAAGCTATGAGAAATACAATAATTGAGCTTGGACTTCCCATTTGGTGCAGGATTTTAGTCTTTAACTATCTACAATTTTATTACTTGTAACTGTTGGTGCAAATTTTCCTTCGGGAAAAACTAATTGTTTTGTCTAAATGGATTGACAATACATGCCTCGGAAGGGTTTGGCTATTCAGCCTAATCCATCGTGTTTTGATGGGTAGATTGGATGGTTAAACCCCCAATTCAGAAAACTAAGGCTAGAAGTTGTATTTAGGAATAGTTGCTAATAGATGTGTTTTGCATATTGCAAACCATGTTTGGTATTTGCATGATGATAAGAGTTACCCACCCATAGTGTTAATTCTAGTTGGCAAAAGGTTATCCAGATTGATTAGTTTTGTTTTATTGAATCCTATGTTGCATAGTTAGTTGTAAAGAAAGAAACTCTCCTTGTCGTATAGACATTAAAATCTTGTGCATGGGAGAGGGATGAGGCTCACATCACTTTTATTTGAGCTGAGAAGGATGCAGTGGAAATGAAGGACAATATTTTGCATAATGGTTAGAGTTACCCATCGATGATTGTTGACTTTAATGCATGATAATTACTAGTGTATATCAAATTTAGACCATACACTGCTTCAACAATTGTTTGGGAAAAAGTTTGTAGTCATTTGGCATAAATATTTTATCGCTGTTTGATAAATTTTGTGAGAAATGGAAGAACACGAGAAAAGCTGAAAATTGTTTGAAGGGATCAGCCAGAAGGAAAGGAAGATAAACGGTTTTGTTAAGTCCTCTATTTGGAAATTAAGGCAGAAAAATGGGTGCAGAAATACGATCAAATAGATTGGGTTGCATCTTATAAGACAAGTTATGTAATTGCATACAGTATTAATTAAAGTTAGCAACCAATAGTGTTGATTCCATAGGTCTTATTGTGATTCAGAATAAAGGTGTAATTTAGTCAGTAAAACAAGATTTTTTGGGTAAGGTAATTTAAGCTTTTTGTGTAGCTTTTAACTTTTTGGATGTTTTTTTTTGGTGCTTATGATGAGTTATAGTAGTTATGAAAACGTAATGAAAAATCTATATATATGTTTGGTAGGAGTGTATTTTTGTTGGTAGGTTTTTAGGGTAAATTTACCAAAACAAAAAAAATGTTTAAAAAAAAAGAAGAAGCAAATGGGTTGAATGTTGAGAGTTGCAAGAAATGGAAATAGATTGGAAATTAGGTGGGTTATATAATTTATATTGGACCAAAATAATTGAAAGCTATTGAAAAAGCTCCTAAAACCTTCCCCAAATTGCTTACAAAAACTCTTCAAAAAGCTCACTAATAACTTCTTAAAACTCTTTTCTTCCAAATAAGCTACCAATACAAAACATGCATCAGAGTTCAATTTCTCGAAACTGCACGAGAATCTACCCAATATAAGTTATACAAACTTGCTCTGGGTCAAGTTTATCTTTGTCGAATCTTGCTGTGTGGCTACATGTAATAAAGAATTCTGTCTTTTGACTAGACCAGTCTGTGAAACAGCAAATGACGGATCAAGGCGATGGGCTTCCTGCCTGCCTAGGCTCTCATGAGAAACAAAATTGGAGACTCTCCAGTAATTCCTGTGTGCGAGATTCTTGCATTCAGTAATATCCCTAGGAATGAGATCCTTATTTCTAGTGGATGCTATCAGATTGTTTGGGGAACCAGTCTGGATCATTTGGCATAAACATTTGATCCCTACTTGAAAGTTTTTGTCAAAATGGAAGAACATGAGAAAAGATTCGAAAATGTAAGAAAGAGATCAGTCAAAGGGAAGGAAGAGAAACATATTTTGGAGAGTAGCTTCAAGACAGATGAATCCATGATGCTTTGCCTTATTTTCCAACAATACTCTCCATAGAAACGGTAGAGTTTAATAAATGACGAGTGGCTGCTTCAGGATTTGGAAGCCTACAAATTTTATACATTAGGGATTTGGAAAACATTGTTTGGATGCATTGTTTATCTCTTATTTATTAGGTACCACAATTTCCAAATAGAGTTCTCATTTCCATCTCTCATGCTAGATTGGTGCCAAGGCAATGGCAATAGATGAATTTGTTGGTCATGGTCCACAATAGTTATGTGGTTTAATCTTGTAGTGGAGCTTCTTGTTGCTACTGTTTTTCATCAACCTATTGCCATTGCCTTTGCCAACAAATTCATCAACCTATTGTCATTGCCTTAGTCCACAATAGTTATGTGGTTTAATCTTGTAGAGGGAATCTGAAATAGACTTGCAAGTAGTGATCAAGGATTACGAGAAAAGTCATTTTGATTAGCCTTTCGAAAATTGCAGTTTGTTGCATGGGCCTTTTGTTTTAGAAACCAGGTCTTCTTAACTGCCCTTAATTTCCTGAAACAGCTATGAGGCCACCTCATCGAGAAAGAACCGCAGCCTCGGGAAGGAACTGATTACTGGAGCAGTGGCTTCCGTGTTCTTGGTAAGCTCGGTCTTATGGTCTTCCTTGGCGTTTCTCAAAAATTAACCTTTCCTCTGTTGCAAATGGTTTTATGTTGCCTTACTGTAAACCTCTTCTTGATGCAGGGTTTTGGCTCCTTGTTCTTGCTTCTCTCGACAGGTGTTTACGTTTGAGCCTCCTGACAAGGGTTCGCTCTTCAGTTGATGATGTACCAAATAGAGTATGTTTAGTTTTGGTAACCTTTGTCGAGACCTTTCGAGTTTACCATGAATACAAATATGATTGTTTAGAAGGATTTGGTCAGTTAAGTTCCAGTTGGGTGAGGATTGACATTGAACTTGCAGTACATCTGAATGGAGAATTTCGACTGCTTCCTACGGTTTCTGTCTCTGTGTTTTTTAACAGATTATATTTATAAACTTATCTTTTATTGTATATTTGTTAATATAACTCGATTCAACAATTTACTTCATTAATCCCGTTATGATAAAAAGTAGGAGGCATGATTTCTTGCCAAACAAGTCACTTAAGCAGAGGGATTTCTATTTCAATCTCCATTTCTTCTGCATCCAAGCCCACACATACAGCTAAAGAATTAATCATCATGAAACTCTTATCAAATATCTTCTTCAAAATCACCGTCGTCCTCTTCTCTGCAACCTCCTCAGCCACCAGAGACCCACACGTCATCAAATTCCGATCACCCAATCTCTACCCAGAAAGCGTGGCGTGGGACCCAATTCCCCAACATTTCATCGTCGGCTCCTTCCGCAACCGCTCCTTCCACTCAATCTCCGTCTCAGGTGATATATCCACCCTCATCTCCGATCCCTCCCTCCCATCAAACTCCATAATCCTCGGACTCGCTGTCGATCCCCACCGTCGCCGCCTCCTCGCCGCCATCACCTCCTCCGACCCTCCCTTCAACGCCCTCGCCGCCTACGACCTCATTTCCCTAACCCCTCTCTTCCTCTCTCAACTCCCCTCTGATCCCGACAAGTCATCACCCGACGTCGCCAACGACGTCACAGTCGACTCCGACGGGAACGCCTACGTCACAAATTCCGGCAACAACTTCATCTGGAAAGTTGACACTACCGGAAAACCCTCATTCTTCTCAAAATCTCCACTTTTCACGAAATTCGATCCAGTGGATCCGAATTCACCGTACAACTATTGCGGAATCAACGGCATCCAATACGTGGACTCTGACGGAGGCTACCTTCTGGCAGTCCAGTCAAACTCCGGCAAGCTCTTCAAAATTGATCTCAATGGATCAGCGGTTAGGGTTGTCATCGAGGAGGATATGTATGTGGCCGATGGGATTGCTTTGAGGAAGGACGGAGCTGTGGTGATTGTTTCGCCGGTGACAGGAGAATACTGGGTGGTGGAAAGTGATGACGGGTTTACGGAGGGGAGGGTGGTGGAGAAGAAAGCCGTTGATAAAGAAGGGTTTCCGACGGCTGTAGTGGTTGGGGAAGAGGGAAGGGTATATTTGTTATTTGGGCACGTGGAGGAGGGTATGATGGGGAATGCTGGAAGAGAGTTGTTTAGGATCGAAGAGGTGACAGGAAGAGGAAAGGATGAAGGAAATGTGTGGATATTTGTTTTGATTGGGTTTGGTGTAGCTTATTTTTTCATTTGGAGATTTCAGATGCGCCAGCTTGTAAACAATATGGACAAGAAGATCAACTAGCCTTGTCTTTGTTTATTTCTCATTTTGTAACCTGTTATGTAACAAAAGATTACCATCGCAAGTTATCCAACATAAAAGATCTCTATGGATGAGAACATAAAAATTTCTACGGATGATACCAACTTTTTAAAATGGGGATAAGCGATACTATGTCAGTATTCCGGATAAAGACTCCGTAAGGCTTGATATATGAAGAAAAGATAGAGGGGTTGGTTGTGTGTGAGGAGGGAGACGAAGATGAGGAGCAGAGAACTCGATGTTGTTGTTGGTGTGAGGTTGCAGGAGAGATAAAGAGCGAAGGCAGGGAGCTGAGGAGAGCTTGCTTGGCTGCAAGGAAAGGTGAAGCAGATGAGTCGTGAAGGGCTGATTATACATTGTAGATGGAGACATAAAGTTGTCCTGTATAGTCAATGGGTGGTGATTAGTTACCTTATTTCCAAAAAAATGTTTATTTATATGATCTAGCTCATTATACATTGTAGATGGAGACAAAGTTTTGTCACATGGTGTAGTTTGATTAGCTTCTAGGTTGCCGTTGTTCAACACTGAGCGTCCTTTATGGGAAAAGAATGCAGTCGTCCATCGAGTTAACTAAAGTTTTGATTTCACAATAATATCCTTAGAAGCGCTTTTTGTTACACGTATGTTTTTAATTGGGCAACACATATAAGCTTCCAGACATGTGGTGGAAGTAATACCTAAACAAGTTTTAAGGACTCTAAATGCATTATTCAATATGGTTTGTGTTGTTTAAAAGGTAGACTTATGCTAGTTCACTACATGACCCGACTCTTTGTAGTAGTTCAAGATTGTTCATTTTACCATATTTCCTGCCGCCGTAGACGCTTTGCTAAAGTAGATTCGATCATCCGTGAAGTCCAGAACGACAAAAAGAGTTCCCCCATGACAAATTGGGAAGACAACACTATTCTTATTGTCATTGTTTAGATTTTGGATATATCTTGTCAGTACTTTTGCTCGCAAATTAAAAAGTAAGGGTGATAGGGTCAACCTGTCTAAGTCCTCTAAAAGGATTGATCGAACAAGTTGTCATCTATCAGGATTAAAAATAATACAATTGTATCATATTCTTTGATTCATTGGATGAGTTTTTGGAGAAACTAATTTTTGTGGGACGCCTCTAATAAATGGTCATTCCATACGGTCAAAAGCTTTTTTCACATCGAGTTTCATTGTCATATATATATATATAGAGTATAGATCCTATGAGAACACCCCTAACGTGTATACATGACAACAAATTCGTAATTATTATTAGTTTTGTTACGAAGGTGTCATATCGTTTAATGTATTATTCGTAGTTATTGTTGATTGAGTGAATTATTCGTAGTTATTGTTGGATTCCTAATTATTATTATTCGTAATTATTATTAATTATGATATCTACTCTAAATCTCTACCCTTAATACTCACCATCCAACGGTGTACGATTGTTCTCATGTATACACGTTAGGGGTGTTCTCATGGGAACCACACCCTATATATATATATATATATATATGAGTATAGATCATATGAGAACAGGCTTATCGTGTAATCATGAGAACAGATTCGTAATTATTATTAGTTTTGTTACGAAGGTGTCATATCGTTTAATGTATTATTTGTAGTTATTGTTGGTTGAATGTATTATTCCTAATTATTATTATTCGTAGTTATTATTAATTATGATATCTACTTTAAATCTCAACCCTTAATACTCACCATCCGACGGTGTAAGATTGTTCTCATGATTACACAATAAGCGTGTTCTCATGGGAACCACACCCTATATATATATATATATATATATATATATCCTTCACAACCCTTTTCAGTTTGAGAGCCATGTAAATTTGATGTGCAATTGATACATTATCTTGGATTGGGCATCCTGAGACAAAAGCCCCTCGGAGAGGATGGATGAGTTTAGGCATTTTATGTTTGAATCTTGATGTAGGAATTTTTAGCACTAACTTTGTAGATTATAGAGCACATACTAATGGGTCTATCAAGCATTGTTGTGTACAGACTATCGATTTTTTGGAACCAAGGCGATGAATGTGTGTTTTAGCTGTCTTAGAAGCTTTCTTGTTCTATAGAAGCTTTTCATAACTCGGATCACAACATGTACAACAATGTGCCGGTACTTTTGAAAAATAGCAGGCATATCGTACTACCTATGAAATTTATCTCTCCCAATATCGAAGATTGTATTTCTAATTTCTTGGTTTGTAAGTCGTCACGTGAATTACTAGTTATCTAGGTTTTAGGCTTCTTTATACATCACATTCAATTGACCCCTGAGGTCATTATCACCGAACCATGAGTTGGAGAATCTAAATTTATACTTAGCCATGAATTTTTCAATAATGTCAGCTTCATTGGATACGACAATGCCATTGTTTTTTGTTATGGATGTGATTATTTCTAATTTCTTCTGCCCATTGCTCTTTTATGGTGATAACTTGTATATTTTTTCCTCTCCATATTTGAGGTGTCTTGAATTTGTTCGCTGCATCTAGTACTTTTATTGAAACTTGATAAGGTTATCTCTTTTCTAAAAAGTTTGTTTTTTGCCTCAATGTTCATATCATAGTGCCTAATGACATTGATTTACAGTTTATCGGTTCTATATCTATCTCTTGTAGAAAACTTAACTTCTACCTCTTTCTATTCAAGTAAGAAACAAGTAACTATTGGGTGGGAGTAAACCATGTGTTTCTTATAGTAACTCTTATATATACCTAAGGACTACAATTTTCCCCATAAAGCCATAGTACTCTTATTTGTGTGACTGTCACAAAGAACAATTTTTAACTCTATATTTGTTTATTACCTAATAAAGTCGTGAGTAAAATATCAATTATTTTTTTATATGTTTGTAAAAAAAGATCATACCAATCGCTCTACCTTCATTTTTCATCAAAAAAAATTCAGGTGATAAGAACATAAGAAATTGTCAATTTTTATAAATAAATTATAGAATGAAATGTATGTTCAATGTATAATTTTGTATCAATAAAAATGTATGTACATCATATAGCTTTCCCTTTACTCATACTATAATTTTCTTCTTCTTATAATGATAAAAGTAAGATAGATATCGATAAAAATCACCAGAAATTATATTTTTTTCTCTAAATTTGGTGGAAAATAATAAAACATATATGATATTAATGCAAAAAGCAATTGAAAAAGATATACACCCAATTACGTGAATCTCAATACAAAAAGGGTTATCTCTGTTTTACCTACATTTGTCGATAATATGTTTTTTCCTTAAAAAAGCATACAATGCTTGAATAAATTATCTGATATTATTATGCCTAGAAATTCCTTTTCATACACCAATTGAAGAATATACATTCCCATAATATTTCTCATAATTATAACTCGATTAGAAATATATTTCTAAAAAGAATACAAATTTTATGCCATTCACCTTAATTACAAAATTTGTTAGTTGATGAAATTTGACTATTTAAAGAGACCAAGTTTGTAAAACATTCTCTCAACAAAGTGGAAGTGATCCCTCTCTTTCCCATCTTTAAAAATACAAAAAGATCAAATGACTTCTTCATCATCGACGCCAGGGGGAGCGAGAAAGGAGAAATTTCCACCTAAGAATCCCATAGATAGATCGACCAAGGAATATCAGTTGAAAGTCGACGAGAATTATGCCCGGTGGAAGGGCGTCATCCACCTCCTCTACGACTGGATCTCCAACCATAGCCTAGTCCGGCGTTCTCTCTCTTGCCGGTAATATCATCTCATCCTCTTTCTTACTCGATCCAAATCTTGTTTTGAGTTATCCAAACTTAATCTTATTTCAAGTTATCTAATCTTGTAAATCTTGTTCTTAGACTAATCATAAATAGATTTGAGCCAAACTTTTGGACCGATCCGTTCCGCTTAACCCGAGATAGGACTAGGGTCAGATCAGTCCAAATTTCGTTTCAAGTTATCCAAACCTTTTTTTTTCATTTTAAATAAATTTTAAAAATTTAATTCAAGTATCTACAAATGTTAAAAGAACCTTTTACTTAGAACATATAACTTAAAAGATTAGAATAAGAATTTTGGCTTGAACTTTCAATTATATTTCATACTTACTCTAATATGTGTTTTATTTTTCTTCTAGTTTTCATTTATATATTTTATTGTGACAAAACTTTGAAATTAGATGATAAAGAATAATTTGTGATAAATCTGGTGGATTAATATAATATAAAAAATTTCACACGTTTGAATGTACACACATTAATTTCGATCTAAATTACAAGTGATGTCCATTATAAAACCAATTGAATTGGTTGATATCTCTACCTTCCTTATTATATTGTCTTCTATCACACTTTACATATATTATATATAGTAAATATCTTTATTTTATAATTTAATGCATAATCTATCTTATATCTATTAAAACAGAAACCTCTTTTGTCACGTGTCAACGCCAGGTTTCTTGAAACCAAAACTTTTTTTTTTTAAAAAGAGATTCTAAATGTTAATATAAATTGGTAAGTAATTTCTAAGTTTTAATAAAAAATATTTTACCAATAATCATATCTTAGCAAATCCTTTTCATTTTTATTTTATGGCGTAAATTATTTTATTATTTTATTTTTATCAAAATTTTTTTACATTTGTTATTATTATTCTAATTCATTTCCTTTTTTTTAAAAATTTTTTGATTAAAATCTAACTAAAATTATTTTGTCAAACCTATTCTTAATTCAGATTTTTAATCTTATCTTATCTTAAAATCTAAATTGTGTAAGTAATTATTTGAAATAATCTTTAATTAACTAACATTTATAATCACATTTACTACTTATAAATAAAATAATTGAACTGCTATATCACAAACTTCAATATTTTTATTGTAATACTTTGAACCTTATATTTAACATATTATAATACTTATTATAAAATTAAATTTTAAAAAAAATTCCGCACAAGATGCGGGTAATATACTAGCATATTAATATTCACATAGAAGCCCTTAACGCCACGTGTCAATTTTTCATTCATTTCGTCACGTGTCATTATACGCGTTCTTATTTTTAGAATTTTTTAAATTAAAATTTTATTTAAATTTAATTATTATTTATTTTTAAATATCTTTCAATATACATTTTAACAAATATTTTTTTTTATTATCTTTTGCTTTCACTTAATTACATGTATAATAAATCAGATATCTTTACTTTATAATTAGATACATAATATATATATATATACACACACACTATATTATACTATACAAAACAAACCTAATAAAACTTACATGTCGCGTCCACATTCGTTTTGCATACGTGTTGCTTTGAAGATTAGAGTCACCAAATTCCTTTTCTTTTTATAAAAAAAATCCATTTAGATTATTTTACTTTCATTACCGTTAAAACAACGTAAACTAGCTTTTATTTAAATTAGATACAACTTTTAAAAGTAGACAACTTTTATTTAATAAATATCATACTTCCATTTTGATCGCAACTTCTACTTAAATTGTATTTTACTTGCATTGTGATCTCATTTTAAAAAAAAAAAAAGATTAAACAAAATTTATCATTTTAAAAAAAAAAAAGATTAAACAAAATTTATTATATTAGACTATATTTTAATTCCGTTATAACGACAACTTTTATTTAGAATTAGATATTATGCCTACATTTTATATATGTCCGACTAGTTATAAAATCAAAATACAAAAACTTTAATTTCCAAAAAAAATCACACTAATAAAATTAATTTTTTAATATTAGACCAACCCGTACAAGTACCAGAATTAAACTAGTACTGATATTTAGAAGATCTAAAATCCAATTGTAAATTTTTCGTTCATACTACCCCGTGTCATTTTTGTACACATTCTCATTTTTATTTTTTTTATGTAAACCAACAATCTATTTTTAAAAAATAAATTTCTATATACATTTTAACAAATCCTTACATAGTCTTTTACTTTCCTTTATTATATTGTAATCTGACACATTTTACGTTTATAATACATAAAATATTATTTTTTATAATTATATATATAGTAGTATATAATTAAACCACTAATTATTCTATACATTTTTATATTAAATTTTGTTACATTAGATTTTATAAGAAATTCATCTTTCTTAACTTTTTTTTTATTTATAACGATTGATATTTTATTCACGATTATTTATATAGATCGAAGATTATCCAATTTTGATTATCGTTAAAAAAAATTTCTTATATAGTCTTGTTATATTGTTATTCTAAATTTGTAGTTTTTAGATGTGTTTATTCATTTTTAAAAATTTATTGGTATTGATATCAACACATTATTTACAATAATAAAAAAAAATTCAGTTCATGCATGCACGGATACTGAACTAGTTTGAATTAAACTTCAATCAACCCGAGCCTATCATTGGTGTTCAGTATTTGGTTCACAAAATTTCGAAGTTTGGTTTCGATCCGGAATAGAGTCGGATCGGTTTCGGACCTTTGAGCAACCAAGTACCATGAAGAGCTATGTGTTTGAAATTGTGTACGTGCAGGTGGGGGCCGCAGTTGGAAACGGGCGTATATAAAAATCGCCAACGTCTCTACATCTCTGAGCAGGCGGATGGATCTCTTCCAAACACTCTTGTCGTAGCCAACTGCCAAATTGTGAAACAAGGAGCTCCTGATCAATATAAATCCGAGGTATGATTTTTCATGTTCTGTGATCAAACTGCATTCTCGTTAGAATCATCAGACCCGAATCAAGATTTCAATAACTATTATTTGCATGTTGTTCTTCGTGTCTATAAATTAACCTCAGTATTTGGTTTTGCTGATGATTTATTTTTTGTTTTTTTAGTTCAATGAACATTCCGCTTCGCCTAATGTCAGCAAATACAAGACTATTATACATCCAGGAGAGGTACTTTTGCTGTTAACTTTGCTAAAGCTAATCTTCCTTTAATATTGGCCATATAATTTTGTTAATTGTTTAATGGTTGATTGCAGGTCAGCAGAATTAAGGTACTCCCGCAGGACAAAGACATTGTCGCTACCCATTCTGATAGTCCCGATGTAAGCTTCTTTTGATCTAGATATTATAGTCCTCCAAAATAAATTAAACGATTAATTAGAAGATTATGAAAAAAAATTTCTGTATTTTCATGTCCTCAGGTTTACATCTGGGACATAGAATCACAAAAGAACCGTCATCTCGGGCAAGGAGCTGATCCTTCTCGTCCAAATCTGGTATATATATTTATGAGTAATTTTACACGGAATACTTTTTAGTCAGGATATATTTTGGAACCCTGATTTTTGAAATTTTGTTCACAGATCTTGATTGGTCACCAAGAAAATGCTGAGTTTGCTCTTGCCATGTGTACTACAGACCCTTATGTTCTTTCAGGAGGTAGTAAGCATATATATATATATGCATAGAAGTTGTCTGTCTAAGATAACTTACAGTAAATTCTTGAGCTTTGCAGGAAAAGATAGATCAGTGATCTTGTGGAGTATTCAGGATCATTTATCAGAAACCGCGGCTTGCTCATCGACAAGCAAAACTCCAGCATCTAAAATATCAACCTCGAAAGAAAATGGAAAAAGCCCTCATGTTGGTCCACGTGGTATCTTCGAGAGCCATACTGATACTGTTACAGATGTTACTTTCAACCCAAGAAGGTAATTTTAATTTTGTATCATCATTGCTCATGTAATTGTGATATATAATCTCTAATTTTGATTCTTTTGTAAAAATGAGTACAGTTCGCAGGAGTTCTGTAGTGTTGGAGATGATTCTTGTCTTATCTTATGGGATGCACGAATTGGCAATATCCCAGCTGTTCAGGTAAAAAGGGCGCACGATGGGAGCATTAATTCTGTTGATTGGAATCCCTTTGAGGAGAATTACATTGTGACCGGGTATGTTCTTGGTTAATAGTACTTTTCAGATTAATTTAGAAAGCTTTGTAATAATTTTTGTATATATCTTACTCTTCAGATCAGCTGACTATTCAGCTAGAGTATATGACCGGAGAAATCTCACCTCCGGTGGATTGGGATCAGCTGCCTATATATTCAAAGGTCACCAAGATATCGTTCGTTCTGTGCAGTGGTCTCCTCATAGTATAACTGTTTTCGGGAGCGGCGGTGACGATTGTATGCTAAATCTCTGGGATGTTTCGAAGGTGAATCGATAACATGATCGATAAGATTACAAGTTTATAATTCTGATTTATATTTTTGTAATATTTGTAGGTTGGGAAAACGAAAGAGAAAGATAAGAGAGATGAAGGCTTACTGTTCCAGCATGTTGCGCACAGGTTTGAATCTGTATAAAATTTTGTGACTTTCTGAACATTTTGACCTGATTCACTGTCAAATGCAGGGATAAAGTTGTTGATTTTCACTGGAATGAGGAAGATCCTTGGACAATTGCTAGTGTTTCTGAAGATTTCTACACTCGTCGTGGAGGTGGAAGGCTTCAGGTACTGATACTTCTCTTATCATACTCAAATAGATTTCACTGAACATACTGTGTTGAGAGTTTTTGGTTGTTTTGATCTTCAGATTTGGAGGATGACCGATATGCTATACAGGCCAGAAGATGAGTTGATAGAAGAAGTCGAAGCTGAATGGTGAATACTGTGTTGAGACTTTTTTGGAAGCTTTCCAGAAGAGAAATAAGGACTTCTTGCAAGCCATTATGTAATATTGTTGTCATCTTTAAAGTTTACAGAACTTGAAATTTAAGATTTTGTTGAATAATTTACTGTTTTTGCACATCAGTTTCATTGGATCAGTTCAGTACTTCTATTGGTATGTTTCTTCTTGCATGATGGCAGAGTATTCATATTTATAGTGATTGTCTCCTTCTAAAAATATTTCATGGATGACTAACTAACATTCAAACATTACTCAAAAGCAATTTACTGAAAATTAAACTTGATGATCCTTTTGGTTATTGCTGCTTCATATTGTCTTTCCCAAATCATTTTATCTATAAATACTTTATTTTCAAATCCAATTTCTTAAATACATTGAGAAATAAAACAGGTAAGTTTTAACTGATCACCATACCGAAATGCTACAAATGTATTATCCATCACACAAAACTAAGTACATTACTTTTTACAGTAATGGATTCAAAGTTTTCATTCATACAAATCTGCGAGGACCTTAACCACCTTGTACTTCATCAAATTCCGTCCGACAGGCCTCATCATCGGCCCCAGATAATTCCTCATTAAATGGATTATGACAGGTACCAAAGTGGGCAGGACTGAAGTGAATATAACAGAGATTACTCTCACTTTTTCTGGAGTAATATTAGTCACTGCTATACTATAAGTAACAGACAATGCAGTAATGCAGATAATGAGCTCTCCTCGGAGCGGAAACCTGCTTGTAAGCATGCCAATCATGTAGACTGATAAAAAAAATCCAATGGAGTTCAATCCTATCATGATTATGAATCCGACATCATCATATGTACCTATGATTGATGTCCCTGCAATCCGCGTTTGGTATGAGTCAGAGCTATTGTTTGTTTTCATTGAATTGTTGTCTTGCCAAGTGCCACCAGGTGGGCTGAGCCCAACCTGGTATGTTGCTGTTGCAACGAGCACGGCTATGACAAGGAGGGCGGTGCGTGCTTCATCAGGTGAGTCTCTTCCCTTTTGGAACTTGAAGTAATCATAATAGTTTGTGTTGGTTAAATGCTCATAGGATGATGCCATACATTCCGGGACATGGTTTCTGTCTTGAGTGTCTGCAGTAGTTCGGAAAACCAACTCTGAAGTCCCGTTTGCATTCCCAGTTGACATCAACAGCTGCAAGGCCTGCAACACTTCAATAAGTTCAGTAAGTTTCCATTATTGAAGCATGACAGACGAATTTCACGCTATGACTCTATTTCATAAATTAAGGAGATTAAGATTATGGGGATTAAAAGGAAGAAATAATTTACGTAATCTTGGTAAGGAATGAAGAAGATTAGAGGGGTTAGATTATGGAGATTAAGAGAATTAGATTACGAGAATTCTGTAATACTAAAATCTCACTTTTACCCCTCTTCTTTTTTTATCTCTTTCATCTATAAAAATATTTAACACGTACTTTTTTGTAATTTAAGCCATAATCATAATCATTTTACCGCACAATCATTTTACTTATGTTCATACTCGTCCTCCTGAACAATTTGATCTCCTTAATTTTCCATCTAAATGCATCCTCATCTTCATCTACGTAATCTTACGTTACCAAACAGGCCTATGTATACATGTTGACTTACCCGCCGCTCTTTCATTTGCATAGCAAGGCTCCAAGCCGTGTTATAACGCGCATCACGCACCTCACTGATCTCATCCTTGCCCATCTTCCTAATCCAATCCACCAGAATCTGTAAGCTCTCATACTGTCTGCTTTGAACAGCAAGGTGAAGACAAGTCTCCCCTTGGATGGTCACATCTTCAATGGATTTAGGACAAACTGATAGTATTTCATTAATAACACCAATCTCACCTGCAATTGTTGCAGAGTGTAATGGTGTTATCATGTCTATTCCTTTCAGATGGCACAATTCTTTATCAAACCTAATCAGCTCCTTCACTATCTCCACATGCCCGTTGGCTGCTGCCATCTGCAGAGGGCTGTATCCCTTTGGATTCAGCTTCTTGGCAAACTCAGGCTTCAACATGAGTATCTCCCTTGCAAAAGCCAAATGCCCACATAAACATGCCACGTGTAACGGGCTCTCGTCGGATTCTAATGCTACATAGTTAAGGATCAGAGGGTTTTCTCTTAAGATTCTTTGCAATTCTACAACATTTCCTGTTCTAGCAGTCTCAAACAGCATATCCATCTTTCATAATCTGTCTTACAAAAAACAATCATGATCATATACATAACAAAAGAGAGTGATTACAAGAAACATATGAACCTTACCTTGGATCAAAGCTTGTTTTTTATGGAGAAGTCTTCAATATCTGCAAGTTTAGGACCCAATATCTGGTTATTTTGATATCAAGGTCAAACTTTCCAATTGAAAATTTCAAAGTCATAAGAATATATTAATTTGATTTCTTACTTAATTTTAAAAAATGTTATCCTTGTATAATTGACATTTTAATAGAACTCAGACTTGATTGACAAGTCTACCTATACTACAAATGACAGCTGCTAAATCCAATTCTAGTTAAGTAAGCATTTAATGAAGTTTTCTTCATATGTTTATTCATTTACAGTTTTTCTGAAAGTTGTTCTATTTATACACTAATATACATTAATATAGAGTTGTGAACTCAATGGTCCTTTGAAATTGTCAAGTCCCATTATTATATTTCAAGGAGATAATGCCTACATGATCTGATCAGATCAGATAAAATAACCCTGATTTTGACCAAACAGAAACACCTAACCCTAGAGGCTAGAACAGATCGAACAAACTTATTACCTTCAAATTCCCATAATAAGCAAAATTATCAATCAGAAACCGAAAACAGATGTCTAAAGTTCAAGAAAATCCATATAATTCCCTTGAATATAAAATAGTTGCTTCCCTGATAGCAGTTGCAGCTCACATGAAAAAGAAAATATCAAAACATTTTGAATGAAGATAACGCACTGTTCATGATAGTATCGATTACCAAGCCAATGACAATTATCACTAGGGTTATGTAGTTCTGAAGTCATTTCGGAGAATGATAATTTTATCAGAATCAGGAGAATGATAATCATATTCAAATTTAGTACTGTTATTTTTACTACAGGAGTCATTTTGAAGCATGTTTTTATCAGTGTTGATTCTGAGCAGTTGAAATCGTAAATTTTACTACTATTGTAGTTTGTAGCATTGACCTTTTTCTTTTGACAATCAGCTCCATTGATTTTCCTGATGCAGCTAAGCATATTTTTATGGGCGAATGATAATCATATTTCATTTTAGTGTAAACTCATACTCAAGGTCTTCATTGTCATTTCTCAGTATAAACCTCTTCATGGTGAAGGGTTTTGGTTCTTTGTTCTTGATGTGGGAATGGAGGATCCGCATAGGATATAAATAAACAATGAGGCTAGTACATAAGGTTGGTGGTCTGCTCGTTTTATTGTCGATTGGTTTTTCAAGCCATTGAATATGAATTTTCCCTTGTTCTTTCAACAGGTATTTATTTCGGATGTCTCTTGATTGTTTATTTGGTTGAGTTAAATCTTTCACTTGTTCATTTGCTTGACAATAGAAAGTTGTAAAAGAAGGGTTGGCCTTATTGTTAAGTGTTGGAACTCAATGTAAAAAGTGGTTCCGGTGAATTTTCCGAGCACAATTCCGATGGGTAAGGGCACACGTTAATATCGAAAAATAGAAGCACTGACTTTGTCTAAGCAAACACATCCTCATAATGTACTTATAAGCCAAAATAAGTTTCGGATGAATGAGAAATGAAGGTCAAAGTTGGGGGCAAAAAATGCACATATTTGGGAAATAGTCTCACATTGGATTCATGGAGGAATACAATATAGTTTATATACAGAGAGAGATGGCATAAGGAGCTTGATGCAAAGCATATCCAGGATCACCCAAAGACGCAGGAGCACACCCAAGATCACCTAGAAGAGCAAGAGCATATCACGGATCACCTAGAGACGCAAAAGTATGTCCAAGACCCCTACCAAGAAGAGGAAAATAGAAGCAAGGAGAGGAAAATACATGCAACTATGGACTCCAAAGCTTAGGAGAAAAAGAAAGAGCAACATCAAGAAGAATAGTTGGATAAGATCCCTCCGCACTAGAAGATCAAGGATGTATGAGAACAAGATTAATCATGCGTACATTCAAGGGAGGAGAAGACATATGGTCCCACATCCACCCATCTTCCAACACAACCATGCTTTGATAAGAAGAGACTCGGGCCATTCATACCACCTCGGACCAGCCGTAGATACATGCAACCTGAAATCATATGCAATCACGTCCTCCACCTCCAAATATCCATGCACACTTAGCAAGGAGCCATGCAACAACCCCTTTGATTCATACGAGCCATGCACACGTCCCACGTAATGTGAGGCAACACGACGGGAATAGCCATGCAAGGTCCGTATGGGATCGAATCATCCCTGCCACGCCAATACGAGCCATCCATCCAAGTTCGCCAACTAGGGCCCACAATCTTGAGACGTACTCGTTCCGGACCAAACCATCGAAACTTGTCATATATCTTTCCGATGATTAGACTAGTTATGCAAGCCAACCCGATCCACCACCTCACCATGAGGTCCATGACCCATGACCTACACAAAGCCGTTTCGGATCCCCCTCCAACCCCCAGGTGACCTAGCCTTAGTGGCTAAATCGGTCCTCCTACTTTTTTATTTTAGCCCACACAAAAATCTTTTAATTATGGATTATTCTATGGGCTTTTAAATGTTATTTTTCTGCCCAAGATCATATCTTATTTTTGATAAAATATGATTCTTCACACCCAAATTGCAGGAAAGCCCAAACTCGAGCAACCCCTATATATAGGGATTCCGAACCTCTTGTACGTTTTTCTTAACTTGAAATTGAACAAACACTTTACTTTTCGGTATATGCGAGTTACATATGCCGAAAAGTAGGACAAACATTGATAAAAAGTAGGAAATTCATTGATAAAAGCCCGCAACGTGTTTGTTGGAAATAATAAGGTCCCCCATCGAAAGATGGGACGCTCCAAGCCTAGTATATAAGGTCGGTGGGCTACTCCTCCTATTGCCAATTGGTTTTAGGATGGAACCTCACCGGGTTTATGTGTATTAGGGTTCATCGCGTCGTTGCTTAGGGTTCGACCTTGATCTATCCATCTATTGATACATCCATCATCGGATCACCTTCTTCTCCATATCTCTTTTATTTAGCGTCTTTCTATCGAGTCTTTTGGTGTCGAAATAACGGGCGGGCCAATTACGGCTAATCCCCGTATCAAAGTGGTCTCATATCTTTAAGTTAATCGACATCACATCTTTATTTTTTCTGAACCGGATCTTTCACAAAGATCTACACAAAAAAGTCAACCAACGCAACCATTGTTACAATTAGTAATTCTATCATTCCGGTAGGCTGAAACATTCCGCATATTGCACATGCGCGTTAGGTCCAACCGTCTGAGCCCAACAATTAGTCTAGTATGTTTTTTATTTGACAATAAGATGAGTAATAAACCAATACAAGTGTGTTATCACTTGATAATCAACATGATAAACTTTCATTTTCCATGTTTTTTAAAGAAATTTATCATAAAAGATATATGAATAACAAATTAACAGTCAGTGTTATGTAGTATAAAAACTAAAATTGATTCATTAGAGAAGTAGGGACTGGGGAGTAAAAGAATTGGACCAAAAAAGATCCATTGTTCATCTCATTGACTCGATTGAAAATATGTGTGATTTGGCACATACAAATTCAGGTTCCCTTTGATTAAATTGAAACTCAATAGTAAATTAATTTATTGATAAAAAAAAAGCTAATTTAGTTCAATTCTTTCCAATAATCATTTCTTTCCAATAATCAATTCTTTCTAATTTTATTTATGACAATTTCTGCGGGGAAAAGGAGTAAAAACTGTTTCGGTCGATTTGGCCTGGATCGGATCTATTTCGGGCTGGACCGTTGTCATTGGGTTCGGACCGTCCGTCCCTCGCCCTCTGTCCAAAAAATCTCCCGTCCGGTCTAACCGAATTTTCTTGTCTTAAATAATAAGATTCGAAGACTATTTAATTCATTTTATAACTATTTTTGTTTAATTTGTTGAGCAGAGATTTCTTCACGGAATCTGCGCTTGGCTTTCGCTCGCACTCGGTACTCTCTCCGAGTCTCCCCCTCCGTCCTTCTCCATTGCCTTTGAATCTCCATCTCCAGATCGAAGATGGGGAAGACCAACTCACCATGGATCTTCTCTCTGTCATGCGCCGTCTTGCTCATTTTCTTTGTCTCTCCATCCCAATCCTTCTACCTCCCCGGTGTAGCTCCTCGCGATTTCGAGAGGGTTCGTTGTCTTACTATCTTCTTTTAATTCATTCGTATTTTTTTTAATTGTTGGATCCATATTTTTGTCCTTTTGTTGGTAATTGAACTTTCCGTTGTTGATTTGCTGATTTCCTTTGAACCTATGTTTTATCTATGACGGTGAGGAGCTGATCTGCGGTTTAGGGTTTTATGATCTGAGCTGACTTGTATCTTTTATAGTCTATTGAAGGATCTGTGTTTCTTATGATGGTTTGTGGATCTTTATCCCTTTGATATTTGAGTTGCTGCTTCTTTGTTTTTGATTTTGTTATTTGACGTGTTTTTCAGATCGGTTTGTCGTCTATTTGCGCGATCCGAGTTATAAATGAGATTGTATTTTCTGTTTGCGTGGTATCATTTTGCTTGTGCGTGAAGAAATGAACTTAACAAAATGCCTCCTTATTTGGAGGCAATAAATTGTGATTTTGTCCTATGATCTTGCGATTAAACTGTTCCTTTATAGATTATGGTGCTTTAGCTGTATTGTTCTTTCATAAGTATCTGCACCGTTGTGTTAAAATTTCTGGTAGAAGAGTCGTACTCTTGAAAAGTTAGCTTTTTTTTTTCTTCTTCAATTTCTATTTTTGGCTTCTTTAATTTCGTTTTGGATGTGAATTTTTTTGTAGTATGTTTGCTGTTATGTATGTAGAAATGACTTACTGTCAAATTTAGTTTAGTATGGCGATGTTGGTTCTGATTCTAGTGATGAAGTCATACATGAATTTTTATAGTACCTTGCTATGCCTCGGTAATCTGAAATGTGGAATTCTGTTAAGTGTAAAGAGATGATGGTGTTTTTAAGCTTCCTATGCCCATTCTTTTAGTTCTAGATTTCTAGTCTTATTCAATGATTTTAAGCCGCTTTCATGTTAGTGCAATCGAGTAAAATTCAATTGGCTTAGGCCTCGGGAATGTGAAATGTGGAATTCTGCATTTTGTTTCCTTATAAGTTATAATATGGGTACCTTAACAGTGAACATATGTGTAATAGATCTGTAAGTTACCTAACTGGGTCCTTTCAGCCTTGTTTTGTTATAGTTACTTCAATTTGTTAGTGGATAACTGGGTTCCAACTTCAGACCAAAACAAAAAAAATTTAATGGATAGCATCCATGTTACATATTGTAAGTAATTAACATTGATGCTAGTGGGAAAGGAGTTTATACTGATTGTGATATATTTTCGAACTGATATATATTATATGTAATTGTGGTCTAGTGACATGTTATTTGATGCATAGTTGCCTTATTTCATATGTTGGCTAATGTATCCTTAAATACAGCCGTAGAGCAAATAACTTGTGCTAAATTTATGTGCAGTGCATACAATTTCATTTTTGTCATGAGTTTTCATTGCTCTTTTGGTTTCAAAAGGCCTGATTATTTAAAGTTGATGCAAGTCTCAGTTGCCTGGAAAGTTGGCATAGGGTCCGTACAGTTATTTCCTAAGATGACCACTTCAAGTCAAGGTCAACAAGATTTGTGTAAATATCTGTGTGAAGATTTGATTCTATGTGACCTTTACATATATTTTTCTTCGCACGAGATTTGTGTAAATAATGTGTGTCAAACCTCCTCAGGTGTTTGTTTAAATGGTTGATTTTTATCCTAATGTACAAACAGGGTGATCCACTTCAAGTCAAGGTCAACAAGCTTTCATCCACAAAAACTCAACTGCCATATGACTATTATTTCCTGAAGTATTGTAAACCAGATAAAATCATGAACAGCGCAGAGAACTTGGGTGAAGTTCTTCGTGGTGACCGCATTGAGAATTCTGTCTATAATGTATGTTTGCTGTCCTGTTCATAATTTTTGTTTTCTGTTGCTAAAAAAGGTTTGGTCACAATTATATATGATACTCACATTTTTTGTAGATTGTATTATATCATGTTTGTTTTATGGCAAGTCTGACTTTGTGAATGGTATAACAGTTCAAAATGAGAGAGGATTCTCCCTGCCAAATAGCGTGTCGATTCAAACTTGATGCTGAATCTGCAAAGAATTTCAAGGAAAAAATTGATGATGAATACCGAGTCAACATGTAAGCATTAAGGGAGCTAACAACTCCATTCAAATTCTCCTTCATGGAGCTAGATGAGATCTGGTTATATCACGTGAATCCCATCCTTTCTGTTCTAACCAGCATATCAGTACCACTCCATATTGCCCCTCTATGGGGATCTGTGCTTTTGTGAATTGGCAGCATGCCTGGCATATTCTTCTTCGGATGATAACCCATCTCCATTGATGTATACATATGTGCTTCTGTTGGTTTCATTTATCTGATATCATATCTTCTGGAGATATTGTACATTATACTTCTCTGCTCTTGGCCTCATGATTGGATTGTACAAATTTGACATTGTAGGATTCTGGATAACCTTCCAGTTGCTGTGTTGAGGCAAAGGAGGGATGGAAGTCCAGCAAAGGTTTATGAGCATGGATACCGAGTTGGGTTCAAGGGAAAGTATACCGGGGTAAGAACAAGACCGATGCTTTCCTGTTTGATGTTGCTTGCTGTCTTTGCTTTTAGCGCAATTAACATGTGAGTTTTCTTTACAGACTAATGATGAAAAATATTTCATAAATAACCACCTGAGCTTCAAAGTTATGTATCACAAGGACGTGGAGACTGATGCTGCCCGCATTGTTGGTTTCGAGGTTACACCTTACAGGTGCATTCTACATTGCTCCATTCTGTAGATCAATTTTTCTACTCAGCTTTTCTTTCTTGATGCGGACAATCTTCAATTCGTGCACATATTACGCTATTAGTTGGAGAAAATTATGTGTATCCAGTTAGTGGCCGACTTTGCCAGATTTATAAAATCGACAGTGAGGGGAAAAGATTGAGGTAATTATGATGATAATTATGTTTTGCCTAATATTAGTTACTTGCTCAGTAACTCAAGTTGGACCCTGGCATAGCATTCATGATATTAGGTATCTCTTGTCTTACTGTCTTGTTTTAGCCTTAGGTAGCTATGTTATGTAAAGAGGATAGTTTACCAAATCTATACTTCCCTACCCGAAGTTCTCCGCATATTATTACCTCACTTAGGCTCACAATACTATACAGATAAGTAAAGTAGGTAATGTTAGGTTTCCCTATTTGGATGAAGAACTTTTGATTTGCATTGAATTGGCAAATTTTCCAGTGAGTTTGGCTTTTGCACAATGTCCTGGTGAGCAGTGACATACAAAAATGTTCCTAAGGAAATTTTCACATTGACATTAGCTTTTCAAGTCAATTCATAGATCTGAGATCTTATTGTTGCCTTACACGAAAAAACATAGCCAGCAAGCTTTAGCTGTATATCTATACTTCGGTGATTTAAGTTCCACGAAGATGACCCTCAGCTACCCTTCCTTTCTGATATGCATAAAGCTGTTTTGCAATCAAAGCAGGCAATCCTACAATTGAAATTTTGACTTGCAGTTGAGTCTGCAGTTTCTCTAACTATTTCTGTTGATAATAATGTTTGTCTGGACTCTTGTCATCTTGTGTCCTGTAAACTGTCCATAACAACTGTTTAATAATTTATTTTTCATCTCACTTCACTTCTACAAACAGCATCAATCATGAGTACAAGGATTGGAAGGATCAGGAAACTCAGCTAGCAACATGCACCAAAACCATTATTCAAGGAGGTACTTCACCGCAAGAGGTCGATGCTGATAAGGAGGTTGTGTTTACTTATGATGTCACTTTTGAGGTATTTCTCAATTACCCTTACAATGTCCTTGAACATATTATTACTATAATTTTTTACTCTATCCTCCCAATGTACAAACCTGGCAGGAGAGTGAGATCAAATGGGCATCAAGATGGGACACCTATCTTCTGATGAATGATGATCAAATTCACTGGTTTTCGATCATCAACTCCTTGATGATTGTCCTCTTCCTGTCTGGCATGGTAGCCATGATCATGATGAGAACTCTATACCGAGACATAGCCAACTACAACCAGTTAGAAACCCAGGACGAAGCTCAGGAAGAAACCGGCTGGAAATTGGTTCACGGGGATGTCTTTAGGCCTCCATTGAACGCAGGCTTGTTGTGTGTTTATGTCGGGACAGGGGTGCAAATTTTTGCAATGACTCTGGTGACAATGATGTTTGCATTGCTGGGTTTCCTCTCTCCTTCTAACCGTGGAGGATTAATGACTGCCATGGTTCTCCTGTGGGTCTTCATGGGATTATTTGCCGGTTACTCCTCAGCTCGTTTGTACAAGATGTTCAAAGGCACCGAGTGGAAGAAAAATACATTGAAGACAGCGTTCATGTTTCCTGGGATCCTTTTCACCTTCTTCTTTTTCTTAAACGCCTTGATCTGGGGTGAGCTGTCTTCTGGTGCAGTGCCATTTGGAACTATGTTTGCCTTGGTGCTATTATGGTTTGGTATCTCCGTACCATTGGTCTTTGTGGGAAGTTACTTAGGATTCAAGAAACCCGCCATTGAAGAACCAGTGAAAACAAACAAGATCCCTAGGCAAATCCCAGAACAAGCCTGGTACATGAAGCCCATATTCTCCATTCTGATAGGAGGCATCCTTCCTTTCGGGGCAGTCTTCATCGAACTATTCTTCATCTTGACCTCAATATGGTTGAACCAATTTTACTACATCTTCGGTTTCCTGTTCATTGTCTTCGTCATACTGGTGATCACATGTGCCGAGATTACCATCGTGCTCTGCTACTTCCAACTGTGCAGCGAGGACTACAACTGGTGGTGGAGATCATACTTAACAGCTGGCTCTTCAGCCCTATACTTGTTCCTATACTCCATATTCTACTTCTTCACGAAACTGGAGATCACAAAATTCATATCGGGCATCCTCTACTTCGGATACATGTTGATAGGCTCGTATGCTTTCTTCGTACTTACCGGAACAATAGGGTTCTATGCATGCTTCTGGTTTGTGCGAAAGATCTACTCTTCCGTGAAGATCGACTAAGCTGCTGCGTCAACAAGCAAACTTGTTGTAGGATTATTGATGATGGATCTGAGGGATGTTGTGAAAGAGGTGAGGGCACTTGTGCTATTATCAAGAAAATAGTGTCATTTTGCAGGTCTTAACAAATAGGTAATGCTATATTACTTGGAATTGTACTTCCAGAAATGTAATGTGTGGACTATGGATTTCAACCCCTTATTTTTTTTACAAAAATGTGATGATAGTTTCAATTTTCTTCCACGAAAACAATGTCTTATCATGTGTTAATATTGTTGTGTAGATTTTGCAGACTTTAAGAACGCCTTTGAAAAATAAGTTGATAAGTTTAAGGGCCCGTTTGGTTTTAACTCCGAAATCGAAAACGGGATGGAAACGAATCTAGTACATACGTTTTTATTCCATTGGCCCAAGTCTTTTAAGTTATTGGAGATCAGCCTAACTTGATGCTCTGTGTACAGCAGAAGCCAAAAAGCTGAAGAATCAGTTCGTTGTATCGATCTAGTCTGTACATATTTGCAACTGCGAAATCTTTGACCGTCATTTGCTGTAACGTACAAAATCTAAAATTAAAATATAAAAATGCTGCAACAAAAGATTACTGAAATGCGGAATAGGGAGATAAATAGTTTAGCCAATACTCTAGAAAGGGAGGGATGAATAGAGTATGAAAACTTTTCGCAGGATAGTTAAGACCTTATCGAAAAGGATAAGACCTTATCAAAAGAGATAAAGTCTTATCAGTAACTATAAGACCTTATCGATGGAGACAAAATCTTATAAGCAAATATAAGACCTTACTCGTTTCTCTGAGATTGATTTTAAACGTAAAGGTTTAGACAAACCAGGAATGTTAAGAGCAAGACGAGATCAGCAGTAAATGACACACGATATGTTAACGAGGTTCGGTCACCAACACGACCTAGTCCCCGCCTAGGATTGATTCAACCCTAGGCAAGTAGCTTTATTTTCCTTCTTCTTGATGAGTTCCAGATACAATCTTCAGAAGACCTTCCCTCTTCTAAACTCAGAAGTCTTACACTTCCTATCTAGCAACTCACACACTCAAAAAGGAAAACTAAAGTACTCCAGATACAACAACAGTATCCAACGTGCCTAGAAGAAATAACTGTTTGTATGATCCTAGTTGAATTGTACTATAAGCTCGAATAAGATCTCACACTCTCAGAGAAGTAGAACAATAGAGCTTCGAAGGTGAGATCAACACTTTGTGATAAGAAAATAGATAAGACGATTTTTCACTTGTGTTCCAGTCGTAGGTGATGAATGTGTATATGTGTCTTCTTCCTTGTCTCTTTAAATAGACAAACGTATCAGCAATTTTGAGCGTAGAAGAAGATCAGCAATTTTGAACGTTGAAGAAGATCTTGGCTGCGTGATCTTGGTTGTTGAGATTTGATCCAATCTTGTTTGTTGAGATTTGAAGTCAAGTCAAACTTGTTTGTTGGGATGTAAAGTCAAACTAGATTTGTTGAGATTCTTCCAATTTATCTCAAGAAGATTTAATTAAAACAAATTAAAGATTTGTTAAAATCAAATCCCTTAAATAACTCAACAAGAAGGAAAAGTCATTTGGACGTATGTAACTCAAGTGTAGTTTTTGTCCAGTTTTGGTAAGGTCTTACCAGTTCGTGTAATGCCTTACTGAAACCTGAAAACCAAGATTTTCTGTAATATGGTAAGGCCTTACCAGACACTGTAATGTCTTTACCAAAACTTGTAAGGTCTTACAAAAAGCTGGAAACCATCAACCATAAGTAATGTCTTATTATCAAGGTGGAGTTAACAATTACTATTTTGGAATGGGTAAATAATGTATTTGCCAAACTTGCTTGCGTCCACAGTTGAAATTGCCTATATCAGTGTATGATTATCCGGAACTTGATAATTTATTGTAATTTAAATGGACAAATGAGGGGATGAAAGTTAAATCCATACGTTATAGCTTAAACGGCAAATTCTGAAAATGTAATCATTCAAATATCAGTGGAGTGCAACGAACTTTGATTACTTCAATGGTACAATTTTGATCGACATTTTAAGCTGGTTCTTATTATTACTACTATTATTATACACTCTACGCGTTATACGAGTTTAGAGTTTGTTTGGTATCGGATGAGACTGGTTGTTTTAGATTAAATGGGAGTGGATTATTTATAGTTAGTATTTGTTAGTAGACGAAGATTATAAATTAGATTATTAATATGGTTTATAAGAGTAGAAATAACCCTAAAATTCTCTCTCACTCCCATTTAGATTATTAATATGGTTTATAAGAGTAGATTAATCAAAATAAAAATATCAATCTCTTACCAAACAGGCCCTTAGTATCATACAATATCGATAAACTTCTCTATCAACATGTAACTTTGTCCGATGAATAACTGTTTTGTTGAAGATTAATGCAATTTGAGTTGAATTTCTTTATCGATATTCAAGTCAAATTGCGTAAACTGAGTTTCGAGTGTCACAAACAATACTATTACTCTAAATTTTGGAGAGTTAATTCATTGCAAGGGAATATTTTGATTAAAATTTGTAAATAATATACCCTTCGTCGAAAACTATATGTTGTTTTAAGCTTTCCAATTAGCCTCTTAAAACACATTTTCTTAGATCGGGTATATAGGACATTTTAAACTAAAAAACAGATTCTACAATGACATAATATTAAGGCGTGATATAAGTAAATTAGGAGAAATTTAGTAGAGTAATCAATATAATTTATAAATTAGGAGACTTATCCTTTAAGGTCTATCAAACGGACTAGTCAATCAATAGATTTAGTTACGGTAAAATTGTTGAAAAAAACTTCGCCTAAAACTGAATGAAACTCGACCATTAAATGATAATCAATGGTTAGATTAAATTTATGCTTTCTCTCTAATTTTTTTTTATTTCCAAATACCTTTTCTTGAGTTTGATTTTCTTGTAGGATTTTTTGAAATTCACCTAGAATAATTCTAGGAGAACAAGACCCATAAGAAAACAATTACGATAATAAATGTCCACATCTGGAGTGAGAATATTGTGAGTCTAATTATCTCCGTGCAGAACTGTTAATAAGTCTCGGCGTCCCTTTCGCTTCGAAGCTGCATGGGTGCTTCATCCTGATTTCGCTAAGGTTGTAGCTGGCGATTGGGGCTCCGAGGGTAATAACCTGTGTCGTGCTCTCTCGTCTCTCAGGTCTAAACTTCTTAGATGGAATTTTGAGTCCTTTGGAATTATTGAGGTTAAGAAGAAGGCACTCTTCGAAAGATTAACAACAGTTCAGAGCGAGATTGAAAATAACCTTACGCAAGGCCTGATCGATCTTCATTCTACTCTCCAACTGGAGTTTAAGGAGGTCTTAGGTCAAGAGGAGCTTCTTTGGAAGCAAAAATCCAGATATAAGTTCTTGTTGGAAGGAGACAGGAATACTGCTTTCTTCCATATCAGTACTTTGATCCGTAGGAGGGCTAATCGGGTTGAGTGCATTCAGAATGATGACGGGTTGTGGATCTCTGACCCTAAGTTGTTGAGAGCTAATGCACGCAATTATTTTCATGGTCTCTTCACTGTGGAGCCTCATGGCAACCTGAATATCGGTAAATTCTTTTCCAAATTTCCACCATTAGTACCGGATGATGTTTCGTTTCCATGTAGGCCTTTCGCTGAGGCAGAAATCAAAACTTGCCTTTTCAAAATGTCCCTCTCAAGGCTCCTGGAAAGGACGGCTTCAGCTCCGTCTTCTTTCACAATTCATGGGACACGGTCGGACCGGCTGTGCTGAGCTTCGTCAATAACTTCTTCAGTTCTGGTGTATTTCAGAGCGGTGCTAATAACACATTAGTCTCTTTGATCCCCAAAAACTGCAGTCCGGATCATATGTCCAAATTTCGCCCTATCGGGCTGTGCAATGTAAAGTACAAGCTTGTTTCGAGATTACTTGTTTCGAGACTCCAACCATTCATGAATAAACTGGTCAGCCCGTTTCAGAGTAGTTTTATTCCCGGCCGAATGATTGAAGATAATGTTGTTATTGTTCAGGAAATAATACACTCGATTGTGAGAAAGAAAATTGGAAAACGGTGGATGGCTATCAAGATTGATCTTGAAAAAGCATATGGCCGTCTATCTTGGGAGTTTATTGAGGAGACTATGGAACTAATGGGGTTACCAAACTGTTGGAGAGGTTGGATTTCGGCATGCATAAGATCTCATTCTATGTCGGTCCTTTGGGATGGAGAAATGACCGAGGGGTTCGTTCCTACTAGAGGTGTGAGGCAAGGTGATCCTATCTCGCCCTACATCTTTGTCTTATGCCTTGAGCGTCTTAGTCACGTCATTCAGCATATGGTGGATAATAACGCTTGGTTACCAATCCGAATCAAAAGGGGGTGTCCGCCCATTTCCCACCTATTTTTCGCCGATGACATTGTATTTATTGCGGAAGCTTCCTTGGAGAACATGAACGCTATTAACAAGTGTCTATTGGAGTTTTGCGATGCATCGGGCCTCAAGGTTAGTCGCTCTAAGTCACAGATGATGGTCTCTCCCAACGTCAATGTTGAGCTTAAAAACGCTACCTCAGAGAGTTCAGGCTTCCCGATAGTTACTGATTTTGGTAAGTATTTGTGGTTTCCAATTTTACATACTCGTATGAGCAAGAACGACTTCACCTTCCTCGTGGATAAAACAAAGAGTAGACTTGCTTCTTGGAAGGGGATATTCTTGAGTTTCTCCGGTAGATTGACGCTCGTCAAGTCGGTTCTCTGCTCTTTTCCTTCTTACATTATGCGAGTTGTAAAACTTCCCGTTTCAATTTGCAAGGAGCTCGATAGACTCTGTCGGTCTTTCTTGTGGGGTGATAGTGATTCTAAGAGGATAATCATTTGGTTGCGTGGGAGGATATTTGAAAACCTATTGATTCCGGCGGGTTGGGGTTACGTTGTATGAGTGATGCTAACAATGTGGCCTTGGGGAAACTTGCTTGGAGATTTACACAATTTCAGGCGTCTCCTTGGGCTGCACTCTTGGATTCTAAGTATGGGGTTCCTGATGTTAGAAGCTTCATGGACTGCTCTTCTTCTTTGCGTGGCTCCTTCATCATGAAAGGGCTGGTTTGGGCGAAATCGAATGTCCTCTTTCAAGGTATTAAATGGGTGGTGTCTAATGGACTACATACCAAGTTCTGATTGGATGTGTGGTGCGGTGAGGAATCTGTCCTTAGCGCCAGAGTTGTGATTCCGGTCGGGACAAAGATTAACGATTCTGTTCGGAGCTTCTGGCGGGATGGGATTAGGTGGAATTGGGACAAGCTTGGAAGTGTCTTACCTTCGCAATTCCTGCTTCGTATAGCCAGTATCGCCTTATCTGAGAATGAAACTGAAAGAAACAATTAAACAGTGGGTAATTTTCACCTGACCTTGGCTTTGGAATCAATGCTTACTCCCAATCTTGCAAGCTGCTGAAGGAACAGTACACCAACGATCTTCACCTGACCTTGGCTTTTGAATCCTTTGACGACAGGACTAAGACAAGGCTGGTTACTGTACGCCTATGCAGAAAGAGTCGAGTCTTCATCACCCAGAATACACGATCAACAACTAGTTTTGGGCGCACATAGGGTAAGGAAGATTATGTTTAGAACTCACCTATGCAGAAAGAGGCTCCCAGACTTGGCTGCACTGCTTGATGGCTCAACCGCTGGAGTGCTCTTGTTCGTCTTTCTGGGCACGCAACAGATAGCACTCCCCGCCTCTATTCCTGGCACAAACGATGGTTGTTGCTGAGGCGCTGGAAACGTTACCCTCCCTCCCTTGGTTGCTGATTGCTACAGCATTGAAGAGGCTCTCGAAGGGGACAACTACAATTAGAGAGAGGCGATGCAAATGGGCTGTTCTGAGCGTAACAGAAGACAGAAGGAAATCAAGGAATTGTATGCAGATCCAGCGCTGTTGTAGAAGTAAGGGAGTGTAAATGTTGCGTTAAAACCGGTTGTTACAGAAGGCATCTTCAGCAGCCGTTACATGGAGATAGGAGAGAAAGAACCAGCCGAATCTGGCGCTTCCCATGCTATCATCACATCCCTAGGCCAATGCACAAGCAAGGGTAGTTGGGCCAAGTACAAGTAGCTGCTGGTGGGGTGGAAAAAAAAAGCAAGGGAAAATGCAAGAAAGGTGGGCTGAAAATTCAGCAGCAAAAGGTAGGGAAAAATGGCTGTCAAATGTTTGTCTGGGCCTTGTCACAAGGTTGTCGGGCTTTTTCATGGTCTCGTCACAGCTTTGTCATGATCCCGTCTCAGCCTTGTCATGATCTCGTCTCAAGTCGTCGTTAAGAATTAATTATAAGAATTAGGGTTTGATATAATTCTATCATTTTATGTGAATTAAATTGAATAAATGAGGGAAATAGGGCTCCTAAAATTTTACTTTTGTAAAGTGGGCTTTTAGTATAATTTAGGCCTGCAAAAAAATTAATAGCTGTATTTGTGGGCCTCTCAAGAAAAGATGGATGGATGAATGGGCTGTCAAAAAAATTTAGGCCTGCAAAAAAAATTAATAGCTGTATTTGTAGGGATATTATTAAGGTTATTTTGAATTGAAATGATGGGATGTAGAAAATTTAAATGCCAACCTCTTTTTTTTAACCTAGCCGCATCCTTCTTCTTTCTTCTCTTGCTCAGCCGCCGGACCTTCACTTTCCTACCTTCTCAGTCTCTCATCCACTTTCCGTCTCAGATGAAAACCGGAACCGGCACTGCATGCCTTCAATCTTCTTCCCCAGCCCGTCGAGGCTTCTGACAAGTCTTCCCCTTCTTCCTATCTCATTCTCTGCCTCTCTCCTCCTCTTCCCCTACCCTTCTCTACACCACCGGACCAAAGAAAACACAGTCGTCGCCTTCCATCGCTACCGATTGGCCGCTAGGGGTTTAGAGTGCCGCAATCGGTGCCTTCGATGCACAAGAAGAAGTAGTCGACGAGCCTTCCCTCACTACAAGACGCTGCCAGGGGTCGCATTTTTGGGTATGCATTTTTGGGTATGCATTTTTGGGTATTGCTTATTGAGCGATTGATATGCATTTTTTGGGTATTGTTTATTGAGTATATGTGTGTGCAGTTTGGGTAAATATTTTTGAATATATGTGTGTGTAGTTTTGAGTATTGCTTATTGAGTAATTAATATACATTTTTTTGGTATGCATTTTTTGGTATTGTTTATTGAGTGATTGATATGCATTTTTTGGGTATTGATCATTGAGTATATGGGTGTGCAGTTTGGGTATGCATTTTTTTGTATTGCTTATTGAGTATATATATGCGTGTGCAGTTTGGGTATGCAGTTTTGGATATTGCTTACCCAAAAACAAACGTTGTTGCTTACCCAAAAATAGAACAGGGACCCAAAAATAGAACAGGGGATTGCTTCCAGATTTCGGTGAAGGAAAGAAGAAAGGACATGCGGAACTGCATTTGAAGGGAAGAAGAAGGGACATGAGTTTATAAATAGGGAAGAAAAAGGGTTGCATTTATTTGGCACAAATTCCTTGTAAAATGTCCATCAAATTGTCATCAATCAAATAAATGACTATCACTTTTTTTTTTTACTTTTTCTGATTTCATCTAGTATATAGGAGCCCATTTTTTAAATGAATAATTGGGAGACCCTAAATTCAAACTCTACATTGTAAAAGGCCTACATTGCAAATTCAGCCAATTAAATTCTACATAAATGATAAAATTTGTGAAGAAAGAAATACTAGATAGAATGGAAAACCGTCAACGGCTCGAAGTCCGATTTGAATCGGAATTAAACGGAATAAAAAATTTCGGATATTACATGAACTTCCTAAGACGTTGCTACATATATTCGGGGACTGTGTTATTGCCAACAATATTTGGAGTAATTTCTTAACTGAGGACCGGGCTGTTGGGTTCTTTTCTAACAATTTTCTCACCTGGTTGGATTGTAATCTGGAGTGTGACGAATGGATTGCTCATAATCTTCCCTGGAATGTGTGTTTTGCTGTTTCTCTGTGGTGATGTTGGAAATGGCAAAATGATTCGATTTTCCGGGGAGTAGATTATCCCGGCAGCAGGGTTGCCTTCATTGCTACGTATAGCAAGAATATTGTTAATGTCAGGAACAACGCCAGGCCTTGTAGGGGGACTAAGGTGAAGGAAGTCATCTTTGTTAATTGGTCTGCGCCTTCGGAAGGTTGGATCAAGTTGAATACTGACGGGTCTGTTAGGCCATATGTGGGTAGCGACTCGGCTAGAGTTTTATTCAGGGACTGCAATGGGCAATGGTTGTCGGGTTTCATTATGAATATCAGGTCGTGTTCTGTCCCGATGGCGGAACTTTGGGGTCTATATTTGGGCCTCCACACTGCTTGGGACAAGGGTTTTCGTAAACTTTTGGTGGAGCTAGATTCTGAGCTGGTCATCAAACTTGTTCAACCGTTCGGTCCCAAACTATCATCCGCTTTTCAGTCTGGTATCAAGTTGCCAAGGCTTCATCCGTAGGAACTGGCTTGTTCAGATCCGTCACTCCTTCCGTGAAGCAAATGTTGCAGCCGATCATTTGGCTTCCATTGCTTCATCCTATCCTTTAGGTTTATTTTATATTCAAACTCCACCGGACAACTTGATTTTCTTTTTGAAGAACGATGCCCGCGGAGTGGCGACCCGTAGGTCTATTGTTTGTTAGCCAGTTTTTCGTTTTGAATAAATGCTCGGAGACGTAGATGACTCTCCATAGATTCTAAAAAAAAATGTATGAAGGACTACTCCTATTGCCAACTATTTTAGGATGGAATCACATCGCACTTATGTGTAGGGTTTCGATCTAACGTGTATTCATCCTATTGTACGTCAGTACAAGACATTAACACTTTTTTCTATACAAACACAACATTTGTGTTATTCCAATTCCAAAGATCTACTTTCTCATATATTTCTTACAAAATATATGTCTCAAATTAGAATTGTTTATTGGCCATTAATTAATATGACTCTCGTAAAACAAGTCCAAACTAAAATGTACCCATTGAACAATAATACTAAGTCTTTGTGAGAATTCATCTCTTACACAATGAAAAATTAATATTCACTCATCACCTTCAATTCTCTTTCATTTCTAATATTTTATTTTATCTTTAAAAATAGATATAAAAAATCCCTTTAAGTTGAGGGCTAAAAATGCCTTAACAAGAAAATCGAGATTACTATTCGTACTACATGTTTCGTGCTATTCATACTCGTGATCCGGCTACGCCTGACGGAGCCATAGCAATAAGTTGATTTCGTTCAAAAAAATATAGAAAAATGGCTACGACTACGTCATGCGAATGCTTAGTCGCCCATATAAAAAATTCCGATAAAAATATTAAGGAAAAATGACTACGGCTACTCGTAGTCATACACCTCTTATATGTATAGCACGAAATCGTGATACAAATAGCAATAACCCAATAGAATAGAAAAAGTATCATAATCCTCAAAAATACTTTTTATTTATTCTTTTTTGTTCCCCATCGACAACCATGGAAGTGAAACCACCAAGTGTAAATGTGTTATAGTATTGGTCGATTATTTATTCTTTTTGTTCCACAACAATACTTTTTATGTGTAGAAAGTCATTTCAATTTATTTTGTGGAAAATCGTCATTTTCCAATCTTATTAACTCCGCACGTGTTTTGCATGGGATCCCACTTTCTAGAGTGAAAAAGAGGTTTTGCGAACAAACAAGCATGTCACTTTTGTTAATGTAGGGGATAGGGTACCGACAAAAAGTCGTAATTCATTAAAAAATATAGCATAATTTTAATGAAGTTATGAATGAGTCAACGTTAAAAATAGTATAATTATGTTGTGAACTCACATTCGATTAAGATAACCATAACGTAGTTTTACACTTTTCACATTTGTTAACACTTCTTGTTCTGAAAATATATTTTATACGTCTATATGAAGTAGAAATCGCATTAAATTCCTTCCAAGCCGGTCACTTTTTGTTTAACTTAATTTTTTCTCCTCTAAAACGAATTATATACACCCTATTTGTTAATTTATCTTTTATATTTGGCGGATCTAAGACGTGGTGGTTTTGTACGTTAAGTGAACCTATACTCAAGTCTTTCGGGGTTTCATCCTCATCCTAAAACCAATTAGCAATATGAAGAGTAGCTCTGAAACTTACATGTTAGGTTCACGTGTCATCATATTGTCGATGTGAAACACTTAAGTCTTAGTTCACTCACTAAATTAGCAAGAAACAATAATTGATTAGGGTTTCATAGTTTTTAGGGTCTACTTGTTATTATATATATAGGGTGTTGTTCAGGTAAGGCACATTATTCTGGTACGGCCGACACGTGTCCCGAAAATTTTATTTTATTTTTTTTTCCAGAAACACTGAAAGTAATAGTTCAAAGTTTATTGAGGAATAGTTCATAACTTATAAAATGATAGTTCATGAATTATAATAGAATAGTTCAAAGTGCAAAATTTATAAAGGAGTGAAAGTAATAGTTCAAAACTTATTATGGAATAATTCATGAATTATAATAGAATAGTTCATTAATTATAATAGAATAGTTCAAAATGCAAAATTTATAAAGGATAGTGCATAACTTATAAAATGATAGTTCATGAATTACAATTGAATAGTTCATCACATATAAACGATTAATTTATAAATAATTTGATAAAATATATTAAAAAGTAATAGTTCATGAATTATATGGGAATAGTTCAAAGTTTATAGGAGAATAGTGCATAAATTATAACATGGTTGTTCAAACAAATTTTCATTCGTTTCTGAAAAAAAAAATAAATTCCGGGACACGTGTCGGCCGTACAGGCGGCCGCACGGCCGTACCGCATTAATTGAACTGTACCTGAACAAAAGTTATATATATATATATATATATATATATAGTATAGATCCTATGAGAACACCCTCTAACATGAGAACATGAGAACAGATTCGTAATTATTATTAGTTTTGTTACGAATGTGCCATATCGTTTAATGTATTATTCGTAGTTATTGGTGGTTGAGTGGATTATTCGTAGTTATTGTTGGATTCCTAATTATTATTATTCGTAGTTATTATTATTTTTGATATCTACTCTAAATCTCAACCCTTAAAACTCACATCCAACGGTGTACGATTGTTCTCATGTTCTCACGTTAGGGGTGTTCTCATGTTCTCATGTTTTATTAGATCCAAAGATACCAAGAAAATTAACGGATAATGTAACAAAATAGGGTTTTTGGGGCTATAATTTGTAAAACATAAAATTATGAATAAATATTCGTTTTACAAGCATAAAATGTTTTAATGGGTGGTTTTATGAAGAAGAAGAAGAAGATGATTCTTATAAAAGAGTTCGCTTTTGCAATTCAAATACAAAGATGTCTGAAGAAACACAAACTACTTCATTACAAAAGATGTGTTATTGTGAACCAAGATGTAATTATTGTAATTGAAATAAAAACAAACTATTTCATTAAAGGGGCAATGTCAATAGAAAAGTATGGGAAGAGAAAGCACATGAAACACATGGAAATGGTGGTGGTCAAATCTATGGCATGAGGGCCATTCTTTTGTTAGCTGAAAGTTAGAAATAAAGAGGGTACTCAGTCTTTGTACCATACTTTTGTTTTTACTATCACTCTCAAAGTAATGGTTTTTTCTATCTAAAGTAAAATAAAAGTGAAATTTGTTTTTTATTTTAGGAACGGTTGAAACTTAACTGCAAGAATAAATAACTTGTATTTTTCAAACAACAAAATATATCGAATAAGTCGTGATTCAAAAACTATAGGCTTTTTTTTTTGAATTTGAGATACAATACCCGTATTTTAAACACGTCGCTTATGTTTTTTCTTTTTTTTTAAAAAAAACTTTATGATGTGCATGGCACTTGTGATCTTTATTTTCTAATACAACTTTGATCAATTACAACAAATCGGTTCAATCAATGAATATACAAATAAAAGACAAAAAATACCATATTACGAAAACTATAAAGAGTTTGTAATACTTCATAAAAAAACATGGTAAAGTACTAAAGTTGTTTATGATAATTCTTTTATAGTCTTCCTTCTTTCCCTACTCTGTCTCTGTCTATCCACTATCTTCAATATCAATATGCTGTTGTGCCAGTTATATTTCATCTTCACTAATCTTTGGCAAGTTTGTTGTACCGGCATGTTTGGTTCACCTAAAAATGTTATGTTTTATAGGATCTCTGATGCGGGGTTGATGCCACAATTTTCCGATCTAGACTGAAGTTCACGAAGACAACGTCAGAAGCAAATCTCGGTGCCAATATTGGGCGAGATTTGTATGATAAGACCGATATTTATGAAACTCAAACACAAAGAACGTGAGTTTGATGGAATGATAATGGAAAGATAAGAAGATAAATAATGAAATAAAAATATGGAAAATATAGGAAGATAAGACTTAATGTTAGACTTGCAAAGAACCTTGACCAATAGATCAAAACCCTCAACGAAGAATTACCGTAATCATTCCTTCTTTAACCTTATACAAACCTTTTAAGTAAGACAAGCATAAGGAGGGACTAGTTTGACTAGTGACACCAATCTTCAATAAGATTAACACAGAACAACCTAGCAATGACTCATAACTATTCAATCAAAGACTCTTTTTTTTATTGAATTGAAATGAATAAAACACAAACTTCATAAACGAAGTATCGAGTATCTCACAAATTTTGTGGAAATAATAATCAATCAAATCTACCTATGAATCCGACTTCTATGGCTAATTATAGGCGAGATTCCTCTAGAAAATAAAATAAAGATAATCCTAAAAGATAAGATAAAAAACCAAAAGATACATTTATAATGTTTAGAGCTTTAAAGGTATTAAAAATAAAATATCCAACAACTAATAAGATCTCGATAGAAGCAAATCTCGACTGGAATCTCATGTGAAATTTGGTTCTCACGGCCGAGATTTTAACTGGTTGGCATAAATCTCGAATTAGCCACATTTCTTGGCTCCTCGATTATATTCACTCTTGTAGGGTCCTTCCGCAGTAGACATTAATGTCACTAAAGAAGATTCAAACACAAGTAGAGTCTCTTTAGGTGTACATGTTGCCAATAAGCTAGCAACCTCTTCTTGGATGGACTCCGCTCTTGATCTTGTGATCTTGTGATAGATCCTTCTATGTCATGACTTGAAAATGATGTAGTTTCCTTCTCCTTCAATACCTTTTCTCTAGCTCTAGTGATTGGTCCTTGGATAGTTGGTGTTGGGGATGGTCCTTCATCAATCTCTATAATGAGAATAATTTTGGAACAGATAGACGAGTTGTACATTCTTACCAATAATTCAATTATGATATTCCTCCCATAAACTACAAGATATAAACCATTGCGGAAAGTTTTAGAGTTTCTTCGTCGACATCTTTTAGCAAATGTGAAACTACTCAGATAGTCATTGAGCTCGCAAGACGGTTTATCCCCGAACATAATCTAGGTCTCTCTCATCGTGATGATCATAATGTTCGAGGCTTTGTCTACATGTTACTTAATGTAAATGCAAGTAAATATACAAACAACATTTTTAATTAGTAAATATGCCGATTTCACATCATTTCTAATTTATTAAATAAAAGAAATATTCAAACAAGGTTTTTGTTGTAATTACACATAGGTCACCTCTCCAAACGTCCTCAATCCGGTGTTGAAGTTGTCTCAAGAGCCTTGCTCGATCACGTGGTATAAGAGTCACATTCATCTCTTATTAGATCAATGAAGAAGAATTCAAAAGGAATTCAATTACAAAAATGCTATTAATATGAACACACATATGTTGAATATAACCAATGTAAACACCGATAGATGAATATAGTTACAACTCCTTTTATTTAGATATTACATATAACAAAATTGTGAAAAAATAGTAGTATTACTTAGATAAATTTATTACAATTAGCTCAATGAATAAGAATTCAAAAGGAAGTCAATCACAATAGTTCTATTAATATAAACACATATATTGCATATAATTTATGAAAAGGGAAGTCAAAGAACAATCTACAATGGCCAAGTCCGTTTCTGGAACAGTCAAAGTAATCCAAATGTAAAGAAGAGTGTTATCCAAAAGAACAGTAAAGGAAAAGTCAAAGAACATGTAACACCCCAAGTTTTTGGAACTCGAAGCGTTAAGGTATAACAAAGGGAAAAAGCTATAAGGTATAACAAAGGGAAAAGCAAAGGACTCTCAACCGAGTTCAACAACTGAAAACGACGACAACAGAAATATAAACCCGATCTCATCCTATAATGTACGGGAAACGGAAAGGACTGGATCACGTTCCTAGCGGGTAAGGAGAAGACTTCACGGCTGCGAATCCGGCATCGAGTCGAGCCCTTCCCTCTCCTGACGATCTTGGTTGTTTCCTGTGCATTCGACCGAACCATATATTACGGTGTGTCTCTCCTTCCCTTTTTCGCAGTGTTGTAGTGTAGCTTTGGACGTTGTGGGTTGGTAGTTTGTGTACTTAGGGAGAGGTTTGTGTATAGGTTAACATGGTAGCGGCGTCTAGGTTGCTTGTAAGGGTGTAGGTTATGTTGAGTGGTGTAGGAAGGTGCTGCAAAGCCAAGGTTAATCCGTCCAGGGTTATGAATTGGTATAGAGGTTGTGTTGTTCATAGTGGTTAGTTAGTGTGTAGCTTATATGGATAGAGTAGTTCAAGCGAGGATTAGTTAGTAACGTTAGTTATGTTGATGAGCGGTTGAGATTAACCCTTATTAGTATCTCGAAGCTTTCCGGACCTAGGGATGATACCGTCTTTTACACCAATATAGGGTTAGTTAGGCTCTTTCTTAGATAACCTCGTTAACTTAGAAGTTAAGGAACTTCTAAGGGGTGGATGTGTTTTTTTATCAAAGTTTGTCCTTTCATAACCAGGTGGTTGAGTTGTTGTTCTTGCAGAATCAACTAGTAGCATTATTTCGGGATTTTGACTTGATTCAGGTAAGTCCTCGTACTCACTTAGCTAGCTTATGCGTATTAGTTTGACCATGATGGTTGTGTGTGTTTAATTATGGTTATAAAAACGAAACCGGATTAGGACGACCCTTATATATATTAATTGGACCAAGTGTGTTATAACCGGACGGTGATCACTTGTCCAATCCAAAATGGGGAAACTGGGAGGTGCTCTGCGACCAGTCTAGCAGGTAACGGAGGGGTGCACTGCCTCTATTCTTGTTGGTGAAAGGGGACAGAGGTGAGTTTCGGTGATTCTCGTGTGACAACATAAGTTGAATTAGTAAAGTGAATACGTAAATAAAGATAAACTGGAATATGTGCAAGCATGTTGATGTGTTTTACTTTATCTTATGTGTGTATGTGCCTTTATCGTTATTCTAATATTTGGAATGCTAGTCAATGGTTTTCAACCGATGTTGTAGATGTCTTGCAGGTTAGGGAAGCGTTCGAGTGATCCGGTGGTAGCGAGTAGTCGGGGTTCCGTACATTATAGGACGGGATCGGATTTCTATATTTGTTGTCTTAGACTTTCATTATGATACTGTGATTTGAGAACTCGGCTGGAGTTTCCGTTTTGAGTTGTATTTCGAATCGTCATCATGCATTAAAACTCTTTCATTTGCCTTTTTATTTGTGTCATGTTGTAAGGTCCAGTGAAGTTGTTGTGAGGCTAAGGGTCGGGACCCATTGTGAGGTCCTAGCCCGTAGCATTTCGAGTCCTCCGAATTTGGGGTATTACAGAAATATATAAAGATATTATTGTCTTAACATCATCCAAGTAGTTAAGTGGAAGTATAATTCACAAAAGTATGCATTGTTTTCCACATTCATTTGCATACATATTCATAGCATATAGTATAGATTTGCATGATTTTACGGTATAATATGTCGGATTGCTATTTTGGATGTGTTATTGTATTTTTATTGAAATGTGGGCGTTCAAAGATACATTGAGCATGTTTTGGAACATAAATAAAGACACGCCTACAACCAACTAAAGCTCTCCCTAAGGTCGAGAAAGTCAAGGTAAAGGTCAGATCGATTGAGAACAAAGAAGAAGAGAAGTGAAGATATGTCCTCACAACAGGGAACGAACGAATCGAGTTGGCCAAGTGAAAATTCAAAGACAACATCACATTGATTCAAGGAATAACAATTGCAATAAATCGAGCCGGTTTACCTGAACTAGTCGATTCAACCCTTTGTCAATCGATTTGACTTAGACGGGTTTGCATCTAACACCCCAAGATCTGGGAACGCGAAGCGCTACGGGCTAGGACCCCACAATGGTCCCGACTCTCAAAGTAGTAACAACACAACGGATCTTACAACATGACACATACGAATGAAAACCAAAACTCAATATAAAACCAAAGGTTTGAACAAAAGAAAACGTAAAAGCCTCGCATCCGAGTTCAAAACAAAAAGGGAAAAACAACAACATAAACATAAACACGATCTTTTCCTATAATGTACGGGAACCCAGGCTGACTACACTATCCGGATCACTCAGCAGCATCCTGAACCTGCGAAACATCTACAACGACGGTATAAACCGTTAGCTAACATTCTAGATATCGGAGAGAACGTAAAGGCACAAACACACATAAGGTAAAGTAAACATATATCATGCTCACACTCAACCGGATATTATCTTTCATTAAGTTATCCATTACTAATTCAACTTCTTTTGTCACACGTGAATCTCCCGAAACTCATCTCCGCTTTCGTCTACTAATAGGAATAGATCAGTACTATCCGTTACCTACGGGCCTGGGTTGCAAGAGCGCATTCTAGTCCCCTGAAAAACTAGACAAGTGATCACCGCCCGGTTATCATACACTTGGGCCAATTTTAAGGTTATAAATGGTGAATCCTATTCCGGTTATCCGTTATAGCATGATAATCAACACAAACAAGCCAAAACACTCAAATCAATATACGGAATGAAGCTAAGTCCAAGGGACTTACCTCACTCGAAGGAACACTCAACACACTGCACACACTCACATAACGGCTCAGTTTTCCTCAGGAAAGGAGCAAGGAAAGCCTATTCACACAAGCATCACGAATCAGGAACGAAACGCTTGCTAGAAGTCTATAACTTCTAGTCTCAATGATCTCTAAGAGATCTCCACAAGCTAAGGGCTCACCTTAGTCTTACACCATACTCAGGGGTCAAGGAATAATCATAAGAAACCAGGAAAGGAACGAGGAAAGCAAGGAAGGAAGCAACTCACCAAAGACGGGAGCTACTGTAGAGGAAACCGCAGGAGCGGCTGAACAAGGTGCAGGGGAGGATGGCCGTGGGGGCGGTACTACAGAGGTGCAGGGGGCGAAAATCATGACAGCAACCACTGTCGGGTTTCTCTCGACAAAAACTTCTCAACAAGGGATCCAAAGCTCGAACCTTTGATCCAACCACGTCAAGACTCAACCAAAAGAGCAAGAGAACAACAACACATTAACAAAGAGGATGTCAACAAGAATCAAGGTTCAAACTTGATTCTTGGAGAAGAAGAAAAGGAAGAACGAACAGAAGAAACGAAACAGGAGAAGAAGGCATGCAACAACTGTATGAACGTGATGAGAAACTCAAAGGAGAAGACTTACACGTTCAGCAAGATCACAGGAAGCAAGGGAAGAAGGTTGCAGCTCTCAAGGGTTGAAGAACGAATGTAAGAAACGGGAAAAAGGAGAAAAGACGGGAATATATAGGAGAGGCTGGAAAGATAAAAAGGAAGGACGTCTAGGGTTATGAAGGAGATAAGGAAACCGGTCCATAAGATAGAAGATCGGATATTCTATCTATGGAAGGAAGATAAAACGAACGAAAACATATCGGGCGCGATCTGCAGCAAATGCGCATGGGCGGATTGCCTCAGCCGCAGGGGCGACCCATTGTCACCGCGGGGGCGGTGATAGACCTCAAGGCCGCGAGGGCGCCTCTTTCACCGCGGGGGCGGTGAAGGTCAAAACTGGGATCTTACATTGCATTCAATTATTGAGCACATGACAAATTATCTAGACAATGTTTTACACATAATTGAGTTTATCATTATTTAGATTGAGTCGATCACTTTGAAGATCTCGGCAACGGATTCAAATCTAATCTTTTTGTTCTCTTTATCTCTTTTGATTTGGGTTATTTGTCACCTCCTTCAGTTGGGCATTTTTCTGAATTTCAAAGAGATTTAGGATTATTATTATCCTATAAATTGAATCTTTTCTGGTCAATTTTAATGATCTCATTTTGAATTTCATCTTTTCATTCGGTTTTCAAGTCAAGTTTTGCTCGAATACAATTGATCGACAAGATCAACGTTTCGATCACAAAGAGTATTCTAAATTCAATAGAGAAATTATAATGGTAAGTTATGACTGGCTAAACTCCTAATTTTGAAGTTGAGAATACCCGACTTGTAACACCCCGTAAAATTATCATCCCACATCATGTGAATGGGGATTTATGGTTAACTTATAAAGATGGATTGCTACTCATGTCATAATAATTCTTCTTTTCTAGTGGTCGAGTGAGGACAAAAAACTCTGGAGTTAAGTGTGCTCGTGCGGGAGAAATAGAGGTCTTATAGATGGTATCAGAGGTAATCATGAGTTACGAGTGTGCTCACCCTAATAGGCGGTCACTCGGCTCAGTGAACGGTCCTCTGGCCTGACGTGGACGCCAGGAGTTTAAGTGAGGGAGATTGTAACACCCCGTAAAAGTTATCATCCCGCATCATATGAACGGAGATTTATGGTTAACTTATAAGGATTTGTTGCTACCCATGTCGCAAGAATTCTTCTTTTTTAGTTGTCGAGTGAAAATAAAGAACTCTGGAGTTAAGCCTGCTCGTGTGAGAGAAATTTCAAGATGAGTGACCTTTTGAGAAGTTTCTACACGTACATGGTTGGCATGAGGACAACGTCCCTAAGACCTCGGGTCTTACACGACTTGCATGGTGAATCTGATTTTAATATTGAATATGTTTTTTTTATTTCATTTATTTGCATGTTATCGTAGTTCTTATTATTAGTTATGCAATATGCTAAAGTTGCATTTAGATAATTTATAAATTCAAAGTGCTTAAAGATTATTTTCTCCACGATACGAGTATGTGAGAGTTGTGTGAAGATATACTTAACTGTCCTATTAGATGCGAGAGTTGCGTAATTAATAAGAAGATTAGGCGTATATTCACACAACTCTCGACAGTATGTCTTGATCGAGTTTGTGATTAATATTTTGTATCTTCTTCTCCCTTCACGTTTTACAATTTATGCAAGGTCACACCTCGAGCCTTATCAATGAGTATGATTAATAAAACATAAAACATTACCTCAGTTTTTTTTGCAAAATGTGATTTATTTTCAAGATTTAAATTGGTGAATACAAAACAAATTCCCTCTAAAGAAATTAGCACTCAACTACACTTTGTATGTTTGTTCACTTTGGAATAAAAATGAAAAGGTAAAAAAAGAAATAAAATAAGAAACAAAATCTAAGATAATATCATTTATCAACAAAACGGACAGAGGGATATCAACTTTAAAATGAAAGAATTTGGTCAAATAGGTCATTTTATATTTTCATTGGATTTGTGTACCTTTTTAATTTTTACCACTTTCATTAAATTGAAGCTGAAAGGCGTTTGATTAGGGGTACATTTACTAAACATATTTATACATGAGTCTAGTTACTAGAGAAAAATCTCAAAAAGATTACTTAACTCATTTGACCCTTTAAGATTATCAAAAGCAATATAAACTATCCACTTATTTACAAAAGGTAATACAACCGATTTTTCCATCCAACGATAATATGGTAGCCGGTTTCTTATATGTCATTAACAAAAATGGTGTGATATGAATTTTATTAATAAAAAATAATTAAATTGATATCATTTAGTATGTTAAAAAATTTAAATTAAGTTTATTTTATATAATATTTATAAAAGTGTTTTTTGAAAATTTTTCTTTTGATTTTTCGTAACTTTTAGATGAAAACAATTTTGAAACAATTTTTTACAAAGTTAAAATTTTATGTAAACAATATTCATTTTTACCCGAATTTTATTAATAAAATGATGTTGATTTTATGTTTTTAACACATTAAATGATGTTAATTTTATTAATGTTTTTGTTATAAAATCCATATCACACCCTAGGCTTCCTTTTTAATTACACAAAATAAACTAATTGCTATATCATCGTCGGAGCTAATTTTTTTGTCGAAAAACATAATCATATTATTTTGATAATTACGTTCATAATTTGTACTAGTATATTACCCTCACCTTGTGCGGTTTTTGAATAATAATAGTTTAGATCTTCTAATTTGTTATTATCATTATTATATATATATATATATATATATATGTGTGTATATATATATATATATTATTTTGTTTCAAATTTATATATATAATTGAATTGATTAATAATTATATTATGTTGTGATGGAAAAATGAACAAACTTTATATCACATTTATAGATTAAAAAAAAGAAAGAGTAAAGATATAGCATGGTTCTACATATATGGGAAATTTTGAGTTATCAAATAATTTATTGGTTGATAAAATATTAATAATTAAATACTTTTTTAAGAAGATTTATAAAATATTTGTGTGGTTAATTTTGAGCTTTTCATTATAGAATACTTACACTACCCAAAAAAATTATTATGTTAAAATCTTATAAAACTTTTAATCTGATAAATGATTTGTATATTAAATCAATCAAATTATTAATTTTTTTACATGTATGATATTTCAAATCCAACCCATACAAAATTAGACAGTCACGATAAAGATCATAAATATAGTTGCATTTTTTTTTATTGTGATCGAATAATCATTATGTGTAGCATAACTTTCAAGTTCCAATATTGATTATAGATTTATAGGTCACTATTGAAGGATTATATTTTCAAGCTTTAATTTTTTTCCCCAATTAATATTTAGAACAACTATTTTCGGTTTGAAGTTTTTTAATTAATTTAGAGATTTGAATTGAATATTTTAATAACAACTTCTTTGCGGTTAATATTTAAATTCATTTACTAACATTTCAATATTGAGGTTTGAATTGAACATTTTAATAACAAATTCTTTGTAGTTAATATTCAAATTCATTTACTAACATTTTAATTTTGAGGTTTAAATATCTATTAGAGATATAGATGAATTTGTTATCTTTTAATTATTCACAACCTCTTCATACAGTTAAAATTAATTTATTAAAAACGTTATACAATGTTAATTATTAACATAAAGCAAGAGAATTTGAGGTACATAAAATTTTATAATTAAATTTGGACTGAATAGATCTACTACAAAAATGAAAAATTATTAAATTAATGGTATTGATATCATTTGAGTAGATATAACTTTAAAAATTAATAAAAACTGAGAAAATAATTAAATTTGACTTGTACATTAACATTGATATCATTTTATATTTTTATTATTAGAACAATTTATATTGATAATGATTTTTTAAAATTGACAGAAGATTTTGTAAATACACAACAAATTGTTAAATCATCGATAATAACTTAAAAAATCTTCGTCACTATCGTTTTGGATATCTTTTTAATTTGATTATAGATTTAAAATTTTAAAAACCACTTTATCAAAAAAATTTGGGACTGGGAGAACCGTGACTTGACACGTGAAAATAGAGGTTGATGCTTTAATATATATAAGATTATTATCGATATTTTTAAAATTGGTATCATTTTAAGATCAGGGTGTTTCAACATAATTAGTAAAGATCATTAAATAGTAATAGATAAACATAAATCATAAGTGGATAACTATTGAACAAGCATAGATTATAAGTGGATAACTATTGAACAATAATTTATTTTCATGAAATTTCAGAACTTGCCCAAACCCATTAATCATTTAGTTGCACTCTTAACATTGAAATGGCAAAAATAAAATGCAGCAATGAAAATACACCAAAAATATGTACGTCCATCAGTCCATTGATAGCAACTGATAAAGAAAAATTGTACACCCTACTTTGCATTGCTTCCTAATCTACCCTTCTCCCTCTCAAAATGCCAAAATTACTAGGGTGGACATAAATATTGGTTAATCCCGTCTCTCGTCTCAATTCTGTCCGATCCGGATGAAATTTTTAAAAAAATGTGCATACCATCTTGTTCAGTAAAAAATTTGTGGGGCGGGACACAAGACGAAAACTTCTTATCCCGTTTAATCTCGTCCCGCATATATGCAAATAATATTATTTTATAAAAAAACAATATTATATAGATAAATAATATATATAAATTATAAATTTATATTGATAAGAATTATAATTATATATAGGGAAATTCCGGATGGTACCCTCGTGGTTTGGGGTATTCCGAATTTTGCCCAACAGTTTTTTCGAGTTCGGATGGTACCCTTAATTTTATGTTGTTTTCCGGATTTTGCCCAAATTCATTAATGTTTTTTACATTCCATTAAAAACATACAAAAGAAAATAAACTAAAATTAAAAAATAAATTAAAATAGAAAGAATAATTTATTTATTTTAAAACTAAAGTAAAATAGTAAAAAAAAAATTTTAAAAAATTTTAAAAAAATTTTTATATTAATTTAAAAATAATTTAATTAGATAATTTTTTAAAAATTTAAATAATCAGTATTTTATTTTATTTAAAAAATAAATAAAAAAGAATTTTTTATAATTTTTTTTTAAAAATTCACTGTTTAAAATAAAGTAAAAGGAAATTTATAAAATAAAAAACTGATTTATTATTTTAATAATAAATTAAAACCGTGAATTTGTAATTTTTTTAAAAGAATCTTTATTTTATTTATTTTTTAAATAAAGTATAACACTTATGCTTTTAGATTTTGTTAAAAAAATACTAATTTAATTTATTTATTTTTAAAATAAAATAAAACAATGATTTTTTTGAATTTTTAAAATTATCTAATTTATTTATTTATAAATTAATATAAAACATGTTTTTTTAAAAAAAAGTTTGTTTTAATTTAGTTTTAATATAAATAAATCATTCTTTCTATTTTAATTTATTTTCTGTGGTATGTTTTTAATGGAATTTAAAAAAGGTTAATGAATTTGGGCATAATCCAGAATACAACATAAACTTAAGGGTACCATCCGAACTTAAAAAAAACTGTTGGGCAAAATCCAGAATATCCCAAACCACAAGGGTACCGTCCGGAATTTCCCTTATATATAATTAACTATCTGTTGTGAATCGGTAAGACACACTTTGAATGTACTAACTACTAATGTATTCATTTTGAATGTACTAACTACTAATGTAGGTCTCTTGAATCGGTAATTCGGTATGCAATTTTTTTAAAAAATCATTTTTGTCTTTAAACAAGCTCAAATGTTAAATAAAATAAGTGCATAGTTTATGCAATATTAGGCCCATCCTATCCCATACCGTTTGATTTCACGTGGAATAAGGCTTACACGAGACGAAGGGAAAAAATTATAAATCTCGTCCGTCCCGTTTATAATTTGCGGGACGGAACGAGAAACGAACTAAATCTTGTCTCATCTCTAGACCTACAAATTACAATGGCCCCGGAAAGCTGCAAATATTTGCTACTCACTCCTGAACTTTGCAGTCTTGCATCCCTGCACCCTCTGCTCACTGTCAATTGTACTCTACCATAACGCCTTCATTCAACCAAGTTTAGCCACCGTTCCCGGTGGTGCTGTGGTGGTCGCCGTTTGTCAAAGAAAAACCAATAAAAAGTTAATTAAAAATAAAAAAGAAACCAAGATCTTATTTTCTCCTTTCTGCATTATTTGTCTTATATCATAATTCAGGCTCTGTACCTTTACACAGTACTTCATCATACTATGGGGTAAGGTTAGGGAAAAACTGCTATTAATCCAAAAAAATCATTAGCATTTTGCTAAACTGTGATTAGACTATTTAACCAACCAAAATGTATCAAGATTCATCTTCTTGCTCAACCAAAACACCAATCTATCAGTCTCCATCAGCAAAATGAAGGCAAAACAGAACTTCTAATGTAATATTCCTATCAGCTATATAGCCTATATTCTGAATTATACTTTTTTTTTGTAACATCAATTATCATCTTCGCGCGCGAAAATATCCAATGCGTCATCAAAATCAACCCAATCCCAAGCACTGGAGTTCTTCTCTGCATCTCCGGTCACCGGAGCAAAGCCGAACTCCGGGGACGAAATGTTGAGCGAGCTGAGGTCAAGGAGTGAACCGAGGTCAACGCTAGCCATGACCGACGATTCTGAGTCGGAGAAAGACGATCCACAGGACTCCTCGTGGCCGACGTTGATGGTGATGTACGAAGAGCATGAATCGTAGATCGGATGCCAGGTGTACGGGAATGGAGCGAACAGAACCTTGTTCGGAACCATATCTGCATATCCTTCAAGAAGCCTTCTCAGCTCAAGCACCGACTCGTCCTCCTCCACCTCTTCGTCGCCGGGACATGTCTCCGGAGTCCTTGGCTTCTTAGTAGGCAAGTCGCTGGTGTCGGAGACTTGGCCTGGACGTTTCTTGGTGGGGCCTACTGCGACTTCTGCTTTTTCTCCATCCATTTTTTGTGATTTTTTTTTCTCAAAGAGAGAGAAGTGTTCAAGTGGCTTTGAGAACAGTGAGATGTGAATTTATATGGAGGTGAGGAAGACGGAGGTTCCGACGTGGCAGAAATTGATTGACACGTGGATACAGAATAGTGGGTGACAGACGTGTCAAATTGGGTTGGAAATTGATGAGGGGTAAATTGGTGAATTGAATTTTTCCAAAAAGACAAGTGGATTGACTCCAAAGGTAAATTTTACTAGTTTTTACCATCCAAAATGTGTCTTGTCTTGGATTTTTCTTAGTCCAAACAAGAATATTTATTTCACACATTTTTTCATAAATGTTAACATAAATATAAAAGGAATTCTCTGAACGGGAGCGTGATTGGTTGGTAAAAGAAATTATCGATTAATGTTAGCGAAAGAATTGATAATCAATCACAATTTAGGGCCCGTTTGGTTTGAACTCCGGAATCGGAAACGGAATGGAAACGAATCTAGTCCATATGTATATCTTGGTTCATGAAAGTTGTTGGAATCATTCCTTGTGATTTGAACTAATTGAAGTTGAATTTGATTACTTTTGATACCCTATAGGGTAACAAAATATGGGGAGACAAGTGCATTTTGCATGTAAACACAAGGAATGATTCCATAGAATTGCATGAATATGGATATACATATTGACTAAATTCGTTTCCATTCCGTTTCCGTTTCCGGAGTTGGAACCAAACGGGCCCTTAGACTATTTATTACCTAAAATGTTGTAATTGAAAGTTGTAGATAGTTGTTCATGATCGTAATTGTTGGTAATTAGTTTAGAGCTCGGCTGTATTAATTCAATGGACGATGAATGTGAAGAAAAATGATGCATTCTAACCCCTTGGCTATTCACCAACGTATCATACATTTTCGGTCAAGAATCAAGTTTTTATCATATTTATTTTAATCTTGTTCTTTATTTCAATTCGATTTTTGCAATTTATTAAACAAACCCTTACCGTATTGCAAATAGTTGCATGATATTTTATTTTTAAATACATAATTGAGTTAGTAAATTTCTTTTTAAAAAAGTAAGAGGATGTTTCTAGCTTGTTGGCATACTTAGTCTCTTTTTTTGGGTTTGAAGGAGAGTCGGTGGTCTCCGGCGCATCTAGACGCGCTTCTTATAAATAAAAAAGGCTAAGTAGTAATCACCCGGGATAGCCTGACCTCTTACATCAATAAGTAAAAGGTTCACTATACCCTCAGGAGGGTCAAGCAATACACTTAGTCCAACAGTATACTAAAAAGCAATGCTTGCGAGAAAGTCCACAGCTTTATTCGCCTCGCGGTAGGCATGCCGGTACTGGATATCTCAGTCCCTTCTGATAAAGTCTTGGCACTTACATACCAGACTAGAAAGAGGATGGCACCGAGGAACCGTCCTTCCAAGAAGCAAGATAGCTAATTGGGAGTCCGACTCCATGATTACCTTTCGGTATCCGCACTCCCAAGCGAGCTTTAAACCATGGTATATACCCCACAACTCTGCCATTGGTACAGTACATATACCAAGGTTAATCACATATCCTCGTTGCCATTCTCCGGCATTGTTTCTAATAACGCCAACAGCCGTAGCATGTCCATCGCTTCTAACCGCTCCATCTGAATTTATCTTGATGACATTGTGAGGTGGTGGTTCCCACTTTATATACTCGATCTTCTTGTTCGTCGAGGTAGGTTGTGGAGAGTTGCTCTTCCATGCTTTGACATACTCCTGGGTTCTCTCAACTACAAATGTATGCATATCGTCTCTTCCTGGCGAATCTCTGAACACCTTATCGTTTCTCCACTTCCAAATCCACCACATTCCTACAGCAAACACCGAACTTCAATTGCACATATTATTAAAATAGACAACAGAAGTAAGGTTACCTCGGATCCAAGTTGCAAATGGGCTCTCAAAATTAATGATCTATTTGTGTCCAAGTATTCCTTAGTCAAATTATCATTCAATGAAGAATCTCGTGTGGATCCCCCCAGGAGGGGTGGATCAAGTTGAACTCCGATGGCTCCGTCAGAAGAGACGTTGATATGGCAGCTGCGGGGGGTCTGTTCAGAGACTTACATGGTCAGTGGGTGAGCGGGTTTCTTATGAACATCGGTGTGTGCTCGGTCCCGATGGCTGAGCTATGGGGTCTAAGTATGGGTCTCTATCAGGCATGGGAGAAGGGTTACAAAAAGATCATGGTGGAAATTGATTCCGAGCTTGTTGTCAATCTAGTTCAACGATCCATTCCGAAATATCATCCTGTTTTCAGTCTGGTATCTAGGTGCCAAGGCTTCTTGAGTAGGAACTGGAGCGTCCAGATCCGTCATATTTATCGTGAAGCCAATGCCGATGCCGATCACTTGGCATCCATTGCTTCATCCTATCCCTGTGGTTACTTTTATATTCAGCATCCTCCTAGTTCTTTAATTCATTTCTTGAAAAACGATGCCCGCGGTGTAGCGACCCGTCGGACTGCCATTTGTTAGCTTTCTAGTTTTTTGAATAAAGTACGGAGGTGCGTCTTGCCTCCGTAGGATTATTTTATCCTTTTATTTTCTTAGGATTTCGGCTATTTAAACCATAGGGATGAGATCCTAGTGGGTAGATTTGATTTGATATTTCATTCCACATTATTGTGAGAGACTCGTTCCTTCGTTTATGAAGTGATCGTTATATTCATTACTATTCGATCAAAAAAAGAGTCTTTGATTGACTCATTGTGAGTCTTTGCTAGGTTGTTTTTGTGTGTGCTAATCTTCTTAAAGGTTGGTGCTACTAGTCGATCTAGTCCCTCCTTGTGCTTGTCTCGATTTGAAGACTTGTGTAAGGTTGAAGAAGGAAGGGTTAAAGTAATTCATTGTTGAGGGTTTTGATCCAATTGATCAAGGTTCTTCAAAGTCTATCTTGGTTTTTATCTTCCTATATTTATCATCAACTTCATTTATATTCATCTTTTAGAATCTCGTCATTGTCATTCCATATTTCGTCTTCTTTGTTCTTTGCCTTTTTGTATTAATCTCGCCTTAGGTGCTATTGATCTCGGGTCCCCTAGCTGAGATACGCACCTGACATTCCCAAAGGTTGAGCCTTTTGTGAGCTTCAATCTAGATCGGGCAAACGCGACCTCAACCCCGTATCAAAGTGGTATCAAAGCTATTTGATTGATGTTCAACTCAACCATACATCACGGTTTGAATATTTTTTCTAGTATATTTTGAGTCTTCTTTAAGTCATATTAAAATTGAGTCTTTTATTGTTTTCCCTCTTTGTTAAGAGTCTATTTGATTTTAATTTGCTTTGTTCTTGTGTTCATTGGAGAAGAGAGAACAACAATAGTCAAACACAAGTCAACCATACCTTCGTTCCATAAAACCTTAACACCGAGATCTTCAGTTCTAGAAAATCTCGCCCCAAGATTTGTGAAGATTTGGCCAAGATATTGTCTGGCCGCCAAGTTTGTTACTTTTCTCCATACCCAATCGAGATTCAGTATGTATTTGATTCATATCTTCTCAAAAATATTATTATTCAATTGTTACATCAAAGGAAGAAAGAGATTCATAAAGTCATCTTATTGTTAAGATCTTATCTAGTAGGTGAGAATGTGAGATCTTATCATATCTTATACATATCTCCTTCTAATAATCATTATATCAATTACACAATAGTCACATCTCGTCTCTTTGGATCCTCTCGCCACCACAAGAAAGCCTACAACTCAAAGTTTCATACTTCTATTCGAGCATATACTTTATATCATAAAGTTATAACCAAAGTTTTGGTGAAGATAGTCAAGCGAGAGTTTTGCTATCCAAGTGTGAAAGTAGCAAGAAGGCATCAAGGAAGAAGCTTACCCAACTCCAACCAGTTTCCATCATCAAAACCTTGCCTTTTGTCAAATCTCGCCCCCTAGTGAGATATCTCGCCCGAGATTTAGACCAAGATTTGCCTCTGTTGAGGTCATTACCCAACTGGCTATCTCTCTCGCTAATTGATCAAGTGCAAGGTAAGTAAAGCTCTCTTCTTAGTCTCTTGTGTGCCTATTTTTTGCCTCTTTCTACTCTAAACACATTGAGTCAATTCTTTGGGTGTGTTAGTTAGTTTTCTATACTTTCTATCATACTAGTTGAGTCTACTTGCTATATTATTTTCACTTTGTGTCAATTGTCTGAAGAAAACTCCAGCAACGGTTCCTTAACTATCTTTCAACACAATAACCTTCATACAAGCCAAGTTGACATCTTGATTCAACCATGGAGTGTTCTAGTTGAAACTAGTTCATCGATTTTAAAGGGCTATTAATCCATCCAAAGCAATTACATCAAATTAGCTTGAGATATCACAACAAGGGTGTAAGTGTGAGAGAAACACAAGTGAGGAACTTTTTTTTTTTCTATTAACTTCACAAGTTTGTTGTAATTTTGTGTGTTTGTGTAGATGTCAAGATCTGATACCCCTAGAAGGCCACATAGGAATGCTTTAATGGGTATTGAAGCCATGAACATGATGAAAGAACTCATGGCAACGTTTACAACCTTGACCGAGAGGATGGATAATTTGGAATCTCGTCCCAATGGAGAATCTCGCTCCCTGTCTTAGTCAAGATTCCAGCCGAGATCAATATTTGATGTAGGTGGTAGCTCACGTAATCCACCTAGAAACACAGCCCCCGAGTCATCTCAAAGACCCCCCAAGGGAAAGGTATGAGACATTTAAATCCTCTTTATATGCACAATTTTGTTGATGATTTTCAGGATGATGATGAGGGCATGTGGAGAGAATTTCCACAATGTCACCCTCAACCAAGGAATGGTTGAGATATGGAGCCATATCGACGCCACCAAGATAATGACGGAATAGGAAAAGTGAAGGTTAAAATACCTAGTTTTGAAGGAAAGTGTGATCCGGATGTTTACATGGAATGAGAGAATAAAATTGAACAAATATGGTCTTGCCATAACTTTATTGAGCAAAGGAAGATCCAACTAGCTGCATTAGAATTCTAAGGTTATGTCTTAGTTTGGTGGGATCACCTTGTTAAGTAAAGGAGGAGAGCGCTAGATCTGGACATTAATACATGGGAGCAAATGAAAGACTTGATGAGAGCTATATTTGTGCCTCACATCATACTAGAGAGTTAATGTAAAGATCGAAGAACCTTAAGCAAGGATCTATGAGTGGGGAAGAAGTGCACACATCTACGCATCCATCTTTAGCTAATGAAATTGACTTATATCCTTTTGATACTATGACAAGTTTTTTGCATTTGGCCATAAAAGTCGAGAAGAAGACTAAAGGAACAAGTCAAGGAACGAAGACTAACTATGGAGCTACAAATTCATGGAAGCAACAAAATAATAGGTCCAATAATGCACAAGGTCGTGATCAAGCTTCTACCAAGGACAAGAAAAGAAGCCAAAACTTGGATCAAGGAGCTTGGAAAAATTCGACTACTCACTCACAATCTCAATCCTTGAATGAGCCTTCAAGTGATCCTAAAGGGAGCAATTCTAACTCTACTTTATATTCTACAGATATTGTATGCTTTAAATGTCAAGGTAGAGGTCATTATATGAGAGATTGTCCTAATAAAAAGGTTTTATTTATTAATCAACATGGAAAATATGAGAGTGAGGAAGAACATGATCATGATGATGATAACCACCTTAATGCATTGTATGAAAATGGTAGTGATAGTGATGAATGCATTGAGTTTGAGCATGGAGAATCATTGATTTCTAGGAGAACATTGCATGCTAAGATAGCTCCATGTGAGGATAATCAAAGGGAGAATCTTTTTTCATACTAGATGTCTTGTCAAAGGGAACATGTGCAACATGATTATTGATGGAGGTAGTTGTTGCAATATTGCTAGTGTTAATTTGATCAATAAATTGTAAATTATTACATTTTATCATCCTAGACCATATAAATTGCAGTGGATGAATGAATGTTGTGCCCATGCAAGCATGCCATATTCTATTAGGACGTCCATGACAATTTGATAATAACATTAAGCATGATGAGCTTACTAATAGACATTCATTTGAATTTAGTGGACATACATTAACTTTAAAACCCATGACTCTTTTGCAGATTGCTGAAAGTTATGTGAAGAAGAAGGACAAGAGCAAAAAGCAAGAATTTGGCAAGAGAAAGGATGAAGAAACTCATGCCAGGCAAGAATCTTGCCCCAATAGAGGAAAATTTTGCACAAAGAAGAAAATTTTCGCCCCAGTGCAAAGGATTTTCTCCTCATTGGAGAATCTCGCCCCAGGGAAGGTTTATCTTACCCAATGCACCTTCATCTCGCCCTAGTGAAGGAAAATCTCGCCCTAGTATCAAATTTTGCCCAGCAAAGAAACTTCTCGCCTCAGTGCAGAATCTCGCTCCAGTGAGAGAATTCCTCACCCTAGCACAAAATCTCGCCCCATTACATCTACATCTCGCCTCAGTCCAGAAATCTTGCCCCAGTCTAGAGTCCTTCTAGCTTCCAAGAAAGAATACATCCATGAACTTGCCCCTTTGGATGTCATTCTTATGAGTTTATGTAAAAGCCTTGTGAATTTTAAGTGATGAAGTTAAGGCTACCTTACCCCAAACCATCCTAAAGCTTCTAGATGAGTTTTGTGATGTGTTTCCCTTTTTGAGACATTGAGCATCAAATTGACTTAATTCCAGGTGCTACACTTCTTATTTGCCCAACTTATATATAGAATGAATCCTCAGGAAAGTCAAGAGATTGAAGATCAAGTTCAAGAGCTTTTAAATAAAGGCTATGTGAGAAAAAACTTGAGTCCAAGTGCAATTCCCGTCCTTTTAGTTCCCAAAAAGGATAATACATGGAGGATGTGTGTTGATTGTAGAGTAATCAATAATATTAACATCAAGTAACGCCATACCATTCCTAGATTGGACGATATGCTAGATGAACTTATTGGATCCACCTTGTTCTCAAAAATTGATCTTAAGAGTGGATATTACCAAATTAGGATACGGGAATGAGTTGAATGGAAGACTAAGTTTGGATTATATGAGTGGTTGGTTATGCCATTTGGCTTGACTAATGCTCCTAGCACATTTATGAGGTTGATGAACCATGTCCTCCGCTATTTCATTGGAAAGTTTATGGTTGTTTACTTTGATGACATTCTCATCCATAGTAGATCAGTCGAGGAACATGTAGAACACTTAAGGGAAGTGCTTGAAACTCTTAGAGATGAATCTTTATATGCTAATATTAAGAAATGTAGGTTTAGCATTAATCAAGTTATTTTCCTTGGTTTTGTAGTGAGTACACGAGGTCTAGATGTAGATGAAGAGAAGATTAAAGTTATCCAAGAGTGGCCAACACCTACCACAATCGGCCATGTTCGAAGCTTTCATGGACTTGCTACCTTCTAAAGACGTTTTGTACGAGATTTTAGCACCATAGTTTCCCCTCTCACCTCTTTAACGAAGAAGAAAGTACAATTCGAGTGGGGAGATGCTCAAGAGAAGGCTTTTAAAGAGTTGAAGTGACAACTATCACATGCACATCTTCTAGCACTTCCGGATTTCACTAAACCTTTTGAAGTCGAATGTGATGCATCAGGGATTGACATTGGAGGAGTGCTCATGCAAGAAGGTAAGCCCCTTGCATTCTTTAGTGAGAAATTTAAAGGAGCATGCTTAAACTATTTGACCTATGATAAAGAATTGTATGCTTTATTTTGAGTATCTAAGACATGGCAACGTTATCTTTCGCCTAATGAATTTGTCCTTCGTACCGATCATGAGTCCTTGAAGCATTTTAGGAGTCAAGATAAGTTAGATAGAAGACATGGTAGATGGATGGAGTTCATAGAGACGTTTTCCTATATCATTAAGTATAGGAAAGGAAAGGATAATGTTCTAGCTTATGCTCTTTCTAGGAGACATTTTTTTATCACACTACTATGGATTCTAAGGTTTTAGATTTCTATTATATTAAGGATCTATATGTGGATGATGCTGATAATAGAGACATTTATAAGCATTGTAGGTCTTTAGGTTCTCTAGATAAATTCTATTTATTTGCTCTCTTAGGTTATTGCTTGTTGAGGAAGCTCATATGGGCAGTTTCATGGGAGGTTTTGGGAGGGATAAGATGCATCATATGTTACAATCTCATTTCTATTGACCTCATATGCTTAAGGATGTAGAGAATATGATTAAGAGATGTCTTGTGGGCTTGAAAGTTAAGGCTAGATTGAAACTACATGGTTTGTATACCCTCTTCCTACGCCTACCTCACCATGGTTAGACATTAGTATAGATTTTGTTGTAGGATTACCTAGGACTAAGAAGGGGAGATATTCGATTTTGTGGTTGTAGATAGGTTCTCTAAGATGGCTCATTTTATTGTTTACCATAAGACCGATGATGCTTACAATGTTGCTAACTTGTTCTTTAGGGAGATTGTTAGATTACATGGAGTACCTAGGACTATAGTGAGTGATAGAGACGTTAAGTTTCTTAGTTTCTTTTGGAAGACTTTTTGGGGGAAACTAGGAACTAAGTTGCTATTCTCTACTTCTATTCATCCTCAAACGGATGGTCAAACGAAAGTTACTAATAGGACTTTGACTATCATCTTAAGGGTTTTTTTGAAAGATAATTTGAATGCTTGAGAAGATGTACTGTCTCATGTTGAATTTGCCTATAATTAAACTATACATTCTTTTACTAACCTAACGCCTTTTGAGTGTGTGTATGGGTTGGATCCATTGACCGTTTTGATCTTATATTGTTTCCTTTAGAGGAGAGAGTAGATTTTAATGCAGAGAAACAAGTAAAATTCATCAACGAATTGCATGAGAAAACACACAAAAGGTTGGAGGCAAAAGGTGTGCAAGTTGCGACCAAGGCTAATAAGAATCGCAAGGAACTGCTATTTGAGCCATGAGATCTAGTTTGGTTGCATCTAAGGAAAGAAAGACTCCTGGAGAAGCGCAACTCCAAGCTTTCACCACGTGGAGATGGACCTTTTAAGGTGCTACATAAGGTTGGCAACAACGCTTATGCATTGGAGCTTCCGGAGGAGTATGGTGTGAGTCCTACATTTAATGTAGGAGATTTGATTCCGTTTGCATCTAGTGATGAGCATGGTAATGATTCGAGGACAAATCCTTTTCAAGAAGGGGAGTATGATGAGAGATCATCCCCAACACCTCCTATTACTCATGGACCTATCACTAGATCAAGAGCATTGAAGGAGAAGGAGTCTCAACCATTACTATCACCTATGGAAGGATTTATTACTAGATCTAGAGCAAGAGTCATTCAAGAGGAGGTTTCTAGCTTGTTGGCATCCTTAGCCTCTAATAAGACCATTAGTAATCTATTTGTGTTCATGTCTTCCTTAGTCACATTATCATGCATTGAAGAATCTCGTGGCATTGAAGAATCTCGTGGTCTTAAGGAATCTCGTGTGGAAATCTCGAGTGAAGCCTCGACTTGAAGAATAAATGCTTCTAGTTATATTTTATTTTTAATACCTTTAAAGCTCTAGACATTCTAAAGGTATCTTATCTTTTATATTTTGTAGGACTATTTTATCCTCTATTTTTTTAGGATTTCGGCTATTTAAACCCTAGGGCCGAGATGCTAGTGGGTAGATTTGATTTGATATTTCATTCCACATTATTATGAGAGACTCGTTCCTTTGTTTATGAATTGATCGTTTTATCCATCCTTATTCAATAAAAAGATAGTCTTTGATTGAATTGTTGTGAGTCCTTGCTAGGTTGTTCTTGTGTGTGTTAATCTTCTTAAACGTTGGTGTTACTAGTCGATCTAGTGCCTCCTTGTGTTTGTCTCGATTTGAAGACTTTTGTAATGTTGAAGAAGGAAGGGTTAAGGTAATTCATTGTTGGGGGTTTTGATCCAATTGATCCATATTCATCTTCTAGAATCTTGCAAGTCTATCTTGGTTCTTATCTTCCTATATTTATCATCAATTTCATCCATATTCATCTTCTAGAATCTCGCCATTATCATTCCATATTTCGCCTTCTTTGTTCTTTGCCTTTTCATATTAATCTCACCCTAGGTGCTATTGCTCTCGGTTTTTCCAGCCGAGATACGCAACTGAGATTCCCAAAAGTCGAGCCTTTTGTGATCTTCAATCTAGATCGGACAATCGCGACTTCAACCCCGCATCATGATAACCCTCCAAACAAATGCCTCGTACCCACCCTTCTACCAAGTTGTATCTTATGATTTATTTATTCTTTTAGTAAACAGGTTGTATTTCATGATTTTTTTTTCCAAACTAGGTGTATTTGTCTAGTTGATACATCATGCAATCAAATATAGAATTGTGTAATTGGAATTAAACTTAGTTGTAATTAAGGGTTTGTTCGGTTGGTTAAAAATTATCGTAAATGAAGTTGAAGTTGAGATTGAACTTGAAGATGTAGAAGAAAAATGAGAATGAAGGTGAAAAAAATGAAATAATAGTTATATGGTTGGTGTTTTGTGAAGGATGAGTTGGCTAAGTATGTAGTTTATATAACATGTAGTATAAACTAGACACTTCCTATTTTCACAAAAAAGATTTATTTTAAAATAGTTAAAGATCCTTCCTAATTTGTCATTCTTCTCTCTCCTATTTATTTTCAATATTCTATCTAATTAAAGATGTTAATCAATATCCTAAACCGATAGATAAGAAAGTAATCTACAACTAATCTAGATATCTTGGGTTGTGATATTCTCATCATTTTTTTACGGAAATAAGAAATTCAAACTAGGCACTTCCGTTTGTTTATGTCATGTACATAAGTTTGTCATTTACACAAGGTTCGGACGTTTTTTAATTACACAAGTTCCGTTTATTTATGTCATGTACACAAGTCTGTCATTTACACAAAGTTTGGTTACACAAGTCTGTCATTTATACAATGTTTGGTTACACAAGTCCGTCATTTACACAAGGTTTGGTTACACAAGTCTTTTATGTATTAACATTGTGTAAATGAAATTGTGTATGAATATTGTGTAATTGAAATTATGTATTAACATTGTGTAATTGAAATTGTGTATTAATATTGTGTATCATTAGAAGAATACACAAAGTTTGATTAGTCCAAACATTGGAGAAAGGAGAGATTGTTCATTTCTTGACAAATGAGAGCATGTAACTCAACATTTCCATTTGCATATTCCCATGTACCTTAAAATCTACAATTGAACTAATCTTAGTGTTAGAATGCATAAAAATAAAGTTCAGGTTCTAGGTGGCTTATCAAACTCGTGCCTTATTCATTGCTTCTTTCAACCCATGTATAAACTATTTGCTTCTCGAGCCATTATAGACAACAATTCTCTCTAATTTTCTTATTATTCCAGACACATCGCAACTTCCATCTCCATTGATGGGATTTTTTTTCCAAAATAATAATAAGATGAAAATTATTTCTAACATTAGGTTCGGAGAAAACTTATTACGAGAATAGGAAGTAATTAGGGTCGGAGCATTTAAACCCGCGGTTTCAAACTGCGGGTTTTGATTTTTTTATATATTTTTTTAAAAGGGGTAACCTGGGTCTCTATTTTTTTTAATAAAAAATGGGTATTATTCCAATTAAAACATAATGGGCAATGAAGGGATAGGTGGGAATCAAACCTTGAACCATTAGGTAATAAGGCAACCACACTTCCACTACACTACTCTAGTTTAGTGACATAATAGCAAACCTAAGTATATTATTATCAACTAGAATTTGTGAGTTTTAATGTTCCACTTCATCATATTTTCAATCTTAACTAGTTTAACTCTTATATTTTGTATATGTTTTTTTGAATAATTATAATTTCATGATATTTATATTATATAAAATATTCAATAATATTTGTAACTCTTATTTCTATAGATGTTAAATGATATTTATAAGGTAATATAGTAAAGATATAATTATATTAAAAAAATAACATAAATATGATTTAAATTAGAATAAAAATTTAACATTAAAAATATTTTTTTCATTAATAGATTTTTTGATTATGAACTTATCAACAAATGAGATACTTAATGTAATGTTTATAGAAATAAGAGTTATAATTTTTATTACACTGAGTATCTTGATAAGTCAAGTTTTTTATTAATGAAAAAAATACTTTAATGTTAAATTATCATATCACTGTTATTTTTTATAAATAGTTATATTTTTTTAAATATAATTATATATTTACTACATTGCCTTATAAATATCATTTAACATCTATAGAAATAAGAGTTTAAAATGTTATTTAATTTTATATAATATAAATATCATGAAATTATAATTATTATTATTCGAAAAAATATTACAAAATATATGAGTTAAACTAGTTAAGATTGAAAATATGATGAAGTGGAACATTAAAACTCACAAATTCTAGCTTTGTTGATAATAATATTTTCAGTTTTGAAATTACACTAAATTATAGTAGCGGGCGGGTTACCCTTTTTTTAAAAAAAAATAAAAAAAATCGAAACCCGCAGTTTAAAACTGCGGGTTTATATGCTCCGACCCTAATTCTTCCTATTCTCGGAATAAGTTTTTCTCCGAGCCTAATATTAGAAATAATTTTCATTCTATTATTATTTTGGAAAAAAATCCCCATTGATGAGCATGTGGAATTTTGATTGTTGATTTTTGTGCATTTTTTATTGGTGATTTTGTACAATATCTGTCAAAAACCTACATCATTTACCAAGCATACACCTTATCTAGTCACATGGTCAGGGGCGGATACAAGGGGGTAACGGAGGAGACTGTTCCCCTGCTTCCAGCGAGATTATATTTTCTTAGGTGGGTATTATTCATACTGTTCTGCTAGCTCATCTGGTAGATGGAGGGAAGGAGGTGTCTGTAGTGCAGGGGTTAGAGTACTAGGAGTAGCAAAAACAGTTTTTCTTTGTTTTTATGCAAATACTATACATATAGATGAAGTGATTAAGTAAAGTTTATTATTGTATTAATTCTTAATTAATACAATCAACACATTATAATTTTTAATATATTAGCTTATCAACCATTAATTAATTTTATTTGACAATTTATTTATAAAATACAACTTTAAGATTAATATACAAAACAAACCTTTTTGTATATTTTCATTTAAGAAAGTATACATATATTTATAGGGAGATTAAGTGAAATTTATAATTAAGTTCAATTTTATTTAATCTAATGTAATTAATACAATATAAATTTAAATACAACAATTCATCAACCACTAAGTGATTTATTTGACAATTTATTTATAAAACAAACTATATATATATATAATTAATTTAACTATCCTATAAATAAAAAAAACATATAAACTATAATTTATAGTACAAAATTTTAATTTTTTTTATATTTTATTTATATATTTTAGTTTTTAATTTTAAATTTAATAAGTAAAATGTCTTGTACAAATTTTCTACCCCCTTAGAAAAATTTCTGGCTCCGCCAATGCACATGGTTGTTGAGTTTCTTTTAGTTTAGGTTATAGCTTGCTCATATATTGTGGTGTTTAATTTGGGCTATAGTTTTGATTGTAGATTTTCAAATTGTGATTTTAAAGTTGTGAAATTTGGGTTTTGAAAATCTCCTCCACCAAGGTTTTATGGGTTTCTAGGAGGATTGTGAAAAAGTTCGTTCCATTCTTGCCCATACACTAGCAACAGAAGAGATGCGAAGCAATGCGGTTAATGGAGATGATGAGCCAAAAGACGACAAACCAACCAAAGACGATGAACGAGGCGAAGATAACAACCAATCAAAGACGAGGAACCAGACGAAACAAGTTTGTTGCTAACCCTAAATCGATTTATGTCCTTTCACTAGTGAGGAAATGTAGTTTCAAAGAGTTCGATTACACCATTGTTGAACCGAAGAGTTCTCAAAGAATCAAAAGGACTGAAATCATTGGGATCGGTTATTACCTAGAAATGGACCAAAATCAAAGACAAAGAGATTGAATAGAAGATTGAAGAAAGGGAAAATAGATTGAAGAGAGCAATGAGCATGTTTTTCTTTTTTTTTTGCGCTAATGGTTTAGAGTTGCATCACTTGTGTGTTCTAAGAGAAGATGATTGATTCCGATCTCAAAAGAAGAGGCATTTAGGGGTATTTTGGTCTTTAAAAAATATCAAACCTAATTTCGAACCATTTAACTTAATATATATACACGAATTTTTATATAAATCACAAATCTCAAAAAAATACTTTTTTAAAATCGCAACCACAACTACAATCACGACCCTAACCACAATCACGAATCTGATTTACAAAACATGCCCGTATCTAGCTAGAGCAACGAATTGAATAAAAAGCAAGTTTAGAAAAGGATTTCGAAGACCCTATTTTGAAGAACAAAAATCAGGAAAGGATTTCAAAGACTACGATGAAATTGACCCTAAGGAAATCGATAAAGAGGACAAATATGAGGTTAAATTTGAGGAAGTTGATCAAGCACAATATGATGAAGAGGACACAAATAAAGATAAACGTCCACAATAATCGCAACATGAATTCATGACTATAACCCTTACTTTGCTAGAAGAAGGAGAAGACGAGGACAACGAGGGCGAGTTTGAGAGCGACTCTAGATATATCACAAGATTGGATAACCATTATGCTATTCTTGAAACTCCAATTAGGCTCATCCATGAGAGTTCTGTGATTTTGACGAAGAAAATAAAATTGGGGGAACTAGAGAAAGAATGGATGAATACCGAAATTAGAGGAAGAGAACACAAGAATAGAAGAAATCAAAATCGGACGAATTAGTGATCATATGGAAGAAAAAGGAGGTGTAGAAGAGTGAAATTTCCATTTTCATCCTCATAACCTTGCAAGCGTCGGATGATTTCTTTTATTAAAATCTTTATCACCTTCGATCGATATTTTCAATTTCATTCTCTTCTTCATTCCTTGATAGGTTCCAAGTTTCCAACGGAACGCTTGAAGGAGATGAGGTTGAAGGAAAAATAATAATAATAATCAACGTCCCCTAATTTTCTAGAAACTGAACAGGGCCTAAATGAATTTGTGTTATCCGAATTTGTTTGTTCCGTTAATTCATGAATGTAAGAATTTATTGTTTTGTGTACTTGAATGAAGTTTACTAATTCGTATATTTTTTTTATTATATTTTTGTAGATTATATAGTTTAATGAAAGTAATTCATGCAAATACTAGTATATTTGTGTATATAAAAATTTGTATGTTTATGATTAAGTTTGTGTAGATTAATAATATTTAAACTAATAAAAATTTGAACTAATTAACACACATCAAAATAATTATACAAAATAAAAAAACTTAGAAAAATAAATTAGAAAAATAAAAAACTTACTAAATCAAACCAATCCAAACTCCAAACTTAATGTTTGTTAAATCAAACAAACAAAATCATAAAGTAAGAGATAAATTTAGTTGATTCAAACCAATTCATAATGAGCCGGTTCATTATCCACGGTTTTTAAAGTTTAAAGTTCGGTTTGAACCGCATGCACAACCCTACCTCACCCGTACATATTGTCATATACAACTCCGGACACGTGAACCCACATCATATTTACGAAATTTTCGGTTTTACAATGAAATCCTAATGTGTTTATATGCTAAGTTTATACGACTAGGGGTTTTAAGTTATATTGGTCTAATAGTCCTGGTTGGTCAAGTAGATTAGGAAAATGTACAACACCTACAATCAATGCATAGAGGATTTGTCTGTATTTGGTTCAGTGTTAATAGCCAATTATTCTGCAAAGCTTTAAATATCTGCCTGGTGAAGGTATTGCTGAGGCACAGTTTATCACTTTCATTTGACCCCACCCTCCATTTTTATGTGTTTGCATAGCTGTCACATTGTTTTATTACAGCATTTTCTGCCATGGTTTCTGCTCATTCTTGCTGTTACTTAATTATCTTATTGGTGGATTAACTGTTATATATATCTCTTGTACTTCTACACATTTCCCTGCTATTGATCCCAAATCATTGACTCCACGAGAACCCGAACTCATAATTCAGTAGGGTTTGTTTGAAGGCTATCTATAAATGCAGTTCCTGTCATGGATGCTGCTCATTGTACAGTACCATATCCAAACATGGCCTAAGACTTGAGAGAAATGTCTTGTGAGTAATGCAACAAGTGAAATAAAGACCTTAAGACCATTTCTTTGTCTAATAGGCACAAAGTTCGTGTTATGACTTACTGCCATTCTCTAGTAAAAAGATGAGTACTTCATATGTGTTATTGTAACTCTAAGTATCTAGCTTGTAGTGAGTTGTGACAGCACAAGACGTTGTAATCATGAAAAAGTCACAATTTGCTACCTTTTAGTTGTAAATTTTAAATTGTTTTAGTCCATATAGAGTCAATCCATAAGTGTAAGAATCAATCGGCTTCTATTACGTCTCTGTTGTGAGCTTTGTTTAGAAGATTTGTTGAAGAAAAATTTCAAAGGTCAAAAAAAAATGGAGGTCTCTAGAAGTTGTATTTTTCTACACTACTTCTACATATATGTTCTTTTCGTTTCTTCCTTGTTTTGCTTGTCCGGCACTTACTTTGATGCTCCTCCTCGATCGACGCATTGTGATCCATGATATTTTTTTATTGTGTATTTCTTTTTTCTTTTTTTTCCCTTTTTTGTATTTGTATTTTCTGGTAATGACGGTTAGTCCGTTTGCCAATTTTTTTGGTCTTTCGATTCATTATGATAGATTTTGGTGGAAGAAGACCACACAAATGGTGGAGGTAGAACCACACGTTTATTGTGTTTATTATCACCCTATTTATAGGGTTATGGGAGAATAATAAAGATTACACAAGATCATATAAAATAGAAACTATTCTAAAATAATAAGATAACTTCTCTAAATATAATATATCATATCTTCCAATACGCTCCCGCAGTCAAAGCGTGCGTACGCAAACGAACGCTGAAGACTGGATCAACGAGTACACCAGTTGAGCGGTGACACCACTAGTAGATCGACGACATTAATAGATTGATATGACCACCAGTAAATCGGTAGCAATGATAGATTTAGACGCCGATAGATTGACGACATGCCTTAAGGCCGGCTAGCCCAATTGGACGAACTATTATTGTTCATGCCCGCATTTAGTGTCGTAAGGTAGACAAACCCGATAAGTCAGGGTACTAGAGATCGAACCCGCTCTGATACCATGATAGATTTTGGTGGAAGGAGACCACACGAATGGTGGAGATAGAAACACCAAAAGGTGGAGGTAGAACCACCATTTTATTGATAATATAATGATACTATATATATAGGATTACAAGAGAATTAAAGGAAACTAATGAAGATTATCGAAATAAAATCAAATTCAAACTAACCTAATATATAAAGATAATTTATCTAAATAGAATATATGATATCCTTCAATACACCTCCGCAGTCAAAGCGTGGGTAGACGGACGACGCTGAAGACTTGATCAACGAATACACCAGTTGAGCGGTGACATCACCGGTAGATCGACGACATCAATAGATTGATATGACCACCAGTAAATCGGTAGCAGTGGTAGATTTAGACGCCGAAAGGTTGACGACGTGCCTTAAGGCTGGCTAGCCCAATCGGACGAACTATTATTGTTCATGCCCGCGTTCAATGTCGTAAGGTGACAAACCCGATAAGTCAGGATACGAGAGATCGAACGGCTCTGATACCATGATAGATTTTGGTGGAAGAAGACCACACAAATGGTGGAGGTAGAACCACACGTTTATTGTGTTTATTATCACCCTATTTATAGGGTTATGGGAGAATAATAAAGATTACACAAGATCATATAAAATAGGAACTATTCTAAAATAATAAGATAACTTCTCTAAATATAATATATCATATCTTCCAATACATTAGACGGTGTATCGTCTAGTGCATGAAACGCTTTTATTTATAGAAAAAAAGACTTTGAAGTTATAATTTTTTTGACTTTGGTTAAGGTATAATATTGCTCTTCCGGTACGGAAATAGAGATGTTGGATGGACACATGTAATTTTCTTGTAGGAGCAGTTTTTTAGTTTAGATTTTTTCACTTTTCGTTCAAATTATGTGTACCAATGGTTCACATATTTTTTTTATAAGAAAAGTTTGTAACTTTTATTTTGTTAATTTAAACTTTCTTATTTTATTCATTCAAAATTTGTATATTATCATTTGAGATATATTCTATTATTGGTTCATGTATTTTTTTTTTATTTTTTTTTGTAGTTATTGAGTATGTTTGCATGCACTTGTTTACTTGTCATATTGGAACTAGTAAAACACAATATTTAAAATAAAGGATCATAATGTTTGAACTAATGCACAAATTTTGAATTAAAATTAAAAAATCTCGAAATACAAAACATTATAATGTTGGAACATAAATATAAAAAATTTCAATAAAGTATGAACTAATAATATAAAATATGTGAAATAATAGAACACTTTGTAAGAACTAAGTATAAACGTTTAGAACTAACAAATATTATAATAAAAATAGAGTAATAAAAAATGTGTGGTTAATAAACATTACTTGAGAGTAGTAGAAAAAAAGATATGAACTCATAGCGTGTAAAGTATGCGAACTAGATTAACAAAATCTTTTAACGATAAAAAAGATTTGAACTATCAATTCACTTTATGTTTATTTTCAAAAGTTTGAACGTTTAGTTTTTATCCTATTAACTAACAATCCACACTTATATATAATGTATCATTTACCTGTTCATAATTTCGTACCGAAAGACATTATTTTACCTAAATTAGGGTTGTTAATCGGAACCGGTTCCTGACGGAACCGTTGGAACCGAACCTGTTTTTTACGGTTCGGTTCGGTTCGGTTCCTTAAAACAAAAATAGATTGGAACCGTTTATATTTTTAGGTAAACTAGTAAAAGTAAAATAATATAATATATAACAAAAACAAAAGGTTTAAAAAAGATATTGGTATCTTTCTTTGGTATAATGACTATAATATTGTCTTATGTTCTCCTCTCACATTCATTTGTTCCTCACTAAATCGGTTTCTCTACTTGTTCAACAACTTTTGTAACTAGGCTTGTCTTCAATCCAGAATTTCTTTGTCTACAGTCATTTTGTTGTTAGTTTCTTTAACTTAGACAATAAAAAATTTGAATTCTTTCATTTATAAGACAATGGGTGTAGTTCGTCGAGATAGACTTGAGGTTTCAAATTTTATCTTCCGTTGTAGCAATGCTTAATTACTTATTATAAGGCATTCTTGAGTTATCGAGAATGAGAGAAAATTAAGACAAAACATGTAAAAATCAAAGACATCTATATTCTTAACAAAATTAAAGTATTTGGACTTTCCTCCTACAATTCATATGCAAATGAAAGTCGTTAAATAGTTCTTGTTAGGTTCAAAACGGTTCATTTGTAATTTGGTTCCACTCATAAAAAAACATACAAGAACCAAACCGCATACCTAAAAGGGTTCGTTTTTTTATTTGGTTCGGTTCCAAATAGTTCCTCATCTTAAAAGTACAAGAATCAAACCGCATAACTAAAATAATTCGATTCCTGATTCCTAAATAAATTATTGTTCAGTAACCGTTTTAACAGCCCTAACCTAAATCTCTCCCTGACTTATGATTTGTGACAGGATAACTTCTATCTTTTAAGATCGAGGAAGAGAACGGAGGGACCTCGATGCTAGACAATTAATGGGGTTGAAGGATGATGAAATCTTAAAAGGTTGAAATTTTTGGTATTGTCCCAAATAGACCCATGTATTTGACATATCTTAAATATTGAGAAATTGAAATATCTTGAACATCGACAGACTGGAAGATTAGTGTACAACTTTGTCCAAACTCAAGAGTAATTCCACCACCAATAAAATATGATTCTGATCGTATGAAGGATCACAATCATATTTTTGTGTTATTTTGGAACATAACTTCATCTTATTACCCCAAAATTTTTGTTGATATTCAATAATTATATCATCAACGACCGTCGTCGGCAGTATAAGAAAATGGAGGGAAAAAATGAGAAAAAAATAAATCTCTTTTTAATTAAAAAATCAACAAAAGTTAGCTGTCATAACTTATGACTTGTAAGCCATTTATGGTGAATAGATAAAACCTGTAATATAGAAGTCTCATATAATAGTGGGGTGAAAGGCTTATGGTTATGGGCCAAAAGCCCAACAAAGGCAAGCCTATCTTCTCGGACAACAGATAATGAAATTTGATCAGGTTTTCATGGCTTCTTTACCTCTTACTTTTGTTCTAATTGATGTAGAAACACAATGTTGCAGATTGAATTTCTTAGCAATTATCTTTCTACATCATGGTGTGTTTTTCATTGCAGCCATCGTTTGTCAAGCTCAGGGATGACAATTTTACTCATTAACTTCTTTAGCAACATTGTTCTACAATTGTGTATATGAGAAAGATAACTAATCTGAACATAATACAGAAGCTTTCCTTTTTATTACTTTAAAGCTTTACATCTTCACATTGAAAATATGTAATCAATATGTATTATTGAACCAAATACACTGCTCCATCCACATCTCCGTCCCCAGTTATACTTCTGTAAAACATAGAAAGAAAACTATACTTTTCTATAGTTTTTTTTACTGTTTCTGTCCATCATGTAATCACCTTCACACTTGCCCTGAATTTGAGGGTCAGATAAAAATCCCAAACCAAGTATGCAGAAGTAGGGGAATTCACAGATAGAAGTGCAGATTTTGCTGCTTAGAATATTGTCCTCTTCACCAACTGAATCCCTTCGGGGTTGCCGCCCCATTCTTCAAAAATAACTAGTAAGTTGCCACTCGGCTTCAACCATGAACGCGGAACATGGTACCTGAAACATTATATTTGTTAACATTGCAAGATTACTGTCTGTATCCTTAGAAGTGTTTATTCAACTCTTACCATCTTTGAGAGGCTTGGCCACATTCGCTTAAACACTTGGTCTCAGTGTAAGTACCGGCATAGTTACACTGTCCACAACTTCCGGATGCTTTGTTTGCTGGCCAATAACGGCCTAAGCTTTGCCCGTTGATCCACATTTCCCCTTTCCCCATTGTGTTCATGTCTAATGCTAAAGGATCATTCCCTGCTGGTGCATTAAAACTCGTCTGCCAATGTTTGTGTTAGAAAAGTTACACATCAGGAAAAGAATTTTTAGTCTTTTGACAGTAAAATCTAATTTCTCACCTTATACCATGCAAGTGATTGTCTCTGTGCAATCAGTGACCCTTTTGCCCATTCAACCGAAGAACTACCACTTATCGTTTCTAAACCTATGTTTTCGCCTTTCACTCCAACTTTATAAGACCATCTTTGCCATGTCAAATCTTCTGTTCCCTTGTTCAGACCCTTTAGGTTCACTGGACCAAGAACACCTTCGTTCCAAGTGTCAAAGTGTACCCCGACGTTCTGTTATAAATTCAGTAGCAGTTCTAAGATGATAGTTAACAGAATTGTACATTACCAAAAGCTAGATCATAAATCAAGAACTTACTGCAAGCCCGACAGATGCACTTAACAAAGATATCTTGTTAACTCCAGCATGCAGCTTAACTTGACTACTGAATGTCAGACTCGGATGCTCCAATGAACCATAAGCAGTCCCTATCACAATTCAAAGGGGTTTATAAAACAAAAGCCTATAAAAAAGAGTCTATTTAACTCAATCCTTTCATTTTTATATACCTGCTAGTTCACCATTGACAAATACATGCAAGGCATGTCCAGCTGACATAACTGTGAGAACAGGGTTGTTACCAGTCCGCAAAAATCCTTCGTTGGAAGCTATATTGACACTGAAAGAACATTCCGAATGATAGAAATAAGCACAACATTCTTATTAATAGTTATGTATACTAAGAACATCTTGTAGAATTTAGGCTGACTTACTTTGTCATGTACCATAGATAGTCGGATGTATCTCTTGTCATGTTAAGCTGTGCATACAGCCCTCTTGCTGAAAAAGTTCCGCTTTCATCAGCAGAAGGAGTTCCTTCAATAAATGACTGCCATGAGAAGCTCATCACTGGTGTCATCTTCGGGTGAATGCCCCTGGCAATGACCTATAAAGATTGATGGACATATATTGTAATCCTCCATATAGTGAATTATACAATTTATTGTACATATTTTTCTTTTTTACTTTAGCAGTGTTGTAGACTTCTTTCTTGCAGTCAGGGAGGATGCTGATGGACCAAGGAGGAAGATCATACTGAGAGCCGCCAAAATCAACTTTGACTGACCACTTAGTGTCATAGTTTGCCAAGAAAGCAGCACAAGCACCGGAATTTGAGCTGAAGACATGAGCCTAAAACAGGAAGAATCACAATCAGATTATTGAACACTCAAATACACAGTCATCTGTTGTAATTTATGAATACCTCTTGATTGCTTCCAAGTGAAGTTACTTTTGGATCCGAAGAAACCAAAGCGTTTTCACTCATCTTAATAGCTTTATGAAGATACTTCAAATGTGTATACTTTGGTTCCCTCGGTAAACCTTGCAAAGAAAAAGTTTTTGTGAGATGTTATTCATTATAGACCAAAACTCAAAGCTTAGACTTACCATATTCATCAAGTGGAGCATCATAGTCATAGCTAGTAGCAACGAATCGTCCAGCAGTATTTCCAAAGTTAGTTCCTCCATGAAACTGAATCATTCACGAAAAATGATTTGAATCACTTGATAAGAAAAATCTTTCAGCATGTTAAACCACACAAGATCATTTACCATATAGTAATTCATGAAAGAGCCACCATTCTGAATGAAACGTGCAACCGAAAATGCCAAATCTTCAACTGGCCTATAAGGAACCGCGCCTCCATATTTTGTGTACCTATTGAAAAACACGACATCAGTACAACGAACAAAGTTAAATAAGTTTCTGTATACCAATACTCACCAGCCAGTCCAGTTTTCTGTCCACATCTTCGGCTTATAGTTCTTGTTTGGGACAAAGCCCTCACAGTAGAAACCATTACAAGTATTAATCTGTGATAATCAAAGCAAAACATTCAAAATCAACAACTTATTAGTTATTAATCTATATTATTGCAAATTTTATAACTTACAACAGGATCAGGAGCATCATCTTGCTTGCACATAATCCATGGAACTCCGGTATTAAGACCAACAGCCATTTGAGCAGCCCATTGAGTGTATCTTTTACCAGGAGTTCCAATTTCCCATTCAACAGGACCAAATTCATTTTCTATCTGTTATGATATTGGACACAGAGGAAACATCAGTATAATACTGAAACCAAGAAAACCCATTTCTAGAAATCTTGATTAGAACAATAAACTTTCAGAAAGAGTAAATCAAATCCACCTGTGACATTATGATTGGGCCTCCTTGAGTCTCGAACAAACTGTTTGACTTCATCATGTTGACAATCTTAGTTGTGAAAGCTTGCATGTTTGCCTGCAAGTTATAAGTTCATGTGATGAAGGGCAAAATAGGAAATATTTCAGTAGACTTTTTTAAACTTTACCAATAGTTCATAAAAACTTAGGATGAATGGAAAGGTAAGAGATAAGTGAACCCACCTTGAAGGGTCCATTGTCAGTTCTGAATTCAATCCCAGGAACATACTTTAACCAAACAGGAAATCCCCTGAATTTGACAAGTGCTTTGAGTAAAAGATAGATAAAGCAAATGTTTAACCTACAATTTTTGCTTTAAATCAACTTTGATTATCTGATAATTATGTATACCGTACCCAAAGTTCCATTCAGCACAAACGAATGGACCAATCCTGAGATGAACATAAAGCCCTGCTTGCTGGACTAACTTGATGAACTTGACCAAATCATATCTCCCCTCAAAGTTAAACTGAAAATTTTATACAAATTTAAGTCAAACTTTAAAAATTAAAAAAAAAAGAAAGAAAGATTATTTTACCGAATTTACAGTACCTTTCCGGGTGAAGGCTCGTGCCCATTCCAAAATACGTAAGTCTGAATTACATCCAATCCTCCATCTTTGGCCTTTTGAATAAGATCAGGCCACATCTGGAACAACCATAAAAAAAAATCAAACCCAGATGAAGAAATGAATCAAGAATCGACATTGAAAGAAATTACAGTGAATTTTGAATTGTTTTTACCTCAGGGGTACTTCTTGGGTAATGAATAGAGCCAGAAATGAGAATCCTTCTTTGGCCATTAATGACTATAGCCTTATGGTCATAAGTAACAGAGGCTGAAGCAAAGCTAAAGAGTGAACAAACCAAAAACACAGACAAAACAACACAAATGTATTCCATTTTTGGACCCATCATTATCCAGACCCTAATTTTGTTTTGATTACTTTTTTCCTCTTTGACAACCTTCAGCTTTACTGGTTCATGGAAAAAGCAAAGAAGAGTAAAGGGAAAAATGAAGAAAGCAGCAGCAGCAGCAGCAACTGTTGTCTTCTTCTAATGGCAGGTCTGCACTTTTTGTGCTTCTCTGGAAACGCTCTGATTCTTTTGAAGAGATTGGTTTTTCTTGCTTATGATTATGGTTTTCTGGTTTCCATTGAACCCAATTTAAACCATTCTTGGTGGGTCCATTTTGTTGCGCCAATTTTATTTATTTTTCTTGGGCGGTTGGCGAAGTTTGGTGTGGGGCTTGGGGAGAATCCACTGGACAAAGTTAACAAACAAATCCACCTTTTGCCTTTCCTTGTAATTTCATTTTTAATGAAAGAGATATAGTGTATGTTTAGTGAAATTTGCAATAAAAGGCACCTGCTTGATTCATCCAATAACGTATGTTTATGATTGGGAATCAACAGGGATTAAAACAAAATCTTTTGGAAAGGTAATAATCGATTTCACTTAAATGTAAAAAATTTAGATTAGTACTTATTGTAATTTAATAGTTCTCTCTTTTTTTGGGTGTATAATATCGGTTGAGATCCGGTGAAGTTGCTTTATCAACTTCACGGTGAAGTTTTATAAATTTACACCGTTTATTATAATCAATGGTTAAGATTAATGTTTTATATTAGTAAAGAGGAAAGAAAATATTTAGAAGATTCTATGTCAATCATCTATATTGAGTTATTAATTTTGGATTAACATTACAATTTTAAACTAATTTTTTAATTTTTAGCTCTCCTCCGTATTTTCCATAGCTTACAAATTCTCATCGATAACTTTATATCATATATAACTAAAATTTAAAAGTTAAGAAGAAATTTATATATTATTCACAAAATGTTTTAAAAAGGCGTATACTTAAAATAAAAATATTGTAATATATTTATGATTATCACTAAAAATTAATATATATTTTTAATATGTTAGATTATATTTTAAAATATACAAGAAAATGAGTTTAATGTCTATCACAAGTTCACAACTATATGCTGTAAATATAAATTTATAAATTATTACTTTAAAAATGATAATTCCATTCATAAATTTTCGCATTATAAATTATGAACTGAAATTTTAAAATTACTTTAAAGTTAAAAAATTAATCTAAAATTAACCCCTTAATATACTGGATGATCTTAAAAATATTTATTTTCATTTTCCCTTAATATAAAATGATAGAGATACGATTTTCTAAATTTTTTTATTTCCTTTGATACAAAATGATAGAGATATGTACTTATAATATATTAATGATTGTTAGTAAAATATAGATATACTTTTAATATGTTAAAATTATTTTAAATGTACAAAGAATTTGTTAATCAGCAATCACAACTACAATTTGTAAATGTAATTTAATAAGTTATTGAATAATAATACTTTTAATCATAAATTTTTGTATTATAAATTATGAACTGAAATTCTAAAAATTAATTTGAGTTTAGTAAGAAAATAATCTAAAATAAACAACCTTAATATAAAATAATAGAGATATGATCCAGTAAATATTTTATATCCTTTTTTACTAATCTAAAAAATTAATTTTAACCGTTAATTATAATTTCAGAGAAAGGCTTATTTGGAGAGAGAGATAGGTGCTAGTTTGGAGAGATATTTTTTCCTTATTTATTTAATTGAAATTAAATTTAAACTAATCTCATTCCTTCATTGTAACTGAGGGTGGAGATTTACTGAACTTTATCATGAAGTTAAAAAGGAAGTTCACGGGAGCCAAACTGGTATAATATTTCTCTTTTTTGTTGGAATGTTGGTTCTTTGAATGCCTAAAACAGAGGATGTAATGGATAATGATATCTAAAGTATCTATATAGGGGAGTATGACTCATCCTTAAGAATCAACAGGGATATAAACAAAATCATTTAGAAAGGTAATAATCCAGTTTATGTATGGTAATTTAAAATTTCTCTTTTAGGTTGTAAACTTGTAATGTAGATATTTCTAATGCCTAATTTGTAAAAAAATATTAAAACAAATTTCATTAAATTAGATTTTAATTATGTTATAACCTTAACTTTATTTGAATGAGATATTACGTCTACATTTTATACATATTCGAGTATTTATAAAATCAAAATACATAAGCTTTAATTTTAAATATTTTTAAAAAAATGATTTATATTGAATCAACTCCTACAAGTTACAAAAAATAATATTTTTTAAACTTTAAAATAATGGAACATATAGTTGCATATAATGGACAAGATATGCTAATATTAAGCTATCTATTTAAACCTTATTTTTGTTGGAGATAATAAGGTTTCACATCGAAAGAAGGGGACACTCCGAGCCTAGTATATAAGGTCGGTGGGCTACTCCTCCTATTGTCAATTGGTTTTAGGATGGAACCTCACCGGGTTTATGGGCTAGGTTTGGGGCTAATGTGAATGTGCGCTCGTATGCACACGACCCCCGCTCTACTAGCCCGTCTGTATCGGATTATGACATGGTATCAGAGGGGTTAACCTCAATTCGGACTGCGATCCTAACATGTGGACAAGTGCAACTCGGTCTATATCCTCTAGTTGCACTTGCGTCGAAAGATGGGGACACTCTGAGCCTAATATATAAGGTCGGTGGGTTACTCCTCTTATTGCAGCTCTACTGGTCCGTTTGTATCGGACTATGACAATTTTTCAATCAAATCATTATAATCATTTTAATTTTCTCGACAGAATGAAGATGGAAGTTTCCTATATCCATAAACATAATATATCCTCTATTGTGAATATAAAAAAAATAAAAACATACCATCTATGATTTTAAGACGAATAATGAAAATATCCCCAATAATAGACTTTAACCTAATTATCGATCTATATTTATATTATATTACTTCGAGGGGAAAATTAGGTCAATTAACAATTTGTAATGATATTATGTTATCATGCATACTAATAAAAATTTTAATCATTAATGACAATACGTACAATAAAATTTGAATGGAGAAATCGTGGTGGTGCTTGGTAATTGGCACGTTCAATCATACGATTTTATACGTATTTTTTGTTGTAAATAAAAAATTGGTAATTATGTATTATGCATGGCATCAAGAATCTTACTTCGATTTCGACCTACCTTCTCTTACCCCATTATCGATCCAATAAGACAACTCGGCAAAATACTTGCTAAATGGACGTAGCGAAAAATATGGATAGATATATATATTAATAAAATGAAGAAATATTTAATATGAACGAAATTTAATTACATTGATATATTTATAAAAGTCGCCGTAACCTTGTACAGTTGTAAACTTATAATATATACAATAATTTGAGTTTCCTACCAAAAAAAAAATAATAATAATTTGAGTTTATGTCAAATACAATCCGAAGTGAATCATCCATTCTTTAAACTAAGGAATATAATAATATCTCTTCTTGACCAAATATACTAAGCCCCGTTTGGTTTTAACCGCGAAAACGAAAACGGAATGGAAATGAACCTAGCTAATGTGTGTACTTTGTTCATGAATTTTGTCGGAATCATTTATTGTGGTTTTATGCAAAATGCACTTGATTCTCTCTATTTTGTAACCTTATAGAGTATCAAAAATAATCAAACTCTACTCCAATTACTTCAAAGCAAAATGAATAATTCTAAAAAAATTTCATGAACAAGGATATACGCATGGTCTGATTCATTTTCATTCCGTTTTCGTTTTTGGGTTAAAATCAAACGGACCCTAAAAGAATATAATTACTATAACAACACCTATTGTACGTGTTTGTGCCTCAACATTGGTACACATAAGTCCTACAAACTCTATGCTATACAATACTGTAGTATAATGTTGGTGTGAGGATGCCAATTAAACGTATGAATGTTGAAGTCTGATGTTGTATTTACGAAGCATGAGTATATATCTACATTTATGTACATATATTAAAGGAGGGCGAAACACTTCGTCTTACGGTTATATTTTTATGAATTTCATGTCATATGTCATTTTTTCATATATTTTAATTTTATAATTATCTAATTTATAAATAAATAAAAATTATTAATATAAAGAATAGGTATATTAATTATATTTTTAATCTTACCACAATTGTTAATATACTATTAAGATATTCTTCTTCTTATTTATTGAAAAAAATCAATTTTAATTATAAAGTAATTAGAAAATTTATTATTCTAATTTTAATATATAAATGTATAGTTTTATATTAATTAAAAATTATTTACTAACTTAACAAATGTATAAATTATTATAATATAATTATTATATATTCTTTGTTTTTTTAATATTATTATTTAAAACTACCTCAAATAATTTTGTTATTGAACTCCTTAAATGTTCTCTATTTTAATATTTTATTTTAATTTTTAAAATTTATTTTTATTTTTATTTTTTATTCAGGTAACATTAACATTAATTAAGATATATAATATTGAATAAATTAGTCTATATTTATTTATCTAAAATTATAATAAAAATAGTTATTACTTTTTAATTATGTTTTAAGTTAATTAATTAAAATCATTATATTATATCAATTTTTTATATTTAAAATTATTTACTAATTAAAATTCAAAATTATGTCAATGTCTTAGCAAGAGAGCTGCACTAGTATGTAGCTAAACATACCAAAAACACGATTTAAATAAAGATGGATGATCTCGATCAACCGTCCCGTTGGTGTTCATAAACAGTGCCGGTGTCGACGATCTCAACCGTCCCAAGTCTCAACAAAGCACACCCGATTCATTTTCTGTAAGATGACTTACGTAATTTCATGAATCCCGTTAATATTTTATAGGCATACAATTTGATTGAGAAAGATGGTACGTACAGTAGTTCTAGTAGCATGTCATTTTCGATTAACGACTAAATATTTGATTAATGTCCAACTCTGGATATTCCCCATATGTAGACGTGTTTAACTCATTATGGCCAATGATCGATTTTTATAAGATTTTCTAATAATTTTTTAGTTTTAACATTATCACAAAAATTCATATTTATTTCGCTTAGGTTCTAACTAGTTTATAGTCTAGCCCGTGTCTTGCACGGATATCTGTTAAAAAAATATTGAAAGTTTACGTATGTTGATGAGATATTTCCATTCCTAAGGATGTATAATGATATAACACACTTAATTGTGCACTTCTTGCTGTCTTTATATGCCCTACTGGAACATGCATTGTAGAAGAAGGATTTTTAATATCAACCGGTTAAGGTCGTCTGTCTAGAGGATGTAGAGTTGAAAGTGGTGCATCCAGAGATGAAGTTGTCGTTTTTAAGTATAGCAATTGGATGCTTGGGTTGCTCATCGGTATTCTCGGTTATCGGGTTACCGATAACCGAGAATACCGATGAAGTTGTCGTTTTTAAGGAAACCCTATCTCGAGTTACTATTCATCGTCTTCCCCCACCGAACCCTAATTTTCCAATCATGACTTTTCTCCCCTGTTTTACTATTCACACCCGCCAACGAACCTCTTCTGCGTCTTGAGTTGGAGTAAAAACCACCGCTCCTCTTCTCTATCTATCCTAACTCGTGTGTCCGTCTCCGCTATCAGAGAAGCCACGTCCACCTCTCATTCGTCTCGTATCTAAACCCTTAGAGGTCACCGTCGCTAACCGCAACCTAGAACATTGGCCTCCCAACTTGTATTCGACCTTCGGTGTTCCTTTCTTATTTTTCATTCCAATTAATTAATTAATTAAAAATATTACATTACATAAATATGAATTATAAAACTTATTGAGTTTATAATCATATATTAACACGAAAAACTATACTAATTTAAACCAAGCTTCTCTTAACTGAGTTACGTGTTTTTATACAGAAATTATTTGACCTAGTAATTAATTTTGAAAAAAAAGAGATGGAAAATGGATCACACGTGCAGCTTATGATCAATTGGAAAAAATTGTTAAAAAAAAATGGTCAATAAAAATCCATAACAATTAGATATGACTTATGAGTGATGAAGTAGATTGAAGACGTGGTATATATCTTTTGTGTTAAGTTAAGAAAATGAAATTGAATTGTAATGAGTAATCACTTATTGACCTCCATGCAATCAATCAAAGTGGATAAGAATTTCATGTTTATCAATTCGATTGGGTGGTAGGCCTCTAACCTTACAACTTACAACATCTGTTTTAGTCAACCCTACTCAATATACCACCTGGACTTTAAAAAAAATTCTTTATATTGATCAAATAAAATTAAACAATTTAATTGCAGTGGGAAAGAGAGTCGTAGTTGCACTAGGAGTGGAAGTATGTCCCGAATAAAACCTTGTAGGTGCAGTGGAATTGTGCCCGCCCTAGTTTGATGTAAAATTTAAGGCTGGATTTGGAATGTGGACCTTTTACAATGTAGAGTTTAGATTTAGGGTCTCTCATCATTTCATTTAGAAAATGGGCTTCTATTGTAGAAAAAATCAGAAAAGTAAGGGACATAGGTTTCATCTGATTTGATGGGTGACATGTAGAAAAAAATTAGAAAATAGCACAATCAATTCAGTCAACCCATCTTTTTCCCTTCTTTGTCCCTTCTTCTTCCCTCCTTTCAAACCTAAATTTATTTCTGGGTATCCATGTGCAGCTCTTTTCTTCTTCCCATTGAAACGCAGGAATCTGGACTGCTTGTTGAACTTCTTCTTCACCGGAATGTATTTTTGGGTAAGCAATGTTTGTTCCTATTTTTGGGTAAACAGTGTTTGTTCCTATTTTTGGGTAATCTCAAACTTCTTGGGTAATATATTTGTGGGTAATCTGAAACTTCTCATCTCTTCTTTTTGTGAATCTAAAACACTGAAACTTCCTATTTTATTTGTGGGTAAGCAATGTTTGTTTACATTTTTTATTTATGGGTAAGCAATGTTTGTATGTATCCATGGATAATCTTCAACTTCTCATCTTCCTGGGTAATGTATTTCGGGGTAAGCTGAAACTTCTCATCTTCTTGGGTAATGTATTTCGGGGTAATCTAAAACAGTCAAACTTCCTGGGTAATCTCTTTCTGGGTAATCTCAAAATTCTTGGGTAATGTATTCCTGGGTAATCTATTTGTGGGTAAGCAGTGTTTTTTTTTTCCCAAAAAATTAACATAAAATCATTTTAAAAAAAAGCCTGCACCCCACTCTTTTCAATTCAATGTCTACAGTAGCCTAGTTTATACTTTTCAGACCTATTTTATATAGTAAATTTATTAGAGGCCCATTTCACAAAATGAAAAATTTTGGGGTCCTCTTTCTCTCATTATTTCAAAAAAATTTAAACCTTGCTTCAATGCTAATAATTTTAGTCATTGTTCCAATCATAATAATTCTAGTCACTGGATTTAAATGTTCGATTCGATTTCGGAACTGGCTCCGAACCCAAAACCCCAACAAGTATGATATGATCTCCCATGTCCGCATCTCTACCATTACGGGTTTCATCTACTACATTTGGAAAGCTAGGAACGACCTTATATACAGAAATCGTTTCACCCAGCCCTCCATCTGCACTCCAAATGCTATTAATTCTACAAAAAAATTTCACTTCTCGGATCTGGAAAGATAGATCTCCAAACTCGCTCTCCTAAACAAAGATTCTGGGCATCCTCTTAGACTAGTCTTCTCTCTCTATTCTCTCTTTTGGTTTTTGCTTTTGCTTCCCCTTGTCTAAGATGACACTCTATGTAAATCCCTCTTATTCTTTATGTATATTAACCTTTAAAAAAAAAAAAATCACGTCGGGTGTACTCGTACTCCGCCTCCCGTCTCATGCACTATGTATGCATCCGTACCCCGATTCCAATTGCATTGATTGCTTCGTACATTTTTTTCCTGACCGAATAACATCACTCGGTTTTGAATTTTTAATCACTCCATTTATTGTCAGTCCGTTGATTATTTTATATGACCTTTTGATCGACAAACTTTTTTAGTACATTAAATTTCTTTCTATCTTTAAATAAGCAAAATTAAGCCAAACCTTTTAGATTGTCTAATATTATGAGTTTATTTCCTCATAAACAAAAATCTACATCAAGTTTTTTTTCAAAGGAGCTCGATTAGCTGAACTTAATCGACAAAACAGGGATGAAAATTGCACGTATGAGGCAAGCTTTTCGAGTTTGGATTGGACTCAGCTTGTAAAAATTTCATATCGAGTTTCATTTTCTAAATAACCCGAATATGAACCCAATTTAAAGTTGGTATAAACTAACCGAGTTGAATATGTCAATGTTAAGTTCGTTCGGCTAAAATGATAGTGTTATAGGGATGTTATATTAGCCGAACTACTCGGTATCAGCTTTAAAAATAGCTCAACTCGAGCTCGTCCACTATCTAAAGAACTATCTAAAGAAGTTGAATATAAAAAAGCATTTTAATGTTAATAAAAAATTTAAATTCGGTTCATAAACGAATTGAGGTTAAACTTGTCAATCCTCAACTGGTTTAACTAATATAACAATCCTACGTAATAAATAAATAATATTCCATTAAAAATAAATAAATAAACAGTGTCAAGCATCTAACACTTGCTTATCCAAATAAATAGGATAAGGTCTTTTGCTTCATACAAAGGTCGTTTCACATTTCACGGGGGCTTCGGATCATTTTATCCACTTGAAGGATAACACTAAGACAATCTTAATAATATTATAAGATTCCTCATTAATATAATAATCAATAAAAAAAAAGAGTATAGTGTGGTATACTATTTATTGGATAATAGGATGATATTGTCTTAATCTTTGTAAACGTATCAAAGAACTAACAAAGTAACATTAAGTATAACGAAACAACACTAACAAAATAAAAGTTGTAAAAATATCTAAAAAGACGGAATAATCAAACTAAAAAAAACGATGAAAACTCGATAGCGGAGAAATCATGAGGAGTACAATGGGTAGACCAACGTCATTAAACTACTACATCGTCTAGTGACTTTAGTCCATGAGAAACAAAACATAAAAAATCAGCATCTACGAAGAACAAAAAAAACATCACTTGAAAAAATGAGTCACGTGACACTTAGATAACAAATCTTTAGAGAACTCGAACACAACTGTAACTGTTATCATTGGCTATCACCGCCCCCGCGGTGACAGTGATTCGCCCCAGCGGCTGGTCGCCACTACGGCATGGCGATCCGCCCCTGCGGATTCGCCACAGATCACGCTCGATCTGTTTTCGTTCGTTTTATCTTCTTTCCATAGATAGAAGATTCGATCTTCTATCTTATGAGACGACTTTCCTATCTTCTTCCTAACCCTAAACTATCATTTCCATCTATCTTTCCAGCCCTCTTCTATATATTCCCATCTTTTCTTCTTTTTCCCGTTTCTTGCATACGTTCTTCAACCCTGAGAGCTGCAACCGTTACCCTTGTTTCCTGTGATCTTACTAACTTGTAAGTTCTTCCTCCCTTGTTCTTCATCACGTTCATGTGTTGTTGCACCTTGTTTTCTTTCTGTTTCGTTTCTCCCTTCGTTTTCTCTTTTCTTCTTCCCCAAGAATCAAGTTTGATTCTTGATTCTTGTGGAGCGTTCCGTTGATGATCCTTTGATGTTCACAAACTCCCTTAGTTGAGTTGTAAAGTGTTAGAGGGTTGGAAGAGCAAGCTTTGGATTTGTCGTGGTTTTGCTGTTGCCGAGAAGCCGACAGTGCTTCTGCGCCGAAATCTGCCCCCGCGCTTGCACAGAGTCGCCCCTGTGGATTCCTCTCTCTGCCGCCCCTGCGCCTTGTCCAGCCGCCCCTACGGTTCATCTGCAGTAGCTCCCGTCTTTGGTGATCTGCTTCCTTCCTTGCTTTCCTCGTTCCTTTCCTTGTTCCTTGATGTTGTTGTTAACCCTTAGTGTTCTGTAAGACTAAGGTTGAGACCTTAGCTTTTGGAGATCTCTTAGAGATCATCAAGACTAGAAGTTATAGACTTCTAACAACCGTATCGTTCCTGATTCATGATCCCTTGTTTACCAGGCTTTCCTTTGCTCATTTCCTGAGGATATCTGAGTTGTTGCTCAGTTATCTGAGTGAGGTAAGTCCTTTGGACTTACTTAGCTTCATTCCGCGTATTGGTTTGATTGTGTTGGCTTGGTTGTGTTGTTTATCGTTGTTATAACGTATAATCGGGTGGTTACCACTTGTCCAGTTCAGAATTGGGAAACTGGGAGGTGCTCTTGCGACCAGTCCAACAGGTGACAAAAGGATGAATACGTACTATTCTTGTTGGTAAAAGGGGATAGAGGCGAGATCGCAACGACTCTCGTGTAGCAACCATAAATTGATTTAGTATTTGGATAACATAATGAAAGATAATAACCGGTTGTTTGTGAGCATGTTGATGTGTTTACTTTACCCAATGTGTGTTTGTGCCATTACAGTCTTTCCGATATCTAGAATGTTAGATAACGGTTTATACCGATGTTATAGATGTCTTGCAGGATATAGGTGCTACTGAGCGATCCGGACGGTGTGGTCAGCCGGGGTTCCCGTATATCATAGGATGGGATCGGGTTTATATTTCAATTGTTGTTTTCTTTTTGTTTTGAACTCGGTTGCGAGTCTTTTACGCTTCCTTTTGCTTAAACCTTTGGTTTTATATTGAGTTTTGGTTTTCATTTGTCTATGCCTTGTTGTAAGATTCGTTGTGTCGTTGCTACTCAGAGGGTTGGGACCCATTGTGAGGTCCTAACCCGTAACGCTTCGAGTTCCCTGAAATTGGGATGCTACAACAACCACAACCAACTTTATTAGTTACTAGTTCATGTTTTATCAATATACAATTTACGTATCCGTAATTCGGACCAAAAGTCCGAAACAAATATGTTTACTTGAATCACTCAAGTAAAGTATTTGGTCCATATATTTGTTTTTAGGGTTGAACACAAATCCTGGCCCCGTCCCGATCACGGTGTTTTTTCATCCAAAAAATATAAATTCTGTCTTGTCTCGTCTCGTCTCGTCCCACTAAAAATTTTACAGGACGGGATATGGTTCTTACCTTCATCATAGTGGTTGTCCCGTCCCACTAAATAATTTGCGGGACGGATATGAGTCTTACCTTCTTCATCCCGCTTGGCTTCTGCCGCCCCGCATATAAATTAAAATTTTAAAATCAAATAAATATTTAAGCCTATATTTACATATAGTATACTAAAAATAATAAAATAGGCTTATAAATTTTATATTACGTAGTTTGTCGGGGTTGTTGAGAATGACGATGAACCAACAATTGAAAACACGGAAGTCTATTTTATTGTCGAACAAAATATGATTATTGAACTATTTAAATTTGTTATAGTTTGTTATCCTTATTATTATTTACTAGAAAGTATCATCTATTTTTAACTTGTACAACAAATATGAAAATACCACTTTAAGCAAAATAATTGTTCACATCTATCCACAAAGGCCGAAGAAAAAGTAAACTTTGTTGAGGCATTGCCTACAAAGAAGTGATCATTGTATAATTTTATTTTTAAGTTTTATTTTGAATGCTTAGGTTGTAGGTAAGTTTTATTGTTTTGAAAAGATGTGTATATTGAAAGAAATTATGTATATGAGGTCTCTTAGACTAAGAAGAGTCACAAGAACAAGAAACAAAAACAATCAGGGAGGGTGTCTACATTAGATGGATGCCAAGCAAAGAAGCCCACATGCAAGTGTTAGATGAGCGATCTTTCCACGTATGTGAAAAGAAGTTCTTATTTGCTTGGATCGACTCATGGGCACAGGCAGTGGCTGTTGTGCAGAGGTTGTTGTAGATAAGGTTATTTCTTGCCTTCCATGTGAAGTAAATGTAGGCCGTGACCGATGAAGTACGGATCTAGGAGATGAGATCATTCTTACGGGGTTTCGCTTTTTCAATCCAAGACTAGAGGTCGTTAGTGTAAGGGTAAGGAAACGGAAGCTTGGTCCATCGAGAGATGAGGTCCAGAACGGTGGAAGTATAGCTACAAGCGTTCCAAAGGTTGAGCTCGGTCTCAGGGAGGGAGCCACAAAGCTTACAGGTGTCGTCAGAGACAAGATTCCAGCGGCAAAGCTTGATGAGGGTAGGGAGTTTCCGGTGGTTTGCTAACGAGGTGATGAATCCGCATTAAGGATGTTGGCATTGAGCCAAATATGCTTGAACATGTTAGAGGGTAGGGGGAGGTTATGATTCCTTAATGTGTGATAAGCAATTGAAGTAGAGAAGGTTACATTAGGGTTGGTGAGGGACGTCATGTTACCAAGACTGGAGGAGAGAATCTCGTCTCGGACCTTAAGTAACATGCACCAGGTGTGGATATGGATAGAGCTCTGATCCGTGGACCAGATGGTGTGGCCTTTGAGGATGTTCTTTCTGACCCAGGATCTCCAAAGGTTAGTATCTTGGTTATCGATCTCATGAATGAGTTTAGAAAGGCAAGCTTTGTTCCAAGAGAGCATTTCCTTAAACCCAAGCCCACCATTGATAGTAGGAGAACAAACGGTATCCCAAGCGATCAGGAGACGGTTGTAGCAGTTGGTGCCAGACCAGCGAAACGATCTGAGGAGGCTTAGAATTTGGTGGAGGACTGAGGTGGGAATCAGAAGCACTGAGCACCGGTAGTGGTTTAAGGCCATGAGGATAGAGATAATGATTTGCTTTCAGCCTGCATAAGAAAGATTTTTGGCACTCCAGGAGTTGATTTTGCTAGTGATCTTGTTGATACGAGGAAGGTAGTCGGGAATGTTAAGTCTTTTGCAACCAACTGGGACACCCAGGTAGTGAAAAGGGAGAGTCTCAAGAGCAAGGCCAAAAGACCTAGTGATGTAGTCCATACTATGAGTTGGAACATCACCCAGAAAGATATAAGACTTCTCGGCATTGATCTTCAGACCAAAGTGGATACCAAAAGAGTCAAGAGTGCTTATTAAGATTGAAATGGATGTAATATCCGCCCTGTAAAAAAGACATTAAGTTGTCAGCAAAACAAAGGTGGGTAAGCCTAGGGTTGTGGCATTTGGGTGAGTGTTAAAGTCAGGGTTCTAGTGTTGGTTTGGATCATAGTAGAGAGAGCCTCCATGAAAATCACGAAAAGGGGAGGGAGAGAGGGCAACCATGTCCGAGGCCTTTGAGCCCTTGAAATATCCTTTAAGGGAGCCATTCAAGTTGATGGAGTAGCTAGCATTTGAAATGCAGGCATGTATCAACTTTTTGAAGGAGTCATGAAAACCGATTTGACGGAGACAGTGAAGGATGAAGGGGTGTTCAATGGTGTCAAACGCCTTAGAGATATCGACCTTAATAGCACACCTGAGGGATATGTAGATTTGATTATATTTTATGAATAGCTCCTGGTAAAGGAGTATGTTGTGCTTAACAACACGACCCTTCACGAATGCACTCTGGTAGTTGCCAATGATGTTGGGGAGAACATCATTAATCTTAGCATCCAGGATCTTGGCAATAGTCTTGTACGTAGGAGACGTTGCAACAAGATATGGGGCGATAATCAGAGGGGATAGAAGGTTTTGCCTTCTTAGCAATTAGGGAAATGGAAGTGTGGTTTATTTGGTTAAGAAGCTTTCCAGACTTGAAGAACTCAAGGATTGCATTCGTGAAGTCATTACTAGTGATGCTCCAAGAGGACTTGAAGAAGAAGAAGGTGTTGAACCCGTCAGGCCCAGGAGCTTTGTTATCTCCCATATGGAAGGAAGTCTCTTTAACATCAGCGTGGGTATTAGGCCTGGAGAGGTTGGAGAGGTCATCATGGGAGAGATACTTAAAAGGGAGGGTTAGGTAAGATGGAGGTTGGAGAGTGGAAGATGTGATGCACGGGTTGAGAATAGAGGAGAAGTGGTTAACTACGGTGGAAGCAATTTCTTCTGGGTCATAGGGTAATGGTATTGGAGGAGTCAAGGATAGAGTTGATGGAGTTGACACATCTCCTCCACTTTATACTCTTAAAGAAGAAAGTGGAGCATTGATCACCGTGTTTGATCCAACTAGCCTTTGAGAGCTGAGTCAGGGTGAGTCTATGAAGGTCAAGGTGCATGCATAAGTCAACGAGAGTGTTTCTTTTGGTGTCAATGAGATGAGGGTCAAGGAGAGAAGATTGGAGAGCGTTTTGGGTAAGTGACAACGAGGTTTTAAGGCCCTCAATGGAAGCATGGATGTCCTCAATTCTTTGGTTGGGGAACTTCTTGAGGATCGGCTTGAGCATCTTTAATCTTTGTACAAGTTGGAACATGAGGTGCCCATTCAAAGGGCGTTCCCAAATATCCGAGATAGCATAAAGGAAGTTCTCGTGAGAAGCCCAGTTGTTGTTAAACATGTATTATAGCTTAGCAACAGGAGCTTTCTTGTTCAAAGAGAGGATGACTAGTGAGTGGTAAGAGATGTAAGGGTTATCGAAGTGAGAAAGGGAACACCGGAAAAGGGAGGCTCAGTAGAGGTTGGTGACAATCATGTCGAGCTTACACCAGGTACGACGCTATTGCTTATTGCTCCAAGTAAACTTACATCCAGTATAAACATGGTTAGAAAAAGAGTTGGTAGAGAAGCAGACAGAAAGCTCCGAAGAGGCTTGGGATATAGATGGGATATCTTTAGAGATCTTTTCATCAAGGGATAGTGTAACATTGAAGTCCCCTAGAAGAACCCAAGTGGAGGAGGAGTTGAGGATGTTTATGGTTGAAATGGAATGTCAAAGACTACAGCGGTCCGACGGTAGGTTATGAGCGTAGATGAAAGAGCGCGCATTCAAGGGTAATGGAAGGAGAAGGGACTCCTTTCCTGACTGGGAGGAAAGATGTGGCAATGAATACGATGGTCGTTGTGATGTGAGGGATAATAAGAAGGGATTGAGGGTTCCACCATACCCATATACGACAATTATGGGCATGAGAGAAGTTTGAGATGTTTAACCAACCGAGAAGCAGGCAACAAGAGAGATTGTTCATCTTTTGTCTCTTGAGTCTTGTTTCAATGATGCCTATGACTTTAATGTTGTGTCTCTTGACAAGGTCTTGATGACTTTATGTTTATGTGGGTGATTCAGGCCCCTAATATTCCAAGTACATATTGTGAGATTCATTGAGAAGCGTTTAAGTTTTTAGGACAACTCTTGATGTCTGAAGATGAGGGATGGGCAATACCGGAGGTTTGATGTTGAATGCGAGATAATGTGGTGGGAACATGAGGAAATGGAGTAGGGGGTAAAGGGGGAGGGGTCAGGTTTGACCTTGCCGGGTTTGAAGAGTGAGAAATTATAGTATGGCTTGGGATTCGCAAGGCAACCGGGCAAGGAGAGGAGCTAATTTTGGGTAAGAGAGGTTCTTTTGAAGAAGAAGCGGGTGGAGGGCGACCGTGGGGTTTCCTGGCGGGAGCGTGGTGTTTTGTCAATGGCTTGCACCTGTGACCAAAGACCAAACACTTAGAACAATGGTCCGGCAACCATTAGTACGAGATGTTTTGACAAATGGATTCACCATCGGGGCCGTTGAGGGTGATGGATCGAAGAAAGGGTTTGGACGCATGAATGTCAACCAAGATCCTAGCAAACTCAAGCCTCTCTTGGTAGGCGGAGCAGGAGTCGGTGAGGATCGGGGTTCCGATCTCCGAGCCAATTTTAGCATGAATAATGGGGGACCAAAACCGATAGTTCAAATTGTGCAAGGTAGCCATAAAGGGACTGAAGACAAACTGGAGCAGTCGAGTTTAAGGCCATGGTGTCAGCGCTTGAGGAGAAGAGTGGAGGAGCCATTAACAATCCAAGGGCTTCCAAGCGTGATGGAATTGAGGTCCTCCTCGTTATCAATGTGGAATATGAAAACCCCAATTTCATCACGTAGAGGTTTAGGCTGCTTGACTGTGTTCCATGCATTGGAGGTGAAAGATCTCAACTTAGGAAAGGAGATAGGGTTGCTTACGGGGCAACCGATGAGAGAGAGATCCCATTTAAGGATGTTGTTAGAAACATCCTCCTTGGTAAAAGGATAATGCCGTCCTCGAGCCCAAGGAAGAGGCTTGTTGGATCCATTCCACGTAGGAGGGAATAATAACCGACGCTTGAGTAGAGGTACCCACGGATCCTTTAACCGGGGAGCCACCAGAGAGAGCAGGTGTGGTGTTGGTATGGATACTAGCAGGAGAAACCAAAGGAAGGGTTGAGGGGTTTTGGGGTAACGGGTTAGGAACACTGGTTAGGTTAAGAGAGCAGGTATGGGACCTGTTTGGGGAAGGAGGAGACGAAGGAGGGACAATAGCGGGAGCCAAAGAAGAGGGTTCTCCATGGGAAGCGGCTTCCTGGTGATGGACATTCTTCTTTTTTTTTAATAAACTCTCATACGACATTTTATTTTGATGTGTTTAAAGCATGATATCAACGAGTATTTACTTTTATAAATTGTAAATTCTAAACTGATAACAAACGATATATAAGTCCTGCGAGATCGATCTTATCTCGTTATGGCCTCAACCGGAACAAACCCGGTGATTTTTAGTTTAAAAACACAAATATATCCCGATCTCATCCCATATATAATAGGCGGGATGGGATATCGGACGACCTCAATCCATCCCATCTTATCCCATGACCAGCCCTATTTATTTTTTTTTTGGTAAAAAGGAGTGTGGAAAAACTCCCGCGCAAAGGCGCAATCAACAAAAAAGCTATTACATGGGCAAAATCCGGGGTAGAGCGAGACCCCTAACGTCGTTTGTGATGAGATGTAAAACTCCTTCCGGAGGACTATGAAGAGTATGGACCCCTATCGGAAAATGAAAAGCGTAGTTAGCAAGAAAATCCGCAGCGCTATTTGCTTTGCGGTAAATATGACGGAGTTGGATGGTCCAACCTCTATTGATGAAGCCTTGACAGCGTACTACCAGACTATAAAGCGGATGGTGCTCAGTAATCCTATTCTTAACAAGATTAACAGTAAGCAGGGGATCCGTCTCAACGATCACCTTTCGAATTCCCAGATTCCAGCATGTTTCAAGGCCAAGCATTAATCCCCACAGTTCCGCAACTAGCACTGAGCAGCTACCAATGTTGTGGACCCCCCCTTGGATCCATTGACCATCTTCGTTCCTTAGAATGCCCCCAGCAGCAGCTTCCCCATTTATTTGTTTCCTAGCCCCATCCGAGTTCCATTTGAACCAACCCGTAGGCGGTCTTTCCCAGGAAATGCATACTTCCTGTCTAACTGCTCCCTTACCCATACTCTTCATTCTTCGTGTTGTGATTAAAAATTCCTTAACTTGGGCCATTATATAATTGCTTTGTTGAGGAAGAGGATTAACTTGCCTGAAGATGTGATTGCAGCGCCATTTCCAGAACCACCACACAGCGTATGCAAAGATCGAACTCCATGGAAAACCATCCTCTGTTAGGGTTGTGCTCCTTAGATTCACAATGAACCACTCTTCAATTTGGAGGACATAGAATCCTTCCGGAAGATATTCTTGATTAATACTCTTCCAAGTATTGTTTACCTCTGTGCAATCTCTGCAGATATGCAGAAGGGTTTCAGGTTGATCTGGACATCTATTGCAATCAGGTGAGTTTGCGATGTGTCTCCTAAACCTCTCGGCATTGGTGAGAGTCTTACCAAGCGCCGCAGTCCATAAAAAAACCTTGATTCTTTCAGGAACCTGCAATCTCCATATTACTGTGTATATAGAGTCTCTAGGCAGTGCAGCATTTCCGAATCTGAGGAAATGGTAGGCGGATTTGATTGTAAAATTGCCATTACCTTCCAATGGCCAGTAAATTGAGTCTTCCACTTCTTGGTCCTCAAAAATTCTACACGATGCCAGCTTCAGTGAGATAGTTGCAGGAAGAATCGAAGTCAGAGAAGTCCAGTCCCATCCTTGGCCCTCAATCCAAAAATCTCTGACCTTCAATGTGTTTTTGCTATCATCAATTGGGCAAAGAGAGACCTCCCTCAAGGGAGTATCTATTATCCAGCGGTCCTTCCAGAAGGAGGTGGTGCGTCCATCCCCTAACCTCCAGGCAAAACCCTTTTGAACAATCTCCACGATTCCCCACACTATACTCCTTAAGATAACCGAGCCTTTTTTTGACCTTGCAATGTTGAGTATCTCTCTTCGATCTCCCAGCTTGTATTTCGCACTTATGGTTGCTGCCCATAGAGTTTATCTCTCTGTGATAGCTCTCCAGCTCAACTTACCCAATGCCGCAGTGTTACTGTCCATCAGCGACCTGAGCCCTGCTCCTCCAAGGGCTTTCGGAGTACAAAGGATATCCCACGCCACAAGAGACATCTTCCTCTCACCATCTGTACCATTCCAAATAAAACTGCGACAGAGCTTTTCAAATTTCTTAATGAACGCTGCAGGGAGTTTAATAGTTTTCATTGCATAACTTGGGACAGAAAGGAGGACTGACTTGGTAAGGGTTAATCTGCCCGCTAAACTGAGTGATTTTCCTTTCCAGCTTGCTAGTTTATTTTGCGCATTTTGTAGAATGAAATCAAAATTGGAACCCACTGACCTTTTGTTGAGAATTGGTATGCCCAAATATTTACCAAAGTCCTCTCTCGAGGATAAACCACTGATACTCTCCAATCTTGTTCTAAGGTGAGAATCAACATTTGGTGTAACGCAGAGACTGGATTTGCTTAAACTGATTCGTTGCCCTGAGACTTCACAAAATTGTTCTAAGCACTCTCTAATGACTTTCATTTGAGTTGTCGAGGCTTCAGCAAATAGGACAATATCATCAGCGAAAAAGATGTGTGAGATTGGTGGTGCATCCCTGGCAAGTTTGATGGGTTTCCACCGGCCTTCATTCACTGCTTGTGAGATGCAATGTGCTAGTCTTTCGATACAAAGAACAAATAAGTAAGGAGATATTGGATCTCCTTGCCGGATTCCTCTCGATGGCCTGAACTCAGGCAGCATCTCCCCGTTCCACAGTACTCTCATCTTTGAGGAAGAGACACAGCACATAATCCGATCCACCCAGAGAGCCGGGAAACCCGCCTGATGAAGAGTATCCTCTATGAATCCCCAACTTAATCTATCATACGCCTTTTTTAGATCTAACTTTATTGCCATCCATCTTTTTCCCGATCTTTTTCTTGCCATTGAGTCAACTACTTCTTGAACAATGACAACATTATCCTCAATAAGTCTTCCGGGTATGAAGCTACTCTGAGTTGGTCCAATTAGTTTGCTGATCACACCTTTGAGTCTACGCACCATCATCTTTGTCAGTACCTTATAAGCTACATTGCATAAGCTTATGGGCCGGAACTGTGAAAGAGTCTCAGGCATTGATATTTTTGGAATAAGAGCCAAGAGAGTATCATTGAAACCTTCCTGCATTAACCCAGTGTCCCAGAAATTTATAATGCATTTGGTGATTGAAGGCCCCAGTTGTTCCCAACAATGCAGATAAACCCCCGGTTGGAAACCATCCGGGCCTGGGGCTTTCCAAGGGCCCATAGTTCTAACCGCCGAGTGAATCTCTTCTTCAATGAATTTGACTTCAAAGGTAGCTAAGTCAACATTATCAAGCAATGGAAAAGAGGAGATAAATGTGCTTACGTTAACTGGAGTTAGATCACTGGGAGCATATAGCTGGAGGAAGAACTCATTAGCTTGTTGTTCAATTTGAAGAGGGTCTGACCTTCAGATTCCTTCACTATTTTTCAGTCTCTCTATTCGATTTCTGCGCCGCCTGACCACAGTTGACAAATGGAAAAAACTTGTGTTTCTATCCCCATAACAGATCCAATTCTCTCTAGACTTTTGGAACCAGAGTAGTTCCTCCTGAGTAAGGGCCAGTTCGAACTCCTCCTGTATTTGTTGCAAAAGATCAAGATTCTCTTGTGTAACTCCTTCCTCAATGTTACGCTGTAGCACTTCCATTCTTGTGACTAAAGCTTCCTTCCTTGTCGAGATGACTCCAAAAACCTTTTTGTTCCATTTTAGGATGCTGATTTGGAGTTGCTTTAGAGACAAGGTGAACGTCTTACTATGATCCCACTCCTTTCTTATAAGGTCCATGAAACCCGGATGTGTAAGCCATGCAGATTCAAACCGAAACGGCCTCCTTGATTTATTAAACGAGCGCCTAGGTTGAAGAGCACAAAGGAGAGGACAATGGTCCGATGATAGTGCTGGTAGATGTCTGATAGTTGCCTCCGGCCAACGAACCCTTCCCTCACTGTTGGTAAAAACTCTATCAAGGCGTTTTGCAACGTAAGTCCTTGATTCTTTTCCTCGTGACCAGGTGAATTTAGGTCCAGAGTATCCCATGTCAATGAGATCTGATTCATCAATCCATTCTCGAAACCTTGAGGAGTCTTGGGACAACAATCCTCTTGAGTGTTCATCATGATGTGTGGTGGAATTAAAATCACCTCCCACTATTATAGGGCCAGTACAGTATCTTATACGCTCCCGGATAGAATTCCACGCTTCCCTGCGTCTCTCTGAGGTGGGTGGGTTATAGACAGCAAACAAGGTAAACATATTGGAGTCTTTCTTAATAGCCGCTTGAACGAAACTCTCAGTGGAATGCTCAAGTGTGGCAGTAATGTTAGGTTCGTTCCAGCACAACCAGATTCCCCCCTCGAAACCGCTAGCGTCAAACCTGATGTTCTTCATGAAGCCCATTTTCAAACATACATCTTGGGCTGCTTGTCCCGAAACTTTTGTTTCAAAAAGTGCCAGAATGTCAACTTGGTGTTTATTGATCATATACCGAACAGCTTTGCGAAAGCGTCGGTTAGCTGCTCCTCTACAATTCCAGAATAATAGATTCATTATTAACAGATTGTAAGAGGAGAGTGTGACCTTTAGTTGTGGTTTGGTAGTTGGGAGGCAGAACCCTCCCCAACATCCATCACGTCTTCATGCTCTCTGGCTGAACCCCTATGGGTATCAGAGAGGGATTTACTTTGCTCCGGGATTGCTACTCCTGGGTCTTTGTCACTGTCTATAGTCTCTCTTGGTGGTGTTGTGTCCACCTCCATTGATGCGTTATTGACCGAATTTTCTACTGACTGCTCATTAACATGTACTGTATGAACATGCTCAGTTTCCATTCTTGTAGGTAATAGATCATCTGGACGGCCTCTTTTTTTGAGAATGGTGGGGTTTGGAGTTGAACTAGCGGGTGTGGGAGCAATGGCTTCTGGGATTTGGCTTGAGAGTGTAGACTCCTTGGATTTTGGATGGCCCTCTGTAACTCTATATGGGACGTTCATAGGAGTTGCATGAGTAGAGGGATTAGGGTTTGCATGCTTACTGTGCACTTCACTTGGTTCTTTAAATCCTGTGTACTCAGCAAGACTTTCAAATTTGTTCTCAACGTTAACTTGATTTCCTTGCTGGATAACTCGTTTTCCTTGAGCTCGATTTTGCCGGCGTTGCCTAGTGACTGTCATCCAAGGCCCCAGATTGGGTTCATTGTTTCCATGAGACGTTGTTGTTAGATGTATTTGTTCATCCGTGATAGGCTGTCTGGGAGTCTTGGAAGGTGCATTAGACTGCACAGCCTGTAAGGGGACGTTCGAAGAGGAGCTTTGTACCTGGCATCGGTCGACCGTATGACCATACTTTCCACACTTATAACAGATTGCATTTAATCCCTCGTATTCTACATGAATACGTCTTCCTCGAATCATAATAGTACCCATTAGTGGCTTCTCCAAGTCGATTTCTACACATACTCTCGCAAACTTTCCCCTGGTTGCATATAAGGTATTGAGATCAACCTTTAAGGGTCTGTCTAGCGCTGAAGCCAATCCATAAAGGACAGCTTCATCATAGAGTTGTAGAGGTAGATTTGATAATCTCGCCCAGACTAAAAGTGATTGGACATTGTCCACATACGGATCAAAATCCGGAAACCATGGTCGTACCGTAATATAGAAGCCAAAAATCTCTCAAGGCCCCTCTGTTAAAGCTCTCAAATAGTCTGCTTCCAACTCAAAACGGATACAGTAGTTATCGTTTGGCAAATCGATGATTGTCATCTTCCCTCTTGGGCCCCAGATTTGGTAAAGACGTCTTTCCAAAGTCATAAAAGGAATGGTTCTTCCAAGGACTTTAACAATCAATGCTGATTTCCATCTGTTGTTGAGCTCTGTCAATATATCCTCATCGATTTCAATGAAAGCTATACCTTTTTCCTCTTCTGACACCTCTACTCTCATACGCCGGGATTCGATGAGAATGTTCCTTTCAAGAGGGGCAGTTTTTGGAGCTTTGGGCCCAGAGACAGCGTAGGCATAAGATGCAGGTGGTAGATTCGGGGACGACTGTGGGCGAGTTTCGCTTGGTTCTGGGCGGATATGTTGGTGATCCCCAGAAAGCAGGGAAATGATTGGAGGGTCCGGCGGTGGTGGCGTTGGCGGTGGTTGGGAGGGGTCGGTGTGAGAAGGCTGCAAAGAGATGGTTGTGGAGAGGGGCGGCTGCGTCGCCATAGGGTTTACTCTCTGCACGGGTATAATATAATGACCAGCCCTATTTATTTTAGTAGTATACTGTAGCTGTTTATGAACCCTTAATATTTTGGTAATAACTTTTGTGCATGCTTATTGCAATTATTTTTTAAAAAATTAAATGAATTCTGGAAAACAAAGTCTCCGTAAGTTTAATAATTTATAAACCATATAAGAATATTATTTAACTTTATAATAATGTGATGAACACCGAAAGCAACTAAATGGATAAGTTATACGTCCAAACAATGTACGTAAAAAATATTAAAGTTTGAAATGCTTCAAAGTTAGGCAAAATGGATAATGGTGGTCCCACTCAAATACCATAAGCAAATTCGTTCTTTATAGTATAAGGTAGTATAATTAGAGTCATTAGGTTAGGTTAATTAATCTAGTATGTGAATAAAACGAAAATCTTGTAGTTGGATTTGATGATAATGAAATAATCCTGACTTACTATCACCGTGAATAATAATGGTCAAATTAACTAAGTAAGTCTTTTTTATATTTGTCTCTTCTAATTAAGTTTATGGTATAAATATATTTAGTAGGTGTACCTCTAATCAAACCCCTTACCAGCTTACCTTCTAACTTCAATTTAATAAAAGTGGTAAAAATTATTTAAAAAATAATCGACACACGGTACAAGAAATTGACAGTGTAGGTCGTCACACTAACATATACTATTGTTTTACATATATTTTAGCAACGTCCTATTGTCAATATGATGTACACATAAATTTGGTGAAGAAGTTTCGTACTAAAATTAATTAAAATTTTAGAAATAATCTACCAACTTGAATCACTCCGCATGTATCGTCATAGTGAACAATAGTTAGACTTGGGCAATGTGCTTGACACTTTGACCCGCCGGTTTATTTATTGCATATGAAAAATATGTAAACTATCTAATAAACTAGTGTTCGAGCATGTGTATAGCACATGCTTCTTCTAGTAAATTTATAAAAAAATATAATTAATTCAAAAATAATTTATTTTTCTCAAAATTTTTAAGAGTGCTACATTTACCCTGTTTGTTTATAACTCCAAAAACGAAAATGGAAGGAACGTAAATATACTCCATATGTTATTGATCGAATATATGAGTACTCAAAGACATTCAGGAGTGTGTACACTAAAGTAGTTTCTCCACAATCACTAATGGTTAGACTCTTCTTTGGCTATCCAATCTAATTCAAGGCTTAGTCACTAATTATATTTCACATTCCATTAGTAGTGTAAGAGTTATTAAGACTTCTCGACACCCTTCACAATTCATTTACGAAGAAAATCCTTTTTTGAATCCTAGACACAAAAAGGTAGAGATCCTTCGAGCACCTCCATAGGCTTCGAAGCAAGTGTGTATCACTAGTACATCTCCGTTAGGGTATATTTCGGTGAGTCATATATAAATATAAAGGGATTTTCGGTCTTCAGGCGACACCTTTTTGATTTGGGCTAGATTACTAAACTTCTTTTTTTTCTTTTACCTGCATCTTTGATCCCGTTGACCTTCACCAAAAGAAACCTTTCCCTTTTTGATGAGATTCACTCCTTCGATTGCTTGTATGGTATCGGAAAATACATAATACCGAAAAACTTCATTTATCCTTTCGATTGAAAAAGAAAATCCACCAAAAAGTGTGTGTGTGTATATATATATATATATATATATATATATATATATATATATATATATATATATAGGGTCCAGTTCCGGTGAGGAGGACCCTTGTAGATAGGAATGAGGAGAGTCGGGGTGGTGACATGTGGCATGCCACGTCACCTTTTTTTTCCAGCTTTTCTTTTTGTAAATAAAAATTGGTGTTCATATTTTTATGAGTATGTGTTCATTTTTAAAAGAGTCATTGTTCATATTTTTATCAATAAATGTTCATTTTTCCTAACACTAACTATTCGTTTTTTAACATTAATTGTTCATTTTTGTATTTTTGTAAGACATTTTTTTTGAATTTTTTAAAAAATATTATACTATTCTTTCAAATCGTGTTAATAAAATATGATGGTCATTTTTTTACAAGTATGTATTCTTTTTTTTTTTTACAGTTATGGTGTTTATAATATGATGTTCATTTTTTTTTGAAAATTATACTTTTCTAAAAAATCGTGTTTATAATATTCAAAGATGGATTACATAAAAAATTGTGAAATAAAAGAGAATACAAGACGATTCAGGTTTTGTTTCTTCGAATTTCTACTCTCACTATTTAGATTTCCATTCTTAAGGTTTAGGTTTCATTATGATTGATGTTTGTGTTCGAAATCAAATTTGTTTGAATCATTTTTTGTTTGATAAGTTTGATTGAAAAAATACATGTATATACATATGTTGAGTTGGTCTAATAGCGCCAATTGAATAACCTATATGCTCCTTTAGTGTGCACGCAAACTATTCGGTAAAATGCTTTATGGAAAAATAGTTTATAATATTCACAAGAACAATGATATAAAAAGTATGAACACTGACGAATAAAAACATGAACAATGACGTATAAAAGTATGAACACCAATTACTTATCTATAACTTTGACACATACATAACATATTATGATAATCTTTTAACGTTTTGTGATGAAGTTTTTTTTTATTTTTTGTGGTTATATATTGTAAATGAACATCTATGCATTATAAAATGAACACAAAAAAAGAAATGGACATGACACTTTGATGAATAAAAATACTGTTAACTCCACCTTGATAAATAAGACATTACTTATGGTTGATGAAAGCCAAAACCTTGGTTTCCAGGTTTTGGTAAGATCTTACAAGTGTTGGTAAAGTCTTTACAGTGTCAGGTAAGGCCTTACCATATTACAGAAAACCTTGGTTTCCAGGTTTCAGTAAGGCCTTACATAAACTGATAAGACCTTACCAAAACTAGACAAAAACTACAAATGCGTTGCGTACGTACAAGTGGCTTTTCCTTCTTGTTGAGTTAATTAAGGGATTTGTTTTTAACAAATCTTTGATTTGTTTTAAATAAATCTTCTTGAGATAATAATGGAAGATTTCCTTTAACTCAACAAAATCGTGCTTGACTTTGACTGCTTGACTTCAACAAACAAAATCTCAACAACCCAAGATCTCAACAACCCAAGATCTCCTAGGATCACGAAGGCAAGATCTTTTCTCAACGTTAAAGAATGCTGATACGCTTGCCTATTTAAGAGACAAAGAACAGAAGACAAAATATACGTTCATTGCCTACTTCGAAACCCGAGTGATAAATTCTACTTATCTCACAAAGAGCCGATCTCACATTCGAAGCTTCATCATTATACTTCCCTGAGAAGTGTGAGATCTTTTTCGAGCTGATAGTACAATTCAACTAGGATTATACAATCCGTTATCATTTCTAGACACGTTGGATACGAGTGTTGTATCTGGAGTACTTTAGTTTTTCTTTTCGAGTGAGTGAGTTGCTAGATAGGAAGTGTAAGACTTCTGAGTTTAGAAGAGGGAAGGTCTTCTGAAGATTGTATCTGGAACTCATCAAGAAGAAGGAAAATAAAGCTACTTGAATCCTAGGGTTGAATCAATCCTAGGCGGGGACTAGGTCGTGTTGGTGACCGAACCTCGTTAACATATCGTGTGTCCTTTACTACTCTTTATATTCCTGGTTTGTCTAAATCTTTACACTTAATTCCAATCTTAGAGAAACGTGTAAGGTCTTATAATTACGAGTAAGACTTTATCTCAATTGATAAGGTCTTATCTCTTTCGATAAGGTCTTACCTATTCTAAGATTGCGAAAAGTTTCCATACTTTATTCATCCCCCCCTTCTAGAGTATTGGATAAACTATTTTATCTGCCTATTCCGCATTTCAATTGGTATCAGAGCCTAACTCACGTCTTCTTAGATATTATTATCTGTGAGGCTAACTAATGGCAGGTGAAGGTCAAGGCGGATTTGGTCAAGGAAGGTCAATTTCTCGACCACCTCTCTTTGTAGGAAACAACTTTATGCACTGGAAATCCTTGATGCAGATGTTTATCATCGATCAAGATTTGGAACTGTGGCATATTATCAAGAACGGACCTCTCACTCCTACCAAGGAAGATCCCGACGGTAAAACAGTAAACAAGACAGAAGCTGAATTCAATCAGAAGGATCTTGAGAGCGTGGCGAAAAACTACAAGGCTATTAATCTGTTATATTGTGGTTTAAGTACTGACGAATTTAATCGTATATCTTCATGCAGATCCGCTAAAGAAATATGGGATAAACTAGTGGTCACCTATGAAGGAACCAGCCAGGTCAAAGAAACCAAAATAAGTATCTTTCTGAGGCAATATGAATTGTTTAAAATGATCCCAGATGAATCAGTCAAAGTAATGTTCACCCGTTTTACGGAGATCATTAATAATCTTGACTCACTGGGAAAGACTTTCAACAATGAAGAAAAAGTCAGAAAGATACTTAGATGTTTGCCTAAAGCAAAATGGGGTCCCAAGGTAACCGCTATAGAAGAAGTCCAAAACCTCAATACACTCGCTCTTGATGATTTGCTAGGCAAATTAATCACCCATGAATTGATCCTCAATGAGGACGATGGGGATGTGCCAACAAACATTAAGAATTTGGCACTCAAGGCAAAGAAAGAGGAACCACTGGAAGATTCTGAAAGTGATGATGATGAAGACCCTTTTGCTCTTATCACAAGAGGACTAGCTAGAATATTAAAAATGAAAAAGCAATTTTCAAACAAAGAAAATGTTGGATCTTCTAAATACAGAGGTAAGTCCTCTAACCCCGTGAAGAAGAATCGTGTTCTAAATTGCTATGAATGTGGTGAAACAGATCATCTGGTTAAAGAATGTCCTCAAAAGAAGAAGAACAAATTCAAGAAAAAGGAATTTGGCAAGAAAGCCATGGTAGCAGCTTGGAGCAATTCAGACTCCTCAAGTGATTCAGATTCTGAAGATGATCATGCAAACTTATGTCTTATGGCAAAATCCGACAAAAATCAAGATCAACATTTGGATGGAATGGTAAGAAACCTTATATCTAGTCCTATCGATGTTTTATCAGAAGTACTGAAAAACATGATTTCTAATGAAGAAATTTACAGCAAAGAAATCAACATTCTACAAGAAAAGCTCAATGATCAGGAAACTTGCATAAGAATGCTTTCGCTGAAAGTTCAAGATCTTGACAACATACAATCAGATCTTGACACTGAGGTTAAGGCCTTATGATTGGAAAATTCCGATCTAAAGGCAAACCTCTCATCTCTTAAGACCAGTAATACTGACTTAGAGATTGAAAAAGTGAAACTTTCTGAAAAATGTCAAGAACAGCAAATAGCTCTTGTGCAATTTACTAAATCTAAAGCTACTCTTGATAAAATGCTTGGAGAACAACAATTATCCTTAAATCGAAGTGGAATAGGATATAACAGGAATTTTCCTGCTAAACCCACTACCACATTCATTAAGGCAAAAGGAAATTGGAGATCTCCTACGTGTTTCTTTTGTTGTAGAAAGGGTCATGTAAAAGAAACCTGTCCATATAGGAGAACGGATCCATACATTATTAGAAATACCTTTCCTGTACGTCTAAATGAACGGGTAAAACACATATGGGTTCCCAAAGGGACTAGGCCATCTAACATGGTCTACCCCCATAATGGATCTAACTCTGCTTATTGGTCAAGCCGGAAAGGATGATTTTCTGTTTTGCAGGATATCACCAAGACTCAAAAATGGATAATGGACAGTGGTTGTTCAAGACATATGAGTGGAAAAGAATCTCTTTTCGATACTCTAAAGAAGAAAATCACTGGCACTATAACTCTTGGTGACAAAGGAAAATGTGACATTCTTGGTATAGGTAATGTTGGTCTTAATTCAAATAATAATATTAAAGATGTTTATTTGGTGGATGGCTTAAAATATAACCTTCTCAGTGTTTCCCAGCTTTGTGATAAAGGAAATTGTGTTAGCTTCGACAAGAGGAAGTGTGAAGTTCGAGATGAGATGACAGGAAATTTAGTACTAACAGCTCACAGGGATAATAATATTTATGCTGTTAATACTAACCAAATTGTAGGGACAAATCTAAAATGTCTCAAGGTCTTATCAGATGACTCAAGACTATGGCACAGACGACTTGGTCACATCAGTCTACATTCTCTTAACAAACTAAAATCAAAAGATCTTGTAAGAGGTCTTCCTGACCTAAAGTTCAAGGTAGATGAATTATGCAATGCTTGCTCAAGAGGTAAACATACTCGTAGTTCTTTCAAAAAGAAGCAAGTGGTAAGTACTACTAGACCTCTTGAACTTCTCCACATGGATCTTTGTGGACCTATGCGCGTCAAATCTCCCAAAGGCAAGCAATATATTCTTGTTATTGTTGATGATTATTCTCGATTTACTTGGGTTTTCTTTCTAAAAATGAAATCTGAAGCACTTTTATACTTCTCAAAACTTTGTAAGGAATTACAGACTTTGAAAAACCTACCAATCGTTTCTATTAGAAGTGATCATGGTAGAGAATTTGATCAATCAGACTTTGATGCATTTTGTGAGAAATATGGTATTTCCCATAATTTCTCAGCTCCTAGAACACCTCAACAAAATGGGGTTGTGGAACGAAAGAACCGCACCCTAGAGGAAATGTCTAGGACAATGCTATTAGAGAATGATCTGCCTAAGTCATACTGGGCAGAAGCTGTTAATACAGCAAATTACATTCTTAATAGATGTATGATTCGATCAATTTTAAAGAAAACCCCTTATGAGCTTTTTAAAGGAAGAAAACCAAGTATATCTTACTTTAAACCATTTGGATGTACGTGTTACGTGCATAATAATGGGAAGGATAATCTTGGAAAATTTGATGCTCGTAGCGACGAAGGTACATTTCTCGGATACTCGACTCAAAGCAAGGCTTATCGAGTATACAATAAACGTACCAAAGTAGTCGAAGAAAGTATCCATGTTTTGTTTGATGAAAATGATAATGGTATCTTGAGTGAGAGCTTTGCAGATCTTGATCTAAATAAACATGAGGAAGAGGAAGAAGAAGTTGATAAGAACGTCAGAAATATGCAAGAGCCATTTCAAGATCTTACAGAACCATCTCAAGATCTTACAGATGGGTCTCAAGACCTTGAAGCACCCCCTCAAGATCTTACAAATGAAACCAATCGTGAAGATACATCACCACCTGAGCAACAAGAACCATCTTCCCCACTGCCTATAAATTCTAAACCCGATGCTTATAATCAGAGAAATGTCCGGAGGAAATTCAAACATGCATCATCTCATTCAACTCAGGATATTATTTCTGATCCCTCATCTGGAATACAAACTCGATCTAAATTAAAAGATATATGTGCTTTTCATGCGTTTGTTTCTCTTGTAGAACCTAAGAAGTACACAGAAGCTCTTCAAGAACCTGACTGGATTATTGCTATGCAAGATGAGCTAAATGAGTTCGAGCGAAACAAAGTATGGACACTTACAGCAAGACCCAAAGGCAAATCAGTTATTGGGACAAGATGGGTTTTCCGAAATAAACTTGATGAAAGTGGTAATGTCATTCGAAATAAAGCTCGTCTTGTAGCTCAAGGTTACAATCAGGAGGAAGGTATTGACTACGAGGAGACTTTTGCTCCCGTAGCCAGGCTTGAAGCCATTCGCATACTTCTTGCTTTTGCATCTTACATGAGTATTAAACTTTTTCAAATGGACGTAAAATGCGCCTTTTTGAATGGTTATTTAGATGAAGAAGTTTATGTTGCTCAACCTCCTGGCTTTGAAAGTAATGAATTTCCAGATCATGTTTTCAAGCTTGACAAAGCTCTTTATGGCTTAAAGCAAGCCCCAAGAGCTTGGTACGAGCGACTTTCAAAATATCTTCTGGAAAATAACTTCAAAAGAGGGTTGATTGACAAAACTTTATTCATTAAAACTCATGGAAAGAATATTTTTGTTGTTCAAATTTATGTGGATGATATCTTGTTTGGAGCAACTAATGAATCTCTTTGCAAGGAATTTTCTGACATCATGTGCAAGGAATTTGAGATGAGTATGATGGGAGAATTAAATTTCTTTCTTGGACTACAAGTACATCAAAGCAAAAAGGGCATATTCCTCAATCAAGGAAAATACACAAGAGACCTTCTGAAGAAGTTTAAGATGAATGAATCAAAAATAGCCAAAACACCAATGAGCTCAACTCTCTCTTTGGATCAAGACCTTACCGGCAAACAAGTAAATCAAAAGGAATTTCGAGGTATGATCGGATCTTTACTATACCTTACTGCTAGTAGACCTGACATTATGTTTAGTGTTTGCATGTGTGCTAGATTTCAAGCTAACCCAAAGGAATCACATCTCATTGCGGTAAAAAGGATATTAAGATATCTTAATGGTACAAAAGATATAGGTCTATGGTATCCCACACAAAGTAGTTTCGGTCTTATCGGATATTCCGATGCTGATTTTGCAGGATATAAAGTGGATAGAAAAAGCACTTCAGGGTGTTGTCAATTTCTTGGTACTTCACTAATAAGTTGGCATTCCAAGAAGCAAAATTCAGTGGCTCTTTCAACAGCCGAAGCTGAATATATTGCTGCTGGAGCTTGTTGTTCGCAAATCTTATGGATTGCGCAACAACTCCAGGATCTTGGATTCAACTTTAAAGATATACCAATAAAATGTGACAATACCAGTGCTATTTCTATCTCGAAAAATCCTGTACAGCATTCAAGAACGAAACATATAGATGTGAGACACCATTTTATACGTGATCATGTAGAAAAAGGTGATGTGTCTTTGACATTCATTTCTACCGATCTACAACTGGCCGATATCTTTACAAAACCTTTACCCGAAGAGAGATTCAACTTCATAAGGTTAGAACTTGGTATGCTTAACAGGGAGGCACAAATGTAGGGGGAGCAATTATTGTTTTACAATATTGATCTTATTCCCTACATTAAGACCTTAACATGCATTTCAAGGTCTTACTACAATAGTGTTACAAACACTGATCTTATTCTTTAGAATAAGATCTTACAATACATCTCAAGGCCTTACTAAATAATAGTATGTTCTTGATTTTTGTTTAAAAGATTAAATTGGATCAAATCTTTTAGTTATTATCTCAATAGATATATAACTAATAGATTATTTTATTTTTGGAAATCTTTCGGTTATAATTTTAATCTTTTAAAATTACTTAAAATTTTACAAAGATTTTTTAAAAACAAAGATTTTCTTCTCTCTCTCTCCGTCTTATATCAAATCTTTAAAGATCTTGATTCTCTTCTCCGCTTCTTTAAACTCTCCGACTTCTCGTCTCTCTCATTCTCAAACCCTAATCGACGATGGCCCCCAAACGTTCTTCGACTCAGTCCTCTGCTCCAACATCCAAGAAGCAGCGATCGGCGGCTAGAAAAGGCAAAGCTGTTCTAAAGGAGTATAATCCGGATTCCGATTCTTCAATGTCTACTCTCTCTCCTTCTCGGCAAGTGGCTCAAGCTATTTATGTAATAACCAAAAAAAAAAAAAAAAAAAAAAAAAATTTTAAACTTTGTTAAATACCGGATCAAATCGGATTTCCGATCCACCAATCTTTATTCTTTTAAATAAAATTAAACGTTAATAAATTCTATCATTTTATGTGACCTTGATTCACATAAAATGATAACTTATATAATTTAGTAAATCATTCCGTAAATAATCCCGTAATTTATTTCCGTACCTTTAACGGTTCCGGGTGATTAATTAACATTCAGCTTTTGTTTTAAGTGATGAGTTGGCCCAAAGGACCCGGCCCAAAACCAATTTACAGCAGCCCATTATCTAACCATTCTTTAAACCCAATTAACTCTAACCTAATCAGCTTAACCCTAACCTAATCAACCCCTAAGCGCTGCCCTATCCCCTGTGTGACGACGCATCGCTACGAACCACAGCAGCAATTTCCGAAGTCCAAAAACTGCGAGCCGGCAGCGACCCCGCAGCCACCAGGATTACCGCCCGCCGGAGACGCCACCAAGGTACTGTCAGCCGGCCGTAGGAGCAGCTTCGCAAGACTCCGCCACCCTTCCTCCTTCCGGCTTCATTCGGTGACAGTAGATCCACAACATCCGTTCCTTCGAGCCAGCCCTTCGGTCGCAAGATCGGACCAGTGGTAACGCCGCCACACCGCACAACGAGCCGCCGCTGAACCGCCCGCCGCTGCGACCACCAAGGCGTCCCAGGTTAGCCACCGGTTCCGTCTATCTCTCCCCATCCCTCTTTCTGTTCGAAGCAGCAGTCCTAACCTTTGCATCCCGCAGCAGTTGCGAGTCCGCCAGTGAGCCGTCGCCCCTGCTACTCCCTGCCGCCAGCAGACCACCACCACCAACCGGCGCCGCCTCGCTGCCCTACCGTCGTCTGCACTGAGCCGGAATTGCTGCTCCTCCAATGTCCGCACTGAAACCGGAACTGCTGCACGCCTCCTCGGAACGACGCAGGGAAGGGAGCCTCCTCCTCCTTGCTGAAGTGCGGTATGTGAAGTAATCCTGTAATGCTACTCCTGTACAGCAAATGGTGAAGTTTGTGTATGTATAGGATGATTGGGTAAAGTACAGGCATAACTTGTGATATATGGGTTTCGAACTCAGGACCTCTAAGTAGGATAAATAAGAACACCGGTTGTTAGAGAGAATCGAACCTAAGACCTTCTGCACACCTCTTGTTGGAGTTCCGACTTGCTGACTTCATGATATATTTTCTAGGGTTTAAATCGAGAATCCACCGTTGAAATTTTGAGATGTCGTAGAGGAATATTTATAGTTTAAGGTATTAAAATTTGAGAGGAAGTTAACGGTCGGATTAAGTTTTATCGAGTCCCAAAGTAGAGCACTTGAGCGGTTTTTAAACAGGAAAATATTTGACTAAGTATAGATTTTGGCTTCTAGTTCAACCTTAAACGTTATATGGAAATTATGGTTATTTTCTTGAGAGACTCTTGCCCTATGATCGATAGGTATATTAGAAGAACTAGAGAGTGTTTCCGGAATCCTTAAACTCTTAATCGAAATCTTAGATCTTAACTCGAATCGAACTTAAAAATGATTGCTTACGAAAATCTAGGATTTGTGTAACTCCTGTATGGTGGTACTAAATTCTTCCGTAGAACCGGAATATGAGTGTAAACTCTGAAAGTAGAGTTGAAAATTAATTATGGAAAAATAAGTTCTAAAAGAAAATTGTAGATTTCAAGAATAAGCTTTGAGAATGTTGACGCTAAGGGTAAAATGGCCTTTTACCGTAAGAGAGATTTTTCCGTAATTCCTTTGCATGAGGTTGGACATCTAGATATGATGTTGATACACATGCCTTATTTGACAGGCGTTTGAGTTACCACGAGTACGGACTGTTTGAGACGTGTTAGAGTGTATCTTGACTCAGGTAAGTCCTTGCGACTTACTTAGCCAGTTTTCTGAGTGTTAGTTGAATGATAGTAGTGGTGTGTGCTATTGCGTGATTTAATAATAATAACTTGCTAGGACGACTGTTATTATTACGTTTAAGGCCCAAGTGTATGTATAACGGGCCGTGACATCACTGCCCAGCTCTGACAGGAGACTGGGAGGTTCTCTATACCCAGACCATGCAGGTACAAGGTGAGGTGCATCGGATCCATTCCTTATGGTTACACGGGGGCGGAGGCGAGGTTTGGGAATCCCTCGTGTCACAAAATAAGTATCACTAGAGTGAATGAGTAAATTAAAGCAAGATAATAAAATGGACTTGTTTGAAAGCATGCTGAGTGTTTATGTTTATCTGAGTGTGTTTGTGCTGCTATTATTCTGCTAATATTTAGATAACTAGCTAACGGTTCTTCTTGTTATTGTTTTAGATTTACCGCAGGTTAGATCAGCAGCTGAGTGATCCGGAAGTAGTGGTCAGCCGGATCTCCGTACTCCTTAGAGCGGGGTTGGGGTTGTTTTGTCTTTCCTTTCTTTTGGTTAAGACAGTTGTTCTTTTCTTTTGTTTAAGTATCGTAGGCTGCTAGACAGTGTTGCATTCATTACTCTAAAAACATGGTTTTTATGAATTTCGGTTTCTTTATTTGTGTCTTGTTGCAAGATCCTAGTATTGTTGTTGTCAAACTGAGGTCGGGACCCATTGTGAGGTCCTAACCAGTAATACTCCGAGTTCTGAGAATTCGGGATGTTACAATTTATCCCCCAGCCGCAAAGGATATACCTCAACATCGTCTTCGATCACCACCTTCTGGGTTTGAGGTTAGTAGTGAAGAACCTTTTTCTTGGTTCTTGAACTATACTAAAGCGGGAATGTGGAAAGATGGTTTTGCTAATCGTCCCCTGAGTTTTTGTGAATCCGTTGATGAAAATTTTCTAGTGTCTATGAATCTGCCGTGTGTTAATTTGCTGAAATGTTCGAATGTATGGAGTTTGTTTAATCTGGGAGATTTTGCCTTTCCACGACTTACCCGTCTATTCTTTGTCAACCTTACTGCACACCGAGAAAAGGGGATTTTAACTCTTCATTCCCAGATCAAAGGACGACCAATTACCCTAACTGCTTCTTCTTTAGCAATTATTTTAGGAGTCCCGGAGGAAATCGACACCAAAACTCATCCTTCGAAAAATGTATGTCTTGCCCATGCCCAGAAAACATTTTTTGAGAAACCAATTCCTTCTGGTGCTACTTCCTCAAAGCCTAAGCAAAAACAAACTCATAATGTCTTAACTTTAGAGGCCAAAATTGTATTCACCTTGCTTGCTAGGTGTGTCTTACCACGAAAGCACTCCAGAGAGATTGTAACTGACAATCTCTTGGAAATTCTGGATTTGATCCTTACTGGGTATCCTATTGATCTCCCTAACCTGATTTTATCCTACATGGTGCACACTGTGAATACCCCTTTGACAACCCCTCTTCCTTATGCCAACTTATTTCCAAAGATTTTCGAATTCTTTGAAATTGATACTACGGATGAGGATAAGGTTTATCATAAGGGACAAATTGATGAGGACTGTTGGGGAAGGCTTGGGGTTGAGAAAACTTTGTCTGGGGATTGGATACTGAAGAAACATCAATCAACTGCTCAAATCTCATCTGAACAGAGAATTCAGGATTTAGAAGCTGAAGTGGATGCTTTGAGGAAAGATCTGAACACTGCTCGTGCTGATATTGTGGATAGACAAGATGATACGCATGAGAAGTTGCTAATTGTTAATGAGAAGCTCAACCAGTTACTGTTTTTGACATCTCTAGCTCATAGGGCAACTACTACGATCATGCCTTTGGATGAGGATGCTGTGGAACACATTCAAGAAGTGTGTCAAAATGTTGTAATTAATTGTGAACGCAAGGTGCTAAAAAGAGGCATCCTTCGACCCATAGTACCTGAGCCGACTATCTTGACAGTGGAGGAATATGGCTTAGTTAAGAAGTACAGAAATGATCAGGAAAAACAGTTAGCCAAAATGATGGCTTGGACCACTACTGGTGAGGCACAGAAGAGATGGAGGGAAAAGGTGCGTGCTCGTTGTCGTGGAAGACGAGCTGGCTCTTCTTCAAAATATGGGCAATGGTTTGAAGAAGTGGTTGAAGTCTCGAATGATGAAGATTGATCTGTTCAAGCTCTAAATTTTTCTTGCTGAAAGACAAAAAGGGGGAGAATATTTGTCTTTTGAAATGTTTTGAAAACTCTTGGTTAGGTTTGGTTGTTTTTTGGTTTTGAAAAACTTGCATTAATTCGATCGTTTTCAAAATTTGATCCTACATATGCGCTTATGTTATATTATATTGTTTGTTGTTGTGTTGTTCAAATGCAGGAAATAGATCATAAGTTTTGTCTTTCATCAAGGGGGAGATTGTTAACTCCACCTTGATAAATAAGACATTACTTATGGTTGATGAAAGCCAAAACCTTGGTTTCCAGGTTTTGGTAAGATCTTACAAGTGTTGGTAAAGTCTTTACAGTGTCAGGTAAGGCCTTACCATATTACAGAAAACCTTGGTTTCCAGGTTTCAGTAAGGCCTTACATAAACTAATAAGACCTTACCAAAACTGAACAAAAACTACAAATGCGTTGCGTACGTACAAGTGGCTTTTCCTTCTTGTTGAGTTAATTAAGGGATTTGTTTTTAACAAATCTTTGATTTGTTTTAAATAAATCTTCTTGAGATAATAATGGAAGATTTCCTTTAACTCAACAAAACCGTGCTTGACTTTGACTGCTTGACTTCAACAAACAAAATCTCAACAACCCAAGATCTCAACAACCCAAGATCTCCTAGGATCACGAAGGCAAGATCTTTTCTCAACGTTAAAGAATGCTGATACGCTTGCCTATTTAAGAGACAAAGAACAGAAGACAAAATATACGTTCATTGCCTACTTCGAAACCCGAGTGATAAATTCTACTTATCTCACAAAGAGCCGATCTCACATTCGAAGCTTCATCATTATACTTCCCTGAGAAGTGTGAGATCTTTTTCGAGCTGATAGTACAATTCAACTAGGATTATACAAACCGTTATCATTTCTAGACACGTTGGATACGAGTGTTGTATCTGGAGTACTTTAGTTTTTCTTTTCGAGTGAGTGAGTTGCTAGATAGGAAGTGTAAGACTTCTGAGTTTAGAAGAGGGAAGGTCTTCTAAAGATTGTATCTGGAACTCATCAAGAAGAAGGAAAATAAAGCTACTTGAATCCTAGGGTTGAATCAATCCTAGGCGGGGACTAGGTCGTGTTGGTGACCGAACCTCGTTAACATATCGTGTGTCCTTTACTACTCTTTATATTCCTGGTTTGTCTAAATCTTTACACTTAATTCCAATCTTAGAGAAACGTGTAAGGTCTTATAATTACGAGTAAGACTTTATCTCAATTGATAAGGTCTTATCTCTTTCGATAAGGTCTTACCTATCCTAAGATTGCGAAAAGTTTCCATACTCTATTCATCCCCCCTTCTAGAGTATTGGATAAACTATTTTATCTGCCTATTCCGCATTTCAAATACTATGAACACCGATGTATAAAAACATGAACATTGACATATAAAAGTATGAACACCGATGACTATTTTGAACGTAAGGGTATTTTTCCAGATTTTTAGTCAATTTACAAAAATGCCATTAATGATGAGCGTGTGAGAGCCCTTGATTTAAATCCATTCAATGGCTTACAGCCCTCCTAGTTCCTATCTACAAGCTCTCTCCTCACTTGAACTAAAATCTATATATATATATATAACTCAATTGATTAATTTTGTGGAAAACATTATGTTGTTATTTATAAACTATTATATTTTATTTGTTAAATAATTAATATCTTTGTACTCAAACCAAAAAGAAAACAATTAAATTTATCCATTCAATGAAAAATGCCGAGGTTTAAAATAAATTTTACATTTTTAAAAGTGTCAATATCATGATTTTCACAAACGACTGTTAAACAAAAGAAAATTATTCACATTTATTTCATATATATTGCAAACTAAACTAAAAATATAAATATCGTGTTTTATAAATGTATAAAAAAATAGTCCACCAAATTATATGATTCATATAAATAGTTCACCGAATTATGATTTATATGAATGGACAAAAACTCAAATATATATATTGCTTAAAAAGGCTAAGATTATAGTGTAGTTAGATTAATTATTTTGTGCAATTCAATAAATTAAATTTGTTGAATAGTTTATGCCTTTTTTTTTGTCAATTTATTATATATTGTTGGCGTTTTTTATGAAATGGGTTATTTGTGTATAACAGTTACTAAATTGGCTCTCACTTTTTTCAACTTTGTAATTTAGGCCCCTAAAAAATATGTTGAAACAAATATAGTAAAAAAACTATCAACTTTTGCATTCCATCTGATTTGACATATTTGACATTTGATATTTATCTCCACCTACTACACAAATACACAATTCTCAACATGCACATTTTCCCACCTTCTACCCAAAAATTCGTTTACCCAGAAACGTCACCATCATGCCCAAAATAATTTTGTCAAACTACACAAACATGCTCGAAAACACACATACCCAGGACCCAAACGCCAAACATACCCAAAAAACTAAAATATAAAAAAACATCATACTTATAAATTGGGTAGTATTTTGTTTTGTAAAATATTCATACCCAATGTATACATGCTTAATCCATTTTTTTCTCTTCAATTTAAGACACATTTAATATTAAAAGCATACTCAATTTGAATGTCATACCCAAAATTTACACAAATCGATATTGTACACAAACATCAATATCAAATGACATTTGATCATTATAACACAGCTGGGGTACCCATAAAACATACCCAACATGTCACTTTAAACATACATAATAATAAGAAACATACCACAAAAATAATAAACATATACTACCCAATAAAATAATCATACCCATAAATTGAGCAACATTTTACCAAACTTAAATAATGTTGTAAGATTAAATTTACATGTCCAAACGCATCAATAATGCTCTAACAGTATACTCAATTCATCAAACACATACACAATACTACTTAACAAAACGAATCAAAAGCATACCCAAAATCTAGTAGAAATAGCCTACCCAAAAAATACAGATCTGGTTTCCGATAGTGACGGAGCATCAATGACGAACTACAAACTGAAGGACGGCGGAAACCCTAGCATCCTCCGCCATGATAGCCTCGCCGGCAATCCTACAATCCTCTACTTCGATTATGCCCTGAGTAAACCCTAGAATGAAGGACGGCGACGAAATCTGAGAAGCAAAGTTAGAAAGGAGATCCACCATTTTTTATTCAAAGAATTGAGAAATGGGTTTAGTTCTTGTTTTTGGCGTTCTTTAAAACCCAAAAATGTGGTTTCCTGTTTTCCCTCTCTCTATTTACAAAGTCAAAAAAAATAAACATCTAACCAAAATTTAAATTTTGTACATTTTTTTTTTTGAAAATGGAAAGCGGTTCGAAATCATTAGCCGGCGCGCCGACTAGTGGGTCGAAAGGCCGAAAAAAACGGCAGACGGCAGACGGTCAAAATTTAAATTTTGTACATTAATGCACTTGTCACCATCATTTCAATTTGCCCTCCCTATTTTTCTATTTACAAGCCTAGTTTTTATTATTTTATATAGGGACCCATTTTAAAGAGCAACAATTTGGAACCCTATACTGCAGATTCTTTCTATATTGTTTGTTGAATAATTATTGTTTTCGTTCTAAATTATGCATGTATTACTTTCAAAAAAACTAAAACTATAGTGTAGTTAGATATATAAGTTTATGGTAGGATTCAAAGCTGACACTTCAATGATGATCCAGACTTTCATAATCTCATTTCAAGGATGTTTTAGGTTGGAATAGGTATGACAACCTAATCGTTTTCTGTTATTAAAAAAATCTGAAACTTCACGATAAGGTTCAAGTGTACACAATTATCAAACTACTTTGTTTTTTTGCATAATATGTTTATTTTTATTATATTTAATATAATATTTTCCTTTTTAAAAAAATAAATCCGGGATCCATCAGGTTCGAAACCCGAATAAGAATGATATACAAGACCTCGTACCTGAATTCCTCACTTGGTCCGAAATTAGTCCGAAAGACGCACAATACTTTTCAAAAGTCCACCCCGAGTCCAAGTTTACTCAAGTTAGTGAACCGTAGTGATCAAGACGAACTTATCGAATCCTAACTCCTACATAGCTTAGAAGATTAGAACCGTGACCGAAAGGTCGATCTTACTCTTACTCTAGTACTTGCATCAACTTATCATTAGAATTGTAGATTGTAAATTAACTAACGAACTAATTAGATAAACTAATTGTCATAGTCAAGCATAACTAACTTTTTTTAATTGTGTTAGTTTCCCTACATGGCTTAATTATTTGGTTAAGCTGTTGCTATACGATGCTGAATATATTCTTCCAGTTCATACGTTGATTAAAAATACAATAAATAATTTATTTATACTCTATAATATGCATATATTGATTTGTCCGTGTTGAATTAATTGGTTTTGCATTATCTTTGTAGGAGTCAACGAGTAGTTATATTAATATCAATTTTAATTTTATTTTTGAATTTGTAGCTTAATATATATATGTAAGTATATATTCCACAATGCGCTATTAGTTGCATCAGCCTAACAACTATTAGTTGGGTGCTATAATTAAATTCTAAGCAAATAATAAAAATCTAATTATATATATATATATATATATATATATATATATATAGGGGTTGTTCAGATACGACCCATTATTGTGGTAAGGTTGTGCGGCCGACTTTGTTGCTGGCACGTGCCCCATTTTTTTTTTAAATATATTATGGATACTTTTAACTATAATGAACTACCATGTTATAAATTCTGCACTATTCTCTTATAAATTTTGAACTATTCTCAAATAATTCATGAACTATTACTTTTTAATATATTTATCAAATTATTTATAAATTAATCGTTTATATGTTATGAACTAATCTATATAATTTATGAACTATTACTTTTTAATATATTTATCAAATTATTTATAAATTAATCGTTTATATGTTATGAACTATTACTTTTTAATATATTCTATAAAAATATTTATAAATTAATCGTTTATACGTTATGAACTATTCTTTTTTAATTATGCACTATCCTTTTTTAATTATGCACTATCCCTCTATAAGTTTTCCATTATGAACTATTCTATTATAATTCATGAACTATATTTTTATAAGTTATGCAGTCCCTAAGTTTTGCAACATCATTTTCATACATTTCTGAAGAAAAAAAAAATTTTGGGGACACAGCCGCACAACCGGTCAAAAATTAAGAGCCGTACCTGAACAGTTTCCTATATATATATCGAAAACAAGGCATTCCAAGGGAGCTAAATGACACGAAACTTGTCTTATTTAACGATTTAATTCTTTTAAATTATTTATTTATGATGGAAAAGATTTTTAATATAAAATTCTATAAAAATGTTTATAAAAAAACCCCGAATTGTATCTAAAAAGTGTTATTCTTACATAAGAGCTGGATTTCTGTTTGATTGATTCTAGATTTATCTTTTTTTACCAAATAAATATTGAATTTTAGAAACACATATTATATTTCTATTAATAGTTTGAGTTAGTGAATATAAAATGATTTTGCATACTTATGTCCAAAGACATAAGTTTAAATTTTAGATTAGAAATAAAATAAATTTGCTCTTTAATTTATTTATTAGTGTTTTTATTTCAATTAAGGTTTTTAATTTATGTATTGATTAGAAAAATGATGTTAAATTTAAGGTGATTGTTATAATATTATATCTAAATTGAGAACACTTGTAAACTAAGAAGTGTAAACTTACGTTCATAGCAAATGAACCTAAACTATAAGTTGTTCATTTCTATCAAATTTTGACATTTTTGTTTAAAAAATTGCCCAATTGCCTAACAAAATAGATCTTTATTCCGCCTAAGAAAATATTTCCAATGATTATTACACTAATAAAAACTTACAATAAGTATATACATACTCTTGTAAATGTGGGTAGGCAACAACACCGAACCCATAGACATAAAGTTTGAATTTTTGATGGCTTTCAAACTTTGATGTAACTAGTTAATCCTCTATAGTTTTATTTATTATTAATGATAGAATATTTATCATGTATACATTAAAAAAGTTTATGCAATAACTTTTTTTAAGATAAAATGTAAAAATCTCTAAAAATTGTTGGATCTATAATTAATAATTATCAATCTCTCCAAATGAACATGTGGCTCCCAAGTGAATGAGACGGGAACGATCGTGCTCCTTATAAGTAGATTGTGTGCCTTCAAGTAATAACGATCGTGCCGAAGCTAAGAAAATATGTTGGGCACGAATGTTAGATTAGTTGAATCTCTTTGATTTATATTCAATACTTAAAATTAAATTATTGAATGCGCTTTGCTGTTTTGTTCATACTTGTTCGCGGTGTATTGTGAATGATGGAACAACAAAGGATGCAAATGAACTAGGCAATGTATAAGAGTCAAAGGCACACAATCGAGTGTACAAGACACATTCAGACGCCTTGTAAAGTACCATGTGTACGATGTGCGCCTCTTTTTGTCAACCGCTTGTGCTTAGAACTCCATTGTTACATAGTGCATGATTGTGTGGTCATGCCCACATGCGGAGACACGTGTCACAAATCAAGAGTGTTGTATTGTTTCATCCAACACATGTTAGATATTCTCACTCCTTACAATAAGAAAGGTTCTTAACGAAACCCGACCACATATATTTAAGATCATGATCAATGAGAATTTCTTACGGTAAAAAACTAGATCCTCTAATAGACGCTCAATAGCAAATAAACAATAGTCTTGATATTTTCATTTGTTCGCATGTGGTTCTTAGGTTCACAATTATGTTCGTTTTGCGCATGATTATGCCCCTTATAGTCCATCTTGTGAAGGGGACTCTAGCTGTTCATGACAAATAATACAAGGTACACGATCGTGTATCAATCAATATAACATATATTTAAGATGATCAAGGTTTATGATCGTGTTGTTCATTATGTTGTACGATCATGTTACATGCGAAGAAAAAGTGTACGATTGTGTACCTCTTTATAAAAATAAAGCGCACGATAACACGTAAAAGGAGCACAATCGTACATATAAAAATAACACTTATATAGTAGTGGAATCAATAATATTGATTTATTTAGATAGAATGGCTCTTAAATATCCTCACATCCTATCGTAAAATGATTTTCACATTATCTTATTCATATAGTTGTACGTAAATACTATCAAGCCTAATTGCCTAAACTTGTGATTTACTCAAATTGATGTCATAATCTGTGAACTATTTACACATGAGTCCTTCTTAATGAAGAAACTTCATTTGGTATGTAAGCTGATAGAATATCTTATCAAACCATCCATTCAAGATAAGAAATATATGATTATTTGAACTACAAGACGCAACAAACCTTGAGCATATTCAAGTGCTTGGCTCTTCAGAATTGTCAAACTTCATTGTCAATTTAATTGAAAGATATATACCAACAAAATAAAAAAATTCAATTTTTATTTATTTTTAACTTTGTATATTCTCTATTGTTAATTTGTATGCAACTAAAATAGGTAAATACTTTATAATAGATTAATATTAAATGATGTATGGGCTTAGATGTTGACAAGGCCCAATCATTTTCTTTGATGATGGATAAGAATAGGATGACATTGATGTTATTTTTATTTTATTTTGGATTTTGTTACGTTAACGGATCATCTAATTCAACAACGGGACATCTCAAAATTGACCAAATTGTCAAATTGTGAACTAATAAAGAGACTAACGATGACTCTTTTGATGTCATTGATAGAATGATTTGCTTCTTTTATACGCAACAAATGTACAAATTTATTTGACATTAAAGTTTATAAGCGTTACACAAGATAAGGGGAAAAAATGGGTAAGACATATATCATAAATCCACAAAGAAACAATTTTTATATGTTTTAGGGCCCGTTTGGTTTTAATTCCGAAATCGGAAACGAAATAGCAACGAATCTAGTACATACGTATACCCTTATTCATGCAAGTTTTTGGAATCATTCCTTGTGGTTTAAATTAACTGGAGTAAAATTTGATTATTTTTGATACCTTATAGGGTAACAAAATGTGGGGAATGAAGTGTATTTTGCCTTAAACCACAAGGAATGATTCCATACAATTTCATGAATAAGGATATAGATATGGACTAAATTCGTTTCGATTCCGTTTTCGTTTCTGCAGTTAAGAACAAACAGGCCCTTAAAGTTACCAACTTTTTCAAAAACAAAAAAAAAAAAAAAAATTTACCAACTACCCTCGATGCATTTCCACAAATTTGGATTCTGAATTTAATATATTGATTAGCATGATCATTAAATGATTAACATTTTGGATGCATGCAAGTGGACTTCTTGACATTAATATGCCTTGTCATCTTTGATTGCTCTAGCTGATATATTTAGGGCCCGTTTGGTTACGGAAGGAGAAACGGAAACGGAAACGGAATGAATAAATTAAGGAAAGGAAACGGAAAGGGTTATTTTTATTGTATGTTTGTTTATATTAAGGAATGGATTCATTGACCTCAATGATACTTTTTATTGTTTGGTTTAAATGGAATCATTGAAGGGAATTGTTAATTTCATTGAATAAAATTGAAATTTATATAGTTTTTGTTATGCCCCTCAAAGTGATCACTTCAAAAATGAAAAGCCAATATCAGTTAACATAAATAGCAACACATAATGATCACTTCAAAAATAAAAAGTATATGCCCCTCAAAATTCAAGGAATTGTAACAACTGCTTAATCATCAAACGAGAAACCAATATCTGTTTTAGTGACATTTTACACCACCAAAATTTTCAAAGTCAGAATCTAAGTACATATCTTTGTAATCACATCAATCTTGGCTCTGGTTTTCACCCTGACCACATTTTGCAAAGGAAACCTCAACTCGGAAATGGTAACCGGAAATGGCTCTTCATTCAAGTACTTGTTATGCAAGAGTTCCATTGATGTTGCTCTACTTGCAGGGTCAAACCTAAGCAGCTTATGAACAATGTTCACTTCTTCAGGACAACGGTTTCGCAAGCACGCTTCTAGCCCTAACGGATTCTCCACTTTGAATAGTCTTATAACCAGGAAGATTAGAACAACCCGAGAATATTTCCTCAGTGAAGTTGCCCGAAACACTGAAGATTCTACCAAGTTGATCAATATCTGAAGTCCTTGGGAAAAGGGGCTCTAATGTGAAAACCTCAGCAAAAATGCAATGACCATAAACCAACTTATATCCCATAATTGTTGGATCCATAGAGTAATTCAGTAGCGCGATCTAAATCATCTAGTTCCAACACAAGATGTTAGAGCTCCACATCAATAATCCCATTCATCCTTCATATCGTAAGTTTTGAACCCTTCAACAGATCATCCTCAAATTCCTCACTAGTGCCAATAGATCACTAAATCAGACTTGCTTGCAACAAGTAAGCTGAAAAACCATTCCAATTCAAGTCTGTTTAAGGGAAGGGTGACAAAGAACAAGAACAAGGCAAAATATCAAGATGAGGAAGCTCCAAAATCGAGAAATGGGTCGAACCTGAAGAGGAAGCCATGGCTGAGCGAGGGCCATAAGCCGATTTCTTTTCTGATTTCTTCTCCCAAGATTTATTAACACTCGGAATCAACCCTAGCATCGTCTACATCCTTCTAACTAATGGCTTGCGTATTCCCTAAATTTTATGAATGAAGAACAAATTAGATTTGTCAATTACTCAAATTCAAAACCTAATTCCAAATCAAAACTGACCTCATTACACTTTCATAAAATCAAAGCCTCGTAAATCGAAACCCTAATTACCTTCATCACCGATCATGAACTGTGTGTGACTTGGACAGTTCGAGGGTGCTTTTTCCGGCGCTAAAGACGGTGGATTCTGAGCACAAAGAGAATGAGAGCAAAGGAGTAAGTAATCAAAGTATCAGAGATAAGGACTTTCGAAATGTGTAGAAAAGATCCGAGGGAATCAGAGTTATGCTTAGAAGGATGGAAGACGATGAATTTTTCATGGATTCATCTACTTATCTAGTTGATTGATGAAGCGTTGGTCAAGGGCGATGAAGTCGGGGAGAGAGAAAGAGTTTTTACAAAGTGAAATGGAAGAGACGGTTTCAATCAGCTCAAGGAAATGGGCCTTTTTTAAGAGGGTAACAAATTGGGTTACCTGTTTGAGGCCCGGAAACGAATGAATCGTTTCATATGTCTAACCAAACATAATTTATAAAACTGGGGCGGAATTAAACCATTCCTGCTGCCTTAATTCACAAACCAAACAAGCCCTTAGACTTTTAAAAAAATGATTAGGTTAAGTTAGGGTTTGTTGAGCATGTTTTGGTAATTGGGCTATGAGTAAATTTTTCATTTTTAATCTTATTTGTTTGTTTTTTTTGGTAAAAGAAAGGAGTTTGAGGCGGTAAAGATCTTTGTTGACTCCAAAGATTGACAAAGAGACAAATAAACCACCAAAATAAACAATACAATATAAACAAGATTAAGAAGGAAGAAGATGAATGTCGTCAAAAAAGTCAAATCACGAACAACAACGTATTCTAATGATGACGGGATGAATCAAGCACTACCAGAATAACACCGTGTTGAATAATTCGATTGTATTTGGTACAAACACTCTTTTCATTTAATAAGTTAGTATATTTGAGGTGGGCGAACAACGGTATTCATAAAACTTAACATCAATATATTTTCAATAAAGTTGGATATTGTAGGATTACTTTAGTTTGAGTTTCAAAGTTATAGGTACATATTCGTACCTTTTACGTGTCGGATATGTTATTATTAAGTCCAATCATAAGTTATAGATAATGGTTATCCTATTCTTATGTATAGAAACGTAAGTGTTATGTAGAGTTTAAAGATTATGTCCCCACAGCCTACCAAGTTTGAGAAATAAACGGATAGAACCCCCTACGTGAATCTGACTCATCCCATATGCAATTAAATAAATTACATTTTTTTTAGGAAAAAAAAGACAGCATAATCATTAGTTATTACAAGGTAATTCACATTCTCAATGTCATCCTACAATTATTAATCCTAGGTTCAATCCATCTAACCTCATCAGGAGTATTAGAAAATGTATCATCAAGATTTATTAATAACTTATGATAAGTTTTGAGTGATTTGGGCTCGAAAGCCCAGTTTTGACACATGGAAAGATAAATGGGCCCTAATAGTGGGCCCATTAAGGTGAGAGGCCCAATCCAATATGTTGCCTGAAGTGCACCATCATTTGAGACTTCCCCAAGTGGTTTTGGTGATTTCCTTTCACTTTAGTTACGAGTTTTTTTGTAGTAACACCGGTTAACGGTAGAGTGAACTTTTTGACCAAGAAATAGTTTGACCCATGCGATGTAACTAATCCAATGTCGGACTTTATATGGGAAAACATTATCCATATACGACGTTACGTATTTGAAGATCTGGTTGTTTTTATTAGTGCTAATACGTGACATAAAATTTTTGGGCTCGGCTCATTAAAAATTTGGCTCAAGCTCGGCTCGTTCAGGTAAAGTTCGGCTCGTTCGTCTATATGAACATTATTTTAAACGAGCTATTTGAATTCGGCTCGTCAAAAGTTCGGCTCGGATTCGTTTATAAACAAGCTGAGCTTGAGCATGCTAAGGTTCGGCTCGTATAACACCCCTAGTTTTTAGTGACAAAGAATCAATGTGTATCGATCCATATATATAGAGGAAAAGCTAGTACCTTGGATCAAGTCGAACTCATTCAAATTAAAATTTTAATAGATTAATTCAATTCGGAATTGTGAAACAATCCACTTGGTTTGAAAACAGATCACGTTTGATGATCTAGTAAAGTGTTAAGACTCCATTTTCGGCTCTTGTAAGATTTCCGGTTAATTATTCTCACATATATGCACTTTTTTAACATCTTCTCTCACTAGTATAACTGGATAATCTATTATACTTACTAAAACAGAGCACGGATTGACGACGTGGCGCGCTGTGGACGCAGGATTTTTGAAATTGAGCTCCCACAATTAAAGCCAATAAATCTTTATTTTTTACACTATTTTTTAAACCATAAAATTTTTTATTATTAAATAATAATTTTATAGAAACCAAATCTATTATACTTACTAAAACAGAGCACGGGTTGACGACGTGGCACGCTGTGGACGCAGGATTTTTGAAATTGAGCTCCCACAATTAAAGCCAATAAATCTTTATTTTTTACACTATTTTTTAAAACATAAAATCTTTTATTATTAAAATAATAATTTTATAGAAACCAAATCTATTATACTTACTAAAACAAAGCACGGGTTGATGACGTGGCACGCTGTGGACGCAGGATTTTTGAAATTGAGCTCCCACAATTAAAGCCAATAAATCTTTATTTTTTACACTAATTTTTAAACCATAAAATCTTTTATTATTAAAATAATAATTTTATAGAAACCAAATCTATTATACTTACTAAAACAAAGCACAAAAAAACCCGCACGTAAAAAAACATATTTCACAATATTCTTTCTCATTTTTTTCAAAACCCGCACAAGATGCGGGTATTATACTAGTTTCTGTCTAAATGTTGTCATATATGAGAAAACTAAGAGTCTATTTTCCTTATATGGACTTTGTTCTTGACTTCTCCGATAGCCTTTTATAATCAAACACTAGAAAAATAAAAAAATACATTTCGATTTTTAATGATCTTTTTGTTGATTGGATTCAAAGCGGGTATCTCACTTCATCTTTTTTTTTTCTTCGGAATAAGAGTCAGTGGTCTACGACGCATCCAGTCGCGCTTATTATATATGAAAAAAAGAGTTATATAATCATCAAGCGGGGATAGCTAGGGGTGTAATACGAGCCGAACGAGCCGAACATCGGCATTCTCAAGCTTGACTCGTTTAGAAAGTGAACGAGCTCGAGCCGAGCTTTTAACGAGCTGAGACCGAGTAGCTTTGCTAAAATAATGCCTCCTATAGTGTTATTTATATATGAGCTTTAAAATATGCTCAAGTTTGACTCGTTTATAAAGTGAACGAGCTCAAGCCGAACTTTTGAGAAGCCGAGCCCGAGTAGCTAGCTTGTCTCATATTACCGCCCTAGGAATAACCCGACTCCTAACATCTTTTGAGGAAAAAAGTTACTAAACCATCGGGAGTATCAGTCAATACATTTAATCCAATAAGAAAATTTAAAACATGAGAAGCAAGAAAATCCACGTAACAAAACAACCTACACGAACCTAATGTTTGAATTTAAAAAAATTTTTGTCAAACTTTGACCCGGTCTAAAAAAAACGATCTACATGAACCTGGATCAAATTGAACCCTAAAATGTATAAAACGACGAGCCTAAGATCCGGCCCGATTTAGTCCACACAATTCAACCTGAAACCATAACATACCCGAACCCGACCAAAAACCAGCCGAAACCCGAGCGTACCCAACTTGAAATAAACCAAAGCAAACTCGGTCCAAAACAGACCCGAATCCAAAGCATACTTGATCTGAAAGAAACCCAAGAAAAATCCAAGAGAAACCCAGTTAAATAGTAACTTAAATATTTTTTAATGATTTGATATTTTCAATTGGAAACGAATATTATTAGCGAAACTTGTATATTATAATTAAACGAGAAGTTGATCGTATACTAATTAAGCATAGCATGGAGTATTATAATGTCTAAATATATTATAAACAGTTTAATATATATTTTTGTATCAATAACTAATTAGAAGATAAAAAAGTATATATACTTGAATTTATACTATTATTTATAATTTTATAACCTTATATTCTAAATGTCATACGCTGTAAATATAAATATTTTTTATATTCAAGATATTATAAAGTTATCAAAAGGATGAGACATTGTGAAAACATACATTATTCATTTTATTATTGTATTTTAACCAAAAAATTATTGAATACAAAAATATAAATAATATAATATTAGATCAGTAATACTACATCGTTAAATAGTTATTGTTTTTTAATAATAAATATCGCCACATATTTTATCTATATTAGTTCGTGAAATTGTTTAAGGGATTATTAAACCAGATTATTTTTGTTGATTGTTTTAACTTAAATTTTAATTCAGTTTCACTCAAAGATTTAAGGACAATTTTAGTAATTAGGTCTTTTTGAAAACTAGGGTAGTAAGTAAACTTTTTAATGTTTCATAAATATATGTCAACCTTTTGTATTTATTCTCAAACTCTACACACTCTTCCCTCAAGGGTACATTTACTCAACACAAAACTAGAAATACAACGAGGGTGAGTGTTGTAACCGAATATATATATGACGAGGACGTATCTATCTTGAGAGGGAGTGAACACCACGTAGCCCGCCTCTTCAACACTCCAATACGTCAATTCCTTATCTTATACGTACCATATCCAACGGTGTCGTTTCAAACAACTCCACTTTAGCTAACTCTTTTTCTTCTTCTAAATTTCATTTTTTTTAGTTAACTGATACTTTTAACAAATTTTAGTGTATCACTATAAATTTGAGTCTAATATATGATACTTGTGTAGTTTTTTCTAAACCTTTAACATTTAGATGGGTTATCAAATAAAGTTATACACTATAGTATTTGTTACTTTATAATCGTACGTTGTGTATTATTTTGAAACTTTTATACAAGTTTGCTTTATAAAAATAAAACTAGTTTGGTGTTACAGTGTTACACGGACGATGATATGTTTTAGGATTTGTTTGATGTGTTGATTATTTAGGGTTATTTGAGGGTAGATTAATTTTGGAATTTTTTCATCCGTCATGACATGAAAATTATATTTCCATACTAATCTGGATACACATCAAACGGATTTTTTTTATAATAATTAATTAAATGGGGTGACATGTTGTACAGTTGTACTAAATGTTGGTAGAATAAACTCTCAAAAATATCCGTGAAATTTAAAATTTAAAAAATACGAAGCAATAATTTGTATCATTAACTAAGAATTTACAATTAATAAACGTTTAATTAGTTAAAAAAATATGCAAATCTTTATATCGATTCACAAGGAACATAAACCCAAATATACCAATTTGTTTTGAATTATTTGATTATAAAAATTATGAAGTATGAAAAAAAGAGACGACAAAGACGTATGTACAAAAGCAATGAATGGTTTTTGGCAAGATTTAGGATTTGGAAAGTCTGAATGTAATAGCCTTGTTGTGGATAGGTCATCGCTATCCTTTGAGCATGTTGTAGCTGCACATTCAGGAGCCTCTGCTATAAATTATATTAGGGATGTGTGAAATATAATTTGGTCAATTACTTGTTTAATGGATAAAATTAAAATTTATTGAATAGATAAAATGTATAGTTGATTGAATAAGTTTATTTTATTTTAAAAATTTTATAAATATTCAAGAGAATGAAGCTTATTAAAATTCATGTAATTGTAAAATTGTCAAAAGAGGTTTATTTTATGTTTAAATATGAATTTTTATAGGATTATTTGTAATATATTTATTTATTAGCTTCATAAGTTTTTTTTCATGTAGCTTATGATGTAAGAAGAATTTAAGTTTTCATAAGCTAGCATAAGTTTGGGTTCCTAACTTACATTTTTTTCTTATAAGCTCCATAAAATTTAAAAACTAGTAAAAAATGACTTTCTTGGCTCCGGTTACAATAAAATTGTAGGAAATGAATGAATAATTAGTACAAATATTTTGAAATTAAAAAAAATGTGTCCGTAGGGCGACGCTCAGTACTTACCTTAACCTTTGTATCAAATCTGTTTTCGGTTTCAATATGATATTTAGATTATTTTATTAGGTGGATACGATCAGACATAACGTATCGTATACATTAACCCGAGTTATATAATTTTAAAAAGATCGAACTATTTTCTTATTTATGGGGATAGTTTGTTGATTTTTGGTTGTTGGGATAGTATATATTATTTTTGCTTATAAAAATTTGTGAATTTATAGTCTTGATTGTAGGAGTTATTCTCCCTTGAGTCTACTCTGAATTGTGATGTATACGTTTCAGAAATAGTGGAAGAAGCAGCTCTGTAAATACCAATTGTTGGGAAATTTGCAGTTTTGGATGTTTTTGTTCTTGATATTTGCAACTGAAGCGAACAGCAGAAGAACAATAACCCATGAATAAATAAGCTCAATTCAAATATGTTCAATTATTGAGCATGCCCACCCGATTCTGACCATTGGTCCCTTCAGTAGTGAGATGGATTAGGATCGATGGGGTTGAGGAAAATGAAGAGGGTTCATCGTTACCCCAATCAACACCCAAATAGACCCTTACATATATACCAACACCCAAACAGCCCCACCCGCGGCTAGACCACGTCGCGACCGCAGCAAGAACACTTGGCCGCTATAAGAGTATATGGTAACTGATACTTTGTATTGACAGATACCGCAGCAAGAACAATTGGCCGCTATAAGAGTATATGGTAACTGATACTTTGTATTGACAAATAATGGTTGTATTTATACACTGTGAGATAGATGAGAGAGGGATACGGATTATAACAATCTGGATCATAACAACTTAGTTGATACGACTAAATCTATCTAATATCCCCTCTCAAGTGAAAAATATTATATGGAGTTGTAACTTGGATATGAGTCGTTGAAATTGAGATCTCTACAATGGTCTTGTCAGCACATCTGCCAGCTGATCCCTTGTTTACACAAAACTGACCTGTAGAAGACCTTGCTGCACTTGCTCTGGAACAAAGTGATAAGCCAACGCAAGGTGCTTCATACGTGAATGAAAAACCGGGTTTAAACTTAGACTCGTAGCTCTCATATTGTCACAATAGATTGTAGGAACAATTCGGACAGGTCTGTTGAGCTCCGTAAGGAGATTCTTTACCCAAACAATTTCCGACGCAGTGTCAGGTAGAGCTTTATATTTTGTCTTAGTGGATGATCTGGCAACAGTCTTTTGTTTCCCGGAACTCCAAGAAATGAGATTGGAGCCATAAAACAACATGTAACCAGTAGTGGAGATGTAGTCGCTTATGTCTCCAGCCCAGTCGGCACTAGAAAAGGCGTGTAGGGAGGCAGATTGTGATATGGAGATGTTAATGCCGAGATGAAGCGTGCCAGACAAGTACCTCAGTAAGCGTTTTAATGTCGTCCAGTGAACCAGTATGGGTAAGTGCATGAATTGCGAGAGTTTATTAACAGAGTACCCTATACTGGACGTGTAAGGCTAAGGTACTGAAGGGAGCCCACAATGGTGCGGTAGTCTGTTGGTGAAGGTAGAACTGAATCACTGTGGCACCGCAGATCATCAGACGTCGACATAGGAGTGGTCGCTGATTTAGCTTGATCCATACCCGATCGTTGAAGGAGATCATCAATATACCGCTTCTGGGACAAGAAGATACCCTGCTGCGTTGGTATTACTTCAACCCCAAGGAAATAGCTTAGATTGCCCAAGTCCTTTACAGAGAAACGGTGTGACAGTGAGGCAATTATTTTTTATACAAGGAGGTGAGAGTTACCAGTTACGATGATGTCGTCCACATATACCAACAAATAAACTATGTTGCCAGAATTGTTGTAGACAAACAGTGATGCATCAGAGATGGAATTGACAAAGCCAGATTCGAGAAGAAAGACCTTGAGTGCAATATACCATGCCCTAGGAGCCTATATTAATCCATAAATAGCCATGTCAAGCTTGCTGACATGTGTGGGGTATTTCTCATCAACATAACCCGGTGGTTGCACCATATACACATCTTCCTTGAGTCTTCCATGTAGGAAGGCATTGTTCACGTCCAGTTGGTGTAGAGGTCAGCCACTTGTTACGGAAAGTGATAGCACTACTCTCACAATTATGGGCTTGACTACAGGAGAGAACGTCTCCTTATAGTCCCAACCTAGGCGCTGATGAAAGCCTTTGGCCACTAGTCGAGCCTTTAACCTGTCAACTGAGCCATCAGGGAGATATTTCACTCGATATACCCATTTGTTTCCAACTACATTCGTACTACAGATCGGTGGCACCAGCGTCCACGTTGCATTTGCAACAAGGGCATTGTATTCTTTCTACATAGCAGACCTCCACTCCTTGGATTTTAGAGCTTGTGTAATGGATCTGGGTTCTATTGGATGTGTAGGAACTAGAGTTGTGGTGAGGTTAAGTTTCTTGTAGGGTTTGAAGATGTTGTTTTTGTAACGGGTTATCACTCCCTGTCGTGTAGGATTGGGCAACATGGTGGTGGAGATAGATGATGGTGTAGGATCAACAGAAGGCGTAGGGTTTAGACTGGGAGGTATGGCGACAGTAACAGGGTTTGAAGGAGCGGGTTTGGGCAATGTAGGGGCTGGATTAGTGGGCCTGGATATTGTGGTATTGGTTGGGCCGGTGGATACACGTGTTGGAGTATTCATCTGAAACTGAGATGTTGCGGGTTCATTTGAGAAGATGGTAAGCCCAAAGCTAGACCATTTATCTGAGACTCAGCACTTGGAGTTTGATTCTGCAGTGTGCATATTGCGGTAAGGCATTTCGTCTTCAACAAACTTCACATGCCGTGAGGTATAAATTTTCTGAGTGGACGGATCAAGACACTGGTATGCACTCTGAGTGGAGGAATATCCGATGAGAACACATGGTACAAACTTGGGAAGAAGTTTATGTGGATTATAAGGTTTTAACCAAGGAAAACATAAGCACCCAAAACTTTTCAATTTTGAGTAGTTGGGATGCTCATTTGTGAGTTTAAAGAACGGAGTGATCGACATTATGAATGGTAGGCGTGGGGAGACGATTTATGAGATAGGTGGCAGTAATCATAGCATGTGGCCAATGATCCAAAGGAATACCGGAATGTGTGAGCAAGGAAAGTGATGTTTTGACCACATGTCGATGCTTCCTTCCGGAGACTCCATTGTGTTCCGGATTGTGTGGAGGAGTTGTTAGGTGTGAGATCCCGAAGGAGCTCAAAAGAGGAGGAAGAGCAATGTACTCACCACCGTTGAATACAATACTTTGATTTTGTAGTCAAAATAATTTTCAACCAAAGTTTTGTATTTGATGAAAATGTCTTTAGTCTCGGATTTGCCAAGGAGCGAAGTTGCTGTAAATATATAGTAATGGAGTTTGTACCTTTCATGACAGACCTTAGACGATCCTTGACCTGTTTGACATGCCCTCTGGATGGATTTTCGTACGTGAGACACAACGTAGTCCAGACTCCCCTTTAAGTTGTCTCAGCAACGACAAAACTAGCGACTTCTGAAGATAGAGTTCCTAGAAGTGCTTCGTACACTAGTTTGTCCTACCGATTGTATGTCTGAAACGCCAGATTAGGGTTCGATGTGTTGTCAAGGGTTGCCGGAGGGATTTCGATTGTGCCGAGGACGTAATCCTGCAGATCGAATCCTTCTAGTTTGGCAACAACTGCTTGTTTCCAGTTGAAGTTATTTGTCAGAATAAGCTTGCAGATGTTTGTAAGCACCACCGCTATGAATGGTTTTGTTGGTTCGTATGGATTTGCTAAGGAAGAGGCAAATTCAGTCATGGTGATTGAAGTGATTAGTTTGAGTTGTTTTGTGTGGCGGATTACGGCTCCGATACCATATTAGAGTATATGATGACTCATACTTTGTATTGACAGATAATGGTGGTATTTATACACTGTGAGATAGATGAGAGAGATACAGATCATAACAATCTGGATCATAACAACTTAGTTGATAAGACTAAATCTATCTAATAGCCTCGACCGCGGACCACTGCCACCACGGGGGCGGTGACTCGGAAAAACAGGGTGTTACAACTACAACAACGAGAAATCGATTTTTACTAAAGTGTCAAAATGTTGTCTTCCCGATCAGATCGGCCGACCCAAACCCACAAATTGGCCGACTTGTCCTACCAATCGGCTGACATAGTCTCCTCATTTGAAAATATTTGACATATCTTCCAAAATGCATTTTGCTACGAGTCGAGCCATGTAACGTTAACAAATCGGTTGTCTTGCCCATACCAATTGACCAACTTATCCCTATTCCGCTTCCGGCTTGGAAGGTCAATCTTTTCTTACCCTTTTTTCTCTTTTTGTTTTGGGTTGTCTTTCAGCTCATTTGTTCGGATATTTTTATCTTTTTTTTTTTTTGAAATGTTACTTGTATTAAGATGAAGGAGATTTACAAGATATAGGGAGATGAAATTGAGCAGTACAAGGCTACAGGGCCATCATCATAAGAGAGAGAACAAGAGTGGTCTAGGGCAAGTGAATGTCTAGCATTCTAGCAGTGGCTAAGGTTTCAATGGATCGGTCCTTCCAATTATGTGAGAAGTGGAGCTTGATTGCGTTAATAGCCTCATTAGCGCAGCAAATGGCTCTGGTAAAGGCGTTATTGTGAACCATATTGTTCCTGGCCTTCCAAGTGAAATATATATAGGTAAGTATTGATGCATTGCGAATGCATTCAAGGAGATTAGTCCCAGGATTGTGCCTTGAATTTAGCCAAGGCCAAATGTTGTTGAGGTAAGGAGCTGGGTAAGGCATTCTTGTCCATCTGGACATGATGTCCAGCACAAGCGATGAGTAGTATGTCTCTGACCATAGCATCTTCAAATTTTAGACATTTTACAACTACCATAAGGCTAAACCGATAGAATCGGATTCCATAGGGGTCGGCTGATCGGTTCATTCAAGTCGGCCGACTTGCACCCTGTACGTAGATCAATCTTTCCACCTCTATTATTTCAATTTATATATTTTATATTTAATTTTATAACTAATAATTCAAATTATTACATTAATTTTTCTCTGAGTTGGATCCGAAACCTTTATTACAATCAGAACTTGTAATATGATTTTAGTACCGACTTAGTTTACTTTTAATAGGTTCCTCGCTATTCATTCTACTTGTCACCTTTAACCAAACAAGTGCTTGTTATTTTTATCGTGACACACGTTAAAAAAACGTTTTTTTTATCATTAGTATTATAGATATTTTATTACAAGCCGAAAAGAACATCGATTTTTACAAAAGTAACTACTAGAAAGTAGAAAGAATTCATAGTGTACGTTGAAAAATATCGATTTCTCAAAAAATATCAGACAAGGGTAAAGACAAATATATTTACAAGGCGGTATGTCACGGTGTTACAAGATCATCTTGTTATCACAAACTCATTATTATACTCTTAACGTTTATCACAGCTGACCATAGTTCACACATGGACCACATTATTCCATCTAAGTATTATAGTCCTCCCAAAAATATTAAATCTACAAAAAAAGAAGTAATAATCTATAAATATACCCAAAAATAATGTATAGCCTTGCACGTCAAGGTTAAACAACCCATCCAAATCTTAATCACATCCCAAAAATAACCTCCAAACCCTAATCCTAAAACGACCACCATGAGATATCAAGAACAAGATATCGGATTATGAAAATATTACATTCGCGTTTTTATATGAACAAAGTTATCTAAGTTGTCCTATGAAAGTGTCCTTTCGTAGGACAACTTAGAATAAATCGGACCCTTCAAGATTGTTAAGTGAACCGCAAAGCTAAACGGTAAACGAGTTTGATCAACCGGAATCTTGATCATGATTAAGAAACGAAAATGAACTCGATGAACAACTTTCCCACTTGCATGAATATGATATATATGTATTCCGGCGTTCTAGTTGGTGTGACAAAACTAGGGTTTCAAAAAGTTTGGAGCTAGGGTTTCCTTTTCAATCTTCTCCATTCATTAATAGTATAAACAACTAATTAGTAAATAGTTAATTGTGGTAGCACTTGCTGCTACATATGTTCTCTAATATTGTCTTCTTCCTCTTCTCTTTGAATGCATTTGTTTTCTTGTTTGCCTTATAAGACTCACGTGAATACCTCTTCATTAAGCCACTTGCTATTGTGTGCTTCTCTGATCACCAGGCCCCTCTATTTTGGTCCTCCTTTCTTCATACATAAGTACTACACAGTTTAATTTCATTGCCTCCTTCTTCTTCATCTTACACTTCTCTCCTGATTCATCTGTGTTTCGTACCCGGCCATGAGTACTTGTTCGCGTTTTTTGAATCTCCAACCTTCTTATACTATAGACTTAAATAAACAGCAGGAACAGCAGCTCTATGATCATGATCAAGTAGTACTTCATCACCATAACATGACACCACCGGTTAGCTTCTCGAGTTTAGAACCTCGTTGTTCTTCTTCTTCATCTTCTTCGTTCCCACCGATATTCTCCAATCCAGTTCAAGATCAAATAGGATACTTATACATGGGATCACAACTTCATCAATCAACATACCAACATGAGGTATGTTCATAAGTATTATTCGTACAAAAACTTGTATATAGTTCCTTTTTGTTTAGGGGTTCAAATCATTTTTCTTTGATGATCAAGGTTGAAAATTTTGGTTCATACGAAAGTGGGCTGTATGATCAGACAGCCTTAGAGATCAACAAGGATGTAAACGGTACCAACTTGAAATTCACTATTTGCAAGAAAGATGATCGGAATCTTGATGGCGGGAATGGTGGTGTAAGTGATAGCGGTGCCGAGATGAACGGCCCATCGGTCAAATGGATGCCCTTGAGAATAATGAAGAAGATTATGAGAGCTGAGGAGAATCAAAAGACCCAAGTTCCACCTGTACCGGTGAAACTCGAAACCCGTGATCTTATAAGCAAAACCCTAATCGGGAAATCTCATATTACTAGCAACAACAACGACAATAATACGATTAGGGTTTGTTCGGATTGCAACACCACAAAAACCCCTTTGTGGAGAAGTGGCCCCAAAGGCCCTAAGGTATAATCTTTCATTTTCTTATTCTATCTTTTTGCGCGTCTCATACCATGTATCATAAATATAGTACATATTGATATTTTATCATAAAATCAGTTGGCAATAGAAAGAGAAATACCCAATACACGGGAATAACAAGTTGTGTGATTAAATGCAGTCGCTTTGTAACGCGTGTGGGATCAGGCAAAGGAAAGCAAGAAGGGCAATGGCAGTAGCTACAAATGGTTCAATACTTCCAAGTAATATGTCGAGCTCAATGATGAGGACCGTAAACAGCCACAAGAAAGCCCCAAACAACAACAATGGATTCGGGACACAAAAGAGACGGTCCAAGGTTGTTAAGCCATCTCGCGATCATCACCATAGAAAGATTTGCTTTGAAGAATTCGCTTTGAACTTGAGCAAGAAGTTGTCCCTCCAACAGGTTTTCCCACAAGAAGAGAAAGAAGCCGCGATCCTACTCATGGCCTTATCTTGTGGCTTCGTCCATGGGTAGAGAATACGAGTATTTAATCACTCTAATAAAAAACAACAATGAATTCGAGCTTGTGCTCAGTATTCTTAGGTCGGATTTCGAATGCATGTTTTGTTGCAAGTTTGCATTGAGATGTATGTTTTAGCTATAGAATTAGGGTTCATGATTGTTGTCTTGATAATTTGATGAGAAATTCATGGTGAAGAAGATAGCCAAAGAAAAGAACAAAGTAAGATGGGTCAGTTGTTCATCTCCACCATGATTTTTTTGTTCTTTTTCACTTAAATATTTCAATAAATTTATTTGAACTTTTGCTTGGATCATTTGATGTCTATGATCGGTTTAATTGCGAGCACAGGGTCATATGTGTGTAATATTTTTGTCCCGGTTGTTGGATGATTTGATTTCATTCAAATAATATGTGGTTCATCGCCTCCTTTGAGAGGATAAGATTGTACTGTGAATATTTCACTTGTCAATCTGGTTCGACTTAAGTGGTTCTTAAATTTGATAATTAGGGCCAGAGAAGTTCTAAAATTAATCTTAGCATTATCTCAAGGTCAAAACCCTATATATAAAATACGAATTTCTGTTAATGATGCAAATATATAACAAAATGGATGTTTATGGGTGTATACAACTATTTTTTAGAATATGAATATTTTTTTAGTTTACAAAAATAATACCTAAAATCATTTAAAATATATATAAATATGTTAGTCATCGGCTTCTAGTAAGGTTAACAAAAATATACTATCCGACTAATCCGAATCAACTAACTTGAAGATTCGATCCAAAAAAATCTAAATCTAAATATATATGTTAATTAATTATTGAAAATTTCTCATGGTGCCCATAAATTTTTCTACTTTATGTTTGATAACCATTTGTTTTTGTAATTTCATGTGATGCCCATAAAATTATGATTAATTAATTTTCATAAGCATTATTTATTTTCCATTCAATTTCTCATTAGTTATTAGTTGAATCTTTGTAAATGATAAACTACAATTTTTTTCTTTTAATGTGGAGATATTGTTATCATCTTTTTTATTAAGGTAATCTAAGTTTTTTTATACATAATTTTTATCATTATAACTATAAAAATTTGTGGTTCTAAATGTGCCGGTTAAAATCTATATTCTTCACCAGAACTACGCACTTCGTGTGCGTAGTTGGGTGAAAATCAACTATGCATATAGGATGCGTAGTTGAAGTACAAAAAAAATTACACTACAACTACGCACCACATATGCGTAGTTGAAAAAAATCTCAAATAAGCACGCGAAGTGTGTAGTTGTGGTGAAGAATAAAGATTTTCACCGCTACATCTAACATTGACCTTTAAATTAAGTTACTCATAATCTCCTTAATGTTGTTAAGAATCTCATGAATATCATAAACCAACACAACAAACTCAAGTTAAAATCTTCACTAAACCTACACATTAATTAGATAGCCTTAATATGTTTTAAAAATAAGTTTTTTTAACTAAATTTATTGGGGGGGGGAAATTAGTCATGGTATTAAGGTCACTTGTTAGTGTAGGGAATTATGGAGTAATTTGGATCGTTGATTGACTTGATCTAACGGTGTAGATCTTTTCACCAATTACACAATATTATAAGAGGTACACAATATTATAAGAGGTGTGGTTGTGATTTTGTAATTTTAAAGGGTGCGGTGACAATTTTGTAATTTTAGGAAGATCAATGACATTTTTCCCAACGGACATTTTTTTTTTCCAAAGTTTTGTACAATTTATTTAAATTATTTGTTCTATTAGTTCAAACTACTTGTATGAGTTACTTATATTGTTTTATGAGAAAATATTGTAACAGTTATTTTGTTAGTTCAATTTTTACAAAATTTATATACCACCATTTAAATATCTTCGAACTAATAATACCCAAAATTTAAACTAATATTATAAAATTTAATTTTTTTTAATAATGCTTAACAAATATAACTTAAACCTGTTGTTCAGGTAAGACGCATTATTCCGGTAGGGCCGTGCGGTTGAACGTAGAGATGACACGTGTCCCAAAAAAAAATTTCCAAAAACGAGCGAAAGTAATAGTTCAAAACTTATTAAGGAATAGACCAAGATCCCTAGGAGACACTGGAATTAGGAAAGCAGAAGATATGAATAAAGCATTACAAATGAAACTTTTGTGGAAAATCATGGCACACCCTAATAATATATGGGTTAAAATTGTTGAAGAAAAATATCTTAAAGGCTCATGCCTTTGGAACTACCAATGTAGAGCAAATGCATCATGACAATGGAAGAAACTAGTAAAAGTAAGAGAAGATTTCGACAAAGGGCTTAGATGGCGAGTAGGAGATGGAAAAACGGTGAGATTTTGGAAGGATAGATGGATCAACGACAAACGTCTCCTAGATATAGTGAGTAATAAGGAATTGATAAATCAAAACGAAAGTACATCATCGTACATCACAAACAAAAGATGGAATCATCAATTGATTAATCGACTAAACAATATATTGTCTACTAAGGATAGATTGTATTGGGCAAAGAATAATGAAGGATGGTATTCGACCAAATCGGCTATGAAAATGATTCAAAAATGAAAGGTGGGGGTTACCATGGACAAAACTTGGATATGGAAAATTGACGTAATGCCTAAATAAAAAAGTTTCTATAGAAACTAACACTAGATGATCTACCAACGAAACAAAATCTTGATAGGCAAAAAATTCCGGTTGTGATGAATTGTGAATTTTGTAATCACCATACAGAAAGTGCTAAACACTTGTTTTTTCAGTGTCCATACATGGTAACATCAATCGATCATCCAAAAACATCATCCATTTTACGGAACTATGACATTGACAATGGGAGCATTGTAGAGGTCCTTTCTGACCTTAAAGGAACAATAACTCCTTCTGAGTTGAGATACCTTGCCGTCATTTGGAGGAACATTTGGATGGTGAGGAATCAATTCATCTTCAATAAAACAACGATTCCACAAACCTTAAAACAATAGCTCTTAATCAGATCGCTGAATGGGAGCAAGCAAACAAAAACGAGATCAACAACCAAACAAAAATTAAAAAGCAAAGAAGAAAAACTAAAAACATAAAATGGAAACGACTAGAAGACGGATTTATCAAGCTTAACTTTGACGCCTCGAAAAGTTCTGCGAACCAATTCTCTTTTGGTTACATTATTAGAAATTATTGTGTCGTTCCTATTGCTACAAGAAGCGGTAGATGCAATGCTGAATCTGTGCTAGAAGCAAAAACGTTTGCTCTTCGGGAGGGCCTACAAAAGGCCAAGGGGCTAGGAGTTTTATCAATCGAGATCGAAGGAGATAGTTTAATGCTTATCAATGCGATCAATCGAATATGGAAACCTCCATGGGAGTTGGACATGATCGTCACCGATATTACTAACATGATTTCAGGTTTTTTCAACTCCTTAGCACAACATATTTACAAGAAAATCAATACGGTCACGGACAAGATTGTCATGCATGGACACAACATCGCGCTGGATGTCAATGCTATTCCTGAAGATGTTCAAGACCTCATCCGCAAGGATGCTTTAGGTCGATCGGTTTCTAGAAACTGATCTATCTAATTCTCTTACCTTTGTATAAAAAAAAAAGGAATAGTTCATAACTTATAAAAGGATAGTTCATGAATTATAATAGAATAGTTCATAATGTAAAATTTATAAAGGAATGAAAGTAATAGTTCAAAACTTATTAAGGGATAGTTCATAACTTATAAAAGGATAGTTCATGAATTGTAATAGAATAGTTCATAGTGTAAAATTTATAAAGGATAGTGCATAACTTATAAAATGATAGTTCATGAATTACAATTGAATAGTTCATAACATATAAATGATTAATTTATAAATAATTTGATATAATATATTAAAAAGTAATAGTTCATGAATTATATGGTAATAGTTCAATGTTTATAAGAGAATGGTGCAGAAATTATAACATGGTAGTTCAAAAAAAATTCATTCAATTTTGGAAAAATAAAAAATAAAAAATTTTGGTACACGTGTCAGCTCTACGTTCAGCCGCACCCTCATACCCTAATAAATGAACCGTACCTGAACAGTTACCACAAATTATAACTATCTAATTAATGTGGGTTTTACTTAAGATTTTAAGTTTAGTTTGTTGGGTTGGTTTTTTATGTTTACAAGAAGGTTAATATGGAGAGTATGGGTAACTTAATTTAAATACTTATAATAATAATAATATAAAAAAATTACAAATTTAGGTTACCTTAATAAAAAATATGATCATCATATCTCCATAGTAATTAGTTTTTGGCTTAATTATTGATAAATAGACTTAATTTTATAACTTAATACACTAGGGAGATCATGAGTAACTTAGTTTAGATTGTAATAACTAATGAGAAATTGGATGAAAAATAAATGAATGGTTATGGAAAATAATTAATCAAAATTTTTGGGCACCACATGGAATTACAAAAATAAATGGTTACTAAACAAAAAGTGCAGAACCTCATGGACACCATGAGGAATTTTCCTTAATTATTTGAAAGGGATCTAAGAGGTTTTTTTAATCACCGTTTCGGATACAAATCAGGTTTTTGAGAAAATTTTTGAATCGGATATATCCAACTGAGCCGATATTAATTACTCGGATATCCGTGCCGGGTGTCCAATCTATTTGGATCGGACATTCACTATGCCTAAAAGTGTATGATATCCAGATATTTCTGGATCGGATCGGATTTGTATCCAACTTATATAAAGTTATAATATATCCGGGATTTCGGATCAATGCGGTTGCACTCCCTGCCTTCTAGTGATCGGCTAAATTTTAACCTTAATTCTTAAAGGTGTCTAGCTTGTAGAAAGACTAGAAAATTTGGCTTTAACAAAAGTATAATTTTCAGTCCGATGACATTTAAGATAAAAAATAAATAAGTAAGAAGAACACATTATGTGTTAAAAGACCTCTAATCAAATACACTGTTTGATTGATTGGGAATCATTCCGTTAGAACTCGTTTGAAAAAAACTTAATGGGCTCATATTTCTATTACATAATTATTTAAAAAAAAAAACTTAATTGTTTGATAAAATGGTTAAGCTATTACATAATTATTTTTTAAAAAAAAATCTAAAATGGAATTTATTTATTTATTTTTATATCTAGAGTTTCATACACATTCAGCATGTATAATTTATTTCCATGTTTTGTGAGTAAAGAATACAAGTGTGAATGACAGCCCAAACATAATGGGCTCATAATTCTCAACCTTAGCCCAGCTTTTATGTATTGTAAAAAAAAAAAATATATTTTTTCCTGATAGTACCTCGGTGGTTTCGAATTTGTTTAAATTTTGTCCAAATTTTTTTTATAATTCAAATGGTACCTTACGCTTTATATATTTTTGGATTTTATTCAGTTTCACTAAAATCGTCAAATATACTTTTTTTCAATTAAAATACTGGAAAAATAGAAAAAATAATAACAAATTAAAATAAAAGACAAAAAATAACATATAAAAACTTTATTAGTGATGTAAGACTTACTAATAACGCCCTAATTTTTAGTAAACTGAGACGTCACTAGGGTTGATTCACACATTGGAATCATCAGTGATTAGCTTGACAACAACAACATCAATCGGACCATCCAATAAGGACACAACAAATATAAGAAAAACATCCAACCTGATTATCAATAAAAAGGCGGAGAAGTATTAGTGTATGCAGACAACCTAACTAAACCAAGAATCACAATAACATTGAAGAAGGTTCAACAAAAAAAAAGTAGTATAAACAAATAAAACAAAAGTCTACTCAAGAGTCTATCAAGCATAAATATCCGAGTTCCTAAGGCACTCGGAAATTCGGTTTAACACCATCGAGCTGCAAGGTAACCACGGTAACATACCTGACATCAAGATAAGAACCTAACAACAAAATCGGGATGAACCCGTTAGTTAACGTTTCCAAACTAGGGTCAAGTCCTAAAAACGGAATAAGCATGAGTAGATAATGTAGGGAGAACAAAAGTAAATAAAATTGTAAAAATACAAAAAAATAAACATGTTCATGAATTAAACACATGACTACATTACTACATAGCACCCCTCTAAGATAGAGCATATAGCCTACAAACACCATTAAAAACAATTCTCTAGCAAATATTCAGAATAAAACAACGCTAAACCGGAATGATAATGCTGGCAAATAAGAGAAATGCATTATGATGCAATGTACATTATGACCATGGTATGCTTATGGTTCCGTAGAATATTTTTTACCATTGTTTGCACCACCAATTTATCAAATCACTTTCTCAAATCAAACATTTAATCATTCTTTTGTCATAATTAATATTTGATTAGTGGATAATTGATTTTTATCTGTACAGAATATGTATGTCTAATTGTATACAAGTATAAAAAAAAAATTCTACGGACCATTATTATCGTTTATTACTATTATTAACTTAATCCATGCAATAATTCGATTCGATCGAATATCGGCTTTATTTTTTGAAATTGATTAATTATAACGTTTAATTAAAATAAAATTAAAATTTTGAAATTAGTAGAAAATTCAAAATAACACGAAAAATTTAAAAGTTCAAGTTATAACGTCAAGCGTTTCGGCATCTATCCAAATTCAATCTGAAGATGGGTTTCACGGGAATTTGTTGAACTCGGTCGAATTGACGAGTAACCCTGATGATTTGGCTTGATGAACAAGCCTAATTGAATTGTACCCTTATACATTGATATGAGTTTCAATGCAATTAAGTCGTAGGGGAACCATACGGGCATAAGGCCTCATTCACGTCGAAACCCTCAATTTGTGCTTTATAACGACGCATGCGGTTTTCTAAAATCCGCAACGTCTTATCTGCCTCGAAGTGGGTCCAATAAGTATGTCTTGATCCAGAAAGTCCTTCAACTCTTACTTAAAAACACGAAAAATGCATAAAAATTCAATGTTGCACGTGAATGTATAAAATTTTATGATTAAAGTGAAAGAAAATATAAATTTAATTACAATAAGCTATAAATAAATAGTTTAATCATGGAGAGATGACATATAAATAGTTTAATCATGAAGAGATGATAAAGAAACTCAACTAGATGAATATGCCTATATGTAGTGCATTTTTCCTTATAATTTCCGTCAATTTTTTACAACTGAAATGCACGTCAAATTGTTCAATATCGTACGTTCTTAACTCTTCTTTCATGCAAGTCATACAAGTCATAACTTCAAATGTTTAGAATCCTTCGTCATATCTTGATTATTCAATATATCATTTTTTCCAAAAAAAAGTCACACAGTGTAACAGTCAAAAATCAAATATGGCCTAATCGGGAATTTTAGGAAGTTAAACGGGTTTAACGGAATTAAAACTGTCTTAACAAGAGATCGATACCTAGATGATAAACCCGGGGTTATTTGGAGCATTTGGGAGCTTCAATTAATAAAAATGCAGTTGAGAGAAATGATCAGGACATCGGACATGTCCTAGATATGAAAAAACATGAAAAGACAAAACGGCTAAAAGAGTCGCTATTTCGTTTCTTAGCGGCTAAGAAAGACGGCTTAGGAATACGCGTTTTTCGAAACAATTGCGGAATAATTATCAATTCAATATTCCAGATTTACTATTCCAATTTCGAGAAGTTTGGAGAAGGGGGCTTAAACCGCTTTCGGATCGGTAAAAGGATAATTATCGTCTTCGCTATAAATAGCTGAAATATCGTTTATTAATTCATTTTCTTTCACGTTTCCTCGTAAAAGCTCTGATTTCTCTCAATCTTCAAACTCAGATCTACTCTTCGTTTCTAATCCGATTTCATATCCGTTTGAGTTTTTGGATTCCTCTCTTCATTCTCTTCATTTTGGTACCGAGTTTCTGCATTTTCGAGCAAGGGAAGGTCTGGTCGAGCATATATGATACTAGGGAGGTTCCGTCGCTCAGATTCCGGTGAATTTGATGGTGTCCGAGCGTAGCCTGCGTCGTTGTGATTCCGAATCTTCTTTCGGATCGTCAATCGGGTTAGTAACGAATAAGTTATGAATTTATTCGTTTTTCGTATTGTGATTTTGCCTAAATTGACCTTAGACTTGTCAAAATGGATAATTGGAAATTCCATTATGCCCGTTACATTATTCTGGTGATTATGGGCTGTTTGTTTGATAAGATTTGATGACAGGCGGGTTTAAAAATTGCCTGCGGGCAAAACGTTGTTATGGCGAAATTTAATTAATTAATTAAAGGTTAATTAATTAAATTGGGATTATACAGGAGGATATAAGTTAATTAAATTCAAAGGAATGAATTTAACTTGTGTTTGAAGCGAGAAGTTTAATACGAGGAATATGATATCTCAACAGGTGTTGTTGAAGGTTTTGGTTAACTATATCTTAGTCTTTGTGAGCGTATCCAAGCACGATAAAGGAGGATAGTCCGAGTGGGAAACAAACTCAATAGTTGGTTTGCGAGGTTTTATTGTTCTTACCTGCGAGGTAAGTGTATATGAATTACACTTGCTTAATATATGTTATGTATTTAATATGCTATGATTTTATGCATGCTTGTGTGTATATATCTGTTTGTTATGGTTGTATGCATGAATATATGTATATGAGTAAGACGACGATGATGATGAATTGATATTCTTTATGAAAGCATGCATGAGGTACATGAGATGATAATGGAAAGAATGTGATGAAAGAATATGATGAAAGCATGAATTTGAGTTATGATATGAAAGTGATAATATAGGATGATAATTGATTAATTAGCCCAACTGGGTCCCGCACGGGTTTCCGGGGGACGAGGTCTCTACCTGATCTACAGGGAGCCTCAAGATAAGAAAACAGCCAGGGGTCGCTACCTGATCTACAGGGGGCCTCAAGATAAGAAAACAGTCAGGGGTCGCTACCTGATCTACAGGGGGCCTCAAGATAAGAAAAATAGTCCAAGATCGCGACCTGATCTACAGGGGGTCTTAGGACAAGATGGCCGAGGTCGCTACCTGATCTATAGGGGGCCGAGGACGCTATCGGGTTGGCCAACCGAAAGAAAAAAAAAAAGAAAGAAAGAAAGAAATACGAAAGCAATGAGAAAATATATCGTACGATCAGTTGGGGCTAGTTAGTTAATTATCACCTATGCATCGATGAAATCGAGTCTAGCATGCTATCTGTTATGTTATGATTGTTTATATGTGTTGAGATGATATGAGATGTTTATATGAGATGATATGTTTATATGTGATGTGTGATAACATGCTTGAATGTTTATGTGAAATGTGATGTGAATGGTTGTGGAATTATATGTGAATGTGGATATGTATGCATTGATCGACTTTGGAATGTGAGGAAGGGTATAGAGTGTCCTTTGGGGACGGGATATTAGATACTTATATATATTGGGACAATGCGATTTGTATACCCTTACTGAGCGTGTGGCTCATTGTTGTTATATCCACATATTTTTTTTCAGCTACTCAGACTCGGCCTGATCAAGACAAGGACGTTGGACCCAACACCTGGATTTGAGATCATATCAGGTGGACTGTTATGGGATGCTACCGCCTAGGATGTTTTGCATGGTTTTAAAACAGTTGTGTTTTGGTTAAACGGAGTTTATGACGTATGTTAGTATGTATATATGTGGTGAATATGGTTGTAAGATAAAGTTTTAAAAATTTACGTTTTCCGCTTTTCCGCTTATTGTTTTAAACAGGATTAATTAATTGGTAATCAACTAGAAATGAAATAGGTGTCACACACAGTATATTTTAAGAATAAATAATACTAATTATTAATCTTGATCATTCATAATAATTATTAATAATTATTAATAACTATTTGTAAATACTTACCATTATAATAACAACAATAGTAACTAATAATTACTTATTATTATTATAATAACTAATACTAATTATTTAATGAAATAATTTGGTTACTAGGCTTTTTTTAATTTTGTGTTTAGTAAATGTACCTTTGAGAGAAGAGTGTGTAGACTTTGAGAATAAATACAAATGGTTGGGTATATTTACTTAATTGAAACATTAAAAAGTTAGTTATGTACTACTATATTTTTTTAAAAAGGCCTAATTATCAAAATTATCCACTATTAATCTTAATTATTAATGTTATTTCAAATTAAGGGAATGCAAATAATACTTTTTACAAATTCTCAACGTAACTTCCCCTATTATTAAGTTATCGTGATTCACTTTTCCCTTGTATAAAATTAGAATTGCATACTCGGTACAAATAAAAACTACTAATCCACTAATCAAATACTCCCTCTGTCTGAAAATATTTGACGTTTGAAAATAAACACACAATTTAAGAAATTAAAATCATACCTAAAATGCCCCTAATTATTTGCATTTATGGGACCCACAAACATTTTTCACAAAATCTCTTTCCTCCTGCTATTACGTGAGATGAAGGAATGGAATTTCTCTTCCCTAAATAAAGGAGGGGCACAATAGGAAATTAAGAGGAAAAAAATATAGAACGACAATTAATTTCAAACTTCCTTATCTTTCTTTAACGTCAAACTAGTTTAGTGCCCGCACCTTGTGCGGGATTGTCTAAATAAATATTATATTTTCACTTTCATGCATCATATATATGATATCAATTTAACGTAAAAATTATTTTTATTAATTAATATAACTAACATATGAGGATTAATTTTTTTAAAATAAATGAAAGAACATAATTAAAATCATATTACAAATATTATTATTCGAGTATTACATTTATACCTTAATATATTATCACTTTTAGTTAGATTTAGATAGAGGAGCAAAATTTGATTTAGTTTTTAGATTAAACAAATGTGTCAAATCTTGTTTAAAGATTTGCGTTAGATTTTCTCAACAAATCGAGTTACAGTTTGTTAATTTTGATTGGTAGATAGGTAGATTTATTTTTTTTTAATTATATATTTTAATAAAATTGACGTGGCATGATGACTGTTTACAAATTATAATAAAAAAATTTTCTTATAAAATAATTAATGGCAAATCTGTAAATACATTGTGGCAAATCTGTAAATAAATTGGAAAAAAGCTGACGTGGACGACCTTAGAGATTGACACGTGGACAAAATGGGTGCTGCTTTAGTAATATATATAGATATTTCCAGACAGAGGGAGTACTAATTATGATAAAGAATTAATTAAATATTTAATTTGACAAATTGATTTGACAAATTGGGGTGCATAGTACCACCCAAATCCCCTCAATCAAATCAAACAATCAAACTTTTTATTCAAATCAATCAAGTAATCAATTGATTACTATTTTTCAATTAAAATTTATCTTTATAATTGTGAGGTGTTTTATAGTACATAGAACTTCCGCTCCTTCGAAAATGATACAGATTTTTGGTTCAAGTTGTTCTGATGAACCAAATTTGAGTCAAAATCTGTAATGTTATAATTTATAATTAATTTTACCGCTAAATTTCGGATGACTAGTATAACTTGTAATAAAAAAAAGGAAATTAAAATAACACAACTCGTTTGAAAATGATATTATAATTCGAAAAAACAAAAAATCGCATAAATTGCGCTAATAACGAAAGTTCGTTGAACCCCTTTGTCATTTTTGGGTCGCTCCCCACGATAGGGTCATACTTTTTGCGGGCACCTAGGGCAAGAACATGTTGTATAAATGTTGGATGTCGGGATTTCTAAATAGCCTTATAAATTTTGTAATGTTGGATGTCCCGTCGGGATTTCTAAATAGCCTTATAAATTTTGTAAATGTCCACTTCCACCTATTCTTGAATATTGAATATCACACATAACGAAAGTGTGTAGGAAATAGACGTCCAATATGCAATAAGAAAAATTTTGGGACCTTCGTGGTGAACATAATCGACTCGTACCTTAATTATAGTTCGATGAATTTATTCCGAAAACATATTTATTACAACAATAAGGTGAAGTATACAATTCATTTAAAATTTTTCTCTAATTATATTTATTACTAATTAACTTTAACATCGTAAAACTCATAAACACGAAAGGTGAAACTCGTAATATCTATCCCAAACCTCCTAAAACCAATAATTAAAATCTAATTTGTAAAAAGAAAAAAAATTGAAACCTAATTGCACATTTGGTGCTTTAAAACTAAAAGAAATTAAAATTAAAAAAAAAGAAGAAGAAACCTAATTGCATCTTCCGTGCGTTAAATTTAATAAATAAAAAATTAAATTAATAACGCATTACAGATGCGTTAATAAGTCGGCATACAATGTAATCGTAACTTGGTGCGATAATCCTAAGAATTCAGCAAAATAATCGTAACTTGGTGCGATAATCCTAATTTAGGGTGGACAATAGGTGGAACCAATTCGCCCCAAATTAAATACATAAACAAGCTCAACAATTTCCAAATAAACAATTCAATATCCAAACAATCAACCGGTAAAAGGGACAATAGGCTGTCGGTGGAGTAGGGTAGTCGCCGGTGACGGAACTGGTGGTAGCAGTGGCGTAAAACGGCTGCAGTAGGCGGCGTTACTTGGCGAGGCGGGGGGTCAGCACCGACGGCGAGACTGGAGGTAAGAACTGCGGACTCTAGCGGCAGAGCGGAACAGCGGCGACGAAGACCCCGGTGGTGTCTTTCTTCGCGAGCGGCTGGACTGGAGGTGACGGCCAAAGCCCGAGCGGCGGGACTGGAGGAGCGGAGTGGTGGCCGACGACCGAAGTGCCCTTAGCGGCGGTGTTGGAAGGCTGGACAGAGATCGCCGGAAGAGAAAGAGTTCAGAGAAGGGAAGAAAAACGGAATGAGGGTTTCGGGAAAGGAAAGTGAGGTATGAGAGGTGAGGGTTAGGGTTAAGAGGTGAGGTTGATCCGGTTTTACGTAACCTTTACGGAGTCGGATTTTACGGAAATGCTGATCCGTCCGATAAATAAAATAAGATGAAATGCGATTTCACAATATATAATATTAAGATACACTTCCTAAAAGCAAATATAAAAGGGTCAAAATCTTTTTAAAAACTTAAAAAGAAAGTTCATAATATAAATAATTAGAAAATAATAAAATAAAAAACTAGAGCCGACTCCATAACCTTGGAATTAATCGTCATGAGAATACTCTGAGAAGGTAGAACTACCAATCCGACGCTGATATCGGTCGCCATTTGGAACACGAGCGTCATGACCGTAAATATTATAAACATGCATGTATGTGTTGTACTGGTTATAGGTGTTGCCTTCCGACGCTTTGCTCCTCCTGTCCAACGACGCTACATTACTAGCTCGTGACAACGGAAAATACAGTTCACCGGAATCTTGATATTGATAAGAGTTTGGTCTATAACCATATCCAGACCCGTTATAGGAGTCGTCGTACAAACTGAAAACATCATATGGGCTTTCTGAACCTTGAACTCTGCCATCTTGCTCATTTTCATTCTCCTGACCTCGGATTTGGTTTCCGACATTTTGACGTTGAGATGACTTTGTTTTTTCTGAGGAAACAAATATGCTCTAGTTTGAATAAAGATTTGCGTTTAAAAGGATGAATAGAAATTTGTGACATTTTGACATACCTTTTGGCTTGGATAGTTTGCACCCCATTACTGCTAAATGCTCTCTTTTTTGTATATTCTAAAATCGTTAATGTAAATTGGTTCATGTATTTATAAGATAATAGGCTCTATGTTTTTTCCAAATTTAAATTACTGACATTTACTTATGGAAAATTTAAGTATTTTCTTATTTATGGATTATTCCTTCCTTTTATTTAAGATTGAGGGAATATATTATATTTAATGTCCCTTTTTACATTTTCGTAATTCTAAAATGGTAGCAGTATTTTTTTTTATTATTGTATAAAAATAATACGGTGTGTAATATTAGAAATAACAAGTACATATTATACTATATCAGATTGTTAGTTTGTAATTTCCAAAACGATTATATTCCATGTTTAAAAGTTGATAAAAATATGGAAACAAAATAATATTTTAACTTAAAATAAAAAGACTTCTTAAATTATATTTTAAAAATAATAGTGGCACAAAAATAAAATATACTCTTTTTTTATTTTTCATTTACAATTGGGCTGGAAAAGGAAATTGACTAATTATGAGTAAATTATAATATTTTATTTTTCTTTTTAACCATTAATTGTTGATCCTATATATATATATATTTAGTAGAGATATTTCAGCTATTATAACGATCTCTTATGAATAGTGAAATCATTACCCTCCTTTTTGAAGGAAATTACAAAAAAACCTTTCGCCTGCTCTGGTGCCTGGTGGTTTTGATGGTTTATTACCCATGCCCCTCAGCATCCCCTTGCCTCTTTGTTCTCCGCCGAAAGAAAGCTCGAAAACCCCTGATCACGTTTACCTCCTCCATCTCTCTGTTATAGCTGTAGCCTAATACTCAATAGTTTTCAACAGCTTCTTCCTCTACCCACCCGATTATGGCTGCCTTCCTCGCTTTCTTACTCACATGGTCTTTCCTATATTTATATGGTTTCTCCAACCGCACAAGGTCCGAAATTGCTGATTGATCGTTGATTTTAGGTCTCCGAACATGATATTTTGTCGCTCGACTATAACAGGTATCGAATTGTTGTTTTGTACTTTGAGCATTATTGAAACTCTAAGCCGAAATTTGAAATACCTTTCATTGTAGTAAGGTTTGATGTGTTTCATGATTCTTAGAGTTTGGAATGTTCAACCATCATTAAATTGAAGCTTGTATGAATGATTTAAAATGCAGTCCATGTGTTTGAGAGAATGCCTAATTGAAGGAAGGGGAAACAGTAAGCAAAATTTATCTTTCGTCCCTATTTTTGAAGCCAAGCCTAGCGATTCATGGTGTATGACAATTAGGTTTCTTATTCCATGCCCAAGTCCAAGAACATACAAAGACATTGTGTGGGTTGTTGTTGCCGCCTTGTAGTACAATCTACTCCATTGGACTAAGCCTTCTTCATGTGCTACAAACCCAATTTCTGCTTGATTTTAGGATAAAAGAAATTTTCATTACTGTTATGCATGTGATGGCTGTCTGATTACGATTTTAAATTTTCAACTGGAGCCCTCTTCCAATTTGAGAACAACGTAGTACATGCTAGACTTAGGGCCTTTTAGATACAACTATTTTAGTCTTCCATTTAATTGATTTTAATGAATGAACTAGGAGTAGGGGTGATTACTTTTTCTCTACATATGTAGTTGGTGTTGTCCTTAGTAGTATAAAGTTTGAGACCACCTGCTTGAATACTCTATAGCAATCTATGATGTTTAGATTTGCTCTTTTATGCATCTAAGTTTAGTTTCAGGCTGTAATTTTGTACCTCTCTGTAACTCAAAGCAGTTATTTCTTTTTTCCAAGAATTATCTTCTATTTGGTGATAGTTAGCTAATTGTCACTGAACAATCTAAGGTGACCTTGTTTTCTCTACCTACTTAGTAGTTATTGGACTTAAAAACACTCTTTCACCACTCATGGTTTGGTTCACAATATGTTTTTCCTAGGGTGGAATACCAAGCCAAGCTTTGCATCAGCGGTGCCTCGTCATTCAAGTATCTTCTTGCTAGACTACCTTCTTGAGTACATTCTGTTTACTACCGAGATGAAATAGGAAACATCTCACCATCACATTTACGTGGTGATTCAAGAAAGGTTCGTTATTCTTAAGTGTAGGAATGCATATTTATTTATTCCATTTGCTTTAGCTAAACATAATTTTTGAATTTTTTTAAAACGATCTTCTAATTAGTAAGGGGCTGAAATAGGAAAGGGAAGTTCAGAATTAATCGATACTCAACAGTGTGATCTTATTTGTCCCCTAAATGACAGCCATGCCTTTCCTTGTTGTGTAACCACCACTTTCTCTGAATTGCATTACAATTTTCCACTGAAGTGAAAAACTTTTATTATAAATTAGGGAATATTGTACTGGAAAATTTTTGTATAAAATTGGAAGATTACGAACCAACTCATAGTATTGATAAAAACAAATATTGAAATGGTTGCCTGTTACCGTGCAAGTCATTTTCTTTATAACGGTTTTAAATATTATTGATTATGTATCTATCCTCATCCAGTTAAAATTAAATGAGGCAAAGAATTTGAGCGTCTAATTTATTAGCCTGAGTCTCCAGTAGACAGTCAGCTGGTACAAGAATAGAAATTAACTTCATGCCTCTACTGTCAATTTGGTGGACGTCGGAGCTTGAATTTGAGCCACGCTATCCACTGTTTGGAGGTTGGAAATCAACATTTGTCATTGGATATGGATTACCATTGCAAGCCTTAGTTTTTTACTCAACCGATGGAAAACGCTATCTCAACTTTACTTTTGGATGCCCCTTTATAGACACTGTTGTGGACAACCTAATAGTTAAGGTATTTCGTGATAACTAGATTGTGGAGAATCATTTCTTTTGATGCATGAAGTTTTTCTCTTCTTAATCCTTTCTTTTGGATTTCTATTTCACTTATATTTCTTTTATTCTGTAGGAGAGACAAGGTTTGGAGACTAAATATTTGCCTCATATTTATTGCGGAGTGTTAAACACTTTTTCATTTCGGGTAGCGTTGCCACTTGCCAGATGGATCTAAAGCCCCTTCTCTTGTGGTTCCACTTGACGTAGACCAACATTTGGAGGTACTTGGCTTTCTATATGCAGTTTTGTAAAGTTTGGATTATTTATCTTTCAGTGGATGTAAATAGAATAATATAGCACTACTTTTTCTTCTTTATTTTCTTTTCAGCTATTTACAGTTCTCTGGTTTTTATAATGCATCACTAGAATGATATCTTTGGGTCTACTACTGCTTATAGATGCAGAGCATCTGGGTTTTATTAAATCTAAAAACATAATTCATGTTGATTTTTACAGACGATCCATACCTTGCCATAGTTGGTAAGACTGCTGTGGTTCTGCAGAAGAGGAATACAGTGCCTGTACACAATCAACCTTTCCAGGTAATTCATTAATGAACAATCTACTTTGAAATCTGGCAAAATAGAATAACTTTTTGAACTGAAGTGTAAGAAAGAAAGGTGAAAACAAGATTTTGGACTATCTTCAGAAATCTAGCTTGGTGCTTGCAAGGCATCCAAACCTCGTGTTGTACAGATCTGTTGTGGTGTGTTGGACTTTCTTGACGAGTTATGGCTTCCTAGATTTACTTTTGACATGGGGTTTGATTTTATCTAATTGTACTGATAATTTTGTTGTTTAGCTGATTGATTAACTGATCAAGTGATGAAGTTTTTTTATTGTTAGGAGAGACATCACTCTTCCGCACCTTCACAATCATTGGCCATACAAAACATGTGGCGATATTGGATTTTTCAACCCTTTTTTAAGTAGCCATTTCATCGGGACTCTTTGAAGTTGATGACACTGCTCTCTTTTTCTTGACCTAAGAGTATCACTACAAATTGAGAGCCTATTTCCACATCCCATGCTCATAAACACATTCCCATGTCAGCTTTAGGCCATGTAAATTTGGGAATATGTACAACCTTTTTTAAGTAGCCTTTTAAAGAGCTGAGATTATATTTTATGCAAGTAATTAAGATAATGTAAATCTAAGTACCATTTAATATTACATCTTTGATTCAACCTCTAATGTTCTAAAAAAGGTATAAATATTACATAATGAAGTAAGTTTCTTACAAGATGACAACCTCAGCGCACTTACAAGATTGTCTTGAATTACTGTTAGAACACCAACAGGCCCAACACGAACATAAATTGTCTATAACTCTTGCCTATTATGCACACCTCCATCAGTTCACGTCCTCAGCCAAGTTTTGGTTTCTTCAATTGCTTATTTTTCTTTTTATCATTAACTCCAATCTTCTTCTTGTTCCCAGGTTTCTTAACAACATGTTGAGTCATCCGCAAACGTTGTTGTACGGCCTTCCCTCTTTCAATCTGCATAATAGCTCAATAGTTAAGTTCTTGGAGGCTTGATGACTATGTGGAGAAGACAAAGGAGCAGAATTTAAATTGGATGCCTGAATAATGTAGCTAACAAAATTAGCTTTATCAGTTTAAGGCTACGGTTCTCCATGAATCCCGGTGGTACTTGAGCGATTATTTAGTTGTTTGCTGAATTTTCAACTTGTTGCTAAACTCTCACCTGTCTATTATTTATGTTTTGTTGTTTTTTGCCCACGGTTGTTGTCCTTCCCTGTTGCTTGTTGTTGCTTACAATAGTTTTCTAAATTCCGGTTTTAGTGATGAATTATACTACACACTTGTTGCTCTTTAAAATTTATGTGTTGATGGTTACAATTTTCACATCCACACACTTGCTACTTCAGCTTTTGTCCTTTTCCCAGTTAACTGCATCTTAAAATAGTCATCTAACATGTTCAATGTAGGTTTGTACTGCTTTATAATTCACTAGCAAATCATATATACAACAAACAATCAATGTATTAAAAATATACAATTTACTAGCTTGCACGTGCGAAGCGCGTGCAAGGCCACTAGTAAGATAAAAGTCCGAAGGAATGTTTAACTACTATAAAGAAAAAAGAATTTAACTCGTGAATAAGTGGAGTTGGTATTTATTACTCCCTCCGTGTCATTTTAATTAAAAAGGAAATAAGAAGAAATAATTTTTATTTTTCATATATTTTAAAATAACTTATAAAAATAATAATATTAATTTTATTTTTTAAGTAAAATAGTTGTATAATTTTATATTTTTAAAAAAATTGACATTAAATGTATTTCTATGAACAGTTATTTTAGAAAATATATATATTTCACATTAGATAGTCAAATTTGAAATAAAACGAAAAATTTAGTATTTTTTACATTTTACGGCAAAGAAAGGTCTAGAAATTTTCAGAAAAAAAAACTATAAAAATTAGGGGTGGGCATGGGACGGGACGGGACAGGGGTCGTTCCGCGTCCCGTCCCGCAAGTTATTTGCGAGACGGGCCGGTATGGGATTTACGACTTTTTTTTTTTCGTCCCGCGCGGGCCTTGTTTCATGTGGGACGGAACGGGACAAATCCCGCGTAAATTATGCACCGATTATATTCAATATGTATGATTGTTTTCTCTCATGTTTAAAGACACAAATGATCGGGAAAAAACTCGATACCTAATTATCGATTCATGACGCCTATATTAGTAGTTGATACATTGAAAACAAATTCAAGTTACATCAAAGTGTCTCACTAATTCATATTCAAAACATAACAACAAATAATTTACAAAAAATTACATTTATTTAACTACCGATTAGAATTGTGCGAATCCACAAATCAAAGGGCGATGGAACGGAACAGAGTAAGGCGGCGAACGGAATAAATCAAGGGAGAGCAGAACCTCTAGTATTTTAGATTCAACCAAATGAGTCGTAAAGAATGAGTAAATGACGGATGAAAAATTATCGAACTAATAATTTTGAAAATATAAAATATTTTTTAAAAATTATAATATATGTATGATATTTATCTATATAATATATATAAAAATATAAAAATATTATTTATACATAAATGCGGAATGGGACGGGATTAACCGGGATGGGAAGTCTCTGTCCCGCGTTCCATCCCGCAAATTTTTCGCGAGACGGGACAAGATACATATTTTTTTTTTCCAAATCCCGCCGGAATCGGGACGGGACCGGGATTAAGCGGGATTCATGCCCACCCCTAATAAAAATAGTAAAGATAAAGAACAATATATGTAAAGTGCACGTAGAAGAAAACGCTTAAGTTTGTAACTAGAAAATGTCAAAGGTTGTGTTTCGATGGATTGAGATTCTAAAATTTGGGTAGTTTATCTCTTATTATTGGACTTATCTTTTGTTATTAGTTTATTATTTTATCTCTTTATATTTCCCTATATAAACATTAAACATTACATGGTCAATGAAATAGATAAGCTTTCAGTTCACAAATCTCTTCATGGTATCAGAGCACTTTCCTTGACCTACGCTTCCGCACAAAACAAAACCTTTAAACCCTAAAATTAACCTTTTGTCGTTTTTACGGTATCATAGAATACTGTGGCCGTCAGTATCAAGGAGTACTTTGGTCATCGGTATCAGGGAATACTTCGGCTGTCGGTATTAGAAAATACTTTGGCCGCGACCGCGAGTATTAGAAACGACTTTGGCCTCCGGTATCACAGACGACTTTGACAGCCGGTATCAGATCGACTTTGACAGCCGGTATCATACAATACTTTGGCTGTCAATATCAAAAAAACGACTTTGGCTGGTATCACGACCGTCACAATTATTGGGGCGGCAGGACAAGCTAACTTTGCATATTCCTCCTCTGGGCCCTTAAACTTTGAGGACCATAAAGACATTTGTCTTGCAATTAATGATACTTAATGGAATACTCTCATATCGGCTTTGAACTCCTACCATTCAAATTCGTTCCCTTATGAAAAATTTAAATTACTGATATTTACTTATGGAAAATTTAAGTATTTTCTTATTTATGGATTATTCCTTCATTTTATTTAAGATTGAAGGAATATATTATATTTAATGTCCCTTTTTACATTTTCGTAATTCTAAAATGGGATGCAATATTTTTTATTATTATATAAAAATAATACGGTGTGTAATATTAGAAATAACAAGTACATATTATACTATGACAGATTGTTAGTTTGTAATTTCCAAAACGATTATAATCCATGTTCAAAAGTTGATAAAAATATGGAAACGAAATAAAATTTATTCTTAATATGAAAAGACTTCTTAAATTATATTTTTTAAATAACAGTGACACAAAAATAAAATATACTCTTTCTTTTTTTGTTTTTGTTTCCATTCACAATTGGCTGGAAAAGGGAATTGACTAATTATGAGTAAATTATAATATTTTATTTTCCCTTTTAACCATTAATTTTTGATCCAATATATATTTAGTAGAGATATTTAGTCCAAAGGAATGTTTAACGGAAAAAGGAATTCAACTCGTGAATACGTGAAGTTGGTATTTATTACTCCCTCCGTGTCATTTTAATTAAAAAGGAAATAAAAGGAAGTAATTATTATTCTTCATGTATTTTAAAATAAATTATAAAAACAGTAATTATAAATTTTATTTTTTTAACTAAAATAATTGTATAATTTTATATTTAAAAAAATTGACATTAAATGTATTTCTACGAAGAATTATATTTGAAAATATATATTTCAGATTAGATAGTCAATTTTAAAATAAAACAAAAAAAATTAGTATTTTTGACATCTATTATACATACTAAAAGAGAGTACATGAAGTGCTGACGTGGCGCGCTGTGGAAGCAGTAATCAAATGGAGCTCCCACAATTTTTTTGGCCAATAAATCTTTATTTTTTAAACCAAAGAAATCTTTTTTTACTAAACTAACATATTGCTATTCAAAATTATACGTAACTTTTTTTTGTTGGAGATTCTCCAAGATATTATAAGCCAATTAATTTTTATTTTTTGTGGCAGAAAACAAACTGGTCAAAAAATCTTTTTTATTAAAGTATATAAATTTTATAAAACAAACTAGCAAATACTTCTCCGGCACAAATAATTAAGAATATTAAAAAAAAATACTTTTTTATGTTTTTAAAAGATTTGTTTAAAAGATAGCCAAAATCTTTGATTATTTTGTAAAAAAGAAATTAAAACTCTATATTTTTATCGGATTAAATTTTTTTTACTAAATTTCGAATTAAGTCAATAACTTTTTTTTACTAAACCTTAATTATTTTATAAAATATGAATTTTGTTATCCCACATCGCTTATTAGAGAAGGATGACACTTTTACAACATGTATAAATAGACCTCAAATGTTTGAAAATTATACAAATCATACATTTTCGGACCTTTTGGTCGAAATCAAGTATAATGCTTATTATACCGGATTAGCATTTGTATGTGGATTGTTGTGACCTACTAATTCGTAGGTCGTTTTGATCTAATAATTTTTTGGTCGTTTTGATCTAATAATTTTTTGGTCGTTTTGATCTAATAATTTTTGAGTCGTTTTGATCTAAAGATTTTTGGATCGTTTTGACCTACAGATTTTTGGATCATTTTGACCTACAAATTTTTGGGTCGTTATGACCTAATAATTTGTGGTTCGTTGTGACCCACTGATTCGTGGGTCGTTGTGACCCACTGATTCGTGGGTCGTTGTGACCCACTGATTCGTGGGTCGTTGTGACCCACTGATTCGTGGGTCGTTGTGACCTATTGATTTGTGGGTCGTTGTGACCCACTGATTCGTGGGTCGTTGTGACCTATTGATTTGTGGGTTGTTTGTGACCTACTAATTTGTGGACCGTCGAACTATTAAATTCATAATTCTTATTTATCAATATATTTAACACCCCGAATCCGCGGGATATCGGGATGCCACGGGCGAGACCACACAGTGGGTCCCGACCCTTAGCCTGACAACAATCTCACCGGACCTTTCCAACATGGCACAAATAAAGGCTTAAAACTTGAAAAACGTTTTAATGTATGCAAGATGAAAAAGGTAAAGAGTACAACTTGGAAACTCAGCCGAGTCCTCAAAACAACATAAACTCCACAAAACATAACCGAAAAGTATACAACCACAATCCCATCATAAGGTAACATAACGACACAACAACCCCAAAAACGCCCCCGTCCTACAATGTACGGCGACCATCGGCTGTCCACTCCTCCACCTCACTCGGCGACGTCCCTAACTTGCGGGGCATCTAAACAAACGGTCTAAACCGTTAGCTATATTCAAAGTATTAAAGACATGGTGAAGGCACAAACACAAACATATATATAAACACATCACATAAACATGCTCGACAAACAATCCGGTTATTATCTTTATTTATTAAGTCGTATCCCGTTCTAGTTCAACTTCGTTTGTGACACGAGAATCCTCCAAAACTCGCCTCGGTCCCTTCTTCCGGCAATGGAACGGTCGGATGCCTCCAACCGTCTAACCAGCACGGGCCAGTCGCCGAGATCCCCCTAGCTCTCACGGGGAGCCAGGCAGTGATGTCACAGCCCGTTATCATACACTTGGGCTAATATAACATAAAAGGGTCGGTAGTCCTATTATCCGGTTTATAAGTTGTGACAAAAGCGATAAAACACACACCACCAAACACGCATCGAATCTAATACATAGAATACGAGCTAAGTAAGTCCGGAGACTTACCTCTCTCAAGGTAACTCGAAACCACTCTCAACTTCCCGCAGGAAAACGCTCTAAGCCTGACCAAGTGAAGCACTCTATCAATAACCAACTAAAAAGCTAGAAGTTCTCGGACTTCTAGTCTCCAACATATATATATGATATCTAACTCTAGCATGCTAGGTCCAACCTATTATCTCGAGGCTCATCATAAGATCGTAAAGAAGGTAAAGCAACAAGTTCCATATCCAATAACCAATACCTAGGGTTCATGGCCACTACATGGCATTTGCTCTACGTTATGCTAAGTTCCTCTAACAAGTTATACTATCATAACCGAACTAACGAAGGAGGAGTACTCACACGCGATCCAAAGTGAAGCACGGTCTACGGAGTCAAGAACGAGTTCGATGGCTTTTATTGGGTGCTTCCGGACCTAAGAACAAACTAAGAAAAATTAGCTTAAACGCTAATTTTGAAATGAAGGTTTAGCGCATAAAGATTTTCCAAAGAAAACTCCGTTTTCCAAAGCCGAGGTTAAACTCGTTCAAACCAATTCCGGGCAAAACATTAAAAATGGAAAGTTGATTGGAAAAACCGAATTTCAAATTATCCAACACTCGGATTTAAATCATCAAAGACACCAAAATAATTTGTAAAGGAGTTGGGTCACAAATCTTAACAAAATTAAGGGTTTAATAATATTAATAATTTACTGCAGGGTATAAAAGTTCCTTTTCCAAATTTATTGGGTCAAAACTGCAATTACACACAAAATGTGTACAAACTGTAATTATCCATAATTAATGGGGTCACAACAGGAATTAGGTGCAATAAGAGGGGCACATTTACAATTGATTTCCAAAGCCCCTCTTTACCCTACTGTAAACGACAGAAGGAGGAGAAGAAGGCAAGGCTGGCGGCGGCGGCGGCTAGGCGGAGGAAGGAGCAGGCCGGCGCCCCTGGTGCGACTCCGGCGGCGAGCTGCGGCCCAGTCCCGGCTTCGGTGGTCCACTCCGGCGGCGAACTGCACGGAACAGGCGGACGGTTTATACAGAAGAAAGGGAAGGAAGAGAAGAGGGAGAAGTGGGCGGCCTTACAGCGCCGGAGACGTGGCGGCTCAGCGGGGACGGTGGCGCGGCGATGGTTCCTTCCGGCGGCCCCTGGCGGCTTCGAGCAGCCTCGCACAGCCCGTCTGCGCTGCTTGTGCTGTGCGGCGGTTCCACGGAGAGGAGGAGCAGCGCACGGAAGAGTTGAGAGAAGGAGCGTGAGAGAGAGATTGAGAGGGAGAGTGGGTTGTTGGGGACTTGGCTGGACTGAGAGAGCATTAGAGGCAGCAAGGTGGGAGAAACGAGAAGTCACTGCAGGCTAGGGCTGCAGCAGGGATAACGAGGAGACGCTCTTCAATACTCCTTCTGCACGCCAGACAGGAAATAGAGGAGGGAGAAAAGAAAGAAAGAAAAAAGGAAAGAAATAACTAGGAGGGATTTTCTTTTTCCTCTTTTTAAAAAAAAAGGAAACTAACTCGATTTACATTTGGAACGGGATTTCCCGGTTAGGTAAATCCCGAATTCCGACATAATAAATTTTAAATAAAATAAAACAAATACGGGAATACATAATTGTATCCCTAAAATAATATAATACCCGGAAACTTATCTTTTTAAAAGCTATTTATATATATATATACATATATATATATACTTTATATAAGAACTCGAGCTATAGCGAATCGAGGGAAGGGGAAAGACAACGTCGGAATGCACCCGAATAAACGGGGCGTCACAATAAATATACATCTATATATTTTACTAAAACAAAAACACTAATTCTTGACGTGCTGCCCCACGTTTTTTTCGAATTAAACTTTTTATTAAATCTATTATATATTATACATACTAAAAGTGAGTACATGAAGTGTTCATGTGGCGCGCTGTGGAAGCAGTAATCAAATGGAGCTACCACAATTTTTTGGCCAATAAATCTTTATTTTTAAAACAAGAGAAATCTTTTTTTACTAAACTAACAGACTGCTATTCAAAATTGTACGTAACTTTTTTTTGTTAGGCCAATAAATATTTAATTTCTTAAGCCAAAAAATCTTTTTTTTACTAAACTAACATATTGCTATTCAAAATTATACGTAACTTTTTTTGTTGGAGATTCGCCAAAATATTATAGGCCAATTAATTTTTATTTTTTGTGGCAAAAAACAAATTGGTCAAAAAATATTTTTTATTAAAGTATATAAATTTTATAAAACAAACTGGTAAACACTTATCCGGCACAAATAATTAAGAATATTAAAAAAAATCCTTCTTTTATGTTTTTAAAAGATTTGTTTAAAAGATAGACAGAATCTTTGATTATTTTGTAAAAAAGAAATTAAGACTCTATATTTTTATCGGATTAAATTTTTTTTTACTAAATCTCGAATTAAGCCAATAACTTTTTTTTTACTAAACCTTAATTATTTTGTAAAATATGAATTTTGTTATCCCACATCGCTTATCAGAGAAGGATGACACTTTCACAACATATATAAATAGACCTCAAATATTTGAAAATTATACAAATCATACATTTCCGGACCTTTTGGTTGAAATCAAGTATAATACTTATTATACCGGATTAGCATTTGTATGTGGATTGTTGTGACCTACTAATTCGTAGGTCGTTTTGATCTAATAATTTTTTGGTCATTTTGATCTAATAATTTTTTAGTTGTTTTGATCTAATAATTTTTTGGTCGTTTTGATCTAATAATTTTTGAGTCGTTTTGATCTAAAGATTTTTGGATCGTTTTGACCTACAAATTTTTGGGTCGTTGTGACCTAATAATTTGTGGGTCGTTGTGACCCACTGATTCGTGGGTCGTTGTGACCCACTGATTCGTGGGTCCTTGTGACTATTGATTTGTGGGTTGTTTGTGACCTACTAATTCTGGACCGTCGAACTATTAAATTCATAATTCTTATTTATCAATATAATAAATATACATCTATATATTTTACTAAAACAAAAACACTAATTCTTGACGTGCTGCCCCACGTTTTTTTTCGAATTAAACTTTTTATTAAATCTATTATATATTATACATGTAAAAGTGAGTACATGAAGTGCTCATGTGGCGCGCTGTGGAAGCAGTAATCAAATGGAGCTCCCACAATTTTTTGGCCAATAAATCTTTATTTTTTAAACTAGAGAAATCTTTTTTTACTAAACTAACAGACTGCTGAATTGTACGTAACTTTTTTTTTGTTAGAGATTCTCTAAGATTTTATAGGCCAATAAATATTTAATTTTTTAAGCCAAAAAATATTTTTTTACTAAACTAACATATTGCTATTCAAAATTATACGTAACTTTTTTTTGTTGGAGATTCTCCAAGATATTATAGGCCAATTAATTTTTATTTTTTGTGGCAGAAAACAAACTGGTCAAAAAATCTTTTTTGTTAAAGTATATAAATTTTATAAAACAAACTAGCAAATACTTTTCCGGCACAAATAATTAAGAATATTAAAAAAAATCCTTCTTTTATGTTTTTAAAAGATTTGTTTAAAAGATAGACAAAATCTTTGATTATTTTGTAAAAAGAAATTAAGACTCTATATTTTTATCGGATTAAATTTTTTTACTAAATCTCGAATTAAGCCAATAACTTTTTTTTACTAAACCTTATTTATTTTGTAAAATATGAATTTTGTTATCCCACATCGCTTATCAAAGAAGGATGCCACTTTCACAACATGTATAAATAGACCTCAAATGTTTGAAGATTATACAAATCATACATTTCCGGACCTTTTGGTCGAAATCAAGTATAATACTTATTATACCGGATTAGCATTTGTATGTGGATTGTTGTGACCTACTAATTCGTAGGTCGTTTTGATCTAATAATTTTTGGGTCGTTTTGATCTAATAATTTTTTGGTCGTTTTGATCTAATAATTTTTTGGTCGTTTTGATCTAATAATTTTTGGGTCGTTTTGATCTAAAGGTTTTTGGATCGTTTTAACCTACATATTTTTGGATCGTTTTGACCTACAAATTTTTGGATCGTTTTGACCTACAAATTTTTGGGTCGTTGTGACCTAATAATTTTTGGGTCGTTGTGACCTAATAATTTGTGGGTCGTTGTGACCCATTGATTCGTGGGTCGTTGTGACCCACTGATTCGTGGGTCCTTGTGACCTATTGATTTGTGGGTTGTTTGTGACCTACTAATTCCTGGACCGTCGAACTATTAAATTCATAATTCTTATTTATCAATATAATAAATATACATCTATATACTTTACTAAAACAAAAACACTAATTCTTGACGTGTTGTCCCACATTTTTTTTCGAATTAAACTTTTTATTAAATCTATTATATATTATACATACTAAAAGAGAGTACATGAAGTGCTCATGTGGCGCGCTATGGAAGCAGTAATCAAATGGAGCTCCCACAATTTTTTGACCAATAAATCTTTATTTTTTAAACCTGAGAAATCTTTTTTTACTAAACTAACATACTGCTATTCAAAATTGTACGTAACTTTTTTTTTTGTTGGAGATTCTCCAAGATTTTATAGGCCAATAAATATTTAATTTTTTAAGCCAAAAAATCTTTTTTTACTAAACTAACATATTGCTATTCAAAATTATACATAACTTTTTTTGTTGGAGATTCTCCAAGATATTATAGGCCAATTAATTTTTATTTTTTGTGCCAGAAAACAAACTGGTCAAAAAATCTTTTTTATTAAAGTATATAAATTTTATAAAACAAATTGATAAACACTTTTCCGGCACAAATAATTAAGAATATTAAAAAAAATTCTTCTTTTATGTTTTTAAAAGATTTGTTTAAAAGATCGCCAGAATCTTTGATTATTTTGTAAAAAAGAAATTAAGACTCTATATTTTTATCGGATTAAATTTTTTTTACTAAATCTCGAATTAAGCCAATAAATATTTTTTACTAAACCTTAATTATTTTGTAAAATATGAATTTTGTTATCCCACATCGCTTATCAGATAAGGATGACATTTTGACAACATGTATAAATAGATCTCAAATGTTTGAAGATTATACAAATCATACATTTCCGGACCTTTAGGTCGAAATCAAGTATAATACTTATTATACTGGATTAGCATTTGTATGTGGATTGTTGTGACCTACTAATTCGTAAGTCGTTTTGATCTAATAATTTTTTGGTCGTTTTGATCTAATAATCTTTTGGTCGTTTTGATCTAATAATTTTTTGGTCACTTTGATCTAATAATTTTTGGGTCGTTTTGATCTAAAGATTTTTGGATCGTTTTGGCCTACAGATTTTTGGATCGTTTTGACCTACAAATTTTTTGGTCGATTTGACCTAATAATTTGTGGGTCGTTGTGACCCACTGATTCGTGGGTCGTTGTAACCCACTGATTCGTGGGTCGTTGTGACCTATTGATTTGTGGGTTGTTTGTGACCTACTAATTTGTGGACCGTCGAACTATTAAATTCATAATTCTTATTTATCAATATAATAAATATACATCTATATACTTTACTAAAACAAAAACACTAATTCTTGACGTGCTGTCCCACGTTTTTTTTCGTATTAAACTTTTTATTAAATCACGAATTAAGCTAATAAATCCTTTTTTACTAAACCATAATTAGCCTAAATTTTTTTTAATTAGTTCCAATTTTAAAGTATTTTATTTGGATTACTAACTAATTCCGATTACAATAACATTTCCTCTTCTTTTAATTTTTTTCCAAATATTTAAAATTAAAAGATATTGTTCATAAGCATATCTCATACCCGTAAGCTTAACTTCCTTCCTATCTATATTCTTTACTAAAACAGAAGATACTAATGCTGACGTGGCGCTCCACGTTTTTTTCAGATAAAGTCTTTTAATAAATCACGAATTAAACCAATAAAAATTTTATTTACTAAACCTTAATTATTTTGTATAATATGAATTTTGTTATCCCACATCGGTTATCAGAGAAGGATGACACTTTGACAACATGTATAAATAGACCTACAAGGTTTGAAGATTATACAAATCATACAATTCTAAACCTTTTGGGTCGTTGTAACCTACTGATTTGTAGTTTGTTTTGACCTAATGATTTGTGGGTCGATTTGATCTAATAATTTGTGGGTCGTTGTGACCCACTGATTTGTGGGTCGTTGTGACCCACTGATTTGTGGGTCGTTGTGACCCACTGATTTGTGGGTCGTTGTGACCTATGAATTTGTGGGTCGTTATGACCTATGAATTTGTGGGTTGTTGTGACCTATTGATTCGTGAGTCGTTGTGACCTATTGATTCACGGGTCGTTGTAACTAATTGATTCGTGGGTCTTTGTGACCTACTGATTCGTGGGTCGTTGTTACCTACTGATTTGTGGGTCGTTTGTGACCTACTGATTTGTGGTCGTTTGTGACCTACTGATTTGTGGACCGTTGAATTATTAAATTCGTAATTCTTATTTTATCAATATACTAAATATACATCTATATACTTTACTAAAACAAAAGACAATATTTCTGACGTGGCACCCCACGTTTTTTCTCGGATTAAAATTTTTACAAAATCACGAATTAAGCTAATAAATCCTTTTTTTTTACTAAACCATAATTATTTTGTAAAATATGAATTTTGTTATCCCACATCGGTTATCAGAGAAAGATGATAGTTTGACAACATTTATAAATAGACCTATAAGGTTTGAAGATGATAGTTTGACAATATTTTGTTATCCCACAGCGGTATACTATATGCCACATTTAGGGAAGCATGTTATGCTATGGGTGTAACACCCCGAATCCGCGGGACTCGGGATGCTACAGGTTGGGACCTCACAATGGGTCCCGACCCTTAGCTTGACAACAATTTCACCGGATCTTTCAACATGGCACAAATAAAGGCAAAACCGAAATTCCTTTTTAATGCAAATGATAAGAAACCCGAAGGAAAACAACAAAAGACTTCAGCCGATAAACAACACCAAAGACCAAAACGCCATACACGCGGCATACCAACATAATAAACGCAGAATAAATCACAACCCGACTCCAACCAAAACCCACTCCTAAAATGTACGGAACCCCGGCTGCCCACTCTTCCGGATCTCTCGGCCGGATTCCTAACCTGCAAGGCAATCTACAACAATCGGTATAAAACCGTTAGCTGATATTCGAAGCATTAGAATCAAGGTGAAAGGCACAAACACAAGTAAAACAACATAACACACAATGTACACCAAATCACACAAGTCCGGTTTATTATCTTTTTATTATTAAGTCGTATCCCGTTCTAATTCAACTTCTTTTGTGACACGAGAATCTCCCGAAACTCGTCTCGGTCCCCACTTACCGCATGGAACGGTGGATGCCTCCGACCGTCTAACCACACGGGCTAGTCGCCAAGAACCTCCTAACTCTACGCAAGAGCTAGACAAGTTGTCACCGCCCGTTATCATACACTTGGGCCAAATAATATATAAAGGTCGGTAATCCTAATTCCGGTTTTATAAGTTACAATGAAAGCGATAAAACACACACCACCAAACACGCATCGAATCTAATACATAGAATACGAGCTAAGTAAGTCCGGAGACTTACCTCGTCACCACACTCAACTCACGACACTCTCGCTTCCTTAGGGAGGAAGCCCGTAACCTGCTCACAAGAAGATCACTATATCAACAACAACCCACTCATAATAGAAGTTTTAGACTTCTATACAAATGATCTACGCAAGACCATTTGACTCTCAATTCTAGGACCGCATCCCAGAATCTCTAATGCTCACATCACGCTCAACACAAGCTAGAAGCCCTAAGACTTCTAAACCCTCGGATCTCGCAAGATCATAACTCATAACACAACTAGGATAAGCCAAACCTAACTCCAAAATCCACAAGATCATACAACCCCACCTCGAGCCTCAAAACGCTCACAAGATCAACCATATTTCTTAAAGCCTTATAACAACCTCACAAGATAACCAACACCTCAAGCTTAGAATCAACAACAATCCATCAAACAATATCAAATCCTCGAAACTCACCTAAGGTTCAAAGCCACTACTTGGCATTTACTATAAGTTATGCTAGATCCAACCTAGCATGATACTACTACTAAACATTACTAGATCGAGGAAGGAGGTACTCACACGAGGTCAAAAGACGGAAGCCAATCAACGGATGTCGACTTGGACTCGTTAGGTCTTTATCGGGACGCTTCCGAACCTAAAACGAAAACTATACAAATTTAGCTCATATGCTAAATTTGAATGGAATATATAATGTATATAAATCTAAGGAAAACTCGTTTTCAAATCCAAGATTAAAATCCCGTAAATAAAACTTTGGGCCAAAACTGTAATTAAGTCCAGCAGGGGTATAATTGATAGATTCCAAAAATCTGGGCAAGAATTGTAAATACAAAGCAGTGGGTAACATTTGCAATTATACCAAAAGAGAGGGGGCACGATTTAATTAAATGTAAAGGGTTTTAAACCCTCGGGACCTTTCTTCTTCGGCTGGGAAATGAAGATGCAGAGGCGGCGTAGACCTCCATTGGTTCCGGAAGGGGAGACGATGCAGGGAATTGGCCGGCATTGGCCCTCGGTGTCTCCGGTAGGTGGCAGGGCAGACGGCGACGGTAACTGGGGGCAGGAGAAGCGCAAGCGAGGAGGGACATCCCCTTGCTTCTCTTTTCAGACAGGCGGAGATCCTGGCGGTCCTGACGAGCGAAACCCTTCGCCGGCCTGGGGCTTCGATATCCGGCGCAACAGAGGCTGCGAGGGTTGGTATGCAGAGAAGAGATGGGGAAGACGAAGGCGGCGGAAGCCCTATGCTGGCGACTCCGGTGGCTCAAGGCGGAAGGCAAAGGCGGCGGCTCCTTCCCCCTGGTGGATTCCCGGTGGTGCAGAGCGGCGTTGAGGAGTCGTCTCTAGGGTGCAGATCCGGAGGAGATCGATGCAGCGCCGCTCCTGGTTGAGGTTTGATGGTTGGAGCTTCATCCAGTGGTTCTTCCACGAGAGTTACATCCTAAGGGTTGCTACTTGCGGGATGGATCAGTGAGGTAAGTTTTCGGGGAGATGAATGTGGCATGGAAGACTGAGCATCTGCTGGGGATGCTTCTAGCGGAGAGGGTCCTGAGGTTCTCGATCCAACAGGTGAAGAGAGGAGAGGAATGGTGGAGCAAAAGAGGGCGAAACAGCTGCAACTTCGTGAGGGAGGTGAGGGAGTTTGCTGTGCTGAGTGAGAACAGATGGAGGGAGAAAAGTGAGGTTGTGAGAGGTTGGGGCTGGCTAGTCATCAGATAGCTAGGACGAGGGTGCCAAAGGTTGTTTTGCTCATCCTTGACCACAAGGCTGTTGTTTGGCTGCAATTTGATACAGAGGAGGCTTGCTTGTGCAGGCTTCTAAAATCAGAACAAGACAGCAGACTAGCGGCACCATAGAACGAGGGGTCGGGGAAGATAGAAAAAAGGAAAGGAGAAAAACAAATTAATAAAAGGTTAGGCTCGTCTTCAACATTCGGGACGGGATTTTCGGATCGGAAACTCTTTTCCGAACTTTTCCAAATAAAGATACGGAAATATGCGTGGATCGAATTTATAAATAAATAAAATCGCAAAACTTTACTTTGCGATATAGAAACCATTCTTGTAAATAATATTACGAGATTCCAATAATAATTAATATACCGTAAATATATTAATATAAAAGTATACTCGTAAAATCGTATTTTACGACGTAAAATACTCATAAAACATACTTAAGATATTAAAATATCGATAACCGCCGAAAAAAAGAAAAAAAAAAAAAAAATAAAAAAAAAAAAAAAAATAAAATAAAAAATCGAAAACGTGCCAAAATTTTGGGGCGTTACATTCGTTCTCCCTAAAAACAAGTTTCGTCCCGAAACTTACTATACGTCGAACTTCTCGGTCCCTAAGGCCGAGGTATGAACTCTCAAACTAAGAAGGCTGAAACCTTCTAATCTATATGCACAATCTACTCAAACTACCACCACAAGATAAATCAGGGCATAAAGTACATTCCTAAACAGGGCACAAACTACACATAACATCACACATGCACATAACTCAACCAAGGGAAGAACTAAGTCTAACTCGTCGATTCCATCGAAGCTACTAGCTTAGCGTAATACTCAACTAAAGATATTATCCTCCGTCTTCATGTTAGCCTCAAAGGTTCTTCGTCTACCGCTAAATCATCAAGATTGGCAGGACATCTCAAGTCATGTATGTATTCTTTTGACTGATACACACGAAACACTGGTGAACACCCTCTACTCTCGGCGGCCATGCCAACTGGTAAACCACTTTCTCAACTCGCGCTAACATCTCACAAAGGTCAGATATATCGGAACTCAACTTCCTTCTCGGGTCTTTCTCAATGCAGCATTTCCATTAGGTTTCTCTATGATGTCTCTATCAAGGAAGATCTAACTTCCAATTTACACCATTAGCTTTGGTTATTGTCAAACCAAACTTTGATGTTGCGTTTCCTTAATTCTTGTGGAAATTCCAAGTAACGAAGGAAGTACCTTACTTCGCACCGCTTCTACTAACGATACTAGTATGCTATTACTTCTACATCGCTCCGCAATACTCGATCAAGACCTTGTCTTGAAGAATCACTTTGTACTGCAAACTCATAACACCTCAAGGTAAACCAAAACAATTGCATCAACGAATCCCCTCTTAACTCTCATCAACTCTACTGTCAACTCTTCATCTCAGTCAATACTTCATTGTCATCCGGAGTGGGTTACCATAACTGGTGTTATACAATCTTTCTCTTCACAGATTTGATAAGGCTTAGTACATCTAAGAAAACTGGTAACTTCTTTCACCTCTTTCAGGGTTTGCCATCCCGAGACAACTTGTCATACCTTTTCTCCCTTTTTCAAGAGTAGACCAAAATATTTCATTCGGGACATTAGTAATCCCAAATGGAATCACTACAACTCTTAGTGACCATGGTTTGTCTGGAATGCCGCATGTACAATATCCCAAATTTTGAATTCTCAATTGGTGACAACAAACCTTAAATCATTCTTAGAAGAGGTTACCGACCCTTGCAATTGGTCGAGTAGATCGTCTATCCATGGTGAGGGATACTTGTTCTTCATTGTTATTTTGTTCAGCTTACGGTAATCAATGTACAAACGGAGGTAACCGTCTCTCTTTTCACAAGTTGGTGTTCTTCATAACAAATCTAAATCAAGAGTTTAAGATATATTCCAATATGAACTTCAAAAGCTCAAGATAACATTCGGAGTTCTCCATAGCATTTCACTAATTCTAATGAACTCTTATCAATAAGTTCTTGCAATTACTCATCCAATCGCTTCCACAACTCATGTCTCTGCACAAGTGTTACTCCATAGGGCGTCTTAGACATCGGAATTAAATCAAGCTCGACCTTAGTGGAAAATTTCACATCGTGACGTATTGGAATCCGTGATATCTCGGTTGTATCTTTTCCCTCCCCGTCACATATTGTAATAACCGACACAATCTTGTCTTATCACTTTACAAGTGGTTATGACATAATTGATCTACCCCGATCTATTGAGGTGACGTCCTTTAAACACGTATATTGCTCCTTCTTTAACTACAATGTTCACCGTCCTCTTCCATAGATCCTTCATCTACAGAACTCGAGAGACTTGCTCTACTTTTCCGACTCTTGAAGCCTTAGTTAAGCAATAATTCAGCTTACTTCCTCTTCTCGCTTTAAAAGAATAGCGATAATAACCTCTCTTGATCTCGCGCATGTGTTCAATCACAAAGGTACTTACTACAAGACTTAATCATGCCTTAGAACAATATGACATAAACTTTCTTTTTTTTTTTTTGCTTTCAGTGACATCCCAACATATGGGAGAAGCTCATCGTATTCTACATAACCTTACACCATAGACATCCTTTCTTCGAGCAGGCGTAGAAATTACAGTTCATTTCATTATGTAACGTCACATGACCGCAAGGCTCTAACTTCAATCTTTCATGTACTTCTTGTATATCTCAAATCGACATCACACTTCAAAACTTCAATCTTTTCCTACTCTTGTTGGTCACCTTATACATCTCTTGGTATTCCAAAAACAACTTCACAACCGTACTGGTATGCCTGGTGAAGAACGCTAGGCTAGTATCCCCCCTACCAACATCACTGAAGTGTCCAGTTCATAACTCCACCCAACACTAACATCATAACTTTAAATTTGTAACATTTCTCTAATCTAGGTCCTCCCTTTCACGCCATAAACATCGGGGTTCTTCCGTGTGATTTTGAAATATCTGACTCGGCTTTTACTCGCAAAAACATACCATCCATTTCATTAACGAACATACTTTGCATCCTCTTATTATACTCCCATCTACGCACCACAAACAATGAAAACCTCACCTTCCTCTTGATCTACCAATTCCCTTTACCATGATCAAACCTTAAAACTTCTAATCCGGGTCGTTCTCCCATAGGCCGTTCTTATGACCTAAGAAGGTCGCAAAGGTTCGTTACAATCCCTCCCCAGGAGGTCTATTATAGTTACTTGCTTTGACCTCAATCCATGCAACTTGATTAAAACACTTGCACTTCTACTGATACAACTCCTTATTGTTGACATTTAACCAGCGGGAATGTTCCAAGTTCTTGTTACCGTTCCTTTATGATCCCACAATCTGGTTACTCTTCCCTCCACACTCATTCATAGACCACCCGCACATGCGCGTTCTTGGCTGTTACCAATTAGCTTGTAAATGACCTTCTCCAATGTCACTGACTTACCATTCTTCTATACTCCATGTTATCATTCTCATGAAAGCTACCTTCCTCGAGTTACTCTACCTTAAACCCCGCTAATTCCTTCTTCATTCCATGCTTCATCTTCTTTATAAGGTAACTATATCTTCTTTACCTTGTTGTTTCACATAACTCCCTTTCATAGGCTTAACCATTCTTCCTTGATGTCTTTCAGGTGCCCTTCCCAAATATTATAGCCCTAGCTAGCATCCACTCGCGTTCCTCTTGGTTGATATCTTAAGTCTCTCGATCAAAGCTCTTCGTTTCACGTTTCTTCTTCTTGGGGTCATCATTTATTCACACTTCCTCCTTCTCGGCGTTTCTTAGCCTTATCATAAATAACCGAAATCGGTCAACTCCACGTGAATTCCCACCATGCCCGTCTTCTCATAACTCTCGTAATGTCGACGCTTCACTTGTTGGTACCTCCTAAGCTTAACTTACGGTATCTTAAACCTTTCAAAATTTGTTGATCATACTTCTCACCTCGACTCCCGTGCTTAGGAGTGTCTAGGCAACTTGCGTTAATTGGATCGCCACTCTTGTAATTCTATCCACATAATCCACGTCCTCCGTTTATCGGCACGACACTTGGAATGCCCCTTAAGTTGTTACCTCTAGTTTGCTTCATTGTTGTTCAATCGTTGCTTCTTTGGAACCACTCCCACATCTTCATGCTATTTCCTTTACTTGTATAGTTTCCATCTCGGTTTCTTTCAAGTTGACTCAAAGTTTGCTTCCATTTGTTCATCCTTCAGTTACGTCGTCTCTAATCTTCCTCTTCAACACCCTTCTAAAGGGATCCGAGAACCGCCATGGTGTTTGTTAGCACAAAATGCTCAACCTCGATAATTGAGCGTACTCATCGTATATATACTATCCTAATCCCAAAAAGACGTTTGTCCAAGGGCGATGATAGCTTCCTATCATCTTAACTATAAGGTCCACTACTACTAATATAATACTAGCATACCATATGTGTATGTATATATAACTATATATATAAGTCCTATGTTCACATTACTACTAATATATCACATCCAGATTTCCATAACAAACATACAAGGTCAAAAACGTACTATAGTCCACATATATAATTATACATATATATCAAATACATCATGCAACTACAATCCACATATCCATATCTACATATATACATACATATATATTTATATATCAAAATCCAATAAACTAAGCTGCCGAGATCCGCGGAAGGAGTGGTGGTCCGTACATTCTACCCCGACTCATGCATGTGATTTGAAAACGAAAAGTCAGAACCCGCGTGGGTTCTGTTTATTCCTCATTCGGCCTTTAGAAGATTGCGAGTGCCACTGTTGTCAACCTAGGGCTCTGATACCACTTTTGTAACACCCCGAATCCGCGGGACTCGGGATGCTACAGGTTGGGACCTCACAATGGGTCCCGACCCTTAGCTTGACAACAATTTCACCGGATCTTTCAACATGGCACAAATAAAGGCAAAACCGAAATTCCTTTTTAATGCAAATGATAAGAAACCCGAAGGAAAACAACAAAAGACTTCAGCCGATAAACAACACCAAAGACCAAAACGCCATACACGCGGCATACCAACATAATAAACGCAGAATAAATCACAACCCGACTCCAACCAAAACCCACTCCTAAAATGTACGGAACCCCGGCTGCCCACTCTTCCGGATCTCTCGGCCGGATTCCTAACCTGCAAGGCAATCTACAACAATCGGTATAAAACCGTTAGCTGATATTCGAAGCATTAGAATCAAGGTGAAAGGCACAAACACAAGTAAAACAACATAACACACAATGTACACCAAATCACACAAGTCCGGTTTATTATCTTTTTATTATTAAGTCGTATCCCGTTCTAATTCAACTTCTTTTGTGACACGAGAATCTCCCGAAACTCGTCTCGGTCCCCACTTACCGCATGGAACGGTGGATGCCTCCGACCGTCTAACCACACGGGCTAGTCGCCAAGAACCTCCTAACTCTACGCAAGAGCTAGACAAGTTGTCACCGCCCGTTATCATACACTTGGGCCAAATAATATATAAAGGTCGGTAATCCTAATTCCGGTTTTATAAGTTACAATGAAAGCGATAAAACACACACCACCAAACACGCATCGAATCTAATACATAGAATACGAGCTAAGTAAGTCCGGAGACTTACCTCGTCACCACACTCAACTCACGACACTCTCGCTTCCTTAGGGAGGAAGCCCGTAACCTGCTCACAAGAAGATCACTATATCAACAACAACCCACTCATAATAGAAGTTTTAGACTTCTATACAAATGATCTACGCAAGACCATTTGACTCTCAATTCTAGGACCGCATCCCAGAATCTCTAATGCTCACATCACGCTCAACACAAGCTAGAAGCCCTAAGACTTCTAAACCCTCGGATCTCGCAAGATCATAACTCATAACACAACTAGGATAAGCCAAACCTAACTCCAAAATCCACAAGATCATACAACCCCACCTCGAGCCTCAAAACGCTCACAAGATCAACCATATTTCTTAAAGCCTTATAACAACCTCACAAGATAACCAACACCTCAAGCTTAGAATCAACAACAATCCATCAAACAATATCAAATCCTCGAAACTCACCTAAGGTTCAAAGCCACTACTTGGCATTTACTATAAGTTATGCTAGATCCAACCTAGCATGATACTACTACTAAACATTACTAGATCGAGGAAGGAGGTACTCACACGAGGTCAAAAGACGGAAGCCAATCAACGAATGTCGACTTGGACTCGTTAGGTCTTTATCGGGACGCTTCCGAACCTAAAACGAAAACTATACAAATTTAGCTCATATGCTAAATTTGAATGGAATATATAATGTATATAAATCTAAGGAAAACTTGTTTTCAAATCCAAGATTAAAATCCCGTAAATAAAACTTTGGGCCAAAACTGTAATTAAGTCCAGCAGGGGTATAATTGATAGATTCCAAAAATCTGGGCAAGAATTGTAAATACAAAGCAGTGGGTAACATTTGCAATTATACCAAAAGAGAGGGGGCACGATTTAATTAAATGTAAAGGGTTTTAAACCCTCGGGACCTTTCTTCTTCGGCTGGGAAATGAAGATGCAGAGGCGGCGTAGACCTCCATTGGTTCCGGAAGGGGAGACGATGCAGGGAATTGGCCGGCATTGGCCCTCGGTGTCTCCGGTAGGTGGCAGGGCAGACGGCGACGGTAACTGGGGGCAGGAGAAGCGCAAGCGAGGAGGGACATCCCCTTGCTTCTCTTTTCAGACAGGCGGAGATCCTGGCGGTCCTGACGAGCGAAACCCTTCGCCGGCCTGGGGCTTCGATATCCGGCGCAACAGAGGCTGCGAGGGTTGGTATGCAGAGAAGAGATGGGGAAGACGAAGGCGGCGGAAGCCCTATGCTGGCGACTCCGGTGGCTCAAGGCGGAAGGCAAAGGCGGCGGCTCCTTCCCCCTGGTGGATTCCCGGTGGTGCAGAGCGGCGTTGAGGAGTCGTCTCTAGGGTGCAGATCCGGAGGAGATCGATGCAGCGCCGCTCCTGGTTGAGGTTTGATGGTTGGAGCTTCATCCAGTGGTTCTTCCACGAGAGTTACATCCTAAGGGTTGCTACTTGCGGGATGGATCAGTGAGGTAAGTTTTCGGGGAGATGAATGTGGCATGGAAGACTGAGCATCTGCTGGGGATGCTTCTAGCGGAGAGGGTCCTGAGGTTCTCGATCCAACAGGTGAAGAGAGGAGAGGAATGGTGGAGCAAAAGAGGGCGAAACAGCTGCAACTTCGTGAGGGAGGTGAGGGAGTTTGCTGTGCTGAGTGAGAACAGATGGAGGGAGAAAAGTGAGGTTGTGAGAGGTTGGGGCTGGCTAGTCATCAGATAGCTAGGACGAGGGTGCCAAAGGTTGTTTTGCTCATCCTTGACCACAAGGCTGTTGTTTGGCTGCAATTTGATACAGAGGAGGCTTGCTTGTGCAGGCTTCTAAAATCAGAACAAGACAGCAGACTAGCGGCACCATAGAACGAGGGGTCGGGGAAGATAGAAAAAAGGAAAGGAGAAAAACAAATTAATAAAAGGTTAGGCTCGTCTTCAACATTCGGGACGAGATTTTCGGATCGGAAACTCTTTTCCGAACTTTTCCAAATAAAGATACGGAAATATGCGTGGATCGAATTTATAAATAAATAAAATCGCAAAACTTTACTTTGCGATATAGAAACCATTCTTGTAAATAATATTGCGAGATTCCAATAATAATTAATATACCGTAAATATATTAATATAAAAGTATACTCGTAAAATCGTATTTTACGACGTAAAATACTCATAAAACATACTTAAGATATTAAAATATCGATAACCGCCGAAAAAAAGAAAAAAAAAAAAAAATAAAAAAAAAAAAAAATAAAAAAAAAAAAAAAAATAAAATAAAAAATCGAAAACGTGCCAAAATTTTGGGGCGTTACAATGGGGTTGTTGGATGACGACCGGAAATACATTGACGGTATAAAAGAAGCAAGTTTTTGGGGAACTGCTGGTTATCTTCGGAATTTATTCGTCATGTTGGATCTCACAGGTAGCATGTCGTCGCCTCATCTGGTTTGGGCCGAAGTATGGAAGTACTTATCTGATGATATTCTTGCACGGCAGAGAAGGGTGTTGCGTAATAATGGTATGCTTTCTTTCATGTATATGAATTTAATCGAGTTTTGCATTATTTTTTCAATTTGTTTAGTATATTTTGTCCTAGGTAAGTAAACATGTTTAACTTGGTTTATTTTTACGTACGTAGATTTGCAATTAGATGATGCCGTGCTGCAAAATTACGTCTTGGTTGAGATAGAGAAACTTTTACGGAGGAACGGCGGCAATTTGAAGTCGAATAAGTCTATGCCTTATCCTGACGAAGCCTTGATTATGGAGCAGTATAATAGACTAATTCAAGATGAGCTAAACTATGATCGATCCCAGTTATCTTTGGACCATGACAGATTGGTTTCCAGTTTCACCGACGAGCATATGGGAGTGTATGATCAGATTATGTGTGATGTGTCCGCTGATAAAGGGGGGTGTTTTTTCTTTATGTATACGGTGGAATAGGAAAGACTTTTATATGGAGATTCCTTTCGGCTGGTTTGAGGAGTAAATGTGAGATCGTTCTGACAGTTGCTTCGAGTGGTAATGCAGCTCTCTTGCTTCCAGGCGGTAGAACCGCTCATTCAAGGTTTGGCATCCCAGTAAATGTTGACGAAAGTTCAACATGCAACATTCGTGCAGGTATAAACCTTATTATTCAATTATTAAAACTTCTTTTTTAATATATTGTTCATATTACACTGAACAATATATTAATGTTTTCATCTTATATGTTTATGTACGGATCTGGTTGAGTTAGTGTCAAAGACAAAGCTGATAATATGGTATGAAGCACCCATGGTTAACAAATGTTGTTTTGAAGCGCTCGATAGAAGTTTAAGGGACGTCATGCGATCTTATAATCCAGATTGCTCACTTCTCCCGTTTGGTGGTAAGGTTGTCGTTTTTGGTGGTGATTTTAGACAAATATTGCATGTTGTAAGTCATGGAAGTAGACATGATATTGTCTTTGCTGCAATCAATGCGTCATATTTGTGGGATCACTGTACGGTGCTTAGATTAACTCAAAACATGAGGGTTATACGTGGAGTTACTGAATTAGAAGCTCGAAAGGCTAAGGAGTTTTCAGATTGGATATTAGGCATTGGAGATGGCACGGAAGGTGAAATTGTTAATGGAGAAGCTCAGATTACCATCCCCGAAGATCTCTTACTTGCATCTACAGGTGACCCGATTGCAACTATTGTTGACCATGTATATCCTTTGAGTTACAATATTCAGGATCCACCGAGCTACTTTCAAAAAAGAGCTATTCTCGCCCCTACCAATGAGATTGTTGAGAAGGTTAATGACTATATTCTATCACTGATACCTGGAGATGTGACAGAGTACTTGAGCTCGGATAGTATATGTCCAAGCGAAGGTTCTCTTGATGATGGTTTCTACTCGAGCGAGTTCTTGAACTGCATCAAGTGTTATGGATTTCCGAACCATGTCTTGAGACTGAAAGTTGGAATTCCAATTATGTTAATGAGAAACATTGATCAGTCTGCAGGGTTGTGTAACGGAACCATACTAATAGTTAGGAGACTTGGAAAACAAATCATCGTGGCAGAAATAATATCTGGGAACAATATAGGTCATAAGGTCTTCATTCTACAAACAGTTCTTACACCCACAAACTTGAAAATTCCTGTTAAATTTCGAAGGAGACAGTTCCCAGTTATGGTATGTTTTGCTATGACTATAAATAAAAGTCAAGGTCAGTCACTTGCACAGGTTGGAATATATTTGCCTAGACCGGTCTTCAGTCACGGCCAATTATATGTCGCTATCTCAAGAGTGACGAGCAGGGATAAATTAAGGATTATGATATGTGACCCTAAGGGCAAGGTTCAAGATACTACAACTAATGTTGTATTCGACGAAGTTTTTCGCAACATAATTTAAGGTACGTTAGAATTTCTTTTTCATTTTATTTCGTTTTCAATCAATAATATCAAGCGAACATAACCCGTCCTTGAGTTTACACTTATATAAAGTTTATCTTCTTCTCTTTTTCAGGTTCGGACTGTCGCGCATGTGCTCGAGGTTTCACGTCAAAGGTTATCATCGTGATTTCTATTATATTAAATGTACACAATTTTAACTGTTTTTTGACATTATTAATGTTGTGATTTTTATAATACAGAGATAGTGGACACTCTTGGCTTGGTATGCCCCAATAATAGTCATATTTATATATGACGAACTGGGTCAACAACTATGTTGTTATTATTTTTCTTATATGCGTATACTATTTAATATAAACATTCGTAATCAAATCAACAAAATATAATAAGAAAATAAATCTATAAAAAATTACTCATACAAAAAAAACTGTAAGAAATATATTTTCAAATACCCGTGCACGACACGGGCGCTAAACTAGTTTTACGGCAAAGACAGGTCTAGAAATTTTGAGAAAAGAAACTAAAAAAAAAAGATAAAGAACAATATATGTAAAATTGCACGTAGAAGAAAATGCCAAAGTTTGTAACTAGAAAATGTCAAAGGTTGTGTTTTAGGGACGGATTGAGGATTCTAAAATTTGGGTAGGTTAAAATTTTTTTCAAATTATATTAATTATACATCAAAGTCATTTTCGTATCCCAATTCATATAAAAGTTTATATTTACATAGTAATATTATTAGGGATATAAAGGAGGTAAACTAATTTTAATTGAGATAAGGTTGTTTTTATAAATTTTAACATTTTTTGATAGAATATTAATTTATTTGAGTGATACAATAACTTAATTTTATAATAAAGATACAATTTGGTCTACTAGGCTTTTTTTAGTTTTGTGTAGTAAATGTACCCCTTGAGAGAAGAGTGTGTAGAGTTTGAGAATAAATACAAAAGGTTGGGGTATATTTACTTAATTGAAACATTAAAAAGTCTAATTACTACTCTAATTTTTCAAAAAGGCCTAGTTACCAAAATTGTCCAATTTTAAATATTAAATAAAAGAAGGCAAAAATAAAAAAGTTTTAATTTGTTGACTTGTGGGTCTTTTCCCATCTATCTATATATACTATTAAAACAACATCCATTTTGTCCACGTGTCAAGTTCTAAGGCCGTCCACGTCAGCATTTGTTCAATTTATTTACAGATTTGTCACAACGTATTTACAGATTTGCCATTAATTATTTTATAAGAAAATTTTTGGGAGAATTTGACATACTAGGCTTTTTTGAGTTTTTGTTTAAGAAAGTGTTAGCATGAAATATTGTGATATTTTAGGCACGTTTTCTAAGCGTATTTGATTCATATTGATAGTCATTGAGTGAGCATTGATGCATTTGTGAGCTAGTTTTTCTATAATGTCGATATAGAGATCTACACAAGCTTTATGTTGATTATAGGTGATTGAGAGCTATTTCCGAACGGAATCGAGCAAGGATGAAATTGTTGAGCAATGTCCATGGATTGAGGGCATTCTTAAGAGCAAAAGGAGTGTCAACTTGAGGAATGCACGAAGCTAGAGAAGAATCACGTTCTTGCCCTAAACCACACTCTAAAATACGGCCGTACTACTTTCCACGTTCAGTTCCACGGCCGTGAAAACCATGGCTAGGGAAGCGTGGTTCATTCCAGCAACTTCTACGGCCGTGGAGAAGATGGTTCAAACCGTGTTGATTTCCACGCTCTAAATTACGGTCGTGGAACCTTCCACGACCGTGATCTTGGCGATCTTTTTCACCACACTTTAAGCCACGATCTTTTAAAAGATTGGGCCGGGCCGCTACTTCATCATACACTATAAAAGGACGGACGAAGAGAGATTCCGTCACCGCTGCTTAGACGTACTTTCGCCCACACCTCGCTTTAGAGATCTTTGCAACTTTTGCAAAAGACGGACTTTGCGCGCATCCTTGGAGTTGCCCTAATCTCGCACTTTGGTTGAGATTGTGATTGAGATTTCCGGATTGACGGAAGATCGAAGATTCGGAAGATTGTTCGCAAGAAGTGATAGCATGAATTATAGTCTATATTTTGGGGTTTGTTTGGACGTTTTATCTTTCGTAATCTGCATGTTTGTATGTGCATTATGTGATTTTACTACTATTTCACCTACCTTTGCAAGAATCGAGGTCTACACCTAGTTTTGTTGTAATTGCAGGTAATTTGGTACGTTTTGCATCAAAAAGGAGCAAAAGGAGTCATGAGTCAATTGGAGCTACATCCAGGGAGCATAGCCATGGATTAAAGATTTACTTTGGACCAGTTTTGAGAGATTTCACATTCAGTTATGACTCACCTCGGTTGACCAGAGATTCATCTCGACCGAGGCGATCCAGAGACGCCGACTCGACCGAGGCGAACACCTAGGTCGCGGCGAGAATATTTTATTCTTGGCTGAGATCTTTTATCTTTGGAAGGTGATCTTATATTTTTGGGCTTGGCTCCTGGAAGGAAGGAGATATGCAGAATCATATATTTGGGAGATCTATTTTAGAGATAAGATATATTTTATTAGGAAATTATCTTTTAAGATATTTCCTATAAGATTATCTTAGGAAGATATTTATTTTGGGAGATAAGATATATTTTATTAGGAAATTATCTTTTTAAGATATCTTATCTTTGGAAGATAATTCTCCTATATAAAGGGTTGGATTTTCCACAATTCAACCATCTTCGGATCACGCTATACCGTCGATCAGGGTTTATAGCACGCAGCAGCAGCAGCCTACTCCAGTTGGGAGAGATTCGAAGAACCTTTTTGAAGGTTGAAGGAAGATTGAAGTCTATAGCTTTTATAGCTTTTGGAGGGTTTGTAAGATTGTCTTCAATTCCCTCACTTGTTGTCTTGTCTTGTTGGATTGCTATCCAAGGAACGCTTTTGTTGTGATATTTGATTCAGTTATTGAAGTCTTTTCCTTAAATTCTTCTTTGTTCAAATATTCACCTTCTTCCCATATACTTAATACTTTCATAATGATGATGAGTGGCTAATTTCCTTGTGTGATTCTAGGGTGATTGGCTGAAGGTTGTGGGAAAAACAATGATAGAATAATCTTAGATTCCAGTAGGACCCTGAAAGTTCGAGTCTTTATCCTTAACCCTAAGCATCTCGCTCAGTCGATGAACATCTCGGCCGGGGTGGAAACTGGCTGACCGAGGTGACTTATCTGATCCTAAACTGAGAGTTAAGTGTTAGAGTTTGCCAAATCCTATTCTTATTACACCTTTCCTGGTTCAAAGCAAGCTTAGGATGAGACTTACCCGGTAATTCCTTAGTTTGTGTACCAACGATCATAAGTGTAGGTAATAAAGGTTTATCCTTTATTGGGGTTTGAGTGTGCTTCCATCCCATCTTTGTGAGTTAGCCTGAGACTTACCCGGTAAAGGTTGATTCTATTCCCTTAGATGGTGTGTTAGTTTGAGGTTATAGTTCTTTATCTTAATTCCTTGAGACTTACCCGGTAATAGGAGTTACGGTTTAGGATTAGTGTGTAGTGAGACTTACCCGGTGATCTACTCCACTTTAGAAACACCTTCCCCACGCAAAAATCTCAGCTTTGTCCGCTTATCTATAGATCTTGAGTTGGAACCACAACTAGATGCTTTAATCCCTAGAATTGCATGTTTGCTTTATTGACTTCTTATTCATCTTTGATTGTGTTAATCACTCTTGTGGTTAGTATTGACATAAGCACACCGTATTGACTTTGTTTCACCGAGTCCCTGTGATCGACCCCTGGAATTTTCTTGCTTTTACTACGATTGACCCGTACACTGCGGGTTCGCATCCTTGTTTTAAGCTTAAGTCTAGGGTTATAAATTTAAAGCTTGCACACACCGTTTGGAGCGAACAAGTTTTTGGCGCCGTTGCCGGGGACTTGGTCTAGACCGAGTCGGTACGGTTTGCTCTTGGGGCGATTGCCCCGTTTCATCTAACCACTCTACTTGAGTGACTTTTGCAGGTTCTTTCTTAGGTATATGCGAAGAACCCGCGCTGGGAAGGAAATCGTTCCTTACGATCCCGAACCAGAAAAGACATACAAGCGACGCTTAAGAGAAGCAAAGATGGCCCAACAAGACGATCGTGATCTTGCGGCCCAATTGAAAGAGGCGCTAGAGCTGCTACGCCTCAGCAAGGAAGAACTCAGGCAAGAGAAAGAAGAGAATCGCACCAAGACTGCAGCAATCGAAGCTGAGATAGCAGTCATACGAGACCAGATTCTACTTCGACCGAGGGAAGATCCTCCTGTTGATCCTCGACCGAGGCAGATTCCAACACCTGACGCCCCGGCCGATGTACTTCCACCTCGGATGCCAGTCCGAGATGTTCTTCTTGCAGGAATCCCACAAACCCTAGGTCAAAGGATGGACCCTAATCAACAGCTGAGGCGTCCAGGAGTGAACCTAGGAGATCCAGCAGATCATGACTACGAACTCCGACCGCAAGTTCTAGCCATGATTCGCCAATGCCAATTCGGAGGGCTAGAGAAGGAGTCGCCGCATCAACATCTTCAAAACTACGAGATCTTGATGGAAACCTTGCGACCTCCCAGAATTGAGAATAACAACTACAAGCTAAGACCTTTTTACTTTTCTTTAAAAGATAGAGCTCTTACTTGGTATCAATCTCTTCCTCCAGGAAAAATTAGCACATGGGAGGAGATGACTACGGAATTCTTGACCAAATTCTTTCCCCCCTCAAAGACCGCTGAAATGAGAGGGAAGATCAACGCTTTCATTATGAAGGACAAGGAGAGCTTGCCCAAATCTTGGGAGCGGTTCAAGGATATCCTCTTGGATTGCCCACATCATGGGATTCCAAAGATCGAGTTGCTGAAGATCTACTTCAAAGGGATGGACGGAAGCACCCAGTTCAATCTCCAACTACTCTCCGCCGGTACCTTCATGGACATGGCGATTGATGAGGCTTGGGACTTCATTGAGAAGCAAGCCTTGCACATGGAGAAATACACCCACCAAGGAGCTGAAGGTGGAGTTAAAAGAGTCAACTTTCAAGAGACTCAATCCAACAACAATCAACTCACGTCTTTGAAGAATGACGTGAAGCAATTGAAGGAGCTCTTGATGACTCAAACTAAGAAGGAAGAGCAAGGGCAAAGGAACAACAACAATAACGGGTACCGTAACAACAACAACGGTCTCCGAAACAACAACTACAACAACAACAATAGAGGATCCAATAGCAACAACTAGAGGGCGAATAACCAAAACTACGGTAACAATCATTCAAACTCCAACTCTAATGATTCCTCTAACCCTTTCCTCTCTTCCCCTTCTTCTTCTTCTACTCCATTGAAAAGCCAAGGGCAAGGATCAAGTTCGTCTCAGCCAGAAAAGAAAGACGCAGTTCTGGAGGCAATCTTGATCAAGCTTAGCGCTATGGAGAATTCTATGACTTCGTTTTCGAGGGCCCAAAAGTCCTTCGAACAACAACTTGCTAATAGGGCGAATGAAGCGCCGAGAGATCCAGGGAAGCTTCCAGCAAAGACGGAAACTAACCCTAAGGGCCAATGCATGGCCATAACGACGAGGAGTGGACTCAAAACTGCAGATCCAGTACCTCGCTCGACGCAGACCACCTCGGTCCAGAATGTTTTAGAAAACCAAATGTTCAGAGAAGGGGAAGGAGAAGGAAGATGTCTACGTTCAGCCATGCGGAGGATTGGAGAACCGCATCATTAAGGTTGATGATCAAATTTCTAAGGTTGATAAAGCCCAAAATGTTTTAGAAAACCAAATGTTCAGCCATGCGGAGGAAGTTCCTAGGAATCAAGGAAAACTTCCAGGAAAGACGGAGGACAACCCTAAGGGAAGGGTGATGGCAATCACAACTAGGAGCGGAGTGACTTCCACCGATCCGCAACCTAAGTTTGTTGAAGTCCCCGTAGAGAAAGACAAAGAGAAGGGGAAGGAGAAGGAAGATGTCTACGTTCCTCCTCCGGCTTACAAACCTCCCCTACCATTCCCTCAATCTAGAGCGAGAGTGCGCCTAGACAAACAGTTTGGTAAGTTTATAGAACTCATGAGCAAGCTGCATATTAATATACCCTTTATTGATGCTATTGTAGGTATGTCAGCTTATGGCAAGTTCTTGAAGGAGCTCCTCTCCAACAAGAGGAAGCTAGAAGATTTCGGTGAGGTTAAGATGAGTTCGGATTCTTCGGATCTCATCAAGACCATGAAGGAGAAAATGCCCCCAAAGCTAAAGGATCCGGGGTCATTTTGCATTCCCATAGGAGTGGGAGATGTCACATACGATGCGCTATGTGACTTAGGAGCAAGTGTGAGCATCATACCACTTGCATTGTGTAGGAAGATCGGTTTAGGCGACCCTAAACCGGTGAAGATGACGTTATACATGGCGGATTGATCCATCACTCGCCCCGTCGGTATTGTAGAAGACGTCCCAGTCAAGCTAGGTAAATTCTTTGTTCCCATTGACTTTGTCGTGCTTGACATTCCTGCAGATAGTCCGGTCCCGATCATACTCGGAAGACCGTTTCTTGCAACTTCCGGCTGCATAGTCGATTGCAAGAATGCTAGACTCGCCTTTGACATAGGAGAAGAGAAGGTAGAGTTTGTTCTTTCCACTCTAGTGAAGGAGCCAATCTTTGATGAGGATATATTCAATATTCAAGATGAAGAAGGGTTGTCTAGAGAGGAGGTAAGTGCTATTCTCTTCAAAGATCCTTTACAAAAGGTTATCACTATGAGTCTAACGAATGTAGGTGAAGAAGAGGAGTGCAATGAGGCAATTGAAGCCTTAGAAGCACAAGAAGAGATGGGTGAAGTGGAATTCAAGAAGCTCCACGACGAGGCAGAAAACGTGAGAATCCACGGCCATACACTATATTCCACGGCCGTGGATCTCACAACCCAAAGCGTGGCTCACTCCAGAGGGTTACACGGTCGTGGAGGAGGCAGAGCAACCGTAACCACTTTCCACGCCCTAAATCACGGCCGTGGAGGACATAGGAAAACCGTAATTTTGGCCGTGGAAGGGGATGATCGTGCCACTTCTTTAACTTCCTTCGATTCTTCTTCTACACCTTCAACACCCTTAGAAACCTCTAAGGAGACATCGGATGCTCCTCAAGGATCATTGGAAGCTCCGAAAGCAATGGAATTGAAACAACTTCCTACACATCTAAGGTACGATTTTCTAGGACCTAACTCTACTTATCCAGTTATTGTTAGTTCCGATCTAACCATAGATGAACATAATCAGCTCATGATTGTCCTTAGGAAACATAGGAAAGCTTTAGGCTACACTATTGAGGACTTAGTAGGAATCAAACCCTCCCTATGCATGCATAAGATATTAATGGAGGAAGATTTTAGAACTTCAAGACAACCTCAAAGGCGGTTGAATCCGACCATGAAGGAGGTTGTCAAGAAGGAAATTCTTAAACTTCTTGATGCAGGTATCATCTACCCTATCTCCGATAGTAAGTGGGTAAGTCCAGTTCAAGTAGTTCCGAAGAAGGGAGGAATGACGGTCATCACCAACAAGAACAACGAACTCATTCCTACCCGAACCGTAACAGGATGGCGGATGTGCATTGACTACCGCAAGCTTAACAACGCGACAAGGAAAGATCACTTCCCACTACCCTTCATCGATCAAATGCTTGAAAGGTTAGCGCAACATTCGCACTTTTGCTATCTTGACGGTTATAGTGGTTTCTTTCAGATTCGGATACACCCGGACGATCAGGAGAAGACCACATTTACGTGCCCGTGGGGTACGTTCGCTTATAGGAGAATGTCGTTCGGGCTTTGCAACGCCCCAGCCACCTTTCAACGGTGCATGATGGCCATCTTCTCCGAATACATTGAGGAAATCATGGAAGTCTTCATGGATGACTTCTCCGTATACGGTTCCTCTTTTAACGATTGCCTTTCTAACCTTTCTCTTGTTTTACAAAGGTGTGAAGATACTAACCTAGTTCTTAATTGGGAGAAGTGTCAATTTATGGTTAAGGAAGGAATTGTATTAGGTCACCTAATCTCTAATAGAGGGATAGAAGTAGATAAGGCTAAGATAGAGACCATAGAAAAGCTTCCTCCCCCAACTTCGGTGAAAGGGATAAGAAGTTTCCTAGGACATGTTGGATTTTATAGACGTTTCATTAAAGACTTCTCTAAAATATCAAAACCGCTCACTAATCTATTGATGAAGGATGTAGTTTTTGAGTTTTCGCAGGAATGTTTGGATGCGTTTAACACAATTCGGCAAGCTCTAATTTCAGCACCTATTATCCAACCTCCGGATTGGACTCTTCCCTTTGAGGTTATGTGTGATGATAGTGACGTAACTATAGGAGCTGTTCTTGGACAACGAAAGGAAGGACGAACCCATGCCATATACTATGCTAGCAAGATGCTAGATGAAGCGCAGCTCAATTACGCCACTACCGAAAAAGAGTTTTTAGCCATTGTCTATGCTTTTGACAAGTTTCGCTCTTATCTTGTAGGTGCAAAGGTGATTGTCTACACGGATCATGTTGCGATCCGGTACCTCCTTGCGAAGAAAGATGCGAAGCCAAGGCTAATTAGATGGATTCTTCTCCTACAAGAATTCGATCTAGAGATCCGCGACAAAAAGGTTCCGAAAATTCTGTTGCGGATCATTTGAGTCGTCTAACACATCTAGAGGACGACCATTTACCTATCGATGACTCCTTCCCGGACGAACACCTACACATTATAGAGGAGTGCATCGATGTGATCTCCAAAGGTAACGAACCATGGTTTGCTGATTTTGTTAACTATTTGGTTTGTCAGGAGATACCACCCGGATTATCCTACGCACAAAGAAAGAAGTTCTTTAAGGATGTCCGGGAATACTTTTGGAACGAGTCTCTCCTCTTTAAGAGAGGTCCGGATGGCATCATTCGGCGATGTGTGCCGGAAGATGAGATGCAAAGTGTCATCGGCCATTGTCATTCACTACCTTGTGGAGGACACGCTAGTTCGAACAAGACTAGCGCAAAGGTATTGCAATCTGGATTCTTTTGGCCTACTTTATTTAGAGATGTGCAATCCTTTGTTTCTTGCTGCGATGCTTGTCAAAGAACAGGTAATATCTCTAGGAGGAATGAGATGCCCCTCAACAACATCCAAGAGGTGGAGATTTTCGATGTTTGGGGAGTAGATTTTATGGGACCATTCCCATCCTCTTGTGGAAACCAATACATACTATTGGCGGTAGATTATGTTTCTAGATGGGTGGAAGCAATTGCCTCTCCCACCAATGATGCCATGGTGGTGGTTAAGTTCTTTAACAAGACCATCTTCCCGCGATTTGGGACGCCAAGGATTATCATTAGTGATGGAGGTTCTCACTTCATTGCCCGGCGCTTTGAAGCTCTTCTAGCTAAGTATGGGGTTACTCACAAGATCGCCACCCCTTATCATCCACAAACAAGTGGACAAGTTGAGATCTCAAATAGGGAGATCAAAGGAATCTTAGAGAAGACGGTTTCAAGGAGTAGGAAGGATTGGTCTTTGAAGCTTGACGATGCATTGTGGGCGTACCGGACTGCGTACAAGACTCCCATAGGAACCACAACATACAACCTTGTGTATGGGAAGTCTTGTCACTTGCCGGTAGAGTTGGAGCACAAAGCGTTTTGGGCTATCAAGTGGTTGAATTTCAACATGAAGGAAGCGGGAGAGAAGCGTCTCCTAGACCTTAATGAGTTGGACGAACTCCGCTTGAACGCCTATGAAAACGCCAAGATCTATAAGGAAAGAGCAAAGCGTTGTCATGATAAGCATATCATCCCAAAGGACTTCAAAGAAGGAGATCAAGTTCTCCTCTTCAATTCAAGGCTTCGCCTCTTTCCAGGTAAGCTTAAATCTCGTTGGACCGGACCTTTTCTAATTAAGCGTATTTTCCCCATGGTGCAGTTGAAGTATGGGGTGAAGCGGGCGGAAGCTTTAAGGTGAACGGCCAACGACTCAAGAAGTATACGCCGGAACTCCGAGCTGAAGAGTTCGCGCCTACCGCACTCGAATAAGTGCGAGATTGGTCTAGCTACGGACCTTAAACAAAGCGCTTCTTGGGAGGCAACCCAAGGTATTGCATTTTTGTTTTGTTTTCGATTCATAGTTTAGCTTAGTTTAGACGTTTTTGCTTTATTTTACCTTCGATTCCTTCCGGTATGTTCGTGTTTTTGGATGTAGGAACGATGGAAAAGGAAAAGGGAAGGATAATGTTGAAGAAAAGTGACGAAACTTGGACTTTGGAGCTTTACAGAGAGTTCCACGGCCTAAACCACGGTCGTGACAGCTACAGTGACCGTAATTTCCAAAAGCCTTTGAAAAATCACCAAAACCACGGTTCCGTACATTTCCACGGCCGTGGAACCCCCCGACAGACCGTGATTTTCAAAATTTTGCCTGTCACTATATAAACCACGTTCTTCATCAAAACACTCCACAAAACCACTTCCACGACCCAAAATCGCCGATTCCACGCCCTTCCTCCCAAATCTTCGTTCCTTAATCGTTTTCAACGATTCTTCTTCCCAAATTGAAGCAAATTCAACCACCAACAAGATCCAAGCAACGAATCGAGCGGCAAATCACCAAGGAACGCACAATTCGGATTTTAAAATCCGAAACCTAGGTTTTTTCCACTCTTCTTGATCTTTGTCAATTTGGTTCGTTTTGCTAGAAATTTTAGGAAAAACTGATTGAAATTGGAAGAAATTAGACTAGGGCTGCCTGATTACTGAGTTTGAGTGTTGTTTGCTGAGATTTGTGAAAAAAACCAGACGAACCACGGTCGCTGCCAGTTCCACGGCCGTGGAATTACCAAGAACAGACCGTAATTTTGAACAGTGATGGACTTTGTGAGGAGAGTTTCTGGGAGAATCAAAGAGAAGAAGAATGACCAAAACAAGAAGAGGAAGGGTAATCCCTCTTCTTCTTCATCCTCTAGGGCACCACCACCCTCTTCTCCTTCACCTCCATCATCACCTTCATCACCATCACCTCCTAGCCCTAGAGTACCGACCATTCATGCGGATCACCTCGATGCACTCGAGAGGATCCATGAGAGGCCTGTGATTGGACCTAGGTACCTACTGTTAAAGGATCTAGCTCCTCTTAACATCATATATGACCTTACTTGGCTCTTGGATAGAGCCGGACTAGTTGTCTTCTCGGCTATCCGAGAAGACGCCTATGAGGAGATTACGAGGGAGGTTGTGACGTCTTTCGAGCACAGCCATGTGGATAGGACCGTTTCTTTCCGTCTTATGGAAAGAAACTATGATTTTACCATCCGTGAGTTCGGGACCTTCTTTGGGTTCCATGAGACCTTCAATGGTCGCTTTCCTAGTGGCGTTTACGCCAAAGACTTTTGGGAGGAGGTTGCTATGATTTACGCCAGCAAGGACCGCTGGCAACCTGCTGACACCAAGGCTAAGTTGATGTATCATTTAGCCTTGAAGTTTGCTCACCGTGTTCTTTCGGAGTGTCCCTTCTCTAGGACGGAGACGCCCCAAAAGATCAAGACGGATGAGCTATTTCTGTTGTACTCCATGCTGTATGGACGCCGAGCTGACTATGCCACCCTCTTAGCTGCTACTATGAGCAAGCTTAAGAACAAGAGAAAGGGCAATATTGGATATGGTGGGATAGTTACCCATCTTGCTAGGGCGTTGGGAGTCGATTTTTCTGCATGTACCCGCATATCAGCCGTACCCTTAGGACTTCATGCCTTCATGACTAGAGGTCTCATCTTCCCCACACATAGAGGTCCGCCTTATGCGGCCATGCCTTGGGAGAGCAGGACGGGTAGGGGTATTGAGTGGCTACAGGAGTACTCCATTATGGCTGGACGTCATAATTGGAAGGAGACGTTCGCTGCTATGCACGCGAACAGGATTGCAGCTCCCCCATATGTCCCACCACCGCCAGTAGTTGAGGAGGAGGAGATGAGGGATCAGTTTGAGGGTGGAGGAGGAGCCGAGCATGAGTTTGGCACGTTTCCGGATCAGCCGGATGCGGCCCCCGATGTGCCTAGACGTTCTCCACGTCCCGCCAGAGCTTCAGGCTCGTCTTCTCGCCGCGCCAGCGTGAGTGAGAGACCCACTTGGGCAGAGACACCTCCTGAATGGTATGGAGCTCCACCTCCATGGGCTACACAAACACCATCTGCACCAGCACCAGCACCGTCCGACGCTCCAGAGTGGTACAGTCATGCTCCGGGATGGTATGAGCAGATGCCGGATTGGGCTACTGGTCTTTCGGAGAGAGTAGGAGCATTGGAGATTCGAGCCGATGCTAGAGATGGACGCTTGGACGACCTCGATCACATGATGAGAGATGTCTACCGCCAGCAGTTTGGGCGGTTTTATGATCCTAGCTTCTCTCCATTCCCGCCTCCACCAGCGCCGCAGTGATGGTGATTTGCATGACCGACAGTTTTAGCCGCTCCACCGCCATTTTGTGAGTTTCTTTCTTTTCTTCTTTTTTTTCTTTTATTTGAACATTAGGGACAATGTTCGTCCCAAGTATGGGGTGGGGTGTGACTAAAAGTTGTAATAACTCTTACTCACTATGTTTGCTTCTATCGAGACTATCATTGCATGTTCATTATATTGTTGCATATTTCATTATTGCATTGCATGAAAAAGAGTTTGAAAAACCCATAAATATTGAAAAATTTTGTGCTTCTAAGGAATTGAGATGATTTCCAAGATAATCGCTACTTGTGAATTGAGTTTGATGACAATTGCATGCTTAAACGAATAGTGAATTGAAAAGGAATTGAATGAGTTGATTATACCTCTTTTGCAAGTCTCATAATGTGATGAATGTTACCTAAATCATGTTGAGGAATTGAAGTTGAAATCACACTATAAGTTCTTATGCTTCTTGTTGAGATGATTAAGGCAATTCGATTTTTCTTTCTTCTTTCTTTGATCATTTAGCCCCTTATTGAAATATTGACCTCCTTTACCTATCCGGGAATTTGGAGGAGTTGATTGAAAAAGGCATGTATGATGTGGGAGGGCCATGAAAGCAATACTTTGCATTCAAAGGAATAGAAAGAAATTGTAGGTTTGGGGAAGTCAATCATGATGATGAGTAACTCGGCACCATTCACATAGCCGGGTGTTTGTGTCTTGCCAAAGTCGGATTGAGCGATATTCCTAGCGGATTATGGTATGTGCGCTAAGGGTTTGAGGCATCTCATAAAAATTGAGAAACGCCAATCTCCTAGGCTTCGGTTTTTGTGCACCTCTATCCATAACTCCAAAAGTAAAGTCGAAAAATGAAAAGAAGAGAGCGAATCTCTAAGTTGAAGGTGTTGCGGAAACCGCAAGAGAAGAAGAAAAGAGTAGTTGTCCACTTTCCCTTTCCAAATTCTAGACCTTTTTCTTTGAAAGTCCTTAAGATCAAAAGAATGTTATATGACTTGGTGATCTAAATTGAAGTTTCTTATGATTGATTTTGATAATGTTTAAGGGTTATGATGTTTGTATGGAAGTTTGATTGATTCATGAGTTTTCTTTACTCTTTACTCTTTGATTAAGTGTATGAAAGTCTTATAAACGATTGAAGCAAGATTTGAGAATGATCTATTGATTAGAAGGCACATTCATCCAAAAGAAGTATTGCTTTGAAAAGGTACACATATTTCATCCTAACTCTTATTTTAAAGCTTTTAAAAGACCTTGCTTAGGGACAAGCAAGTTGCAAGTATGGGGTTATTTGTTAGCATGAAATATTGTGATATTTTAGGCACGTTTTCTAAGCGTATTTGATTCATATTGATAGTCATTGAGTGAGCATTGATGCATTTGTGAGCTAGTTTTTCTATAATGTCGATATAGAGATCTACACAAGCTTTATGTTGATTATAGGTGATTGAGAGCTATTTCCGAACGGAATCGAGCAAGGATGGAATTGTTAGCAATGTCCATGGATTGAGGGCATTCTTAAGAGAAAAAGGAGTGTCAACTTGAGGAATGCACGAAGCTAGGGAAGAATCACGTTCTTGCCCTAAACCACGCTCTAAAATACGGCCGTACTACTTTCCACGTTTAGTTCCACGGCCGTGGAACCATGGCTAGGGAAGCGTGGTTCATTCCAGCAACTTCTACGGCTGTGGAGAAGATGGTTCAAACCGTGTTGATTTCCACGCTCTAAATTACGGTCGTGGAACCTTCCACGACCGTGATCTTGGCGATCTTTTTCGCCACACTTTAAGCCACGATCTTTTAAAAGATTGGGCCGGGCCGCTACTTCATCATACAATATAAAAGGACGGACGAAGAGATTCCGTCACCGCTGCTTAGACGTACTTTCGCCCACACCTCGCTTTAGAGATCTTTGCGACTTTTGCAAAAGACGGACTTTGCGCGCATCCTTGGAGTTGCCCTAATCTCGCACTTTGGTTGAGATTGTGATTGAGATTTCCGGATTGACGGAAGATCGAAGATTCGGAAGATTGTTCGCAAGAAGATTCCCCTTTTTGTTTAGGTTTGATTTAGAAGACGGATTGACATCCCGTTCTTCCTTCTTATCTAAGATTGTGTTTGTTTGTTCTATTCCGAATCTAGTGACGATATTTGTTCTTGATTGTGACATTGAGATTGGTTTGAAGTTTATTGAAAGTTTTCGGAAGTTTTCATCTTTCAATCTTTTAATTCTTGAATTTGATATCAATATGACTATTGTTGGCTAAAAACCCTTAACAATTCTAAGGTGAAGGGTTGATAGTTGTGGCTTAGATGATGATAGATCGATCGTAAACAGATTGGACCCTGAGAGTTAGAGAGAATCGCCGACGAACCCTAAATTACGGCCTGTTCTTGAGTCCACGGCCGTGGAACCTCAAGAACTAACCGTGATTTCCCTTAAGTTTACGAACTTGCTTTTACTTTAATCCAAAGTTAAAGATTTGCTTTAACTTAGTTTAGGCTTACCTTTTCTAGGTGATAGTGAAGCCTCAAAAACCTCTACCTCGATTGTGAGTGTCACAACCGTAATCGGTTTAGTTAGTCTTGATCCTTGGATTACAAGTTTGGGTATTTGACATTAATTCTCATCTTTAGAACCTTTCTATATTGAAGCCTCAACAACCTTTATAGAGAGTGTCTTGTAGGTGAGTCATATAAGGTTTTTGGAACTTCACCGTACGATTACCTTACATTAGCATACCTTTGCATATCTTAACTCTGTTCTTATATTATTAGTATATCTTGAATCGATAGCCACAGTTGGATACTTGGATCTTTAGGATTGTTGTTTTCCCAATATTCGAAAAGCTTCTTATAATTACTTGCTTGATAACTTGCAACTGAATTTGTTCCCCCCAAATCCCTGTGTTCGATACTCTGGAATTCTTGCTTAACTATATCGATCCGTACACTGGGGGTTCGCTTGCTTGATTTTAGTTTTATAAATTTAAAGCTTGATTGCACGCACGTTTTAGGGCGAACAGAAAGTGTACCCCAAATTTTTTTACCACTTTCATTTAATATTAGGTAAAAATTATTAACCCTTCTATTTGGAAAGAAATAATAAATGATGTTTGTTATTTGTTATAAGTATAAGTTTTAATTTTTAATTATTGAATTTGTTTCTTTTATTATTCTTGCTTTTTTTTATTTTCTTTTTTATTTTCTTATACCGGAATTTCTCATACCAAAATTTTCATACCAGAAATTTCATACCTGAAATTACATACCAGAAAGTTTTTCATACCAGAATTTTTACATACCAGAATTTTTTCATACCAGAATTTTTTTATATCAGAATTTTTTCATACCATATTTTTTTCTGGTATGAGGTTTCTGGTATGAAAATTCATACCAGAAAACTCATACCAAAATTTTCTGGTATGAAAAATTCATACCAGAAAACTTATACCAGAATTTTCTAGTATGAAAAATTCATACTAGAAATTCTAGTATGAGTTTTCTGGTATGAAAACTCATACCATAATAATCATACCAGAAAATACTAATAAACTAATTCAATCCAATCTAGTGGTTTTGTTGCATTAACAAAGACGGTAATAAGGGTTGTATGAGATTAAGCAAATTTGAGAGACAACAATAACAATTTCAATCTCAATACCATAACATTGGTATAAACTATCCATAATTTGGAGCTTTTTCCTTATCCATGGAAGATTATAAACTAGCAGCTCCATCAACAACACAATTCAATTACAAGCTTTGATGAACCAATCAAACCCCAAATTCCATTTCTCAATATCACCTATCTACCTAAATTTCAAAATCAAAAACAGAGAAAAAAAAACCAAAACAACCAGCAAAGTAACTAAAAGCTTTGATGAACCAAAACGCCTACATCTTCAACAACAAACCTTAGAAAAGACCGAAAGAAGTACCCGTTCAAAATCGAGGAAGACCCGCTTGCAGGAAACAACATCAATATATTTTTAACCTTGAAAGCACATGGCTACCTTTTGAATCAAACCTCAGTAGCATTAGGATATGGTTCATAAAGGGTTGTACAGGTTCTCTTGCAGGTTGTAAGTTGTTTTGTCTCCTCAAGGCTGCAAAAGGTAAATGCAGGATGAGCGAACCGAGTAGCAGCAGTAGGATTAATAAGACTTCCCAGTGAAACGTCTAGATCGGAAAGCGAAGCGAGGCTTCCCAGCGAAACGTCTAGATCTGGATAGAAAGCGAAGCCGAGTAGACATATCTAGATCTAGATCTGGATAGAAAGCGAAGCGAGGCTCAAGTGGCTACAGGAATGTAGGATATTGAATCAAATGGTGAAACTGCAAATCGAGATTGCAACCATCACATGCTTCCATTAGAGAGACGAAGTAAGCTTTGCAGATTGAGGACAAGTAAAAAAATAATCGCAAAACGTATACCAAAAGAAGCACAAAATGTTGAGGGTGAAGACCAACTGAGACTGGTTGCCTCGACGATAAGCAGCAAAGGAGGAGCCTGGACCTTGGCTCTCATGGTGATGGATGATCCGGATGTAGAAGAGAGGAGAAGAGTACCAGAAGAGAGGCGGTAGTACGAGAAGAGAGGGGGATGAGAGAGAAGAAGGAGAGAGATGAGAGAGGTGAAACCCTTGAACGGTAAATAGGATTTGGGGTATATTTTATTGATGGAAAATATTAAAAAGCCTATTTAGTGTCATGATTTCTTAATAAAGCCTACTTACCTAATTTTATTAGAATTTGTAAACAGTCGTCATGCCACGTCAATTTTTTTAAAAAAATTAATCTACTTATCTACCAATCAAAATTAACAAACTGATCTATTTTAACTCGATTTGTTAGAAAATCTAACGCACATTTGTTAAATATAAAACTAAATCAAATTTTGCTTCTCTATTTGAATCTAAGTAAAAGTGATAATATATTAAGGTATAAATATAATACTCGAATAATAATCATTGTAATAGAATTTTAATTATGTTCTTTTATTTATTTAAAAAAAAATTAGATAATCCGCACGAGGTGCGGGCACTAAACTAGTTTTAATCTAAATTTAGTATATTTATTTATTTATTTATTTATTTCAAACCAGAAAAGTTGTAAAATATAAAACTAATTGAAAATATTGTGAATCAAAATAAAATTGAGCCTAACTTTCTGAACTTACTCACACCAAAGAACAAATTGGTATTGAGGTCTTCGATAGAACAGTTTGATTAGACCTGTTCAAGTCCAGGCCAGCACGCCCGGCCTGGACCGCCCGCCCGCGAAAACGGACGGGTATGAACATCGACAGAGGTCCGGTCGGGCCGCTCGGCCCGGCCCGGAGCACGGAATATATATATATATATATATATATATATATATATATATATATATATATATATATATATATATATATATATATATATATATATATATATATATACATTTCGTTACTTTCGTATAACCCTAAAGTTCTAAACTTCTAATTGAACCTTTTGATTATGTTTGTATGATATTTTTCGAGTTTTACAGGCACACTGCAAGTTATACTGCTGAAGTACTGAATTACAAATAAAGTCACAGTTTAAAAAAAAAAAAAAAAACGGGTACCCGCCGGGCAGCCCGGCCCGCCTGGCCGGGCGGGTACGGCAGCCCTGGCAGGCCCGTGAGCCGGGCTCAGCCCGGCCCGGATCCGCCAAAACGGGCTTTTTTTTTTGAAAATGCCCGGCCCGAGTCCGGCTCGAGCCCGGATATGAACAGGTCTAATTTTGATGGCAAGAAGGAAATTTTATTCGGTTGAACAACTAGCCTAGAAAAAGCTAATCACCATAAAAACATCCGAAGGATAAACAAATAAGCTAACCACCATAAAAACAGTCTTTGAATAAGATGTATTTGAGGTTATTCTTAAAACTATGTTTCGAAAGCCAGTATTGTAGACAAAAGTTATAAATCACGTATAATGATCGAAATGTGCATTTGCTTCTTAATCTTTTGCATTTTAAATCTTCTGTAAACTACCCTCTCGGTTGTTATAATCATGAGGTAATGAACCATATAAACAAGAACAACCATGAATTTACCCAACATTAATGTTACGAATAAGTAAGAAAAAGTTGACCTTTAAAAAAAAAACAACAAATACTTCCAAGCTTTTGGAATCTAGACTTTATCCTTCCAGAATTTTTGGGATGTCTTGCCTCTTTTGAAGATGTTTCTTGAGTATGGCCTAAACGATCGTCTTGGAAGATGTCGTAGTCACGTACCCCTGTTGATCGTGTTGATCGTGGTTGTGTTTGAGGTCTCCGAAGATCCTTCATCTAGGTGGGGGCAACGTCGTGGGATCCACATTTCCGCATGAAGTATGACATCCCCTAAAAAAGATTTCTACCATCCTATTTCCCGGCGGCGAGACACCGCTCTAGTTCATCTATCCCGTGTCCTCTCCATGTTTTGCCAGCCTCGAGTGTTCCGCGTCTTCTCCCAAGGTTTAGTTGTTCCGAATTTTTGGATCTGTCTCACTTTTCCGATTTTTGCTTGTGGTATTTGTATTGTTTCCCTCTCGGATTTTCTATTAGCATGACGGTCTACCCGTTTGCCGGTTTTCGGCCTCTCGATACACCAATTATGTTTGGTGTAATCGAGCATCTTACCTTATTGATAAAAAAAATAATAATAAAATTGAGCCAAGAAGATTTGGTCCTAATACCGAGTGCACTTTTCTTTTTTTCACGAAAGTTGATGTCATTGTGCCAATAAAATTTGACGTTTTTATTCTCATTTATTTTTTTATTAAAATATAGGGTGGACTGTAGCAGACGTCAACTCACCCCTAAATTCGTGCATGTTGTGTTTGTTGGTAAAACACGAAATACTAGTGCATGTGTTTTTAGTGTTTTAGGGGAGCGTTTTGTGTTTTAGTTGTTTTGGTTTTTACAAACACTTGTGTGTGTTTGGCACGAGTAGTTTTTTAGTAGAGTTTTTGGTATGAAAATGATTATTTTGCCCCTACTTGTCATCGAAATTACATTAGTTACCATGTATAATAAACTGTATCCCTCGATTCACCTTCAATGCAAATTGTCGTCGTTAGTGGTCTTCAACTTGCGAAGAGCACTTGAGTTGGGTGCCATCGTCGAAGTTCCCGACGCCGTTGTGGAAGATACTAGCGCCATCCTCAAAGCGCAACCGACATTGTACACCGATGCTAACAAACTCGTATTCATTCCAGGTAACGTCTAACAACTTGATTTTCATTTTGACCTAAATCTCTAATATGAAATCAAAGTGATATTTGCCCTTGTTTGTGAAGGTCCTTTCTGTTTAAACATACATCTCCAATTATTGTCATAGGATTCAATCACGTATGTACTTCAACTTAAGATCTTTGATTTTCGGATATCTGTCTTTATTGAAGAAGATCATTATTTGTGTTTACTGGAACATATTGGGCACATTGTATAGTTAACAGAAGTATTATATTTTGAGGCTCACTTCGATATTGTTAGCTGAGTAATACACATAGGTGTTTTAGGTTGATCAATAGCAAGTATGGTAATGAAATTGGTTTTGTAGTTTCTGATTTCTCTTTTTTGTGGGTGATCAATAGTAAAACCATATTGACTCTTCTAAGTATTATCAAATTTAGTTCTGCACGTATTATTGAGGGTTCAAATAGGAAGCTATGCATCATGTGAAGTGAATGCATAAATATTATGGGACTGTTTTGTGGTGTCAAAAGAAAAAGCATATTTGTTGTAATATTTGAGCTTTTTTGGTCTTTTCAGGTTTTCTCTTTGTTTGAGCTTTTATGTTTAAGTTTTAAGGTCTTTTCAGTTTTCAGAGAATATATAGTCTTCTATTTATCTTTTTATGCATCATGCAAAGAGAAAGAATTCATGTAATAGGAATGTAGTTTCTTATTTCTCTTTGTTTGACTTTTTTTTGGTCTTTTCAGTTTTCAAGAAAATTAATCGTAGTGTTATCTTCACTTCAATCTCTTTATCTTTTTAGAAGTGTTTTGTGTTTTAGCTTCTTTGTCCTTCATAAAGATGCTCTTGAAAATTTAGCATATTTTGTGATTTTTTTTGTTGATCAATAGAAAGAATGATAAGTGAAGCATGACTCTTCTGAATTCTCTTATTAGTAAATTCCAAGTTCTCTTTTGTGTAAGATATATGCTGAATTTTTTGATACAGTTTGATTGAGTTTACTTCTTTGATTGATTTTTTGGCTCTTTTGTGAGGATAAACTTTGATTGAATTTTCTACTTTGACTTGTTTCTACCAACTGTTTACTACCTGTTGTACACATGAACAAAATTGATTACATTTACTGCATAATCTGAGTTCTCGGTTGGTTGATTTTTATGGCTCTTTCTGTAAGATATATATGCTGAATTTTTAGAAGAATGTTGATGAACTTGTTAATGCATAATCTGAGTTTTTATCTTCTTAAAAATCGATTACATTTATTGCTTCATTTAGTTTTGATGGAGAATAATGTTTCTCATAGTCGTTCTAGAGGTCCAAATTTTGTATGGGATGATGAAATTGTAAGACTTCTTGTGAAGATCATAATTGAATACCAAAAGAGAAATTGTTACAAGCACACATACAATTGGAAAGACATTACTACTACTTTCACTAGTAAACGCGAAAAGAGTAGTGTGAAAGATGTGTGTAGGAATAAATAGAGTCATTGAAATAAGGAGTACAAGGCTTGAAATTTGCTTATGAATTTAGAGACAAGTCTTGGTTGGGACGAGAACACTTGTATGATCACGACATCTCATGAATGGTTGGATATGAAGATTAAGGTAATTCTATTAAATTGTCTCTACAATAATCATTTGAAAAATATATACTATGCAAATTATTTTTTAATGTTGCAAGAAGATGTAAATTGTAAGAAATATAGGAACAAGAGAACAGATGTCGAGTATGAAGAGATGTTGCGTTCACTTTTTTCGGAAAATGTAGCAACAAGGCGACTAGCCGTGTCATTTGGCATGGTACGTGAAACAAGTCCTGAGCGTGTGTCACTTGCTAATGATGAAGAAGTAGGTGATGGTGTTGGATGCGATGCTCGATTCTTTCTCACAATTGTTGACATCTGCAATGAAGAAGAAGGAGCATCTAACCACTTTGAAGTAGACGTAGACTTCACTGAGCAGCCGTTTGAGACAGTACAGCTCCTACACCAATTCTAGTAACTAGAGTTACTAATGAGAAGATTGCAATAAAGAGAAAAAAAGAAGACAATCAGTTGGCTCTTCTAAGTTTGAAGAACATCTTGCACATACAAGATAACACAATGAGAATATAGTCGCCCTCTTCAAAGAAGAAGTCTGCTTCAAGGAAAAAGAGGAAGAGAAAATGTTGGATGAAGGAATGAAAATTCTAGATCGGTTGGTGGGAAAAAATTGGTCAAGGATAGATCACCGTAGTGGCATTATATTATTTCAAAGATTACAACAAGGAAGGATATGAAAATCTTGTGCAAATTGGCTGATGATGAGAAAAGAGTGAAGTGGTTGACATGGGAGTATGAAAATCGATTTAGGCGTTTGCTTTAAGGATATGGATATCATGCTTCACTTATCGTTGTTTAACATCTATATTTCGTACTATCGTTGACTTTTTTTAAAACTTGTTTGTATTGAACGTTGAGCCTCATCTAGTTATGCATGTCATTTTCATTTTTTTTGTATTATGTGTTCCCTTAAGGATATGGATCTTCTAATTTGAAGAACATCTTCCCCTTTTCCATCAATTATCATCTAGTTGTTTGTGTCCGCTTGCACGTTGTAACATCCCAAATTCCCAAGAATCGGGGAGCTCCTGGTTAGTATCTCACAATGGGTTCCGACCTCAGTTTGATAACAACATTACTGGATCTTACAACAAGACACAAATATAGCAAAATGATTTAAAATCAATAAAGGTTAAAATGATGAAAGTATACATGGGTCAGCCTTATAAAACATAAACATAACATTGTGTGCATGTAGAAATGGAAAGACTCTCCCTTCCTATCTAAATGAGTACGTGGACCCGACTAACCATCCACTCTGGATCTCTCTACAACTCTTAACTTACAAGACATCTACAACGGCGGATAAACCGTTAGCTAACAATCCATATATGTGACACTTATTTCATTTCTAGTTGATTGCTAGTTAATTAATCATGTTTAAAGCAATAAGCGAAAAACGTAAAATTTTAAAACTTTATCTACAACCATATTCACAACATATATACATACTAACATACGCATTAAAACTCTGTTTAACAAAACACAACTGTTTAAAACCACACAAAACATCATTGGCGGTAGCATCCCACAACAGCCCACCTGATATGATCTCAAATCCAGGTGTTAGGTCCAACGTCCTTGCCTTGATCAGACTGAGTCTGAGCAGCCGAAAAAATATGGATATAACAACAATGAGCTACAAGCTCAGTAAGGGTATACAAATCGCACTCTCCCAATATATATAAGTATCTAATATCTCATCCCCAAAGGATACTCTATACCCTTTCTTACATTCCAAAGCACACATACATATCCACATTCATATTAAGCACACAACCATCCATGACACATAACATATACGCATTCAAGCATGTTATCACACCGCATATAAACATCTCATCTCATATGAACACCTCATATCATACCATCACATGTAACTAATCATAACATAACATATAGCATGCTAGACTCGATCGCATCGATGCATAGGTGATAGTTAACTAACTAGCCCCAACTGATCGTACGATATATTTTCTCATGTGTTTTCGTATTTCTTTTCTTTCTTTCTTTTTTTTTCTTTCGGATGGCCAACGCGATAGCGTCTTAGGCCCCTTGTAGATCAGGTAGCGACCTCTGAGGCACCCTTCTCCAAACTTCTTGAAATTGGAATAATAAATCTGGAATATTGTATGGATAATTACTCCTCAATTGTCTAAAAAAATGCGTATTCCTAAGCCATCTTTCTTAGCCGCTAAGAAACAAAATAGCGACTATTTTGGCCGTTTTGTCTTTCCATGTTATTTCATATCTAGGACATGTCCGATGTCCTGACCATTTCTCTCAGCTGCATTTTTATTAATTAAAGTTCTCAAATGCTCCAAATAACACCGGGGTGTAATATCATCTAGGAGCAAGTTACCTCAAGAGGTATCTCTTGTTAAAACGTGTTTAATTCCTTAAATTTTCCGAATAGGCCATCTTTGATTTTTTTACTGTTACAATATGTCAGAATAACAATAATAGCACATGCACACATAAGGTAACATAAAACACATAGCTTGCTCATACAACAATCGGTTATTATCGTTCATTAGGTGATTCACTTTACTGATTGTTCGCTCCAAAACGTGTGTATATATTGAACAAAAATAGCTTTAAATTTATACCAAAAATAAAAGCAATTAGTGAACTCGCAGTGTACGGATCGATCGTAATAAAAGCAAGTATTCCAAGGTTGAATACAAAGAATATGGTGAAACCATAAATAAATTAATCTAGTTAGACAATGTGCAAATAATCAAAGACAATGACAAGATTGTATGTAAATATTAGGAAAGAGCACATTCTAGAGATCAAGGTATCCAATTGTGGCTTTCGATTTAAAATTTCTAAAGATCTATGGACAGAGTTGGGATTGCAAAGGAAATGTGTTTCTAAGGTGGAAAATATCACGGGGGAGGTCTCACTATCCACTATCCTAAACCAAAGGTCCTATCACCGGGTAAGTCTCAAGGATCTAAGAAAATGAACTATAATCTCAAACCAACCACTCAACCTAAGGGAATAGAACTAACCATCACTGGATAGGTCTCAAGTTAACTCACAAAGATAAGGGGAAGGCACACTCAAACCTAAAAAAGGGTGTTGAGTCTTTATTACCTAGAACTCATCATCTTTGGCAATCAACAAAGGGAATCGCCGGATAAGTCTCTTACCAAGCTTGGATATAGGCTAGAAAGGCTCAACAAGGCTAGGATTTAAGCAATCTTAAGCAATTGTGTTTTGTAGTTTAGTTGTGGCGTTATGCTTTACTTTTTCATCCATGATCCATATATAGGCATATTTTGAAGCAATTTTTATTATATATAGCCTTTTCCGAGGTCAAGTTATATATGTAGCTTTTGCTTCTTATTGTGAAAAATTAGTTGTGATTCGATGACCTTGAAAGAGGTATGGCTTCCGTCATATATGCTCATCCTATCTTGCTTCATATATCATTACAATTTGTTGAAGATTGTCACAAATAATTTAGATATGTACTTACCAATTTCAGTAAGGAGATTTTGATGAATGAAGTTTAGTTGGTGGAGATATTCATTGTAGAACACGGAATAGCTAGGGGAAGGTGATGGGGTTGGTATGACTGATCTTATTCTATCTTGCTGCTCGTTTAGGGCTGGGTTTATATTATTATAGTATGGGTAGATGCAAGTTAAGAATATGTACTAGATTATCTTATTGTAAAAAAGGTCAGAGCTTCCGGTCGATGAGCATCAGCGAGAATGTAGAAGTTCGCAAATTCACCTCCCTGATGAGAGTTGCGAAGCTAGGCAAAAACACATAACGCACGTAAGAGCGACATTAAATCTTTTACTCTTTTTCCACAAACTCACCTTGGTTTTATCTAAAGAGATTTGACTGTAATTCTTCTTCCCTAATGGATCCAACTTGTAATCTTTTACTCTTTCTCATTTGGCAACTATGGTCGAGCCAAATCGGACCGTAATCCATAACAAATCAGACCGTCAATTAAGGTCAAAACTTCTAGGTTTCGACTAGGTCGTGGTCCAAAGCCTTGAGTTATGCTTAACCAAACCTCAAAAAATTTAGGAGCAAATCTATTTCCGCCCTAGTATAAGCCTTTAAACAATAAAAAAAAATTAATTTTATTAAATTCAGGTGAACCAAGATAACGAGAAATCCACACGATATATGTTAAGTCCAAATTCAGATAAGTTCACTAAAATCTCATCATGATATCAATTGATAATAAAAGTAAACTATTAACTATATACTATTGTAATATCACTTTTATTATCGACTTTAAAACATGTAAACCACCACAACAAATGTTCAATATGGTTCGAACCGTATACACAAAAACTTACAACCAATCTATCATTTAGAAGGTAGTTATTTATATTTATTTGGTGGGTTATGACTTACTTTTTTATACAAATTCTTAGGTCTTAAGAATGTGGTTAGAAAACTAGACTCATTATCAACCAAGAAAAAGACTCAAAAGAGAAAGTGTGGTGTGATTATGACATATGAAAGTGCTAATCAAATGCACCCTTAGCTTTTGGTGATAGGCAAGAGACTGAATCTACACATTTTCCATTTGCTTCTTTTCAATGCCCACCTAATAATGCACCTTAAACAAGGCATTTAGTGAATCCTTGATTACTTGTGCTGTCGCAAATTCATTAGCTTAACTATAAGTCTTTAATTTTAAGCCTTTGCTTCACGTGATTTGCCTTCACCAACCAGCATCGATCAGTCCAATAGTTTATGCTCAAGGCCCAACTTCGTTGTACTTTTCTCATCTCACCCTCTCTCTCTCAAAATTCCAATTTAATAGTGAAAAAATTGAGTTAAAAAGGATTTTTTTTTTGTATAAACTTTTGTTTTGTGTACCATTTTATTTTTTTACTACTTTTATTAATATTAGATAAAAGTAATTGGTTCATTTTTAACTCCTACATATATGGTTTCTAGTTAAGTTTTTGATATGAGTTTCTAACATGAATTTATGGTATAGTTTATGGTTGAGCTTCTGGTATTATTTTTGGTTGAGATTCTAGAATGAAATCTGGTTGAGTTTTTGGTATGAATTTCTGGTATGGTTTCTGGTTGAGTTTTTTGTATGGTTTCTGGTTGAGTTTCTAACATGAGTTTCTAGTATGCATTTCTGGTATGAATTTTTGGTATGAGTTTTAATAATGAATTTCTATATGGTTTTTGGTTGAGTTTTTTGTATGGTTTCTGGTTGAGTTCCTGGTATTAATTTTACCGGGGTATAAATACAAAAATCCAAACTGTGGATCTAATATGTAAATACATAATATGGGTGATGTTTTTGTTACTTTTGTAATTATCCAGAAACCAAGGGTGAACCAATTTAATATTGAAACAAGGGTTTTCTTAAACCTGAGGGAGGTAGACGGCGGCGAGGCAATGGGAGGCTCCTCTGGTTTCGACAAGGTGGCAACAAGAAGAGGTGGCTTCGTAGCGGCATCGAAGGGGGTCGTCTACGGTGGTGGTGGTTCGCGAGGGAAGATAGGGAAGGGGGGTGAAGATGAAGAGGAGAGAGGAAAGATGTTTGATGGCTACTGGTGATACAATGTCGAGAGGGAGATTGAAGGAAAGGTTTGAGAAAGAACAAAGAAGAAGAGAGATGTGAATGGAGATATATGACAAGAAAAGGTTTAAGTTGTAAAAAATTAGGGTTATCTTTACTAAATGTGTTTATGTTATGAGCCTACTTAATAGATCAATATTTGTAAATGCCTACTTATTGAATTTGGCCTTCAATAATCTACCCTTCTTTTAGGAATAGGAATGAAAATCGGTCGGTTGATGGGTGCGTTCACCCACCTATTACCCACTGAGTGTTTTGAGTTGTTTGGGAAAATAACCGGATTTATTTCGTTAATAAAGTTATAAAATTATAAAACAAATTGATATTTATATTAACACGGATCTAAATATACGAATATTATCCAACCTTAAATATCGAAATGATTTCCAAATAATACAAAATGATGCAAACAAAAGCAAAAATTGTTGCATTCAATAATTGTAAATCAACATAAATTAGAAAGTGAGTGAGTGGAAAAAGAGTCAAGTGTTCACTTGAACGGTTGAACGTGGTCGGAGGCTCACCGGACTGAGATGGGGAAGACTTGAAGGTTTGTTTAAAAAGTTTTAAAGATCTAGGGAAGGGGGCGTGGAGTCATGCTACTGCGACTCTTTGACCAAGTGAAGGATATATTAAAAACTAGTACAGGTTTTTGGGGTTCTATTGACTTTTTATTTTATTAATTTAGATGGGTGAAACGGGGTGGGTGGGTGGGATGGGGGTTGTACTTACACTCATACCCACCCCACCTACTACAATTTCACCCGTCAACTGTCCATCACCCGAAATTCCTTGGGTTTTCATCCGTATATTCGATTCAGTTAACAGGTTAGTTCAGATGATTTGCACCCATTTTTCCATTATATTTAGGAACCACTTATTTATTAGATCTAAAGTTGAAATTTATTGGTAGTTGAAGTAAAAACTTATTAAGAACTTAAAATATGTAGTTAATTTAAAGAACTTATTTTGACTTTCCAAGGAACAATCTAATTGAAATTTATGTAAGTATAAAACTAACAAAAACAAGTTTATTTTTTTATTGAAATATGAAATTTTGCATGGTTATATAATGTAATTAAATAAGCTATATAATTTGTATAAGCTTTAGGTCGTGTCATAAAGTAGCATAATTTTAACTTCCATTAACTTTGCTCTATACCAGACTCATGTGCCAAACTGAGATAATCGAGTCTCAATTGGATCCCATTTGCACCCATCTAACACTAGTTTTGAATATTGTCTCGTCATGCCTAATCATATTATCAAAATAATGTTCACACGAAACATCACTGTCATTTGATCCAACTTTAAGTTAATGCATCAAGCCTACTTAATGTAGATCCATACAGCTAGCTTCCCTGTATGATCACTTATCATTGAATTGTGCTCTTCTGATCAAATCACCAGATTCAACTTAATCCACAATCACAAACACGAACACAGAAGAAAGATTCAAATTCACTCAGAACTAATTCACAAGTTTGACAGGGAACACAAGCCCAAAGAGATCAAATCGTTAGTAAAACTTTATCAACAGATTCATCATAATCCTCTGATGATCGAACACAGATCACCTTATGAAGAAAATATCTTTATTGCGTCGAATTCTATCCTTGTTCAAATCAAGCCCTCTTGGAATCAGCATTAGCGTTGCAATGGAAGACATGCACTTCACACTTTGGATTCACAGCTTTGAAAAACAATTTAACAGTCTCATCTTGCTTAACAATCGGGCCTTCCTTCTCAGCCAACGCAGCCTTCACAATCCGATCAAACCCACCTCCCTCCGCCGCCATAAACGCCACAATCGCCGCCTGAGACGGTAACATACTCGGATTATAAGCAGCAGACTCCATATATGAACCTTTATAAATCTTCCCATCCTCGTCCATCAATGCCACCCCCGACGGGCAGCCACTGTACGGCGCATGCGACGCATTCGCCGCCTCAAGCGCCGCCGCAGCCAATTCCTTCAAATCCCCCTTTCCAATATCACCCTCAAAACTCAATTTGTTATTGTGCGGCTCCAAAATCAAGGGAACATCATCAGCGAGAAGATCGTCAGGACCGAATCGATTCGGAAGAAAGTAAGACAAAGGCTGGAAATTCGATCCAGGATCGGATTCGGTTTCGGATCCGGGTTTGGGAGGAACAAGGACACGAATAGAAGGTGCAGAACGGATCTCTTGGAGGAATTGACGGCAATGGCCGCAAGGGAAAGCCGAAACGACGACGTTTAGGAGGTTAGGGCGGGGCTGGAGATGGATTGAGAGATTTGTGAAGAGGAATTGTTCGGCGTGAACGGAGTGATGGAGTGGGAGATTGGGGAATTCGAGGTTGACGCCGAGGAAGACGGAGCCGTCGGCGGTGAGAGCAGCGGCGCAGACGTTGAAAGAGGAGATTGGAGCGATTGCGTGGCGACGGCCCAAGTGGACGAGTGTAGGGAGGAAATCTGAGACAGTTGAGAAGCCATGGGATGTGGCGAGTGATTGAGCTTGTGATGGAGTTAAGATGAGTTTGGGGTCTTGTGCTTGCGGTGGTGATCCAGTTGCTTCTCCCATTTTTGTTTGTTTGTTTTGGTTTATTTGTCGATGTTGTGGGGAAGTTGAGATATAGAGAAGACAGGGAGTGGGAGAAACGTGGGGAGATGGATGGATGGATTTATAGGAGCTTTGTCTTGCTGATAACCAGGGGCGTTTTGGTAAAAAAGACGAGGGAATTTACAACTTTTATCTCCAATTTTATTTCTGCATATAAATTTGATCACGGAATCTTGTGGCATCACCAAGGGTTCGTTTGAAAACAGATTGTGTTCATTGAGTAGTTAAAATTAGGGTTTTCATAAATCTTGTAAATTCCGGTCTCATCCCGACCCGGCCTGTCCGTACGGGCACGCCTGTCATTTCAGGTCCAGTAGTCGGGTTCGGTCCGCATAAACGGGTTTAATATTTTATTAAGTCCGGCCCGAATCCAGTATGAGTTCGGATATAAACAAGTTCAGGTAGGGATGTGCAAAATCGGATTGGACCGGAATTTACGGTCGGTCTACGATCGATTTTTTTGAAAACCCTGGTTATGGTCCGGGTCCGGTTTTGGACCATATTAAATTGTAACCCGGGTTGGACCGTAAACTGCGAATATCCGGTCCGGTCCAGTACGGTCCAATCAAGTTCAGTCCGGTCCGATCCGGGCCCGATTTTGGACCAAAAAACCTCACCAAAATTGCACAATTTAGGTACAAACCGGTCCGGTCCGGTCCGAAATATTCAAAATTGCACAATTTAGGTACAAATCGGTCCGGACCGTACGCACAACACTAGGTTAAGGGACAACCCATGAATATTTTGCTTCACTTGTTCTTATTTCTCTTTTCATTCTTGTTCCTTTTGAATTGAAGCGATCAATTTTAAGAGGAAGTTCATATAAAATTGTTGATTAGGTTTCTTTTGGTACACAAAGCCAATTAAATTAAGGCTCTTAATAATGATGCTGTTTTTAAGGCTATAAATAATAAATATATACTCATTGCTAAGTGTTAGTCGGGTCCAATATAGAAATCATCGATGGACCTCATCGACAAACAAAATAATATGACGATCGGTGATATTTATTATTTATGAAATACTAAAGTAGAAGGTGACTTAAATTATGAAAAGTGGAGCATAAAATGGGTCTATTAATCTATTATGAAGGGTGTTGTTCAGGTAAGTCGTATTATTTCGGTAGGGTCGTATGACTGAACGTAGAGCTGACACGTGTTCCAATTTTATTTATTTATTTTTTCCAGAAACGAGTGAAAGTAATAATTCAAAACTTATTAAGGAATAATTCATAGCTTATAAAAGGATGGTTCATGAATTATAATAAAATAGTTCATAATGCAAAATTTATAAAGGAGTGAAAGTAATAGTTCAAAACTTATTAAGGAATAGTTCATAACTTATAAAAAGATAGTTCATGAATTTTAATGGATGAGTTGGCTAAATAGGCACTTTTTGTCTATTGTAGTATAAAGTAGGCCCTTTTTGTATCTTGTAGACAAACTAGGCCCCTCTCATTTATTAATAAAGATTAATTGAAAGGGTTAATTAGTCATTTTAATTTAACTGAGTCCAAGCCCAATTTCAATTGAAGATCAGCAGGCCCAATCCCAGTTACAATTGAATAGTTCATATATTTTACGTTTTAAAATGATATTTATTTTTGATGTGAAATTTGACGGTTGAATGATTTTATAGGATTATATTTTACGTTTTCCCTTTATGCCCCTTGTATTAATTTATTTTTGATTTAAAAATTTAGGCAAAAAATAGAGGGGCTTAGTTAGTCTACGTTAAACAAAAAGGGCCTTATTTAACCAATTTTCTCAATTTTAATAGTATAATTCATAGTGCAAAATTTATAAAGGATAGTGCATAACTTATAAAATAATATTTTATGAATTACAATTGAATAGTTCATATAAACGATTAATTTATAAATAATTTGATATAATATATTAAAAAGTAATAGTTCATGAATTATATGAGAATAGTTCAAAATTTATAAGAGAATAGTGCAGAAATTATAACATGGTAGTTCAAAAAAAATTTCATTCGATTCTGGAAAAAAAAAATCAATCATTTCTGAAAGAAAAAAAAATAAATTCGGGACACATGTCAACTCTACGTTGAGCTGCACGTCCCTACCCTAATAAATAAACCGTAGCTGAACGGTTACCGTATTATGAATAACACATGAGGAGAAGTATATTTCAGGTGGGCCAAACTTTTGTTGGTTTTCTTACAATATTTTGTTTTATAGTTTAGATATAAATTGCCATTTGTACGGTTAACCAAATCCTTTATCAGCAAAAATAGTTCGTCACTTCATTAAATTTTGTCCACATACATATGGAACAATCCTGGTGCGACACGTGTTTAGCAAAATCTATTATACTTATTAAAACAGAACACGGGTTGATGACGTGGCGCGCTGTGGACGCAGGATTAGATTAGAGAAGTATACAAAACAAAAGCACGAAAAAAAACCTATTTCACAATATTCTTTCTCATTTTTTTCAAAACCCGCACAAGGTGCGGGTATTATACTAGTATCTTGCTATGTGTTTACAACTTACAAGGTGGTTTATATGGGTTAAGAGGTGAAATTTTGTCCTCCTTGATTTGGTATATATGATTATTTTGAAATTATTGTATGATTATAATTTTTTAAATAATTTAACATTGTTGATAATATAATATTGGTCATGTTTAGTGATACATGAAATTATTTATTTCATCTCCATAATTTATATAATTCAAATAATCTATAAGATGAAAGAAATCTCTCAATTTCATTCTTATCATCTCATAATTTTCATTTTATTCTTGTAATCTTCGGTTTTCACTCACAAAACAAGCCCAATATTGGCTCCGTTAGGCAACAACATAAATTATTAAGATTAAGGGAATTAGTTTATGAGAATTTTGTAATGTTGCAAAATTTTAATTATAAGGATTATGAAGATTATTGAGGGTAAAATCTCACTTTTATCCCTCTTTTTTTTTTTTCATATCTTTCATCTTAAAAAAAAATATAACACGTACTTTTTTATAATTTTACCCACAATGATATTAATTTTACCAAACACTCATTTCACTTATATCCATATTCATCTAAATAATTCTCTTCATCCTCATCTACGTAATCTTCCGTTACCAAACTGACCCATTATAGTCTACCAACGGACGTTTAAGACTTTTCTCATTTGTATATTTGTTTCTTATACGAGTTGAAGGACCGTTTAAGACTTTTCTCATTTGTATATTTGTTTCTTATACGAGTCGAATTCGTAATAGAATTCATATGGCCCGATTTTTTCCAGATATCGCAAAAAAAGTTTAAGATCAAGCCATAGATAGATTAATTTTGAAAGGGAGAATGATAGGGAGGTGGATTTGGATTTGTTTGCATCTTGGCTGGCATTCAATTATTCAATTTGTCATCTTATATTATTTTAATTTATCTACATATGCACATTTATATACCTTTTATTATCTTATCCGATAAATTATGTAGCAAACATGGGGAAATTATATTCCTAGCTCCCAATATGTAAAATATCCACATGTGTACGTACGTTGCCTTATTCTTATCCAAAAAAAAAGAATAATATGTACTTCTATAAACAATTTATCCCTTTCTGCACCAATTTAATGCAATACACATTCTATTCCAAAGAAGAAAAATATACACTTTTAAGTTTGGCAATTTAGTTACGAATGCATTGAACTTGTATTTCTAAAGTATTTTTAAGAGGTGATTTGTGATCCGTGTTTTGGTTGATTTTTTTTTGCATGAATTTGTCATTTCTATATATCGTGTTCAATTGAGGCTTTTATATTTTCGAATTTTTTGTTAATATTTTTTTTTATAGCAGAACGTTTCATTCGCCCATCATCCATCCGACCCGTTTTCACCTTATTACAATTATATATTTTTTTAATATTTGTAGTTTTTATTATCATAAAAAATTTACCTTTATTTCCTTACAATAATCTATATATACCATGTCACCTAGGACTTTTTGTCAAATATTTACAATTTTGCCACATTTAAATTACAATTTTGCCACATTTAAATTACAATTATGCCATTGTTCAAAAAATATTTTAAGTCAAAATTAAAATATTTTTCATCTCATCGTGCCATTTTAACAAAAATAATTTCATCTCATCATATTCAATATCTTACAATTTAAAAAATATATCATATCACCTAACCGAATTTAGAGATTTCAATGGATTTTGTTTGGATTCTAGATTTTACAAAATAAATTCAAAGTAACAATTTACATCTTATTGGTTACAATATGAGATATAACAATATTTTTACTTTAATATATTTGTATTATCGTTAATAAAGATTTTATAATCGTTTTATTAATCGATTTTTTTTAAAAATAATCGTTTTATTAATTTGAATTTTTTTATAAAATAATCGATTTTAAAATATGATTTTTTAATAATTTATAAAATTAAATTAGAAATTTATTACTTAATTTTTTTTATTAAACACTTTAGAATTTATTATAAATTTAATAATTAAATCTTTTTGTTACATGATATAATCAGATTGATAATTTTTTTTGAAACAATTTGGTTTATCTAATAATTTTTCAATCAATAATTAATTTTTCAGTTAATAATTAATTTTTCTTACAATTTATTCAAATTCAATCTCGCACAAGGTGCGGGTATTAGACTAGTTTATATTAAAGCAAACCTCTTTTTTTTTTTTGGTGAAAAAAGAGCCAAAGCTTCCCGCTCAAAGAGCGCAAAAAAGAAAAACAAATTACAAACGTGTCATACGAGGAAACGAAACCCCCCGACAATCATCTAACATGATGTTTCTAATACATAACGGGGGATCCATCAATATATAAACACCAAAGTCTAAGGTAAAAGCAAAGTTAGCAATCGCATCTGCAACCCTATTACCTTCCCGGAAAATATGATCAATGGAGATTTGTCAATCTCGAACAAAGAAGCCTTGGCATTTGACTACCACGCTAGACAGGGGATGAGTCGCGTGTACTCCGTGCTTGATCAAACCCACCACTAGGCTTGAATCAACCTCCAATCTCACCTTCCGAAATCCCATATCCCAAGCGAGCTCCATACCACTCATAGCTCCCCACAACTCCGCCTCCGGCACCGTAGTCGTTCCAACGTTGATGGCCACTCCCTGGATCCATGAACCCTGAGCATCTCTAATAACCGCCCCTGCAGCAGCCCTCAACTAGTCCATATCCTCACGAAGCGACCTGTCTGAGTTTATCATAACCCATCCTTCATCAGGTGGATTCCATCGAACCAACCTTTCTTGTTTCCTTGGTAGCTCATGCACGAGTCCCCTACTCCATGCTTCCACCATTTCCTTATAAGCTGCAAAGATGAAGCCCGTTTTATCCACCGGTATCGATCCCTCATTGAAAGTACGTGCATTCCGCCATCTCCAAATCCACCAAACCGCAATAGCAAACAACTCATTTCATACCACATTCTGGGAGTCACTCTTACGTATATTAATATTTTCAAAGAACCATTCCTCCCATTGCAAGCTAAAGAAGGTCTGATGATGTCTAGATGGGACCAACTCGAGCCATATCTCCTTAGCAAAACTACAGTCCCGTAGTAGATGAAGCAACGACTCCTCAGACCCAGGGCACCCCAAGCAGTCCGGCGAGGCAGCCATATGTCTTCTATGTCGTTCTTATTTGTGAGAACAATGTTCCATGCTACTTGCCACATAAAATAACGGATTCTTTCCTGTACATTAATCTTCCAAATGTGTGTAAACAGACCCACCCTGACGCCCTGATTACTCCGAAGGTCCCTGATGCACTGGTGGGTTGAAGCAACAGTGAAGATACCATCTTGAGTCAGCATCCATCTCGCAACATCATCCAGTTCCCCTTCGACCCACAATCTAGCTGCAACAAGACGAAGGAAACCCGAGTTATTCAGTTTACCCGACAAGTAGCTCCAATTCCAACCCTCTTCACCATTCCAGATGTCTCTCACTGTCAAATCAAGATCTTGGGTAGTAAGGGTGGTTTGAAAGGAGAGGTAGAGGGGTTCCGATGAAAGCCATGCATCCTGCCAGAATTTGGCCCTTCGCCCATTCTTAATTGTCCAGCCTAGGTGGGGAGCAACAACTTGATTATAACCTTCAACGATCCCTCTCCAAATGGACGAGCATCCCCCTCTGCCCTGCAAATTACTTGGCCAAGAGTTGTACGTATTTGTGTATTTCCTCAGCAGTACCTACACCCACGTAAGCTCCTGGTTCATAAGCATTCGCCAACTCAGTTTACTGACCATTTCCATATTCATTTCCTTAGCCATACGAATCCCAAGACCACCTTGATCACGAGCTTGACAGATTCTCTCCCATCGAAGCTTATGAATCTTTCGATTACCAACAGTCTCTCCCCATATGAAGCTCCTACAAATTTTATCCAGTTTCGAAGTAACAGACACTGGAAGGATAATAACACTCGTGTAATGAAGGGGAATATTAGACAAAACAGATCGAACCAAGGTTGTTCTTCCTGCCATGCTAAGTGACTTCGCCTTCCATCCTGCCAAACGTGAAGAAACCCTCTCAATGAGGGGATTAAATGTCTCCTTTACTACTGCCCCCTGAATCAAAGGTATGCCAAGATAATCTCCTAAACTCCTCGTGTAGTTAATCCCCGATATCTCACTGAGCCTATGTTCCAGTTCCCCTCTAATATTGTGTGAAACGTACAGTTTGGACTTTGCTAGACTTACTTTCTGACCCGAAGCATCACAAAAATCCTCCAAGATGCTTCTAACCACCCGGACTTGATCAGGAGAGACCTCAGCAAAAAGGAGAATATCATCAGCGAAGAAGAGATATGAAAGCTCCGGACCTCCCCGCGAGAGCTTGATTGGTTTCCATCGACCTTCCCCTACGGCTGATTCAATTAACTGCCCAAGGCGTTCAAGACATAAGACAAAGAGATAGGGTGACAACGGATCTCCCTGCCTTAGTCCTCCTGTAGTTTTGAAACTTTTCGTACATTCACCATTCCAAAGCATCCTCATAGATCCCGAAGAAATACATGTCTTGACTCTCTCAACCCAGCAGTCCGGGAGGCTCATATTCTGGAGTGAATCAATCACAAACTCCCACCGAAGTCTATCATACGCCTTTTCTAAGTCCAATTTCAACACCATCCAACCTTTCCGTCCCTTCTTCTTCCCCATCGAATGCATAACCTCTTGGGCGAGCACCACATTGTTGGATATTAGTCGTCCCGGAATAAAACTTCCTTGTAGGGGGCTTACAAGGATATTCATAAAGGGTTTAATGCGATTAGCAAGGATTTTGGTGATAACCTTATAGCTCACGTTACATAAACTAATAGGGCGAAACTGCTGAATGGTTTCCGGTCTAGCCATTTTCCCAATCAAAACGAGGAGTGCTTCATTAGCTGATTCTGGTAAAACTCTAGAATGGAAGAAATTCATCACAAATTTCACCAAAGAATCTCCCACTGTGGTCTAGAGTTTCTGGTAGAAGATCGGTTGAAACCCATCTGGTCCCGGAGCTTTCATCGCCCCCATGGAATTCACCGCACTTAGAATCTCCTCTTTACTGCATTCTTTCATCAGGGCTTCTCCTAGCTCAGTAGGCAGCTCACGGGCAAATTCCCTAGGAAGATTCCTTGGTTGGGTAAGGTTGTTTGGACCATAAAGTCCTCTGAAAAATTCAACAGCGTGCTCCTCAAGCTGTTTTTGGTCCGAAACCCAATTACCAGATTCTAATTTAAGAGCTACTACTTTATTACGTTGCCTTCTAATGATAGTCGACAGATGGAAGAAAGAAGTGTTCTTATCTCCATGAATAAGCCATTGCTGCCTTGATTTTTGACACTAGAGGAGTTCTTCCTGCTCGAGCACTATTTCAATATCCTTTTCCGCCTCACTTTCCTGCCGGAGAAGATCAGGCTGGACATTAACATTCAACTGGGCTCTAATGCTTTCCAGGTGATTTATCAAGGCTTCTTTTCTTTGGATAATATTTCCAAACACTTCCCTATTCCATTTCAATAATACCCGTTGGAGCAGATTGAGAGCTTCTGGTAATTTTGCCATCTTTTCCCAAACTTCTTCAATCATCGGGGCAAACTCGGGATGGGTTAACCATGGTGCTAAGAACCAAAACGGGCGTATTTTGGGATTACCTCGTTCCTTCCTTGTGAAAGAAAGGAGTAACGGGTTATGATCGGATGAAAGGCGAGGTAGATGTCTTACCTCCGCATCTGGCCATCTCAATCTCCCTTCAGCCGACATTAGGATCCGATCAAGTCTCTTCGAAACTCTAGTCGTATCTATTCTTCCTCTTGTCCATGTATATGGAGAACCGATATAACCCATATCAACTAGATTATTATCATTAATCCATTCTCCAAACTACATCGAGTATCTTGTGAGGCGGTTAGCTCCTCCTTGCTGCTCCTCAATACATGTGGTGGCGTTAAGATCTCCTCCAATCACAACCGGAACTAACGCCGACTGAATGATATCAGATAGTACCTGCCACACATCTCCCCTCTTCATGGGGTCAGGAGCAATGTACGTGGCAATTAACATAAAATCTCCTTCTTCATGTTCCACCAGCACTTGAATGAACTGGGTATGCTTCCTGATGACTTTAAACTTGCAATGCTCCGATTTCCATAACAACCATGTAACAGTAAAAAATCGAAGATGACCTAATCGAGTATTTTAGGAAATTAAATCCGTTTTAACACGAGATAGCTCTCGAGGTAACCAGCTCCTAGATGATATTACACCCCGATGTTATTTGGAGCATTTGGGAGCTTCAATTAATAAAAATGCAGTTGAGAGAAATGATCAGGACATCGGACATATCCTAGATATGAAAAAACATGAAAAGGCAAAACGGCTAAAAGAGTCGCTATTTCGTTTCTTAGCGGCTAAGAAAGACGGCTTAGGAATACGCGTTTTTCGAAACAATTGCGGAATAATTATCCATACAATATTCCAGATTTATTATTCCAATTTCGAGACGTTTGGAGAAGGGGGCTTAAACCGCTTTACGGATCGGTAAAAGGATAATTATCGACTCCGCTAAAGGATAATTATCGACTCCGCTAAAGGATAATTATCGTCTTCGCTATAAATAGCTGAAATATCGTTTATTAATTCATTTTCTTTCACGTTTCCTCGTAAAAGCTCTGATTTCTCTCAACCTTCAAACTCAGATCTACTCTTCGTTTCTAATCCGATTTCAAATCCGTTTGAGTTTTTGGATTCCTCTCTTCATTCTCTTCATTTTGGTACCGAGTTTCTGCATTTCCGAGCAAGGGAAGGTCTGGTCGAGCATATATGATACTAGGGAGGTTCCGTCGCTTAGATTCCGGTGAATTTGATGGTGTCCGAGCGTAGCCTGCGTCGTTGTGATTCCGAATCTTCTTTCGGATCGTCAATCGGGTTAGTAACGAATAAATTATGAATTTATTCGTTTTTCGTATTGCGATTTTGCCTAAATTGACCTTAGGCTTGCCAAAATGGATAATTGGAAATTCCATTATACTCGTTACATTATTCTGGTGATTATGGGCTGTTTGTTTTATGAGATTTGATGACAGGTGGGTTCAGAAATTGCCTACGGGCAAAACGTTATTCTGGCAAAATTTAATTAATTAATTAAAGGTTAATTAATTAAATTGGGATTCTAGAAAATGCTATAAGCTAATTAAATTCAAAGGAATGAATTTAACTGGTGTTTGAAGCGAGAAGTTTAATACGAGGAATATGATATTCTCAACAGGTGTTGTTGAAGGGTTCGGTTTAGTTATAGCTTACTTCTTTGTGAGTGTATCCAAATACGAGAAAGGAGGATAGTCCGAGTGGGAAACGGACTCAATAGTTGGTTTGCGAGGTTTTATTGTTCTTACCTGCGAGGTAAGTGTATATGAATTACACTTGCTTAATATATGTTATGTATTTAATATGCTATGATTTTATGCATGCTTGAGTGTATATATATGTTTGTTATGATTGTATGCATGCTTATATGTATATGAGTGAGACGATGATGACGACTTGATATTCCTTATGAAAGCATGCATGAGGTACATGAGATGATAGTGGAAAGAATATGATGAAAGAATATGATGAAAGCATGAAATTGAGTTATGATATGAAAGTGATAATATAGGATGGTAATTGATTAATTAGCCCAACTGGGTCCCGCACGGGTTTTCGGGGGACGAGGTCGATACCTGATCTATAGGGGGCCTCAGAGGTCGCTACCTGATCTACAGGGGGCCTCAAGATAAGAAAAACAGTCAGGGGTCGCTACCTGATCTACAGGGGGCCTCAAGATAAGAAAAATAGTCCAAGATCGCAACCTGATCTACAGGGGGTCTTAGGACAAGATGGCCGAGGTCGCTACCTGATCTACAGGGGGCCTATGACGCTATCGGGTTGGCCAACCGAAAGAAAAAAAAAGAAAGAAAAGAAATACGAAAGCACGTGAGAAAATATATCGTACGATCAGTTGGGGCTAGTTAGTTAATTATCACCTATGCATCGATGCGATCGAGTCTAGCATGTTATATGTTATGATTATTTATATGTGATGAGATGATATGAGATGTTTATATGAGATGATATGTTTATATGTGATGTGTGATAACATGCTTGAATGTTTATGTGAAATGTGATGTGAATGGTTGTGGAATTATATGTGAAAGTGGATATGTATGCATTGATCGACTTTGGAATGTGAGGAAGGGTATAGAGTGTCCTTTGGGGACGGGATATTAGATACTTATATATATTGGGAGAGTGCGATTTGTATACCCTTACTGAGCGTGTGGCTCATTGTTGTTATATCCACATATTTTTCAGCTACTCAGACTCGGCCTGATCAAGGCAAGGACATTGGACCCAACACCTGGATTTGAGATCATATCACGTGGGTTGTTATGGGATGCTACCGCCTAGGATGTTTTGCATGGTTTTAAAACAGTTGTGTTTTTGTTAAACAGAGTTTATGACGTATGTTAGTATGTATATATGTTGTGAATATGGTTGTAAGATAAAGTTTTAAAAATTTACGTTTTCCGCTTTTCCGCTTATTGTTTTAAACAGGGTTAATTCATTGGTAATCAATTAGAAATGAAATAGGTGTCACATTTCGTTGGTATCAGAGCAGGGATATGATTCCTTGGCTTGGGGTTGTGGGAAGTTTTCTGAAAAGCTTTTGAAAGTTTCTTTTTCTTTTAGATGGCGGAGCACAGCTAAAGGGTCGACTGAGTGTGTACATACTCAGGGTAGAAATGATCAGGAGCACCCTAAGGTGCCAGTTTAGGCAATATCACTACCACCATCAGATATGGCTGGAATATCTGATTTAGTGATATATTTGAGAGAAGTTATTCCACCATAGGCACAACAGTGTCTCCAACGGGTATTATTCTAGTAAAGATGGACAAGAATTTTGAGAAGATTTTCCGCCAAGGGGAAAAGTCGTTTGAGGGGACTACTGATCCATTAGTAATGGATGAGTGATTGAGGAACACTGAGGCCATTCTAGATAGTGTTATTTGCCCTACTAAGAGACGGGTACAATATGATATATCATTGCTTAAGGAAGCATCTAGAGATTGGTGGAACAAGGTCCCTAATGGCCGTATTGTACCACTTGTGCTGACATGGGATGATTTCTTGAGAGAGTTTGATGTGATATTAACTATGGATTAGTTATCTACTCATAGAGCCTTGATTGATTGTTATACAAAGGAAGTCACCATGGAGGTAGATGGGGTGAGAGAGGTGATTCTGACATGTGAGAGGATTATGATTCCTGCTTGCCTCATACCTACAGTGAAAACTTTTAGATTACTTCGAGAAGGGTGTCAAGCTTATCTGGCTAGTGTGTCAGATTCTACGATTGTTAGTCCCGGAGTATCTGAGGTGGATGTTGTTAGAGAATTTCTTGATGTTTTCCTTGATGATTTACCTAGTTTACCTCCGAGTAGAGAGGTAGACTTCGAGATTGAAGCATTACCAGGTGCAACACCTATATCAATTGCTCCTTACAGGATGGCTCCGCTAGAGCTGAAGGAGTTAAAAGAAAACAACTAGAGGAGTTACTCGAGAAGGGTTTTGTACGCCCGAGTATTTCTCCTTGGGGTGCACCAATGCTTTTTGTGAAGAAGAAGGACGGTAGTTTACGATTGTGCATAGACTACCGTCAGCTGAACAAAATCACAATCAATAACAAGTATCCCTTACCGAGGATAGAGGACTTGCTTGATCAGTTAAAGGGTACTACAAGGTTTTCAAAGATTGACCTTCGAATGGGATGCTGGCAATTGAGGATAGCAGAGAATTCAATACCGAAGACAGCTTTTCGTACTCGGTATGGATACTATGAGTTTACAGTTATGCCTTTTGGGTTGACGAATGCACCTGCAGCATTCATGGCGTTGATGAACTCGATCTTCCAACCTTATCTAGATCAGTTTGTCGTGGTCTTCATTGATGATATCTTGATATATTCCCGAGATGCAGATACTCATAGAGAACATTTGAGACGTATCTTAGGGATTCTGAGGGAGAGACAGTTGTACGCGAAGTTCAGCAAGTGCGAGTTTTGGACTGATCAGATTGCCTTTCTAGGGCATGTGATATCACGAGATGGTATACAACCTGATCCATCCAAGATCAAGGCTATTACAGAATGGGAAATTCCGAAGAGCATTACGGAGATTCGCAGCTTCTTAGGACTTGCGGGTTATTACAGGAGGTTTGTAAAGAACTTTTCGATTATCGCGCGTCCATTGACTAACTTGCTAAAGGAGAATCAGCAGTTTATATGGGATAACAGTTGTCAAGAGAGCTTTGAAGAACTTAAGAAAAGATTGACTACGTTCCCTATTCTGGCTGTACCCTCAGATAAGGGTAGCTTTGTGGTTTACACCGACGCATCTGGGAGTGGCTTAGGAGGAGTTCTAATGCAGGAAGGGAAGGTGATAGCATATACATCTAGACAATTGAGACCTCATGAGCAGAACTACCCTACACACGACCTAGAGCTTGCTGCTATAGTTCATGCTCTTAAGACCTGGAGGCACTATCTTTATGGTGATGCATTTCCGGTGTTTACCGACCATAAAAGCCTGAAGTATATTCCCACTCAGAGGGATCTGAATCTGAGGCAAAGGAGATATATGGAGTTACTCAAGGATTATGATTGCACTATAGAGTATCATCCAGGAAAGGCGAATGTGGTAGCTGACGCTCTCAGCAGAAAGAGCAGTGAACAAGGCAGTAAGGTCAACTACAAAGTTGAGCATCTATTAGCTCTCAGAGTTATGAGAGTAGAGATGGATGTAAGAGGATCTGAGTTGATAGCTAACATTCAGGTTAGACCGTTGATTCTCGATGAGATTTCAACTAGACAAGATGAGGATGCTACACTGAAGAAGTTGAAAGCTAAAGTGGGAGATGCTACCACTACACACTTCCAGTTGTCTGATCAGGGAGTGTTATACAGAGGTACACGGATATGCGTGCCCAACATTGAGGAGTTAAAGAAGAAGCTACTTGAAGAGGCACACTCCTCGGGGTATTCCATGCATCCTGGGAGTACGAAGATGTTTAATGACATGAGGAAGATCTATTGGTGGCCCAGGATGAGACGAGAGGTAGCTGATTTTGTAGCTCGATGTCTAGTGTGTCAGCAAGTGAAGGCTGAATACCAAGCACCAGCAGGAAAATTACAATCTTTATCAGTTCCTGAGTGGAAGTGGGAGCGGATTACAATGGATTTTGTGGTTGGACTTCCTAGGACTTTCAGAAAGAATGACACGGTATGGGTGATTGTAGACAGATTGACGAAATCTGCCCACTTCTTACCGATGAGACAAGATAACTCCTTGGATGAGCTGGCAGAGTTGTATGTGAGAGAGATTGTTCGACTGCACGGAGTCCCTGTATCGATTGTATCCGATAGAGATCCGAGGTTTACCTCGCATTTCTGGGGAAGTCTGCAAACTGCCTTAGGTACAAGATTGCATTTCAGTACGACATTTCATCCTCAGACAGACGGACAATCAGAGAGAACGATTCAGACCTTGGAGGAGATGTTGAGATCTTGTGTTTTGGAGCTTAAAGGTAACTGGGATCCTAACCTGCCATTGCTCGAATTTGCGTATAATAACAGTTTCCATTCAAGTATTGGTATGGCCCCTTACGAGGCCTTGTATGGAAGGAAGTGTCGCACACCTGTATGTTGGGATTTTGAGGGCATGCGACAGATAGAGGGTCCTGAACTTGTACAACAGACAATAGAGAAAGTACAAGTAGTAAAGCACTGCTTGAAGGCAGCACAAGATCGTCAGAAGAGCTACTTTGATCGCCATAGACGAGAGATGACATATGAGATAGGCGAGAGAGTGTTTTTGAAGGTATCTCCTTGGAGGGGAGTTATGAGATTTGGTAGGCATGGGAAGTTAGCACCGAGATACATTGGTCCATATGAGATCTTAGAGAAGATCGGACCACTTGCGTATAGATTGGCGTTACCACCTGAGTTATCAAGATTGCATGACGTCTTTCACGTATCGGTGCTACGGAGGTATAGGTCAGATCCGAGTCATATCATTCCCGAACCTGAGATAGAAGTATCTGAGAACTTGTCCTACCCAGAAGAACCAGTTGAGGTTTTAGGCAGACAAGTTCGAAGATTGAGAAACAAGGAGATTCCGATGGTGAAGGTCAGATGGGGACATCATTCAGCTCGAGAGGCTACATGGGAAACCGAGCGAGATATGAGAGCTAGGTACCCCTATCTTTTTGAGTAAAAACCTCGAGAAATTGTGATCCAGTTGTGCATCCTTTTTATATATCTACGAGTTTGGTTCTACGTCCTTTCTTAAATTTCGGGACGAAATTTCTTAAAGTGGGAGATATTTGTAACAGTCAAAAATCGAAGATGACCTAATCGAGTATTTTAGGAAATTAAATTCGTTTTAACACGAGATACCTCTCGAGGTAACCAGCTCCTAGATGATATTACACCCCGGTGTTATTTGGAGCATTTGGGAGCTTCAATTAATAAAAATGCAGTTGAGAGAAATGATCAGGACATCGGACATATCCTAGATATGAAAAAACATGAAAAGGCAAAACGGCTAAAAGAGTCGCTATTTCGTTTCTTAGCGGCTAAGAAAGACGGCTTAGGAATACGCGTTTTTCGAAACAATTGCGGAATAATTATCCATACAATATTCCAGATTTATTATTCCAATTTCGAGACGTTTGGAGAAGGGGGCTTAAACCGCTTTCGGATCGGTAAAAGGATAATTATCGACTCCGCTAAAGGATAATTATCGTCTTCGCTATAAATAGCTGAAATATCGTTTATTAATTCATTTTCTTTCACGTTTCTTCGTAAAAGCTCTGATTTCTCTCAAACTTCAAACTCAGATCTACTCTTCGTTTCTAATCCGATTTCAAATCCGTTTGAGTTTTTGGATTCCTCTCTTCATTCTCTTCATTTTGGTACCGAGTTTCTGCATTTCCGAGCAAGGGAAGGTCTGGTCGAGCATATATGATACTAGGGAGGTTCCGTCGCTTAGATTCCGGTGAATTTGATGGTGTCCGAGCGTAGCCTGCGTCGTTGTGATTCCGAATCTTCTTTCGGATCGTCAATCGGGTTAGTAACGAATAAATTATGAATTTATTCGTTTTTCGTATTGCGATTTTGCCTAAATTGACCTTAGGCTTGCCAAAATGGATAATTGGAAATTCCATTATACTCGTTACATTATTCTGGTGATTATGGGCTGTTTGTTTTATGAGATTTGATGACAGGTGGGTTCAGAAATTGCCTACGGGCAAAACGTTATTCTGGCAAAATTTAATTAATTAATTAAAGGTTAATTAATTAAATTGGGATTCTAGAAAATGCTATAAGCTAATTAAATTCAAAGGAATGAATTTAACTGGTGTTTGAAGCGAGAAGTTTAATACGAGGAATATGATATTCTCAACAGGTGTTGTTGAAGGGTTCGGTTTAGTTATAGCTTACTTCTTTGTGAGTGTATCCAAATACGAGAAAGGAGGATAGTCCGAGTGGGAAACGGACTCAATAGTTGGTTTGCGAGGTTTTATTGTTCTTACCTGCGAGGTAAGTGTATATGAATTACACTTGCTTAATATATGTTATGTATTTAATATGCTATGATTTTATGCATGCTTGAGTGTATATATATGTTTGTTATGATTGTATGCATGCTTATATGTATATGAGTGAGACGATGATGACGACTTGATATTCCTTATGAAAGCATGCATGAGGTACATGAGATGATAGTGGAAAGAATATGATGAAAGAATATGATGAAAGCATGAAATTGAGTTATGATATGAAAGTGATAATATAGGATGGTAATTGATTAATTAGCCCAACTGGGTCCCGCACGGGTTTTCGGGGGACGAGGTCGATACCTGATCTATAGGGGGCCTCAGAGGTCGCTACCTGATCTACAGGGGGCCTCAAGATAAGAAAAACAGTCAGGGGTCGCTACCTGATCTACAGGGGGCCTCAAGATAAGAAAAATAGTCCAAGATCGCAACCTGATCTACAGGGGGTCTTAGGACAAGATGGCCGAGGTCGCTACCTGATCTACAGGGGGCCTATGACGCTATCGGGTTGGCCAACCGAAAGAAAAAAAAAGAAAGAAAAGAAATACGAAAGCACGTGAGAAAATATATCGTACGATCAGTTGGGGCTAGTTAGTTAATTATCACCTATGCATCGATGCGATCGAGTCTAGCATGTTATATGTTATGATTATTTATATGTGATGAGATGATATGAGATGTTTATATGAGATGATATGTTTATATGTGATGTGTGATAACATGCTTGAATGTTTATGTGAAATGTGATGTGAATGGTTGTGGAATTATATGTGAAAGTGGATATGTATGCATTGATCGACTTTGGAATGTGAGGAAGGGTATAGAGTGTCCTTTGGGGACGGGATATTAGATACTTATATATATTGGGAGAGTGCGATTTGTATACCCTTACTGAGCGTGTGGCTCATTGTTGTTATATCCACATATTTTTCAGCTACTCAGACTCGGCCTGATCAAGGCAAGGACATTGGACCCAACACCTGGATTTGAGATCATATCACGTGGGTTGTTATGGGATGCTACCGCCTAGGATGTTTTGCATGGTTTTAAAACAGTTGTGTTTTTGTTAAACAGAGTTTATGACGTATGTTAGTATGTATATATGTTGTGAATATGGTTGTAAGATAAAGTTTTAAAAATTTACGTTTTCCGCTTTTCCGCTTATTGTTTTAAACAGGGTTAATTCATTGGTAATCAATTAGAAATGAAATAGGTGTCACATTTCGTTGGTATCAGAGCAGGGATATGATTCCTTGGCTTGGGGTTGTGGGAAGTTTTCTGAAAAGCTTTTGAAAGTTTCTTTTTCTTTTAGATGGCGGAGCACAGCTAAAGGGTCGACTGAGTGTGTACATACTCAGGGTAGAAATGATCAGGAGCACCCTAAGGTGCCAGTTTAGGCAATATCACTACCACCATCAGATATGGCTGGAATATCTGATTTAGTGATATATTTGAGAGAAGTTATTCCACCATAGGCACAACAGTGTCTCCAACGGGTATTATTCTAGTAAAGATGGACAAGAATTTTGAGAAGATTTTCCGCCAAGGGGAAAAGTCGTTTGAGGGGACTACTGATCCATTAGTAATGGATGAGTGATTGAGGAACACTGAGGCCATTCTAGATAGTGTTATTTGCCCTACTAAGAGACGGGTACAATATGATATATCATTGCTTAAGGAAGCATCTAGAGATTGGTGGAACAAGGTCCCTAATGGCCGTATTGTACCACTTGTGCTGACATGGGATGATTTCTTGAGAGAGTTTGATGTGATATTAACTATGGATTAGTTATCTACTCATAGAGCCTTGATTGATTGTTATACAAAGGAAGTCACCATGGAGGTAGATGGGGTGAGAGAGGTGATTCTGACATGTGAGAGGATTATGATTCCTGCTTGCCTCATACCTACAGTGAAAACTTTTAGATTACTTCGAGAAGGGTGTCAAGCTTATCTGGCTAGTGTGTCAGATTCTACGATTGTTAGTCCCGGAGTATCTGAGGTGGATGTTGTTAGAGAATTTCTTGATGTTTTCCTTGATGATTTACCTAGTTTACCTCCGAGTAGAGAGGTAGACTTCGAGATTGAAGCATTACCAGGTGCAACACCTATATCAATTGCTCCTTACAGGATGGCTCCGCTAGAGCTGAAGGAGTTAAAAGAAAACAACTAGAGGAGTTACTCGAGAAGGGTTTTGTACGCCCGAGTATTTCTCCTTGGGGTGCACCAATGCTTTTTGTGAAGAAGAAGGACGGTAGTTTACGATTGTGCATAGACTACCGTCAGCTGAACAAAATCACAATCAATAACAAGTATCCCTTACCGAGGATAGAGGACTTGCTTGATCAGTTAAAGGGTACTACAAGGTTTTCAAAGATTGACCTTCGAATGGGATGCTGGCAATTGAGGATAGCAGAGAATTCAATACCGAAGACAGCTTTTCGTACTCGGTATGGATACTATGAGTTTACAGTTATGCCTTTTGGGTTGACGAATGCACCTGCAGCATTCATGGCGTTGATGAACTCGATCTTCCAACCTTATCTAGATCAGTTTGTCGTGGTCTTCATTGATGATATCTTGATATATTCCCGAGATGCAGATACTCATAGAGAACATTTGAGACGTATCTTAGGGATTCTGAGGGAGAGACAGTTGTACGCGAAGTTCAGCAAGTGCGAGTTTTGGACTGATCAGATTGCCTTTCTAGGGCATGTGATATCACGAGATGGTATACAACCTGATCCATCCAAGATCAAGGCTATTACAGAATGGGAAATTCCGAAGAGCATTACGGAGATTCGCAGCTTCTTAGGACTTGCGGGTTATTACAGGAGGTTTGTAAAGAACTTTTCGATTATCGCGCGTCCATTGACTAACTTGCTAAAGGAGAATCAGCAGTTTATATGGGATAACAGTTGTCAAGAGAGCTTTGAAGAACTTAAGAAAAGATTGACTACGTTCCCTATTCTGGCTGTACCCTCAGATAAGGGTAGCTTTGTGGTTTACACCGCCGCATCTGGGAGTGGCTTAGGAGGAGTTCTAATGCAGGAAGGGAAGGTGATAGCATATACATCTACACAATTGAGACCTCATGAGCAGAACTACCCTACACACGACCTAGAGCTTGCTGCTATAGTTCATGCTCTTAAGACCTGGAGGCACTATCTTTATGGTGATGCATTTCCGGTGTTTACCGACCATAAAAGCCTGAAGTATATTCCCACTCAGAGGGATCTGAATCTGAGGCAAAGGAGATATATGGAGTTACTCAAGGATTATGATTGCACTATAGAGTATCATCCAGGAAAGGCGAATGTGGTAGCTGACGCTCTCAGCAGAAAGAGCAGTGAACAAGGCAGTAAGGTCAACTACAAAGTTGAGCATCTATTAGCTCTCAGAGTTATGAGAGTAGAGATGGATGTAAGAGGATCTGAGTTGATAGCTAACATTCAGGTTAGACCGTTGATTCTCGATGAGATTTCAACTAGACAAGATGAGGATGCTACACTGAAGAAGTTGAAAGCTAAAGTGGGAGATGCTACCACTACACACTTCCAGTTGTCTGATCAGGGAGTGTTATACAGAGGTACACGGATATGCGTGCCCAACATTGAGGAGTTAAAGAAGAAGCTACTTGAAGAGGCACACTCCTCGGGGTATTCCATGCATCCTGGGAGTACGAAGATGTTTAATGACATGAGGAAGATCTATTGGTGGCCCAGGATGAGACGAGAGGTAGCTGATTTTGTAGCTCGATGTCTAGTGTGTCAGCAAGTGAAGGCTGAATACCAAGCACCAGCAGGAAAATTACAATCTTTATCAGTTCCTGAGTGGAAGTGGGAGCGGATTACAATGGATTTTGTGGTTGGACTTCCTAGGACTTTCAGAAAGAATGACACGGTATGGGTGATTGTAGACAGATTGACGAAATCTGCCCACTTCTTACCGATGAGACAAGATAACTCCTTGGATGAGCTGGCAGAGTTGTATGTGAGAGAGATTGTTCGACTGCACGGAGTCCCTGTATCGATTGTATCCGATAGAGATCCGAGGTTTACCTCGCATTTCTGGGGAAGTCTGCAAACTGCCTTAGGTACAAGATTGCATTTCAGTACGACATTTCATCCTCAGACAGACGGACAATCAGAGAGAACGATTCAGACCTTGGAGGAGATGTTGAGATCTTGTGTTTTGGAGCTTAAAGGTAACTGGGATCCTAACCTGCCATTGCTCGAATTTGCGTATAATAACAGTTTCCATTCAAGTATTGGTATGGCCCCTTACGAGGCCTTGTATGGAAGGAAGTGTCGCACACCTGTATGTTGGGATTTTGAGGGCATGCGACAGATAGAGGGTCCTGAACTTGTACAACAGACAATAGAGAAAGTACAAGTAGTAAAGCACTGCTTGAAGGCAGCACAAGATCGTCAGAAGAGCTACTTTGATCGCCATAGACGAGAGATGACATATGAGATAGGCGAGAGAGTGTTTTTGAAGGTATCTCCTTGGAGGGGAGTTATGAGATTTGGTAGGCATGGGAAGTTAGCACCGAGATACATTGGTCCATATGAGATCTTAGAGAAGATCGGACCACTTGCGTATAGATTGGCGTTACCACCTGAGTTATCAAGATTGCATGACGTCTTTCACGTATCGGTGCTACGGAGGTATAGGTCAGATCCGAGTCATATCATTCCCGAACCTGAGATAGAAGTATCTGAGAACTTGTCCTACCCAGAAGAACCAGTTGAGGTTTTAGGCAGACAAGTTCGAAGATTGAGAAACAAGGAGATTCCGATGGTGAAGGTCAGATGGGGACATCATTCAGCTCGAGAGGCTACATGGGAAACCGAGCGAGATATGAGAGCTAGGTACCCCTATCTTTTTGAGTAAAAACCTCGAGAAATTGTGATCCAGTTGTGCATCCTTTTTATATATCTACGAGTTTGGTTCTACGTCCTTTCTTAAATTTCGGGACGAAATTTCTTAAAGTGGGAGATATTTGTAACAGTCAAAAATCGAAGATGACCTAATCGAGTATTTTAGGAAATTAAATTCGTTTTAACACGAGATACCTCTCGAGGTAACCAGCTCCTAGATGATATTACACCCCGGTGTTATTTGGAGCATTTGGGAGCTTCAATTAATAAAAATGCAGTTGAGAGAAATGATCAGGACATCGGACATATCCTAGATATGAAAAAACATGAAAAGGCAAAACGGCTAAAAGAGTCGCTATTTCGTTTCTTAGCGGCTAAGAAAGACGGCTTAGGAATACGCGTTTTTCGAAACAATTGCGGAATAATTATCCATACAATATTCCAGATTTATTATTCCAATTTCGAGACGTTTGGAGAAGGGGGCTTAAACCGCTTTCGGATCGGTAAAAGGATAATTATCGACTCCGCTAAAGGATAATTATCGTCTTCGCTATAAATAGCTGAAATATCGTTTATTAATTCATTTTCTTTCACGTTTCTTCGTAAAAGCTCTGATTTCTCTCAACCTTCAAACTCAGATCTACTCTTCGTTTCTAATCCGATTTCAAATCCGTTTGAGTTTTTGGATTCCTCTCTTCATTCTCTTCATTTTGGTACCGAGTTTCTGCATTTCCGAGCAAGGGAAGGTCTGGTCGAGCATATATGATACTAGGGAGGTTCCGTCGCTTAGATTCCGGTGAATTTGATGGTGTCCGAGCGTAGCCTGCGTCGTTGTGATTCCGAATCTTCTTTCGGATCGTCAATCGGGTTAGTAACGAATAAATTATGAATTTATTCGTTTTTCGTATTGCGATTTTGCCTAAATTGACCTTAGGCTTGTCAAAATGGATAATTGGAAATTCCATTATACTCGTTACATTATTCTGGTGATTATGGGCTGTTTGTTTTATGAGATTTGATGACAGGTGGGTTCAGAAATTGCCTACGGGCAAAACGTTATTCTGGCAAAATTTAATTAATTAATTAAAGGTTAATTAATTAAATTGGGATTCTAGAAAATGCTATAAGCTAATTAAATTCAAAGGAATGAATTTAACTGGTGTTTGAAGCGAGAAGTTTAATACGAGGAATATGATATTCTCAACAGGTGTTGTTGAAGGGTTCGGTTTAGTTATAGCTTACTTCTTTGTGAGTGTATCCAAATACGAGAAAGGAGGATAGTCCGAGTGGGAAACGGACTCAATAGTTGGTTTGCGAGGTTTTATTGTTCTTACCTGCGAGGTAAGTGTATATGAATTACACTTGCTTAATATATGTTATGTATTTAATATGCTATGATTTTATGCATGCTTGAGTGTATATATATGTTTGTTATGATTGTATGCATGCTTATATGTATATGAGTGAGACGATGATGACGACTTGATATTCCTTATGAAAGCATGCATGAGGTACATGAGATGATAGTGGAAAGAATATGATGAAAGAATATGATGAAAGCATGAAATTGAGTTATGATATGAAAGTGATAATATAGGATGGTAATTGATTAATTAGCCCAACTGGGTCCCGCACGGGTTTTCGGGGGACGAGGTCGATACCTGATCTATAGGGAGCCTCAGAGGTCGCTACCTGATCTACAGGGGGCCTCAAGATAAGAAAAACAGTCAGGGGTCGCTACCTGATCTACAGGGGGCCTCAAGATAAGAAAAATAGTCCAAGATCGCAACCTGATCTACAGGGGGTCTTAGGACAAGATGGCCGAGGTCGCTACCTGATCTACAGGGGGCCTATGACGCTATCGGGTTGGCCAACCGAAAGAAAAAAAAAGAAAGAAAAGAAATACGAAAGCACGTGAGAAAATATATCGTACGATCAGTTGGGGCTAGTTAGTTAATTATCACCTATGCATCGATGCGATCGAGTCTAGCATGTTATATGTTATGATTATTTATATGTGATGAGATGATATGAGATGTTTATATGAGATGATATGTTTATATGTGATGTGTGATAACATGCTTGAATGTTTATGTGAAATGTGATGTGAATGGTTGTGGAATTATATGTGAAAGTGGATATGTATGCATTGATCGACTTTGGAATGTGAGGAAGGGTATAGAGTGTCCTTTGGGAACGGGATATTAGATACTTATATATATTGGGAGAGTGCGATTTGTATACCCTTACTGAGCGTGTGGCTCATTGTTGTTATATCCACATATTTTTCAGCTACTCAGACTCGGCCTGATCAAGGCAAGGACATTGGACCCAACACCTGGATTTGAGATCATATCACGTGGGTTGTTATGGGATGCTACCGCCTAGGATGTTTTGCATGGTTTTAAAACAGTTGTGTTTTTGTTAAACAGAGTTTATGACGTATGTTAGTATGTATATATGTTGTGAATATGGTTGTAAGATAAAGTTTTAAAAATTTACGTTTTCCGCTTTTCCGCTTATTGTTTTAAACAGGGTTAATTCATTGGTAATCAATTAGAAATGAAATAGGTGTCACATTTCGTTGGTATCAGAGCAGGGATATGATTCCTTGGCTTGGGGTTGTGGGAAGTTTTCTGAAAAGCTTTTGAAAGTTTCTTTTTCTTTTAGATGGCGGAGCACAGCTAAAGGGTCGACTGAGTGTGTACATACTCAGGGTAGAAATGATCAGGAGCACCCTAAGGTGCCAGTTTAGGCAATATCACTACCACCATCAGATATGGCTGGAATATCTGATTTAGTGATATATTTGAGAGAAGTTATTCCACCATAGGCACAACAGTGTCTCCAACGGGTATTATTCTAGTAAAGATGGACAAGAATTTTGAGAAGATTTTCCGCCAAGGGGAAAAGTCGTTTGAGGGGACTACTGATCCATTAGTAATGGATGAGTGATTGAGGAACACTGAGGCCATTCTAGATAGTGTTATTTGCCCTACTAAGAGACGGGTACAATATGATATATCATTGCTTAAGGAAGCATCTAGAGATTGGTGGAACAAGGTCCCTAATGGCCGTATTGTACCACTTGTGCTGACATGGGATGATTTCTTGAGAGAGTTTGATGTGATATTAACTATGGATTAGTTATCTACTCATAGAGCCTTGATTGATTGTTATACAAAGGAAGTCACCATGGAGGTAGATGGGGTGAGAGAGGTGATTCTGACATGTGAGAGGATTATGATTCCTGCTTGCCTCATACCTACAGTGAAAACTTTTAGATTACTTCGAGAAGGGTGTCAAGCTTATCTGGCTAGTGTGTCAGATTCTACGATTGTTAGTCCCGGAGTATCTGAGGTGGATGTTGTTAGAGAATTTCTTGATGTTTTCCTTGATGATTTACCTAGTTTACCTCCGAGTAGAGAGGTAGACTTCGAGATTGAAGCATTACCAGGTGCAACACCTATATCAATTGCTCCTTACAGGATGGCTCCGCTAGAGCTGAAGGAGTTAAAAGAAAACAACTAGAGGAGTTACTCGAGAAGGGTTTTGTACGCCCGAGTATTTCTCCTTGGGGTGCACCAATGCTTTTTGTGAAGAAGAAGGACGGTAGTTTACGATTGTGCATAGACTACCGTCAGCTGAACAAAATCACAATCAATAACAAGTATCCCTTACCGAGGATAGAGGACTTGCTTGATCAGTTAAAGGGTACTACAAGGTTTTCAAAGATTGACCTTCGAATGGGATGCTGGCAATTGAGGATAGCAGAGAATTCAATACCGAAGACAGCTTTTCGTACTCGGTATGGATACTATGAGTTTACAGTTATGCCTTTTGGGTTGACGAATGCACCTGCAGCATTCATGGCGTTGATGAACTCGATCTTCCAACCTTATCTAGATCAGTTTGTCGTGGTCTTCATTGATGATATCTTGATATATTCCCGAGATGCAGATACTCATAGAGAACATTTGAGACGTATCTTAGGGATTCTGAGGGAGAGACAGTTGTACGCGAAGTTCAGCAAGTGCGAGTTTTGGACTGATCAGATTGCCTTTCTAGGGCATGTGATATCACGAGATGGTATACAACCTGATCCATCCAAGATCAAGGCTATTACAGAATGGGAAATTCCGAAGAGCATTACGGAGATTCGCAGCTTCTTAGGACTTGCGGGTTATTACAGGAGGTTTGTAAAGAACTTTTCGATTATCGCGCGTCCATTGACTAACTTGCTAAAGGAGAATCAGCAGTTTATATGGGATAACAGTTGTCAAGAGAGCTTTGAAGAACTTAAGAAAAGATTGACTACGTTCCCTATTCTGGCTGTACCCTCAGATAAGGGTAGCTTTGTGGTTTACACCGACGCATCTGGGAGTGGCTTAGGAGGAGTTCTAATGCAGGAAGGGAAGGTGATAGCATATACATCTACACAATTGAGACCTCATGAGCAGAACTACCCTACACACGACCTAGAGCTTGCTGCTATAGTTCATGCTCTTAAGACCTGGAGGCACTATCTTTATGGTGATGCATTTCCGGTGTTTACCGACCATAAAAGCCTGAAGTATATTCCCACTCAGAGGGATCTGAATCTGAGGCAAAGGAGATATATGGAGTTACTCAAGGATTATGATTGCACTATAGAGTATCATCCAGGAAAGGCGAATGTGGTAGCTGACGCTCTCAGCAGAAAGAGCAGTGAACAAGGCAGTAAGGTCAACTACAAAGTTGAGCATCTATTAGCTCTCAGAGTTATGAGAGTAGAGATGGATGTAAGAGGATCTGAGTTGATAGCTAACATTCAGGTTAGACCGTTGATTCTCGATGAGATTTCAACTAGACAAGATGAGGATGCTACACTGAAGAAGTTGAAAGCTAAAGTGGGAGATGCTACCACTACACACTTCCAGTTGTCTGATCAGGGAGTGTTATACAGAGGTACACGGATATGCGTGCCCAACATTGAGGAGTTAAAGAAGAAGCTACTTGAAGAGGCACACTCCTCGGGGTATTCCATGCATCCTGGGAGTACGAAGATGTTTAATGACATGAGGAAGATCTATTGGTGGCCCAGGATGAGACGAGAGGTAGCTGATTTTGTAGCTCGATGTCTAGTGTGTCAGCAAGTGAAGGCTGAATACCAAGCACCAGCAGGAAAATTACAATCTTTATCAGTTCCTGAGTGGAAGTGGGAGCGGATTACAATGGATTTTGTGGTTGGACTTCCTAGGACTTTCAGAAAGAATGACACGGTATGGGTGATTGTAGACAGATTGACGAAATCTGCCCACTTCTTACCGATGAGACAAGATAACTCCTTGGATGAGCTGGCAGAGTTGTATGTGAGAGAGATTGTTCGACTGCACGGAGTCCCTGTATCGATTGTATCCGATAGAGATCCGAGGTTTACCTCGCATTTCTGGGGAAGTCTGCAAACTGCCTTAGGTACAAGATTGCATTTCAGTACGACATTTCATCCTCAGACAGACGGACAATCAGAGAGAACGATTCAGACCTTGGAGGAGATGTTGAGATCTTGTGTTTTGGAGCTTAAAGGTAACTGGGATCCTAACCTGCCATTGCTCGAATTTGCGTATAATAACAGTTTCCATTCAAGTATTGGTATGGCCCCTTACGAGGCCTTGTATGGAAGGAAGTGTCGCACACCTGTATGTTGGGATTTTGAGGGCATGCGACAGATAGAGGGTCCTGAACTTGTACAACAGACAATAGAGAAAGTACAAGTAGTAAAGCACTGCTTGAAGGCAGCACAAGATCGTCAGAAGAGCTACTTTGATCGCCATAGACGAGAGATGACATATGAGATAGGCGAGAGAGTGTTTTTGAAGGTATCTCCTTGGAGGGGAGTTATGAGATTTGGTAGGCATGGGAAGTTAGCACCGAGATACATTGGTCCATATGAGATCTTAGAGAAGATCGGACCACTTGCGTATAGATTGGCGTTACCACCTGAGTTATCAAGATTGCATGACGTCTTTCACGTATCGGTGCTACGGAGGTATAGGTCAGATCCGAGTCATATCATTCCCGAACCTGAGATAGAAGTATCTGAGAACTTGTCCTACCCAGAAGAACCAGTTGAGGTTTTAGGCAGACAAGTTCGAAGATTGAGAAACAAGGAGATTCCGATGGTGAAGGTCAGATGGGGACATCATTCAGCTCGAGAGGCTACATGGGAAACCGAGCGAGATATGAGAGCTAGGTACCCCTATCTTTTTGAGTAAAAACCTCGAGAAATTGTGATCCAGTTGTGCATCCTTTTTATATATCTACGAGTTTGGTTCTACGTCCTTTCTTAAATTTCGGGACGAAATTTCTTAAAGTGGGAGATATTTGTAACAGTCAAAAATCGAAGATGACCTAATCGAGTATTTTAGGAAATTAAATTCGTTTTAACACGAGATACCTCTCGAGGTAACCAGCTCCTAGATGATATTACACCCCGGTGTTATTTGGAGCATTTGGGAGCTTCAATTAATAAAAATGCAGTTGAGAGAAATGATCAGGACATCGGACATATCCTAGATATGAAAAAACATGAAAAGGCAAAACGGCTAAAAGAGTCGCTATTTCGTTTCTTAGCGGCTAAGAAAGACGGCTTAGGAATACGCGTTTTTCGAAACAATTGCGGAATAATTATCCATACAATATTCCAGATTTATTATTCCAATTTCGAGACGTTTGGAGAAGGGGGCTTAAACCGCTTTCGGATCGGTAAAAGGATAATTATCGACTCCGCTAAAGGATAATTATCGTCTTCGCTATAAATAGCTGAAATATCGTTTATTAATTCATTTTCTTTCACGTTTCTTCGTAAAAGCTCTGATTTCTCTCAACCTTCAAACTCAGATCTACTCTTCGTTTCTAATCCGATTTCAAATCCGTTTGAGTTTTTGGATTCCTCTCTTCATTCTCTTCATTTTGGTACCGAGTTTCTGCATTTCCGAGCAAGGGAAGGTCTGGTCGAGCATATATGATACTAGGGAGGTTCCGTCGCTTAGATTCCGGTGAATTTGATGGTGTCCGAGCGTAGCCTGCGTCGTTGTGATTCCGAATCTTCTTTCGGATCGTCAATCGGGTTAGTAACGAATAAATTATGAATTTATTCGTTTTTCGTATTGCGATTTTGCCTAAATTGACCTTAGGCTTGTCAAAATGGATAATTGGAAATTCCATTATACTCGTTACATTATTCTGGTGATTATGGGCTGTTTGTTTTATGAGATTTGATGACAGGTGGGTTCAGAAATTGCCTACGGGCAAAACGTTATTCTGGCAAAATTTAATTAATTAATTAAAGGTTAATTAATTAAATTGGGATTCTAGAAAATGCTATAAGCTAATTAAATTCAAAGGAATGAATTTAACTGGTGTTTGAAGCGAGAAGTTTAATACGAGGAATATGATATTCTCAACAGGTGTTGTTGAAGGGTTCGGTTTAGTTATAGCTTACTTCTTTGTGAGTGTATCCAAATACGAGAAAGGAGGATAGTCCGAGTGGGAAACGGACTCAATAGTTGGTTTGCGAGGTTTTATTGTTCTTACCTGCGAGGTAAGTGTATATGAATTACACTTGCTTAATATATGTTATGTATTTAATATGCTATGATTTTATGCATGCTTGAGTGTATATATATGTTTGTTATGATTGTATGCATGCTTATATGTATATGAGTGAGACGATGATGACGACTTGATATTCCTTATGAAAGCATGCATGAGGTACATGAGATGATAGTGGAAAGAATATGATGAAAGAATATGATGAAAGCATGAAATTGAGTTATGATATGAAAGTGATAATATAGGATGGTAATTGATTAATTAGCCCAACTGGGTCCCGCACGGGTTTTCGGGGGACGAGGTCGATACCTGATCTATAGGGAGCCTCAGAGGTCGCTACCTGATCTACAGGGGGCCTCAAGATAAGAAAAACAGTCAGGGGTCGCTACCTGATCTACAGGGGGCCTCAAGATAAGAAAAATAGTCCAAGATCGCAACCTGATCTACAGGGGGTCTTAGGACAAGATGGCCGAGGTCGCTACCTGATTTACAGGGGGCCTATGACGCTATCGGGTTGGCCAACCGAAAGAAAAAAAAAGAAAGAAAAGAAATACGAAAGCACGTGAGAAAATATATCGTACGATCAGTTGGGGCTAGTTAGTTAATTATCACCTATGCATCGATGCGATCGAGTCTAGCATGTTATATGTTATGATTATTTATATGTGATGAGATGATATGAGATGTTTATATGAGATGATATGTTTATATGTGATGTGTGATAACATGCTTGAATGTTTATGTGAAATGTGATGTGAATGGTTGTGGAATTATATGTGAAAGTGGATATGTATGCATTGATCGACTTTGGAATGTGAGGAAGGGTATAGAGTGTCCTTTGGGGACGGGATATTAGATACTTATATATATTGGGAGAGTGCGATTTGTATACCCTTACTGAGCGTGTGGCTCATTGTTGTTATATCCACATATTTTTCAGCTACTCAGACTCGGCCTGATCAAGGCAAGGACATTGGACCCAACACCTGGATTTGAGATCATATCACGTGGGTTGTTATGGGATGCTACCGCCTAGGATGTTTTGCATGGTTTTAAAACAGTTGTGTTTTTGTTAAACAGAGTTTATGACGTATGTTAGTATGTATATATGTTGTGAATATGGTTGTAAGATAAAGTTTTAAAAATTTACGTTTTCCGCTTTTCCGCTTATTGTTTTAAACAGGGTTAATTAATTGGTAATCAACTAGAAATGAAATAGGTGTCACAAACCAAATACCTCCGCTTTGGCCTACCGCTTCCATACGTTCCACTAAATCAAAGCTCATCCGTTCGCAAATAGTGTCAGCATTTCTTCCGGAACAATGGGTCTCAAAGAGTGCTATTAAATCTAGGTGATGCTTTCTAATCATATAACACATAGACCGGCGGAAGCTCTTCTTCACCGTGCCTAGACAATTCCATAATATTCCTATCATTAATAACATATGGGTCGGAGCAATCCAAACCTATCTTCAATTCTGTGAGTCCGGGACCATTGACGTTTGAGACGCCGGGCATAAATCCATACTATCAGTAGCCATCTCCGATCTAGGCTTCAGACTTGCCACAAATTCCACATCCCGGGGGACTGCTCTATTCAAAATCCGGACTTGCGGTTGTAATTCCACATCCCGGGGATGGTCTATCCCTACTTGTAAAGTCTTCTTCGATATTTCTCCGGTTATCCCTTTATCCTTACCACTAGATTCTCCTTCATGGAACCTCCCATTACCTCTTAATCGTTTTCGGGTTTGGATTCGGTTCTCACCAACAGCATTCCCTCTATTATGTTGTCGAACAACCGTCTTTCCTTTACCTTCATACCTTTGTGGCGCATTAGGCTCTTCATGGTTTCCCCTATTTGTGTTCCATGGCTTCCGGCGTGGGACCACCATCCAGGGCCCATGCCCGTTCTCCTCTTCCGTATCCTTCTGCTCCTCTCCCTCCTTGGAATTCTTATCAGTAGCCTCATTAACCATATCTTCTTTATCCTGAACCACCCCTTCGCCAGGCCCTTCCTTATCACTCTGTCTGTCGCAATACACACAAGTATCTTGTGAATGTCCGTAACAACCACATGCGAAGCAGATATTATGGAGATTTTCATACTCCAGCAGCAACCTTTTTCCATTTAGGATCAAGTCCCCCTTTAAAGGTCAAGTTAAATCAACATTCACGCAGATTCTGGCAAATTTACCACGTGAGATGCCCAATGTATTGACATCTATTCGGAGTGGAGTTCCTATTGCAGACGTTATTACTCTAAGTATACTTGCATTGTACATTGCAAACGGGAGTCCCGTGATTCGGACCCAGACACCCGTAGATTTGATCACCGAAGTCAAAGGATCAAAACTTTCATTCCATTACTGCATCATGAGATAGTGCCCATATATCTTCCAAGGACCATTAGTAAGAACATCCAGCATATCCGCCTCTCTCTCAAATCGGATCAGGAAGAAATCATTGGGGAGATCAATAACCGTCCATGCCCCTGCAGTATTCCATAGTTGCCGGATATTCCGCTCAAAAGCCGAGTAAGATATCATCCGCCCTAACAGTTTCACAACGATCGAATTTCTCCAATGAGCATTTAAAACACTAACCACTTCGGGAGCGATATTAATAACAGGATTAGCATCATTTCCTCTAGGGTAATCAATGGTAATCTTCCCGGTTTCTACAAGATTATCCGGAATAATTGGCATCTGCTTCCATGCCTCATCCCCAAAGAGCATATCGCTCCAAGTTGGGATCTTAGTTGGTGTTGGAATATTCTGGTTTTCAGCGCCCACATCATGGGTTTCGGAATCCGGTTGGTTGGCTTGCGGTTGCACAAGGGGAGAGGAGGAGTGCGGGCCGCCAATGGGATCTGGTGCTGCAGGTGGGGAAGGAGGGATCGCCTCGATATTCTCCCTAAGCGCCGTCATTAGAATTTTCTCAAAGCAAACCTCATATGTTCTTCCCTAGTTTATTTTCTTTACATTCCTAATATATTTCGGTCCTTATTATTGATTCGTGATAATTTGTTTATTTTGAATCTTGCTTGGTTATAATATTGCACTTGATATTATGTAAAACTTTATGTTATTTTTAGTTGGATTTAAGCATGCACTTGATTTTCATTAAAATGTTTGATTTTTTTTTTACTAGTTTATAAATAAGTGTAGAACACGCAAAATCTTATCCTATCTACCCGTTTCATCTGTTGGATACAGGTGGATTGGATGTGGGTGAGCCTTAGCGGGTGGTGGTGGGGTGGAAAATTTTGGGTAAAGGATTTGGTGATGGTCAAGGTCATCCACCCACTACCAGATCCATTGTCATCCCTACTGAGAATATATAGCCATGTACCGAACAATGCATATACATAACTCATGAAAAGTTAACAACAATTTATACACAACAAACTTGAAAAAGGACCTTAAAACTACCAATATGAAACAAGACAATTGAACAACATAGCAAAAAAAACCCGAATCGACATCAATTGTTTCCAACAGGTGACTTGCGTTATAGCATACCAACAGAAGAAAACTAAGCCCAACCATCTTTGTAACGATGAAAGAGATCTTCTGTCTGAGCGTTTCTAAACGCGCTGCAAGCTATAACGTACACCCAAATGAGGACGACAACAGTCACAATGAGGATGATATTCACTTTCCTCCATTCCAATCTGAGGTTTCCCAGTAAACCAGCCTTACAAGAATTGCAGTTGTAGCATAGCTGGCTCTGGTCACTGCTCCAAGTTGTGCAATCCGGGTCAGCTGTCGGATTTGTCGGGTTTGCCCACATTGTTGGATTCATGAACTGATACCCACATTCTATTGGTGGCTTGCAGCATCCTGACTGTTCATACATAGTATGAATAGGACAAATCAGCTAACCAGTAAGTTCTATATTTCTATAATTGCATTCCAATTAGGAGTCTTGGTATTTGACAGAAATATAACAATGGACATATTTTAGATTTTACTCTGTCATGTACAATAAAGATAGGTACTTTCATAGTTTCATGTCATTTAGATTTTACTTCTGTCAGTTTTACATTAATGAACTTCAAAAGTGCTAGCAGATGGCAATTAATAATACAAAAATTATAAACTTACTGTTTGTTTTTATTTGTTCAATATTAGGCTTAAAAATTAAACTATGTAGTATATTTGGTGTAAGCATATTACATAATTAATGAAAGAATCCATATACAGAGTGAAATGTATTATAATTTTGTCAGAACTAATTAAATAGGTTTAGCTTAGTATAATAATGACCATTCACTGTAATTGGAAAGGGTCAATAAGATGATGCAGTAGGATTAAAAAAGTACTCATTTTTGTGTATTTGCTTGGTAGATAAACTGATTTGATAGAGCAACCACCATTGAATATGTAGACTAACAATTGGACATAATTTGTCTGTTTCCAGATTTTGATGCAATAATGGTGAATAAACATCTTTCAATGCATAATGTATACACATGGTATGTCCATAAATTCTCAAGAGATAAACTCATTCTTCAAAGACTCATCTTAACAAAGCATTAAACATGACTTAGCTACTTCTATCACAGACTAAATCACAGCATTACAGCACAAGCCAAAGAGCAGGAAAAAACTGAACATGAACCAATAGTACTTAAAACCCCAGAAATTACAGAATTCAATTAATAAGCTGAAATGCCAAAGATAAGGTCAAGAAATCTACCTGAAGAGGTGAAATATGAGCCATGAAGAAATCACTAGCAGTGACATACTGTGAATTAAGATTAGCACAGAAATTTTGCTCAGCCAAACAGTTCTTAATCCTGAACCAAGCTCCATCACCAGTGACATGGTCTCTCAACCACTTATTGAACCCATTAAGCCTGTATTCTTTAAACCCAACTCCAGCCACGTCATAGGCCCCGTTTGGCCGGGTCACAACAAAAGCAAAAACCAGCAAGACTATAAGGAGAGTGATGAGAATCGCCATACAGCAGAGATAAAGAGCTAGTAAACCCTCTTTGTACCAGTAAGCACCGGCAAATCCAATTAGCGAAACTACTAGAATTAGAAACCCTAGAATTACTAGAGGCCATCTGAAGAGATGGATACACTCGTTGTCTGGCTTGTTAGCAAGCCAGAGACCTGATGCTATTATGGGGATTGAACAGAGTAAGGCTATGAAGTTGAGGATTGCTGTTATGTTGTTGCTTAGCCCCATCTTTTGGGAGTTTTGTGATTTGGGTCTTCTTTGATCTGGGTGAAAATGTGGTTGAAATTGTTTGATTTTAGTGTGAATGAGGATAGGGGATTTGGGGGTATTTTTAGAATGTGATGAGGTATTGAATTGAGATGAGAGAGGAGACGGGAAGGCACAGTCAGATCTCGTAGCTCGTTTTTAACTCATCATTGGAGACTGAACTGTGTAGTACTTTTTGACAGTGAACAGAGGAATGTGAGTTTTGGCCGGTGGCAGTAACAAAATGTTATTATCCATGAAGAACTTAAGGGAAATTATATGATTCTATTATATAAATATGATAATTTTTTTAAATATCTGATTAGGAATATTGAGTTCCCTTTAAAAAAAAACATGAAAATTGACGACTCTTCGTTAGGAGGATATTTTGAAGATGTTTGATGTATTATTTTAGTAGAACTTCTTACGTACTTTATTTTTTTTCAAGATCGTGTTTCAATGATGGTTTACTCATCCCCTTCGATCATTCTTATGTTAACCTGATTGTGTGTCTATCCTTTGGTGATTAATTATGTGCATTAGTGTACACTAGACGACACACCGTCTAATAGATTGATAGGCTGAAAGAAATAGGTAGACGGACAAACTGTCGTGAAGAACAAAAAAAAAACAATAAAGAAAAACACAAAAGTACAACAAGTAGACCCATAAGAAGCGAAATCTTCAAGAGAAAGGAGAGTGAGTCGGTTATTGGAGAACAGAGAATATAGTGTAAGTCATCGAAGTAAGTGCACAAGACGGAACCCGGGGAACAATTGTGGACACCTCATATTTGAATTCGAACTAGAGCATTCAGGAGTCGATCATAAATCAATTCCTTTAAGACAAACAACTCGAAGTGCCACCAAAACTTGCTCAAAATTCTGGAACGTCAACTGCAAAATACGGAACACTCGATAAGTTTAAGTGAATAAAAAAAGGAGGTTGAGGAGAAACACAAAGTATTCCTAAAACATGAATTTTTGGGTCGTTAATCTCTTTGTTTTGTTATAAGAATTGAAATTGTCTGTGGATTGTTTTAATAGAGGAAACACCTTAAATTTTATACACATGGAATAACACTCATTTGGTTATTCCCCACCATCAGGATCAAGAAAACAAAAGGAAAATAATTTGGTAGATTTTGATTGTCTGTTAAAAATCTCAAAGAGGGGAGAAAAGAGATGCTATAAAGCAATTAACAATATCTTTAATTAATGGCCATTTGTAATAGGCAATTTTTAAGTTAATAAAAAATATATTTTAGATCAAAAAGATACATTTAATTAATATAGTCCAAGCAATAGAGCCCATTTTTAACTAGAAGAAAATTAACACAACACCAAAGAAGGTCAAATACAACAATCTCCTTGATTGGGTTTGTCATACTTCCTCGGTTGGAGAGGATTTGTAAACATTTATCATCATTCTTGTGACATTGTTAGCCCACATTTTTTATGTTCATGATAAAGTATGATAAAACATTTTTATGTTAATGATAAAGTATTATTTATCATTAAGATGAATGTTTTTTAATATATAAAATTTATTGTTTAAAATGTAAAATATGGGTATCATTATGATGTTTTCTTTAAAACAATCTAACATGGATGTAGTGTAATTTTTTTTTTTGGTGGAATGGATGTAGTGTAATTGTGATTAACAAAATTTGACAAAATAATTACAATAAAAGGTTGTATAACAAACAAAAATTAGAAAACGTCGTCAATTTTGTTTGTCCATTTACCATAACCAAAGCTTTAAATGTTACATTGACTTCCTAATAATAATAATAATAATAAATTAGTGTTGCTTCTTAATTTCATTTATTTTTGTTCTTAAGGTACAAGTAAAGATGTAGGAGACGTTAAACGCGGAGTTTCATAATCCTTGCTATCTTGCCAAAAGATAGGTTGCTACATTTTCAATTTTACGATCTAAGCTTTACCACATCTTACCTAGATTTATTTAGAGGTGGTTTGAGTGTAATAAGATTTTTTTTTAAAAGTAGTTTATTTTAGTTCAGTTACAACATATTTTTTTAGGATAACATTTTTCTTAGTTCAACAAAAAAAAAAATTGTTATTTTTTTTTTCTTTTTTTTTATGTAGAATTTTAAAATTCATATAATATTACTCTATTTTACATTAAATTATATAAAAGTTTATTAGAAATTAACAAATAAATTTATGTATATGAACTAGATTCAATTCACTACGTTTTATTTCCCTTGGATACAACCAAACGGCCCACAATCTATCCTCGTTATCACCTCTAATTTGTTGGATTTATAGAATTTGTGGTCACTCTATATTTAATCTCTAATTTGTGCACTTAAATATAATGTAGCAATTAAGGTATGTGCTTAGTTATTAGGAGTGCAAATCATGTCTCATTACCTCTCTATAACTTTGTATCTCACTAACTCCCCATCTTAAAATTATAAATTATTTAGTTTAATTAAAAATTCTGTATTTTAAATTAATTGTGAGTCAATAAGAAATATGAGACTTATAATGGGACAGAGAATTTACCCATAGTTATTAGTAGGCTTACTTGAGGGGAGTTATTGGTTCAAATCCTCCGGGCCAACCCTGGCTCAAACCTTAACACAACCTTAATTATTGTGCCATGTGAGAATCCATTTTTCTCAAGAACAAAACAACTAAGGTGGCTGATGGGTTCGGTTCTTTTATTAAGGAAAGGTTTATATGGGTTCGGGCTTTAATTAGAAAAAGAAACCGGTCCAAATCCTGAACTTCAATCCTAATAGTATCAAACTCATCCCTCCTCTCTTCCCTTCTCCATCACTTATCTTGCAAAATTGTAATAACTAGTGTCCTCCGACGACAAATGGCACACCGGCCTCCTAGACAGTTGACTCTGACTTCATTATCATTCCTCGCCGCTCTTCTATGCGCTCTAATTTGTGTCCTCCGTCTCGTCACCCTCGCTCGTTGCGCCTGGGTCCTCCGAATATCCAGCACTTCCGCCTCTCAATCGTGACGCTCGTTGCACCTGGGTCCTCCGAATCTCCGGCACTTCCGCCTCTCGATCAACCGCCAACAAAAGGCCACAAGAAAAAGGTGCTTCGTTCCCTACCGAAACTCACTTTATCTGACTATCTATCTTCTAAGCTCGTGGATTGCCCCATCTATTTGTCGGAATTCATCGCCGGAGATGAAATCCGCATCTCCTGAAGCGGTCATGATTTCATGCCCTATGTGTGATACCTAGCTTGGATATCACTCTTCTCAACAATGAATGATTTGGACCGGTTTCTTAAAATTTAAGTATTTTGTCATTTTACTGGAACATCAAGCTAGTCAAAACTTACAAGTTTCAACTCTCACAAGCCACGCAAAATCTAAAGTCAAATAATTGACAAACAAAGCAGAAATATAAGCCTCCAACTGCGCAAAGGCAAAATTAGTCTAGTAAATCACACACAATTGACATATGTATTGTTGTAATTAACAAATCTGGAGAAATGAAACATCAGAAACTTCTATCCAAGGCCATCATTGTGAACATTAACACAGAATGTAATTGAATGCCATTTTTAGTATACAAACATGAAAGCAGCTACCATTAATCCATTACCCCGTAAGGACCGAGGCGAGAATGACTTTGATCCAATCCAACGCGTCACTTGACAGCGTTTGTCCATCACAAGCACGCCAGATTAATCAAGAACAGCAAGAGGACTTCGAAGCAACAGGCTGCCCACGGAGCGGCACTGAAGAGGGTCTACCGGCATTTGCAGTGGGCTGACTTGCCACCCTACACAAAAGAACAATAATTCTTCGTGAAATCACAAATTTTGTTCTACCACCGCCCCTCTAATATTTATATTAGAATTATCATACCTTCAACCAGTGAAAACAAACAAATGTAAAAGCAAACACAAGCAAAAAGGTGACTATGCTTAAGCGGCCTAGAACAGTTTTAAGACTATGTTTATGTTTCTAACACATAGTGTATGTCAACTCAAATACTCAACCTAGCACGTGAAATCTAGTGGCTCAATGTTTTAATTTAAGAAGCACACAGGATAACCGGCTTGCAAGATGGTTCTATAAGTATGATACAGCACAAAATGGCAAGTAAATGATCGACGCTGTGAAAATCTGGAGAGAAAAACTCGCTTCTGTCTTTCTATAGCTTCAAGCGAGCTCAGTATCCCACTTGTGTTGCTTTTTGCTCCTCCCTTCAACCATACTTTCTAAAAGAAGTTGACCTCAAAACCCAAAATGTGGATTCAAGCTACAGAAATTGTAACTTATAAGGATGCTTGCTTGCAGATTTAAGTGCCCCTGGTTTGGAAACCTAAATACTAATATTGGGGTCATTAGTTAAATTACTAACATAAGTATCAAATCCAAGAGCTGGCCATCTTTTGGACACAATGGTCATTTATAACTTCTGTGAAAAGCCAACACAACCTAATACAAACCACTGCATGAATTACAGGTGATCCAGTGTGATCATATTGTTCACTAACCTAGTAACCTTCACATTTTGGAGGTCATCTATGTCTATTAAAAGTATAATTTTTACATCAGCAAGGAAAGGGGATAGTTGAAGAAAGATAGCACTAGAAAGTCATTTTACCTTTTCTTGATCTCAGCTGCCATAGTCATGAATGCTTGCTCCACATTTGTTGCGTTCTTAGCACTAGTTTCCAAGAATGGAACTCCAATCTCATCTGCAAATGCCTGAGAGGACAGCAATGCTCCTCAGATAACCTTGAGTACAATGTAAATGCCAAATCCTAAATGAAGGCATTTCTACTCTTTTTTTCTAATTGAGTATACATCAATCATTTTTTGCTTACTAGTAATCACATCATTCAGAACAAGCACTACAAGGAATATAGTATAAATATCAAAAGGTTTAGAACAGCCATACCTTTCCAGCTTCGTATGAAACGACTTTGTTGCTAGTCAAATCAGCTTTGTTTCCAACCAAAAGCTTGACAACATTGTCGCTTGCATAACGATCAATTTCATTGAGCCATTGCTTGACATTGTCAAAGCTTTGTTGGTCTGTAACATCGTAGACAATCTAGTAGGAGAACAAAGACAATTATTAATCATTAACACCGACAATGACTATATGGTCAGAAAGCCACCACCAATATGAATTTTAAAGCCTGGACCAACGGCTTTTACTTACAATTATTCCATGGGCACCACGGTAATAACTACTAGTGATGGTCCTGAAACGTTCTTGGCCAGCAGTATCCCACTACATAGAACAGAAAGATATTCATGAAACTGAAAAGAAGATGAAGAAACTTCAAACATGATTGTCCACTTACAATTTGCAGTTTAATGGTTTTCCCATCTTGCTCTACTGTGCGGATTTTCTACACAAGGAAAATCATTCAGGCAAAGCTAAGACCATTATTCACCAAAAACAGGCAAGCCACATGAAATCTAAAACCAACACAATGACCAAAGAAGTGAAACAAAACCTTCAAATATGTCATTTAAGAAGTCAATACTTACAAAATCAACCCCGATGGTACTGATATAGCTCTCAACATAAGAGTCATCCTGTAAATTTCACTTCCAGCATCAGTAAGTTCATCTTAAATAAATGAATAAACAGCGAAAGAACATGGCAAACATACAAAAGACATATTGAATTTGAAAGGGAATATAAGCCAGAGGGGCAGACTGCATACCGCAAACCTCAAGAGAAGGCATGATTTTCCAACACCTGAATCTCCAATCAGCAACAACTTGAAAAGGTAATCACTGAAAAACAATATGGAATTTTAGATCAATGATTTATCAACAGAGGTAAACATAACCTAGTAAAATCCTCAATAAAACTCTCATCTGTTGGCGAGAAAGGAAATTTAATTCATGATCATTTTATACTAAACAACAACACACAAATTATGAATTATAGAAAAATAGATCAATCCTCGAGCAGAGTTGACTACCCAAAAGCATGCTATATCTGTTGATCAGGAACGTGTAGAAAACCAAAAAAAGGTACGACGCTATACAAATCAAGCTATTGAATCACATGAAAGAAAAATCGCATCACCGACATCAGAGTTTGCAACATAAACTCAGATGATTAACCAAAACAAAAACATCAGACTTGAAATAAGCCCTAAACAAGCAACCAGCAACGTCAACCATATTAGAGCTTCCAATTTCAGATCAGAAGCCATAAGAGAAATAAGAAAAGAACTTACTACTCGGGATTCATGGTGGATACTCAGAGACGAAAGCAAACGCACAGATCGAAGAATTTCGATAAGTTTTGAAAGGAAACCCTAGATTTATGATACTTAATGCAATTGACGGGAAATTGAAGCAATTCAACTGCGACAGATGAAGAAGTGGAGAGATGTGGAAATTTAGTTATGACGGAGCGATTACGGGGATAGATTTGCCTCCCCCTTCGCGTTTGGTAGTTGGCTCTGAAGAAGGCGAAGAGAGAGGAGAGGAGAAATGGCAGCTGTTGGTATTAAAAGGCTTTTGATTTGATCTCAAGTACACAACACAAGCCAACACGACAGCCACAACTCTCACCAGAGTCCCAGCCTAGTTGGAGAATTTGCATTTTAAGACCTTGTCAGATGTCAGAATGCAAATAAGGACAGGAATTACGCAAAATGCCCCTAATTTAAAAAGAAATTTAGAGAAGCGACAAAAAAAATTTCAAACCATATGTTATAAATGAAATAATTTTATATATAACAGGATGATTTAATCAAAATTGTTTCGTATTAGTGTTCATATAGAACGTGACAATAATAATTAATATTTTCGGATTTTTTTCCAAAATAATAATGAAATGAAAATTATTTCTAACATTAGGCTCGGAGAAAAACTTATTCCGAGAATAGGAAGAATTAGGTTCGGAATATTTAAACCCGCAGTTTTAAACCATTTTTTAATTTTTTTTTTTTAAAAAGGGTAACCCGCAGTTCTAAACTGCGGGTCTATAGAACTGCGGGTCTCTATTTTTTTTAATAAAAAAATGGGTATTATTCACAATTAAGAATAAAATAGGCGGCTAAGGGATAGGTGGGAATCGATACTTGCACCTCTGAGTTACAAGGCAACCACACTCCGGCTCCACTACTCTAATTTGGTGATATAATATCAAAACTAAGTGTAGCATTATCAAAAAAGCTAGAATTTGTGAGCTCTAATATTCCACTTCATCGTATTTTCAATCTTAACTAGTTTAACTCTTATATTTTGTATATATATTTTTTCGAATAATAATAATTATAATTTCATGATATTTATATTATATAAAATATTCAATAAATTTTTTAGCTCTTATTTGTATAGATGTTAAATGATATTTATAAGGCAAAATAGTAAATATATAATTATATTTAAAAAAAATAACACATAGATTTTAAATTAGAATCATAATTTAACATTAAAATTATTTTTTCATTAAAAAAAAATTTGACTTATCAAGATATTCAATATTATAAAAAATTATAACTCTTATTTCTATATACATTACATTAAGTATCTCATTTGATGATAAATTCATAATCAAAAACTTTATTAATGAAAAAAATATTTTTAATGTTAAATTAGGATCCTAATTTAAAAATAATATATGTGTTATTTTTTTTAATAAATAATCATATTTTTTTAATATAATTATATCTTTACTACATTGCCTTATAAATATCATTTAAAATCTATAGAAATAAGAGTTAAAAATTTAATTGAATATTTTATATAATATAAATAACATGAAATTATAATTATTTAAAAAATATATACAAAATATAAGAGTTAAAACTAATTAAGATTGAATATATGATGAAGTGGAACATTAGAACTTACAAATTCTAGCTTTGTTAATGATAATATATTTAGTTTTGATATTATATCACTAAATTACAGTGGCTGAGTGGGAGTGTGGTTGCTTTATGCCTTAAAGGTCCGGGTTTAAATGTTCCGAACCTAATTCTTCCTATTCTCGGAATAAGTTTTTCTCCGAGCCTAATGTTAGAAATAGTTTTCATTTTATTATTATTTTGGAAAAAAAATCCAATATTTTCTGTAGAACTTTTAACCTTAATTTTTCTTGTGTATAAAAGAATAGTCTACATTTTTAAAAGGTTTTGGTTTTTAGTTTTGTAAATTTCGGTACAGGTTGGAGTATCGTTCGGCCCTAAATTTATACTAGAATTAAGTTAATGGTCAATTAGGTCGTGTCCACCGTTACAGGAATATATAGTAATGAATTTTGGTACAATATAAAAACCGGAAGTTGTGGCCCGACAACTTCCGGGTCGGAGATCTAAGCTAAGGGCACAATATTGCATTCTACGTTAGTATGATTATGGTGACCAATTAATTTATAAATAAGTTGAATAAATGTTAAAGGAACTTTAAAATGTTCAAAGTAAACAAACTTGAGTAGAGCTTTTTCCGAGCCGAGTTTGAGTAGATCAACTAATATAACAAACCTACTATGTTATTCTAGTCGAACGAGACAAACACAAATTTTAAGCAAACTTTAAAATGTGTGTAGAGACGGTTTGACTTGTTTAGAAAGTGAACGGGTTTGAGTCGAGTAACTTGTCTCATATAACAACTTGCATACCCTACTGACTTTCTATCCAAATGGTCATCACTATGTAGCACACCCATTAATCTCCACAAACGCTTGCATTGTTGGTTAGGGATGGGCAAAAAATTAAAACCAAAAGTTGAATTTCTCTAGAACCTAAGCCGAAAAGGTCGGCTTCGGTTTGAACCGAGGTTTTCAGCTGAACCTGCATTAAACCGATTAAGGAAGAATCATGTAAGGTTTAGTTTGGTTATGTTTACATAAACCAATAAATCGGTTTTTCATTGAACTCACTAAGAACTGGCCGAATTGATCAAAACCAAAAACTGATCAAATCAACAAACATCCAAAATTCAAATTAACAAACAAATTCGAAAGTTGTAAACTCTACTTAACAAAAACATCCAAAATCCCAATTAAATGATCATATTGTTGTTTTTGAAATCTACGCTTCTCATAGTTCAAACTTTCAGTCATCCATACCCATCATGCTCCAATGGGCAATGCACCATTATCCACCATGTCCGCCTACCAACGGAAAAATATCATAACAATATAACTCTTTGTTAGCTAAAACTTGAATACTTAATAAGTTGATAATATTAGACATTTAAACATGCATTTTGCTTTGACTCGCTGTACGGCTATAGTGCCAAATATAAATGGTCAAACTCCCTATAATATCTTATATATCGGACAATGAACTTTCACTACACAAGTCATATGTAACTTCAAGCCATCATTTACAATTAGATTTGAAACCATTAGTCACAATCAGATTTGAAATATAAGCTACACATCTCATATGCAAGTAATCAATTCTCTCTCTTCCTTTCATAGTTGTTTTAAGTTATTTGTACATGATCACTTGACACACTTCCTGATACATTTAAATCATATTTTTTCAATAACCTCCCTTTTTAGAGCATTGTTTAGAGGACAACCTTTTTTTTAAAATTATTTTTATTGAAATTACACTTCTATCCCGTTTAAATTGGGATGGTGAAAGCTCAGGTATTGTGATATTTTAGACAAATTCTAAGTATTATTTATTAAGTTGTTTTACCAAATAGCGTAAGAAAATATATATAACGAAAACATATATTATAGAAATTAATACTATTTTATCCAAATAATATATAATTAGAAGAAACTCAAAAGAAACTAATTGAAGAGGAAGAAAAAAAAAAAATTGTTATCACTTTACTTTATCTTTCAGGTTTTCCAATTTCATGAATATTTGACCTATTCATACAGTCATACTTGATGTTCTGTTATTGCATATATGAACAAATTCGGTAAATTTCTTTGCATTTGTGTCGTGTATTGGGGTATTTGGTGGAAGATTATATGACATATTTTAATAAGAGAGTGATTTAAATACATTCACTCCTTAGGTTAGCGAAGTATTATGGACCCTGATGTCATATAACGGTCTATATCTTTTCACCAACTACACAATATAATATGAGGGGTAAGGATAATTTTGTAAATTTAAAAAGGTGTGGTGACGCTTTTGTAAATTTAGGAAGTGAAGTGACATTTTTTTTTCCGAGGAACACTTTTTTAGTTTGAAATTTTTGTATCATTCGTTTAAAATTTTTTGTTCTATTAGTTTGAATTATTTGCACTAATAATTCAAACATTTTTATGAGAAATGATTTTAACAATCACTTTATTAATTCAAAATTTTATTACAATTCATTCAAAATTTATACATTATTAATTCTAATATTTTCTATTGTTAGTTCATGTATTTTGGGTTATATTTATTAGTTATGGTTTTTATACATTTTTTTTACTTGTACACATTTGAACTAATAAACACAATGTTCGAACTAATGATACCAAATTTTATTTATACACTTTTATTACGATATATGTAGTTCAAAATTTGTATCCATTATTTCATATACAATGTTCTATTAGTTCAACCATTTTATATTATTAGTTCATATATTTTTTTTATATATATAAATGTGTAAATTATTTGTACAAATAATTTGAACTAATAAAATAAAAAATTAAATTGTACAAATAATTTGAACGAAAAAATAAAAATATATGACGACACTATGTACGTGCCTCTCCTTATAAATACTAAAAAAACAAATATTATATGTGACATCGTTAATGTAAATTATATGATTTATCTTTTTCTTGGTTTTCTTTTTAAAATTCAATTTCTTTCAGGTTGTTTATAAACTCCGAATTTACAATCATTTTTCACCTTTAGCGGTTGTTTTACTTTAGGTAATTTAATTAAAGATTACAAGAACTCAATTTGGGTAAAGGAAGAAATAAAACGTAATTGCCCGTCTAGCTCAGTTGGTAGAGCGCAAGGCTCTTAACCTTGTGGTCGTGGGTTCGAGCCCCACGGTGGGCGTTTAATTTTTTACTTTTTCTTACAATTTTAAGTCTCAGTGAACAGCAAATACTCGATGCTAGAATGCCATGGCTCTAACAACAAACAAAGTATGTGGTTTTGTGCACACAATAATCACATTCTCTTATCAAATTTATATAAAGATATTTTCATTTTGGAAAATGTATGATCCAAAGAGACAAATGTAAAAAAATCTTTCAATAATTATACAAAAAAACAAAAAACAACAACAAACTATTGTTAAAGATTTCTGAATTAATCAAAAGAAATTCATAAAAAACAACAATAATCTTTATGTATAATTACAATCAAACACCTGTTAGCTCTATAAAAATTCATAATACCACACAAAATACTTAGGCTGTGTTTGGCATGTCAATTAAACTAGTTTATAAGAGTGTATACGAGTGTTTTAATATTTAAAAGGTGTTTGACATGTAATAAAACACTAGTTTTTAGTGTTTCTGAAAGTGTTTTTAAAACCCTTATCTGAGGAGGGTTTTGGGCCGTTTCACTAGTTTTTGGTATTCAAAAGTACAATATTGCCCCTATCATTTAACGATATTTACAATTTTTACCGGGTATAATAGAAACATTCTCTCACCTCTCAACGTAATCCAGAGCCGTCGGAGGTTGAGAGAGAAGGTCGACCGGCGAAGAACGAGAGCCACAGTCAGAAGAACACCGAAGTGGTCTGTTGTCCACGTTTGTCGTCTGTCGTCCGTCTCATAATTTTTGTATGTGTTTTTCGTCAAGTTCTTGACAAAAAGCTGAGAATTTAGGGTTAGGGTTCTTCCTGATTTTTGGCTTTTTGTTGATGCTACGGTTGGTGAGCAATCGATTCGTCACTGTCTTTTCTTCGTTATGTGTGGTTCTTATGCTTGTGAATGTTTCGATTAGGCTACTATTATGCAGGTTTGAGGGAATGTTTGACTGTAAGGATGTATGGATTAGGCTACTCTTATGCAGGTTTGAGGGTTCTAGTGAGGGAATGTTTCGATTAGGCTATTCTTATGCAGGTTTGAGGGTTCTTATGCAATTATGAGACATAATCAAATTGTAGTAATGTTTCGATTATGTCAATTTGAGGAATCTCATATACTCGATTGCTCATCAAATTCTAGGGTTCTTATGCAAGTTGTGAGAAAGCTCAATGAATATGATGGGTTCTTCACTGTCTTTCATTTATGTCAATTGTGGTTTTAATGCTTATTTTGGGACTGTGAGAATGTTTCAATTTGAGGCTACAATTAAATTTGATTATGCTTATTTGTAATTTAAGTGATCAACCCTAGAATTCAATTATATAAATATTATGCAGATTGTCTTCACTTCTGAAATGTGTGATATATATATTGTGAGATTATGACAGTCGTGAGATGCTTGTGAATGCAAATGACAGTTGTAGTATGACAGTCGTGAGATGCTTAAATTCAATAGGCTACAATTAAGTAGCATGGTTGTCTTCCAGTTGACCCTAGGATTCAAATGAAGCGCATATGTAAATATTATGCAGATTGTGAGATGCTTGAAATGTGTGATATGTATACTGTGAGATTATTGACAGTAGAATCTTAAGACAATTTACTTGTCAACTTGCCAAGTCATGGTAAATTTGTAATGACAGTAAGTGTGGCTATTATCTTATGACACTGTAGAAATGTTTTAAAATCTTTGTTACAGATTGTGAGATGCTTGAAAAATCCTTTTCACAGTGACTATTATCTTCTTATGACAGTGTAATAATGTTTTAAGTTATTTAATAAATCTGGATTTGATGAACATAAACTAAATGATGAATCTATTGTAGAGTCTACATGGATGACAATAACGTTTCCCAAAGTCGAACTAGAGGTCCAAATTTTAACTGGACTGATGAGCTTTTGAGACTCCTAGTGACGATTTTACTTGAATACCAAAAGAAAAACGGAAGCAAACAAGCGTACAATTGGAAGGTTATTACTCCCACATTTATCAGTAAGTGTGGGAAGAATGGAGACAAAGATTTTTGTAGGAATAATTTCGAGTCAATGAAAAAAGAATACAAGGCGTGAAAAACACTTATGAATTCAGAGACGGGTCTAGATTGGGACAAAAATACTCGAATGATCTCTGCTTCCAATGAATGGTGGGAAAGGAAGATAAAGGTAATTGGTTTGTATTTATATATTTTTTTCTCATAAATTGACATGTGAATATTTAGTAATAAGTTGATGTGTTTTTATGTGTTGTAGGAAGATGTAAACTGTAAGAAATACAAGAATAAGGGAATGGATGCGGATTATGAAGAGTTATTGAGTTCCCTTTTTGCTGGAAGTGTAGCAACTGGTCGTCTGACCATGTCATTTGGAATGGTTCGTGAGCCAAGTCCGGAGCGTTTGTCGCTTGCAAATGATGATGATGTCGCTTTAGGTGAAGGGGAAGGAGATGGTGATAAATTTTTCCATAATTTTGTTGGTACAGTTAATGAAGATGGAGGATCTAGCTACTCTGGAATTGCAGCTGACGTGAATGTTGAGCCGGAACATTCAACAGAACCTCCACCACCAAGTAAGGGTAAGAAAGACAAGGGTCCGTTGAAGAGAAAACGAAGACAGTCTATAGGGTCATCCAAGTTGGAAGCATTTCTAGACCGGTCACAGGAGACCAGTGATAGGTTGATGACCCTCTTTCAGGACGAGGTTAACTCTAAGGCGAAAGAGAACGAGATAGTGCTTCAGAAGGTATTGAGAATTGTTGATAGGATGGTGCAGAACAACTTGATCGTGGATGGAAGTCCGTTGTGGTGTTTCACAATGTCAAAGACCAACTCATGGAAAGCTATGCAGTTAATCGTGAACTTGGGGGATGATTAGAAAAGATACAATTGGTTGAAATGGGAGAATGAGCAGAGTTTAATGTGATGTACTTTATATGTTGTTTTCGGATTCTAACCTTAAGGATTTTAATGTTTTTATGCACTTAATTTCTCTTGTGTGCTTGGTAATTTCAGTGTCCGGATGTTATTGTTAAGGATGTTATTTTCTATGCAATGAATTTCATTTGTTTGGTTGGTAATTTCATTTGTTTGATTGGTATATATTTACAGGTTTACATTATCAAGTTCAAAAATGTCAAGTTCAACAAGTAGTAGTGATAGTGATGGTAGTGACAAGGACTTGAGTTCTGGACAGACACGTGCTCTAAAATTATTTTCAGCTCACCAACAGTTGCAAAGACAGTACGCAGCTGCAGCCGATCACTTCTACAAGCACATGTATAAGGAGCCTTGTTACACTGGGTATGACCGAGGAAGATTATGGATGGAGGAGATCTTAAGTGATCATCACATTCGCACAATGAATATGTTCCGAATGGATGCTGAGGTTTTCTTGCGTCTGTGCAACGATTTAGAGCATAGTTACGGCCTAACACCATCTAGAGAGGTATCGGTCATTGAAAAAGTTGGGTTGTTCTTATACACTCTTGCACAAGGGTGTTCTGTTCGTGTTGTCGCTGAGCACTTTCAAAGGTCCACCGAGACTGTCCATCGTGCATTCCACATCGTTCTAAATTCTATTACTGGTCGTGGACATGAAGGGTGCGTACTTGCAAGAGATATTATCCGAACACGAAATCCAAATTTTCCAAGAACCCCTACGCACATTGCTGCTGAGAATCATATCCCTGCTCTGATACCAACCATCTGTGACCCACCTATTTCATTTCTAGTTGATTACCAATTAATTAACCCTGTTTAAAACAATAAGCGGAAAAGCGGAAAACGTAAATTTTTAAAACTTTATCTTACAACCATATTCACAACATATATACATACTAACATACGTCATAAACTCCGTTTCACCAAAACACAACTGTTTAAAACCATGCAAAACATCCTAGGCGGTAGCATCCCATAACAGCCCACCTGATATGATCTCAAATCCAGGTGTTGGGTCCAACGTCCTTGCCTTGATCAGGCCGAGTCTGAGCAACTGAAAAAATGTGGATATAACAACAATGAGCCACACGCTCAGTAAGGGTATACAAATCGCACTGTCCCAATATATATAAGTATCTAATATCCCGTCCCCAAAGGACACTTTATACCCTTCCTCACATTTCAAAGCACACATACATATCCACATTCACATATAATTCCACAACCATTCATATCACATTTCACATAAACATTCAAGCATGTTATCACACATCACATATAAACATATCATCTCATCACATAAAAATAATCATAACATAACACATAACATGCTAGACTCGATCGCATCGATGCATAGGTGATAATTAACTAACTAGCCCCAACTGATCGTACGATATATTTTCTCACGTGCTTTCGTATTTCCTTTCTTTCTTTCTTTCTTTTTTTTTCTTTTCGGTTGGCCAACCCGATAGCGTCCTAGGCCCCCTGTAGATCAGGTAGCGACCTCAGCCATCTTGTCCTAAGACCCTGTGTAGATCAGGTTGCGATCTTGGACTATTTTTCTTATCTTAAGGCCCCCTATAGGTCAGGTAGCGACCTCTGGCTGTTTTTCTTATCTTGAGGCCCCCTGTAGATCAGGTAGCGACCTCTGAGCCCCCCTGTAGATCAGGTAGCAACCTCATCCCCCGGAAACCCGTGCGGGACCCAGTTGGGCTAATTAATCAATTACCATCCTATATTATCACTTTCATATCATAACTCAATTTCATGCTTTCATCATATTCTTTCATCACATTCTTTCCACTATCATCTCATGTACCTCATGCATGCTTTCATAAGGAATATCAAGTCATCATCATCGTCTCACTCATATACATATAAGCATGCATACAATCATAACAAATATATATATACACTCAAGCATGCATAAAATCATGGCATATTAAATACATAACATATATTAAGCAAGTGTAATTCATATACACTTACCTCGCATGTAAGAACAATAAAACCTCGCAAACCAACTATTGAGTCCGTTTCCCACTCGGACTATCCTCCTTTATCGTGCTTGGATACACTCACAAAGCAACTAAGCTGTAGTTAAACCGAAACCTTCAACAACACCTGTTGAGAATATCATATTCCTCGTATTAAACTTCTCGCTTCAAACACCAGTTAAATTCATTCCTTTGAATTTAATTAACTTATATCCTCCTCTATAATCCCAATTTAATTAATTAACCTTCAATTAATTAATTAAATTTTTTCAAAATAACGTTTTGCCCGCAGGCAATTTCTGAACCCACCTGTCATCAAATCTCATCAAACAAACAACCCATAATCACCAGAATAAAATAACGAGCATAATAGAATTTCCAAATATCCATTTTGACAAGCCTAAGGTCATTTAGGCTAAATTGCAATACGGAAAACGAATAAATTCATAACTTATTCGTTACTAACCTGATTGACGATCCGAAAGAAGATTCGGAATCACAACGACGCAGGCTACGCTTGGACACCATCAAATTCACCGGAATGTGAGCGACGGAACCTCCCTAGTATCATATATGCTCGACCAGGCCTTCTCTTGCGCGGAAATGTAGAAACTCGGTACCAAAATGAAGAGAATGAAGAGAGGAATCCAAAAACTCAAACGGATTTGAAATCGGATTAGAAACGGAGAGTAGATCTGAGTTTGAAGATTGAGAGAAATCAGAGCTTTTACGAGAAAACGTGAAAGGAAATGAATTAATAAACGTCATTTCCGCTATTTATAGCGAAGACGATAATTATCCTTTAGCGGAGTCGATAATTATCCTGTCACCGATCCGAAAGCGGTTTAAGCCCCTTTCTCCAAACTTCTCAAAATTGGAATAATAAATCTGGAATATTGTATGGATAATTATTCCGCAATTGTCTCGAAAAACGCGTATTCCTAAGCCGTCTTTCTTAGCCGCTAAGAAACGAAATAGCGACTCTTTTGGCCGTTTTGCCTTTCTATGTTTTTTCATATCTAGAACATGTCCGATGTCCTGATCATTTTTCTCAACTGCATTTTTATTAATTGAAGCTCCCAAATGCTCCAAATAACACCGGGTTATAATATCATCTAGGAGCAAGTTACCTCGAGAGGTATCTCGTATTAAAACGGATTTAATTCCTTAAAATTTTCGATTAGGTCATCTTCGATTTTTGATTGTTACAAATATCTCCCACTTTAAGAAATTTCATCCCGAAATTTAAGAAAGGACGTAGAACCAAATTCGTAGATATATCAAAAGGATGCACAACCGGATCACAATTTCTCGAGGTTTTTACTTAAAAAGGTAGGGGTATTTCGCTTTCATATCTTGTTCGGTCTCCCATGTAGCCTCTCGAGCTGAATGATGTCCCCATCTGACCTTCACCATCGGAATCTCCTTGTTTCTCAATCTTCGAACTTGCCTGCCTAAAACCTCAACTGGTTCTTCTGGGTAGGACAAGTTCTCAAATACTTCTATCTCAGGTTCGGGAATGATATGACTAGGATCTGACCTATACCTCCGTAGCACCGATACATGAAAGACGTCATGCAATCTTGATAACTCTGGGGGTAACGCCAACCTATACGCAAGTGGTCCGATCTTCTCTAAGATCTCATATGTACCAATGTATCTCGGTGCTAACTTCCCATGCCTACCAAATCTCATAACTCCCCTCCAAGGAGATACCTTCAAAAACACTCTATCGTCTATCTCATATGTCATCTCTTGTCTATGACGATCAAAGTAGCTCTTCTGACGATCTTGTGCTGCCTTCAAGCACTGCTTTACTACTTGTACTTTCTCTATTGTCTGTTGTACAAGTTCAGGACCCTCTATCTGTCGCATGCCCTCAAAATCCCAGCATACAAGTGTGCGACACTTCCTTCCATACAAGGCCTCGTAAGGGGTCATACCAATACTCGAATGGAAATTGTTATTATACGCGAATTCGAGTAATGGCAGGTTAGAATCCTAGTTACCTTTAAGTTCCAAAACACAAGATCTCAACATCTCCTCCAAGGTCTGAATCGTTCTCTCTGATTGTCCGTCTGTCTGAGGATGAAATGCCGTACTGAAATGAAATCTCATACCTAAGGCATTTTGCAGACTTCCCTAGAATGCGATGTAAACCTCGGATCTCTATCAGATACAATCGATACAAGGACTCCGTGCAGTCGAACAATCACTCTCACATGCAACTCTGCCAGCTCATCTAAGGAGTTATCTTGTCTCATCGGTAAGAAGTGAGCAGATTTTGTCAATCTGTCTACAATCACCCATACCGTGTCATTCTTTCTGAAAGTCCTAGGAAGTCCAACAACAAAATCCATTGTAATCCGCTCCCACTTCCACTCAGGAACTGATAAAGATTGTAACTTTCTTGCCGGTGCTTGGTGTTCAGCCTTCACTTGCTGACACACTAGACATCGAGCCACAAAATCAACTACCTCTCGTCTCATCCTGGGCCACCAATAGATCTTCCTCAGGTCATTAAACATCTTCGTACTCCCAAGATGCATGGAATACCTCGAGAAGTATGCCTCTTCAAGTAGCTTCTTCTTTAACTCCTCAATGTTAGGCACGCATATCCGTGTACCTCTGTATAACACTCCTTGATCAGACAACTGGAAGTGTGTAGTGGTAGCATCTCCCACTTTAGCTTTAAACTTCTTCAGTTTAGCATCCTCATCTTGTCTTGTTGAAATCTCATCAAGAATCAACGGTGTAACCTGAATGTTCGCTATCAACTCGGATCCTCTTACATCCATCTCTACTCTCATAACTCTGAGAGCTAATAGATGCTCAACTTTGTAGTTGACCTTACCGCCTTGGTCACTGCTCTTTCTACTGAGAGCGTCAGCTACCACATTCGCCTTTCCTGGATGGTACTCTATAGTGCAATCATAATCCTTGAGTAACTCCATCCATCTTCTCTGCCTCAGATTCAGATCCCTCTGAGTGGGAATATACTTCAGGCTTTTATGGTCGGTAAACACCGGAAATGTATCACCATAAAGATAGTGCCTCCAGGTCTTAAGAGCATGAACTATAGCAGCAAGCTCTTGGTCGTGTGTAGGGTAGTTCTGCTCATGAGGTCTCAACTATCTAAATTTATATGCTATTACCTTCCCTTCCCGCATTAGAACTCCTCCTAAGCCACTCCCAGATGCGTCGGTGTAAACCACAAAGTTACCCTTATCTGATGGTACAACTAGAATAGGGAATGTAGTCAATCTTTTCTTAAGTTCTTCAAAGCTCTCTTGACAACTGTTATCCCATATAAACTACTGATTCTTCTTTAGCAAGTTAGTCAATGGGCGCGCGATAATCGAGAAGTTCTTTACAAACCTCCTGTAATAACCCGCAAGTCCTAAGAAGTTGTGAATCTCCGTAATGCTCTTTGGAATTTCCCATTCTGTAATAGCCTTGATCTTGGATGGATCAGGATGTATACCATATCGTGATATCACATGCCCTAGAAAGGCAATCTGATCCGTCCAAAACTCGCACTTGCTGAACTTCGCGTACAATTGTCTCTCCCTCAGAATCCCTAAGATACGTCTCAAATGTTCTCTATGAGTATCTGCATCTCGGGAATATATCAAGATATCATCAATGAAGACCACGACAAACTGATCTAGATAAGGTTGGAAGATCGAGTTCATCAACGCCATGAATCCTGCAGGTGCATTCGTCAACCCAAAAGGCATAACTGTAAACTCATAGTGTCCATACGGAGTACGAAAAGCTGTCTTCGGTATTGAATTCTCTGCTATCCTCAACTGCCAGTATCTCGATCGAAGGTCAATCTTTGAAAATACTGTAGCACCCCTTAACTGATCAAGCAAGTCCTCTATCCTCGGTAAGGGATACTTGTTCTTGATTGTGATTTTGTTCAGCTGACGGTAGTCTATGCACAATCGTAAACTACCGTCTTTCTTCTTCACAAAAAGCACTGGTGCACCCCAAGGAGAAATACTCGGGCGTACAAAACCCTTCTCGAGTAACTCCTCTAGTTGTTTCTTTAACTCCTTCAGCTCTAGCGGAACCATCTTGTAAGGAGCAATTGATATAGGTGTTGCACCTTGTAATGCTTCAATCTCGAAGTCTACCTCTCTACTCAGAGGTAAACTATTTAAATCATCAAGGAAAACGTCAGGAAATTCTCTGACAACATCCACCTCAGATACTCCGGGACTAACTATCATAGAATCTGACACACTAGCCAGATAAGCTTGACACCCTTCTCGAAGTAATCTAAAAGTTGTTACTGCAGATATGAGGCAAGCAGGAATCATAATCCTCTCACATGTCACAATCACCTCTCTCACCCCATCTACCTCCATGGTGACTTCCTTTGTAAGAATCAATAGAAAAGGCAGATCCCGTCTCTAGTTGCTCCCTCAAGCAAGGATATAACATATTGTACATGTCTCTCATTAGCGTAGATAACTCCATCTAGTATGGACGCAGTGTTCCTCAATCACTCATCCATTACAAATGGAGCAGTAGTCCCCTCAAACGACTTTGCCCCTTGACAATAAATCTTCTCAAAATTTTTGTCCATCTTTACTAGAATAATACCCGCTTGAGACACTGTTGTGTCTATGGTGGTATAACTTCTCTCAAATATATCACTAAATCACATATACCATCCATATCCGATGGTGGTAGTGATATTGGCTAAACTGGCACCTTAGGGTGCTCCTGATCATTTCACCCTGAGCATGTACACACTCAGTCGACCCTTTAGCTGTGCTCCGCCATCTAAAAGAAAAAGAAACTTTCAAAAGCTTTTCAGAAAACTTCCCACAACCCAAGCCAAGAATCATATCCCTGCTCTGATACCAACCAAATGTGACCCACCTATTTCATTTCTAGTTGATTACCAATTAATTAACCCTTTTTAAAACAATAAGCGGAAAAGCGGAAAACGTAAATTTTTAAAACTTTATCTTACAACCATATTCACAACATATATACATACTAACATACGTCATAAACTCCGTTTAACCAAAACACAACTGTTTAAAACCATGCAAAACATCTTAGGCGGTAGCATCCCATAACAGCCCACCTGATATGATCTCAAATCCAGGTGTTGGGTCCAACGTCCTTTCCTTGATCAGGCCGAGTCTGAGCAACTGAAAAATATGTGGATATAACAACAATGAGCCACACGCTCAGTAAGGGTATACAAATCGCACTGTCCTAATATATATAAGTATCTAATATCCCGTCCCCAAATGACACTCTATACCCTTCCTCACATTTCAAAGACACATACATATCCACATTCACATATAATTCCACAACCATTCATATCACATTTCACATAAACATTCAAGCATGTTATCACACATCACATATAAATATATCATCTCATCACATAAAAATAATCATAACATAACACATAACATGCTAGACTCGATCGCATCGATGCATAGGTGATAATTAACTAACTAGCCCCAACTGATCGTACGATATATTTTCTCATGTGCTTTCGTATTTCCTTTCTTTCTTTCTTTCTTTTTTTTTTCTTTTTGCTTGGCCAACCCGATAGCGTCCTAGGCTCCCTGTAGATCAGGTAGCGACCTCAGTCATCTTGTCCTAAGACCCCCTGTAGATCAGGTTGTGATCTTGGACTATTTTTCTTATCTTGAGGCCCTTTGTAGATCAGGTAGCGACCTTTGACTGTTTTTCTTATCTTGAGGCCCCCTGTAGATCAGGTAGCGACCTCTGAGGCCCCCTGTAGATCAGGTAGCGACCTCGTCCCCCGGAAACCCGTGCGAGACCTAGTTGGGCTAATTAATCAATTATCATCCTATATTATCACTTTCATATCATAACTCAATTTCATGCTTTCATCATATTCTTTCATCACATTCTTTCCACTATCATCTCATGTACCTCATGCATGCTTTCATAAGGAATATCAAGTCATCATCATCGTCTCACTCATATACATATAAGCATGCATACAATCATAACAAACATATATATATACACTCAAGCATGCATAAAATCATGGCATATTAAATATATAACATATATTAAGCAAGTGTAATTCATATACACTTACCTCGCAGGTAAGAACAATAAAACCTCGCAAATCAACTATTGAGTCCGTTTCCCACTCGGACTATCCTCCTTTATCGTGCTTGAATACACTCACAAAGCAACTAAGCTGTAGTTAAACCGAAACCTTCAACAACACCTGTTGAGAATATCATATTCCTCGTATTAAACTTCTCGCTTCAAACACCAGTTAAATTCATTCCTTTGAATTTAATTAACTTATATCCTCCTCTATAATCCCAATTTAATTAATTAACCTTCAATTAATTAATTAAATTTTGCCAGAATAACGTTTTGCCCGCAGGCAATTTCTGAACCCACCTGTCATCAAATCTCATCAAACAAACAGCCCATAATCACCAGAATAAAATAACGAGCATAATGGAATTTTCAATTATCCATTTTGACAAGCCTAAGGTCAATTTAGGCTAAATCGCAATACGGAAAACGAATAAATTCATAACTTATTCGTTACTAACCCGATTGACGATCCGAAAGAAGATTCGGAATCACAACGACGCAGGCTACGCTTGGACACCATCAAATTCACCGGAATCTGAGCGACGGAACCTCCCTAGTATCATATATGCTCGACCAGGCCTTCTCTTGCGCGGAAATGTAGAAACTCGGTACCAAAATGAAGAGAATGAAGAGAGGAATCCAAAAACTCAAACGGATTTGAAATCGGATAAAAAACGGAGAGTAGATCTGAGTTTGAAGATTGAGAGAAATCAGAGCTTTTACGAGAAAACGTGAAAGGAAATGAATTAATAAACGTCATTTCCGCTATTTATAGCGAAGACGATAATTATCCTTTAGCGGAGTCGATAATTATCCTTTCACCGATCCGAAAGCGGTTTAAGCCCCTTTCTCCAAACTTCTCAAAATTGGAATAATAAATCTGGAATATTGTATGGATAATTATTCCGCAATTGTCTCGAAAAACGCGTACGGCTGTACGGCCGACACGTGTTTTTTTTTCTTTTCTAGAAACGAAATTTTTTTCCCCATAATCGAAAGAAAATTTGTTTGAACTACCATGTTATAATTTATGCACTATTCTCCTATAAACTTTGAACTATTCCCATAAATCCATGAACTATTACTTTTTAATATATTTTATCAAATTATTCATAAATTAATCGTTTATATGTTATGAACTATTCAATTGTAATTCATGAACTATCATTTTATAAGTTATGCACGATCCTTCGTAAATTTTGCACTTTGAACTATTCTATTATAATTCATGAACTATTCTATTATAATTCATGACCTATCCCATAATAAGTTTTGAACTATTACTTTCACTCATTTATAAATTTTGGACTTTGAACTATTCTATTATAATTCACGAACTATTCTATTATAATTCATGAACTATCCCATAATAAGTTTTGAACTATTACTTTCACTCCTTTATAAATTTTGCACTATGAACTATTCTAGTATAATTCATGAACTATCCGTTTAGAAGTTATGAACTATTCCTTAATATGTTTTGAACTATTACTTTCATTTCTTTATAAATTTTGCACTATGAACTATTCTATTATAATTCATGAACTATCCTTTTATAAGTTATGAAATATTCCATAATAAGTTTTGAACTATTACTTTTACTCGTTTAAAAAAAAAAACTCGTTCAGAAAAAAAAAGAAAAAAATTATTTCCGGGACACGTGTCGGCTGTACCGGAATAATGTGCCTTACTTGAATAACACCATATATATATATATATATATATATATATATATATATAGGGAGAGAGAAAGAGAGTATAGATCCTATGAGAACACCCCTAACGTGTATACATGAGAACAGATTCGTAATTATTATTAGTTTTGTTACGGTGTCATATCGTTTAATGTATTATTCGTAGTTATTGTTGGTTGAGTGAATTATTCGTAGTTATTGTTGCATTCCTAATTATTATTATTCGTAGTTATTATTAATTATGATATCTACTCTAAATCTCAACCTTTAATACTCACCATCCAACGGTGTACGATTGTTCTCATCTATACACGTTAGGGGTGTTCTCATGGAAACCCTCCCCCCATATATATATATATATATATATATATATATATATATATATATATATATATATATATGAATGATAAAATATGGATTCTATGTGCAAAATCCATAGTAGATTGTTGTTGAACATGTGCCGAAGTTTGCTATGTTGAGAAATTATATTGAGAAAATTGGTGAAATAGAGCCCTTTTTGTTTAGTGTAGACTAATAGACCCCTATATTTTTTGCCTAAAATTTTAAATCCAAAATTAATTAAATAGAGGGGCATAAGAGGAACTTAATAATAAAAGGCATATAAAATCACCCGAATCCCTCAATTATCTCATTAGGTTTCTCGTAGTCGTTCAGTGAAAACAACTGCCTTCTTTTCTTCTCATATTGGTCAAGAAGGAGTAGCAGGTTAACAACCGTTCAGAGAAGACAACCGCAATGAGCCACCGCCGGACTGGAACGAGGAGTAGTCGTCGCTGTGCAGTCCAGTTCCGGAGCCGACGTTGTGCAGAACCGGAGCCGACGTTGTGCAGTACCGCATCCAAAGTTGTGCAGTCCCGGAGAAGTTGTGCAGTCCCGGAGCCGCCACTGTGCCGTCCCGGATCTGCCGCTGTGCAGTCCCAAATCCGCCACAATGCAGCATTCCCAGGAAATCCTAACACATTTTTGAAATGTTTGTATATTTACAAAAAAGCTCCGCTCTTTTTAATTACATTTATGACCCACATTTTTGGAATTTGTAAAATTACCCAATCTCCAAATTCACATTTGACGGACCCTGTTGCGCCGCCTCATCTCCATTGAAGCTAATTGGTTAGGATTTTGGTCAATTTATGGTAATTTACAATAAATAATCTAGATTTTGTATTACATTGATGACCTAAATTTTTGTAATTTGCAAGTTTGTCCCTAAATAGATAATTACATAGAGTAACCCATATTTTTTAATTGCATAAAATGTCTAGAGTTTTGAAAGTTCACAAATTGCCCCAATTTATTTAATAAATACGGGATATTTTATAAATACGGGATATTGACTACATATTTTATATATACGCGATATTGACTACATATTTTATAAATACGGGATATTATTTTATAAATACGGGATATTGACTACATATTTTATATATATAATTGGGCTTGTGTAACTCGAATGAGCTTGATTGTATATATAATACATATAAATTGGAAATGGGTACATAACGGTTAAATTTTAGAAATAAAGTGTATTCTTTGTCCATATCACACGTTAGTATGTACATTATGTATGCTCGAGTCATTTACACAAGGTTTGATTACATAAGTATTTTATTTATTAACATTGTGTATTTGAAATTATGTATTGATATTGTGTAATTGAAATTGTGTAATTGAAATTGTGTATTAATATTGTGTATCATCAAAAGAATACACAAAATTTAATTAGTCCAACTGGTATAAGAGTGGGAGGGCAACTCGTCCAGAGTTCGAATCCTAAATCTAAATACTTCATTAAAAGTATTACTTAATCTACATTTATAACCCTACTTACCTTTTTTTACTCTTTAAGTTTCAATTGAATTTGTTTTTCATCTTTTATTGTTTGATGTTGTATTTATTCTTCCGTTTTTATCATAGCTTTATTTTTGCGTCTATGACACTAATACAACACGCTTAAGAAATCTACCTCCCAATCTCCTATTCCCTCTTTTTGTCTCTCGTAATAACTCTGGGGATTCTTCTTCTGCTCCCCAACCAACAAATTCGATCTTTCTAGTTTTTACTATCGTTCTCTCCCACCTCTGCAATCGAATTCGATCAGCAGGTAATATCTTTTCCATTCATGTACCACGATTCCGAATCGTAATCAATTTTGACGCATTTCGGCAAATAGTCAGGGGAATAAACCATTTCATTTTACCTGCCGCTGAATGAGTTGTTGTTTGTACTTCTCTGTTCTAGGGTTTTTTTTTATTCGTGTTGAAGGATTCAACGATGTTTTCTCGCCTGTTTGGTAAGCCTAAGCAAGGGGCCAGTACTGTCGAAACTCTCGATAAGTTGGCGGAGGTAATTCGTTTCCCTAAATCAATAGGCAATAGCATAATTCTCCATGCTTCCGTTTATTGTTTTGTTCATAGCCGTGTTTTGTGCGCAACTAGACTAAGAATGATCGTAGTGGCTTATTAATTGGCAGCGACAGTTTCTCATTTGGTAGCAAGATAGTAGTTGTTTGTTAAATTATTATTATTATCGAGTTTTGTGTTATCTAATCAATCAATTCACAAGAAGAATCCATGGAAGAATAGCTTGATAGAATATGGAGGAAACTTGTACTGACCAGGTGTATGCATACACGCACTAGTGCAATGCACATATATGCTAAGAAGCATATATAACACCATCATTTTGCTAGATAATCTCCATTAGTTATGAGTTGATTGGATGACAGTTACTTGAAATACTATTTCACAATTTACTGATGGGCCTGAAAACATGTATGATTTTTTTTATAGATTTTTTGTTATCTTTTTCTGGCAACACCTAAAATTAAATGCTGTGTATTTTGCATCTGATAGGCGCTGGAATTGCTAGAGAAGAAAGAGAACGTTCTTACCAAGAAGGCTGCTGACGAGGTTGAGAAGGCCAAGGCTTTCACCAGAGCAAAGAACAAAAGAGGTGTGTTTGGAATCTGATTCTTCTGAACTTATTAACAAGATCATACTTCATTCATGTAGATTATTTATGGACTTCTTGTGATCTGTGGAGTATAATTCTTAATAAATGTCCAAAATCTGTGGAGCCTTTTTTAACCGCTAGACTACTAACTAGATTTTCCTTTTGATGATAGAATATTTTTCTCTCCGTTTTTTAAGTATAAGTTGGTTCAGTTTTGTCTCTTTTCCTATTCTTGGACCTTATTCACTAGCTTTGTCTCTTCCCCTGATATTACTGGGAACGAGACGCTTGCTACCTTAGCATATAATTCTTGTTTCATGGCTTAATTAGGATGAGCTTGGGACCATCCACCTTGATGTTTGACACTCATAGATGTTTCTGTTTCTTCTTAATAATTCTTGCAATTACCGATCATCTTCAATTGCAAAAATTCATCAAGTTTGACCCTTGCCTTGTAATACGTGAAATGTTGTTGATCTATGCATCTAAGAAGACAGAAATAAGTGCAGGTCATGTCTTTACAGCTGCAATACAGTGTTTGATCCATCAATTTGACCGAGATATAGACTGTAATCAAATTTTCAGCATTGTGTTAAGGCCTGAATGTTAAAGATGTCTTGTCTTTACAGCTGCAATACAGTGTTTGAAGAGAAAAAGACTTTATGAGCAGCAAGTTGAGCAGCTAGGCAATTTTCAGTTGCGTCTTCATGATCAAGTAAGCAATTTTTTTTTTCCCAATCAATGTGGAGCATGCTTCTTTTGGATGTTCATTCACATTCATTGTGAAGTATCCAAATTGTTTCGACTTGCTAGTAACTGATGGGTCATCTTTTTTTTTTTTTTGATATTACAGATGATAATGTTAGAAGGTGCAAAAGCTACCACTGAAACAGTGGATGCTTTGAGAACTGGAGCGGCTGCAATGAAGGCCATGCAGACAGCAATGTAAGTAAAATGCATTATGCATTACTGTTGAACTTCTTATTGCAGTATGAGCTTATCCTCTAATTATTATTTAGTGATAAGAAGAGTCACTGAGTTTCTACTTTCTAGATCTCTTGAGGACTTGCGTGATTCATTCTGTTGGTAGGAAAATTTGACAAAAAAAGCAGATGCTAAATCTTGAATTTCCATATTGTGCATGCTTTTGCTACAATTGTCTGTTTAGATCTGAAATTATATAAAAATTTCATATGTAATGTCTCAACTGTTTTTATATCAACCAAAATGCAATGATCTTGATCATTCCTGCATTTTTGGTGGTGTCGCTGTGGTCAGCAGAGTCATAACACTAGTTAATAATTCTCTACAGATTTAAACATGTTCTGCTTTTCAGGCTTGTTCCCAACTTTCTGAACGGAATAGAAACGGTTAAGGGAAAGGAAATGATATGGAAATGGTTATATTCCTTTGACGTGTTAAAAGACATTTAACATTCCACTTTAGTCGCTAAACAAACATGGTTTTTGATAGATTCGGTAATATTCTTTTTCCGGGAATGATTCCTTACAAATCTGAACGGGCCTCAAGTGTATACGACATAACATTTAACTTGTAACATGCTAACATCTAGTCGATAACCATCACCTGGGTGAGAAAAGAACATTTCCTGATAGGCATATGGGTTCTTTCTGGTAATGCTAGCTCATATACTCTTTCATAATTATTAGGGAGACTGTTACAGGAATCTCACATCTCTGATAAGTGGGAACCCTTCGAAATGGGAAACTACTGAAGTCAGGGGATGTAGTTGGTCCAATTACAATCCTTGATGTTGAAGCATTCTATAGTCCGATTAGAATTAGCCTTGTGCTGGCCTGGACTTCTCTTCCACCGAATTTCACTAACTGATTTCTGTGTCAATGTTTTCTATATGTTTCTTTTGGACTTTTTGTGAGAACTGTGAATGGAATTTCAAATATCATTAGCTTTGGAGTGTAATGTCTCTAACAATCAATATATTTCCAGGAATATTGATGATGTTGATAAAACAATGGATGAAATCAACGAACAAACGGAGAATATGAAGCAAATTCAAGAGGCGTTGTCAACTCCAATTGGCGCAGCTGCTGATTTTGATGAAGTAATTAACTTCATCTTTCACTTCAACTTCTTCCTTATTTATCATATCAATTTACAAAATAATTACTTCCTTTTACAGGATGAGTTAGAAGCGGAACTCGAAGAGCTTGAAGGTGCTGAACTGGAGGAGGAACTTCTTCAACCTATCACCCAAACATCTTCCACTCAAGTACCAGCCGGCACACAACCAGCACGTCCTGTTCCTCAGAGGCGAACTGCTGAGGAGGATGAACTTGAAGCTTTGCAAGCAGAAATGGCTCTTTGAGGTGATTACACTCTGTTTGGATATATTTATTCAACACTCGCAGAATCAAGAGACTTGCACTTTTCTATTGCAACAGTTTAATAAATTACTTCACACAATCTTGCAGCGACTGCTGCACAGATTCGAACTTGTGTAAAGTTTTGCTGGATTGTCTCCCGGGGATAATTGCTACTGCTCGTACTCATCTCTTGTGTGCTTAAGGGGTTGTATATAGAAGTTGGTGAAAAGGGTAAATGTGGTATCTTTCTATGTTGAGCTCAAAATGTGTTTGATTTGTGTTTCTGTTTCTGTTCTTCCTGAAAGATAAAGATAATTACCTTGTCCTTTGTTTTCAGCCTGGTGGAACTGAGAGTCTGAGATCAACGACTAAATAGTTAGAAACAAATACCCCCTCCTTGCACTGCATAGCCACTTCTGTACGTGTTTCTTCTTGATATAGATTCGAAATTTTGTTGAGTGTGAAAATGTCCCACGTCAATACGAGTTAAATTGGGAGTTGAGTTATATTGTTGTTCCAGAATTTCTAACTAAGAGGTACATTTTTTTAAGTAGGTGATTGTTTCAGAGAACCCAAAAAGTACGGTGGTGTTTTTAGAAATAAAATAAAATGTGATGATCTTCGAGAATAAAGGCGTTTCTTCTGAAAATTTCCGTTGGAAGGAAACTAATGGATTGTATACTCGTGGTAATGTGTGATAAACAATTATAATCAGGTCTCTTTATACATTTCTCTTTGAAATGGCCCAAAAAATATTGTGAAATCTATATATCTTACTAAAACAAAATCCATTTCGTCAAATATGCCGCGTATTAAGGCCAACCACATCAGCTTTTTTCCAATTTATTTACAATATTGCTACTAGATATTTACGAATTTGCCATAATATCTTTTATAATAAAAAAATATTAAAACTAATAAATAATCATGTCAAATCATCTTTAATCTAATAAATTATCATACCACAGTTTTACTTAAAGATTAATTAAAATAAAAATAAATTTATATAAAAAATATAATAAAAACATATACAGATTTTATTTTTTTTATAATTTTCAAAAAATATTGTAGGCACATTTAATTTACAAAAATTAGTTTTTGAATTTATTTCATAATTTTAAATTTTGTATATCATATTTTGTTTTCTTATTTTAAAATTTTAAAAATTTTATTTTAATTATTTATTTAATTTTAACTTTGTATATATATATATATATATATATATATATATATTTGTTTTCATATTAAGATAAAACCCGCACGGGCATTAAACTAGTTATATTTAAATCATACATTTCATTTTCATGTCACGCAATTCCAGCTATCTTCTAACTCATTCACCACGTTGTGACTGGGGTATTTGACCAAATAAAGAAAATACCCAAAAGAAGCAAAATATATATCAATAAAGAAACTCATGATACCTAGAAAAAGAATTTGACAAAGACTTGTTACAAATCAATGTAAAAAATTTACATAAAAAAACAAAAACAATCCCAATTGAAAGAGTGCAGAGAATTAATGAATAATGTAAGTCAGCAGCAGCGCCACCAACATCATCGCATACGCTATTCCTTGGTCTACTGCAACTCCTGCACACAATATCAACACATATATTATAGAATTGTAACTCCACTGAAATGAAACTATGTAGAGATTAAGAGAGATCGAAGACGGACCATCGCTGGTAGGAGCAGGGGCCGGGGCAATGCTTTGAGCACTAGTAGAAGCGAAAACCAGCGAGAAAAGAGCCATAACAAGAGACACTATGAAGCAAACTCTTTGAAACTCCATTGATACAAAGAACTCAAGTTCAGCCTTTGAGAAATGCTTGAGGATTGTGTTGGAATGACAAAGTGAGAATGCAAGCAATATAAAGGCTCTAGGAAGAAGGAGAATATGTGCCACCCTGGGAGTGATGATGAATCAGTGACGGCTGTCACTTTGGTAGAAAGGTCTCTTCAAGGGAGTTGTAAGCCGTTAGATGATTGCCACGTGGCGGAAGACATCTATTGTCTTGTTGTCTTTCTGTTAAAGTTGTCGACAACTTAGCTTCGTTGGAATATTGTTTTAGAATATAGAATGTTTAATGTATTTTGATATCTAGTCCTATAGAAAACGATTAATGGTTCAAGAATAACATTTTTTTTATTTAACAATAATTACAATACGGAAGTGGTAAAGACACGGCGATGTATTTCACAAACGCACAACGGATCCGGAACTCGTAACTATGTCAGCTGTCAAAGAATTTTTTTTTTTTTTTTTTACGGTTTCGAACCCGTAACCGTGACGGCTACAAATTCGACATGCGCAATGCGTTTGTGCATTCCATCAGCCGTGTACATAATACCCCTCTTTAAATAAGGTTAAATACACAAATTATTATGGCACACGTATTCTTCTTACTTAGAAAAACAACTAGTTTAGTGTCCGCACCTTGTGCGGGTGGGGATTTTGTTTCAATAAAAAATTTAATATTTTGACTTTATGCATCATATATTGGATATTAATCTATTAAAAAATTATTTTTTATTAACTAATATGACTAACATATGTGAAGATTATATTATAATTTTTTAATAAATAAAAAGAAATATAAAAGTCTATTATAAAGATTATTGTTAGAGTATTATATTTGTAGTTCAATATATTATCACTTTTACTTGATAAAGCTTAATAAGCAAGATTTGATTTAGTTTTAAATTTTAAAAATGTGTAAAATCTTGTTAGAAAACAAAATTTGAAATGTAAAATTTAATGCTTATAGAAATTTTTTTTTATGTGGCATGTTTTGGACGTGAGGTGACATTGTTGACTGTTTATTAATGCTTATAGAAAATTTTTTTTATGTGGCATGTTTTGGACGTGACGTGACATTGTTGACGGTTTATTAATGCTTATAGAAATTGTTTTGTAAAAGAAAAATGGCATATCTGTAAATATATTGAAAAAAGTCCTAGGTGACATGTCTTAGGTGTTGACATGTGGACTAAATGGGTTCCGTTTTAGTATTATATATAGATTATATTTTTACCATTTTCCTAAATAGAATGTTTAATGTATTTTGATATTTAGTTCTTAAGATACGACTGATGCACCAAGAACAACATTAGCTTTATCTAGCAATAATTTAAATAAGTTCAAATACATAAATTATAATGGTGTATCCTTCATAGTTTGCAAAATAGTAATTCTACAATAATTCTGAATGGAATGTTTAATGTATTTTGATATTTGCTTTATCTAACAATAACTAAAATGCATCTAAATATATATATATATATATATATATATATATATATATATATATATATATATATATATATATATGTATATATATATATATATATATAGGTCCAGTTCCGGTGAGGAGAACCCTTGCAGATAGGAATGAGGAGAGGTGGGGTGGTGACCTGTGGCATGCCACATCACCGGGTTTTTTTTTTCAAATTTTCTTTTTGTAAATAAAAATTGGTGTTCATATTTTTATAAGTACGTGTTCATTTTTTAAAGAGTCATTGTTCATATTTTATCAATAAATGTTCATTTTTTCTCAACACTAACTATTTATTTTTTAACATTAATTGTTCATTTTTGTATTTTTTTTTAAACATATTTTTGGATTTTTTTTTTGAAAATTATGCTATTCTTTCAAATCATGTTAATAAAATATGATGTTCATTTTTTTACAAGTATGTATTCATTTTTTTTACAATTATGGTGCTTATAATATGATGTTCATTTTTTTTGAAAATTATACTTTTCTTTAAAATCGTGTTTATAATACTCAGAGATCGATTACATAAAAAATTGTGAAATCAAAGAGAATACAAGACGATTCAGGTTTGTTTTTTCGAATTTCTACTCACTGTTTAGATTTTCATTCTTAAGGTTTAGGTTTCATTATGATTGATGTTTGTTTACGAAATCAAATTTGTTTGAATCGTTTTGTGTTTGATAAGTTTGATCGAGAAAATACATGTATATACATATGTTGAGTTGATCTAATAGCTCCAATTGAATAATCTATATGCTCCTTTAAGTGTGCACGCAACTGCTCGGAAAAAGACCTTATAGAAAAATAGTTTATAATATTTACAGGAACAATGACATAAAAAGTATGAACAATGACGAATAAAAAGATGAACAATGACGTATAAAAGTATGAACACCGATGAGTTATCTATAACTTTGACACATACATAACATATTATGATAATCTTTTAACGTTTTGTGATGAGTTTTTTTTTATTTTTTGTGGTTATATACTGTAAATGAATATCTATGCATTATAAAATGAACACAAAATAATAAATGGACATGACACTTTGATGAATAAAATACTATGAACACCGATGTATAAAAATATGAACAATAGCATATAAAAGTATGAACACTGATGACTATTTTGAACATAAGGGTATTTTTCCAAATTTTAAGTCAATTTACAAAAATGCCATTAATGATGAGCGTGTGAGAGCCCTTGGTTTAAATTCATCCAATGGCTTACAACACTCCTAATTCCTATCTACAAGCTCTCTTCTCACTTGAACTAATATATATATATATATATATATATATATAGGCTAGTTCCGGTGAGGAGTAAGCTTATGGATAGGAATTAGGAGCTATGTGAGCCATTGGATCAGATTTAAATCAATGGCTCACAAACACTCATCATTAATAACATATTGTAATTACATAAATCTGAAAAAAAAAAAAAGAGTACAACTGCTGAACGACCGACTCAAACACTCTCACATTCTTCATCCAACAAGATCTATATTTGTCCGATTTTCAACCAAATCAAAGACGGATTATATAAAAATGATGAAATCAAAGAGAATACAAGACGATTCAGGTATTGTCTCTTCGAAATTTCTATTCTCAAGGTTTAGGTTTTTCATTCTTATAGTTTAGGTTTCATTGATGTTTATTTTTGAAATCAAATTTGTTGAATCATTTTTTGGTTTGATAGGTTTGATTGAGATCATACATGTATATACATATGTTGAGTTGGTCTAATACTTCCAATTGAAACAATGTATAAGCTTTTTTTTAGTGTGCACGCCAATTGTTCGACAAAATGTCAAATAGGAAAATAGTCTATAATATTTACATGAACAATGGCATAAAAATTATGAACACCGAAGAATAAAAACATGAACAATGACGTATAAAAGTATGAACACCAATGAATAAAAAGTATGAACTTACACTAGTATTTTTTTTACATTGTTTTACAGATTCAGTGATGTTGGGTACGCAATCATCACCAATCATTGTGTCGGGATTGAGGGCGAATGCTCCATGTAATGAAGGTGGAACTATTATACAAGTAACTCCAAATAACTCTACCAACTGAGTTCCAATTTGTGATGATACATTGAAGCCACATGTTGGTCAACAATTTTTAAGTGTGGAGGAAGCTGAGGACTTCTATAGGAGGTATGCCTCTATTTGTGGATTTGAGATTCGTGTTTCATGTGATCACAAGCCCAACAATATTGTGTTGAGGAAGTATTTTGTATGCACAAGGGAAGGTAAAAAAAATGGCAAACGTAGTACGGGCAAAAGGAAGACAACTTTCAATCGATGTGGTTGTAACGCAGGAGTTGCGTTTAGGATTATGGAGGGTGGAAAGTATATTGTGAAGTGGGTTCATAAAGCTCATAATCATGCAATGTTGGCTCCTACAATGAAACAATTTGCCAAATCTAATAGAAAAATGGACATTGGTCTTAAGAATTTTGTTCTCAATTGTGGAAGAGCAAAGATTGGCCAACAAGAAGTCATAAGGTTTTCAAAGAGTTTGTTGGGGGTTATCAAAACATAGGTGCAACGGCTACAGAGTTCAAAAATTTCAGGAGAGATCTTTTGGCTTATCTTAGTGGATGTGATGCCCAATTGATGATAGACATATTGTTCAAGAAGCAAGAGGTCAGTAGTGCGTTTTACTTTAGGTATGATGTTGATGAGTATGATCAGCTGACAAGAATATTCTGGGCTGACCCAATTTCGATGAAAAACTATGCTATATATGGAGATGTTGTTTCGTTCGACTCCACCTACCGAACAAACAAGTATGTATAAATATGAACAATAGCCTTAGTTTTTATGAACATCTTCTTTGTAGGAAATGAACGGTTGTTATTATAATGTGTGTTGTTTGCATTTTTCAGATATGACATGGTTTTTTCCCCTTTCACTGGTTTGGACAACCATAAAAAATGTGTGACATTTGGGGGTGCTCTTTTACTGAAGGAGGATGTAAGCTCATATGAATGGCTTTTTGAGAGCTTTAAGGAAGCTATGGGGCATGCACCTAGGGTGTTGGTGACTGATCAAGATCCTGCAATGAAAATAGCAGCTAGAAGTGTTTTTCCGTCCACTCGTCATCGGTATTGCATGTGGCACATTATGCAAAATGTGTCGAAGAAAGTCGGTCCAGATCTTAAACATTCACCTGATTTTTGGTCAAAATTAAGTAGTGTTGTGTGGAGTGAGAGAATTGAATGTGAAGAATTTGAAGAAAAGTGGGCTGCATTGGGTTCTGAGTTTAACTTGAGTAAGAAACCGTGGTTTACTCAATTGTATGGCATTCGCAACTCATGGATTCCATTTAAATAATTTACGTACCATGTCAACATCGATTATAAAAACATGTTTAATTTACAGTTTCGAACCATAGTTTCCATTTAAATAATTTTACCCTATGTTGTGTATTTGTTGAAAATATCTCAATGTTTAATTTACAGGAATCATAGTTTCGAACAATAGTATGAATAATCAGCTAACTATATAAAAGTATGAACATTGGTTAATAAAAACATGAACAATGGAGCATAAAAGTATGAACAATGGAGCATAAAAGTATGAACACCGATTAATTAAAACATGTTTAATCTACAGTTTTGAACCATAATTTCCGTTTTGACAATTTTTCTTATGTTGTGTATTTGTTGAAAATAGCCCAATATTTAATTTACAGAAATCATAGTTTCGAACCATAGTATGAACAATCAACTGACTATATAAAAGTATGAACACCGATTAATAAAAACATGAACAATGGAGAATAAAAGTATGAACAATGACGTATAAAAGTATGAACACCAATTAATAAAATCATGAAAATTCATATCTCAGTCCATACATGCATTCTCTAATTGTACTTTTGAAGTGGCGATCATATTAGGGCTACTCACGAGATCAATCTCTTATAATTTGAATACCAAAATAAGTAAATATGAACAAAGAGACATCTATGTAATAAAAACGTTTGGTTAACTCTCTTTGAATACGATGAACATCATCTTTCAAAAAAATGAACATCGGTTAATAAAAACATGAACAATGACGCATACAAGTATGAACACCAATAATTTTTCTATAATTTCTGCACATACATAAAAAACTCAACATTCAAATTACTGATGCAAACACAATTTCATGTTACAAACCACATCATTTTTTACATCTTCCAAAGCAAAATGTAAGTTTTAACAACTTTACAATTCAAATGTTTCTTGTTTGTCCAATTGATTGAAGTACTAGATCCTTCACTTCATTGTTCTTCCAACTGAGCAATTGAGACAAATATTTCTCTCTACAAAGCTTGACAAGCTTTTCATTGTTCTTCTTACCAAACCCAACTTTCCAACTTTTTGTCCCACCTCCCATATATGTTTCCATGTGCCTCATGACATATACTGCAGAATCATTATTTGGCTTGTGAGTTGCCCATGGTAAACATATGAATGTCGGATCCATGCTCCTTAGCATCCCGCATTTTTTTGCAGAATGATACCCCAAGTAAGCCAAAAATATTTTTTTTCTACACAAACAAGATATATACAATGTATGTTAAACATAAAAGATATGATAATAAAAAAAATTAACATATATGACGGAAACAAAATTGATAGTGAATAATTATAATACTTTTTTAGAATTTTACCAATCTTGTGGTGATCTCTTCAAAATTTGTTTATGGAACATCGCCCAATGTAACTCGTGGTGCTCTACTATCAATGATCTCAAACGTATCATTCTTGAAATCAATAACAATGACAATATAACCTTGTTCAAAGAGCATAGGAAAGAACACCTGCATTTTTGTTGTCCGTATGATATTTTATTATTATTTAATCACATAATGTTAAAAAAATATAGTATAAGAAACACCAAAATATTAATTTACGTACCATGTCAACATCTCTTAGCTTCATATGTGGTGCATGAGAAAGATCTCTATTCACGTTCTTCTCAAACTCGTCAAAAGCAACACCATATTTAGGGGGTACATCAATAATTGTCCTAAACTGCATATTACATTAACAAATCTTATTAATTCCAAAGTTTGAGCTTGTAAAATAAAAACTATTTACAAAAAAATTTAAATTAAAACACAGAAAAACTTACAGATGTATTTGTCGTAAAGAAGAATCTCAATGGAGAGTTGACGCTTCTAAGTTTTTCATTGTGGTTTAAGAAAATTGTCCATGCATCAATCAACTTAATATCAACAAAACATACAGGCTTCAAGCACCGCATTGTATCTAAAGTCAAACCGATATCCTCATACCGGAAGATTACGGAGCTGAAACAAAATATTTTTAAAGATTATGGAAAAATGAACAATGAACAATAAATAAATGAACAAACTGATGTTAAATTATGAACATAAAATCATAATTTGAATAAAACAAACATACTTGGCTTCAATCGTTGTGTTGTAGACAAAGTTGATGATATGGTGGAAATTGAGAAAAAAAACATACCTGAATCGTTGTTTCTCTTTGATTTAACCATTGTGCAATGAAATTGGTGGAAATTTTGTATGAATCTTGTTAAGAGCCGGAGAAGAGAAATTCGACTGAACTGCGAGAGAGGAGAAGAAGAGACGGCTGCGACTGCGAGAGAGGAGAAGAAGAGGCGAAGAAGTTGAACGGAGAAGAGAAATTCGACTGAACTGCGAGAGAGGAGAAGAAGAGACGGCTGCGACTGCGAGAGAGGAGAAGAAGAGGCAAAGAAGTTGAACGGCTGCGACTGCGAGTGCGGGAGAGGTAAAACCTAATTTTTACTTGTTGCAAACTTTTAGCTCTATTTACCAAAATGCCATTAATGACGAGTAAATGTGAGCCGTTGATTTAAATCCATCCAATGGCCCACAGGGCTCCTAATTCCTATCCATAAGCTTACTCCTCACCGGAACTTAAATCTATCTATCTATCTATCAATATATATATATATATATATATTTTGAAACATGCAAGATATGGTCACATACATAAATTATAATGGCTAACCTTCTTAGTTAGTAAAATAGTAATTTTATCATTTTTCTAAATAGAATGTTTGATGTATTTTGATATTTAGTTCTTTAAAATAGTAATTTTATCATTTTTCTAAATAGAATGTTTGATGTATCCTTCTTACTTAGGAAAATAATAATCCTATCATTTTCCTAAATAGAATGGTTAATGTATTTTGATCTTTAGGAAATGATCAATGCATCATGAACAGCATTTTCTTTATCTAATAATAACTAAAATGTATATGTACATAAATAACCCATAAAACAATAGTAATTATATATATTTTATTTTATTAGTCAAAAATAATTCCAAGAGATGTAAATAGTATTTATATGTTTAGTTTTACTAAACATATCCTTATTATACAAAGAAGTTGTATCACACTATTCATTCGTATAAGGATCGACCTTGGTACAACAACAAACCGGATAGCTTCTATCGCTGACCGAGCAATGGCCATCCGGATTTCCGCATCTTTTTGAACAAATTTTATCATCGCAATGATTGTCGTAGCGGCAACCACTTGGAAGAGGAACTTCTTCTTGTGGAAAATGATTATCTAAAAAAAAAAAGGAAATCTATAAAAACAAAAAATGTCCCAAAATATAATTTTAAATGGATATTTATTTCGTGTATTATATTGTGTACTTGTGTACGTGGATCACATAATTTACCTATTAACGATGGGTCTAAATCTGTACAACAACAAATTTGATAGGCTCCGTCGCTAGTATCTGCGCAGTGACCTCCTTCGTTCCTGCATCCTATCCGACAAGCACTATCCACACAATCATTGTGATAGTGACAATGCTTCGGAAGTGTTGATTGCGGTGGTCTTAGCCCCTCTTCTAATAATAACAAGTTCATTATTCAAAAGAAACATATGTGAAAGTTGAGCATATATTTTTTCGAAAAGAAGAAAGATAAAATGAAGGAATTTATGCTTAATACGTACGGATAGTGCGAGTGAAGAGAAAACATGATATCAACAACAATAGAAGAAGTATAGATGTCTTCATTTTTTATTCTTCTCTTGGACATTGTGTTCGATAGAAGGCGTAATATATATATTAGAAAACAAATCCAACTTTTCTAAATAAAATTGATTGTGCCTTTTTTTTCTTTCCATGGGGAGGATAATGTTTAGGACAAAAGAAATATTCGTGTCCAAATAGGGAAACCCCCAATTTGCTCTCTACTGTTCAAAAAAAGGAAACCCTAAAAAAGCTTTCTCTAAAACGAAAAATCATCAACGCCAACAATTATTCTTCAACAAATCAGCAACAAGTTTTGATGATTTTCAGCGTTTGGTCATCAACAAATCCTAAAATAAACCATCAACAAAGCTACAATAAATTTTACCATCTTCTACTACTTTCTCATAACCGGGATTAGTCGATTTCCACCCTGCTTGCGTATGCTCGATGAATACCCTTGGTCATTCCATGGGTGTTGTCAATCTTGGATTCAAGCAAGATTGGAACCTTTGTTTTTTCTTCTATTTTGCCCTCCCGGCTGTTTCTCTTACAAAATTTACCTCTTAGTGACAACCTGGATTTTGTTAATCCATTGTTTACAAGCAAGTGAGCACTCTCCGGCCTTGGTTGTAATTCATCATGTGTCTCCTTTTCTGATTTGAGGAGGGAAAGCAATGTAGATTCACTTTAAAATACTTACACTAAAAGGGTGAAGAAAAGAATGAATCCAAGCAAGAATAAAATCTCCTTTGAGATTGAAACCCATGTTTTGAATGAGGAGACGTCACAACGTCACAGTTAAGAGCTTAGATGCAGTTGCTGACAACTGAAAGAGCAAGAAGGTCACAACTCTGTTCACCTGAAAAGACTTGAGAATAATGAGAAAGTTTCACTACCAAAGATAGAAACTTTGACAGAACAATTTAACATACTAGCAGCAGAAGCAGAGGCCATTCGTGCCTAGAAGAGTGATCTAGAGGAACAACTAATCAACAAGAGTGGCGAAGCGTATGCTCAATTGAAGGAGCTTTTCGATTGATAAAATGAACCCAAAAGGAAATAACAGCCTTTGCTATGGTGAAAGTCGAGATAACGTTTGAGATTCAGAGGAAATCTTCGGATGCTTCTGAGGAACAATCCCAGATAGCAAGTATAAGTGAGAGACTCGCAAAGGGTGAAGCATATCAGAAGCTGGAGGAATCCGGTCGCTGGATCTCGGCCTCTGTTCCGCTCTTTTCTAGTGGAACCAGTTCAGTTTCACCATTCCTACGTGTTTCGGCCGGTTGCTTCTGCCCTAGAAGATTATGAGCTTTGATCACTTTTCGGGCCTATGTCCTATTTGGGCTTCTTGATCATGAAGCTTACAACCTTCTACTAGGCTTTGTGGGCCTTTTTTAAGTGGGCTTGTTGTGTTTTTCTTTCAACCTGCATTTTGTATTCGTAAATTTTGCTTATACCCAACATTTCATTATTAATTTTCTCGGAAGTTTTTCGGTGAAGGTTTTTCTCGTCTTAAGGGCATCAATCATGCGGCCTAACAGCTTCAATCTCGGCCTATCGGCCCCAAAAACACCAAAATTGAAATGAATTAATAAAAATAAAGTTAGAGTGAGTTAAGACTCAATATCACAAAACACCAAAATTTTCGGTTACCATTTTATAATCCAACCTTCCTTTAACACTTTCCTACTTACAAATCGTTAATCTTTTTACCCATCAAGTTCTACAAGCTGATACATCACGATACCCGTTTTCAGCATTTGTCTTCCGAGGTTTGATCTTGTCTTTTGGTGGCGGTTCGAGCGTTTCTCGAGAAGGGGGCGTGAATTTGTGATCGACTCCTAATGACTCTGTTGCAGTCCAAATATGAGGTGTCCACAGTTGTTCCCCAGGCTTCCGACCTGTGTACTTCCTTCGAAGATGAACGTTTTTGCCCGTTATCCCCTGTCGGCTCGATCATCCTGCTTTCCCTTGAAGACTTTTTTGCTTTCGGGTTCCTTCTGATGTATTTTTGTGTATTTCTTTTCTCCTTTCCTTTGTCGCTCTTCATGACGGTTAGTCCGTCTGCCGATCTTTTTCGGCCTTTCGAACCATTAGATGGCGCACCGTCTATTGGTCTCGAACCGCTTTCCGTTTTCAAAAAAATAAAAAATAATAAAAAATAAAAATATTTGTGTCCAAATGGAATATCTTGAAATTAGAAAAAATCTTCAAAATTAAATTTTAAATCAAAGGGTTGTAATTAACAATATCCGGTTTGGTCCATACCTACGGACTATATATTGGCGAAACCGTGGACCGTAGACCAGATCAGGACCAGACCCAAAATCTCGCTTTCAACCTGAAAATTGAATATTTCACCAATGATAAAATACAATCTAATCAATTCAAATATTGTCAACATTCAAGAATCAAAAACCAACAATTAACCATATCATTCCAAACTTTCCTTCATGAGATTGTCAAGCAATCTAAACAAAATTAGTGGTGCTAACCGTACTACTACTACTTTTTCAAAATGAAATTTGCAAGTCCATCTTCAAATCTTCCACATCCTCAAGAACACACATAGAATGCGCCTTCATTGACATCAATCGAGCAATGTTTTCTCAAACCTGTTCGGCATCAAGTTAGCACATAATTTTTTAAATATCAGAAACTTTCTCACTCAATTTCAGAACATAATTATATATTAATATATACCTTTTGTCAAGATTTCATCTTACTCTAAGACATCCTCCTTATCATCTTTTCTGTTCTTACTCCTTAAACGCAACCATTCTTGAGTACATACTAGTGCTTGAACCATGCATCTTTGAACAATGAAAAATTCTAATGAATCAATATTTAGTAAATAGTAACTAGTAAGTATTGAAAATTTAAATTAACAAACAAGTACCTAAGGAGACAAACTACTTCGGTATTTAGAAATATGACGACCTCCAACACTAAATGCAGATTCCAATGGAAGGACAAAAATATGAATGGTTAAGACATCACGAGCCATGCGTGCAACTATAGGGTATCTATGGCCATTGAGTTTCCACTACACCAAAACATCAACCTTTTTCGCTTTCCCCTTTCATGCAAATACTGATCAAACTTGGATCTTGAAAGTTTACTTGGATCTTGTATCCCTCTTGTCGCTTCCTCATTTATATCTTCTATCCACCTCGAACTATCATCATCAACACTTGTTGCACTTGAAAGTGACCCAACAACTTGATCTTCCACTTGAAAACAACGAATTATATACTCCTCAAACAATTCATAACACGCTTCTCTAACTTTCTTAACGAAGTCTTCCACACAAGTTTTTCTCCCATAAATGCTTTTAAGAACAAGTTGCACTCCACGAAACTTGTGGAAAGGATCAAGTACTGTAGGTAGAAACATCAGCATACTCATAGTCTCAAGTGAGTTCCAATACTTTTCATACATATCTTTCATTGTTGTTGCCATGTCTTTCAAAGCAAAGTAAGGGTTATAGAGCATACTATTTAGCACTTTATAAGTGGTGGAAACATGAAATATCATATAGTTGCTTGTGACATACAAAGAGCTGTTCGCTCCAAACGGTGTGTGCAAGCTTTAAATTTATAACCGAGGAAATAAGCTTAAACAAGGATGCGAACCTGCAGTGTACGAGTCAATCGTAGTAAAAGCAAGAAATTCTTGGGGTCGATCACAAGGACTTAGTGAAACAAAGCAGGTATATGTAGTCTATGTAATTACTAACCACAAAAGCGATTAAGCAATCAAAGATGATAAAAAGTCAATCAAAGGAATGTGCAATTCTAGGGATTAAAGCGTCTAGTTGTGGTTCGAACTCAAGATCCAAAGATAAGTGGACAAAGCTGAGATTTTGCAAAGGAAAGGTGTTTCTAAAGTGGAATAGATCACCGGGTAAGTCTCACTACTCACAATCCCAAACCGCAACTCCTATTACCGGGTAAGTCTTAAGGAATCAAGGTAAAGAACTATAACCTCAAACCAACACACCACCTAAGGGAATAAAATCAACCTTTACCGGGTAAGTCTTAGGCTAACTCACAAAGATAGGATGAAGGCACACTCAAACCCCAATAAAGGATAAAACTTTACTACCTATCGCTTATGATCTTGGGTAAACAAACAAAGGAATTACCGGGTAAGTCTCATCCTAGGCTTGCATTGAACCAGGAAAGGGTAATAAGAATAGGATTTGGCAAACTCTAACACTTAACTCTCAGTTTCGGATCAGATTAGGTCACCTCGGTCAGACAGAATCCACCTCGGCCGGGGTGTTCATCGACTGAGCGAGGTACTCTAGGGTTAAGGATAAAGACTCGAGCTTTCAGGGTCCTACTGGAATTTAGGATCGTTCTATCATCGTCTTTCCCACAACTTTCAGCCAATCACCCTAGAATCACACAAAGAAATTAGCCACTCATCATCATGAAGGTAATAATCAAATATTTGAGAAGAGAATGAATATTTGAACAAGAAGAACTTAATAAAAAGACTTCAATAACTGAATCAAATATCACAAATATAAGCTTTCCTTTGGATAACAAATCCAACTCGACAATCAACACAAAAATAGCCTAAGGAAAGCTCACAAACTCCTTCAAGCTATCTTCTCAAAAGGGAATCTTCATTCTTCCTTCAATCCTTGAAGGAAAACCTTCTACAATCTGCAGCGTATTGTGGTGTATAGCGTGTGTAGCTGATCTTCGCAGCCGTTAGCGGGTGTTGGATTTGTGGAAAATCCAACCCTTTTTATAGGAAAATTGCCTCCCAAAGATAAGAGATCTTAGAAAGATATTTTCCCATAAAATAGGTAAAAAATATATCAGCTGAATATCCTCTTCCTTCCAAAAATCCAGCCTAAAAATATAAGATATTCTTTCCATAATTAAAAGATCTCATCCAAATAAAATATATCTCGCCGCGTCCAAGGTGTCCGCCTCGGTCGGGGCGATCCTCGAAATCACCTCGGTCGAGGTGACACAGTGGCTAACCGAGGTGAATCTCAACTGAAGGTGAAATCTCTCAAATCTGGTCCAAAGTGAATCTTTTCTGTTAATTCCATGCTTCCTGGGCCTTTCCTTAAGCTCCTGAATGTAGCTCCAATGACTCCTTATCTCCTTTAGCTCCATTTAGGTTCAAATCGTGCCGTTTTACCTACGATTACAACGAAACTTGGTGTAGACCTCGATTCCCGCAAAGGTAGATGAAATGGCAATATAATCACATAATATACATCCAAACATGCAGATTATTGAAGATAAAACGTCTAAACAAGTCCCAAAATATAGACTATAATTCATTATATCAAGAGCCAGGAACTCTGGTTGTCAAATCATAAAACTCTTTTAAGAACATAACAAGTGACTCTATCTTACTCCACTCTTCATCATCAAGAGTATAGCTAACCCCATCAACATCTGGAATATTAGTCCGAGAAATTACAGCCTTATAATTCAATGCACTACTCAACATTAACAAGTGACTCTATCTTTCTCTACTTTGTCGATTTGGTTCATTTCTTCGCGCGATTTTAGGATAACTAATTGGAATTGGAATCGGAACTAGTCTAGGACTGTGACTGCTGAATTTGGTGTGATTTGGTTGAGATTTGAAAACAGACACAAACCACGGCCCCTGTATGTTCCGCGGCCGTGGAAATCTAAGAACAAACCGTGATTTCCTCTGTTGCTGAGAAAATGTTTAGGAGAAAGTTGAGTAGGAATAAGAAGAGGAAGGATGATAGTTCCTCTTCCTCCCAAGCCCCTCCCAGTGAACCACCATCACCACCACCCCCTAGAATTCCAACCATTCATGAGGATTACCGTGATGCCTTAGAAATAATCAAGAAGAGACCGGTCATAGGACCACGATACTTAGTTCTTGAGGAGCTTGAACCGCTGAATGTAGTGAATGATTTGACATGACTCTTGGATAGAGCCGGTTTGATTATCTTCTCCGCTATTAGAGCGGATACTTATGAGGAGATCACTAGGGAGTTCGTCACTTCCTTTGAGCATAGCGTCATCGATAGGACGGTTTCTTTCCGGTTGATGGAGGAGAACTATGAGTTCTCGATCATTCATTTTGGGGCCTTCTTTGGATTCCATGTGACCTTCAATGGTCGGTTTCCTAGCGGGGTGAACGCTAAGGATTTTTGGAGTTAGATTGCGATGATTTATGCTAGTGAGGATCGTTGGCAACTGGTCGACACCAAGGCTAAGCTCATCTGCCACTTAGACTTGAAGATAGCTCATAGGGTCCTTTCCGAGTGTCTCTTCCCTAGGACCGAGACTCCCAAAAGATTAAGACCGATGAGCTTTTCCTCCTTTACTGTATGCTCCATGGTAGACCCACTGATTGTGCTACCCTCCTAGCCTCCACTATGAGTAAGTTGAAGAATAAGAGGCCCGGTAATATTGGATATGGTGGCATGGTTAATCACATAGCCACGCAGCTAGGTATAGACTATTCTGCTTGCACTAGGATAGCAGCGAGACCTTTGGGTCTCAATAGTCTCATGACTAGGGGCATCATCTTCCCCCGACACCGCGGTGCACCTACCGCCGGTATGCCTTGGGAGGTAGAGGTATCCCGTGGCTTCCCGAGTATTCCATTATGCTAGGACGGCATAACTGGAAGGAGACATTCGCGGCTATGCACGCGAATAGGCTATTAGCACCTCCTTATGTGCCCGATGAGGTTCCGGCTGCGGGAGTTGATGAGGAGATGAGAGGAGGTGATGATTATGAGGGAGGAGGTGATGAGCAGGACTCTGGCACTTTTCCGGATCAACCGGCACACTTTCCCGACCCTCCTAGACGTTCCCCCCGACCTTCCGGACCTTCCGGTGCCTCTTCCTCTCGCTGGGCTAGCGTGAGTGAGAGGCCGACTTGGATGGAGACTCCTCCTGCTTGGTATGGGGAGCAGCCTTCATGGATGGGAGCTCCACCTCCATGGTATGATCAGGCACCAGCAACACCAGCAGCACCGACTCCCCTGGACGCACCAACATGGTACAGCCGGCCGCCAACTTGGTATGAGTAGTTACCGGCTTGGGCTACCGACCTTTCCAGGAGAGTTGGATACTTGGAGATCTATCAGGAGACACAGAGCCGGGAGCATGATGAGATGATTAGCGACATCTACCGCCAGCAGTTTGGGCGGTACTATAGCCATGACTTCCGTCCATTTCCACCACCGCCTCCTCCGTAGTGACGAGATTTGATGATTGCCGGTTTGAGCCGCCCCACCACCGTCTAGTAAATTATTTGTTTCTTTTTCTTTGTCTTTATTTTTCTTTTTGAACATTGAGGACAATGTATGTTTCAAGTATGGGGTGGGGTGTGACTATATGTGTAATAACTCTACTACATTTGCTTGCTTCTATCCAAGACACTTTGCATGTTTCATTTCATAGTCACACGTTTCGTTATTGTATTGCATGAAAAAGGCTTTGAAAAACCCTTAAAAATCTGAAAAATTTTGAAAAGTTTTTGTGCTTCTAAGATTAGAGATGACTTCTATGATAGTTCTCACTTGCGGAATGAGTTTTTGATAGAAATTGTATGATTAAATTAAATTATGAATTGAAAATAAATTGAATGTGTTGGTTATCCTTTATTGCAAGTTTCATAATGTGAGAGTTTTATCTAAATCATTTTGAGAAATTAAGGTTGAAATCACATGATGAGTTCTTATACTTCTTTATGAAGTGATTAAGGCACTTCGATTTTCTTACTTCTCTCTTTGATCATTTAGCTCCTCATTAAAAGTAATTGCCCCCCTTACCTATCCGGGAATTTGGAGGAGTTGAGTTTTTGGCATGTTTGATGTGGGAGGGCCATGAAAGCAAGTTTTTGCATTCAAAGAATAGAAACAATAGGTTTGGGGAAGTCAATCATGATGATGAGTAACTCGGCACCATTCACATAGCCGGGTGTTTGTGTTTTGCCAAAGTCGGATTGAGCGATATTCCTAACGGATTATGGCATGTGCACCAAGGGTTTGAGGCATCTCAAAATTGAGAAACGCCAATCTCCCAGGCTTCGGTTTTTGTGCACCGATGTCCATATTTCTAAAAAAGTAAAGTCGAAAAATAATGTGAAAAAGAAAAGAGCAAAGCTCTAAGTTGATGGTATTGGAAGTAAAACAAAAACAAAAAGAGTTAGGTTATTTCTTTTCCCGGATTCATGCACCACGTGCCTTACAAGATTCCCTCCTTTCCACATTCTAGATCTTACTTGAAAGTGATCAAAAGAGTGTTATCTGACTTGGTGATCTAAATTGAAGTTTCACATGCTTGATTTTGAAAATGCTTGAAGGTTATGATGTTTGTCTTGAAGTTTAAGCGATTTATGATATTTCTTTGCTTTACATTCTTTGATTTATGTATATGATCGTTTTCAAGGATGAATGAAGCAAGGTTTGAGGATGATCTATTGACTAGAAGCACATTTGCCTAAAGGATGGTTTTGGTTTTGAAATTGCATTCATATTTCATTCTAACTTGTGTTCTAAGCTTTTGAAAACCTTGCTTGGGGACAAGCAAGTAACAAGTATTGGGTATTTTGTTAGCATGAAATATGGCGATATTTTAGGCACTTATTTTAGTTGCTTTTCCCTCATTATAGTGTACATGGATATAGTTTTGAAGCAAATGATAGCTTGTTCATCTATTTTATCGATATGGAGATCTACACTAGCTTTGTGTTGATTATAGGTGAATAAGAGCTGGAATTGGAGAAATTGATGGAGAAAAGGGAGTAATTGATCATGTTCGAGGATGAGGAGATACACTAAGGAAGCTAAGGAAGGAGCATGGATGAAGGATGACACGTACAAAGGAAACAACAAGCATTATACACTTCCACGACCTGAATTACGGCCGTGGAGAAGAGGATTTGAAGTACATGCTCTATACCACGGCCGTGGACTTGCCATCATGAACGTGGAAGAGAGTTTGGAACACTCCAGAGACTTACACGGTCTAAATTACGGTCGTGGAAAGAATATGACACCGTAATTGAATTCCACGCTCTAAACCACGGCCGTAGAACTTCATAAGACCGTGATTTTGGCAATCTTTTGACGTATCATTAATTGTTACGTCATTTACATGATTGGGCCTGGACCGTAACTTCTCCTCGCTCTATAGAAAGACTGGAAAAGAAAATTTCGGGGACGGCCGCTTACCCTTGTTTTGGCACCTTTGCTTAAGGTTGATTGACGCCGCCAAGAGTTGCGGAAGCGCCAGCAAATTGGAGATTGAAGATTTCTTGTGGCGGAAGTTTTAATCTTTTCTTAGGTTTTTGATATTGAAGACGGATTGACATCCCGTTTTTCAGTCTCAAGTAATAAGCTTTATATTTATAAAACTTGTTCAGTCTCAAGTAATCGAGCAAGTAAAAGTGTAAAAGCTTTGCAAATATTGGGGAAAACAGCAACCCTAAAGATCCGGATATCAAATTGTGGCAATCGATTCAAGATATTCTATAAGTATAAGGACAAAGTCGAGAATTGCAAAGGTATACTAAAACAAGGTGATGTACGGTGAAGTTCCAAAACCTTATATGTCTCACCCAAGGACGCTCTCTATAAAGGTTGTTGAGGTTACAGTATAGAAAGGATCAAAAGATGGGAATTAATCTCAAATACCCATGCCCAAAATCGAAAGGATCAAGATAAACTCAAACGGTTAAGGTTGTGACACTCGAAACCGAAATAGAGGATGTTGAGTCTCACTACTACCTAGGAAAGGCAAGCCAAGACTAGGTTAAAGCAAATCTTTAACTTTGGATTAAAGCAAAAGCAAGGGTCGTAAAACAGGGAGAATCACGGCTAGTTCTTGAGGAACCACGATCGTGGAACTCAAGAACAGACCGTGGTTTAGGGCGTCGACCAAGTTTTCTCACACTCTCAGGATCCAATCTGTTTACGATCGACCTATCATCATCTAAGCCACAACTATCTACCCTTTACCTTAGAATTGCTAAAGGGTTTTAGCCAACAATAAACACTCAAAAACTCAATAAACACTCAAAACCGATCTCAAATCCCTCAAAAACTCAATAAACACTCAAAACCGATCTCAAATCCGAATAACAAAATAGTATGATCAATGGATTCAGAATAAGGTATAAGAAACCTCACAACAATCTCATGCAACAATGAAGAACGGGTTGTCAATCCGTCTCCGAAATCGAAACCTAAGGAAATCTTCAAACTTTCGTCACAAGCAAGGTTCAATCCGAACCCTAACGGCCGTCTTTCAATCTCTAAGTGGCGGTCTAAGCGACGTCCAAGCAGCCCTAAGCTAGCATTTCTACTGCCAAGTATCGGGGTTGTCCCCGTCCTAAGTCTTTTGGAGATTTTGCCTCCTCTTCAATGTTGAAGCCTATCGAATATTTATAGGGATAAACCTAGGGTTTAATGATAAAACTCTAAATATTTTGGGCTGAAAAGAAGTCGAGCCCGTTGGTATCAGAAAATACTCTGTGCCACGTCAAACGGTATCAGAGAATACTTTGGAGCGTCAGACGGTATCAGAAAATACTTTGACACGTCAGACGGTATCAAAAGATACTTTGGAGCGCGGTATCAGAGTTCACTCCAGCTCTTTCTAGCTCCCTTTTATGCTCCTTTTTGTCCCGCTTCAAGGCTTAATCCTTAAATATGCTATTTCACTCCATAATTCGCCAAATTACCTACAAATGCAATAAAACTCAGTGTAGACATCTATTCTTGCAAAGTAGGTGAATATAAACATAAATGCCATGAATGTATGTCTATGCATGCAAAATAAAGGGAAAATCTATATAAATACATGCCTAAAATAGGTCACAATTCATGTTATCAGACGCCATGTATCATCATCAACGATGGAGGGACACATTTCATCAACCGTAAGTTCAAGGCACTTCTATCGAAGTATGGGGTCACCCACAAGGTAGCAACCCTTATCACCCTCAAACTAGTGGACAGGTCGAGATCTCGAATAGAAAAATTAAGGCAATCTTGGAGAAGACCGTCTCTAGAACGAGGAAGGATTGGTCCATGAAGCTGGACGACGCTCTTTGGGCTTACATGACCGCATTCAAGACTCCCATTGGTACCACCCCATACAATTTGGTACATGGGAAGTCTTGTCATTTGCCCGTTGAACTAGAACACAAGGCGTATTGGGCAATCAAATGGTTGAACTTCAACATCAAATAAGCTGGTGAGAAGCGGCTATTGGACATCAATGAGCTGGAGGAGCTGCATTTGAACGCTTATGAGAATGTCAAGATCTACAAGGAAAGGACAAAGAAATGGCATGACAAGCGTATCATTCTAAGGAGTTTAAAGAAGGAGATTTAGTTGTACTCTTCAACTCCCGCCTTCACCTCTTTCCAGGTAAGTTGAAATCTAGATGGACAGGACCTTACGTTGTCAAACATTTTTTCCCTTATGGTGCAGTTGAGATTTGGGGAGAAACAAGTGGAAGCTTCAAAGTCAATGGTCATAGACTCAAGAAATACCAACCGGCAGTCCAGGTTGAGGAGATTGCACCACTATACCTTGTTTAAGAATGACGTACGGTCCAGCTAGCGACCTTAAATCAAGCGCTTATTGGGAGGCAACCCAAGGTATTGCTTTCTCTTCCCTTTTTCTAGTCTAGCTTTAGATAGTTTGCTTTTGCTTTGCTTTGTTTTGTTTTGGCGTCCTAGACAGAAACCAGGTACTTTCTAAGGAAGGAATACAACCCAGGAGCAACACTGGAGGGACAGAAGTTCGAGAAATTGAGAAGACGGAGTTTGACTGAGGCACATCTCGGTTGCAGTCTCAGTACCTCGACCGAGATGATTCTTGAGCAACCGAGGCGACTAGGGCTGAAAACAATATACCTCGGTCCGTATCACCTCGGTCCAGTCGGGACCATCTCGACCGAGGTGACAACAGAATAGGTGAGGGGTATAAAAGGTGAACAGTTTCTCCCTCTTTCCCTCCTACCTCTCTCTCGACCGCGGCGGAAGAATCACCTCGCTTCTCCGATTTTCGATCGTTTTCGACGATTCTTGCTTCCATTCTACAAGGAAAGGCTAGAGGAACCGACTACAAGCAAGAATCTGCAACAAAAAGTTTTCCAATCGACTGAATCTGGGGTAATCAAACCGAAAACCCTAACTTCTCTATTTTTTCCGATTTCAGAAACTAGTGGCTTTGGTTGCCATATCTGTGTTGAAAAAGGCTTAAGTACCCCGTAGGAACAATCTGTAGAAATGAACTGAAATTCAGCGAGTTGAAATCGAACATCTTCTTACCTCGGTCCAGTCGACCTGCATCTTGACCGAGGTGTTCTTGATAGTTGTTAGGGCAACCGAGGTGGTCTGACAGAGAGAAAAAAAATGAGCTCCATATCTAATAGACACCTTGTTCTGAGGGATGGATCCTTACCTTCTCCTACTTCCAGACCGTCTATTCCGGTGATCCATGAGCGTCACCAAATAGACTACGACCTTATCTGCGGGCGCCCTCTCATTGCCCCTAGCTTCCTTGACGTTTCAGCTTTCGATTGCCTCCACGTGACGGAAGATTTGAGGAGGATGATCTCCATGGTTGGACCGGAGCAGTTCATGGAGGTCCGAGCACCGGCTTACATGGAGCCGACCTTAGAGTTCGTGAGTTCCGTGACTCACGTTCTAGAGACGAGGAGCATCAAGTTCCGGTTGATGAACCGGAACTACATCATTCCTCTGGATCATTTTAGAGATATCTTTGGCTTCCCGACACCGACGGTGCCGGACTTCCCTTCTCGGGCCGTAGCTCGACAATTCTGGGGGCAGATTGCCCATGTAGTAGAGCACGCTGACGGATGGAGACCTGGAGATTCTAGGGAGAGGATTATCTTCCATCTTGCTTTCAGATTGGCCCACCGGATTTTCAGCGAGACACTTCTGGCGCATACTGAGACGCCCCAGAAGATTAGACAGGGGAGCTTCTAAGGCTATTCTGTATGGTGACTGGAGGAGTTCCTGACTTCGGAGTTATACTGGCTGAGGATCTTCATAGGATCAAGGCAAAGCGGAAGGGTGATATCTGTTGTGGCGGCCTTGTAAATCACATTGCGAGTTACATTGGCCTAGATCTGAGCGCTTGTACTTTGGTGGCGGCTGCCAAGCCGCTAGGGTTACAAGAGATGATCACGAGGAGGATACTGGTTCCTCGTGAACTCACTACGCCATACGTAGCCATGCCCTTGGAGCAGACTGCACCTCAGGGTATACCTTGGTCAGATTAGTTCACAGTCTTCAATCCGCAGTACTGGTCTTCTGCCTGGTTTCCTTACATTCAGGATGCCCGGGATGCTGATGTTGTAGTTGATGAGGAGGATGATGATGGCGGAGCTGCTATGGAGACAGGGACAGATACAGCCGGTCCTAGTGTGCCAGTTGTCGACCTCGATGAGGAGGCGACAGAGGAGGAGGCCGCAGCACCACCACCACCACCTCAACGCAACTCCCACCGCTGTAGATTCAGAGATCCAGTAGCACATCAGAGGATTGATGACCTTACCGACCAGATGATCGACACTTATGCTGCCCTAACTGTAGATATCCATGAGCGATTTGAGGACCAACACCGAGAGATCGAGGGTTGGAAAAATTAGATGCTAGAGAGCCAGCATTTCCAGCGCCGGATGGCAGAGATTCAATTCCAGTAGAGCTTGCAGGATTTCTTTTCTTTATTATTTATGCAGCTCAACTTATGTCCGGTGAGTACTCTATTTCTAGACTTATTTTGACCCATTGGGACAATGTGTCCCAAGTATGGGTTATGCGGATGTATTTATGTGACCTTATGTGTATGCTTGTATGACTCTAGTTGGATATTTATGATTTTTCTGCTCTATGTGCTAATCTGAGACTACATGCATGCATACAGGTTTTTTTTTTGAGAAAAACGTCAAAAACTGGTTTAAATAAAAAATTTTTTTTTGACCTCGACGGGGATGGATCTTGCCAAATGAGGTTGAACACCTCGGATGACTAGAACACCTCGACCGAGATGGATTTTAACTGAAAGGAATTTTCGAAATGATTTTTGTGCTTTTTCTCTGGATATGATCTCAGTGAAGATAAAGATTGCAGACTGACTTTAAAATCTTTATATGCTTAAAAGGTTTTATGATATGTTTAAGTTGCTATTTGCTTTGTTTTAAAATGCTAGCATGTTTGATTCTTTATCTTTATCCAAATTATGTTGAATTTGAAGGTTGACACCACATTATGAGTTCTCTCACTTTCTTCCTGGAAAGACCAAGGCAATTCATTCTCTTCTCCTCCTTCTTCTTGATCATGCTTAGCCCCTCATATACATTTTTGCCTCCTTTCACCTATCCGGGAATTTGGAAGCAAGTGATGAAAGCAAGTGAAGTAAAAGTTGAGAAGTTGGCTGAAAGTGAAAGTGTTAGAAAGAAATATTAGGTTTGGGGAAGTCAATCATGATGATGAGTAACTCGGCACCATTCACATAGCCGGGTGTTTGTGTCTTGCCAAAGTCGGATTGAGCCCGATATTCCTAACGGGTCATGGTATGTGCATCAAGGGTTTGATGCATCTCAAGAAATTGATGATTGCTAATCTCTCAAGCTTCGGTTATTGTGCACCTCTGTCCATGAATCCCAAAAAGTAAAGTAAAAAAGTGAAAATAAGCAAAGCTTATTGGTGGAAGATGTTGAAGTTCAAAGGAAGTGAAGTAAAAGATCCCTTTTCCAGGATTCTAGCACCACATTCCCTATATACATCCCACCCTCACACGTTTCTTGACCTTATCTTGAAAAGCCCTTGAGACCTCGAGCTTGTTGATTGACTTGGTGGTTTAAACTGGATTATACATGATTAATTTCAATAATTATGATTTATTATGCATTCTATGATTTTATACAAAGATGAACAACTTTCTTATATTTATAAAATATTTTGATCATGTCTTGATTTTATTTTCCATGAAGCATTCTCTTAGAGTGATCTATGAGTGGAGCACACCACCAAAATGTTTTGAAAAACTTTTCATTGATCTTTATGACTTATAATCCATTCTATCTTGTGTTTAATATTCGAAACTTGCTTGGGAACAAGCAAGGGACAAGTATGGGATATTTTGATAGCATGTATTATTGTCTATAATTTAGGACTTGTTTAGACGTTTTATCTTCAATAATCTGCATGTTTGGATGTATATTATGTGATTATGTTATTGTTTCATCTACCTTTGCGGGAATCGAGGCCTACACCTAGTTTCATTGTAATCGTAGCTAAAATGGCACGTTTTGGACCAAAATGGAGCTAAGGAGTCATTGGAGCTACATTCAGGAGCTTAAGGAGGAACCCAAGAAGCATGGAAATGGATTAAAGATTTACTTTGGACCAGATTTGAGAGATTTCACATTCAGCCAAGATTCACATCGGTCACCTACAATGTCACCTCGACCGAGGTGATTTTGAGGAGCGCCCCGACTGAGGCGAATACCCTGACGCAGCGAGATATATTTTATTTGGATGAGATCTTTTATTTTTGGAAGGAGATATCTTATATTTTTGGGCTGGATTTCTGGAAGGAAGATCATATATTTAGGAGATTTAGTTTAGAGATAAGATATATTTTTATTAGGATATTATCTTTTTAATATATTATTATCTTTGGAAGATAACTCTCCTATAAAAAGGGCCGGATTTTCCATACCTCGGCAACCTCCGCAACAGCCCACTAATTTCTTTGTGTGATTCTAGGGTGATTGGCTGAAAGTTGTGGGAAAGACGATGATAGAACGATCTTAAATCCCAATAGGACCCTGAAAGCTCGAGTCTTTATCCTTAACCCTAGAACATCTCGATCAGTCGATGAACACCTCGGCCGGGGTGGATTCTGTCTGACCGAGGTGGCTATTCTGATCCGAAATTGAGAGTTAAGTGTTAGAGTTTGCCAAATCCTATTCTTATTACACCTTTCCTGGTTCAATGCAAGCCTAGGATGAGACTTACCCGGTGATTCCTTTGCTTGTTTACCCAAGATCATGAGTGATAGGTAATAAAGGTTTATCCTTTATTGGGGTTTGAGTGCGCTTCCATTCCAATCTTGAGAGTTAGCTTGAGACTTACCCGGTGAAGGTTGATTCTATCCACTTGGTTGGCGTGTTAGTTTGAGGTTATAGTTCTTTTCCATAGTTCCTTGCGACTTACCCGGTAATAGGAATTACGGTTTGGGATAGTGAGTAGTGAGACTTACCCGGTGATCTATTCCCATCTTAGAAACACCTTCCCTTGCAAAATCTCAGCTTTGTCCGCATTATCTTTAGAAATCTTGAGTTGAAACCACAACTGGATGCCTTAATCTCTAGAATCTGCATTTTCCCTTGTTTGACTCATATCATCTTTGATTACCAAGGTAAAGGAGCATAAGTGGATATTAGATAGTGGTTTCTCGATCAAGAAACATGAGTGGAAAAAGCTCTTTATTATCAGATTTAAAGAAGCATTCATCTGGAACCATTACGCTTGGTGATAAAGAAAAGTTTAACATTATTGGCATTGGTAAAATATGTTATAATTCATCTAACTTTATTGATGATGTTTATTTGGTTGATGGCTTGAAGTATTATCTGCTTAGCATCTCTCAAATATGTGATAAAGGCAACAAAGTATTGTTTGACTCTGAAAAATGTGAAGTTTCAGACAAAAAGACGGGTGAAGTTGTGCTTACTGCTCCGATATGTAACAATGTATATTCTATGAGTACTAACCAAGTTTCAGGAACGAAGCTAAAATGTCTAAAGGCCTTGACTGATGATCCAAGGCTTTGGCACAGAAGACTTGGTCACGTAAGCATGCTCACAATGTAGAAGCTACTTACAAAAGATTTGATCTAAATCTGAATCAACGAGAAGATTACAATTCGGATGAAGATGAAGATCCTAAAGATCAAGAAAAGAATATGCAGGAAAAGATTCAAGATACCGAAGAAAACCCTCAAGACCTTGAAACGCACCTTCAAGACCTTGAAACAGAAAAGTGCAATGTCAAAACTCCGTTTCAAGGGCTTGAAACTCAACTTCAAGGCCGTGAGATAGGATCCAAGGGCAATATATAGTCAAGCATATGAGGCTCAACCTTCAGGATCTGTTCCATCTGTCAAACGAAAAAAAGTTCAACACTCTTCATATCATCCACAAGAGAATGTGATCTCAGATCCAAACGCTGGAGTTCAAACTCGATCTAAAGTGAACAATCTATGTGCTTTCTTCTCTTTTGTGTCTCTTGTCAAGCCAAAGAACTATGTCCAAGCTCTTCAAGAACTTGATTGGATCATTTCCATGCAAAATGAATTGAATGAATTCGAGAGAAGCAAGGTCTAGACTCTTACTTCAAGGCCAAGACACCAATATGTCATCGGCACGAAATGGGTCTTTCGAATAAGTTGGATGAAAGTGGCAAAGTCATACGAAATAAAGCACGACTTGTAGCACAAGGCTATAACCAAGAAAAGGTATTGATTATGAGGAGACTTTTGCTCCGGTTGCCAAGTTAGAAGCCATACGTATGCTACTTGCATTTGCATCTTTTATGAGCATAACATTTTTTCAAATGGATGTAAAATGTGCTTTTCTAAACGGCTTCTTAGAAGAAGAAGTCTACGTTGCTCAACCTCCTGGTTTTGAAAATGATGAATTTCCAGATCACGTTTTTAAATTAGACAAAGCTCTTTATGGTCTTAAGCAAGCTCCTCGAGCTTGGTATGAAAGATTGTCTAATTATCTTCTTGAAAACAAATTCAAAAGAGGTTTGATTGATAAAACATTATTTATCAAAACCAGAGGCAACAACATTCTAGTAAATCAAATATATGTTGATGATATATTATTCGGTGCTACTAATGATTTCCTTTGCAAGGAATTTTCAGATATTATGTGCAGGGAATTTGAAATGAGCTTAATGGGTGAGCTTAATTTCTTTCTTGGACTTCAAGTTACACAAGTAAAGAAAGAAATTTTTCTGAATCAAAGCAAGTATACTAAGGACTTGCTTAAGAAGTACAAAATGGATCAATCTAAGGTTGCAAAGACTCCTATGAGTTCCACTTTCGCTCGACCATGACAAAGATGGCAAAAGTGTAATACAAAAGGAGTATCGAGGTATGATCGGTTCATTGTTGTATCTAACTGCTAGTCGTCCTGACATTATGTTTAGCGTGTGCATATGTGCAAGATTTCAAGATGATCCTAACGAGTCACACTTGATAGCTGTGAAAAGAATCTTTCGGTATCTCAACGTCACTAAGGATTTAGGGTTATGGTATCCACGTCAAAGCTCGTTTCACCTTGTTGGTTATTCAAATGCAGACTTTGCAGGTTTTAAGGTCGATAGGAAAAGCACTTCTGGATGTTGCCAATTCTTAGGGTCATCCCTAATTAGTTTGCACTCCAAGAAGCAAAATTTTGTCGCTCTTTCCACAGCTGAAGCTGAATATATTGTTGTGGGAGCCTGTTGTGCACAAATTCTATGGATTGCTCAACAACTTCGTGATCTTGGCTTTGATTTCAAAGGTATTCCTATAAAATGTGATAATACTAGTGTTATTTCGATAACCAAAAATCTTGTGCAACATTCAAGGGCTAAGCATATTGATGTAAGACATCACTTCATACGTGATCATGTTGAGAAAGGTGATGTTTTGATTTCTTTTATATCTACTAACTTGCAGCTTGCAGATATCTTTACCAAGCCTCTTCCTGAGGAACAAATTAATTTTATTAGATCGGAGCTTGGCATGTTGAACAAGGAAGCATTAACGTAGGGGGAGTAAAAAAATTTTATTTGTTCCTACTTATGCGGCCCAAATTCGTTTTCAAGGGCCTTGAAATGAAATTTAAGGGCTTTGAAACACGTTTCAAAGGGTATATTAAAAATCGGGTCAATTAGTAAATCATATCTTTTAGATATGTATATACCTAATTTATTATTTTTTAAAAAAGGGGGTTTTGCATCTTTAAAAGGAATTTCAAAAGGCTTTATTTTTAGATTCAAAGGTTTTTGAAAAATGGTTACCAAAATTTATGGAAACAATTTTAATCATCAAAGATACTCCCAAGATTTTGATTTTTTCAATATCTTTGTGATCTTAAGTTGATGTGACTTCTTCCCTTAAATACCATTTCTCTTCTTTCTTTAATATCTTCCGCTTTCTTTCTCTTTGCAAACTCGGTGCTTTACTCTTTCTCTCTTCACAAAACCTGCTTCATCTTTCCCTTAAAAATTTGTCATGGCATCCAAAAGATCTTCAGTTAATGAGGCCTCATCATCGGCCTACAAGCGACAAAGAATAGTTCAGATATCATCTGACTCAGACTCCGATTCAAGTTCAAGGTCCGATTCAAGCTCTAGTGTTCCTGTTCAGATGAATGATGCTGAGACTTTTGCTAAGACAGGTCTCCCGTCAAACTAGTTTGGGAGTTCAACAGTAGTCAAGAAATGGTTGACTGAGTTTAATGACCGAAATGAATGCATGTGTGAGCCTGTCTACAATGAACTATTTACATGCTTTTCTTTACCAGGGCTTGAGGTGTACAAGAACTTTTCCTTAGGTCGTTTTTATCTTATCAAAATAATTCCCAACTTAACACTAGAACAAGTATAGCGGTTAAGCAAAGGTCGCACCCAAGAGAGTTTGGTGATATTTTTATTAGATTCAATTATCGATTATAGAACAAAGTTAAAAAAACGGGGGGGGGGGGGGGGGGGGAGGGGGGGAGGGGGGTTGGACTGAATTGATGCAAGACAAAACAAGAAAGCAAGTAATAAGATGAATAAGATGATGATGAATGGATTTACACTAGGTTGATTCTTAGCTTGCAATTACTACTTTAGTTAGTTCCTTTTACAAGTTTTCAAGTAATGTTCCCGTCTTGATCATATGTATGTGTTGAGCCAACCGGCATCAACACAACTTAACTAGTTTAGTGTTCCGTAAACCTACAGAAACAAATCACAAGTTAGCTTTCAAACAAAGACTAAGGGATATAAAGAGAAGAGTAAAACCATTAAACTTATCTTTATATTTGTATTCCTTTTCCTTTAAGCAATTACAACCCGTTTTTACCTAGAGGTTACTACTAGATTAAAGACCCGAACCCGGAATCTATTAATCCTAGTTCGTTGCATGTACTATGGACACTAAGGTGATCAATCTTAAGTGATAAGAAAACATGCAATTAGACAAATGAAGCTCAAAGAATACAAAACATGAACTAAATAAAACTTATATTAAAAGGTACTTACAACCAAAGCAATAATGCAGCTTCAATAACAACCCAATGTAGCAAGGAATCTAGAAGCTCATTACACAAAGAAAGCAAGAGAAAAGAGAGAATAAAATGGGGAAATGATGGATGATTCTAGCAATCAGCCATGGGTCTATTCATACTTCAAATGACATTGAAAGGGAGTAAGTGGCTGGCCAAAACAGCCACCTTTAATGCCATAAAGGTGGTGCAAACAGCCGGAGTAAATTCTTTGTCGCTGAACCGCAGGGGCAGCCTTTATAGCCGTAGGGGCGGTTTAGGCGAAAACGCTTGATATTCTTCGTGATCGTAGGGGCGGCTGGCAATTCCGCGGGGGTGGATCATTAATGTTCTTCAAACGCCTGACTCTTCATCTTTGTGTCGCTTCTGATGTTGAGCCGCAGGGGTGGCCCAATGTCACCGCAGGGGCTGGTGACACTGGCTCTTTGGCTTCACAACTCCGCAGGTTGAGACGCAGGCAGAGGCGCAGGGGCGCCGACTTCGTTTCTTCATGGTAAGTCTCCGCAGGGGCGCCAAGGGGAGGCGCAGGGGCGGGTGACACTCTTTGTTTCAGATGCTAACAAAGGTGCAGGCTGCGTTCCGGAGTGCAGTGTCACCCGCTGGGGTGGTGACACTACTCCGCAGGGGCGGTGAGGCACCAGAAGCTTTGCTTCGTGAATGGTCTTCAACTCCCAAGCGCTTCTAACTCCTATTTTAACTTATTTTCATCTTCTTCTTCTTCTGGATCAAGGAGTTAGTAACATAAACCGACTCTAATGTGATAAAAAGACTCTAAAAGCTAACCTAAATGATAGTGATTCCATCACCTATCAAGGTGCTTCAAGCAAGCTCTATCTGGATAATGCTCAACCCAGGTGAGGTTTCTTTTCCCAGATTAAATAAGTTGTTCTACATCAACTTATTTGCCAGAAGAGAAAGGGGAGAATGGGTTTTAGACATGATTGTCAAAGGTAAGAGAATCAACATTACCACTGAGATTATTGCTGATATTTTTGGTCTTCTTCGATATGATGTCTTTGATCATCCTCCCCTCTACTAGAACCATTCAATTGGCTAAAGAAAAATTTCTTTTACCCAATGCCTTACCACAACCCACTATTACTTGTCTAATCCTTGAAGCTAGATTTATTTGTGCTATCTTGGTTAGATGTGTGGTACCCAGGATAAGAAATAGAGATGTGGTGACAAACACATTACTACCGTTTGTATATCATGTGATAAATGGGCTCAAAGTCAATCTTCCAGAAATCAGGTTAGAAGGTTGTGAAAAAGAGATGGTATGTTTGAATCATGAACTGTCTGATTTCTAGTTTGATACTAAGAGAAGAATGGATGCAAATTTTGAGTTGCTATCTACCATAAATTCTAAAGTCAATGAAATGTACTTGGTGAATGCTCTTACTCTGACTATTATGGGAAGTATTCTGCCCATGCCTGAAGATGTAGCTCAACATACTCAAGAGAAAGTTGAGAATGTGCTGGTGAATTGCAAACGGCGTGTACAAAATAAACATATTTTGTGTCCAACTCATCTTGAGCCAATTTTTCTGCCAGTAGTTGAGTATGAAGCAGTTAAGAAACGAAGAGCTGAAGAAAAGAAATGACGTTTAGCAGCTGAAATGGATGATTGGAGCTATAAGAAGTCTTCATCTAAAGGAAAAAGGAAGTTCTATGAGAAAAATTGAGCTTGTTGTTTGAGAAACTTGATTTATGGTTTTTTTGGAAATACTCTTTGGTCTGTAATGTTTTAAAACTCCCTTGGTTTAACTATTTTTCTCCCTTGTTGAAAGACAAAGGGAGAGAAATGAATGTGATCCGACATTCGATATTCTACATTCTGCATTTTAAGTTGATATTCACATATGCATTGCTAACTAACAAATGCAGGTACGATAAACATTTGTGTTATCTTCCATCAAGGGGGAGATTGAAAACTCCACCTTAATTATAAAGTTTTGCAGGTGTTGATGATGGAAGATTTAAACACAAATGTAGTAGTTTGATACACTAACAATGTATTGATTATATTTCGAGATGCTTGATTGGTTTGGATTAAGTGCAGGTTTTGTAAGAGATTTCAAAGGCCTTGAAATGGATTCCAAGGGAACAAGGAAGACAAGGCTGCACAACGAAAAGATCTCAAATTTCTACGAAGATCTTCTATGATGGATTTGTTCACAACAAGAAGATTTGATCAAGTCAAGATCTCAACCGGCCGTTAGAGATCTTTCAAAAGATCCTCAACCGAAAAGCATAAAGATTCTCTCCTCTAGATTATATTATCATTACAACAAAAACGAGAAGATTAAGGAGCCGAGAGATCAACGTGTTCTCAGGAGATGAAGATTCACAACGTCTATCTCATCTCAACCAAGAAGCAATCTTCATGGAGAAGAAGAATCATCTTTAAACGGTCATCTTTCCAAACGGCTAGAAGACCTCTCCATAGAAGGCTATAAATGAAGATGGCATATAAAGAACAAAGATAGAAGCTTACACGGAAACTCGAGTGATGCAAGCTTAAACGGTCATCTTTCTCTCTTTCTTAAAAAAGTTTTATCCCCTAGAGAGAGAAAAAACTCGAGAGCTCCATTGGTAGATCTAAAGAGTGTTATACTCGAGTGTGTGTTACTCTACGAAGTAACTAGGCCATTATACCAAGGTGAAGAGTTGGAGCTAGATCATAGCATTGGCTACAATGAGAGAAGAAGGGGATTTCTTCTAGTTTGTATATAGGACTCTTTAAAGTTGATAATAGATAGTTAGATCCTAAGGCTATACCCTGGGACGAAGAGTAGGCTATTTAGAGCCAAACTTCGTAAACATATCATTGTGTCGATCTTTTACATTCCACACTATATCTTGCTATATTATGACTAACTTTGTTTTGAAGGAGTACAAAGTCAAGGCCCTTGAAAGTTGTTTCAAAGCCCTTGAAATCAAAGTATCACAAAGAGCTCAAATCGACATCAAGGCCCTTGAAAGGAGTTTCAAGGCCTTGACATTGGTTTTACGAAAAGTTCACATACTCTATTCAACCCCCTTCTAGAGTATCTTTTAACCTTTTATTTCACCTACCGGTTCTTCATTGACTATTACCTATCTCATTAATTTATTACCATCTTCTGTCATTCAACGACAGGTCCCTTATGAACTCTTTTACCACAAAAAGCCTTCCTATGACCACTTCGAGTGCTTGGTTCTTTGTGTTACTCTTTGCTCCCACACATAGAAAAATTTATGATTATCTCAAAACCTTGTGTGTTTATTGGTTACCCCCCAAGACAAAATGGTTATAAACTTGTGGATATTTCTACCAATAAATGCTTTGTCAGTCGACATGTACATTTTGAAGAAACTATATTTCCTTTCAAGCTTATTTCTACCTTTTTGTCAACAAACCATCTCATTCCTTTCCTCTTGTTTCCCTTGCCATAAAAGATCTACCTTCTTTTTCACCTCCTTTACTTTCTTCATCTTCAACAACTCCTTCCCCTTCCTTTCCATCCTTTGCCTCCCCTCAACATGTTCTCTTCCAATTATCACTTGTTGCTTCTTCACATACTCCTCCATCACACATATCTCCCACCAGAAGAACATCTTAAGTATCTAGACATCCTCCTCTTTTACAGGATTTTACGTCCCATTCTTTTGCATCTATCACTGTCTCATATTCATTTTGCATCATTTGCTTTCTGATTATGTCACATCCCTATACAATGTGATCACCTCCATTGAACCTACTTCTTACAATCAAGCTTCCACATATCCTAAATGGCAAGAAGCCATACACAAAGAAATACAAGCCCTAGAAGATAACCATACATAGAGCTTACTTCTTTATCATCTGGTCACAAGCCTATTGGTTCTAAGTGGATTTTTAAAATCAAATATCGCCAAGATGAATCAGTTGAAAGATACAAAGCCAGATTGGTAGCCAAAGGCTATAATCAGATCAAGGATAAGGACTACAAACACACTTTCTCTCCAGTTGCTAAATTCCCCACAGTCAAAGTCCTTTTAGGTATAGCATTGGCCTCTATACCAACTAAACATTAACAATGCTTTTCTCCATGATTTTCTTGATGAAGAAGTGTACATGACCCATCCTCATGGTTATCTTCTTGCTTCCCCTTGTCAGGTCTGTCGATTGAAAAGATCTTTGTATTGCCTAAAGCAAGCTAGCAGGTAGTGGAATGTTGAGTTGACAAAAGCTCTTTCTTCTTTGGGATTCATTCTGTCCAACAAGATTATTCTTTGTTTGTCAAGAAATCTCCACTTAGTATTGGTTTATGTGGATGATATGTTGCTTACTGGTAATTCTCCCTCAGAGATAGCTTCCCTTAAAACTTTTCTTGATACTACTTTCACTATCTTAAACCTTGGTTTAGCTCGATTCTTCTTGGGTATGAAAATCTCCAGATCAGATTCTGGTATACATCTGAATCAAAGAAAGTACGTATTTGTCATTCTCAAAGACTCTCATTTGCTAGACTGCAAGCCTATGTCCTCTCCCATGCAACATCATCGTAAGTTAACCCCATATTCTGGAGAGTTGTTTGATCAACCTGAATCTTACAAAAGGTTAATTGGCAGACTCTTATATCTAACCTTGACTAGACCTGATATAGCATTTTCTGTGCAACAACTCAGACAATTTTTAGCATGTCCTTGAGTGCCTCATTGGATGACTATTACTCATCTTCTCAAGTACCTTCGAGGAACAATGGATTTAGCATTGCATTATCCATTAGATAATGATTTGACTCTTTCAGCTTATAGTGATGCAGACTGGGGCTCTTGTGCATTCACTTGCAAATCTACATCAGGTTATCACTTGTTCTTAGGCAAAGCTTTGGGGTCTCTTGGAAGACAAGAAATATAAAACTGTCTCAAAATCTTCAGCTGAAAGTGAGTATCGAGCCATGTCAGCTACCAATTCTGAAATCATATGGATGGAAGGTTTGCTTCGAGATCTCTATGTCACTATCACATTGCCTAATCCCATGATGTGTGATAACAAAGTTGCCCCAACACTTGGCCGTCAATCCAGTTTTTCATGAACGTACAAAGCATCTCAGAATTGATTGTCACTTTGTTAGAGATGAAGTTCTCAAAGGGCTTATCTTTACTACACATGTCAATTCATCTCTCCAACTCACTAATCTCATCACCAAGACCCTCGGTGCATCTCAATTTGGCTTCTTATTTCGCAAGCTTGGATTGGTTTCATCTACTCCAGTTAGAGGGTGTATAGAATTTATACGTATGCATGTATATATGTAGAATAAGAGGAACAAATTTGGAAATCATAGAAAGTTATAACAAACTTTAGTATCTGCTAGTCTACTACAACTCAACTATAAGTAGCAATGTATTGCTCTTGTAATCACTAATGAAAAATACAATCAATACACTTCTCTTCCGCACAATTCATTCTTACATTGTTCACATATTTCTCTTTCCTTAGCGCATATTCCAACAACTTCCCTTGACCGCTATTGTTCATCTTGAAGATGGAGCACTAACGGCATAATATTTTATCGTGATGGAAATCCGTGTTGTAAGTCATAAGCCCGTTATTCTTCCAGCTCATAATTTAATAAGACTAATTAAGGTTAGGATCTTTAGGTTGAATTGATGAGTTAAAGAGTAACAAGAATGATATTTGGGAGAGATTAATATACAAGGAGACAGAGAGTTATACTTACAGTAATGATCATGGTTTTAGATTGGGTTAAAGTCACGAGTGTAAATTATGTTTTGGAAGGAAGTGAGTTAAGTATATGGATCCAAGTTGTAGTGTTTAGGTTATATGATAGTGGATTAGTGGTAGTAGATTAGGGATGGATTAGAGCATGGTGAAATGATTATGGGATTTCAAGGGGTGCTAGCGCTAAGCATGTATGTTTAGGTTTCTCAGAATTTTTTATATTAATATAGTACCCGAACCTTGTGCAAGTTTTGAAAAATAGTGGTTATATTTATTATCGTGTTAATATATATATATATAGAGAGAGAGAGAGAGAGAGTTTGGCTCACATGTACACATCCTTTATAGTGTTCAATGAGAACACGCATTAATCATATGATTGCTTTGATCTAATGGTCTTAATCAAACCAAATTTTAGGGAATATTTTACTCAACTCACCAATTAAAGAGGGTGCATTACACTCTCCGTAGTAATTATAGTCAAGTATGGCAGTTAGAGATTCTCTCCCTAATTGTTATTATCCTAATCTCCATATTTACATCCAAATCTGGTTTTCAACGTAAATTCATATTGCCCTTTTTTTCATTTCTCAATTCATCATTCACCATAGTTGATATAACAACATTTCTAAATCAATTCAATTATCATCTCCATTCTTCTAGTTAATATTGTACAAAAGTATTCGTCTGTGTTCATGAAAATATTCGTCAATATACTATTAAAATTCATTCATGATACCGATATTATTCGTTCATGTCCAACAAATTTTAATCGATTATTGATAACTGAAATTTTAATAGTCAGTGGTACACAAATTATTTATTTACATAGTGAAAAATATTCGCTCATAATTTGAAGATACCAATGTTTCAATCTTCGGACAATGCGCGAACATATACGTGTACAAAGATATTGTAACACCCCGAATTCTCAAAATTCGAGACATTACTGGTTAGGACCTCACAATGGGTCCCGACCTCAGTTTGACAACAACATTACTAGGATCTTGCAACAAGACACAAATAAAGAAACCGAAATTCATAAACATAGTATTTTTAGGATAATGAATGCAACACTGTCTAGCAGCCTAAAGTACTTAAACAAAAGAAAAGAACAACTGTCTTAACCAAACGAAACAAAAGACAAACACAACTCCCAACCCCCACTCTAAGGAGTACGGAGACCCGGCTGACCACTACTTCCGGATCACTCAGCTGCTGATCTAACCTGCGGTAAATCTAAAAACAACAACAAGAGAACCGTTTGCTAGTTATCTAAATATTAGCAGAATAATAGCAGCACAAACACACACATAAAAAAAATATAAACACTCATCATGCTTTCAAACAAGTCCGTTTTATTATCTTGAGTTAAGTCTTCTTTCACGCTAATGATACTTATTTTGTGACACGAGGGATTCCCAAACCTCGCCTCCGCCCCCGTGTAACCATCAGGAATGGATCCGATGCATCTCACCTTGTACTTGCCTGGTCTAGGTATAGAGAACCTCCCAGTCTCCTGTCAGAGCTGGGCAGTGATGTCACGACCCGTTATACATACACTTGGGCCTTTAACGTAATAATAACAGTCGTCCTAGCAAGTTATTATTATTAAACACGCAAATAGCACACACAACCACTATCACTCAACTAATCTCCAGAAACTGGCTAAGTAAGTCGCAAGGACTTACCTGAGTCAAAATACTCTCTAACGCGTCTCAAACAGTCCGTACTCGTGGTAACTCAAACGCCTGTCAAATAAGGCATGTGTATCAAAATCACATTTCGACGTCCAACCTCATGCGAAGGAATTACGGAAAAAGCTCTCTTATGGTAAAGGACCATTTTACCTTGGTATCGTAGTTTCTCCAAGTTTAATTTTGAAAACTATCAATTCCCTTTGATAGTTACCCCAGTTATAAGTTACACTCTAAACTCTTCCAAGAACCAAAATGCCTCCTTACTTCCCTATTATTACTTTCTCTTCCAAACGTATGTATACCTAGGTACATACTATAACCTTTACTTCCAGTTCATATTAAAACCGTAACCAATCGGTATTTATACATATATATATATATATAGCTATATACATGACAATTCCGCAACTCCCGTTCGTATGAGTAGATTATATATATATATCGATCCATATGTATAACTTTACTTCACTTAGGTATACTTTTATTTTTATATAATATATATTTATGTATATTTATATATACCCGGCATACACAACTCCTATATACACTATACTAACTGATACATATTTTTTTATAACTTCCCGTTTCTACTTCTTATCATACATGTATATATGGTACTATATTCATACAATTTCCATATGTCTATATATATATACATCTCGCAGTGTACTTATAACTCATACCATTCCAATATGTATATGTATATACCTCTCACAGTGTACTAGCAACTCATTCCAATATGTATATGTATATACTTCACAGTGTACTATCAACTCATCCAGGAGGGTGCAACGGAGTGCGGCGTCGGCACAGGGTACGGAAACAGCAGGAGGCGGCGGGGCGGTATCCACTGAGTCCGGCGGTTCGCGGTACTGCTGTAGATCGAAGAAACTGCAGTGAGCAGCGATTCTCGATTCGAAAGAAGGAGGCGGAAAGAAGGGCAAGGGTCTTACCGGTTCCCTGCGGCGGACGGCGGAAGACGAACAGGCTCGGTGGCAGCAGCGGTGGCGGACGGAGCAGTGGTGGTCCGGTTGCAACGGTGCGGAGCTGCGGTGTTGCAGTCCGCTGGAAGGGTCACAAGCGCGCCGAACCGCAGTCGAAGGTGGGGAAGACTTGGCTTGCCACCGGGGTGCTGTGCTGGTCCAGGCGGCGCGGCGGCGGCACAGGGGAGGGAAGGTGGAGGCGGTGCGTCGTCTCCGGTCGAAGGGTAGGCTGCTGCGTCGGTGTTCTCTCCAGAAAGTGAAGATCGAAGATGCGGCAGTGTAAGTGTAATTAGGTTAAAATTTAATTAGTTTAGGATTAAGTTAAGGGAAAAATTAGGGTTAGGCTTTAAATTAGGAGGTGGGCTGCTGATTGGGCCTCGTAGTGGCCCACATCCGGCCCGCTTTCTTATTAGCACGGAATAGGAACTCGTTACTCGTTAATTATGTGCGGAAATTATATAATACGTAATTAAATTCCGTATTATCTAATTTATCATTATTTTTAATTTAAGGTGCGTATTTACTTCCGGCTACAAGGCTTCGTCATTTTATGTGACTTAAAGTCATATAAAATGATAACATTTAAACTCATTTTATTTTATTTATTATTTAAGATTGTCGCATCGGAATTTGGTTAGTTGCAGTTTACCGGAACTTTAAAATTTTCGGTTATTACATCAGTGCCCTTTTAAAAGAAGTTTCGTCCCGAAACTTAGAATGTTCCTCTTACTCACACATTTCTTCGGTATATTTTAGTTTCTCGACCTTTTCATTTTCTACCACGCAATTACTCAAGCATCAAACAGACAAGTAGCACAAAAACAGAATCACTCAAATCAATATGAAAACCTGAAAGGTCAAACAACACAACATCCGAGTACTAACTCGTCAAACAGGAGTAACCTCTAACCCCGCAAAGAACTCGGGATAGTTACGTCTAATACTCTCCTCAGTCTCCCAAGTGGCCTCATCAGCTCCTCTCCTAGACCACTGGATCCTCAACATCGGTATCTCCTTGGATCGCAGACGTCTGGTACTGCGCTCTAGGACAGCTACTGGGTACTCTACAAATGTATGGTCAAGCTCAACTGTCAGATCCTCATGGCTAATGACGTGTCACGGATCCGGAATGTACTCTCTCAACTGAGATACATGAAAGACCGGATGAACACTCTCTAGTCTCGGCGGTAGTGCTAGTCTGTAGGCCACCTCTCCAACTCTCTCCAAGATCTCAAAAGGTCCGACATATCGGGGACTCAGCTTCCCCTTAATGCCGAAACGCCTGACCCCTCTCGTAGGTGACACTCTCAGCCACACATGTGCACCCACTCTAAACTCCAAAGGTCGACGCCTTTTGTCGGCGTAGGACTTCTGACGACTCTGAGCTGCTAACATCCGCTCTCGGACTAGGGCAATCCGAGCAATGTCATCCTGTATCTGATCTGGAGCTACTCCATCAACTCTGCTGGGCTCATCCCAACACAATGGTGTACGATATCTCCGCCCGTACAAAGCCTCATAAGGAGCCATCTCAATAGACGCGTGCCAGCTATTATTATATGAAAACTCTACCAGTGGAAGATGATCTGGCCATACCTGTCCCCAATCTAGTACACACGCCCGAAGCATGTCCTCTAAGGTCTGAATGGTCCTATCAGAATGTCCGTCTGTCTGTGGATGGTAGGCGGTAGTGAAGTGGAGACTCGTCCCCAAAGCAGTATGTACCTGCTGCCAAAATCTTGAGGTAAAACGTCCATCTCTATCAGAGACGATGGTCCTCGGTACTCCATGGAGTCTCACAATGTGTCTGGTGAACTCCTCAGCCAGACGACTCACCGGCCACGTTTCCTTAATCGGAATGAAACGTGCGGTCTTCGTCAGGCGGTCTACCACTACCCAAGTAGCATCAAATCCTCTGTTGAGTCTCAAACTAGTGACAAAATCCATAGATATATCCTCCCACTTCCACTGGGGTACTAGAAGTGGGTGGTGCTCAATCTTGACCTGCTGGCAGGTCGCGCACTGAGCTACATATCGAGTCACATCGGGCTTCAACCCACCCCACCAGAAGAACCGTCTCACATCCTTGTACATCTTACTCGCTCCAGGATGTACTGAGTATGGGGTAGCATGAGCCTCACCTAGTATCCTCTATCTCAACTCACTGTCTGACGGCACACAAACGCGGTCCTGACGTCTCATCACTCCATCTGCACCAATAGTAAAATGTGGGGCCTCATCTCGAGACATCCTGTCTCGGATCCTGATCAAAGTCGGGCAAGTCTCCTGCTTCTGTCGGATCTCATCCAATAGATCAGGAAGTAACTCCATGGTAGCCAGCCGACCATCAGTATCGGGAAACTGAATCTCTATCTCCAACCAAGCCAAGTCTCTCTGCAACTGTGGCTGTACTGTCAACCGAGCTATCGCCCTCTCCCTAGGCGTCTTCCTGCTCAAAGCATCAGCTACCACATTCACCTTTCCGGGGTGATAAAGGATCTCAAGGTCGAAGTCCTTGATCAACTCTAACCACCGCCTCTGGCGATTATTCAACTCTCTCTGAGTGAATATGTACTTCAGACTCTTATGGTCTATAAAGATCTGACAGGTCGCCCCATAAAGATAGTGTCGCCAGATCTTAAGAGCATGGACTACTGCAGCCAACTCTAGATCATGTGTGGGGTAGTTCTCCTCATACGTCTTCAACTGTCGAGACGCATAGGCTATGACCTTACCCCTCTGCATCAAAACATACCCCAAGCCCCGCTTGGATGCGTCACTATATACCACAAAGTCCTCAGTACCCTCAGGCTGTGATAAAATCGGAGCGGACGTCAATCTCCTCTTCAGCTCCTCAAAACTCTGCTGACACGGCTCAGACCAGACAAACAGAGTGGTCTTCCACAGAAGACAAGTAAGTGGTCGGGCAATCAAAGAGAACCCTTCCACAAACCGGCGGTAGTAACCTGCTAAACCTAGAAAGCTGCGAACCTTCTTAACATTCTTAGGAGGTTGCCAAGAAGATACTGAATCGATCTTCGCCGGATCGACCTTAATACCCTCAGCAGTCACCGCGTGACCTAAGAAAGCCACCTCTGACATCCAAAACTCACACTTGGATAGCTTAGCATACAACTGGCTATCCTGTAGAATCTGCAGTATTGTCCTCAAGTGTCCGGCATGCTCCTCTCGACTCCTAGAGTAGACTAGGATGTCGTCAATGAAGACCACTACAAATTGGTCTAAGAAGTCAATGAATATCCCATTCATCAACTCCATGAACACCGTTGGTGCATTAGTGAGCCCAAATGGCATCACTACAAACTCATAATGACCATACCTAGTCCGGAATGCCGTCTTAGGTATGTCCTGATCTCTCACCCTCAACTGGTGGTAACCTGACCTCAAGTCTATCCTCGAGAACACAGACGCTCCATGCAACTGATCCAACAGGTCATCTATGTGTGGCAGTGGGTACTTATTCTTGATGGTCACATTGTTCAGCTCTCTATAGTCTATGCACAGCCTCATCGATCCGTCCTTCTTCTTCACAAACAACACTGGCGCACCCCAAGGAGACACACTAGGACGTATGAAACCCTTCTCTGCTAGCTCCTCTAACTGCTTCTTCAGCTCAAGCAGCTCTATAGGTGCCATACGGTACGGAGCCTTCGAGATAGGTCTCGTGCCCGGCTCCAAGTCAATGCTGAAATCAACGCTCCTCTGTGGGGGTAGTCCTGACAGGTCGTCACTGAATACCTCTGCAAACTCGCATGCAACAGGTATCTCCTCTATAGTCAGGCTCTTGCTTTCCTTCATGGCATAACACCAGAAGGCTTCGCAACCCTGTGCTATCAGTCTCGCTGCCCTCACTACACTGATAACTGTGTCTGACTTTCCGAGGTCCCAACCTCGGAATATCACCCTATGACCCTCCTCAGTGGCAACGGTCACTGTCCTCTTACCAATGTCTAATGATAACACGATTTATGACTTAGGTTTAGGTAATCATTTAGATAGATTTCTCACTCATTCATGCACGTTTTGGCATTGGTTCATGACGTCTTCGCTCAATTCATTCACATTTCTAGAAAAGACGTCTACACTACCTTTTATCGGTTTTGTAGGTAATTCGGGGATCTATTGGACGTTAATCGATACATTTGAGGGCCAAGCCTCATGATGGTACACATCCAAAGCCTTGGAAGAGCATAATTGGAGCAACAAAGGACACAAAGATCACTATTGGTGCAAGCAATGGAGCAACTCATGGCTAGACGATCATAGCATGCTTCTGTTGAAGAAAATCGACCTACACCCAGGAAATTCGGCCGATTTAATCCACTGGGTCGATTTTTGGGCCTTTGACAGCTTAAGCCACGTGTCCCACAATCTCTTGTCCGGCCTTGCTCTTGGTGGAGAATATAAGTGGTCCTGCAGGTTGTTGCTGAGGATCTCTCCTCTCCCACACTCTCATTCACAGCTCACCAATTTGGGGAAAAAGATTGGAGGAGAAGAAAAACTCTCAAGGATTGAAGGAAGAAGAAGAACACCATTCTAGGAGTGATAGTGAGGTTTTGAGTGACTTTTGAGTGATTTTTGTAATCTTAGATTGAAGAACTATTGCAAGGATTGTTAGGAACGTTTTGAATCTTCATTTAAGAGTTTGTAAGTCTTGCTACAACTTGGATTCAGTTGAGATTTATTGATTTTACTTGCTTATCTTTCATTATCCATCTATGAACACCATGTATGCTTGTATGATGATTTTGGATCTTGATATGCATATTATTGGCTAGTTTATTGTGATTCTGGAGTGATGGATTGATGGTTATGGCTAGGGTGATGATAGAATGGACTTATATGTTAGTTTTGGATTGATGGATTGATGGTTATGGCTAGGGTGTTAGGTTGTTTAAATCCTAGTGTTTATTAAGCCTACTTTAGCTTAGGATCATCTAATGCTATCAATCTAAGTGAGGGAAGAGATCTACCCGATGATTTCCGACCTTAGGTACCTAAGATGATGAATGCTAGGTAGTAGTGAGCCTCATAAGCCGCTATTGGATCGAGTGTGCTAGGATTATTGCTTGAGACTCCCCTATTCCGAGACTTACCCGGTAAGGAGAGGGTTGCCCCTTAAGTAGTATCCGGTTTGTGCGGAACTCTTTATTTTAACCCCTTGAGACCTACCCGGTAATAGGAGTTTGATGCGGGACTAGTGAAGTGAGAGACCTACCCGGTGATTGCTTCCATTAGTGAAACACTTTTCCCCAACACCGCAGCTTGTCCTTAGAATCTTTAGAACCTTGAGTCCAATGCCATAACCGGAAATCTTGACCACTAGAATCCACTTTTCTCCCTTGATCATATACTTGTGTTTGGAGTTACTTGTTTGATTGTTAGTTGAGTTGCTAGCTTGTTTCATTGTCTTTCTTGATTTGTGATCCTTGCTTGATCACCATAAAAACTCAACCAAAAATATCATCGTTTTCATTCTTTTATTTCTTTCTCTTTTCTTAGATTAGATCCACACTATCTATGACCATTGTTTGACTCGATTTCACCTTAGTCTTTGTGTTCGACCTCGGAATACTATCCCTACTACAAACGTCCCGTACACTGCGGGTTCGCTAGGAGTTACGATAAATATAACGAGTATAAATTTAAAGCTTATTGCGTACACACATCACACGTTCTTAGCGTAACAAGTTTTTGGCGCCGTTGCTGGGGACTAGGTCTAGATTGAGTCATTTTGTGATTGTTTATAGTGTAGATCTTTCTTGTTTCTTTTGATCTCTCTTTGGTGTGTGTCTTTGCTTTTCAGGACATCTCTTACTCTTTAGGTGTATGCGAAGATCTCGTGGCAAGGATTTAGCTCCATTCGATCCCGAACCGGAGAAAATCCTTAGATCTAGATCCAAGAGCATTAAAAAGGGAAAAGAGATGGCCGGAAGAGACCTCCAAGCTGAATTGGATGAAGCCTTGGAGCAAATAAGGCTAAGAGATGAGCTCTTGGAGGAAGAAAGGAGACTTGCCAATGAGAGGCAAGAAGCAACTAGGAGGGAGATTGATGAGATTAGGCAAGCCCTTGTACAAGGAGAGCTTAATCGTCAACAACCTCCACCTCCTCCACCACCGGTGGTACAACCGCAGCCGGCGGTTAATGATAGGGTTGTGCCCATTGCCATTGAAGAGCCACAAACCCTAGGGAGACGTATGGATCCGGCACAAAGAGCACACCGTCCGGGTGTGAACTTAGGAGATCCCGCAGCCCACAACTACGAGCTCCGCCCTCAAGTTCTACAAATGACCCGGCATAATCAATTTGGAGGGATGGAAGGAGAGTCTCCTCATCAACATTTGATGAACTATGAGATTTTGATGGAGACCCTTAGACCGCTGTTAGCATGAAATATTGTGATATTTTAGGCACGTTTTCTAAACGTATTTGATTCATATCGATAATCTTTGATTGAACTTTGTGCATATGTGAGCTAGTATCACCTATATTGTCGATATGGATGTCTACACTAGTTCTATGTTGATTATAGGTGATTTGGAGCTATTTCCGAACGGAATCGAGCAAAGGAGAGTTGAGTTGATATGTCCATAGATTGAGGACACTCTTTGGCAGCAAATTGGAGTTTTAGCTTGAGGAATGCACGAGGTTAGGGAAGAATCACGTTCTTGCCCTAAACCACGCTCTAAAATACGACCGTATCACGTTCCACGTTCAATTCCACGACCGTGGATTTAGAGTCAGAAATTGATGTTCATTCCAGAGGATATTACGGCCGTGGAACATATGGTGCAAACCGTATTTGTTTCCACGCTCTAAATTACGGTCGTGGAACACTTCCACGACCGTGATCTTGGCAAATCTTTTCGCCACACTTTGAAGCCACGATCTTTTAAAGATTGGGCCGGGCCGACATTTTGCCCTGCACTATAAAAAGACGGACGAAGCAAGAATCCGTCATCCCCGCTTAGAGGCTCGCTTTCACACATCGCTCCTCACCGCTTAGACACGTTTACACCTTTCGGCGAAAAGGATTGTTTAACCCTTGCTTGGAAGCATCGACATCTCGTTGGAGATTGAAGTTCGCGTTTAGCAATTGCCCTAATCTCGCACTTTTGGTGGAGATTGCTGTTGAGATCTCCGAATTGGCGGAAGATCGAAGTTTTTGGAAGATTTTGCAAGAAGAGTTAGGTTTGATTTGGAAAACGGATTGACATCCCGTTTTCCCTTCTTTCATAAGGTTGTGATTGTTTGTTTTACTTTGAATCTTTTGACAATACTTGTTCTCTTTGTGACTTGGAGATTGATTTGAAGATTATTGAAAGTTCTTGAAAGTTTTCATCTTTTTATCTTTTAAATTCTTGAATTGATATCAACATGACTGTTATTGGCTAAAAACCCTTAACAATTCTAAGGTGAAGGGTTGATAGTTGTGGCTTAGATGATGATAGATCGATCGCAAACAGATTAGACCCTGAGAGTTAGAGAGAATCGCCGACAACCCTAAATTACGGCCTGTTCTTGAGTCCACGGCCGTGGAACCTCAAGAACTAACCGTGATTTCCTTTAAGTCTACGAACCTGCTTTTACTTTAATCTAAAGTTAAAGATTTGCTTTAGCTTAGTTTAGACTTGTCTTTTCTAGGTGGTAGTGAAGCCTCAACAACCTCTACCTCGATTGTGAGTGTCACAACCATCAATCGGTTAAGTTAGTCTTGATCCTTGGGTTACAAGTTTGGGTATTTGACACTAATTCTCATCTTTAGAATCTTTCTATATTGAGCCTCAACAACCTGTATAGAGAGTGCCTTGTAGGTGAGTTATATAAGGTTTTTGGAACTTCACCGTACGATTACCTTACATTAGTATACCTTTGCATATCTCAACTCTGTCTTTACATCATTAAGTATATCTTGAATCGATTGCCACAACTGGATACCTGGATCTTTAGGATTGTTGTTTTCCCAATATTTGCAAAACTCCCATATTTACCTGCTTGATAACCTGCAACCGAGTTCGTTCCCACCCAAATCCCTGTGTTCGATACTCTGGAATTCTTGCTTAGCTACGTCGATCCGTACACTGCGGGTTCGCTACTTGATTCTAGTTTTATAAATTTAAAGCTTATTTGCACACACCTTTAGGGGCGAACAAGTTTTTGGCGCCGTTGCCGGGGATCGAACCCGGGTCACCCGCGTGACAGGCGGGAATACTTACCACTATACTACAACGATTAAATTACGGGTTTTTAACATTGACTTTTGAAAACGAGTTTTTCCTTAGAGTTATATATATTATATATTCCCTTCAAATTTAGCATATGAGCTAAATTTGCTTAGTTTTGGTGTGAGGTTCGGAAGCGTCCCGATAAAGACCTAACAAGTTCAAGTCGACATCCGTTGATCGTTTTCCGTCTTTTGACGTCGTGTGAGTATCCTTTCCCTCAATCTAGTTATGTTTAGTAATATCATGCTAGGTTGAATATAACATAACTTAGAGTGAATACCAAGTAGTGGTTATGGACCTTAGGTGAGTGCTTGAGGATTGTGAAATGTTTTATGACTTGAGGTGTTGATGTTATCTTGTCAGGCTTGTGAGGTTTGAGAATTGGAGTATATGGTTATTGAGATTATGGTCTAAAATATGCGTATCCTAGCATAGGGTTGATACCGTTGAGATTGTTTACACTAGGCATGTATATCCTAGTATGTGTTATGGGTTATGATCCTGCGAGATCATAGGGTCTAGAAGTCTAAGGACTTCTAGCTTGTGTTGAGTGTGATGTGAGCATGAGAGATTTTAGGATGTGGTCCTAGAATGTGAGTCAAATGATCTCGCGTAGATCATTTGTGTAGAAGTCTTAGACTTCTTGAGTTGAGCGAGTTGTTGATATAATTATCTTCTTGTGAGTAGGTTGTGGACTTCTTCCCAAGGAAAGCGAGAGTGTTGTGAGTTGAGTGTGGCGATAAGGTAAGTCTCCGGACTTACTTAACTCGTATTCCTTGTATTAGCGTTGATGTGTGTTTGGTGGTGTGTGTTTATTGTTTATTGTTTATAACAACTAAACCGGAAATAGGATTACCGACCTTTATATTATTTTGGCCCAAGTGTATGATAACGGGCGGTGACAACTTGCCTGGCTCCCGCGAGAGCTAGGAGGTTCTCGGCGACTATCCCGGCTGGTAGACGGTCAGATGCATCAGTACCATTCCATGCCGGTAAGTAGGGACCGAGGCGAGTTTCGGTGACTCTCGTGTCACAACCTAAGTTGAATTAGAACGGGATATGACTTAATAATAATAAAGATAATAAACCGGACTTGTGTGCTTTGGAGTGTATTGGGTGTTTATGATGATAGACTTGTGTTTGTGCCTTTCACCTTAATTCTAATGCTTCGAATATGAGCTAACGGTTTTATACCGATTGTTGTAGATTGCCTTACAGGTTAGGAATGCGGCCGAGAGATCCGGAAGAGTGGGCAGCCGGGGTTCGTACATTTTAGGAAGGGTTTTGGGTTAGAGTCATGTTTGGAGTTTTGTATATTGTATCATTCTATGCCGCATGTATGGCGTTTGGTCTTTGGAGTTGTTGTCGGCTGAAGTCCGTTGTTTGTTTTCTTTCGGGTTTCCTTACATTGCATAAAACGTATTTTGATTTTGGCCTTTATTTGTGTCTTGTTGTAAGATCCGGTGAAATTGTTGTCAGGCTAAGGGTTGGGACCCATTGTGAGGTCCCAACCCGTAGCATCCTGAGTCCCGCGGATTCGGGGTGTTACAAATATCCCACAGAATCAGCATATTTAAAAATCAGTCAAAATCTTTAAAAGTCTAGATTGAATACATCCCCTTTACTTAGGGGCATTTCTATTGGTTAGCTTGCTATTTAATAGTGGAGTATGTTGCGTGAATTGTTAATGATATAATCGTAATACATCATGTGAAAATAGTAAGTAATTGACCGTATAAATTAATAATTATATGTTGTTTTTTTAAAGGTAATTAGAACACCCGGTTCGATCGGCTTTGCCGATCTAGGGAGGATTTGAACTCGAATCTCCAGACTAACCACTTAAGGAGTCTAGTAGCACATCCCACTAGACCAACTGAGTATTAGTATAATTATATATGTTAATTCTCTTTTTATTTGTTTTACACGTTATAATGAATGAAATATTACTTTCCAGTATGAAGCTTTTTTGGCACAAATCATAAAAGTCTTGTTTGCCATACGGATTAATGTAATTTGATATTTACCCCGTTTGGTTAGAAGTCCGAATACGGAAATAGAATGAAAATGAATATAGTTTACCTTATTCATGAATATTTTTTTTGGAATTATTGCTTGTGGTTGCATGTAAAATGTGGTTGTTTTTCCCATTTTGTTTCCCTATAGGGTATCAACACTAACAATTTTTTACTACAATTACTTAAAACCACAAGGAATGATTCCATAAAATTGCATTAATGATAGTATATATATATAGACTAAATTTATTTTCATTTCGTTTCCGTTTTCGGAGTTGGAACCAAATGGTTCCTAAATCCTAATTCCTAGTAAATGATTAGCATACCAAGAATAAACAAAATGCATCTACATATAAATAACCAACCAAATAACAATAAATATATATTTTATTAAACAATACAAGATGAGGTCAAATACATAAATTATAATAAGGTAGTCATTTCGGTTAGGAAAATAGTACTTCTACCATTTTCCTAAATATAATGTCTACTTTCTTGATTTATTTTTTAAACAGAAATATAAAAACACGTGTCTCGTATTGTATCAATTAGAAAGCTATTATATTACTCGTTAGTGTATGGATCAACCTTTGTACAACAACAGACCGGATAGCTTCTATCACTGACCGAGCAATGACCATCGGGATTTCCACATCTTTTTGCACAAACTTTATCATCGCAGTGATTGTCGTAACGACAATCACTTGGAAGAGCAACTTCTTCTTGTGGGAAATGATCATCTGAAAAAATAACAAATAAATACTTAAAATGGAAAGCTAAAGAAAAACAAAAGATGTCACAAAATATAATTTAAAATGGATATTTTCACGTTACATTTCACGTATTATATTTTCAACATTACATAAAATGTAATGTTGATCATGTTGAGATGTGTGAAAATGTCCCATATCGAAAATATGATACAATGTAAACCTAAAAATCTTATATCTTCTTCTTTTGTCATCACAATGTTTATGGTATTGTTAGATAGAATATCATTCGTGCACGTAAATGACATATTTTTACCTATTATTGACGGGTCTACATTTGTACAACAACAAATTGGAAAGGCTCCATCGCTAGTATCGGCGCAGTGGCCTGCATCGTTCCTACATCTTGTACGACAAGCAGTATCCACACAATCATCGTGAAAGAAGCAAGTCTTCGGAAGTGTTGATTGTGGTGGTTTTACCTTTTCCGCTTCTAATAGGACAAAAAAATTAAAATAAATAATGTCACGCCATCAAAGTTAGAATAAGATACCACACGTGAAAGTTAAGTATATTTGTTTTGGAAAAAAGAAAGATATAATGAAGGAATTTATGCTTAATACGTACGGATAGTGCTAGTGAAGAGAAGACATGAGGTCAATAACAATGAAAATAGTATAGAGATCTTCATTTTTACTCTTATCTTGGATTTGTTTTAATACGAAGGCGTATTTATATATTGGAAAACAAATCCAAAATTAGGGTTTAAATATTGTCCAATTACTTATCCAACTAAATTGGATTGTGCCTTCTCTTTTTCATGGGATTGGAGAATTTTTAGGACAAGACAATCGAAATTAGAAAATCTTTAAAATTCAATTCTAAATTGAAGGGTTGTAACTAGGCGGGTTTAAAATTAGTTTCGGGATGAATAAGAAATGCCATATACTTTTATAGATATGTCTAAATTTATTCGTATTATGAGAAATATACTTTTTTTTTTTTTGAAATGTTAATTTGTATAGAATGAAGAATGTACAAGGGGTTACAGTTAAAATATAAATATAAGTTTGGTCTAGGGACACTCTAAGAATCGTGAAATATACGTTTTCGATCCATAAGAAGCATGTATATAGCATGCGATCCACTCATATACGCCCCTAAAGACCCATACTAAGTTGTTTTTCATAAGTAATGTCCGATTCTTTAGTGCTTTTGTGTTAATACGTAGTAGGTAGGGAAATGAAAATAATTATTCTTCTCTCCTTCTGGTCCTCTTCCCCGGCATTTGTCTCTTAAGGATACGAGAGGGCACTTGCATTAGAAGGAAATATTATGTGAGCTTGTTCAAGATCCTTTATAATCCTATAATATAGCAAATGGTTCTTTAGGCAACGCATAAGCTCAAAAGCGGTTAAGTGCATAATCATTTGAATTGAGTATAACAGTACTACCGAGTAGAAAAAATACTACATCTTGTGGAATGCTTGATGAGGAAGTGATGACATAAATTATGATCTTAGATTAGAGATGTATTTAGATAGATTTTTCCTTTCTTTTGCATGCATGAACATATATTCATATAGATTATGCTATTATTTGTCTACTTTGTGAGAATGAAAGTCTACACATAGATTTGTTGCAATTATGACACATTTTGAATAAAAAAGAAGCATGAGAGTACACAGAGTCAAGAGGACAACATGATGCCTTTCTTATGGGGGGAGGAAGCAGGTCATTGTTTCTATTCTCATGTCTATCCATCTTTATTGGTGGAATGTTCTCCCCATCCCTATGATGATTATCCAAAGAATTCAAGGGCTGTTGTGCTCCTTCTTATGGTCGGAAAAGGCTTCTAGCGCCAGATCATTGGTTGCTTGGAACACTATATGTAACTCCTATGCTGATGGCGGACTTGCTTTCAAAGATATACTCTCTTGAAACAAGTCTTGCATCTCTAGGCTCATCTACGACCTCGACAGATGCAACCCTATTGATAACCTTTGGTGCGAATGGACAAATAGCAACATCCTTAAAGGCGCATCTATCTGGTCCTACCCCGCTTCCTACAAGCATAGTCAGACTTGGAGTACAATCATAAAGACTTGGGACGAAATTCTCGAAACTTAGTCCAGCCAGAACTTCATCCTGGTCTACGGTCCCAATGAGCGCTTCAAGACTTTTGCTGCCTATGGCCTATTCCGGAAACCTCCTGATCCCCCTACTCATTACAACCTCAACATCATTTGGAAGGGATTAAACGTTCCAAAGTGTAGTTTTATCACCTGGTTGGCTAGTCTGCACCGTCTTCTCACCCTCTCGAAGCTTGCAAATTGGAACATCATACAAAATGACACCTGCAAGCTCTGTAACCACCACTCTGAAGATGAGTTTCATCTCTTCTACCTATGCAGCTACTCCTGTGTTGCCCTTGACCTCATCTCCAGGTGGACGAGAACTCCTTCCCCGCCCCCTACAAACACAACTTATGGGAGTGGTTGTGCTCCTTGAAGCCTAGTAAGCATGATCTCATTACTCACGTTCGGATCTCCTCTATCTCGAGCTTCATATACTTCGTTTGGAAAGGAGGAATGATCTCATTTACAATGGCAGCACTACTCACCCCTCCATCTGTGCAAAAAATGTCATTTGTGCTACCAAAACATTCACTGCTTGCATATGGAAAGATCGATCTCCAACTCTATCACGTGGGCCAATATACTGGGCATTCATCTGGGCTAGTTTCTTTGCTTTCTTTGTTATCTTGTTTTTCTAAGTCTACTAGACCATCTCTTGTATATTCTAGTTACTAATGTAAATTTTTTCAAAAAAAAACATGATGGAGGATCAGTTCACACACAATTGACGTATGTGAGTTCTCTCAATAAACTCTAGCTCTCACTTCCGGTGACTTCACTCTCCTCGTATCAGCGCCACTCTCGGCCTTCACCCCGCCTCACTCTCGGTCTCTCGGCGTCTCCTCACTTCACTTCTCTGAGTTCTTTGTCAGACTAAAGTAGTAAACCCTATCTGGCTAGCCCTCAGTCCCTCACTTTGCTCTCCTCGTCTCGATCGGCGTCCCTAAACTGTGGATCTCCTCGTCTCGGCGTCACTCTCCTAGTCGTCTGTGGATCTCCTCGTCTCGCTCGGCCTTTAATCTTTGAGCATAGTTCTTCTCTTCTAAATCATAAGAACAATGTAAATTATTTCAAAAGCTCTAAACCCGGGCTTAGCCCGGATCCGTCCGGGACATCTGGACAAAATTTTAGAAGAAGCTCGGTCCGGATCTGACCTGAACCCGAGCAGTATCAATCCTAATTGTAATAGACTTAAATTTGAAGCGCATGTATGCTAAACGTTTATACGTCAATCGTTTTGAGCCCACATACGCTAAATGTTTTTTATAATTTTTTTTTGGGTGGGAAAATGTTTTTTTATAATTGATTCATCCGAATGTCCACCATAATGACTAGGCTAGAGAAGCGCAGGAGAGGTTATGAGTTGCACTAGTTATTCAGAGCCAACAATTGGTTGTCAGATTTCGTCCCGAAACTAGATTAAGTTTGGGGATCACTGTGACGTGACTATCCGTTGTTCATAGGCTAGATTAAGTATATCTTTTTTGAAGAAACTAATAGCTGATATGAACTTTACACCTATAGATTTTTTTAAAAAAGTAATCGTATTTGGTACCTTCAAAATGGAAGTTGCTGAATGCTAACCCATACGCAAAACAAAATGAAGCTATTTTTACCAAATTGGGGCCATATCACTCTCAGCAACAAGCTCATAGTTTCATAGAAAATCCTCAAAAGGTCTAAACTAGAGGGGAATCAAAGAAGGATAGATTGTCAAACTCGATTTAAGAGAAGAAACCGGGAAGACGTTGAACATAAGGTGGTAAATTGGCTTTAAGAGTTTGGTTCAGTCGAGAGAAGCGTTCAACGTAACAAAATAGTTCAAAGCCAAAAAAATGTAGTTTGCTTTTCAATTATTCTAACGTAATGTTTAAAATAAGGACGAAAAGGAAATGGTTCAAAGTTTGAGGGCACCGAGAGGAATTCTATAATTTGTGGATACAAAAAGAAAACGTTAATACTTGAAGGGTACCACGAGGAAATTCTCATTATTTAGTTATATATTTTACACAACGATTTCCATCCAAAGTAATTCAACCACGTGCACTATATAGAAAATATTGTCCGAAAACTTAGAGAACTAGTTTCTTGACTGATTTTGGTTAACCATGATTGATTGTACTTCTCATGTTGTTGTTGCCTCCGATTGTACTACCACCACTAGCACCTGCTCCTCCACCAAGACTACTTCCGCCTCCTATCCCACCACCAGCACTAGCTCCTCCTCCAAGACTACCGCCACCTCCTACCCCACCACTTACTCCTCCTCCAAGACTACCTCCGCCACCTATCCCACCACCAGCACTTGATCCTCCTCCAAGACTACCTCCACCTACTACCCCACCACCAGCACCTGTTCTTCCTCCAAGGCTACCACCGCCTCCTGCCCCACCACCAGCACCTGCTCCTCCACCAAGACTACCTCCACCTCCTATCCCACCACCAACGCCTACTCCACCAAGACTACCTCCACCTCCTACCCCACCACCAGCACCTGCTCCTCCACCAAGACTACTTCCGCCTCCTATCCCACCACCAGTCCCAACTCCTCCTCCAAGACTACTTCCTCCTCCTACCGCACCACTTGCTCCTCCTCCAAGACTACCTCCGCCTACTACCCCACTACCAGCACCTGAACCTCCTCCAAGACTACCTCCACCTACTACCCCACCACCAGCACCTGTTCTTCCTCCAAAGCTACCACTGCTTCCTGCCCCACCACTATCACTTGCTCCTCCACCAAGACTACCTCCACCCCCTATCCCACCACCAGCACCAACTCCTCCTCCAAGACTACCACCGCCTCCTACCCCACCACTTGCTCCTCCACCAAGACTACCTCCGCCTACTACACCACTACCAGCACCTGATCCTCCTCCAAGACTACCTCCGCCTACTACCCCACCACCAGCACCTGCTCTTCCTCCAAAGCTACCACCGCCTCCTGCCCCACCAGCATCACCTGCTCCTCCACCAAGACTACCTCCACCTCCTATCCCACCACCAGCACCAACTCCTCCTCCAAGACTACCACCGCCTCCTACCCCACCACCTGATCCTCCTCCAAGACTACCTCCGCCAACTATCCCACCACCACCACCACCACCTACTCCTCCTCCAAGACTCCCTCCGCCTACTACCCCACCACCAGCACCTATGCTTCCCCCAAGACTACCTCCGCCTCCTACACCACCACCAGCACCTGCCCCTCCACCAAGACTACTTCCACCTCCTATCCCACCACCAGCCCCAACTCTCCCTCCAAGACTACCTCCGCCTCCTGCCCCACCACCAACACCTGTGCTTCCCCCAAGACTACCCCCACCTCCTGCCCCACCTCCAGCACCTGCTCCTCCACCAAAACTACTTCCACCTCCTATCCCGCCACCAGCTCCAACTCCTCCTCCAAGGCTGCCTCTGCTTCCTACCCCACCACCAGCACCTGCTCCTCCACCAAGACTACTTCCGCCTCCTATCCCACCACCAGCCCCAACTCCTCCTCCAAGAGTACCTCCGCCTCCTACCCCACCACCTGCTCCTCCTCCAAGACTACCTCCGCCTACTACCCCACTACCAGCACCTGAACCTCCTCCAAGACTACCTCCACCTACTACCCCACCACCAGCACCTGTTCTTCCTCCAAAGCTACCACCGCCTCCTGCCCCACCACTACCACCTGCTCCTCCACCAAGACTACCTCCACCTCCTATCCCACCACCAGCACCAACTCCTCCTCCAAGACTACCACCGCCTCCTACCCCACCACTTGCTCCTCCTCCATGACTACCTCCGCCTACTACACTACTACCAACACTTGATCCTCCTCCAAGACTACCTCCACCGCTACTTTGTGCACAATCAGAATGATTTGGAGAAGCACCTCGATATCCATTAAGTTCTTTGACATCATTTTGAAGCAACCTCCCATTAGCAATGCCAATAATTGCCAACAACAAAATCATCAACATTGTCGAACCCTTCGCCATGCATGAAAGTCCCAAATTTTTTCCGTTGATGACCAGTCTAATGCGTAAAATTTCTCAAGTTTTTCTTTTCTCTTGACAAGAATATGAAGGAGCAATGATACTATATATAGAGTACGTTGTTGGTGAAGACCACTATTTGTAGCATGCAAACGTGTTACTACTAGTAATATAACTTTTTACTATTTGTATTTGACCAACTACATAGTGCATGGCCTCCCACCACTAGTGGTAGTAATATCCTTTACAAATGTCACTTCATATGCCATATTTTCTTAATCTTTCACCAAAATGACACATGTGTCAAGAAAAGTGTCAAGTTTATGAGAAACCAAGGCACAAATGAAAACATTTGCGATGAAAATGTAAGTAATGCTATTACAATATGGCATGGCGCTGCTACACGGCGGCAAATGAAAGAATAGTCTAGGTTGTTCACTTCAGAATGATAGATTTTGAGTGGATTCAATCAATAGGGCACTTGTGAGCTAGTGGAAAACGTTACCAACCTTAACATCTCTATCTACAATCTTAACAACTCTATCGACATGTAAAACTTTTGAATAATAAATAATTTTAAATTTATTTTAAATTCTCTATTTATCAAATTTATTATTTTAAAATCTAATGATGATAATACACCAGACGGATTCCGAATTAAAATTTTGAATTGGTAAAATTTGTCTTAAGTAATAAACTAATAAGGTTAATCTTAAGATATTTCCGTGTACAAAAAAAATTAAGGGAAAACAAAATTAAAGGTTCGTATACATATGAAAAGGGTAAACATTAAGGAGATATAATTAAAGACAACCGGATAACTCACGTCCGTGTCTCAACCATTCTAAGCTACATATACTTCATCTGGAAAGCACGAAACGACCTCTTCTATAACCACAAAACCACCCATCCTACCTCATGTGCTCACAACGTCATAAACACCGCCAAGGCGTTCATCTCTTGTCACTGGACTGACCGTTCAAGGACTCGCATTGCTGGACCAAGATTCTTGGCATCAACCTAATTTTCTTGTAATCTTTTCTTGCCTCATACCCGCACTTTGTGCGGGTTTTAAAAAATATTTATTAAATTTATTACCGTTATATATATATATATATATATATATATATATATATATATATATATATAAATGAATTGATAAGTAATTATTTATTAATTTTGACATAAAATTACACAAAAGTTAAGATAATTTTTATAGAAGAGTATATATAAGCAAGATTAATAAAAGAAGCTTGTTTGAGCAGTAGTAAGATTTTATCAAACTATTAGATAATAATTAAAATAAGTTTGTTTGAAAAGATTTTATTAAAAAAAAATTATTATTTTTCGATTTGGTTACATAATTTGAATAATTTACTTTATATTTTAATTATTTCGTTTTTAATTTATAATTAAAATTGTTGAAGATAAAACAAAACTTGCTATATAGGTGGTTCATAAAACAAAGTTTTAAATAAATATTAATAATTTTTTAAAAAAAATTTGTAGATATTATGAATTTTTTTAAAACAAATTTGCAAGAGTGAAAATATATTTGTTTTTAAATTTTCTATAGAAAATAACTTTTAAAAATATTTTTTGGGCTTCGAGAATTCTGGCGCTGACACGTGGCAAACAAGTCTTCTGCTTTAATAGATACTAGTTTAATCCCCGCACCTTGTGCGGGTTTTATTCAAAATAAAAAGTATTTTATTGTTATTTTTATGTATTCTGTACCGCATATTTATTTATAGTACATTTAGTTCAGGTTAAATTGACTTAAGAACATAAAATTTTATGTTTTAATATCATCATGAACAATGTTTTTCTAATAATACAATATTTATTGAGAGTGATTTGATTCCTATAAAATTGTTAATTTAATAATAAAAGATTTTTTGGCTTAATTTTTATTATAAAAAAATTGTCACACAAAATAGAGTCGTTCGAACTAACGTGAATTGGTTCCTATAAAATTGTTAATTTAATAATAAAAGATTTTTTGGCTTAAAAATAAAGATTAATTGGTTTTAATTGTGGGAGCTCCATTTCAAAAATACTGCATCCACAACGCGCCACGTCATCAACTTGTGCTCTGTTTTAGTATGTATAATAGATTCGAATAAAAGTGATTTGGTTCCTATAAAATTGTTAATTTAATAATAAAAGATTTTTTGGCTTAATTTTTATTATAAAAAAATTGTCACACAAAATAGAGCCGTTCGAACTAACGTGAGTTGGTTCCTATAAAATTGTTAATTTAATAATAAAAGATTTTTTGGCTTAAAAATAAAGATTTATTGGTTTTAATTGTGGGAGCTCCATTTCAAAAATACTGCATCCACAACGCGTCACGTCATCAACTTGTGTTCTGCTTTAGTATGTATAATAGATAACTAGTGTATTACCCGCACTTTGTGCGGGTTCAGTTTTAATAAATATTTAATACTTAAAAATTTATATGTATATTTTTATAAAATAAAAATTCGAAAAATGAAATTATAATCAATATGATGATTTTTAATTCTCTTTTAAGTATTTATCTCTTCTAATTAATTATATTTTTTAAATTGATTTGTTAAGATATGCTTGTTGGTAAAACAAATTCGTAAAAGTTTAAAAACTATTTTATAAAAATATTTTTCAAAAAATTTTAAAATCAATTTTAAATTTATATTATGATGTAGAAATCACTTTTTAAATTAATTTTTTAGGCTTCGAGAAATCTGGCGTTGACACGTGGCAATAGAGGCTTATGCTTTAATAGATATATAAGATAGATAAGATTTTCCAAAAAAAAAAAAAAAGTATTTAAGAAGGGCTAAAAAAAGTATTGTAACATGGAAGATTTGAACCCTAGATCACTCGTATCCTATACAAATTTAAACTCATCAAAAAAGTTGCATGAATTTTAGTTAACATTATCAGTTCAATAAAATATATGGTCCTTAATCAATTTAATAATTAGTTATAAAAACATTACAATTTAGTATCTTCTAAAAACCCTATATTAATCAATTTAATATTTTATTTTAAAAAGTATAAGTCTTATATTTATGAAAAGAAAATTCTTATAATAGATTAAAATCATTTAGTTATAAAAATCATGAAGGTCATACTAATTATTTGGTACACTACACTAACAAAGTAATGAAGTTGATTAACGGGTAAAAAGAGAGTAAATTAGGAAATTTTGGTAAATTTTGTTATTTTTTGTTGGATAAATGACAACAAAATTTAGAAAGTTGAACACTATTAATCAATGTTCCTAAATCAACACAATTGAACACAGTATCCTATACTAAAACAAACCACAACCTCACTTGTACTTGACATTTTCTCCCGATGGACTCGAGTTCCCTATCCTGGTCCCTACCTTCACAATGTGTGGAATTGGCTTAGCTCAAGACCTAATCCCAATCACAACCTACCTAATCCCAAACACAATCTACTGGATAGCATTCGGATTGCCTCTAATATCTTTTTCATCTACTTCGTTTGGAAGGTAAGGAATAACCAAGTGTTTAACAACTCTTTCATTAGAGCGGTTGATTGTGCTGGTGAAGCTATTAGAGCCATCAAGATACATCTTTCGCATAACAGGAAAGATAGATCTTCCCAATCCCGGACAACTGCAAGAATATTGGGAATCCATCTAGTTTAATTCTACCTCCCCGTTCTCTCCTTCTCCTTTTGTTCATCGGATCTTACGAACTTGCTCTTGTATCCTCTTTATGTACATTCTTCTAGTATCAATACAACTAATTTTTCAGAAAAAAAACCCCAATCATAGCAGAACACCATTAACTAATGTTTCTAAATCAACAACACAAATTTTTGTTGGATGGAAGCCGTTTTCCCTTTTTTAGACATCTTGCGTTAGAAGCTAGATGGATATATATTGAGCAAAAGGTATATAGATGAATAGATTTTTTCTTGAGAAATTCCGTTTGATGTTCACGAATTTTTGACTTTTTCGATTGGTGTCCACTAAACTTTAAATTTTTCCATTGATGCCTTTAGGTTTTCATTTTTTCCTGTTGGTGCCCATTCTTAACAAAATGGTTAGTTTTTTTAGCAATAGCTTTTCTATAAAAAAAACTAAAACAAGGTGGATAAGAAGACACCTTTCTATGCATAACCTCAACTAGAGTTTCTATTTTTTTGCTCGAATATGTCATGGTAGCTTATTCCTCCTTAAAATCAAGGTTATATATGCTTCCTTCACGATCATGCTTTTCCTTGCAAGAGAACTCCTCTCCAAGCACAATACCCTACATATCTAATCTACAAGTAATTCTTCAAATAATTTCCAAGACTATCAAATACATAAACTTAAAAAATATTAAAAATTTTGGCTATGCAAAGTTGAGTACAAATTGAGGAAGCGTAGAGGAAAAAGGAGACGAAACCTGCATTTCGAGAAGAGGAGAAGATACCTTGACAGATTCAGGGAAAGAAGAGAATCTACAAGTTTAGTTCTTCAAAGGAGCACGTATCTATCAAAGTATCGACTTCCTTTTTCCTCACTTCGTATCATTTTTTAATTTAAAAACTAACGGAAAATTGTTAAGTAATGGGTGAGCGCAAATTGGGCACAATATGGAAAAAAAATGAAACTACAAGGACACCAATCAAAACAATACGTGAAACATGGTGATCACCGATCAAAAAAGATGAAACCTCGAGGGCTCCAAACGGAATTTTCCTTTATTCTTTATCAAAACTTCTATTTCTTGAAAAAAAGGTCATATATTTTTCTGTAATTTTTACCCGTATCTTTTTTTTATTAAGGACTAAGAAGTACGTATTTACAACAAGTATGTGGAGGGGGTATATTATGCATATAGGGGGTGAATTTTTTGTTTTTTTTTGATACTGGAAAGTGGTTCGATACACTAGATGACACGCTATCTAGAGGATAGAAAGGCCGGAAAAAATCGGCAAACGAACTAACAATAATGAAGAACCACAACAACAAATAAACAAGAGAAAATACAAAAGTACATCAAAGAAGCCTGGAGGTAGAGAAGTCTTCAAGGAAACAAGGATGATTCAGTCAACGGGAAGCGACGAACACCATGTTTGTTGTCGAAGAAAGTACACAAGTAGAAAGCTTGAAGAACTACAGTGGACACCTCAAATTTGGACTCGAAGCAAAGCCCCTTGGATTTGAACTCGAGGCAGAGCCATCAGGAGTCAATCACAAATCTACCCCTCTAGACAAATGACTTGAGACGCCACCAAAATATGCATCAAACACGGAAGACGACTCTGGAAGCACGAGAGCCTTGACAAGTACAAGCTAGTGTATGACTTTAAAAATAAAATTGATATATTTGGTTATGTTTGTTGATTTTGAAGGTTGATAGTTGATTGAAATAATAAAAAAGGGTTAAAAAAACAATTGTTTCAACATTATGAGTGTTTGGCGGGGTATGCCAGAGATTACAATAGGTTATGTAGACATTGTTATGAAAACAGAACCCTTTTCCTGGCTTTGCTACCGGACTTCTAGTTACCCCGCGGAAGGGAACTTCTGCCGGCAATCATTTAGGGAGGTCTTCCCATTTGTCAACAATTTTCATTTTTATTAGCTTGGATTTTTAAAAAAATGTTTCGAGAGCAAACAAAAAACAAAGAAAAGGAATCAACAAACAAGAACTCTTTCTAAAAACTTCCCTTGTCTTAATAGGTTGGATATCATTGATATGGTTAAACTTTGACTGTAAAAATTATAATAAGTTGGTCCAAACCCACAGACATGCTGATAGGGTAGTTCAAACATAAGGGTTTTTCAACATTGTGAGTCAAATGAGTAAAATCAAGGAAATGTCACGAGACAAAGCAACCAACAACATAGGGTACTTATGCAAAAATTGAATAGTCATTTCCAGACAAAGAAATAGAGCACCAAAGGCGGGATTTCATAATTCGGCATTTTTGTTGCGATTTGTGGGTCAAATTGAGGGATCCAATTTTGCTCACCCTCCACTTTGAGGGGGTAATATTACCCACCAATAGAAATGTTTCATTATCATTGTCTTTAATAAAACTAAATACAATTGATTTAAAAAAAATAATCCAACATAATACGAACTATCAACATTGAACCGAAAATAATACAAACTTTGAAAATTACAATGTATTTACCAATAATAACACGTCATACTTTTCCGGCAAAAGCTCTAGCTCCGGCGATGACGTGGCAACCAGAATGTTACATGTCATCAAATAAATGAGTTAAATGTGTGACGTGGATTTTATTTTTAAAAAAAATCAATTTAATAATATTTAAAATATGAAAAAATAAAATATTTAATATTTTTAAAATTTTAAATAATAAATTTTTTAAAAACATTTGTAAAAAAATTAAAAAAAAAATTTTGTAGAAAAAAATTTTAAATAAAGTTTGAACATTTTTGTAAACAAGTTTGTAAAAAAATGTAAAAATATTTTGTTTTTTTATGAAATTTTTTTTATAAAAAAATTTGTTAAAAAATAAATCCGAAAAAATTCGAATATTAAAAAAATTGTTAAAAAAAATATGAGAAAAAAATTCTTTAGGGATCACGTTACAAGATCGAAAAAGCTAAATGCACAATGTTTGTTTTACTAGCGTAAAAAACAAACGCATTCCGATGGAGCACAACAAGAGTAAAAAAACAACAAAGAATTTGAGCGCCAGCGCCTTCCGAAGGCGCTCAAATCTAAAATAAAAAAAGGGCAAAAATAAAAAAAGACATGGTTTTGGCTCAAAACCCTGTTTTTTCTTATTTTGACCCTTTTTATTTATTTTAAAATTTGAGCGCCATCGCAAAGCGCTCAAATCTATTTGAGCGCCACCGCAAAACGTTCATATTCGGTACCAAGTAAATTTAAAATTGTGTATATAACACGCCCCATTAAAAACTTTTTAAATTCGAACTAGTTCATATCCCGCACCTTGTGCTGGTATATTTAAATATTGATGGATCTTCACAAGCATATCTCGTAAGATCTGTCTACGAGTAAGTAAGTTAGAAGAAAGGCGGAAGGGGAGAGACTTTTATAAACATGTAATAGTGAAAACCAAAGTTGTTGAAATAATAGTTATTGAAAACAAATTAAGGAATGAATAAACAATATCAGAATGAGTGTGATGATTGAAAACATAGGAAATAACCTGAAAATTTAGACGAAGATTAGTTGAAAGATTTCTTATTAGATTTTGTTTTAGTAAGGTTTTATGGCTTAATTCTTGATTTAATAAAAGATTTAATCCGATAAAAAACCTGAAGGCGCCACGTTAGCATCAGTGTAGTCTAGTTTAGTAGTATATATAGATATTTTTCTTACAAATTATTTTTTTTAGAATTAAAATTTCCATTTCATACAAAATCCAAAAATAAATTTGATTAAAAAAATATTCTATAAAATAATTTTTGGAAAAAAAAATATTATTACATTTTTTTACAAACCTAGTTTTAAAAAATTTCAAACTTTATTCTTTAAAAAATTTCAAACTTTATTTTTTAAAAAATATTTTTTTTAAAATAAATTTTTTACATTTTTTTTAAAATTACTATTTAAAATTTTAAAAATGATAATTTTTTATTTTTATTATTTAAATATTAGTAAATTGTTTTTTTTTTAAATAAAATCTACGTCACACATTTAACCCATTTATTTGATGACATGTAACATTCCGGCTGCCACGTCATCGTCGGAGTTGTAATACCCGGAAAATTTTGATTTCCGTTTAATAACCGATCAAACCGGATTCCGATCCGCCAACCTTTATTCTTTTTAAATAAAATAAAACAATATTAAATTCTACCATCTTATGTGACCTTAATTTACAAAAAATGATAAATATGTAAACCGAATAGAATTTCGTACAATTTAAAACTCGAAGAGCGGTTCCGTACGAGTATTCTTTCAGCCCTTTTGTTTTTAATTGAGGAGCAGACCCAATTCTGGCCCATTAGAACCGGCCCAGTAACCTTGCAGCCAGCCCATATTTTTAATCCTAAACCTAAATTAATCTAAACCCTAAATGACTCCTTACTCACGTTTAACCTAACCTACCTATCAGAACTTGCGTACCGTCTCCCCTCCTCTCCCTTCTGCACCAACGACAGGAACGACAACAACAAAGCTTCGACACCGGCGTCCCAGGCAACTGCCACCGAGTCCCAGACGGCCGTCCCTGCGCCGGAGCATGCTTCGTCCGCTTCATCCCGATGAGTACCGACTCCTTTTTCCCCCGCTAGGCCAGGTCGCCGCCGCCGTTGTCGATGTTGCAGTAGGTGAGCCGGCTGTCTTCTTCCCCTCTCCTTTCCCTCTTTTCCCCCTCTACTTCCCTTATGTTTCCCTGTGTTAACTGCAAGTTGGGTCTGTGTCTGGTCCTGCAGTCACTAGCCTGGACGAGTTTGTGCACTTGTGGTGAGTGCAGTTGGGCCAGTGTACGAGCAGAGCAGGTCCAGGATGCACGAATCACGCAACAAGCACCGGAGGACGGGATCATCTTCAGTCTGCTGCAACGTTGGGAGTGCAAGCAAGCCGGTTTCAAACGCTCCGCGTCGGCCACCCCGTAAAACTCGAACCAAGCTGCTGTTTCTCCTCCAAGTGTGTGACGAGTGTGCTGGACGGCGGGTTACTCATTCTCAGTGCAAGGTACGTGTGTTTGTGTTTTTAAATGTATAAGTGGGAGATATAAGTTTATATACATACAGCAGTGCAGTGTACGTGTCTTTATATATATATAGAGAGAAGTATAAGATTTGAGTATGTATAGGTTTTTATATAAGGGTAAGAATGGTATGTATATGTAGTATATATATATATATATATATATATATATATATATATATATATATATATATATATATATATATATATATATATATATATATATATATATATATAGATTTTAGTTCAAGTGAGGAGAGAGCTTGTAGATAGGAATTAGGAGGGATGTAAGCCATTGGATGGATTTAAATCAAGGGCTCTCACACGCTCATCATTAATGGCATTTTTGTAAATTGACTAAAAATCTGGAAAAATACGCTTACGTTCAAAATAGTCATCGGTGTTCATACTTTTATATGTCATTGTTCATGTTTTTATACATCGGTGTTCATAGTATTTTTATTCATCAAAGTGTCATGTCCATTTATTTTTTTATGTTCATTTTTTTTTGCATAGATGTTCATTTACAGTATATAACCACAAAAAATAAAATAAAACTCATCACAAAACGTTAAAATATTATCATAATATGTTATGTATGTGTCAAAGTTATAGATAAGTAATTGGTGTTCATACTTTTATACATCATTGTTCATGTTTTTATTTATCGGTATTCATACTTTTTATATCATTGTTCCTGTGAATATTATAAACTATTTTTCTATAAGGCATTTTACCGAACAGTTTGCGTGCACACTAAAAGGAACATATAGATTATTCAATTGGAGCTATTAGACCAACTCAACATATGTATATACATATATTTTCTCAATTAAACTTATCAAAAACAAAATGATTCAAATAAATTTGATTTCGAACACAAACATCAATCATAATGAAAACTAAACCTTAAGAATGGAAATCTAAACAGTGAGAGTAGAAATTCGAAGAAACAAAACCTGAATCCTCTTGTATTCTCTTTGATTTCACAATTTTTTATGTAATCGATCTTTGAATATTATAAACACGATTTTAAAGAAAAATATAATTTTCAAAAAAAATGAACATCATATTATAAACACCATAACTGTAAAAAAAATGAATACATACTTGTAAAAAAATGACCATCATATTTTATTAACACAATTTGAAAGAATAGTATAATTTTTTTAACAAATCCAAAAAAATGTTTTACAAAAATACAAAAATGAACAATTAATGTTAAAAAACGAATAGTTAGTGTTGGGAAAAAATGAACATTTATTGATAAAATATGAACAATGACTCTTTTAAAAATGAACACATTCTCATAAAAATATGAACACCAATTTTTATTTACAAAAAAAAAAAGCTGGAAAAAAAAGGTGACGTGGCATGCCACATGTCACCACCCCTGCTCTCCTCATTCCTATCTGCAAGGGTCCTCCTCACCGGAACTGGACCCTATATATATATATATATATATATATATATAGATTTTAGTTCCGGTGAGGAGGAGCCTTGTGGATAGGAATTAGGAGACATGTGAACCATTGGATGAGATTTAAATCAACGGCTCTCACACACTTGTCATTAATGGCATTTTAGTAAATATAGTTAAAATTTTGCAAACAATAAAAAATAGGTTTAGACTTCTTCTCTTCACTCGCACACGCAGACGGATGTCATTCTTCTTCTCACATACGCCATTCTTCTTCTCCTTCTTGGCTCTTAATAATAGAATTAGGATTTGCTTCGATTTTCATTGAAACAATGGTTAAATCAAAGAGAAACGACTATTGAAGTATGTTTTTTTGCTCAATTTGTACTCTTAATTTTAGGCTTTTACTCTTTTCATATTTAGTGTTGGTTACCTTTGATTTTGTGGTTCAAATCAAATTTGTTCGTTTTATTGTTGTGTTTGATAGTTTTCATTGCGAAAATGCATGTATATACATATGTTGAGTTGGTTTAAGTCATCCAATTGCATAATCTATATGTTGCTTCTAATATGCACGCAAGGTATTCGATAAAATGCCTCATAAAAATTTTAAATATTAAAAGGAGTGGTTCGGATACAGTTTACTTTGGATCTACAACCATGACTGATACCCAAAACAATTTGCTATTCCAATATATGTTTTCTCAAACAAAAGAAATTTATGACTACTAGTATAGCTACCACAACCACGAGAGATTATATTATGAACATGAGTGCCCTTGAAATTGTAAGTAAGAGACTGATGACCCGCTGTTCAGATTATAAAGATCTAGTTGATTGCTTGCTCCTTTAGTTTCATGATTTGTGATCAATGTTCTTAATCATCGTAATCCTAGCTAGATTTGTCTAGATTTAGTTTTTCAAAGAGCCACATCAAACAAAATATAGTATCAATTTGGATGTTCAAACTGGTTACTTAACAATCATACTTTGATGTTCAGCTGCCTAGAATAGCAGGTCTAACTTTCACCCACACTTTGCTCATAATCTCCCTTTTGAAGAAATGAGCTTACTTTCCTCACTTACCTCTTCAAACAGCATTGCCCTAACCTCACATAACACTTAATGTGGTTTGTTGTTGGATGAGAATTTAAACTAGTTTGACCATCAATATTATTTGAAGCGTAGATAGAGCACCACGAGTTATATTGGACGATGTTCCAAAGACAAATTTTGAAGAGATCACAAGATTGGTAAAATTCTAAAAAATTATTATATTATTCAATATCAATTTTTTTACCGTCATATATGTTAATTTTTTATTAGCATATATTTTATGTTTAACATACATTGTATATATCTTGTTTGTGTAGAAAAAATTTTTTTGGATTACCTGGGGTTTCATTCTGCAAAAAAATACGGGATGTTAAAGAGCATGGATCCAACATTCGTATCTTTACCATGGGCAACTCACAAGCCAAATGATGATTCTACAGTATATGCCATGAGACACATGCATATATGGGAGGTGGAACCAAAATTGGAAAGTTAGGTTTGGTAAGAAGAACACTGAAAAGCTTGTCATGCTTTGTAGAGAAAAATGTTTGTCTCAATTGCTCAGTTGGAAGAACAATGAAGTCAAGGATCTAGTACTTCAATCAGTTGGACAAACAAGAAACATTTGAATTGTTAAGTTGTTAAAACTTATACTTTGCTTTCGAAGATGTAAAAAATGATGTGGTTTGTAACATTAAAATTGTGTTTGCATCTGTAACTTGAATGTTGGGTTATTTAGGTACCATTTGAAATTTACGTCTTCGATGTTCCTATATATTATCATCGTTTTTTTAGGTACTATATAATGTTTATATTATTATGCATCAATGTTATGTATGTGCAGAAATAATAGAAAATCATTGGTATTCATACTTTTATTTGTCATTGTTCTTGTTTTTATTAACCGGTGTTCATTTTTAGAAAGATGATGTTCATCGTATTCAAAAAGAGTTAACCAAACGTTTTTATTGCATAAATTTCTCTTTGTTCATACTTACTCATGTTGGTGTTCAAATTATAAGAGATTGATCCCATGAGTAGTCCTCGTATGATCGTCACTTCAAAAGTATAATTAGAGAATGCATGTATGAACTGAGATATGAATTGTCATGATTTTATTAATCGGTGTTCATACTTTTATATATCATTGTTCATACTTTTATGCTCCATTGTTCATGTTTTTATCAATCGATGTTCTTACTTTTATATAGTCAGCTAATTGCTCATACTATGGTTCAAAACTATGGTTCTTGTAAATTAAACACCGGGCTATTTTTAACAAATACACAACAGAGGATAAAATTGTTAAAACGGAAACTATGGTTCGAAATTGTAAATTATACATGTTTTTATCAATCAGTGTTCATACTTTTATAGGCCATTGTTCATACTTTTATGCTCCATTGTTCATGTTTTTATTAATAGGTGTTCATAATTTTTTATAGTCAGTTGATTGTTCATACTATGGTTCAACACTATGGTTCTTGTAAATTAAACACCGGGTTATTTTCAACAAATACACAACAAAGGGTAAAATTATTAAAACGGAAACTATGGTTCGAAACCGTAAATTAAACATATTTTTATTAATCGGTGTTCATACTTTTATACGTCATTGTTCATACTTTTATGCTCCATTGTTCATGTTTTTATCAATCGGTGTTCATACTTTTATAGGTAAGACATTGGTGTTCGTACTTAAACGATGCTCTTTCTAAGACAATCTCATCCTACAAAAAAATATTCAAAACAAAATAACAAACTTCAAACACATAAGAAAACTATATAATAAGTCTCAAAAATAAGTTTGTTCATATTTACTTTACATGTTGTCTCATTCTTACTTGTTAAACTTTTCACAGTTTCTGCTTTCATGTTCACTCTTGCCACACTTTTTACACTTTCTTTCACCCTTTTGAGATTCTTTCGAATATATTTCTTGTCCATCGATGTAGCGTTTCCGGCTCCCTTTGTTCTTTGCTTGTTCGGGTGGCAATACAATGACAGTAGTAGGTTCAGTTGTTGTTGCTGCAAATGCCTCAAATAAATCTTTTAGAAGGTGTTGTATAGTGAGCTGATTCCACCACCAAATTCTTGTACTCTTTAATTATGTTGAAAAATTGCTTTACAACCACAATGATTGGAAGTTGTCTTCCTTTTGCCCGTACTATGTTTGCCATTTTTTGTTTACCTTCCCTTGTGTATACAAAATACTTCCTCAACACAACATTGTTGGGTTTGTGATTACATGAAACACGAATCTCAAATTCACAAATAGAGGCATACATCCTATAGAAGTCCTCAACTTCCTCCACACTTAAAAATTGTTGATCAACATGTGGCTTCAATGTATCATCACAAATTGATACCCAATTGGTAGAGTTATTTGGAGTTACTTGTATAATAGTTCCACCTTCATTACATGGAGCATTTGCCCTCAATCCCGACACAAATATTGGTGATGATTGTGTACCCAACATCACTGATCTGTAAAGCAATGAAAAATATACTAGTGTAAGTTCATACTTTTTATTCATCGGTGTTCATACTTTTATACGTTATTGTTCATGTTTTTATTCTTCGGTGTTCATACTTTTTATGTCATTGTTCATGTAAATAATATAGTCTATTTTTCTATGATACATTTTGTCGAACAGTTGGCGTGCACACTAAAAGAGCATATATATTGTTCAATTGGATCTATTAAACCAACTTAACATATGTATATGCATATATTTTCTTAATCAAACCTATCAAAACAAAAGTGATTCAAACAAATTTGATTTAAAAAACAAACATCAATCATAATGAAACTTAAACCATAAGAATGAAAACCTAAACCGTGAGAGTAGAAATTCGAAGAAACAATACCTAAATCGTCATGTATTCTCTTTGATTTCACCATTTTTATGTAATCAATCTTTTATTTTGTTGAAAATCGACCAATATGAAGCTTGTGGGATGAAGAATGTGAGGGAGTTGTGAGTCGTTGGAGTCGAACGGTGATTTTCTTCTCTTTTTTTCAGATTTATGTAATTACCAAATACCATTAATTATGAGTGTGTGGGAGCCGTTGATTTAAATCTCATCCAATGGCTCTCATGTCTCCTAATTCCTATCCACAAAGCTTCTCCTCACCGGAACTTGCCCCTATATATATATAAGTGTAGGATATATATATAAGTATATATATATATAGGTAAATAGGTGTCCTTAACTAGAACCTTGTTCGTAAATGGGTAGGAACGTGCGGTATAGTAATAACCGAGAAGGGTTAAAGTTTATAGTTAATACGGCCGGAGTAGTGTACTCTAGTTATGAGGGTTGTGGGGGTTCTATGGGTGGGCGTATACTAACGTTAGGATAACAAATTCTACTTATTAGAATATCTTAAGGGCTCCTCATAAAAGCATAAGCTAAACTCATATAGGTTCTCGTTTCTACCTAGAATAGTTGTGAGGAAGTTACCTAAACTTGGGAAGGGAGTGACGTTGTTCTCTTTAACGAGTATGTTTAGGATTTGATCTTAGACCTAGCAGCTAAGGGTAAAAGTAGGACCTTAGCAACCCCTTTGAAATTCTAAAACCTTGTTAACTTTATAATCTCTAGTAACTGTCCTTGAGAACCAGATTTTGGAAATCGATTCTAAAAGAAAATATTATAATTTAATGATAGAATTTTGAGAATTTTCGGAACCAGGGGTAAAATAGTCTTTTTACCTTAAGAGGGCATTTTAGTAAAATTTTCTCTTGATGAGTTTGCGCATCTTAGAAGTTATAGACTTCTAAGATTTTGGGATGTATTTTGATCCACGTGCCTTGTATGACAGGCATTTGAATTTCTACGGTTGCAGACCGAGTTGAGATTGTGAGAGTTGTGGTTTGACTCAGGTAAGTCCTTGCGACTTACTTAGCTGGTTCTGGATATTAGTTGAGTGATAATAGTGGTGTGTGTACCATGTGTGTTATAATAACAACTTGTTAGGACGACCGTTGTTATTATGTGTTAAGGCCCAAGTGTATGTATAACGGGCCGTGACATCACTGCCCAGCTCTGCCAAGAGACTGGGAGGTTCTCTATACCCAGACCATACAGGTACACGGTGAGATGCATCGGATCCACTCCTGATGGGTACACGGGGGCGGAGGCGAGGTTTGGGAATCCCTCGTGTCACAAAATAAGTATCATTAGAGTGAATGACTTAAATGAAGATAATAAATGGATTGTTTGAAAGCATGATGAGTGTTTATTATTTTGTGTGTGTGTGTGCTATTATTATTATCCTAATGTTTAGATAACTAGCTAATGGTTGTTTTGTTGTGTTTTAGACTTACTGCAGGTTAGAACAGTAGCTAAGTGATCCGGAAGTAGTGGTCAGTCGGGTCTCCGTACTCTTTAGAGTGAGGGTTTGAGTTGTTGCTTTGTTGTCTTTCCCTTTTGTTAAGACAGTTAGTCTTTTCCGTTGTTTAAGTACGATAGGTTGTTAGACTCTGTTGCATTCATCCTTTTACAAATACTTGTCAAACTGAGGTCGGGACCCATTGTGAGGTCCTAACCAGTAATATCCCGGGTTCCGAGAATTCGGGGTGTTACAGGAGTTAGGGTTTTCGCCGGAAAATATATGACATATTATTTTTGGTAAATACATTGATAGTTTGTATCGCTCCTAGTAATTTTCAAAGTTCGTATTATTTTCGCTTCAATGTTGATAGTTGGTATTATTTTGGGTTATTTTTCCATTGATTTTTTATTTCTTTTTTTTTAAAGTAAAAAAACAATGATAATGAAGCATTTCTATTGGTGGGTAATATCACCCTCAAAGTTGAGGGTGAGCAAAATTGAATCACAAATTAAGTCTATCCAGTTCCTTTTAGAGAGAAAAGTTCTAGAACATCACGGACCAAAACCACACCAAAATGGAGATAATCGAGTAGTTGAGGTGATAAATAAAATATACAGAGGAAGTCCCTACCACATGTAGAAATTAGGTTTTGCTAATTCCACCGAACGAAACAGAAAGAGTCAATACGGGTAGAAATGAAGGTGATGATGGATTGGTGTTCCATTGATGGAAATTGTTGGTGTCGTCGGTGTTTACAACAAAGAAAGAAGGATGGGTGGTGGATCCAACGAGAGACCGATAATACATGGTCTACTCGACTCGAAGCCACTGTTAGGTTAGATAAAGATCGGAAAAAGGTCGGAGGCATATCGATGGCTTTGTCGTAGGAAGAGGAAGCAAGAAGCTCGGATGGGGTCTTCCTTAGAGCAAGAGAAAGCTTGTTGGTTTCCTTAATGGAAGAGGATTGCCTTTGGTTTCCTTGCTAGGATGAAAAGAAGAGAGATTGTCGTGCACGAGTTGCATAGAGAGGATGAATTGTTCTCACGTGTATACTGACTTTCTTTAGGTCTTTTTCAGGAAAACAACGCGGATAAAGGACGATTATAGAATAACGATATTGAGTCAATTAGATGAGTATTTTTTGTATACGCGGATTTGTTGTGTACCATTTGAGTTATTTTGCAGGAGTCTTGTAACATTAAAAGATATTCGTGTTTTAAATACATGAATGTTACACAAAAGAGTGTTATGTTTCCAAAAATAAGGTGACATATAATACTGCTATAATTTCCCAAAATAAGGGAAGAATATATATGAAAATCACTAAAACTATATCGAAACGTTAGTATAACTCGGTCGAGTGATTTGTTAAGACTAAGATTCTCCATTTTTAACTTGTACTAAATTGTTCTCCATTGGATCATACTATCATGTACATGTTATGATCTTGTTATCCATACCCGAAGTTTCATCCGTATATACAAGAACAATTCCGATTAGAGCATACTATTATTAAGAGATTATAGTACAAAATCGAAAGACAAACGTATCTTTTATACATGGTGAAAGATAAACGACATACGTACCAAATATATTTGTATTATAATTTTTTCTAACAACAACAAATTGCATAGGCATAATCGGCAGTAGACGTGCAGTGGCCTCCGTCGGATCTGCATCTTGTACGACAAGATTCTTTCGAGCAACCATCATGGTAGTGGCAACCCGATGGAAGTGACGATTCCGGTGGTTTTGCTGCTTCTGCATAAACATTGCATTAGAGCCGAACTAAAATCGGCAAAAACAAAGGGCCCATTTGGTTTTAACTCCGAAAACGAGAACGGAATGGAAACGAATCTTGTTCATATGTATACCCTTGTTTATGAAAGTCTTTGGAATCATTCTTTGTGATTTGAAGTAATTGGAGTTAAATTTGATTATTTTGATAACCTATAGGGAAACAAAATGTGGGGAGACAAGTGCATTTTGCATGAAACCACAAGGAATGATTCCATAAATTTTCATGAATAAGGATATACATATGGACTACATTCGTTTCCATTCCGTTTCCGTTTTCGGAATTGGAACCAAACGGGTCCAAAATGTAATGAAGCTCATGAAAGTGTTTACACACCGATAAAAAACAATTACAATACCTAATAATATAAGGTTGGTGGACTACTCGTTCTACTGACAATGAGTTTTAAGATGGAACCTCATGTGTTGGGGTTGGAGATAACACGTGCATAGTTGTGCTTGTTTATCTTAAAGATATTGATATTAGAGATGAAAAAAAAATAATCTCATCCGATTGGACTAACCGAGTTTAAGGCACAAGGTCAGATGTCAACCAACCAAATGAGACAGTTGCATTTAATGGGGCGTGTGGAGAACAAGGTGTTCTCAAGTCGATTACAAACAAATATATAGCCTATTTATAAGATTGTGTCGGTTCGTTTAAGATGAAATATGTTGAACTTATGTTATAGACTCAGATCTAACGCATATACCCTAAATGAAACAACAAAGGGATCATCAACATATACGAGACAATTTGGTTTCATTGGTGATCGATATACATGTCATAATCTGATTTTGCAGGTTTGAACCCCATGGTCATGGTGATTAAGGAATCACCTAATACGGAGTATTAAGCTCTCAAAGTATGTGTTAATCCATTGAAAAATAAGATAGAATGAAGAATGTACGCTGATCAACGTACCAATAGCGCAAGAGAGGATAAGACACGATGCCAATAGCAATGGAATAAATGTAGACATCTTCATTTTTATTTTTATTTATATTTTCCTTTGTTTTATTATAGTTTTCAATGAATTTCAAGTGAATCAGAAGAAGGAATATTTATACGTAGGGAAATTCTATAATTAGTGTCTCTAATATTGCCCACGTATGTGCCTTTTCCAAATTAAAGATGGATTTTGTTTTTAGGGTTTACAACTTTACAAGAGGCCCAGAAAATTTTGGGTCAAGATGTCCAAATGAAAGCATTCCCAAATTAGAGAATCTTGTAGATCAAGTTCTTAATTATATGGTTTTTATTATATTCCAATTATTTACTATAATTATTGGGACTAAGGGTGTGTTGACGAGAGATGCAGGTTTTTTTATTGATTAACTATTTTAGTGTTCGTGCCTTGCACGGGTATTTGAAAATGTATTTTTTTTGTTATTTTTTTTGTGCGAATAATGTTTTATAGATGTCATTTTCTTATTATATTTTGTTGATTTGATTATGAATGTTTATGTATTAAAGTGTAATATCCGGAATTTTTATTCCGTTTATTTCCGTAGCATACCGGATTCCGACCCCTTTACTTCACATAAAATAATAAGTTTAGTCCAAACCCTAATTTAGAACATGACTTGTCGTTGACAAGGTCATGACATCCTAATGGCGAGTTATGACGAGACCGTGACAAACTCGTGACAAGGCCATGCATGGGCGTGACGAGACCATGACAAGTTTTGACAAGAAGATGACAACCTAACCATCTTGGTTCGGTTTTAGCTCCAGCCACCTCTTCTTGTCTAGTCTTCAGCCCTTCTTTCCGCGTGCCCAACCAGCCCAGCGTGCCCAGCTTGTTGCCTTACCTCAGCCCATACTCTATTTCAGCCGGCCTCGAGTTGGACAAGCAGCCAGTGAGACGCCAACCTCGCTCCGGCCCATGACAACAGCAAGGAGAGAGTGCTAGCCTGCTCGCTGAACCCGGAACTCCAGCCCACTTTAACCTCGTTCTGGCCCAGTAATGCAGCAATCCGCAGCCTTTTTCAGCCCAGTCCGTTGGCCTACTCCAGCAGCTTGGCCCTTTGTACATCCCGGCGCAGTCCTTGGGAGAGCACTGGCCCAGCTCGTGTCCAACCCGTTGCTCAGGCCCGTCCGGAAGTGAAGAGAGCAGCTAGCCCGGCTGTGAGATAACTGTTCAGCGCTTATGCAGAAATAGTTAGAGAGCAGATCCCCTTACCTTAAACGCTCCGTAGGATCACGCGATACAGCTACTCACCTCCCTCCTCCTTTGCGTCCAGATACATCCAGCGGGTGTTACATAAATTCTTCTCATTCACGATCCCTATACTTCCCTCCTCCTTGTCATCTGCACCACTACCATTCAGTGCATCCATCGCCAGTAGGAAGACGGGAGACTAATACAGCCGAACCTGAGATCAACCTTCATACCGACGCCAGCAAGAGTCGTCCAGAGTTGGAACCGACGAACCAGATCTAGTGTATGCATCCTACTTACCTTCTCCCTTGTCTTTTGTACATGAAGAGGATCCAACGTGAATTGGTGTTGCAGAGCCAATAGGTCCATCCAGAGAGTGTGGGAGATTGCTACAGACCCACCCCAAAACCCATCCAAGGGCATAGCTCAGTCCTGCGTGACACTACCAATCCTACCGCGAGATATGTGTGTCTAGTCGGATCTCTCTTCCTATTCAGATCTAACTGTAAACACAAGTAAGCAACATCTCTATTTCCTTCTGATCATATACAACAAAAGATATAATCCTGATCATTTCGGTTACTCCCCTACACCTCTAGAATCGAGCATCAGTTGGAGCCAAGAGTTGTTTGTGTCACGTGGAAACAGAAGAGGAGACGCTAATACCTGAGGCACCCTCAGTCCGGCTAGAACGAGATAGAACCCGGCTTAAACAGCAAGTGCAGCAGCCTTAGAAAGCCTTCTGTATAGAGGTAACTTAAAGGCTAATGTATGATCTTATGTGTGTGTGTACCGATTCTTTAGGACTGGAATGATGCGTTGTTGTAGTTCGGCCTTGAACATGGGCTGGGTTGGTAATGGGTAGCTGCAGAGTTATATAAACATAATGGTAGAAACAAAGGACTGTTGTAAATACAACTCTTTTTCCTTCAGTTTTTAAGTTAGAAACTTCCCATTTTGTCGACCAATGTTAAGGAGTTACAGTGAAGATCCACAGTTGAATTTTTAATAGGTCATAGATGGATGTATGTAGTTGGCTGTGTCAAAATTTGAGAATAAATGAACGGTCGGATTAGAAGCTATAAGGTTCCAAAGTAGGGTAGTTGAGCTGTTTTTCAGCAGTAAAATTTTGACCAAGTATAGAGCATTTTTAGTGATGTAACCAACTTTAAAGATTTTTGTAGAAGTGATAGTTGAACAGTTTTGGGAAATTCTTGCTCCTAAGGGTAGATGGAACATCATAGATGATCTAGAGAATTATTTTGGAATTTTTATAAGCTTCTACGAATTTTATATTTGAAACCGAAGTTGGACCTTTACGATCTTTCGGAAAATAGGAAAATAAGAAAAGTGCCAGTTTGTAACCAAACTAAACTTTAGGACTTAGAATATGAATTTATAGTCTCAAATAAGAGTTTAGACAAGAATTTTGGAAATTCTGGGAATTTTGGGACCAAGGGTAAAATAGTCATTTTTACCATAAATTAGTATTGTAATCAGTTATGTCCTATTACGATTTTCCATCTTAGAAGTCTTAGACTTCTAAATACTTTAGAGTGTGCTAATGCACATATCTCCTTTGGCAGGCAACTGAGTTGCTACAGTCACAGAGCGAGTTTGGTTTACCAAGAATCGAGATTTATAACAGGTAAGTCCTTTGGGCTTACTTAGCTGACTTCTGAATATGAGCATGAATGATGATAGTGGTGTGTGATTGAAATGTTTAGAGTTATAGGTTGTGATAGATATTTACCGACCTATACTTGGCCTAAGAGTAACGGGCGGTGGCATTCTGCTCAGTTAGCTTGCGGGCGCTGGGGGTTTCTTTAGGGACTAGTCCACACTCGGTTTGTAGTGATGCTACCAGCGGAGGTAAGCTAGACCAACACCCAATTGGATAAGGAACGGAGGCGAGAACTCTTAAGATTTCTCGTGCCACAACTGTAAAATAGAATAAGATGACTCACTTAATGAACAGATAATAACCGGTTGGTGTGCCAGCATGATGATTGTTTTATGTTATCTTGAGTGTGTTTGTGCTATCCTTATTCTGCTTATATTTGGATTGTTAGCTAACGGTTTATCCGTGTTGTAGATTTGTAGAGATAGACAGTTGCAAAGTGATCCGGAACGGATGGTCAGCCGGGTCCACGTACTCATTAGATGGGGACGGGGAGTCTTCCATACGGCATGCATGTTATGTATCTATATATATGTTTGTAAGGCTGTCACATGTGTACATTCATACCATAAAAACATTATGTTTTGGAAATTGTTTTATATACATTTGTGCCTTGTTGTAAGATCCTAGTAAAATTGTTGTTAAACCAAGGTCGGGACCCATTGTGAGTGTAATAGATAGGATTTCCGAATTCTAATTAATGTTGAGTAACTTAATCGTTGATAGTAATTGACGTACAACTCGCGAAGATTTCGCAAGTGATGAGTATGAGTCCCACCGTTATGTTCCTCGCGTAATTTTGGACGTTTGGGGAAATTTTTACTTTTTCCCCCGGGTAATTATTTTTACCCTCCGGTGTTATTTGGAGCATTTGGGAGCTCCAATTAATAAAAATGCAGTTGAGAGAAATGATCAGGACATCGGATATGTCCTAGATATGAAATAACATGGAGAGGCAAAACAGCCAAAACAGTCGCTATTTTGTTTCTTAACGGTTAAGAAAGACGGCTTAGGAATACACGTTTTCCAAGGCAGTTGTGTAATAATTATCCTTACAATATTCCAGATTTAATGTTCCAATCTCGAGAAGTTTGGAGAAAGAGGTTCGACCCGCATTTGGATCGGTTAAAGGATAATTATCGACTTTACTAAAGGATAATTATCGACTTTACTAAAGGATAATTATCGTCTTCACTATAAATAGCGGAAAATCCTTTATTAATTCATTTCATTTCACGTTTCCTCGTAAAAACTCTGATTTCTCTCAACCTTCTAACTCAGATCTACTCTCCGTTTCTAATCCGATTTCAATTCCGTTTGAGTTTATGGATTCCTCTCTTCATTCTCTTCATATCGGTACCGAGTTTCTGCATTTCCGAGTATATGGAGTGCTGGTCGAGCATATATGTCACCAGGACGGTTTCTTCGCTCAGATTCCGGTGAATTTGATGTTGTCCATGCGTAGCCTGCGTCGTTGTGTTTCCGAATCTTCTTTCAGATCGTCAATCGGGTTAGTAACGAATAAGTTATGAATTTATTCGTTTTCCGTACTGCGATTTGGCCTAAATTGAATTTAGGCTTGTCAAAATGGATAATTAGAAATTCCATTATGGTCGTTATATTATTCTGGTGATTATGGATAGTTTGTTTGTGAAATTTGATGACATGTGGGTTTAGAAATTGCCTGCAGGCAAAACGTTATTCTGGCGAAATCTAATTAATTAATTAAAGGTTAATTAATTAAATTAGGATTAGAATTGAGATTGAGGAATGTTGATTAGATACTACCTTGAGATTTGAGGAATTGTAAGTTATGCTGAGATATTGAGGTTTAGTTGGTTGTGAGGCTCATAGATTGAGTATGATCCTTATGAATCCCTTTGGGTCTAGGTGTGACCCCTTTGATGAATAGAGGTTGATATATCTCTTTATGCCTTGTTATTAGGCAGTGTCCCTCTCAGGATTGGAGGTTGATCGTTGTTGTGATTGTACGAGGTTGAGGTAAGTCCGTAGGACTTACTTAGCTACCATCCCTATATTGGTTGTTTGCATGAGTGGTGTGTGCTTATATGTTTGCTATGATAGCATGAGTTGTCGTTTTTATCGACCTATGTTCTATTGACTGCCCCACTGCGTGGCTGTGATAACCTTTCCCTTTCATCTCGCCGTGGAGTCTGGGAGGTTCTCTGATGTCGGACGAGACTGGTTTACAGGAAGGGCGCAATCCACTCCCATAGGGTACACGGATTGTGTGACCGATACTCGTACAGCTGGACATTGTACTCAGAGGCGGGGATGTATCGGTCCTCGTGTCACATACTTTCATCTATCTATATATATATACAGTTTTTGAGTGAATGGTTATTATATAAAGATAATAAATGGGTAAATGTGTGATAGCATGCTGATGTGTTTATCTTTCATGATTGTGCTTGTGCTTATGCATTACCTCATATATGTATGGTTAGCTAACGGTTTCATACCATGTTGTAGATGTTTACAGGTTAGGCGCTACTGGGTGATCTGGCAGGGTGACAGGCCGAGGACTCTCGTACATTAGGTGGTTGGTTTGGGGTTGTTGTGTTTCCCCTCTGCGTGAGGATGATCTTTTGTACCTCCTGTGTGAGGATGTCGTTTTATATACTCGGCTATGTTGTTGTTTACTTTGGGTCGTACAGTTTATACTGTTTTATGTATTTGTTTTATATCTGTCAGTGTCATGTTGTAAGGTCCAGTGAACTTGTTGTCAGGCTAGGGTCAGGATCCATTGTGAGATCCTAGCCCAATGTGACATCCCGAATCCCGCGGATTCGGGGTGTTACAAAGTTGGTATCAGAGCCCAGGTTGACAATAATGGCACTTGCTACCTGCAATGAGGTTTGATAGGTAAAATAAACAGAGCCCACATGGGATCTAACGTTTTCAAAGGTTTTGGTTTTAAGTGTGGTTTTGGGATAGAATGTACGAGAAGTCGTCACCTCTGCCATGGATCTCTGCAGCGTAGATATGTATATATATCTGTGTGTACTATGGATTATGTGGATGTATTATATACATATCGATACCTATGGCATATATATAGCCTTACAAGATTAGGTGCGTATATCCTACATATGACTCAGACTAGAGCAGTATCTGTAGTGGGATGAGGTAGGGGTACACCCCCTCTTCCTTAGGTGGTGATAAGTCAGGGACCAGTTTCCGCTGTTGTTTCGCCTATGGCAGAGAACGAGTTTGAAGAGGCTGATCGTGTCTCCATGAGTAGATCCAAGTTTCAAGAATATATGTAACAAGTATATGAAGCGGTGATTGCGGGTAGATCCACACCGGATTTACCAACAATTGTGAGATCAACTGAAGCTTCTGGATCCGGAATGAAGCAATAGACTGAATCAGTTACTGGAGAAGCAAAGATGATGAATGGGGAACCAAGTCCAATATCAGGACAATCTAGTGATCCTTTGGTCATGAAGATGACTAGCAAGGAACTACAGTGTTTTAATTGCGTGGAAGTTGGGACACTAGCGAGCTGTGTGCCCAAAGACGCCCATCATATGCTTTACGTGTGGTAAAGCAGGGCATAGAGCGAAGTTTTGTCGACAGGGCAAGACATTGCCTTTACAAGTTCCCTTCAAGAGTGAGATCATTCCAGGTGGACGATGAAGGTCGAGTTACCCTTCAATTGCACAGGTTGCAAGAATGAGACAATTATGTTACAATTGTGGCTATCCAGATCATTTGCATTCTGAGTGCCCTTTGGCACCGATAGCTTGTTTCATCTGTGGTGAACTAGGCCATCTGACCCCTTTCTGTCAACAAGGTAGTGTTTCTTCCCAGCAAGACCTTCCTCTTTCCGGTGTTGAAAGAGTGGAAGTGGAGGCTATAGTGAGGACCTCAATGATACTTGAGGAGCATAGATCCGAGATCGAGTAATGATATGTAGTGGAGCTACGGGAGTTAGCTGTTACAGGTACCATTCTCGTTAATGGTTTACCCAGTGGAGTTTTGTTTGTTATGAGTGCTATGCACTTCTTGTCTTTCGATGCATGCGTTAATGGTTGATCTTTGATATATAGTAGAATGTGGACTTTCCTTTACAGGATTACCAGCTAGGGGTCTGAGGTACCCGCGAGATATGTGGTTGTTCCCTTATTCCGGGACTTGTGTATGGCTTGTAGACTTCTTTGTCATGCCGTAGGTGCATGAGGAAGTCATTATGTGTATGGATTGGATGAATAGATATCATGTGGTGTTAGATATTAATAGTAAGGCTATTATAGTCTTTACTGAGATGGTAAAATAATAGAGGTCTTCTAAGGTTAAGACCTTTGAAGAGACGGGTTTGTCATCAGGACTGTACGAGCAGCGAACTGATAGAAGAGGGATATGACGCCTTTTAGTGTTATACCATGAAGGAGCGAGATAGTCCAACAATGGAAGGTATTCCAGTTGTTTATGAGTTTATAGACGTGTTATTGAACCGTCTAGTTGCCATCTCAGCGGAGTGTGGACATTGTTATCGAGTTGAAGTATGATACAAGATTGAATGGGAAAGCCACACTATATGGTGCTTGTTGAGATATTGTACTGATAACTTGAAAAGTTGACTAAAACGGGCTTCTTTTACCCTAGTGGGTTCCATGTTCCGTATTAACGACCTGATGAGTTAGCTTCAAAAAGCAATTGTGTTTTCAAGATTTCTTTGTGCTCAAGATATCCCTAGTCATGGATGAGAGAGCAACATGTGTATGAGATAACATCCCATACCCGTTATGGACACTACGAGTTTGTAGTGATGTCATTTGGGTTGACGAATGTTTTAGTAGTTTTTATGGAGTTGATGAACAGTATCTTCATCGACTTCCTTGATTAGTTGGTGGTGGACTTCATTGATGACATGTCGGTATACTCTCATAGCAGAGAATAGTAGACCGATCGTCTGAGGACCTCTGCAGATTTCGAGAGATAAAGAGTTGTATGCTACGCTCTCTAAGTGTAAGTTGAGAACCAGTGGTAGCCTTTTTAGGCCATGTTGTCTCCGCCAGTGGGATCATGGTTGACCAGGCGATAATTTAGTATGTTGTACCATGGGAGATAGTCATGAACATTAAGGAATACGTAGTTTTCTCGGCTCATCCGATTGCTATCAATGCTTTGAGGAAGGATTTTATATGATTACGTATTCATTTGCGAGTCTTTTGAGAAGACCACCATAACTACGTGATGAGAGCAGTGTGTCTAAGTTCTGAAGAGTTGAGGAGGCATTTGATCTCTCCTTCCATTCTGTTTTAGTGAGGAGATTTTTGGGATTCCGTGATTTACGGTGATACATCCCAGCTAAGTTTGAGATGTGTTTTACTACAAAGGAGTAGGGTTATTGATTTGTGTGTTTACAGCTGAGAACGTATAATGAGAACTACCCGACTCATGATTTAGAGTTAGTAGTGGTAGTTCAAGCCTTTAAGTTTTGAAGACCTTACCGGTGTGATCTTCGTGTCAGATTTCTATAGATCACAGAAATCTGAAGTATATTTTATGCAGCAGGGGTTGAATAACCGCCAATGTTAAGAGCTTAAGTTGATCAAGCTTTGACTTGAAGATTCCATATCATTAAGAGAAGTTGAACGTTTTCGCCGATAACTTGAATGGAATGACGCTCCAAGAGAAGATGATTGTGAGACTGATAGTTCAGCCTCAGCTTCATAGAGATCTAGCTTGGCTAGAGTTGGACAATCAGTTCCTTCATGAGGATACCCAGTTATACCTCAGAGGTTCTAACTGGTCCGTTGGATGAGGTCCAACAGAACCAGGAGACTTGCCCGGTCTTGACAAGGTTTAGAGCAAGGATGTCTCGTACTGAGGCACCATAGTTCTCCATGGGAGTAGATGGATTGATGAAGAGTCATGACCGCTTTTGTGTATCTGCTGATGCAGATGGAGACAGAGAATATTACGGTATACCCATTGTACGCCTTATTCAGTACATTCAGGTACGAGTAAGATGTACCACGAGATGAGAAGATTATATTATATGAAGCCGATATAATCAGATTTGTGATATAGTGTGTGACATGTCAGCATGTTCAGATAGAGTATTTCCGATCTAGAGATAAGCCCCACCCACTACCAGTGCAGTAGTAGAATTTGGGAGGACATCTCTATGGACTTTATTATGGGATTGTGACCCAGTAGAAGATTGATGTTATTTGGATTGTTGGTAACAGATTAATGAAACCGGCACGTTTCATTTCTATCAGAAGGACGTGGCAAGTGAATGAATTGGCTGAGGAGTACACTAGACAGATAGTGAGACTCCATGGTATACCGAGAACGATCATTTCTGATCGAGATGGATGTTTTTACTTTGAGATTTTAGTCATCAGATTCAGACTGCTTTGGGGACGAGTCTGTACCTCATGACTACACTTCACCCCTGACAGATGGTCAGTTAGAGAGGATCATCTAGATCTTAAAGATCTATTATAAGTTGTAAGTCGAATGGAAACGTGGATGGTTATATTACCTTCCATTAATGAGTTTATTATATAACAATGAAGGACGTGCATCTTTCTAGGATGGCCCTATGAGGCAATATATATAGACATAGATGTCGTATATCCTTATGCTAGAAGTGATCTAGCAGTAGTAGTAGAAATAACACATGACCAGACTCAGGATTTTATAGTTCAAGTAACGATGATTAAAGGAAGAGTGTTGGCTCTACATAGTCGCCAGATTGTGTGTGTAGACAAGAGGTGTTAACCTCTAAAGTTCAAGTGAGAGTTCTTGTCCGGCTGGAGGTATCTCAGCTATGAGACGTTTGTTGTGTTTTATGGAAAGGGGAACTGAGTTTCCAATATGTCGGTTACTTGAGATCTTGATCAGTTTTGTGAAGGCAACATGATGTTTAGCTTTCACTCTGAAGTTGGTGGATGTTCACCCAGTGTTCATGTGTCTCAACTGAGGAAGTATATACCAGGTTGGAAACACTTTGTGAGTTATAATGATCTAGTGGTTAAGTTGAACCACATCGTTGTTGAGCATCTGATTACATTCTTGGAATAAGATATGAAACGCTTGCATTTGAAAGACATTCCCATATTGAGGATATTATGGTCGAGATGAAGACCTGAAGAGGCTATGTGAGAGACTGAGGATAGTGTCCTGAGGAACTATCCAGAGTATATGTTGGGACAGACCCATTTGTGGGAGCACGAGTAGATCTTAGTGTTATCTTGATGAATGTTGTGCTTATGTGCTTATATGCCTTGATGTGTTATTTCATGCTAGTTGTGATGTGATTTATGATCTTAGTAGATCTTGATGTGCTAGCGTGATGTATGTTATAGCTGGAGATGATTACTTCCTCCACGCTACCCGAGTATGATTATATTTATAGCTGGAGATGGTTCTTTCCTTCATGCTATTTGAGTGTGATTAGGATTCAGCTGGAGACATGCTACCTTGATGGACATAGTTTTAGTGGAGATGTGATTCCTCCATACGATATATATGATTATGGTTTGCTAGAGACGTATTTCCTCTATGCTTGTGATATGTTTGGGCTAGAGATGTGCTTCCTCTATGCCTTATGATGTGGTATAGCGAGAGACGTGATTCCTCTACGCCTTTGGGTAGCGTTATGGCCCTATTTCCTGGAGATGATGATTCCTCCATGTTTATACTTGAGGTTATAGATTGTTATAGGTTATGATCTTTTGAACGGAGATGTGATACCTCCGATAGAAAGAGTGAGAGTTATACCTCGGCGTATGGGTCCGAGAGGATTTGAGAATTGTTCAAGTTTCGGGACGAAACTTTTTTTTAAGGGGTGTGTGATGTAATAGATAGGATTTCCGAATTCTAATTAATGTTGAGTAACTTAATCGTTGATAGTAATTGACGTACAACTCGCGAAGATTTCGCAAGTGATGAGTATGAGTCCCACCGTTATGTTCCTCGCGTAATTTTGGACGTTTGGGGAAATTTTTACTTTTTCCCCCGGGTAATTATTTTTACCCTCCGGTGTTATTTGGAGCATTTGGGAGCTCCAATTAATAAAAATGCAGTTGAGAGAAATGATCAGGACATCGGATATGTCCTAGATATGAAATAACATGGAGAGGCAAAACAGCCAAAACAGTCGCTATTTCGTTTCTTAACGGTTAAGAAAGACGGCTTAGGAATACACGTTTTCCGAGGCAGTTGTGTAATAATTATCCTTACAATATTCCAAATTTAATGTTCCAATCTCGAGAAGTTTGGAGAAAGAGGTTCGACCCGCATTTGGATCGGTTAAAGGATAATTATCGACTTTACTAAAGGATAATTATCGTCTTCACTATAAATAGCGGAAAATCCTTTATTAATTCATTTCATTTCACGTTTCCTCGTAAAAACTCTGATTTCTCTCAACCTTCTAACTCAGATCTACTCTCCGTTTCTAATCCGATTTCAATTCCGTTTGAGTTTATGGATTCCTCTCTTCATTCTCTTCATATCGGTACCGAGTTTCTGCATTTCCGAGTATATGGAGTGCTGGTCGAGCATATATGTCACCAGGACGGTTCCTTCGCTCAGATTCCGGTGAATTTGATGTTGTCCATGCGTAGCCTGCGTCGTTGTGTTTCCGAATCTTCTTTCAGATCGTCAATCGGGTTAGTAACGAATAAGTTATGAATTTATTCGTTTTCCGTACTGCGATTTGGCCTAAATTGAATTTAGGCTTGTCAAAATGGATAATTAGAAATTCCATTATGGTCGTTATATTATTCTGGTGATTATGGATAGTTTGTTTGTGAAATTTGATGACATGTGGGTTTAGAAATTGCATGTAGGCAAAACGTTATTCTGGCGAAATCTAATTAATTAATTAAAGGTTAATTAATTAAATTAGGATTAGAATTGAGATTGAGGAATGTTGATTAGATACTACCTTGAGATTTGAGGAATTGTGAGTTATGCTGAGATATTGAGGTTTAGTTGGTTGTGAGGCTCATAGATTGAGTATGATCCTTATGGATCCCTTTGGGTCTAGGTGTGACCCCTTTGATGAATAGAGATTGATATATCTCTTTATGCCTTGTTATTAGGCAGTGTCCCTCTAAGGATTGGAGGTTGATCGTGGTTGTGATTGTACGAGGTTGAGGTAAGTCCGTAGGACTTACTTAGCTACCATCCCTATATTGGGTGTTTGCATGAGTGGTGTGTGCTTATATGTTTGCTATGATAGCATGAGTTGTCGTTTTTATCGACCTATGTTCTATTGACTGCCCCACTGCGTGGCTGTGATAACCTTTCCCTTTCATCCCGCCGTGGAGTCTGGGAGGTTATCTGATGTCGGACGAGACTGGTTTACAGGAAGGGCGCAATCCACTCCCATAGGGTACACAGATTGTGTGACCGATAGTCGTACAGCTGGACATTGTACTCAGAGGCGGGGATGTATCGGTCCTCGTGTCACATACTTTCATCTATCTATATATATATATATACGGTTTTTGAGTGAATGGTTATTATATAAAGATAATAAATGGGTAAATGTGTGATAGCATGCTGATGTGTTTATCTTTCATGATTGTGCTTGTGCTTATGCATTACCTCATATATGTATGGTTAGCTAACGGTTTCATACCGTGTTGTAGATGTTTACAGGTTAGGCGCTACTGGGTGATCTGGCAGGGTGACAGGCCGAGGACTCTCGTACATTAGGTGGTTGGTTTGGGGTTGTTGTGTTTCCCCTCTGCGTGAGGATGATCTTTTGTACCTCCTGTGTGAGGATGTCGTTTTATATACTCGGCTATGTTGTTGTTTACTTTGGGTCGTACAGTTTATACTGTTTTATGTATTTGTTTTATATCTGTCAGTGCCATGTTGTAAGGTCCAGTGAACTTGTTGTCAGGCTAGGGTCAGGATCCATTGTGAGATCCTAGCCCAATGTGACATCCCGAGTCCCGCGGATTCGGGGTGTTACAAAGTTGGTATCAGAGCCCAGGTTGACAACAATGGCACTTGCTACCTGCAATGAGGTTTGATAGGTAAAATAAACAGAGCCCACATGGGATCTAACGTTTTCAAAGGTTTTGGTTTTAAGTGTGGTTTTGGGATAGAATGTACGAGAAGTCGTCACCTCTGCCATGGATCTCTGCAGCGTAGATATGTATATATATCTGTGTGTACTATGGATTATGTGGATGTATTATATACATATCGATACCTATGGCATATATATAGCCTTACAAGATTAGGTGCGTATATCCTACATATGACTCAGACTAGAGCAGTATCTGTAGTGGGATGAGGTAGGGGTACACCCCCTCTTCCTTAGGTGGTGATAAGTCAGGGACCAGTTTCCGCTGTTGTTTCGCCTATGGCAGAGAACGAGTTTGAAGAGGCTGATCGTGTCTCCATGAGTAGATCCAAGTTTCAAGAATATATGTAACAAGTATATGAAGCGGTGATTGCGGGTAGATCCACACCGGATTTACCAACAATTGTGAGATCAACTGAAGCTTCTGGATCCGGAATGAAGCAATAGACTGAATCAGTTACTGGAGAAGCAAAGATGATGAATGGGGAACCAAGTCCAATATCAGGACAATCTAGTGATCCTTTGGTCATGAAGATGACTAGCAAGGAACTACAGTGTTTTAATTGCGTGGAAGTTGGGACACTAGCGAGCTGTGTGCCCAAAGACGCCCATCATATGCTTTACGTGTGGTAAAGCAGGGCATAGAGCGAAGTTTTGTCGACAGGGCAAGACATTGCCTTTACAAGTTCCCTTCAAGAGTGAGATCATTCCAGGTGGACGATGAAGGTCGAGTTACCCTTCAATTGCACAGGTTGCAAGAATGAGACAATTATGTTACAATTGTGGCTATCCAGATCATTTGCATTCTGAGTGCCCTTTGGCACCGATAGCTTGTTTCATCTGTGGTGAACTAGGCCATCTGACCCCTTTCTGTCAACAAGGTAGTGTTTCTTCCCAGCAAGACCTTCCTCTTTCCGGTGTTGAAAGAGTGGAAGTGGAGGCTATAGTGAGGACCTCAATGATACTTGAGGAGCATAGATCCGAGATCGAGTAATGATATGTAGTGGAGCTACGGGAGTTAGCTGTTACAGGTACCATTCTCGTTAATGGTTTACCCAGTGGAGTTTTGTTTGTTATGAGTGCTATGCACTTCTTGTGTTTCGATGCATGCGTTAATGGTTGATCTTTGATATATAGTAGAATGTGGACTTTCCTTTACAAGATTACCAGCTAGGGGTCTGAGGTACCCGCGAGATATGTGGTTGTTCCCTTATTCCGGGACTTGTGTATGGCTTGTAGACTTCTTTGTCATGCCGTAGGTGCATGAGGAAGTCATTATGTGTATGGATTGGATGAATAGATATCATGTGGTGTTAGATATTAATAGTAAGGCTATTATAGTCTTTACTGAGATGGTAAAATAATAGAGGTCTTCTAAGGTTAAGACCTTTGAAGAGACGGGTTTGTCATCAGGACTGTACGAGCAGCGAACTGATAGAAGAGGGATATGACGCCTTTTAGTGTTATACCATGAAGGAGCGAGATAGTCCAACAATGGAAGGTATTCCAGTTGTTTATGAGTTTATAGACGTGTTATTGAACCGTCTAGTTGCCATCTCAGCGGAGTGTGGACATTGTTATCGAGTTGAAGTATGATACAAGATTGAATGGGAAAGCCACACTATATGGTGCTTGTTGAGATATTGTACTGATAACTTGAAAAGTTGACTAAAACGGGCTTCTTTTACCCTAGTGGGTTCTATGTTCCGTATTAACGACCTGATGAGTTAGCTTCAAAAAGCAATTGTATTTTCAAGATTTCTTTGTGCTCAAGATATCCCTAGTCATGGATGAGAGAGCAACATGTGTATGAGATAACATCCCATACCCGTTATGGACACTACGAGTTTGTAGTGATGTCATTTGGGTTGACGAATGTTTTAGTAGTTTTTATGGAGTTGATGAACAGTATCTTCATCGACTTCCTTGATTAGTTGGTGGTGGACTTCATTGATGACATGTCGGTATACTCTCATAGCAGAGAATAGTAGACCGATCGTCTGAGGACCTCTGCAGATTTCGAGAGATAAAGAGTTGTATGCTACGCTCTCTAAGTGTAAGTTGAGAACCAGTGGTAGCCTTTTTAGGCCATGTTGTCTCCGCCAGTGGGATCATGGTTGACCAGGCGATAATTTAGTATGTTGTACCATGGGAGATAGTCATGAACATTAAGGAATACGTAGTTTTCTCGGCTCATCCGATTGCTATCAATGCTTTGAGGAAGGATTTTATATGATTACGTATTCATTTGCGAGTCTTTTGAGAAGACCACCATAACTACGTGATGAGAGCAGTGTGTCTAAGTTCTGAAGAGTTGAGGAGGCATTTGATCTCTCCTTCCATTCTGTTTTAGTGAGGAGATTTTTGGGATTCCGTGATTTACGGTGATACATCCCAGCTAAGTTTGAGATATGTTTTACTACAAAGGAGTAGGGTTATTGATTTGTGTGTTTACAGCTGAGAACGTATAATGAGAACTACCCGACTCATGATTTAGAGTTAGTAGTGGTAGTTCAAGCCTTTAAGTTTTGAAGACCTTACCGGTGTGATCTTCGTGTCAGATTTCTATAGATCACAGAAATCTGAAGTATATTTTATGCAGCAGGGGTTGAATAACCGCCAATGTTAAGAGCTTAAGTTGATCAAGCTTTGACTTGAAGATTCCATATCATTAAGAGAAGTTGAACGTTTTCGCCGATAACTTGAATGGAATGACGCTCCAAGAGAAGATGATTGTGAGACTGATAGTTCAGCCTCAGCTTCATAGAGATCTAGCTTGGCTAGAGTTGGACAATCAGTTCCTTCATGAGGATACCCAGTTATACCTCAGAGGTTCTAACTGGTCCGTTGGATGAGGTCCAACAGAACCAGGAGACTTGCCCGGTCTTGACAAGGTTTAGAGCAAGGATGTCTCGTACTGAGGCACCATAGTTCTCCATGGGAGTAGATGGATTGATGAAGAGTCATGACCGCTTTTGTGTATCTGCTGATGCAGATGGAGACAGAGAATATTACGGTATACCCATTGTACGCCTTATTCAGTACATTCAGGTACGAGTAAGATGTACCACGAGATGAGAAGATTATATTATATGAAGCCGATATAATCAGATTTGTGATATAGTGTGTGACATGTCAGCATGTTCAGATAGAGTATTTCCGATCTAGAGATAAGCCCCACCCACTACCAGTGCAGTAGTAGAATTTGGGAGGACATCTCTATGGACTTTATTATGGGATTGTGACCCAGTAGAAGATTGATGTTATTTGGATTGTTGGTAACAGATTAATGAAACCGGCACGTTTCATTTCTATCAGAAGGACGTGGCAAGTGAATGAATTGGCTGAGGAGTACACTAGACAGATAGTGAGACTCCATGGTATACCGAGAACGATCATTTCTGATCGAGATGGATGTTTTTACTTTGAGATTTTAGTCATCAGATTCAGACTGCTTTGGGGACGAGTCTGTACCTCATGACTACACTTCACCCCTGACAGATGGTCAGTTAGAGAGGATCATCTAGATCTTAAAGATCTATTATAAGTTGTAAGTCGAATGGAAACGTGGATGGTTATATTACCTTCCATTAATGAGTTTATTATATAACAATGAAGGACGTGCATCTTTCTAGGATGGCCCTATGAGGCAATATATATAGACATAGATGTCGTATATCCTTATGCTAGAAGTGATCTAGCAGTAGTAGTAGAAATAACACATGACCAGACTCAGGATTTTATAGTTCAAGTAACGATGATTAAAGGAAGAGTGTTGGCTCTACATAGTCGCCAGATTGTGTGTGTAGACAAGAGGTGTTAACCTCTAAAGTTCAAGTGAGAGTTCTTGTCCGGCTGGAGGTATCTCAGCTATGAGACGTTTGTTGTGTTTTATGGAAAGGGGAACTGAGTTTCCAATATGTCGGTTACTTGAGATCTTGATCAGTTTTGTGAAGGCAACATGATGTTTAGCTTTCACTCTGAAGTTGGTGGATGTTCACCCAGTGTTCATGTGTCTCAACTGAGGAAGTATATACCAGGTTGGAAACACTTTGTGAGTTATAATGATCTAGTGGTTAAGTTGAACCACATCGTTGTTGAGCATCTGATTACATTCTTGGAATAAGATATGAAACGCTTGCATTTGAAAGACATTCCCATATTGAGGATATTATGGTCGAGATGAAGACCTGAAGAGGCTATGTGAGAGACTGAGGATAGTGTCCTGAGGAACTATCCAGAGTATATGTTGGGACAGACCCATTTGTGGGAGCACGAGTAGATCTTAGTGTTATCTTGATGAATGTTGTGCTTATGTGCTTATATGCCTTGATGTGTTATTTCATGCTAGTTGTGATGTGATTTATGATCTTAGTAGATCTTGATGTGCTAGCGTGATGTATGTTATAGCTGGAGATGATTACTTCCTCCACGCTACCCGAGTATGATTATATTTATAGCTGGAGATGGTTCTTTCCTTCATGCTATTTGAGTGTGATTAGGATTCAGCTGGAGACATGCTACCTTGATGGACATAGTTTTAGTGGAGATGTGATTCCTCCATACGATATATATGATTATGGTTTGCTAGAGACGTATTTCCTCTATGCTTGTGATATGTTTGGGCTAGAGATGTGCTTCCTCTATGCCTTATGATGTGGTATAGCGAGAGACGTGATTCCTCTACGCCTTTGGGTAGCGTTATGGCCCTATTTCCTGGAGATGATGATTCCTCCATGTTTATACTTGAGGTTATAGATTGTTATAGGTTATGATCTTTTGAACGGAGATGTGATACCTCCGATAGAAAGAGTGAGAGTTATACCTCGGCGTATGGGTCCGAGAGGATTTGGGAATTGTTCAAGTTTCGGGACGAAACTTTTTTTTAAGGGGTGTGTGATGTAATAGATAGGATTTCCGAATTCTAATTAATGTTGAGTAACTTAATCGTTGATAGTAATTGACGTACAACTCGCGAAGATTTCGCAAGTGATGAGTATGAGTCCCACCGTTATGTTCCTCGCGTAATTTTGGACGTTTGGGGAAATTTTTACTTTTTCCCCCGGGTAATTATTTTTACCCTCCGGTGTTATTTGGAGCATTTGGGAGCTCCAATTAATAAAAATGCAGTTGAGAGAAATGATCAGGACATCGGATATGTCCTAGATATGAAATAACATGGAGAGGCAAAACAGCCAAAACAGTCGCTATTTCGTTTCTTAACGGTTAAGAAAGACGGCTTAGGAATACACGTTTTCCGAGACAGTTGTGTAATAATTATCCTTACAATATTCCAGATTTAATGTTCCAATCTCGAGAAGTTTGGAGAAAGAGGTTCGACCCGCATTTGGATCGGTTAAAGGATAATTATCGACTTTACTAAAGGATAATTATCGTCTTCACTATAAATAGCGGAAAATCCTTTATTAATTCATTTCATTTCACGTTTCCTCGTAAAAACTCTGATTTCTCTCAACCTTCTAACTCAGATCTACTCTCCGTTTCTAATCCGATTTCAATTCCGTTTGAGTTTATGGATTCCTCTCTTCATTCTCTTCATATCGGTACCGAGTTTCTGCATTTCCGAGTATATGGAGTGCTGGTCGAGCATATATGTCACCAGGACGGTTCCTTCGCTCAGATTCCGGTGAATTTGATGTTGTCCATGCGTAGCCTGCGTCGTTGTGTTTTCGAATCTTCTTTCAGATCGTCAATCGGGTTAGTAACGAATAAGTTATGAATTTATTCGTTTTCCGTACTGCGATTTGGCCTAAATTGAATTTAGGCTTGTCAAAATGGATAATTAGAAATTCCATTATGGTCGTTATATTATTCTGGTGATTATGGATAGTTTGTTTGTGAAATTTGATGACATGTGGGTTTAGAAATTGCATGCAGGCAAAACGTTATTCTGGCGAAATCTAATTAATTAATTAAAGGTTCATTAATTAAATTAGGATTAGAATTGAGATTGAGGAATGTTGATTAGATACTACCTTGAGATTTGAGGAATTGTGAGTTATGCTGAGATATTGAGGTTTAGTTGGTTGTGAGGCTCATAGATTGAGTATGATCCTTATGGATCCCTTTGGGTCTAGGTGTGACCCCTTTGATGAATAGAGGTTGATATATCTCTTTATGCCTTGTTATTAGGCAGTGTCCCTCTCAGGATTGGAGGTTGATCGTGGTTGTGATTGTACGAGGTTGAGGTAAGTCCGTAGGACTTACTTAGCTACCATCCCTATATTGGGTGTTTGCATGAGTGGTGTGTGCTTATATGTTTGCTATGATAGCATGAGTTGTCGTTTTTATCGACCTATGTTCTATTGACTGCCCCACTGCGTGGCTGTGATAACCTTTCCCTTTCATCCCGCCGTGGAGTCTGGGAGGTTATCTGATGTCGGACCAGACTGGTTTACAGGAAGGGCGCAATCCACTCCCATAGGGTACACGGATTGTGTGACCGATACTTGTACAGCTGGACATTGTACTCAGAGGCGGGGATGTATCGGTCCTCGTGTCACATACTTTCATCTATCTATATATATATACGGTTTTTGAGTGAATGGTTATTATATAAAGATAATAAATGGGTAAATGTGTGATAGCATGCTGATGTGTTTATCTTTCATGATTGTGCTTGTGCTTATGCATTACCTCATATATGTATGGTTAGCTAACGGTTTCATACCGTGTTGTAGATGTTTACAGGTTAGGCGCTACTGGGTGATCTGGCAGGGTGACAGGCCGAGGACTCTCATACATTAGGTGGTTGGTTTGGGGTTGTTGTGTTTCCCCTCTGCGTGAGGATGATCTTTTGTACCTCCTGTGTGAGGATGTCGTTTTATATACTCGGCTATGTTGTTGTTTACTTTGGGTCGTACAGTTTATACTGTTTTATGTATTTGTTTTATATATGTCAGTGCCATGTTGTAAGGTCCAGTGAACTTGTTGTCAGGCTAGGGTCAGGATCCATTGTGAGATCCTAGCCCAATGTGACATCCCGAGTCCCACGGATTCGGGGTGTTACAGTGAGGTCCTAACCAGTAGCTCCCCGAGTTTCAAGAATTTGGGGTGTTACATAAAGTATACGCTTATTAAATAATAATAACATAATTATTGACCTAGTTCGTCAGATAAATATGACTACATTTGGGAGCATATCAAACCAAAAGTGTGCACTATATCTATATTATAAAAACCACAATATTAATAAATTTTAAAAAATAAATATGTGATTTTAATAAATGTCAAATAATAAACGACATCTATGCAATGCAAAAATATATTCAAAATAAATTAATTCAAAAAATAAATAAAATTATGCAAATATAATATAATAAAAATACAGAAGATAACATTTGTCGTGAAACCTCGAATACATGCGCGACAGTCAGATTTTGGAAAAGAAGAAGATAAACTTGATATAAGTGTAAACTCAAAAGTTATGATCGCTTGATATTATTGATAGAAAACAAAATAATTGTAAACTTGAAGATAACATTAATCTTCAAACTTTTTGTATTTATTTATACAACTTCTCAAAAGGGTCATGTTTTCTTGATAATCGATGTGGGATAACAAATTCCATATTTTACAAAATAATTATGGTTTAATAAAAAAAGATTGATTGGCTTAATTTGTAATTTGATAAAAGATTTAATCCGGAAAAAAACCGTTGAGGCGTCAGGTCAACATTATTCACATAGAATAGTAATTATACTTGAACTTAACCAAAACGCCAAAAAATGTATTATTTGTATACTTTTTAGACTCTCTATTTATACAAGTTCTAAAACGATAAAAAATATTTAACGTAAATAAAACTTTAGGGGTACGGTTAGTTATATAAAAGTAAATTGAAAATATTTAACGTAAATAGAAATCGAACTTAACCAAAAAGCCAAGATTACTTTAGGGAAGAACATTATGACCCACATAATTGTAGGTTAAAGATCCCAAAAATAAAATCTTCCCTAAAAATAAAACTTTAGGGGTACGATTACTTTAGAAAAGAACGTTATGCCCACATAATTGTAAGTTAGCGATCCCAAAAATAAAATATTATTCCGATATGAATAATAATTATACTTGAATTTAACCAAAAGTCAACAAATGTATTATTCGTATAATCCTTAGACTCTCTATATATACAAGGTCTAAAACTATCAACTTTAGTAGCTAATCAATGTAGATAACAAAATCCCTCAAAAAGTTTAACGTAAATAGACCAACCTAATAATCATTTGAAAAAAAAGAAGAAAAAATAATAAACTTTAGGCGTACGATTATTTAACCAAAATAACGTGAAAATATTTAACGTAAATAGAAATAAAAAACTAACAGAAAAAAAATCGGAGTACATTTATTTTTAATTAAAAAATTATCTCAAAAATAGATGGGCAATTTTGGTAACTAGGCCTTTTTGAAAAACTATAGTAGTAACTAGGCTTTTTAATGTTTTAATTAAGTAAATATACTCCAACCTTTTATATTTATTTTCAAACTCTACACACTCTTCTCTCAAGGGTACATTTACTAAAAACAAAACTAGAAAAAGCCTACTAAACCAAATTGTTTCAAAATAGATTGGTTCCAACACTAAAAAAAATAGTTTACAAAATAAATAGTCTTTGGCTTAAAAGTTTTTTTTAGGAGTAAAGATATTTTCGAAACAAATCGGTTACCAAAAAAATTTTGGACTTAAAAATAAAAGATTTAATTGCGTTAATTGTGAGAGCTCTATTTTAAAAATACTGCCTCCACCTCGCGCCCCGTCAGAGAGTATATAGACTCCTATTTATACAATTTCTAAAATCATCAAGCTTAGTAGCTAATCGATGTGGGACAAGAAAAACTCTCAAAAAAATTTAACTAAATAAATCATTTTGATATTAATTTGAAAAAAAGAAAAAAAAAATTCCCTAAAAACAAAACTTTAAGGATACGGTTATTTATAGAAAAGTAACGTGAAAATATTTAAGGTAATAACCAAAGACCAAGATTATTTTAGGGAAGAACATTATGACCCACATAATTGTAGGTTAATGTTCCCAAAAATAAAAACTTTCCTAAAAATAAAACTTTAGGGGTACGATTAAAACTTTAGGGGTACGATTAAAACTTTAGGGGTACGATTACTCTTCCCTAAAAATAAAACTTTAGGTGTACGATTACTTTAGGGAAGAACATTATGACCCACATAATTGTAACGATCCAAAAAATAAAATATTATTTCGATATGATTAATAATTATAGTTGAACTTAACCAAAAGGCTAATAAATGTATTATTTGTATAATCTTAGACTCCTTATTTATACAAGTTTTAAAACCATCAACTTTAGCAGCTAATCGATGTGGGATAACAAAATCCTTCAAAAAATTTAACGTAAATAGATGATGCTGATAACAAAAGATTCCCTAAATTAAAAAAATAGTTTAAAAATAAAGATTTTTTTGTCCAAAAAAAGGTCGGTTGGAACAAAAAAAAAAAAAAGTTACGTACAATTTTTCAATAACATGATGTTAATTTAGTAAAAACTGTTAACTTAGTAAAAAAGATTATCTAGCTTAAAAAAATAAAGATTTATTGGCCAAAAAATTGTGGGAGCTCCATTTGATTACTGCTTCCACAGCGCGCCACGTCATCCCGATATCTACTCTCTTTTAGTATGTATAATAGATTTAGATAGAGATTAATCTCCACTAACTTTGAGTGAGATGAGTTTTTTTTTTGGAATTTTAAGTCATTTTAATAGTCTCATTTATAATCTTCGCCTCTTACAAACACACCCTACAATATAATTCCTTCAATATAAAATAAAATAACTCTATAATCCTTTATCAAACACACCCTAATTCGTTGCTTCTTCAAGTGGGAAGCCTCCTCCTTAACCATCCCGAACCAGTGTTTCACCAATGAAGCCAACTTGTAACTTTTGGCTAGACAAGGAAAACTAGGCCAAACCTCTAAAATATCGCCGGACAAGTTGGACAAGTCGCAAGTTGCCCGCAAAGATCACACCATGGCTCAATCACAACCCGCTTAACTGTTTTACAAATTGCCGGACGAGTCAAAACATGCACGCCATGCAAAGTCCTTTATCTTTGGGGCCGCCTTGACTTTCCACAATGCCTTCCGCAACCCATCCCCCGAGCTTTGAGATGTAGAACAAGAGGCTCTCATGGGCAATTCCCTCCCCGTCAACTGAAGGTGGTAACCCGATCACACTATAAACAATCCATTGTTAGAAGAAAGAATTGGGTGAAGCAAACTCTTTTCTATGGACTTTCGTTTTGTAGAACTTTCTAATTTTTACACCTCTATTTTTTTTGAAAAGTTAATATATATATATATATAGTGTAGATCATATGAGAAAAGGCTTATCGTGTAATCATGAGAACAAATTCGTAATTATTATTAGTTTTGTTACGAAGGTGTCATATCATTTAATGTATTATTCGTAGTTATTGTTGGTTGAGTGGATTATTCGTAGTTATTGTCGGTTGAATGGATTATTCCTAATTGTTATTATTCGCAATTATTATTAATTATGATATCTACATTAAATCTCGACCCTTAATACTCACCATCCGACGGTCTAAGATTGTTCTCATGATTACACGATAAGCCTGTTCTCATGGGAACCACACCCTATATATATATATATATATATATATATATATATATATATATATATATATATATATATATATATATATATATATATATATATATATATATATATATATATATATAAAAGATAAAAATGATTTACAGAGGGGGTCAACTAGGGGATACAAAGCTACAAGAGGTGAATGCCAAGAAGCTTAGCCCACATGTGCGAGTTAGGAGACTTGTCCTTCCGATGGCTAGTTGCGAAGTTCTTTGTGGCTCTAATAGCGTTGTGAGCACAAGTGGTAGCATGAGTAAAGTGTTTGTTGTAGATGAGATCGTTTCTTGCTTTCCAAATGAAGTATATGTAGCTTGTGATGGAGGAGATACGGACATGGATGATGAGATCATGCCAGTGGGGTTTGAGTGAGCTAAGCCACATCCAAATGTTGTTACTGTATGGGTAAGGGGCAGGCAGTTTGGACCATCTGGAGATCAGGTCGAGGGCAAGAGACGAGTAGCTACAGTGGTGGAAGAGATGGTCTTCGTCTTCCGGATGTTGACTTATCACTATTACTCTATTAAGGGTATATTTACTTAATGAATTTATGCTATGAGTACTCTTAATAGAGTAATAGTGATAAAAAGCCTAGTTAGTCATTTTAACCATCGACATTGATTATAACGAATCAAATCTTCCTTCCATGTCCAAAACTCCAATCTATAAGGTCAACAACCCGTAATTCGGGATAGATGAAAAAATATATAACTTGTAATGACAATTTTTTAAAATTTAACTTTCAATGACAAGTTTCTTAAATGCCGTTTAACTCTTTTACAAAGAGCTTTTATACTCTTCCAATGATTCCTCCCTCCTTTCTCCCTTCACATCCCACCTCTTGTCTATATTTCCCTTTTCATTTTTCTAGTAGACACTCTGCACATCCTCTCCTCTTCTAATATACGTAAATTTTTCAAAAAAAAAGAGCTTTTATACTCCCCTTGTATTACCTTCTTGCAAGTGATTGGTCTTTTTCTAACTTTTAATTTGTATAGTTGTTTTTTTTTTTTGCCAAATTACAGATTTATCCACAATGTTATATATTTCACAAATTTATCAAAATTGACATACTTAATTTAATTTATAGATTCTACGTGGTACTCACTATCACAATCTACTAACTATATTATGAATAATAAATTTTTTCTGATCACAAGCTCACCATCCTCTGTAATTAAAAATTTTAAATGAAAGAGTTTTGTCATTTACCTGAACGTAGTATTATTGGACCTTCAGTGTTCTTGTAGATTTTGGCTTTATAGGGTGGTTAATTTCAACCAAGACTCTACCTTAGTTCAAGCACATCACATATTTGTTTCGTTTCCTACCTCATATTGTAGTCTCTCTCTCAAATCTCTCTTTTACGAGGATAAAGAAAATGTAATAAAGAAAATAAATTATTCAAAACATATCTTTCAATTAAGTAGTTTTTCCTTACTTAAAATCAAACTTTTATTGAATTCAAAAGGATTACAAGCACTCAAACACATTGAAAATAAAAAACTCAACTCACTTCAAACACTTCAAGCTAGAAAAAATCATCAAAGTGTTTTCATCGTATAGAGAGGAGAAACCACTTCTCTTTTAAGCTCAAAATCGATTCTCTTTTTCTTTCTAGTTTTTATTTTATTCTCATACTCACACTTAGACACTATTTCTTATGATGCCATAAATGGCTCACAAGGTTTGAAGATGAAGAAGATAGATCGAGGGAAAACGAATTCTGTATTCAATGTGTATTACCAAAATCTGTTACAATTGTATGGTTTTTATATCCATACTTATTACAACTTTGTGCCCTTATATTGACTTATTTACATATAAGAACCTATATATTCCCATATAACCCCCTCAAGCTTGGCATGGGGTAACAAGACCAAGCTTGGCAATGAGAAAATGATGTTGATGTTCACCCAAGGCTTTAGTGAACACATTAGCTAGTTGAAGAGAAAATTTAACATGAGATGTCGAAATGAAGCCCTTCTATACCTCATCCCTAACATAATGACAATCCAGACGAAGGTGTTTCGTACGTTCATGAAACACGAGATTAGCAGCTAAATGTTGTGCAACCTTGTTATCAGTGCATGAGAATAGGTAGAGGTACTTGTAGGTGAAAATCTGAAAGCAAACCTTCAAGCCATACGATTTCAGATGCAGTAGTTGACATAGCCTTGTACTCTCTCTCAGCAAAAGACTTAGATACATTCTTTTGCTTCTTACTTTTCCATGGAACCAAAGAAGATCCCAAGAATAGACAATATCCAGTGATGGATTTGCAGGTAAAGGCACAAGAACCCCAATCAGCATCACTATATGTTGTGAGGGACATAGTTGTAGATACGGGATAGAACAAAGCAAGGTGTAAAGTGCCTTAAAGATATCTGAGTAAATGAATGGAAGCATACCAATGAGGAAGTCGGGAAGAAGCCAAGAATTGACTGAGCTGGTGCACTGTGAATGTGATGTCTTGACGAGTAAGAGTCAAATACAGAAGACGACCAATGAGTCGTTTGTAAGCTTCTGGTTCATCAAATAAACCACCATCATCAGGTGTCAACTTGAGATTCCGTTGCATGGAAAAAGGACTAGGTTTACATGTTAACATGTTAGAAGAGGTAAGAATGTCCACAATGTACTTTCGTTGACTAAGAAACAGGCTAGTATCATCTCTGAAAATTTTCATCCCAAGAAAAAAAAAGAGCAAGTCCCATATCTTTGATAGTAAAAACATGATCCAAAGCCTTTTTAGTATTGGCAATCATGGAAGGAATATCTCTAGTCAAGAGTAGATCATGACATAGACTAATGCCATTGTAATGCCATGTGATTCATGCTTCACAAAGAGAGAGTAGTCATGTTTAGATTGGATAAATCCAAGTTGAAGTAATAACTTAGTGAGCTCTATATTCCATTGTCGACTCGCCTGTTTTAATCCATAAAGAGATCTTCTAAGACAACAAATTTGACCAGGCAAAGCTTTAGTATAACACTGAGGAGGATTCATGTACACCTATTCATCAAGAGAGCCATGAAGAAAGGAATTGTTGATGTCAAGTTGATGTAAAGGCCACGACTTGGCAGCAACAAGTGCTAAAAGAACTCTTGCAGTGGTAAACTTTGCAACAAGAGAGAAAGTATGCTTGTAATCTTTCTCCTTAATTTGATTATATCCCTTAGCCACTAATCGAGCCTTCTATCTCTCAACTGTACCATCTTGCTTATATTTCACTTTGTATACCCATTTGAAGCCTATAGCTTTCTTACCAGAAGGAAGAGGTGTGAGTTCCCATATGTTGTTACTGTCAAGGGCATGGAGTTCTTCATGCATAGCTTCAGTCCATAAAGGGCATCCTTTAGCATGAGAATAGTGAGTAGGTTCAAAAATGGTGATCATATTGCATAAAGAATGCATGTAAGTGGGATTCTTGACAAGAGACTAGAACTGAGACAAAATAGATTGGTGAGGGGTAGAAATGGAGGAACAAACATAGTCCTTGTAACACCCCGAATTCTCAGAACTCGGGACATTACTGGTTAGGACCTCACAATGGGTCCCGACCTCAGTTTGACAACAATATTACTAGGATCTTACAACAAGACACAAATAAGAAAAACCGAAATTCATAAAATGTATTTGAATAAGGATGAAAGCAACAAGGTCTAACAGCCTATCGTACTTAAACAACAGAAAAGACTAACTGTCTTAACAAAAGGAAAAGACAACACAACAACAACCCAAACCCCCATTCTAAAGAGTACGGAGACCCGGCTGACCACTACTTCCGGATCACTCAGCTGCTGTTCTAACCTTTAGTAAAACTAAAAACACAACAAAACAACCATAAGCTAGTTATCTAAACATTAGGAGAATAATAATAGCACACACACACATAAAATAATAAACACTCATCAGGCTTTCAAACAATCCATTTATTATCTTCATTTAAGTCATTCACTCTAATGATACTTATTTTGTGACACGAGGGATTCCCAAACCTCGCCTCCGCCCCCGTGTACCCATCAGGAGTGGATCCGATGCATCTCACCGTGTACCTGTATGGTCTGGGTATAGAGAACCTCCCAGTCTCCTGGCAGAGCTGGGCAGTGATGTCACGGCCCGTTATACATACACTTGGGCCTTAACTCATAATAATAACGGTCGTCCTAACAAGTTGTTATTATTATAATCATGCACATCGCACACACACAACCACTATCACTCAACTAATATCTAGAAACCGGCTAAGTAAGTCGCAAGGACTTACCTGAGTCAAATCACACTCTAACAAGTCTCAAATCGGTCCGTACTCGTGGTAACTCAAACGCCTGTCAAATAAGGCACGTGGATCAAAAACACATCCAGATGTCCAACCTCATGCGAAGGGATTACGGAAAAAAAACTCTCTTACAGTAAAAGACCATTTTACCCTTAGTGCCGAAAATCCGAAAAAGTCCATCATTTAGTTCTAATATTCTCCTCTAGGACCTAAGTCCACAATCGAGTTCTCATAGAAAAATTTAGTAAGGTTTTATAAAAGTTACCCAACATTCTTAGTTTACACAAAAGTCGTCAAGGCTCGACTTTGGGTTCATATACACGGCTTGGATAAGGATATAAAATCCCGAGCTAAAATCCTAGATCCTCTATGATATACATACTAAACCTAGGAGTAAAGATCTATCAAAAAAACTTACTCATAACTCTCCCATAATTCTCCGAAGTTGGTATAAAAGCTGAAATTCCCATACTTAGTCTATTTTCCCTTGCTGAAAAAAAAACAGCTCAAGTGCTCTACTTCGGGACCTTATAAAACCTAATCCAACCGTTAACTTTCTCCCAAATTTTAACACAGTAAACTACCTAATTCAGTCTACAAAATACTAAAAATTCAACGGTGGATTCTCGATCTAAGCTACAGTAATTAGATCCTAAAGTCAGCAGGTCGAAGCTGAATTATAAGGTGGGTATAGGTTCTAATTTCGATTCTCCTTGACAGTATAAGCTTCCCTTATTTTTACCTAGAGGTCTCCGGTTCAAAACCCACTGCACCCAAATATACATGAACCATAAAAGACCATTTTAAGTTAAATCTCCCTTTCTACTACACTATTAAAGCTTCTCTATGTCTCGTCTAATTAACTCTAATTAAACTGTTCTCATCCATAACTCAGCAACTACAACATGTACACTAAACAGCACAAAGGTATTAGGGTCGGGAGTTGTGAATACTCACCCGCAGCAGTGAAGATCCGGTTTGATGTCAATCTTCCCAACGAAGAGTCCAACATTGGATAAGGCTGCATTCGATCGAAGGAGGGTTGATTACGGTTCTATACATGAGGAGGAAAGAGTGGACAGGGTGTGGACACTTACCCAGTCCTCTGCTGCAGCAGCTTGGCAATCGATCGGCTCTTGTGGACTGTTGAAGACGCGTGCAGTGGCTTGGAACCGGCTGCAAAGGCGTGTTGTCTTGTCTTGCGGTTTGTAGCAGCGGTGGAGGTGTCAAGGGTGCGTACGGTGGTCGACGTTGGCCTGTGCATCCCTTCAGCGGTCGAAGGAAGGGTGGCGGGGTCCGACTGCAAGGCTAGCACCGCTGTTGGTGGTCGACAGTGCCGGCGGAAGTGAGGGTGGCGAGGTCCGACTGCGAGGCTGGCACCGCTACTGGTGGTCGACAGTGCCGGCGGAGGTGAGGGTGGATGCGGTGTTGCGGCGGCTTGCTGTGGTCGCTGGTTCTGAAGTCTAGCGTTCTGGTTGAGTAGTTGCTGCTGCAGTCGACTCACATAGGAAGACGGAAATGGCAGCGTAAATTGTCAATTTAGGGTTAAGGTTGATTAGGTTAGAAGCTAATTAGATTAGAAGTTAATTAGGTTAGAAGGTAAGTGTTGGGCCGGCTGAAGGTCATTGGGCCAGATATTTGGGCCTGCTCATTTAACTAAACAAAAAGGCTGAAGGAATAGTTATTCGCTCGAAACCGTTAAAGTACGGAATTATTTACGGAATCATTCATGGAATTATTTATGTTATCATTTTATGTGAATCAAGGTCACATAAAATGATAGAAATTAAAAAATCGTTTTCTTCTATTTATAAGAATTAAGGTTGGTGGATCGGAATCCGGTTTGATCGGGTATTAAAAGGAAATTAAATTTTCCGGGTATTACAGTCCTTGAATTTGATAGGTTTATGAATGGTTCTTTGTGGTCGTGTAGGAGGAACTAGTAGAGGAGGTGATGTGTCAGAGAAAGGTACAAGTAAGGGTTCAGCAAAAGAATGGCTAGAAAAAATAGAAGGATGTGAAGATGAGGACATTGGTAAAACAAGAAGGGAAGAAGTAGGCGGAGAAACTGGCTCAGAAGGGAGTGAAACATTGGGAGATAAATTAGAAATGGGAAATGGAGAGTCAGTTGGGAAAACACAAGCAGGAGAAACTAGAGGTAAAGCTTCAGAAGGGGAAGAAGCATGGGATGATGTGGATGATTGATCAAAAGGGAAGATATCTTCTCTTAAGATCACATTTCTAGTGACAAAAAGCTTATGGGTCTGTAAATCATAGACTTTGTAACCCTTCTGACCTGGGGGATATCCAATAAAAGCACATGGTCGAGAGACTGACTCCAACTTGTCTTTGTGAGAAGACAAACGATAGCATAAGCAACCAATGATCCTCAAATGATCATGAGACACAAATTTTTTATGAATGACCTCAAAGGGAATTTTCCACCCTAATATGGATGAAGGCATTAGATTGATCAAATATGTAGTTGATAAGATGCATTCTCCCCAAAACTGGAGGGGAAGATGACTATGGATTCTATGAGCTCGTGCAGTGGCTAATAAATGTTGATGTTTCCTCTCAACCCGACCATTTTGTTGAGGAGTACAAGGACAAGATCGATGTTGAAGAATTCCTTAAGACTGAAATAAATCTTGCAAAGAGTGTTGAAGAAATTCTGAACCATTGTCAGATCGAATGATTTTCACAACACTAGCAAACTGTGTCTTGACATAAGCAAGAAAATCAAGCACTAGTCGATGTACCTGCATCTTATCACCCATAAGAAATATCCAAGTGCATCTAGTAAAGTCATCTAGAATGGTAAGAAAGTATCTAGCTCCACAGATGGATCTAGTGTGGTAAGGGCCCCAAACATCCATGTGTAGTAATGCAAAAGCATGTGAAGCATAAGAAACACTTCGAGGAAAAGGTAATTTGTGTTGCTTAGCAAGAGTACATACATCACAATTCAATGATGACAATGAGGTAGGTGGAGAAGATGATGTATGCTGCAGTTTAGGTAATGAAGAATGGCCTAATCTGGCATGAAAAGTATGTAAAGAAGGTTTAGCAACATTATTACCAGCAACAAATGAAGGTTGTTCTAGAAAAGAACTAGTGAGCTTGTACAACCCTCCACCCAGAAATCCTTGAGCAATGATGGTGTCAATAGTATGGTCCTAAAACACACAATCATTGGAATTAAACACTGTTTTGCAGGATGTTTGACTAATAAGTCGATGAACAGAAAGCAAATTATGCTTGAAGTCAGGCATAAACAGGACATTATGACATTATCCAATGTCAGAAGAGGAGAGATATAAACTGCCCCTGAATAAGTAACCAGCTTTACTAAACCATCAGGAAGGCCAATCTGAATTGGCTTGGATAATGAAACCAAGTTGGAAAATAACTCAGCACAATAACAGATGTAGTCAGTAGCTCCAGAGTCAATAATCCACACATATGGAGAAGAAGAGACATGAGCCAAAAAGGATTTGGTAATACCTGCAAAATTTACTGAACTGGATGAGGCATTGGTTCCTGATTTATTGTTCAAGAATTTGAGCATTTCTTGAAAAACCAATGAAACAGTGTTACTGTCCACTCCTATGGCATCTGAATCATCAAAAGGAGTATGTAAAAGTGGACCAGCAGCCACATTTATAGTCAAGGAATTATTGTTTCTGGATTGAGAAATGGATTTGTCATTAACAGGACTCCTGGATCCTTTATACCAATCAGGAAAGCCATGATGTTTGAAGCAACTCTCCTTTAAATGTCCCTTCTCTTTACAGTGATCACACTTCCTCTCCCATTTGTCTTTTCTGAAATCTTGTTTGCTACCTCCAACTTGACGATGAGGAACTTGTCTATCAACAACAAGGGCCTCATGAGAAAGATTCAGGGATGAAGTTATCTCTCGTTGCTTTTCTACTTGAAGAACCATGTGAAAAGCTCGGTTTAAGGAAGGTAATGTGTCAAGAGACAAGATAGTAGATCGAACATGATCAAATTGATCATTCAGTCCCATGAGAAACTTAATAAGACGTGCTTTAACTTCTCGTTTTGCAAGATTCTTTATAATTTCACATTTGCAATGAATAATACCAACACAACAACAGATAGGAAAAGCATCATGAGCTTGCAGCTCATCCCACAGTTTCTTAAGTCGACCTTAATACACTGAAACTGTGGCATTATCTTGCTTCATAGATGCAAGATTTTTGTGAATCTGATAGATGAAGGGAGCATTAGAGATTTGGTACCTTATCAGAATTTCATCCCACAATTCTTTGGCAGATTCAAAATAGGAGAATTGTTCATCAATATCGCGCTTCATGGAATGAATAAGCCAACATCTGATCATGTAATTTGCCCTAATCCATCGAGCAGTCTTCTCCATATCAGTAGTGTCCTTAATGCACGAACCATTAATGAATCCCAGCTTCAATTTTGCTCCTACTGCCATATGTATACCTCGTTTCCAGGAAGCAAAATTGGATCTATCGAACAAAGTCGAGACCAATTGCATTCCAGGATGTCAGATGGTGACAAGTAAAGAGGATCGATCGAGTTTCCATGAAGAACTCGTTCGATTGTAGGAAGGTGAGTGTTGCTTGCTCCAGTCGATGCAGTATCCTTTGGATCTGGATGATCCAAACCTGGATCAATCTCAGTGTTGTCATCACGATCATCCATGGATAATTTAAGTCGGAAAAAAACTCACAAGAAAATCTTCGTTCGCTTTGATACCATTTGAAGATAAAGAAGATAGATCGAGGGAAAACGAAATCTGTATTCAATGTGTATTACCAGAATCTGTTACAACTATATTGTTTTTATATCCATACTTATTACAACTTTGTGCCCTTATATTGACTTATTTACATATAAGCACCTATATATTCCCATACAAGGAGTCTATTTATAGAGCTGGAGAAGCATTGGATGCTTTTGTTGTATTACCAATTTACCCCTGACATGACATATCGATTTGACTCACACACATGGCCAACAATGCCAACGTTCAATAATTCAAAAAGAAAAAGAAAAGTTCAAAGAAAATATCAAACACTGACATAACACTCACGGGATTCCTTCAACATTGAAATAGTGTTCTTTTTTTTTTTTGAAAATTTACGTTTATAAGAGATGGAGTGAATTTACAAGAGTCTACTAGACTAGGGGGAGCAAAAACTAGGGAACATGAAATAACGATATGGGACTATAACATTAGGGGAGATGGATTCCTAGGATGTTGGCCTAGGATAGAGACTCAGGAGACCGGTCCTTCCAGTGGTAGGAGGCGTATGTCTTGGTCATGAGAATGGTGTTGTTGGTGCATGAGATAGAAGAGGTTGAGATGTTGTTGAAGATGCGCTCGTTTCTTACCTTCCATGTGTAGTAGATGAATGTAGTGATGTTTGATATTCCGATGCTTTTGATAAGGCTACGGTTTGCTTTGTTTTTAGTTTGCTGAGTTTTGATCCAGTTCCAGATTTTGGGGTGACAAGAGTGAGGTGAGGGAAGTCTGGTCCATTTAGCAATGATGTTGAGGACCAAAGAAGTGTAAGAGCAGTTAGTCCACATGTGGGGTTCATCTTCTGGGTAGTTAAGGCGGAGTTTGCAGGTGATGTTGGGTATGGAAAACCATGTGGAGATTGGAGAGAGTAGGTACTTTACCAAGGCCGGCAAGCCAGGTGATGAAGCTACATTTGGAAGGGTTGAGACGGTTCCAAATGGGTATGCACCAGGGAATGGTATGGTTTTGGGTTCTGAAGAGATTATAGGCTTTGGTGAGGGAGAAGGTTCCATTGGGGTTGGAGATCAAAGTTAGGCATTTGGTGGGGATTGAGGATGTGAGCAGTTCATCACGGGTTTTGAGGATCATATTCTACTTGTGACTGATGTTGGTTTTACGACGGCAATTCCAAATGGAGAGGTTCTTGAGGATGTGTTTCATAGCATGCCAGAGAGAAGGGTTGTTTGTGGCGAGGTCATAGATGAAACGGGTGATACTTGCTATATTCCATGCAAGAAGCTCCTTGTATCCAAGCCCTCCTTCATGTAAAGGTTTGCAAACGTTGTTCCAAGAAACAAGGGATCTCTTACTACTATCCTTGCCATACCAAAGGTAGGAGCGGATCAAGCCCTGGATTTTGTCAAGAATAGAAGCTGACAAGAGAAAGACAGAACTCCAATACGAGTGCATAGTCATGAGGATAGAGGAGATGAGTTGCTTTTTGCCAGCATAGGAGAGAAGTTTAGCGCTCAAAGATTGGAATCTTTTGGTGAAATTGGAAATGAGGGGTTGGTAGTCGGCGATGTTGAGTTTCTTACTACCTATAGGAATACCAAGGTAGTGAAAGAGAAGGTTGCTTTTGGCGAGATGGGTTTGGTTGATGATATGGTCATAGTCAGGATAGGGTATGTTGCCAAGGAAGATAGTGGATTTGGATAGGTTAATTTTGAGACCAGAATGATCACCAAAGGAGTCAAGGGTCTATTTTAGGGTGAGGATGGATGCGAGATCACCTTTGCAGAAAAGCATAAGATTGTCCACAAAGCAAAGATGGGTGATACGAGGGTTGGGGCATCTAGGGTGAGGATTGAAGTTGGCATTGCTAGTGCTGTATTTGATCATGGTAGAGAGATATTTCATTGCAATTACAAATAAGGAGGGAGAGAGGGGGCAACCTTGTCGAAGTCCTCTTGTGCCTTTCAAAGAGCCATCCAAGGAGCCATTAATGTTGATTGAGAAGGTAGTGGTGGTGATGTATTTTTTGATTAGATAAATGAAGTTTATGGGGAATCCAAATTGCTTGTGGGCATGAAGAATGAAGCAATGATCAATTGTGTCGATTTCCTTGCTAATGTCAACTTTGATGCATGGCACATCTAAGGAAGATTTGTTTTCTGGAGTAATTTGTGAGGAGTTATTGGCAAATGAGGATGTTGTGTTTAACAGATTTTCCTTTGATGAAATAGCCTTGGTAGTTGCCAATGAAATTGGGTAGGATGTTCTTGAGGCGGTTGCAGAGTATCTTGGCGATTGTTTTGTAGATGGTGTTGCAACATGAGATTGGTATATAGTCAGATGGGGATGATGGGTTATCAGATTTAACAATGAGGGAGAGGGATGTGTGATTGATTTGCTTCAAGAGCTTCCCAGAGACAAAGAACTCGGTAACCTCATTGGTGAAGTTGTCTTTGATAGTACTCCTGGATTCTTTGAAGAAGAGAGCATTAAAGCCGTCAAGGTCAGCCGCCTTGTCATCTCCAATGGAGAAGATGGCATGCTTAACTTCATCAGGGGTAACAAGAGTATAGAGGTTATTGATGTTGTCGAGGGTGAGGGCTGGAAGGGGTATATTGGGGTAGGATGGATGGGTGTTGAGCAAAGTAGGTCCGAGGATGGATTTGAAGTGGATAATGAGGGTTGTGTTGATGATGTTAGGGTCATGTGTGATGTTGTTGTTGTGGTATAAAGCAAGGATTCTGTGGGAGCTTCTTCTAGCTTTGATGCTTTTGAAGAAAAAGGAACTGCATTGGTCTCCATGGGTAGTCCATTTGGCTTAGGAGAGTTGAGATGTGGTAGTGTGGAAAAGGTCAAGGTCCGAGTTAAGGTTCTAGAGAGCGATTTTTTCGGCGGATTGGTGTGAAGAGTTGTGTTGTTGGTTCTGAAGGGTGTGTTGGCTTTCATGGGGGCGGTGGAGAATGGCATGTGAGTGGTCTGAAATGTAGGGTTGGTGTTCGCCCGAAAAGGTGTGTGCGTCAAAGTCTTAAATTTATATCTAGAACTCAAAGCAAAGCGAACCCGCAGTGTACGGATCAGCTGTAGTGAGGTAAGAATTCCAGAGTCGAACTCAGAGATTTGGTGAGAGTAAATTCAATTTCAATTATCTAGCAAAAATGCAAAAAGCTTTTGTGATCAAATAACGGTAAAATGATTCCAAGGATTCAAGTATCCGATTTTGGCTTTCGATTCAAGACACTTTTATAGATATAAGGATAGAGTTTATATTGCCAAGATTATATGTTCAAAGGTAGATATCGTACGGTGAAGTTCCGAAACCTATATATCTAATCTAAAGGTTCTCTCTATAAGGGTTGTTGAGGTTGCAATATAGAAAGATCCAAAGACAAGAATTATGTTCAAACTAACTATCTAAAACTTTAGGATATGACTCTCCAAAGTAAGAATAGAAAGCACACTTAAAATCTTAATAAAGGATGTTGAGTCTCTCTATTACCCAAATCTTGTAATTTTAATCTATTAAATGTAGAATCAAGTATGAAGTCTCTTCACACACTCAAATAGAGGTTAAAAAGGTTAAACAAGATTGGGATTTAGGCAAGGATTAGTTTTGGTTAAAGATTAATTCAATTAAAGTTTGTCAGAAGAATAAATCGTGCTGTTCATCATTAAATCGGCCGATCTACTCAAGAACACCCCGATTTTCCTGTTATCGCAAAACTAAAATCTAAACTCTCAGGGTCCAATTGTTTGAATGAGTTCAGTCTATCATCATCTAAGCCTTAATCATCAACTATTCTCCCTAAAATCACAATGGTTTTAGCCAACCATTTTCAAAATCGAATCAAATTAAAGATTGAGTGAAATATTGCAAATAAACCCGAATCTTGAATAAAAACTCAATAACCTTCAAATCTGTAAACAATTCTCGAAACTGATCAATGTATCTCTTAAGTAACTCAAATTCGTGTTCAAAAACCACAAAGATTCCAATAGAACAAAGAAATCTCACAAATAATGATCAAGATTGACTTTCCGGCTAGAGTCCTTCAATCCTTCTCCAAGAATCCTCAATCTTTCTCAAACGTGTAAAGATTTCCCGCTGCGGCCTCTTCGATTTCGTTCCCAGGGTTCCCAACTATAGTTTCTTGCTAGTGGGCCGTTTGGCAAAACCCTCCTCTAGCCCAAAAGAATTGGGCTTTGTATCGTCTTTATCATTTAGCCGAAAAACAAGGGAAATCGACCTAGTCGATTTATACACGAAACCGTTCGATTTCTAAAGAAGAAAATCGTCCGATTTATATGCATAATGGCACGATTTTCTTCAACAGAAAGTGCTCTTCTTTTGGCTCGTCTTCTTTCTCTCTTTTATGCTTCTCCTTTCCAACTCCTTAGCTCTTTGTGATCCCTCTAAGACTTATTTAGCTTCCTTAATGACCTTAGGCGCTCCTTGCTCCACTTTTGCTTTCAATTCCACTCCATTTACCTATAATTCATCAAAAACTCGTGTAGACCTCTATTTCCGACATTTTGTTGAATAGAACATAAAAGGTACACAAAATCTCTCTAAATGCAAGGTAAATTAAGGTAATCATCTACAATATGCATGAATATTATGATATATAATTCATGTCATCAAAATACCCCATACTTGCCCCTTGCTTGTCCCTAAGCAAGACTCAAATTTAGAATACAAGATGTCATGGATTATATATGTATGAAAACTCAAAAACTTTTCTTTTGATAGTGTTTCTTCTTATTGGATCACCCTCAAAGTGATATTTCAAGGCATAGGAAGACAAAGTATGTATCAATGATAACTATAAGATGAACTAACTCTCTTTTCTTTCTTGAAAACACAAATAAAGGACATGATAAAGATGTAGAGGTAATTAAAGTCAAACAAATCTAAGCCATGAAGCCTTAAACACATGCATAAAAGTCTCAAGGTCTTCTAATCAAAGGAAAGGTCTAAGAAACGTATTAGGGGAAGGAATTCTTTTAGGCAATTGTGGTGCTAATCCGGGAAAGAGGCACAACATAATACCTTTCAAAATTTTACTTCACCGCACATGCTTTGCATGTAGAAAGCTTTGCTTTCCTTATACTTTACTTTTTGAGAGTATGGACAGCGGTGCACAAAAACCGAAGCCTAGGAGATCGGCGTTTCTCAATTTCGAGATGCCTCAAACCCTTGATGCACATACCATATCCCGTTAGGACTTGTCGTTCAATCGAACTTTGGCAAGACACAAACACCCGGCTATATGAATGGTGCCGAGTTACTCATCCTCATGTTCAACGTCCCCAAACTTATGACTTGCTACACTTTCATTTAACACATTTTCTTTGGTCCTCCCACATCAAACATGCCTTTTTTTTTCTATCACTTATCCTAATTCCCGGATGGTAAAAGGAGGGTCACATATTTCATTGAGGGGCTAGCATGATCAAGATATGAGAAGAGAAAAGAAGTGAATTGCCTTAGTCATTCTTATATGATGTAAAAGAACTTGCAATATAGCTTCGAGTATTATTTTATTCTCTTATCAAAACATCTAAATCATATAACTTATTCATGTGTTCAAGTAACAAAAGTAAGCTTATTCATGCTATGATTAAAATCTCAACACCACCAAGTCATCTTTTTGCCTATCCACATCACAATTCTCATCATAGAGATCATTTCCATCATAAGAAGCACAAAATTTTTGAAAATTCATAGAATTTGAAGAAGATCATGCAAATGCAAATGCCATAGTGGAAAGCAAGTAACGTAAGAGTTATTACAGGCCAAATCATCAAGAGTAGTTTAAAGTGAATAGAGTGCTAAGATGAAATAAAAGGTATTGTAAGTACCCCACCCCATACTTAACATCCACATTGTCCCCAATGTGAAAATCAAGCATAAGATGGAGAAAAATACTTACAATGTAAAAGAAGTGGAAGCTCAATCCTCGGTCGGTGGTGGTGGAGGATACATCGGTGCACTAGGATCGTAGAAGTGGCCGAACTGATGGTAGTATAAGTCTCTCATCTGGCTGTCGTAGGAAGAGTGCCTAGCGTACGTCTCCTGCCTGTACTCCCTGAACTGAGTGTTCAAGGTGTCATAGTCGGTGTGGAGAGCGCGATAGTCGGTGCGGAGGCTCTGGAAGCTAGAGATTAAGTCTCTATAGTGGCGGGGAAGTCGAGGTCCTCGTCCATGGCTCGGGGCATGTGCATAAGAGTGGCGAGGTGGCTGGATGTCATCCTCTGTCTCCTCTACTAGTCCTGCTAGGTCCTCCACCATGAGTGTCGGTGTCCATGGCATCCGTGGCGTGACCACTGTGAGTGTCACTCTCGAACTCGAGCATGGTCTCCTGGCCTCCATCCTCATCATCCTCCTCATCCTCAGTGTCACCTACATCATCATCATAGTAAATAGGAGGAGATAACTCCTCAAGCATCAACTCGAATGTCTCCTTCCAGTTCCTCTTGCTCCGAATAGTGTACTCGGACTTCCAAATGATCTCGGATGGCTTCTTCTTTGGATCCTTGTGCCATGGCATGGGCACATGAAGGGTTCTTCTCCCTCGAGGAATCAAAACCTGTCGAACAACCAACCGCTGTGAACCTAAAGGTAGGGCACTCTCAGCTAGAGTGCATCCCGAGAAGTCTAACTCCAATGCCTTTGCCACATGAGTGACAAGGCCTCCAGCACAAATGTCACCCTTAGCTTTGTTGGCTATCTTTCCTAGATAGTCAGCAAGCATGGAGGTGATGTCGGGGATGGTGGTGGATGTCATACAGTATAGGATAAAAAGCTCATCAGCCTTGAGCTTCTGTGGAGTCTCTGTCCGTGCGAATAGGCTCTCACTAAAGATCCTATGTACTACCTTAAAGGAGAGGTTGTACATGCTAGTCTCCTTAGAGTTCCCGGGTCTCCATTTATCTCCTCCATATTCGCCCACCGAAATAGACTCCCAAAAGGCACTAGCACTAACACCTCTCGCAAAAGTGCCTGCATCAGAATATGAAAAGCCAAACAAATCTCCAAAAGTAGCAATAGACATAGCATGATCTTGATTCATAAGGCGGAATGTGACCGTCCTCTCTCTAGGGTCATGCTCAAATGTACTAAGGAACTCTAGGGTGATCTCGGTATATGCATCCTCCCTAATCATAGCAAACTGTCTCAGCCCAACTCTATCAAGCATCATATCTACATCCTCTTGAACAAACAAGGAATCTAGGTCATCTAGTACAATGTATCGAGGAGGGGTGAATGGGCTATCTAAGATACGTTCGTATCTTTTCTTGTGTTTGGATAGAGGAGGGGGAAGCTTTGGAGTGTTTTGAGAGGGTGGTGGAGGTGGGGGAGGGGCTCTGGAAGAAGATCCCTTCTTCTTCCCCGTATTTCAAGTTATTCTCTTCATAATATCCATTTCTGCAGCAAAAAAATCGACCTGTTCTTCACACAAATCAGCCAATTTTTCTGGGTAAGGTCGATTTTTGTCTCGATTTCAACGATTCTCACAATTTTGTAAAGTTCTGACTAAGCTATCACCACACACAGTTTCTTATAATGATTCCTAAGCAAACCCCTCAATCAATCTCAGCAAACAAACACTTTCTAAGCAAGATTCAATTTCGAATTAGAAACTTAGGTTTTGGAATGAAAAACCTGAATTCCGTATGGAAGAGTCGATTGCCATGCTTGTCGTTGCTAGATCCTTGTTCCTTGTTGAAAATGCTTCAGTTTGGAGCCAAGAATCGTGCAAAACGATTAAGGAATGAGGATTGTAGGGTATGGGTGATTTTCGGAGTTCTTGAGAGAGGAAAATCGAGAGTGGAAGTGTTTGGAATGAGGGAATCGAGTGTTTAAGTCTTTATATAGGCTCGAGAAATTGTGAAGAAAATCGGGCGATTTTCTGGGTCGATTTAATCGTCGGGGCGATTTTCTTACATTTTCTCTGAACACATGAAAAAATCGGACGATTGTTCTCTGTAGGTCGATCTGGGGGTCGATTTATCTTTCTGTTGTCAAAAATCGACCTGCTCTGTTCCTGAATCGAACGATTAACTTAATGTAACTCGATTTCCTTCCTTGTTCTTCTTAGAAATTGAAGATTGAACTGATTTATGCTCCCTTTCTCCATGGATCTCTCAATTTGGACCTAATTTCCTGCGATTAATGACACGACAAACCAAGGGTGCATCGAGGAACAAATAAAAAGCGAAAACAAAGAAACAAAGCAACTAATCTATTCTAACTAAGTGATGAAAGGAGGGAAAACTATACTATCATGGGTTGCCTCCCAAGAAGCGCTTGATTTGTCGTCTTTAGCTGGACGGTGTATGGTTTGTGTTCACTGGAGGAGGATAGGAGCTATCTCCTCGACCGGAGCTTCCGGTGTGTATTTCTTCAACCGTTGGCCATTAACTTTGAAACTTCCGCTTTGTTCACCCCATACTTCAACTGCACCATGGGGGGGAAATTCGTTTAATTACATAAGGTCCTGTCCAACGGGATTTAAGCTTACCTGGAAATAGACGAAGCCTCGAGTTGAATAGAAGGACTTGATCTCCCTCTTTCAGATCTTTTGGAATGATATGCTTATCATGCCAACGCTTTGTCCGTTCCTGGTAGATCTTTGCGTTTTCATACGCATTTAGTCGGATCTCATCCAGTTCATTGATGTCTAAGAGCCGCTTCTCTCCGGCTTCTTTCATGTCAAAGTTGAGCCACTTGATAGCCCAATATTCTTTATGCTCTAGCTCTAGAGGAAGATGACATGATTTACCATAGACAAGATTATATGGAGTCGTACCTATTGGTGTCTTAAAGGCTGTCCTGCACGCCCATAATGCATCGTCAAGCTTCATTGACCAATCTTTCCTCGTTTTATAGACAGTTTTCTCTAAAATTCCCTTGATCTCTCTATTGGAGATCTCAACTTGTCCGCTAGTTTGCGGATGGTATGGTGTAGCTATCTTATGGGTCACCCCATACTTAGCCAATAGAGTCTCAAATCGACGGGCTGTGAAATGCGTTCCTCCGTCACTAATGATGGTTCGGGGAGTTCCGAACCTTGGGAAGATCGTTCTATTGAAGAACTTCACCACTACCATTGCATCATTAGTAGGAGAAGTGATTGCCTCTACCCATCTTGAGACATAGTCTACGGCAAGAAGTATATATTGGTTTCTGCATAAAGATGGGAAAGGTCCCATAAAATCTACACCCCATACATCAAAGATCTCTACTTCTTGTATGTTGTTGAGAGGCATCTCATTCCTCCTTGATATATTACCTGTCCTTTGACAAGCATCACAAGCAACAACAAACTTTTGCACATCTTTGAATAGTGTAGGCCAAAAGAAACCGGAACGAAGTACCTTAGCACAAGTCTTGTGGGAACTAGCATGTCCTCCACATGGAAGAGAATGGCAATAGCGGATGACACTATCCACCTCATCTTCTGGGATACATCTTCTGTATATGCCATCGGGACCTCTTTTGAATAGAAGAGGTTCGTTCCAATAGAAGTGCCGGACGTCCTTAAAGATCTTCTTCCTTTGTGCATATGAAAGTCCGGGGGGAATCTCCTGACAAACAAGGTAATTCACAATGTCAGCAAACCATGGATCATTACCTTTTGAAATGTGTTGAAGACACTCTTCAATCTCATGTAGTTGCTCGTCAGGGAATGAGTCGTCTATAGGGAGTTCCTCCGTCTCGTCGGTGAGGTGTGGAAGACGACTAAGATGGTCGGCCACGGAGTTTTCCGACCCTTTCTTATCACGAATTTCCAAATCAAACTCTTGTAAGAGTAAGATCCATCTTAGAAGCCTTGGCTTCGCATCCTTCTTCGTGAATAAGTAGCGTATTGCCGAATGATCTATATAGACAATCACTTTTGCACCTACAAGATAGGAACGAAACTTTTCAAAAGCGTAAACTACAGCTAAGAGTTCCTTTTCCGTGGTGGCATAGTTGTATTGAGCCCCGTCTAGCGTTTTGCTAGCATAGTAGATGGCATGAGTGCGACCATCTTTCTTCTGTCCAAGAACGGCTCCTATAGCGACATCGCTTGCATCGCACATAACCTCGAAAGGAAGGTTCCAATCGGGCGGTTGGATGATTGGCACTTAAATCAAAGCTTCTTTGATCCTACAAAAAGCATCTAAACAATCCTTCGAAAATTCGAAAGTTGCATCTTTCATCAAAAGATTAGTCAAAGGTTTTGAAATCTTAGAAAAATCCTTTATGAATCTCCTATAGAAGCCTGCATGTCCTAAAAAACTTCTTATTCCTTTTACCGAAGAGGGAGGAGGTAACTTTTCGATAGTTTCTATCTTAGCTCTATCAACCTCTATTCCTCTTTGTGATATTAGATGACCTAACACAATTCCTTCGGTGACCATGAAATGACACTTTTCCCAGTTTAAGACTAAGTTAGTGTCCTCACATCTCTTAAGAACTAGTGAAAGTTTAGAGAGACAATTATCAAAGGAAGAACCATATACCGAAAAGTCGTCCATGAAGACTTCCATGATATTCTCTACGTATTCAGAGAAGATTGCCATCATACACCTTTGGAAGGTGGCTGGAGCGTTGCATAGACCGAATGGCATTCTTCTATAAGCAAACGTACCCCAAGGGCACGTGAAAGTCGTCTTCTCTTGATCATCCAGGTGAATGGGAATCTGAAAGAAACCGCTATATCCATCTAGATAACAAAAGTAAGAATGTTGGGCTAACCTTTCCAGCATTTGATCAATAAAAGGAAGGGGAAAGTGGTCCTTCCTAGTAGCCACGTTCAGTTTACGGTAGTCGATGCACATTCGCCACCCTGTAACTGTCCGTGTGGGAATAAGTTCGTTGTTTTTGTTGGCAACAACGGTAATGCCTCTTTTCTTTGGTACTACTTGTACTAGACTCACCCATTTGCTATCGGAAATAGGAAAGATGATACCTGCATCAAGTAGCTTAAGGATTTCTTTCTTCACAACCTCTTTCATGACCGGATTTAACCGTCTTTGAGGTTGGCGTGAAGGCTTGTAATCCTCTTCCATTAGAATTTTGTGCATACATAGGGAAGGTTTTATTCCTACTAAATCATCAATAGTATAACCTAGTGCTCTCCTATGTTGTCTTAGAACATGCATAAGTTTCTCTAGTTCAGCATCATTCAGTTTCGCATTAACTATGACCGGATATGTAGAATTAATGCCAAGAAATGCGTACCTTAAATGTGCGGGGAGTGGTTTCAATTCCAAAGATGGAGGTGCCTTGATTGATGATGATTCATGACCTTCGGATGTCATGGGGGAAGCCTCTGAAGGTGGGGGTGATGTATCATTAGAGTTGAGAACAGTTGCGGTGAAGTTTGGAGAATCCATAAAATTTCCCACTGGATCGACCTCCCCTGAAGTAAATCGGACGATCTGAGGCACGCTTTTTCTTTCTATTGTCAAAAATCGGGTTGCCTTTTCCAAAATCAGACGATTTAATTTATGCAGGTCGATTTTTTTCACAGTTTCCGGAGTTAATTCTAGTTCTTCAAATCTTGTTCCTGGTTCTTCCTCCATATCATCTAATGCTTTCACATCCTCATTGCAATCATGTTCTACTCCTTCCTCCATGATGCTCATACTAAGAACCTTTTGAAGAGGGTCTTTCATTAAGATTGCACTTACTACCTCTCTAGACTCTTCTTCATCAAAGATATCAAAGACATCGTCTCTCAAGGCTGGCTCCTTGATTAAGGAAGAGAGTATGAATTCCACCTTCTCTTCACCTATATTGAAAGATAGCTGGCCATTCTTGCAATCTACCATACATCCGGATGTTGCAAGGAATGGTCTCCCAAGAATGATGGGAACCGGATAATCTGCAGGGATGTCAAGAACGACAAAATCTATAGGAATGTAAAACTTACCAAGTTTCAAAGGAATGTCTTTTAGAATCCCTACTGGCTTAGTGGTGGAACGATCAGCCATGTAGAGTGTGATCTTCACCGGTCTAGGCTCTCCTAGACCAACTGCTTTGCATAGAGCAAGTGGTATGATACTCACACTCGCCCCAATGTCGCAAAGTGCATCATAAGTAGCCTTTCCCAACGTGATGGGTATGCAAAAGGATCCTGGATCACGCAGCTTAGGTGGCATATTCTCCGTCATAGTCTTGATGAGTTCGGATGACTCCATACTCATCTTGACTTCTCCAATGTCCTCTAATTTCCTCTTGTTAGAGAGGATCTCCTTGAGGAATTTCCCATAGGCCGGCATACCTAAAATTGCATCCATAAACGGTATATTAATATGCAATTTACTCATTAGCTCAACAAACTTACCAAAGTGTTTATCTAAGCGCACTCGCGCTCTAGATTGAGGAAATGGTAGCGGTGGTTTGTAGGCGGGAGGAGGGATATAGACGTCTTCCTTCTCCTTTTCCTTCCCTTCTTTGGTGGTGGTTTCAACTACTTTAGGTTGAGGATCGATAGTTGTTACGCCACTCCTAGTAGTGATTGCCATAACCCTTCCCTTTGGGTTATCTTTCGTCTTCCCGGGAAGTTTCCCTTGGTCTCTTGGAACTTCTCCGGCCTTGTTAAATACTTGGCTTTCCAAAGCTTTGTGAGCTTTATCAACCGAAGTTATATAGCTTTCCAATCCTTGTAGTTTTCCTAGGATCGTTTCCAACATGGGATCGGGTTTGTTCGATCCGTTTGATGATTGTTCCTGGCTTTTCAAAGGAGTAAAGGAAGATGGAGGTGTTAGAGCTTTTTTAGCATGGGAATAAGGATTACCTGGAGCTTGTTGATTCGACCTCCAATGGTTGTTATTGGAGTTCCTATTGTTGTTGTTCCAGTTAGAGTTCCGGTTGTTGTGCCGGTAGTCATTCCTTTGATCGTTATCCCTTCCCATATAGTTGGCTTCCTGTTCCTTAGTCCTTTGAAGACTTGTTTTGATTACTTCCTTCAACTCTTTGATTTCATTGTTGAGGGAAAATATTTGAGTTTGAGAAGCTTGGTTCAATTTAACTCCCGGATCACCTTGATTCCGGCTATTTGCTTCCACCTTCCGGTGGGAATACTTCTCAATCACTTGGGCTTGCTTCTCAATGAAGTCCCAAGCATCATCCTCTCATGTCCATGAATGTGCCACAAGAGAGATTGGAGGTTGAATTGTGTTTCCACATCTAATCCTTTGTAGTAGATCTCCAATAATTCCAGCTTTGAAATGCCATGGTGTGGGCAATCCAACAAGAGATCTTGAAACCTTTCCCAAGATTGAAACAAACTTTCGTTAGTTTTCATAGAAAAAGCGTTTATCTTACCTCTCAATTCCGCCGTTTTGGATGGCGGGAAGAACTTGGTGAGGAATTCCGAAGACAATTCCTCCCATGTAGCCAGCTTTGCAGCTGGAAGTGTTTGGTACCAAGCTAGAGCCTTGTCCTTCAAAGAAAAGAAGAACGGTTTGATCTTGTAATTGCTTGTAGTAGCCTTCTTCGGCTTCATAGTCTCCATGAGAATCTCAAAATTCTGCAAGTGTTGATATGGAGATTCAGTACTTGCTCCGCCATATTGACTTTGGCGAACCATGGTGATAACTTGTGGTGAGAAGCTAAACTCCTGGATGTCTTCAGCTCCGAAGTCCACACCTAGATGGCGTGGTTGCTGAATTGGGTCCATCCGTTGCCCCAAAGTTCGGGGTCTATCACCGTCATTAGCTACTCTCACATCCCTAGTTGGGAGGCGAGGAACAACCCGTGGTTTTGGGGTGTTTCGAACAGGACGAAGTAGTGGATCGATCTCCTCAAGTTCCGGCATGTCCGGATCAATTTCTTCATCATCGGATGAGTCATTTCTAATGGATTTAGTTGGCGTCTTGACTTTCTTCTTCTTCCTGGATTCGTTCAATTCCAACTTCATGTCCAACATCAGCTCTTAGTTCATCAATCTGAAATTGATGACTCGTTTCAGCATCTAAACGTGCTTTCTCACTCAACTGAAGTTGGCGTTGAGCTTCGTTCAGTTCAGCCTGGAAGTTTCTCTCATTGTTCTCAGCCATTTTCTTTTCCTTCAACTTTCTTCTTAAAGTTTTCTCCAATTCGGGATCGAAAGGAACTAGATCTTTAGTGGATCTAGTCTTTTGCATATACCTAAAGAACCTGCAAAGATCACTCAAGTAGACAAATCAAATCACAAGAGCAAGAGCTCTCAAGCTAGACAACCAAAAACCGAATTTGGTCTAGACCAAATCCCTGGCAACGGCGCCAAAAACTTGTTCGCACCGAAAAGGTGTGTGCGTCAAAGTCTTAAAATTTATATCTAGAACTCAAAGCAAAGCGAACCTGCAGTGTACGGATCAGCTGTAGTGAGGTAAGAATTCCAAAGTCGAACTCAGGGATTTGGTGAGAGTAAATTCAATTTCAATTATCTAGCGAAAATGCAAAAAGCTTTTGTGATCAAATAAGGGTAAAATGATTCCAAGGATTCAAGTATCCGATTTCGGCTTTCGATTCAAGACACTTTTATAGATATAAGGATAGAGTTTATATTGCCAAGATTATATGTTCAAAGGTAGATATCGTACGGTGAAGTTCCGAAACCTATATATCTAATCTAAAGGTTCTCTCTATAAGGGTTGTTGCGGCTGCAATATAGAAAGATCCAAAGACAAGAATTATGTTCAAACTAACTATCTAAAACTCCAGGATATGACTCTCCAAAGTAAGAATAGAAAGCACACTTAAAGTCTTAATAAAGGATGTTGAGTCTCTCTATTACCCAAATCTTGTAATTTTAATCTATTAAATGTAGAATCAAGTATGAAGTCTCTTCACACACTCAAATAGAGGTTAAAAATGTTAAAACAAGATTGGGATTTAGGCAAGGATTAGTTTTGGTTAAAGATTAATTCAATTAAAGTTTGTCAGAAGAATAAATCGTGCTGTTCATCATTAAATCGGCCGATTTACTCAAGAACACCCCGATTTTCCTGTTATCGCAAAACTAAAATCTAAACTCTCAGGGTCCAATTGTTTGAATGAGTTTAGTCTATCATCATCTAAGCCTTAATCATCAACTATTCTCCCCAGAATCACAATGATTTTAGCCAACCATTTTCAAAATCGAATCAAATTAAAGATTGAGTGAAATATTGCAAATAAACCCGAATCTTGAATAAAAACTCAATGACCTTCAAATCTGTAAACAATTCTCAAAACTGATCAATGTATCTCTTAAGTAACTCAAATTCGTGTTCAAAAACCACAAAGATTCCAATAGAACAAAGAAATCTCACAAATAATGATCAAGATTGACTTTCCGGCTAGAGTCCTTCAATCCTTCTCCAAGAATCCTCAATCTTTCTCAAACGTGTAAAGATTTCCCGCTGCGGCCTCTTCGATTTCGTTCCCAGGGTTCCCAACTATAGTTTCTTGCTAGTGGGCCGTTTGGCAAAACCCTCCTTTAGCCCAAAAGAATTGGGCTTTGTATCGTCTTTATCATTTAGCCGAAAAACAAGGGAAATCGACCTAGTCGATTTATACACAAAATCGTTCGATTTCTAAAGAAGAAAATCGTCCGATTTATATGTATAATGGCACGATTTTCTTCAACAGAAAGTGCTCTTCTTTTGGCTCGTCTTCTTTCTCTCTTTTATGCTTCTCCTTTGCAACTCCTTAGCTCTTTGTGATCCCTCTAAGACTTCTTTAGCTTCCTTAATGACCTTAGGCGCTCCTTGCTCCACTTTTGCTTTCAATTCCACTCCATTTACCTATAATTCATCAAAAACTCGTGTAGACCTCTATTTCCGATATTTTGTTGAATAGAACATAAAAGGTACATAAAATCTCTCTAAATGCAAGGTAAATTAAGGTAATCATCTACAATATGCATGAATATTATGGTCTATAATTCATGTCATCAGTTGGCCGGTCAAAGAGAGCGGTGGAGTTGGGGAAGGATGAGTACCTGTGGTGATTAGCGAGAATTATGTCCAACTTGCACCAAATTCTCGTGTTCATTTGCTTGTTGTACCATGTTTATTTGCATCCAGAGTATGGGTGGTCAGAGAGGTTATTTTGATTGAGGCGGTCCAAGAGCTCATAGGAGTCTTGAGAGATGGTAGGAGAGTTGTTGATCGATTTTTCATCAAGGGAGAGAATGACGTTGAAGTCACCCAAGAGTATCTAAAAAGTGGTATTGTTGAGGAGGTGGATGGTTCTTATAGAGTCCCACAGGGTAGTTCTTTTGTTGGGGAGGTTGTGGGTATAAATGAAAGTGGATTCAAAAAGAGGGGGAGAGGTGGGTAGATTGTTGGTAGGCATATTGAGATGGACTTGGCAGTGGATGATCTGGTCAGTGGTGAATGTGGGGGTAAGGTGAATCTTCTGAGGGTTCGACCATAGTCAAATACGGGTGTTGTGGGAGAGAGTGAGGAGTTAGAGAGGTATTTCTATTGTGGGAAGATGGATGAGGCAATCATGGCTTCTTTGTTCTTCCTTATACGGGTCTTGATGATGTCAATAATGTCAATTTGATGAGTCTTGACAATCTCTTTGATTGCATTTTACTTACTATGGTTGTCGAGGCCACGAATGTTCCAGAAGCATATATTAAGATTCATTGATAACATTGGTGGTGGTTTCAACACAATCCTTGTTGTGTTGAGGGGAGTTTTGATCGAGGGTTAATGGAAGTATGTTGCTTGAGTGGTTAGGTTGGGGGGTCTACGTTGCATGGTGGAGGAAAATAGACAATGAGGGGGTTAGGATTTGCACGCTAGTTCCAGGGGGAGGATTAAAGGACTGGATGAGTTCAATGGTGGGTTGAGATGAAGAAGGTGTTTGTGATGGTGGTTGAAGTAGGATGGGGGTGGTGACGGGGGGTTCGCATGTAGTTTGCTGATGTGAGGTAGAAGGAAGGATGGGTCTGGAGTGGGTAGGAGGGGTTTTGGGTTAAAGGCAACAATAGGTCAGGGTGTTGGTCTTGTTTTAGGGGTTTGTCTATCATGTGAGGGGACTCTGCATTTGTGGCCGAAGACCATGCATGAGGCACAGTGGTCCGGAAGCCTTCATAAGTGATCTTTTGAGAGATGGATTGACCATCTGGGCCATTGAGTTGGACTTCACAGAGCAGTGGTTTAGAAGCCGAGATGTCAACAAGGATCTTAGCAAATCCAAGAAGGTTTTTATGTGCCGAGTGGGAGTTAGTGAGAATTGGAGTACCTATAGTCGATCCAATTTTGGCGAGCATGTGTTGGGACCAGAATCTATAATCAAGGTTAGGAAGGGTAACACAAAGGATAGAGAGGTGAGACATGAGTAATCGAGTTTCATGCCATGGAACCAACGTTTTAAGAGGATGGAAAGGGATTTGTTAACTAACCATGGGTTGTTGTGGAATATAACATTGAGATCTTCTTCAGAGTTGAATTGGAAGATGTAAATGCCATTGTCATTGAGGATAGTTTTGGGTTTGTGGATTGATAGCATGCATTATAGTCTATATTTTGGGATTGGTTTGGACGTTTTATCTTCATTAATATGCATGTATGGATGTATATTCTTGATCATTATGTTGTTTTTTTTACATTCGCAAGAATCGAGGTCTACACTTAGTTTTGTTGTAATTGTAGAAAAAGTAACACGTTTTGGAGCGATATGGAACTAAGGGATCTAAGGAGTCAATGAAGCTACATTATGGAGCATTGAAGAGCTACAAGAAAGGCATAGGAACCATTGAAGTTGGACAAAAGATTGATTTTGGACCAAATTAGAGAGATTTGCACGTAGCTGAGGATCACCTCGGATGGCTACAGTACCATCTCGACCGAGGTGACACCGCTGGACTGGACCGAGACGAACGGCCCACGGCCCATAAGATCTTTTATTCTTGGCTGAAGATCTTTTTTTGGCAAGTGTTTTTTCTATATATTGGGATGTATTTTCTGGATGGAAGGCAGATCTGGAAGTCCAAGTTTGTTGATTAGTTTGGAAGATTGAAGATATTCCAAGGAAGGAAGGAAGTTGGCTTTGAAGATAAAGTTGAAGGCTTTGAAGGAAGTTGTAAGGTTTTCTTAGATTATTTGATTGTTGTCTTTTGGTTTGTGATTGAGGAACGCAGTTTGCTTGTTTGTTTGATTGTTTGATTGAGTAATTATTTAGACCTTTGTGTTAAGGTTTTCTTGTTTGGATATTGCATCTTTTCTTATATATATATATATATTTGATTATTGTTATCATCATGATTATTGGCTAAGTTCTTTGTGCGGTTCTAGGGTGATTGGCTGAAGGTTGTGGGAAAGAGGATGAAAGAATGAGCCTTTACCCCAGTGGACCTTGAAAGCTCGAGCCATACCTTAACCGAACCTCACCTCGATCAGTTCGTAGAACATCTCGACCGAGATGGAACATGAACTGAACGAGACGATTCCTTTCCTGATCCTTATCTGAGTTGAGGTTTCAGTTTGTCAAATCCTATCCTTGTTACACCTTTCCTGGTCCATACGCAAGCTTAGGATGAGACTTACCCGGTGATTCCTTTGCTTGTATACCCAAGATCATGAGTGTTAGGTAATAAAGGTTTATCCTTTATTTGGGTTTGAGTGTGCCTTCATCCCATCTTTGAGAGTTAGCCTTAGACTTACTCGGTAAAGGTTAGTTCTATCCCCTTGGGTGGTATATTGGTTTGAGATTATAGTTCCTTCCCTTAGTTCCTTGAGACTTACCTGGTGAGAGGATCTTTGGTTTGGGATAGTGAGTAGTGAGACTTACCCGGTGATCTATTCCCACCTTAGAAACACCTTCACTTTGCAAACCTCAGCTTTGTCCACATTATCCTTTGAGATCTTGAGTCGGAACCACAACTGGATGCTTTGACCTCTAGAATCTACATTATCTTTATCTGATTATTACATCATCTTTGATACCTTTGCTTTGTTGCGTGTTTTTTTATTGACAACCTGAATTGCCGAGCTTTGTTTCACCATAGTCCATATGTTCGACCATGGAGTATTTGTTGTTATTACAATCGATCTGTACACTGCGGGTTCGCATATTGTTTCAGGCTTATATTTTAGGTTATAAATTTAAAACTATATCGTTCACCATACACACACGTCTGAGAGCGAACATGGATCGAGTTCAAAGCAGAAGCAATGAATGATTCAATTATTTTGAAGCTGATTGGGCTGCCAGTTGGAATTCCCACAAGAGATAACTCCCATTTCCTAGTGATATCGGTAATATCCTCCTTGGTGAACGTGATTACACCGTCTTCTTGTCCAAGGGTAAAGGTGAGCGGGATATGGTTCCAATGTGAGCTTTTTGAGACAATATCCTTGTAGGATAGTGGAGGGTCAGGTAGGGCAGAGATGGGTGAAGATGTGGGACCCATAACCGGTGGGGTTAGAGGCTCGGAGGTTGGGGAGACTTTAGGTAGGACAAAAATGGGTGAATATGTGGGACCCATAACCGATGGGGGCAAGGTGGTTGGGGGGAGGTTGAAGAGAGTTTGTAGGGTTTTTAGAGGTTCAGGGGTAGTGAGACTGTTATTAGAAGAGATAGGGGTCATTAAGGGGGTTATCGGTTTGGTAGAGGTAGATAGCGGGAGGGGGGAGAGTTTTTAGGAGAAAATGATGGGCGGTGGTGGTGGTGGTGGGATTTTGGTGAGTCTCTTGTTGTTGCTTCTAATGAGATCCTCAAGGATAGGATTGAAGGGGTTGGTCGGGTGTGGAGAGGAGCATGGTTTGGTGGCGGAGTTGGGGCTGCGAGAGAGATCGGAAATCTTGATGGAGAGCTTATTTTCGCGCTTCGATCCACCCATGGTGGGGGGGAGAGGGAGCGGGGCGTCCGCAAGGGTGGAGGAGGATGACGCGTGGGGCGCGTTCTCCATTGGGAAAAGGGGTATAAAAAAGCTTGTTTTTTCCAAATACTTGCGTATTGATAAAATGGGTCAATGTTCTTTATTACTAGTTCATGCAATGATAGATGTTGTACAAGTCCTTCTACGAGATGATCTTCTCATCCTTCACCAATATCTTCATCAATAACTTCGCATATTCTTTTTTCCAACATATGATGAGGATATCATAAAATTAATCTTGGCATTCATATGACATGAATTTTCCCAAATTCTAAGTTTCTTAAATAGTCTTTAATTAAAACTTAGGACTCGATAACTTTTGAGAAATATTGTCATAAGACTTTAGGGATTATCGTTGTAGTAAAACCAATCTTGATTATAATAATGCTAACATCTTTTTTCTGTTTCGTGATGCATTAATAGACGTAGAAAAATTCAATTGTGTCAAAGCAAAATAACATAATAGAGCTCGAAACTCTCTGTTTTTTTTTCTTTTACTGTTAAACGTAACTTCAACTCACGGTAGAAAGGAAGAACATAAATTAACTTACAGAGTGACACACAAATGTACGATAAAAAAAAACAAATTAATTCACGATTTAGTCAACAACCACCGGGGAGTTTAATTTGCAAAGGAAGATTGTAGATACTTAACGATATCCTTGTTAAGCTGGAAAGCCTTAGTGAGCACGTCAACCGAAATTGGAGGATTGGATCCGAAAACCGCGTTCGCAATGGTGATGGCCCCCGGGTTTTGGCTACTCAATGTAGCGATAGCTACCGCGGGCTTGTTTGCAATGTTGAGTTGGAAGTGAATGAGACCTTGAGGGAACACGAAAACATCTCCCGGGTAAAGAATCTTGGTGAAGAGCTTGTTTCCGCCTCCTTGGAGGTTAGATGTCACAAAGCCGACATAGAGGGTTCCCTCGAGAACCGTTAGGATCTCGGACGCACGTGGGTGGGTGTGGGGCGGGTTTTGCCCGTATGGACCGAAGTCAATGCGTGCAATCGAGATCCCGAGGGTGTTTAAGCCCTTGAGTTTGGCTACGTTGACGAGGTTGACGCTTGATCCTTGTTTGTTTAGGGTTCCTGCTACATTGAGTCCCTTGAAAAAGAAATCGTCAGCTACGACGTCGTTTGGGTTCTTGCAAAATTGACCATTAACAAACACTGCATTGACACATCATATATGTTAGGAATTAGCTAAACTTAATCAATTAGGAAAAAAAGAAAAAATCAATCAAGAATAATGTTGTTATATGGATAGAGCTAATTAGGGTTTGGGGCTGGTTCAAACTAGTTTATTAAATAGACAAGTATAAAATAAGCACATTTTGGCTAATTGGAGTTTTGGCTCGTGTCGGATCTCGATCCTAAAATGCACTTGGACTCGAATAATGGCTACAATAATGACTAGATGAGTTTATCCTTAAGTAGGTTGTTTTATTAGTCAAACTACTCGAGCTCGGTCAAGAAAAGTTCAGATTCGTTCACTTAATGATTAAAATTTAAAGTTGGCGTTATTTTAAACGAGATGAATATGAACAAATTAGGATTCATTTGGCTCAAATAACTTCCCAGAAATTTCGATAATGTAATGAATACTTACAAGCAGAAGTAGGGTTGTCGATAGCGACGCAGAAATCTTGGAGCTGATTAGGATCGGTGGCGTAGGCAACATAGGAAGCAAGAGCTAATAGTGCAAAGCATGCAACAACACGAACTGCCATATTTTCTGAGGTTCAATCGAAAGCTGCGTTTTGTGAGTTGGAATGGTGAAACTATGTCGTTTGCTATATTCTATTTATAGTCGAAACTTGGCGAGTTGAGCTCTGAATTGGTCTTTGTTATCACAAGAGGATGGATTAAGATATTACTGAATCAATAGTCAATGATTGTTGTTGGCCCTTTAGCTTGAACGAGTATTTGTCCACGATTTCAGAGTTCTAAGTGCTATTGTGAATTTGGCTAGGGTTTGAGGTTGTAAGAGTAATCGTGATCATTGTTAATTGGTGAAAAGTCAACTTGGATTAGCAACAAATGAAAAAAGAAAGAAGTGTCGCAATAGAATAGAATTTTATCTTATTTAACTATCATAAGTTATAATATTTTTAACACCAAGTTGTTATCATATGTTTTTATATTTTGTGTACTAAATAATAGTTTATGAAAATAATGGATATATTTATATATAGTTGTGTGCAACTTATTATCATATGTATTTTTATTTTATTTTTTTGTATTTTGGAGTATAAATTTATCTTATTTAACATTCATACTTTATACAACACAATAATTCATTTTCCATAGTTGTGTGCAAGTTATTATCATATGTATGTTATTGAAAAATTGTCAAGACTAAATCATGCTTGGCTTTTCGGTCGTCTTAGTTAAAGAAGTATTTGTTGATAAATTCAGAGGTTGAAGTGCTATGATCATGGTGAATGTAGTTACGCTAGGGTTTGAGTTTGATAGGAGTAACGTGATCATTGTCGGTGAAAAGTCAACTCAAACTCAATTTGGATTAGCAATGAATTATAAAAGAAAGGAAATAATTATTAGTTTAAACTCAACAAATTCGTGTTAATTGACCGTATATGTTGAATTTGCTAGGGTTGGTAATCTCTTAAAAAACAACGTATTTTGTGTGTATGTTGAATTGGGTAGCTAGGGTTTGATAGACAGACAATGCAGCAACGTTAGTATGTTCTGAGTCGAAGTAGAAGATCTCTATTCTTAATTCTAAAAATGTTTTGGATTGCGTCGGTTTGAATAGTGTTCTGAATCCCATGATAAACAACACTAGATCCAAGTGAGAAAAGCGTTAAACAACACTTAAACTACTTCCGCTATGGTTGTATATGTTTGTCATTGACTACATGTATTTAGTAGCTTTAAGAGCCAAATAATGTTATTTGTGATAGCATATATACAGTTTGTCTACGGCACGTATTAAAGCTCCTTGATGGAGAAACATGTTGGCATTGTATTTATGTCAATGAAAGAAAAAGTTGAGGATATGTCAAGTTCTATAGAACATATAAAGACAAACTCAAATTATTGGACTAGTTAAAATACGGATTGTCTCCTACAGTATTTCATGAGCATATTGCTCATATGAGGCTTAACAAGTTTTGTAATCTCTTAACTTAGTGAGAGTTTGAAACGATGCTCTATTTTTTTTTTGGTAATGACTACGGATACCACTTCCTGGCTCCGTACTTTTATTTATCGAAATTAAAAGCTAAACAATAACATGTCGACGGGTCGCTACTCCGCGACATCGTTCTTCAAAAACTCAATTAACGAAGAAGGTGGAGGCTGAATGTAAAAATATCCTAAGGGATAGGATGAAGCAATCGATGTCAAATGATCGGCAGCGGCATTCGCTTGACGGTAGATGTGACGGAGCTGAACTTGCCAGTCCCTACGAATGAAGCCTTGACACCGTGATACCGGACTTGATAAAGGATGGAAGCTAGGGATAGAACGATTAACTAGCTTGATTATCATCTCATAGTCGATTTCCACGATGCTCTATATTTTCCGGTTTATGCATAATAAAGTATTTTGAGTTGATTCATAAATTATATTTCTGAACTTAAGTTTGGTTTTGGATTGATCTCCGAATAAAGTAGGACAAGTTAAAAATAAGTATGTTATGAAATCACATTGTATGCATATAATTTTCATACTACTCATCCATATATAATCTATGTCATTAAATATATTGGCGTGATGAACATGGAAGGTTTAATTATAAATATCACTCATCCAAAAAGATATACTGAAAATAGTAAAACTCTTTGAATCAATACATTGTATAGAAGTATATTTGTATTGTACTTTATAACTATAGACCTAAAACAATTTCCCTTTTCCTAAAAGTAGATCGAATTCAAATCTATATATTATATTAACACAAATTCTATTATAGGCATACATTTAATAGCACGTGTTATTTTTCATGCACTTATAATTATTAATTATTTTATATTATTATAATATCGTTTTATACGACTAATTATATATCTTTTTCTTAATCAAAGAAAAATATTTTTATCATATAAGTTATAATAAAATACCACTAACTAAAAATGAAATCAATTGATATTTGAATCTTCTGTAGATATGCTAATTAAAAAAGAAACAATTTACATTTATGTGTTTTTTTAATATATATATATATATATATAATGAATCTGCTTTACAACTCTATTTTTAAATAATCAAAAATTAAAATAAGTAATGTATTCCTTTAGTTATAATTTTTCAAATCAAATATCATGAATTTTAATTATTTATTTCATATAATTTATGATAAATATTTTTAAAAAATTCCCCCGTAAAAATACAAAATTATATTATGTTTAAACCTAAATAATAATCAACTTACATATGATATATTTATAAATTCCCACAAAATCTAACACACACTTGGAGGGAAAAGGTCATCTAAGACGGTATCAAATCCATTCATCTTCTCATGATGACTTCTACCTGAAATTTGAGAAGACCCAGCAAAGAAACTCGACTGGTCAACCAATAATCTCAACCAGAAGTCATCAATGTCATCTTCTGCCGCCTCATCTCCTACACCGCAACCGCCAACATGCGAAGACGTCGACGACGGAGGCAGCTCCGATTGGCCTGAAATTGTAAGGTGAGAATCTTGATGATGTGGATCCCAGGTTTGCTGACATGGAACCCTATTTTCCCACGTCGTGGAACTTTCACCAATATTATTAATAATGTTACAAGAAGCCATAGAGTTGTTGCCGTAATCGTATGCAATCGGTTCGGTTTTCGTTTTGGTCTCTGTAAACATTGTTGGGTTCAGTTGAACTGGTTGAATGCAGCCGGATCTCGCTTCGAAACCTGCTACTTTCCCAGCAATAAGCTTCTTCTTTAACTTCGTGTTCCAATAGTTCTTCACATCATTATCTGTTCGCCCCGGAAGCTTTGATGCTATGACTGACCACCTATATACATCAAACATACTAGGTATGGTTAGGCACAAGCCAAACAAGTTGAGTTTTAGGGCTCGTTTGGTTTTAACTCCGGAATCGAAAACGGAATGGAAACGAATTTAGTTCATGTTGTTCATGAAAGTTTTTGGAATCATTCCTTATGTTCTAAAGTAATTGGAGTAGTTTGATTACTTTTAATACCCCTATAGGGAAACAACACGTGGGGGAAGCAAGTGGATTTTGTATTAAACCATAAGAAATGATTTTATAAAATTTCACAAATAAGGGGATATATATATATATATATGGACAAACGATTCTGGTCTAAATTTAACCGAGCTTAACAACGTACAGCCTCGTACCCTAAATATTTAGAAAATCAATTGGTTCAAACCGAATTCAAGTAGTACGATGAACTTGTACAAGTCTAGCCACTTACATCGTCCAAACCACTTTGGACTATATTCTTAATGTTTTTTTTCTAGTAGAAATGATTTGCTAAATTGCTTTTAATGATCAATTTTAATTTTACGTTTTGGTGGAAAAATGGAAGAAGCTTTTTTTTTTTTTTCGTTTTTTTTGGTGGGAAGAAAAAATGGAAGAAGTATGCTCCAATCTAAAGGAACATAAAGTATATATACATCGAAAAAGACAGACCACCAAGTTCGTCTAGAAGATTAAGATAATTGAACCAATTTCTAACTTGGTTTGGTATAGTTCTCATGTAAAAAGTAAATTATATTAAAATTACTTAAATTATTTTTAATGTTTTTATTTTTTATTTTTAAATTTATTTTACATTATTTATGTTTTGTAATGAATGAATTATTTAACTATAAAATATATCTTAATACTAAGTATTACCCTACAATCATCTAATTATTTATTTACTTTTTATTCTTTCTAATGTTATAACAGCGTAGGTTTTTTTTTTCTTTTTTATTTATAAATATCTTAGAATTGTATTAAATTCTAAAAATGATTTGTACCAAAAACCAACGGACATTAAATATATATATAAAAAAGATAATTCATTGCATGTGTCAAATGTTTTAAAACCAGTATAAATAGCATGTATTTTAAAGCAATTGTATAGTATAAAACCTTAAAAACTAAACCATGTATTTATTAGAATAAAATGTAGTATGAATAATTTTTTTTGGTAATGGATGTAGTATGAATAATATGTGTTCCATTTACACCTATTGTATTAATGATGGATAATATGAAGAAAGTTTAAAGCTTTTAAGAAAGTCGAACAACAAAAGAGGGTAGTTGAAATCGTCAAATATTACCTACTTCCTATGGCTGAAAAGAGAGCGCAAACAATGTAATCTTCCTCATCAGTGAACCCTCCATGCTTTATATTAGGTCTCAAGTAATTCAACCACCTCAACCTACAACTCTTCCCGCATCGATTCAATCCTGAATACGTCAACAACAACACAAACACCAAAATCATTAAAAATTATTACCCTTTTATTTCCGTTTCGAATGTAAATGAATCTTAAACATGTTTTCATTTCAGATGACCCGGTTTGATCCCATAATTTTAAGAGAAAGGAAAAAGAAGATGAAACTCGAAAATGAACGTACCGGCTTTACGCGGAAGAGCAATCCAGTTGCCGCCCGTGCCATGAGCTTCAATGAAGCATTTGAGCAATGCATCTTCTTCGGCAGACCAAGGGCCTCTCTTAACCTTGGTCTTATCACAACATGGAGCTCTTCCCATGGCTAATATCTTACTTAATTATTCACTAATCTTTTATTGTGATGGATTGATTGGTGAGATTAGTGAAAAAGAAGGGTTTTAGTTTCTTAAACTTAATGGAGAAGGCTGCAAATAAAAGACCTAGAGTAGGAAGCTTGATATATACTCACTCCACTAAGGTAGCCTAGACTTGGTCTTGACTATATTTTCTTCCCTTGTGTTTTTCTTCTTAAGTTCCTTTTTTAAATTGTTTTATATGCGTAGAATTGACCTGGTTTAATAATAATTGTTACATAGATGCTATATGATAAGCCACTCATAAAGAAAAACTCTAGAAGTTTGTCACGTAAGTCGGATAATATTTTATTTGATATAATATTTATAGAAAGAATTAGATTAAATAGGTTTTTTTATAGACTTTTTTAAAATTATTCTATATATATATTTTTTTTGGATGAAAAAATTAAGTTAAATATAAGAATATATTTACTAAATAAGTTTATTTTATGGATACTTTAAATAGATTAATAGTAGTAAAATATAATGTTATTAGAAGTACATAATACAATTAAAATGGGAGGAGGACATCCATGTACGACATGTTCGTAGACGTAACTTGTATTTATTGGCATGGGAAGCACAAGAAATGATAGCTTCTGGGTAGCAACGTAGTGGTACCAGGTAGCCACCGATGGTAAAGCCAAGTCAAAAGTTATGGATAAGGGCGACTCGTTGCCGATTACGTATATGGTTACGTACATTATGGGTCAATTGCTCTTTTTTAAATGGTTAAGGCTATACCTATATCAAAATTATTTATAAACCCTAATTTTTGTGAAATTGAATCTTTAATTTAAAGAGGGTATTTGTATTCTCACATTTATGTGCGAAGTCAATGACAGACAATTTTGATTATGCAGTGTCATGGTTACCACCGACTCAAGGATGGGTGATGGTGAATACGGACGGTGCGGTGCGAAGTAGCGGAGTAGCTGCGGCAGCTTGTGTTATTAGGAATCATGAAGGCGGATGGCAACGAGGAGGTGTTCATAATATTGGAACATGCTCAATCCCTGTTGCGGAACTGCGGGGTGTTGCTAATGGCTTGAAATTAGCTTGGGAATCTGAATGTCGTAAAGTTATTCTTGAAACAGATTCTCAACTAGTTACCATTCTTATTGGGAAAAATCTATCTCGGTGTCATCCCCTATCTAACCTGATACATGTGTGCCAAGGCTTTATATAAAGAGTTTGGCATATCCAAGTTCGTAACATTTATCGTGAGGGTAATTGTGTTGCAGATTTTCTAGCTTCTCTAGCTTTTTCTTTCAAACAAGGATTTCATGTTTTGTGTGACCCTCCAGAGAGTGTTTTAGGTTTGATTGTTGATGATGTTAGGGGCAAGGCTATCCCCCGTGTGATTACTATTTAACCACTTTCTATTTATATAAGCGCGACTAGATGCGCGGAGATCACTGACTCTCCTTACTACCAAAAAAAACAATTTTGATTATGCAATTATGAGTCGAATCAATTGCTAAACAATTTTCATTCCGCATTTCAGGTGAACACTAATTTCCTCCTTCGAGCGCAGAATTAGAGAGATAGTTATACAAAAATATGAGTACGTATAAAATCCCTATTTTTAAAACACAAAATTACTAACTTATGGGTGTTAAGATGTACATTGACCGTATGGAAATGAAGGCAAAACTTTCGCCACCATTCTCATTCATTCCTTAAACTTTTTGAGCATAATTATATTATTTATCGTCATATTTTATTCTCTTTTGAGTTTTGGAGATCTACCGACTAGTGTATGACATTACAAACATTTTTAAGTGTTTGTGGAGTTAAAATGGAGCTATTTAAGAGAAAATGTCCTCAACACACTAATATTCTACTTGTGGTCATGAAAGTTAAGGTCAAAACGAGATGAACCCAATATCTAGGGGCGTCAACAGGGAGAGTTTGGTACGGGAAGTGATATACCCATACCCGTACTCATCCCTGAGCATAATGACCTCATCCCCGTGAGGAACCCCTATACCAACCTAATTTCCACATTTATAGTTACCGTCGGGTTTTTCCATGAGTTTTTCATTTATAAATTCACATGAATTAAATATAGAAACTCATTTGTATAAATAATATATTTAACATGAAACCAAAATTACCAATATAATAAAATACAATCTTAAAACTATTTATAAATAATATTAAAAACTATAAATTTTCATTAATTTGTCAATTTAATCTACTTATTGGGGATTATCATGTAAATATCCAACGAGGGCGAAAATCGGATCGGGGACCTCTAACCTCATCCCCACACAACAAATGACATTTATCCCGGTTCCTATCCCCACTAATTTTCCTCATCCCAACTTCGTGACAGTGATTGTCATCGAATATCGGAATTTTTCGTCTCATTGACACCTAAAAAGGGATCTAGGGGTGAGCTTGAGTTTGCTCCGCCCATACCAAAATTATAAGGCCCATATATGTTACAAATGGACAAAAATTAACTTAAGTTCATTTGACTCAATGGCTTTTTTAACTTAAGTTCATTCGGGTCGGACCATACCTAGAAACTCTACCAGGAAGGCCTGGCCCGGGCTGGCCCGGCTTGTCCGGGCCACAAACGTTGTCCATGTCCACCCATGTAAAAAGCGGGAGGCTACCGGGCCGCCCCGAATGGCCCCGTATGTACTTGATTGTGCATTCCCCCCCCCGAAATTTATCGTTCAAAGCAAGTAATATAATGTATTTAACACACACTTTTAATCCAATTATACTTTCATAATGCACTATCAAGAAGTTCAACAACAATCAACACACAAAAATGAATAAATCCAAATACCTGAGAATAACAAGTATCACTACACTCAAGTTAGCCGTGCAATCTTGTATTACAAACTAGTATAACTCGTCAAAATACTCCAAATAAATTAAGTGAAAAATCAGAGTATAGAGTATGTGACACTCAAAACAATATCAATTATATACACAAATATAAAAATAATTATATCTATAAAACTATTTGCAGGCTGGTTGGCCCACGACCCAAAAATGTTTACCCATACCCGTCCCACCAAAATACGGGTCGGATCGGACCAGACCCGAACTGGCCAAACTAGCTGCCCATACCCATATTTTTATCCGGGCGGGCGAGCTGGACGGACCGGCCCGGATTTATACCGGTCTAGTTCAAATATGTTGAGGCTACAAGCAATCTAGAGTTTTCTCTATGTTTCAATACATAATTAAAAAAATTTGTCCCTTCATAAAATAATTTTTTAAGACAAATTTAGACTACTAAAATCTTAATCCTGGATCTGGCTTTATGGACATATAAGGCGAGATTGCGCCACAAGAACCCTAAGTCCCTAACTACTAACTAAATTAGGTGAATAATATTTCAAAGTCCTCAAGTTTGGAGTATTTTTAAATTGACCCTTTCGGTGCTCTGACTTTTTCTATTTTCACGTGGCTCTATCTCCATGAATGCAATTGGTTGGGTCTGAGTCAAACTTTACCACTAGATACTTCCTACATATAGGATATGATTCTACGATAAAACTCGATCGTCCAAACACTACTCTACGTGGTACGTAACCATTCTATTTGTTTAGCCTGTAAATTTCATTACTAGTAAAATAAACATCAAAAGATGGAATCACAACTCGAAGGCTACTTCACTTCAATCGTTGGCTAGGTTAAAATTTGATAACATAGCTTAGCACGAAAGACAGGTCAAAGACTTGCAATACTGCAGTTGTAACTAAGTCATTTCACAGCTTAATGACCGTGCTTAACACGAAGCACCACTGAACAAGTCAAACACCAATGTAATATAATAAGATCACAACATGCTACATGGAAGCAAATCAGACAGCTGATTATCAAGCAAAATATATCTTTATCAAGACTACACCCTAAAGGCTTACCAACAAGACAGTAGGCTCAAGTCGAGCATGAAAGTACCAAATGTATGGCCTACTAACGAGCTCTAAAAGTGAAATTTTCTATATGTGCGTGTAATGTGACTATGACCTATGTATATGATGACATCTCTGTAGTTTTCACTACTGAACCAATAAATTTAACCCAAAACCACCAAAAGAATAAGCAATGCGCAGAAAGTAATCCAGACAGCGGAGAGTAATCTATAACTCATGGAAGTCTCTGAAATCCCAACAAGGAAATGACAATCTCCAATGGAAGGGTCTAAGAAGGTTACCATTCCAAGCCCATCGAAATCACAGCTATTGACATCTTGTTTCCGAACCTGGTAGTAACTGTTGAATGCATATGAGATGTTTGCTTTGGGTCCAATTGCACTGCATGATCCTCCATATTCCAATGTCGTGCAATCTGCAGCACTACAAGCGAGTCTAAAATGATTGGCGACAGGGGATAGATCCTTTGTTGGATCTGCAATACACCATCGCTCAGGAAGATAGTCAACATCCCTTGCATTTTTCAGCAAGTGGTTACCTAGCCCGAGGTTCAATGGATATTTAGCTTGTCCATCGAAGGAGAAAATTCCCCAATGTCTTTCAAAGTTTCCGGGTAAGATGCTTTTTGCCCCTTCATCAAGCAAACCGAACAGATAAACATCCATTGGAGGTGTCCCCGGTCTTAGAGGCGTACCCTTGTTGCTCAACACATGATTTATTAGGCCTTGATTGAAAACCCGAGCAGCTGTCAGATTTGCACTTACAGCTCCATCTGTAGGCCAGCCTATCTCTCCAATGACTATGGGTAACTGACTATAGCCAATTTTGTTGAGGGCTGCAACTAAGGTGTCAAAGTTTCCATCAAATGCGTTGTAGTAAACGTTTGCCCCGTCTGTGACAGAATGAGTAGTACCTTCGAAAAAAGCATAGTCCTGTGGGAAATCTGAGTTCCCGTATAGGCTCAGGAAAGGATAGATATTGACAACAAATGGAGAACCATTCGAGTTGAGAAAGGAAACAAGCTGGGTCATTATCTGGGTCAGTTCAGGTCGGAAGGTTCCTTGAGAGGGAAGAGACGACTCGTAAGCATCAGCATTGCAAGGCACCACTAGCTTCACATACCCAGCAAGATTTGCCTTAAGTAATGATTGCTGCAAGTTGAGCAGTGCAGGCATAACATAAGACTGATATTGACCTGCGTAGCTACTGAGGAAGGGCTCATTCCCAACAGCCACATATCTGAGAGTGAAACCAAAAACAAACATATATAGGTCAGGAAAGTACTTGATAGCCTCAAATCATTCAATAGAGTATATGCTCCCAAAGAATATAAATCAGATTATCCTAACAAATTTTATATTTGAACATTCATGGAAGAACCGAGGCGTTTAATCATCCAACAAACTGGATTTCAAATTACAGTTTCTAAAAATATATATCCACAGTTCCAAATAGGGATGGCAATTTCATCCGAACCCGACGGACACCCGATAACCCGATCCATATTAAAAGGGTGAATACCCGACATGAAGCTGGTGAAAGCGGATGGCGGATGAAGCGGGTGATGAATCGGGTCGGATTCGGATGGACCTTTCATCCACCCATCACCCGTTCCATCATCCATCCACCCATCCGACCCGTTTCTCCCGCTTACACCCGTTATAATTTATTGAATGTTTACTTGTTTAGTTATCTTTAGTTCCCTTTTAATTTATAAATTGGTATTTACGTGATTGTTTAGCAAAATTTGTACATTTGTTCAGTTCCTAGTATGATCTTATTGTATTATTTTCACTTGGATGATTTGTGTTGACTTTTTCGGGTTGAATTTATTTTTATTATTATTAATTTTCCGCATTCGAATCCGAGTTTAATATTGATTTAAATAAAATGCGTAGAACACCCGAATATCACCCGATCCACCCGCTTCATCCGTTGGATGCGGGTGGATCGGATGCGGGTGGTGGGTTTGACGGGTGGCGGATCGGGTGGGGTGGATGAGATTTCCTCGCGGGTCGGGTGGCGGATTGGGTCATCCACCCACCACCCGATCCATTGCCATCCCTAGTTCCAAATGAAGCAAGATCGTATGAAGGTGGTTGGTGCATCCCGACACTACAATATTCTACGGATCTATGAAACAAGATCTGCATATATCGATGGTTATATTGCTTTATTGCATATCCAACAGATTAAGTGGCTATTCTAAGCCACTACTAACTCTGAAAATCAGAAATTAGATATGAAAGGAAGAATAGTCAATATCATTTGAACTAGCTAACAAGTGAAGATGATCCGAGTATATCTAAAATACATCTCTAACCAGAGGGAATAAATCCGACTAGGCGAATGTACAATTAGAGCAAACACTTCAATCCTTGTGTATCTATCAAGTATATAGATGGTAAAATTTACTCAACACCCTTTAGCACTTGGTTTAAAGTTACCACATATCAAGTAACATTTGGTTCTGGTTATATTCTTTTAACCACGACTCTCCACGCTTGTGAAGAAAAGGCTTCCCATGACTGAATGTTGGGGCAGGTTTGGCATACCCTAGTGGTTTCTGCTTCCTAATATAACTTAGCATCAACAACAATGAACAATCTATGAAGATCCAACCCTAAATCTTCAAAATTCCTTCCTAAATGGAAATACATAACCCAATTTCTTAAGCAAATGCTACCTAAAAGCTGGAGTATCAATACAGATATAGAGAAATTACCATCACCATAACAGCAATAAGTAGTATCCAAATCCAACGAATCAATGAACCCTAACATCTGGTGTACTAAAACCCCAACTCATTTATATCAATCACACATTAACTGAAACATAACTACAGCACAAGTATCGCAACATTTACATAATTGCACTCGCGAAACAATTAGGGGGAAAAAACAGACCAAGCAAACAGAAAGATAAAGAGAAGGAGATCTAACCAACCTGATATCAACACCAACAGCACGAGGAGACCTAGGCAAGTAACCAGAAACGTTCTGGCGAACCCACAAATCAGAAGCAGCAGAAGACGAGCCAATTACAGCAAGAGCATCGTTCGGAATCCCAACCATGACCTGAATGCCGCTTCCAGCTAGCGATTTGACGACCTCGGGGTCGGCATCAAAGAGCTTCACCTTCGAGATCCTGTTATCTTTCAGCAACCGAACAGCCGTCTTCGGGACAAGCCTGTGAGCTGAAAGCGTCCCCCAGTTCACTCCTATGGCTGCCTCCAATTGCCGCCCATTCAGATTCGGATCCAACGCCGCCACTACCAACGCCGCAAGCACCACCGCTATCACCGTTGATGGTCCCCTTTCTGCTCCTTTGCCCATCGTTCTTCTTCTTAGCCGAGATCGATGGGGAATCGGGGCTAAATGCTCAGTGAAAATGTGAGTGTGGATACACTTTCACTGCTATACACCAACCGGCAACCGCTTTCATAAAAACACTAGCGGAAACGACTGCTTTGTTGCGAAAATGACTTTGTTGCCCTTCCTTTTTATCCATAATTGCAACCAAAACCAGCTATAAAAAGAACGAAGAGAGTCCGGGACGAAGGAGACGCACATACTTCGGTTCACGAAGAAGTTCACTCATATGTTTGGGGCTGCGAAAGGGTTTAACTTGCTGAACCAGAAGCTTTTCGTCTTCACCTTCCCTTCCTCTCTCTGTTTCCAATTCCAACTCCCTCGCATGGCTGCTGCAACTACCGTTGAATCCGGAGTTCGCTCCTTCTCAACTGACTCCCCGGCAACTTGCGCCGTCAAGCGTGTAGGAACTCACAATGGCAGCTTCCACTGCGACGAAGCCCTGGGCTGCTTCATGATTCGCCTCACTGACAAGTTCTCCGGTGCCGAGATCGTTCGAAGTCGCGACCCTCAGGTTATTAATATCTCCCCTGAGAAAGAAAATGATTCGGCTCTTTAGTGTTGTTTTTACTGATTGTGTATAGACATCATAAGAAATATTGGAAAATTTTAGGGTTTGAATTTGTTGTTTTAAGGTGTTGGAAACGTTGGATGCGGTGCTGGACGTAGGAGGAGTGTACGATCCGAGTAGATACCGGTTCGATCACCATCAGAAGGGTTTTGGGGAGGTTTTTGGCCATGGCTTCTCTACTAAACTTAGTAGTGCTGGTCTTGTCTATAAGGTATTGCATTTTGAAAGAGGTTTGTTGTGTTACTTTTCCAATTTGTTGTTGTGGAAAGCTATCCGTATCGAGCTTCATTTATTAAATCATGATTGCCGACCGATTCTATACTTGCCTGTACTTTCCCAGCTTCGGCTATTACTAATATGTTTTTTCCTTGTCTATGATATCTTTGTAAAGATATTTTTTATCATCCATAGATGTGCTTGCTGAAATTCCTCGACCTACTGGATCGTGTAATTAAATTTTCCTCTTTTTGTTTTTTGACCCTTTAGCATTTCGGAATGGAGATAATTGCAAAGGAACTGCAGGCTGATCAAGAACATCCTGATGTCTTCAGATTGTTCCTAGCTATCTACAAGAGCTTCATGGAGGTATGTCCTTTTTCTTTCTTTTTTTGTACTTTATGCTCTTTTCTCCCGACTCCCTTGAAAGCTTTATTAGAGTATCTTGGTGTTCGTGGTTCTTTTCCATTAGCTGAATATTGAGTTTAGAATTTGTAGTAGTAGATGAAATTCCAGATTGTATTCCTGGTAGCTGAATGTAATTCCGTCTTAGGCAGCAGTAATTCGGGGGTTGCTGATGCTCCATCTTCTGAAAAAGAAACGTGATTGGGATAGAAGTTCTAGTTATATGCGGAATCTCCAAATAAATGATGGCCTGTGTTTACGTCCCATTTTCACGGTTCATCTGTAGTAACACATGTCCTAGCAATTGTCACCTAACATATTTAATTAGGGATTCAATAGTAATATGCCTTGATGTAGTAGATGTCCGATTCTAGAATGTTCAAGGTAAACAACTGTCACTTGATTCTGTTCATATGTGATATACTTGTACTCATCAATGAAATCAAGGATAATTCACGGAAAGTTGAACTTGGTTTTTTAATTTTCTGTGTCTTATATTTCTTTTGTTTGATGTTGCTCATAATGGATACAGGCAATTGATGCTGTTGACAATGGGATCAATCAGTATGACACTGACCAGCCTCCTAGATATGTTAACAACACACACTTATCCTCAAGAGTAGGAAAGTTGAACTTGGATTGGACTGATGCTGATCAGTCTGCTGAGAAGGAGAATGAAGCTTTTCAAAAAGCCATGAATCTGGCTGGCGACGAATTCTTACAGGTGAGATTCTTTCCACTACTCTCATATCTGTTTTAGCTTAATTGCTTTTGAATTAAAATTTTGAACACATCTGTTTGCAAATGCAATCATTAGTTGGTCAGTTACTGTTGTCTATTTATTCAGATTTTACAGCCTCTTTTGTTTTCAGAGTGTTAGATTTCACGTAAAATCATGGTTGCCAGCTCGATCTATAGTTATGAAGTGTGTGTCAGCAAGAAAGGAGGTCGATCCTAGTGGAGAGATTGTTGTCCTGGATCCATTTTGCCCTGTAAGTTCAAAATTCATGTTCTCTCGTGTAGTATTCTATCTTTTTTTATAATCTCTAGAATGCAAGATTTGCTAATTCCAGTAGTTGCAGATAATAACTAGGGTTTAATGTTTCTTTTGTGCAAAACAATTTATATTTTTGACTTAGAAATTTGTGTGAAGTGATTCTCCCTGCAAGTCCTTATCTGCTTTTACATGCAGTGGAAGCTTCATCTTTTTGAGCTCGAGGAGGAATTGAAGATTGATCCTCCCGTCAAATACGTTCTCTATGAGGTAGCAATTCTCTTTCAGTTTCTTTGCTGCACAAAATGAGGGTAGCAGCCATTCTGAGCAAACATTGATTATGCAGGATGACAGAAGCAAGGGGTGGAGAGTGCAAGCTGTTGGAGTATCCCCGGATCGGTTTGAGAGCAGGAAGGCTCTCCCATGGCGAGGATTAAGAGATGACGAGTTATCAAGGGAGTCCGGGATCCCTGGTTGTGTGTTTATCCACATGAGTGGCTTCATTGGTGGAAATCAAACATACGAGGGCGCTCTTCTAATGGCAAAAGCTGCTCTGAAATTCTGATCTTGACAATTTGGGAAACTGTCACGGTGCAAACATACAAGGGCGCTCTTCTCATCTGCTGTTACATTACACATTGATAACTTATTTCTTACGCAGTCATGTTTGCCTGTGTTTATTCGGAACCCTTGATGAATTTTGATGTTGCTGATTACTGATTAGTAGTAGATTGTTTTTTGTGGTTGCTCGTGTACTGTATAGGCAGGTATACATCAAGCCCAACAAGCAAATCTGGGTCCAGTGAACTTCACAAAGTTAAATGTTGAGATCTTTTACTAATTGAGGCTAGTCAATAAAAATATTAATTTTATAAAAATAAAAGAACTAAGGCTATTAAATAGGAAAGATAATATTATCAAAATAGATACATTTATTTAGTATTTTAAAATTAAACTGTTCGGCAAGCCCAACAAATTATTATTCTAATAATCTGATAATTCATGTGTATTTGGTTATTTTTTTGGGTCAAATAATCCGAAAATAACCTCTCCAATAATCCGTAAAAAATGCACGCCGAACGGACCCATATTCTCCATCCTTTTTCCTCATCTAATTATATATTAATTATATTTATTCTATGTTGTGGTTTGTTTTTTTATTAACTTTGATAAAATAAACATAAATTTACTTTTATTTTTTAATTAAAATAATATCGTGAATATGGTTAAAACCCTTCTACATTTTGTTCAAAAAATTAATAAGCCCTGACAATTAGCTATTTGAGTTACAGTGGAGAAGATATTAATTTTTTTTAAAATTACAAAAAGTTAAAATATCTGATTAACACACAATTAGATCAATTAAAAAATGTCCACTAAACATATTGATAAATGCTATAAAGGGGGAGTACAAGACGTTTGATGAGATTATTTTATTTTTTATTTTTTTCATATTTATCTAACAGGGCCGTTATGCTATTTCATGTGCATTTTTTCTATTCTAGAAGAGAAGATAATTTAAAAAAATTATTTTGTTAAATGAAATACCAACTATAATATCAGTCTTTGCATGGATTATACTAAAATATAATATTTAATTTAATTTGTATAAAACGTATATATTTGAAATATTGTATTTATATCATCAAATATCTAAAAATATATTAATAAAAGATGATATATGTAAGTAATATTACACATTTTTGTTGATTATATAAGACTATTAAATAATCGTGTAGTAAAATAATTAAATTGAAAAATATTAAATAACACGAGTTTAATTTTTTTTTAAAAAAAAACAGTGTATGTATATATGTATATTTATTATTACAAAAATATTAATCCTTTAAATGTGTGATCTAGTTTTTATTCGGGTTATCAATATTATTTAAAAATATTAATTTAAAAAATATTATTTTAAAATTACCATTTTAGATATATGATTTTAGACCAAAAAAAATAAGAGGCATTATCCAAATATATATCTCAAAATATATTTATATGATTTTTTGATGAATTAAATATGAATATTACGATGTGTTAAAATGGATAGATTATATATATAGTAGAGTATATTTATTTTAAAAAATATATTATAATTAATCAAATGGATATAATTAAATAACTATAAATAAGATAAAATGTAAATTAACACGTGGCGTGATGACATGTGATAGTGGAGTTTCGCTTTGATATAGTTATATAGATATATAGATTAATCTAGTTGAAAAATATTCACCTATATTTTCTGTAATTTCTTATCCTTCATTTATAATATTGCTTTTCTTATTTTATAAGATAATTTGTATAAATTATCTTTTCATTCACTATTCTTAATTAATGAGAAGATCTAGACCTTTAATTTTAGTTAATGGTTCACGGAGTTATTTGCTTTTGGTTTTAATTTGATGATTCACAAAGTAATAGTTGTAACGGTACCTTCATACCAAAAAACCTAGAGGTGTTTTAGGCAATTGCGGCGGCTTGCGATCTATAATCTCCGTCTTTATGTCTTGGCTTCCCTCCGACGAACAGTAAGTGATAGGTGTTCGACAACAGAGTGTGAAAGTTCTGTAGGGATGGTAGAGGTATAGATGTATAGAAAGAGAAAGGGAAAATTCATTTAACAAAGGAGGACTGCATTGTTGTTATCGTCGGAAGATGGGAGGAGGAAACATGTGTGACTAATTCCACTGTTTTGATTAGTATTGTGCTCACCCAAAGACATTTCAACGCTTATGCATTAAAAGCAACCATGAAAGGTGAGTTGACTGTTGAATAATTTTGGATTTAGAGAATTAAAGTATAATTTATTCATATTTCAAATTGCAAAAGGTTGAGGATAAAAACAAATTGTTGGAAGGAGACCCTTGGAATTTTGACAAAGCGCTTCTCTCTGTCAAGGAATCGGTCAACACTCAGTCGTCAAAGTTGAAGTTTACCAATGTCCCTTTTCTGGATAATAGTGTTGGATTTACCATTGGGAGTTGCTTCAAAATCGATTGCTAAGGAAATTGGAGAGCTGATGGGGGGATTTATCGTCCAAGAAGATGATAACAGGCGTCCACAAGTAGTTGCATGCGAATTATGGTTTCCTTAGACATCACGAAACCCCTACGACAAGGGATTCTCATGAATATGTTGGGTAAACGAATATGGGCTCTTATGAGGTATGAACAACTCACAAACTACTTTTATACCTACAGTATACTAGGTTATATTGAGAGTGAGTGCAAGTATGAGGATGCCAAGGAGTTTAAAAAGATTAAGGTGACACCCCCATCGTGACAAGTCATTAAATAACAAGCAAAATTGAAAACATATATTTGAATAAATTGTCATACTTTCTCTTTAGTAGGATCTCCGCATTGAAAAATCAAAACCCTAGACAAATTATTCTAGATGGGGAAGACAACCCAAAGTCATAACAACCTGGCTATGAATTTTGATAGAATAAGCAAATATTGTAAATAGAGTGTTGTCCTGTGTATATATGTAAATACGTTATATTAATTAATATGACCCATCAGTCGATGAAAACCCTAAGAGGAATTTATCTAAATCTCACAAGGTATCAGACTTTTTTCCTCTAACCCTTCTTCAGCACGTTCTCTTCCCCGCCGGCTAACCCTAGCCCTAATTCCGCTACTGCCGAGTCTGCATTTAGACTTCTAGCCAACCATCTTGGTTGCATCTCTCACGACTTCAGCACTTGGATGTTTCTAATCGATTTCTTTCACCATTGGTCATGAAATTGTTTAAGGAGATGGGTGAAATGAGTGTTTGCTAAAATGAATAAAATTGCGAGTAAAATTACGAAAAAAATATGTGTTAAAATTTTTTGTTAAATAAAGATATGAAAAAAGGAATAGAGGTAAATATGAAAGTTTAGCGTCAATAATCCTAATAATCATTATAATCAAAGTTTAATAAGATTATACATTTTTTATAATCTAATTTTCTTAATTTCCATAATCTAATTCCTTTCATCTTCTTCATTTACCAAAAAAAAATTATTTCCCCCTTTTAATTCCAATAATCTTATTCCCTTTAATTTTTTCATCTAACAAATATGGTCAATCTATTATGAAATAAAATAAAAGGTGTTCATCCTTCGTCTAAGATCAAGTATTTTGATAAGTCTTTTTACTTGATAATCCTTTTTATTCAATATTTCTTTCACGGGTGAATTTTATAAGAAAATTGATAGGGTGAGCCACCAATTCTCTCAATTTTCACATCGCATTAATTGTCTTACCACGTGATAATACCGTTTTCCCACCTTGTATCAAAATTGTTTGTCACCGTTTCCTTTATAAAGTAAAATAAACTAAGTTGTTTGCCAAATTCTAAGCTTCTCCTCGAACATTGTTGAAGGCGTCGTTGTCAAAAAAGGCCGTATGTTGCTTCAAAATCTCAAGATATGGAAAGTCAACGTGTCCTATTTGACTGACCCCTGTTTCCTTCTTCTTCTTAGTTGAATGCAACAGGGAGAAAATAAAATAAAAGGTAAACTGTAGCAAATAAAAGTCTACTAGCTTTGCCATTATGAAAATTCTTCATTGAAAAGTTCAGATTTCATCACCTCGAGGCTAATTCGTCACCTGCATTTGTCTTTATCTAGGGTTTCTCCCCAATCAATAGAGCTCCCTTTTCACATTTGGGCTGCGTTTCCTTTTTCAAATGCTTACTTTTTTGCCCAACTCTCCAATTTTCTTCATCTGTATTAATTGTAATTAAATTTGTCCTATTGGTGGATTTGGGGTCTGGGTTTTGTTTGCTTTTCATGTGTATGTTATGTTGTAGAGTCTAAAAAGCTAGAAAGATGAAATTGGTGGTGAAAGTGATAGAGGCTAGGAACTTGCTAGCTATGGATCTGAATGGCTATAGTGATCCATATGTGAAATTACAGCTAGGAAGACACAATTTCAAGACTAGGGTTGTCAAGAAGTGCTTAGACCCTAAATGGAATGAAGAATTCAGCTGCTGGGTTGATGATCTTACCCATGAGCTTCTTATCTGTGTCTATGACGAGGATAAGTATTCAGCTGATGATTTTCTTGGTCAGGTGACGATTCCAATTTCTAGCGTTTTTGATGCTGAAGATAAGTCATTGGGTACTGCTTGGTACGCTTTGCAACTCAAAAGCAAGAAGTCAAAGAACAAGGATTGTGGTAATTTGAACCTTTCATTAGCAAATATGCTTACCCCTTTTCATTTTAGTTCAGATAACCTATCTACTGCATAATCATGCCTGACAATTGAGTAAAGCTCGTGGATTACAGCATTGTAATTAGTTGTAAATTTGTCATTTCAACTCTCATGGACTTTTCTTGTATCATACCTAAATGCGGGTTGGTTTTGTGAAATTGCCCTTAACTTCAATTGAAGCTTGCTTCACGTGAGAGGATGATGGCTTCTTCCTTATTCATCTTCTATGGTGTGTATGAAGTAGAAATGAGAAAATAATAACCTCTTTTGCCACTTTATAGTCTATGAATTTAGGTATTGGTATTGATAGGCAATGCCGTGTCTATGCAAGAGTGATATACTTCAGTTGACTCCTCTCATGATCCAAAATTGTTTGTTTTTATTTGTAATAGGTGAAATATGCCTCAACATATATCTTTCTCAAAATGGTTCCTCACCTCCATCCGTGAAATCTGATGCCGATGAAAAGATTGAATCACCTTCCACGCCTTTGAGCAGCGCCCCAAGATCAACCTCTCTATCCAAGGCAGTGAAACTAGAGATTAGTGAGAGCATTTCAGAAGAGAAACTATCTTGTGGTAGTTTTGATGAAGCAATGCAATTGATGGAATCTAGAGGTCAGGGGGTTGAAGTTCCGAGCAATTTATCTGGAGGAGTTCTTCTTGACCAATTATATTTGATTGCACCCTCAGAGTTGAATGCTTTACTGTTCTCACCGGATTCAACGTTCCCGCAGGACGTGGCAAATACTCAAGGAAAAACTGAGCTGCAATTCGGACCATGGAAGTTTGAAGATGATGGAAGTCTCTTAAAAAGAGTTGGTAATTACATTAATCCTGCAACGAAGTTGATTAAGGCTGTCAAAGCTACAGAGGAACAGACTTATCTGAAAGCCGATAGCAAAGCCTTTGCTGTATTAGTTATTGTTAGTACTCCAGATGTAATGTACGGAAGCTCCTTCAGGGTGGAACTACTTTATTGCATTACATTCGGTCCTGAAGTTCCGTCTGGAGAATGCTCGTCTAATTTAGTCATTTCTTGGCGAGTTAACTTCGTGCAAAGCGTCATGGGTATGGTGAAAGGCATGATTGAGAATGGAGCAAAACAAGGTCTTAAGGACAGCTTTGATCAGTATGCAGCTTGTTTGTCTGATAATGTTAAGTGTGTTGAAATCAAAGATAGTAGTTCCATGAAGGAGCAGCTTTTGGCTCATGTGCAACCTGAACTGCAATCAAACTGGAAGCTGGCTGCCCAGTATTTTGCTAACTTCACTGTAGTATCGACTGTTATCATAGTATTGTATGTTCTTCTCCATATTTGGTTTGCACGTGGTGCAACTCGAGGACTTGAGTTTCCAGGGTTGGATTTGCCAGATTCCATCGGTGAACTGATCGCCTGTGGTCTCTTGTTTTTTCAAGCTGAACGAGTACTGAAGTTAGTGACAAAGTTCATGCAGGCCAGGACACAAAGTGGTAATTTACAAGTGCTATTCCTAAATCCTTTATATATTTTGCTAACTTCATTGTATGAATGATTTAACACATGTGAATTGCTTTTCTTTTTTTTTGCCATACAGGCAGCGACCATGGAATTAAGGCACAAGGGGATGGGTGGTTGCTTACTGTTGCCTTGATTGAAGGAAGCAGCTTAGCAGCAGTTGATGCCACTGGTTCTTCTGATCCATATGTAGTATTCACCTGTAATGGCAAGACGAGAACCAGCTCGGTCAAATATCAGAAATTAGATCCTCAGTGGAACGGTGAACATTGCTTAGCATACTCTTAAATTTGTTTGGTGACTCTAGATTTGGGTTTTGCTACTTTCTAATTACTCTGACTTGATATCTGCAGAGAGATTTGAATTTGATGCAATGGACGATCCTCCATCTATGCTGCATATTGAAGTGTTTGATTTTGATGGACCTTTTGATGATGCAACCCCTCTTGGGCATGCTGAAATCAATTTTCTTAGAACAAATGTAGCAGATTTAAGTGATGTCTGGATTCCTCTACAGGGAAAGCTTGCTCAAGGTGTTCAATCGAAGCTGCATTTAAGAATATTCTTGGATGACAATCGGAGTGGAAATGTTGTGAAAAATTATATAGAAAAAATGGAAAAGGAGGTTGGGAAGAAGGTAACAACTGAATCTCTCTAAGTATTTGCAGAATTGCAGGCTTCTGATATCTGTGCTGAATGCTTGTAGATAAACATGCGATCTCCTCAAACAAATTCTGCATTTCAAAAGCTCTTTAACCTTCCAGGAGAAGAATTTCTCATCAATGATTTTAGTTGCCACTTGAAGTTGAAAGGCAAGATGCCTATGCAGGTACCCTCTTTTGTCTCTAGTTGCCACTTGAAGTGATATTTGGCCTAAGTTAACGCTACTTCTTCTGGATTTAATGTTATGACAGGGGAGACTGTTTTTATCAGCAAGAATAATTGGTTTCAGTGCTAATATATTTGGACAAAAGACGACATTCTATTTTCTTTGGGTGGACATTGAAGATATTCAAGTAGCTCGAGCTAAGTTTTCATCAATGGGTAGTCAAACTATTGTCATAACCCTTCTGAAAGGTAAAGGCCAAGATGCAAAGCATGGTGCTCAGATCGAGTACGAGGAAGGCAGACTTAGGTTTCATTTTCATTCCTTTGTGTCCTTCTCAGTTGTACACAGGTAAGATTGTATGACTATCTCAACTGTATTCTTCTTTTTTAACCATTGACTAGATTGTAGAGACAGGAGGCCAAGCATGATCGTACAATCTTAAGGGGCAATTAAACATTTTTTTTCTTCTAAAGATTGAATTGCACGAAATCCCCATGAACCTTTTTTGTTCTTTTATATCCCACAAGTGAGGACAAGTTTTGCAAAAACGAAAAAGAAGAAAATCATGAAGAAAAAGTTTATAATTGACTTAAGAAAGAATTTGGTGGAATAGGCCCTTCATTACAAAATAATAATTAACGGCTTAATTATTATTTTGTAATGATTTAATTACTTGGCAAGGAGATTGGGAATATAATTGCCCTTCAAACTGTGCCATATGCTATTGTCCTGATGTTTCTATTGGGCCGTGTTGAATCAGCAGAGATGAATACTCTTTGAATTCATACAATTGCACATTTAAACATAAATGAAGGAAAACAAGTTGATAATCTTGTAGATATATCATTTATGCAAATATATGAACAAAGTTTCATTTATGGAGTGTGTTCAAGTTGTGTTTGAAGAATAAATTTGCCTCAACTGAACATTTAAGCTACTTACTATGATGTCATGGTCTTGACTCTTGAGTTATTTATCTTTAGTTTCTTGCTTAAATACTACTCCGTATTTCTTAAGGGTTTAATTATTTCTACAAGGAAGTCGGTCAAGTAATTTCTAATGTTCATTAAGATATGGATGGATTTTGATGCACAGAACAATTATGGCTCTATGGAAGGCTAGATGTTTGAGTCCTGAGCAGAAGGTTATGATAGCTGAAGAAGAATCCGAAAACAAAACACTTGAGACTAATGAGAGCGGCTCATTTTTGGGCATTGAAGATGTTAACATGTCGGATGTTTATTCATCTGCCTTTGATATTCCCGTGAGCCCTCACTCTGTCTCTAACATGTCTATGCCTGCACTTGATTGTGTTCTTACTAAAGTTGTGTTGTGTCTGTATTAAACATTCAGAGCAACTCCATCATGGAGTTATTCAAAGGAGGTGAGATGGAGCAAAGGATTATGCAGAGAATTGGCTGCGTTAACTACTCCTGCACGCCCTGGGAATCCATAAATGATGTGTACCAGAGACAAATTTGCTTCAAATTAGACAAACGCGTATCCAGTAACCGAGGAGAGGTCAGAAGCACCCAACAGAGATCTCCATTAACTGACAAAAATGGTTGGCTGATTGAAGAAGTCATGACCTTGAATGGCATTCCTTATGGTGACTATTTTAACGTAAGAATCTTCAATCTTCTTCAGTAATTCATCTGTTCATGCAGCTAAGTTAATTTGCTTGACACAATCTCGATTGCAGCTTCATCTCAGATATCAGATTATGGATATGCCCGAAAAACCAAACGGGTGCCAAGTTAAAGTGTTGTTTGGTGTCGCATGGCAGAAGACTACGAAACATAAGAAACGGGTTTCAAAGAACATTGCCTCGAATCTCCAAGAACGTGTAAAGGTGATGTTTGCTGAAGTCGAAAAAGAGTGTACAAATGAAAGATAGGTTGTTCACCAATTTTGTGCAAGAGTCTTCACCTTGATTGTTACAACTAAAAAATCGGGATCAGAAGGGCTGAGAATACTGTTGATTGCTGATAAAGGGTTCGAACTCTGGTATGTTTGAAGCATTGGCCTCTGATCCTGCAAGTTCAGTCTTTTAGAACATTAGATGTAGATATTCAAGGCAGTATAGATATTGCTGATAGGTTTGTACAGACGAGCATCAGTTGAACTAATAATATTGTGTAAATTATTTCTCTTCATGAAAAAGAAAAAGAAAAAGAAACCAGCTGTAAAAGTTATGTGATATTGATATAGATCGACCTGATGATTCTTTGTGATCCTATGCTGAGATTGAGTTGTAGCTTTTAAGTTAAGGTCATCAGCCAGATTTTGTTTATTTTTTTTTACAGAAACTTATATTTTTGGAATATCTAATAGATATTTAATTAACCGGGTCCTTAGTAAGATAACCTTCATGCCGGTTGATGAAAATGATTTGTTGTTGGGTTAGAAAATGATTTGTCTGAGTTAGAGGTGTGGCCGGTTCAAACCAAACCGCCGAACCGGCGGTTTGTGAACCGGCTCAAACCGCCGGTTTAGGTTTGCCGGTTTGGTTGGACCGGCGGTTCGCGGTTTAGGTTTGGTTTTATACCAAACCTAAACCGACGGTTAAACCGCCGGTTTGAGCCTTTTTTTTATTTTTTTTTGGCCAAACCGGCGGTTTGGCAAAAAAAGAGACGTTGGCTTTGCCAACGTCTCTTTGGCCCACAACGGCTATTAGCCGGTGGGCCCCACTTTCCAACGGCTATTCGTTGGAAGTTTAAATTTTTTTTTTTTTTTTTGTATTATTAGTTTAATTAAAAAAATAAAAAATTAATACCCACTATTCCTATAAATACCATACAATTATTTCATTTAAATCACACCAACATTCTCATCTATCTACTACTACTCTCAATCTCCATCTCGTATTCTCTTTCTCGTATTCTCGATCTTTCGAAATGGCAAACCCGGATTACCCAAGCGACTACGACTTCACTCCGACTCCCGCTTTCTTTCCTAGCACACAAGAAAGCGAGACTCAACCGCCGGATTCGGAAATGCCACAAGTTCCACAAGTTCCACAAGGTGAAGGGCCATTCCGACAAGCCCCTCCACCGAAAATGCTCACCTCCGACATATTCACCAAACATTACAACAAGGGTCCGGTGATGGTGTACAAGTGGAAGCCGAAGGGCGGATACGGGACTTTGCAAACCCACATGCAAAAGACTCATCCGGAGAAGCTCGGAATATCACGGGGACAAACTCAATTGTCCCACGGGTTTGCATCCCCTTCCTCTCAATCTTCTTTATTTAATTATAATCATGTTGATGAATCTTTAGCATTAGCCAACTTAATTGCATCCGAAGCATTTCCATTTTCTTATGCGGAATCTATTAATGTAAGAGAATATAACACTAATTATCTTCAACCGGCTTATAAACCAACTTCTCGTAAACAAGTTTCGAAATTAGTTTCTCATTCTTATGAACAAAAAAAACAAAAAATTCTTACGGTTTTACAATCTTTTTTGCATCAAGTTTCAATTTGTAGTGATATTTGGAGTACTTTATCACAAAAACATTTTTACATGGGCATCACTTTACATTTTATCGATAATGATATGCACTTGCATAAATTTGTTATTGCATATCGACATTTTAATGAAAGACATAGTGCCGCCAACATTGCTAATTTAATAAAAACGGTTTTACAAGAATTTAATTTACAAAACCGTGTTTTTTCATACTCATTTGATAATGCTTCCGCTAACACCCGCGCTGTTAACCATTTAGTGGGAAATGCGGGTCAACTTATAAAAACTTCTTTTACTCACCAAAGATGTGCATGTCATATTTTAAATTTAAGTGTTCAAGATGGCCTAAAAGTTTTACATGAAATGTTAGAACCTATAACCGATGTAATTGAACATATTTGGCATTCAACCGAATTAAGAAGAAAATGGAGATCAACTTGTATTGAAAATTTTTTTCCTCCGATTTCTTTTTCGAAAGATATTGGAACTCGGTGGAACTCAACCTATAAACTACTAACTCAAGCTATTCGTTATAAAGATGTTTTACAAGAATTTTCTTCACAATTTATTTCTTGGTCTATTTTAGATGATGAAAGTATTTGACAAACTTGTTTTGATATTTGTAGTGTTTTAAAAGTTTTTAGTGATGCTACTAATACGTTAAGTTATGTTTACATTCCTACTTCTTGTTGTTTTTTAGAAATAGCCGTAAATGTTGCCGAGGCTTTACAAACCGGTTTAGCTTTAGAATCAGTTAAATATGCTACGGCCGAAATGAAAACAAAATGGCTAAAATATTATGATGAGGTTCCCGTAGTTTATCTTATTGCCGCCGTTTTCGATCCTAGACTTAAAATTGATGGTGTTACGGAATTTTTAAATGCTTATTATGAATGTTTAGGTTTATCTACTATTAAGAACGTTAATAATATTATTAGTAATGTTCGTGTTGAAATTGCTAAATTACTTACTTTATTTGAAACTAGTGCTAGTGCTAGTGCTTCTACACAAACAACTCCTCCACCCTCTTCTTCTTCTCCTTCTATTCTTTCTAAAGCTAGACAAATTTTATCTAAAAGAACTAAAACACCTAGACATTCATCCGCAAGTGCGGAATTTGAAGATTTTCTAACTACTCCTTTTAGTTTTGATGGTGATATTGATAGTTTTGAAGTTTTACAATATTGGAAGAAGATGACCCCAAAGTATCCAACATTAGCCAAGATTGTGCAACAAATTATGGCCGTTCCCGCATCAACGGTGGCCGTGGAGCAAGCTTTTAGTCAAGGAGGAAACATGCTAAGCTACAAGAGGAGTCAATTGAAACCCTATAAATTGGAGGCTCAAGTTTGTGTTCAAGATTGGATAAGGGCGGAGAGGAGGCTACAACGGAATGCACCCACTTATGATAGATCATCGGATTCCAACTCCGATGATCCGGCCACTACTTCCGAGTCCGAGGCGCAAAGGTAAGGGGGTTACGAAAACAACTCGGAAGTCCGAAAAAAGGTAAGTAAAGGTAAGAGAACTACGTGGACTTTGATTCCTCTTAAACCCCAAGAGGATACGTAGGCAACCGGGAAACCGGTTCAAGCCCTTTCCTTTTTCTTTTTTTTTTCATTTAGTTATATTCAAAATTTCAAATACTAATGTAAAGATGTAATTAAAAAAATTGAATGTATAAAAAATTTAGCTTGCTTTATTTTGTTGTAGAATTGTAGTTAGTAATTTTGTTTACTATGTAATTATTATACATTGAATTTCAATGTATAAAAAAATTTGGTTTGCTTTGTCGTATACTTGTATAACTTGTATGTTAGTTAGTCATTTTATTTTAGTTGCTTCTTTCTTTTATTATTGTTAGTAATTTATTTTAGTATGTAACTATTTTATTCAAAAGCTAATGTAATGAAAAAAAATTCAATGTATAAAAAATTTGAGTTTGCTTTCTTTTATTATTGTTAGTAATGTTATTTTACTTGCTTTCTTTTATTTACTTACTAATTCTATTTAAAATTTAAAGGGCAATTTTGGTAACTAGGCCTTTTTGAAAAAGTAGAGTAGTAAATAGGCTTTTTAATGTTTCAATTAAGTAAATATACCCTAATCTTTTGTATTTATTTTCAAACTCTATACACTCTTCTCTCAAGGAATACATTTACTAAAAACAAAACTAGAAAAAGTCTAGTAAACCAAATTGTTTCTAATTTAAATGTTATTGTAAAAAAAAAAAATTCTATGTATAAAATATAAAATTATAAAATATTTTTTAATATATATAAATTAAACGTATAATTTTTAATTAATATATAAATATATATTATATTACTTATATATATTTATTTATTTTTTATTTTTTTTTAAAAGTCATGTGCCAAACCGCCAAACCGGCGGTTTGGCAAACCGCCGGTTTAGGTTTAAACCGGCGGTTCGGGATCGGCCGGTTTAGGTTTAGGTTTGGCCAAAGGCCAAACCTAAACCGCCGGTTTAGGTTTAGGTTTGGGTCCCATCTCTAGTCTGAGTTGTTGGAAAGGCTGATGAATCCAACAATTCCAACCATATGCGGTTATTCGAACCCTTTTGTACTCTCTGGCTCCAGAGAATGACTACCAGAGGAGGAGAGCAATCGAGAAGCATATGAAAGTTAACCGAGCTCATGGGGCTCTCTATGACTTATTGAGAGAAGTCAAGTGCTTGGTGATTCTTGATGACACATGGACTTCAGCTGACTTGGCCAAGCTTCAAGCTGCTTTCCCTATGAAGAATGCTACAAAAAGTAAAATACTGTTGACGACGCGCAACAAAGAAACAAATGCCTTGGGACGTGAAGTACTCGAACGTGATCTCGGGTAACCTTATCTCTAACGAAGTGAATATCAATCTTGATATGCTTGGTCCATTGACGTTGAACGCTGAACCGGGTTACTGGTAAAGTAAATCGCAGATATGTTAGACAACAAATGCCTTGGTAAGGGAAATGAAGCTCAAGCAAAAGATTGCGGAGCCATGAACACTCAGACACAACGTTGACAACTCCTCTATACTCTGCCTCGACGTTAGACCGGGAATTCACATATTGTCGTTTGGCAGACCACGAGATTAGAGTGTCATTGAAAAAGACACAATAACCGGAGGTAGACCGTCGTGTATCACGACAACCGGCCCAGTCGACATCTGTATAGGCAATTAGGTCAGACTTCGGAGAAGGAGAAATGGTGATACCTATGTCAGAGATGTAGCGAGTGATTGCTTGAGAGCATCAAAGTGAGTTTACCTGGATCGTGCATAAAAAGACACCCTTGCTATACTGGATAGCTGATGTCAGGGCGTGTGAAACTGAGGTATTGAAGCGCCCCATCCAAACTGCGGTACACTGTCGGATCACTGACCATTGGACTAGATGAGGCACTTAACTTGACTTGACAGATGTTTCAGCAGGGGTTGCAGATGGTTTGCAGTTAGTCATCTTGACTCGTTCAACTATTTCTCGAGCGTACTTATCCTGTGATAAGAATAAGCCAGAAGTACTTTGACGAAGTGAGATACCCACCAAGTATGACAAAGGTCCGAGGTCTTTAAGGGCAAATTACTTGCCCATAAGCATGATCAAATGAGAATGCAATATATCCGAAGAGGCAGTAAGAATAATGTCGTCAACATCAACATAAAGGAGAAGGTAAGCAATGCTGGAGCCTTGGCCGTAAATAAAGAGAGATGAGTTCGGTCTTACTTTCGATGAAACCTATTTGATGCAAGAAATCTGCAAAACGCTGAAACTAGGCTCTGGGTGCCAGTTTGAAGTCATAGAGAGATCTCTGCAATAGACATACATGATGAGGCCTAGAGGAATCACGGAAATCAAGAGGTTGAAACATATATACCGTCTCATTCAATTCCCATGAAGAAAGGCATTTTGAACATCGAGTTGATGGATGGACCAAGAACGCGAAAGTGCAAAGCTGAGAACCATTATGATAGTTGTTGTTTTAACAACGGGACTGAAAGTTTCATCGCAGTCAATGCCAACCTGCTGAAAACATCCATTTGCGACTAAGCAAGCCTTATACCGTTCAAGGGAACCATCAGACTTGTACTTATGCCAAAAAATTCACATACATTGCACAATGTTATCTTCAGGAGGACAGAAAACCAGAAGCCAAGTCTTATTCCGCATAAGGGCTCGATATTCATCGAGCATGACAACGGTTCACTATGGGTCTTGGAGGGCTACATTGTGGGATTTGTGTATGGGTGATATTTTGGTGGAAACGGAAAGGTCGAAAACCGGTTTGGGTTTGATGATGCCGGACTGACTTTGGGTATGGGGTCGGGTATGGGGTCGGGTATGGGGTCGGGTATGGGGTCGGGTATGGGGTCGGGTTTGGGGTAAGATGCGTTGGTGCAGCTCTATATTTGAAGGAGCGTGGACATGGGGGAGGAGGAGGAGGCGGACTGGTGTGGGATAGGCAGGGTGGGCTGAGTAGAAGAAGATGGCTGGTTGGCCCAGAAATAAAGAAGGGAGGAGGAGACGTTGGGCTTTGGGGAGCTAATGGGCCGGAAGAGATTGGACCAAGATATGAGGGAGACGCTGGGGGTAGCATCAGATTGTTGGGCTGAGACGGGCCACGTGATGCAGCGTGTGAGCCGGTGGGAAGGGATGGGCTGGTAACTTGTGGGCTAGTCAAAATAGGAGCTATAGGAGGAAGCTACACCGGACGTGAAGGGATTGGCCAAGCGAGACACCATTTGGGCCTGTAGAGAGCTCACGTGGACTGGGGGCCTGAGATGCCATTTCGTTGTGGTATGGAGATGGATCCGTGTCACCCGGAATGGATGGAGGGGAGGACGTACATGATAAGGATGCAAAAGGGAAAATGGACTCGTCAAAGGTGACATGACGAGAGAGTATATATAATTTTATTGGTGGCTAGCTCTAAACATTTATACCCTCGATGATGAGACGGGTACCCTAAGAAGGCACAAGGAGTGGAGCGGGGTTGAAGTTTGTGGGAAATGGTGGCGTATTGGTTGGGGTAACAAAGACAACCAAAGGCACGAAGATGATCGTAGGAAGATTTGTTAAGTACAACACTTGAGTGGGTGACCGATTTTGAATTGTGGTAGAGGATAAGATTTTGAGGAGGTAGCATGACGTTTCCAAGGTGTGGGGCCAATAGAAAACGGGAAGGGAGGCATGGAAAAGAAGAGAACGCGTCATATTTGTGATTGTGCGTATGGCGCATTCAACTTTACCATTTTGAGATGAAGTATAGGGACAAGAGAATCGGAAATGGATGCCATGAGTGGTGGAGAAGGTATGAAAACTAGAGTTGTTGAACTCTCTACCCATGCCGCATTGGTAAGTTTTAATTGCCCGATGAAATTGAGTCTTTACTAGTTGGTGAAATTGCACAAAAAGATCATACACTTGAAATTTAAATTTGAGTCTTTACTATATGGCTCGTTGACCTACTAGTGTACGTATGGGTCGTTCACCTAATGTTATGTGGATCATTGACCTATTGATATGTCGGACTTGTCTATATTAAAAAACATTATTGATATACTAATACATATTTGACATTGTTATTTGGTTTAACAAACTCATATGTATATTTTTGGTATAATTTTATTTCTTTCTTTTCAATTTTTCCCTCACAATTATTTTAAAAAATCATATGTAATCCATTATTTATTTATTTTAGTCATATTTTACTTGATTTTTCTATTCCATATAGGTTATGTAACAATTTGAGAACACTTAAAAGTATAAGGTTTTGAAGATTAAACAAATCATATATTTTTTGGCCTTTTTACTAAGTTCAAGTATAACTTTTATTTATATCGGATTAATATATATTATGTGGGACGTTGATCTAATGTTATGTTGGCCGTTGAACTTCTATTATGTGAGTCGTTGTCTATATATAATTATGAAATGGTTGACGTAGTAATACACATTTGACTTTTTTTTAATTTAATTTAACCAAGCCAAATACGTATATTTTCATTATAATATTTGTTCTTTATTTTAATCCTTTTTTTTCTTCACATAAGTATTTTAAAAATCATTTGTTATCCACGAATATTTATTTCGGTTATTTTTTTCCATGGATTTTCGTATCTCAACCCAATTATCAAGTAAGACTGACACTTTGAGAACTTGTATAAATAGACGGTTTGAAGATTTAGAAAATCAACATTTATTGACATTTTGGCTAAGTTCAAGTATAATTTTTTATTCATATCGGATTAATGTGTATTATATGGGTCGTTTATTATGTGGGTTGTTGATCTACTGTTATGTGAGTCGTTGACTTATTTTTATGGGGTTATGTGGGTTGTTGACCTAATGATATGTGAGTCATTGTATGTAAAATTGTAAATTATAAAAATGTGTTGACCTGCTGATACGTATTTAACTTTGATATATATATTTTTGGGTTATATTTTCATTGATATTTTAATCCGACATCGGTTTGTCTTAATAGTTTGAAAACTTGTATAATTAAAGAGTTTTGAATTTTTAAACAAATCATATATTTTTTTTGCCTTTTAGCTAACTTCAAGTACAATGTTATGTGGCTCGTTGATCTACTATTACATGGAATTACTATTATATTTGTCATTGACCTACTGATAAATAGGTTGTTGTCTATACATATAGTTACAAAATTGTTGGCCTACTAATACATATTTGACTCAAATACATGTATTTTTGGTATAATATTTTTTCCATCTTTTTTAATTTTTAAATAATTTTCTTAAATTTATTTATTATCCACAATTTTTTAATGGTTCATATTTTCATTGATACTTCTATCCCACCTCTAGAGCGTGGGACGTTGAACTATTAATTTCTATTTGATATAATATGTATATATTCGGTATAATACTTTTTCCGTAGTGTGTCGACATTTTATTGCTATTTACTTTAATAAAGTCAAAAACATATCTATTAGCTATAATATTTGTTATCGGTAAGGAGATAAACTCTTAACTACTTGCTTTATTGGAATAAAAAAAACCTTTTGAATCGAAATGTTAAAAATAATAAATTCTCACATCAACATTTCGAACTTAGTATGTATGGCAGTAAAGACCAATAAATTACTTTTTTTTCAATTGATGAAACCTCAACACCAAATTTTTGCGTATATTAAAGGACTTATATTAAAAGAAATATATTCTATTTTCTTACGAGGGAAACCTTTTATATAAAATAAAAGTTGAATGTATAAGATATAATTATTTTTAGCGGCATACTGATGCTTCATGGGAAATTGATTATCCAACGTTGTATCTGCTACACTGTCAGTCTCCTTCCATCTAATTGCTCTACTTTACTCCATTATAATCTATAATTAAATGGTAATTAGATTGTTTATATTATTAGTCGGTGCATCATCCATGTGCCGGCTTGTTTCAATTAATTGATATCATTAGATGCATCATCCATATGCCAGCTTGTTTCAATTAATTGATATTGACTTGAATGTGAACCCAACCTCGCCTATTAGGATGCTTAAAATTGTTTTTTCAAAACTATATAAGGGCTCGTTTGGTATGACGGTAGGAATGAGGTTGGAATAAGGAATCGGAATGGAATAAGGAATTGGAATAAACCATTCCTGATACTTGGTGTTTGGTATGATGTTGGAATGAAATATATTTACACATACTTTTTTTTTATTTTATATGATTATGAAACGAGAAATTATATCATATTTAATTATATATGTGTGAATGTTAATAATGTAAATATATGCTATTTTTTAAACTACATCTAAGAAAAATGAAGACTAACGAATTACTTAAAGATTGAACACTTAACAATAGTCAACCCAAATAAATAGTTATATATTTCTTCTATCAAATATTTTTTTTTCTAATTGAACAAATTATATAGTTTTCGAGCATTTTCCGGTTACATTACATCTTGATGAAGTATTCGTATTATAGTTATTTTACAAAATAATTATATGATTTAAATTGATTGATGGACAATAAAAAAAAATTTATATTTTTTTATTATTTTGTGAAACTAAATAATAAAGTGTATATATGTATAATAAAAATATATATATGTAGTTTTAAATTTAAAATGATTTTATGTTGGAATGGGATACCCACTTTTAATTTATGGAATCAACTTCCTCTATAGAGTTGGAATGAGTCATTCCATGAAATAATTTTCATTCCGATTCCAAGCCTTACCAAACACGAGGTATTGGAATGACTCATTCCGATACCGATTCCTGATTCCATAGGAATCGTACCAAACGAGCCCTAAGTAAGTTCTAATAAGAGCGAAGGTCCTATAAAATCTAATAAGAGGAAAGTCTTATACACAGTTCGAAATTCACTAGATAGAAGATTTGTATTTTGGATTGAACTTGAACTTTCGAGTGAACCTTATTGAATTGAAGTTTGAACTTACTAGATATAGTAGACATTAATCAACTCATCCAATTTTACTTAGAGGTAAATTTAATGAAAAACCTAAATAAATATATAAACTTTAACCAGGATCTATTCAACTAAATGAACGTATTTGTTTGATGATAATTATTTAGGTGAAGGGAAAAAAAAGTTTGTCGACCAGTTCACACCGAGAGAGAGGGAAACCCAATATCTGACTTCTAGGGTTACTCGCTGCAACATTGCAGAAAATAGTTAAAAATTCCTTGTTCTGTACTATACAGGGGTATAATAGTCATTGAAGAGAAACATATTGCTCTTTTGAAAGCTGGAAGGGGCGAAGGGCTGACTCATCGTCATGTGAACCTAAATATCTAATTAATGTTTTCGCCCTAACGAGGTAGCAGTATCTAGGACTTGATACATCATACGAGGTAATACTTAGATGGCTACACCCTTCACACACTCTCTCTATTGTCGCTGCTGGACCTGCCTGTGAATTTTGTCTTTCTTTATTCTTGGGAAAGTCTGATAGCTGCTGAAGAGTCTCATTGTGACCGGAAGAGAATTTGTCATTAAGCTATAGAAGAGAGATGGTGTAAGCTAGGTGCAGCGTAATTAGCTAGGCACGTAACAACGATAAAGCTGGCCTGCAAAGATCATCAATGGCAGAATCAGAGGTGAAATCAGCAGTGTTATGGTTGGGGAAACTGCTTGCCAATGAGGTGAACTACTTAAACACAGTAACAGGCAAGGTACGGCGGCTACAAACCGAACTCAAGACGATTTCAAATTTCTTAATCGGAGCAGTCAAGACTCACCGTCAAGACGATCTGGTGCAAGGTGCTCTATCCGACGGCAGAGACATCGCCTACGATTGCCAGGATGTCATCGAGACCTACATCCTCCAGGTGGCTGTCCATGGGTACGAGGAATACCAAGGCGGCTGGCGGTGGGGTTCGATCGTGCGCTGCGCTTGTCTTATTCGGAAAGCAGTTCCTGTCCATGGAATAGTTTCGCAGATCGATGAACTCAATGCAAGAATCGACGCCTTGAAAACCAACCTGCGAAGTTATGGTATATCTTCCCGGATCAATAATGATATTGTTGTAGCAGAAGCTGCCCGGCAGGCAGCAACAACGTCCGAGGTTTGTAGCCTTCTTAATTGTCGGACTTTAATTTAGAGATAATAAAAGGGTTTGTGTGATTTTTTTTTTATATATTTATCGTAATTATACAGCCACTGCTGAGGAGGGTGTTTACACACGAAAGGGAGGAGTACGTGGTGGTTGGCCTGGAGCAGCATCTAGAGGAGTTGGTGGAGACGCTGCTCAATCCGGCGGACCAGACGGTGATAGTCGTCTGCGGGATGGGAGGCGTAGGCAAAAGCACCCTGGTCACCCAGCTATACCATGAACCCAGATTAAGAGGCGGTGGCTACTTCGAAGCCTTCGGCTGGGCGCCTGCTTCTCAGCAATTCAACCCGACCCGCCTTCTTCGGGCCCTATTGTTTTCCCTGGTTCCGGAGGATGACGTAGAGCGGAGGAAAAGAGTTAAACAGGCTGTAGACGAGGATCGTGCTCACGCCGCTCTCTATAACCTGTTGATCGAATCCAAGTGTCTAGTGGTTATCGATGACCTTTGGGATCCCGAACACTGGGCGATGATACAAGCTGCTTTTCCTAAGAAGAATTCCACCGGAAGTAGGATTGTGGTGACCACCCGCAAACAAGATATCTTATCATCACGATCCTCGGGCTTGGACTCCGATCAGGTCCGCCTTTGTCCTGTCCGGGAGTTAGATCCGGACAAGAGCTGGGAGCTCTTTGTGAAGATCACATTTCCAGGTGCAACCTGTACAGGTACCTTAATTATAATACTACTTATCATCGTATTTGTTATGGAGAAAAAAGAATGAACTGAAAGTGCTATATTAATCAAAAGCTGAAGAATATAGAGATATATACAAGCACGTAGGATAGGCAGTTAGGGGCTGTTAGCCTTTTAGCTTTATTGTAAAATGTCCTTATTCTATACAATAGCCATATAGCCTACGAGTAAAGAACGTGTCGATATGAAGACTCGTTGTACCTCATCTCTAACAAAGTGACAGCTTATTCGAAGATGCTTTGTACGTTCATGGAAGACGGGGTTGACAACAAGATGCTGAGCAACCTTGTTGTCACAATAAAAGACAAATGGACGGGGAAGTGTAACATGAAGATCTAACAGCAAGCTATCAAGCCAAATGACTTCACTAGTAGTCATTGGCATGACATGATATTCACTCTCATCGGAAGATTTGCTAACAATCTTGTTAACTCCACCTTGATAATAAGGCATTATGAAAATGGTTGATGAAAGCCAAAACCTTGGTTTTCAGGTTTTGGTAAACTGGACAAAAACTATACTTGGTTTAAGTTGATCCAATAAGTTATTGTGCTAACAATATTTTTTCATGAATTAAATTTTATATTTGGTTTGGATTTCTAAACCAAATATATAAAGCTGATTCTTGTTGAGTTGTTAAAAGATTTGATTTTAACAAATCTTTGATTTGTTTTAGTTAAATCATCTGAAAACAAAATCGAAGATCTTCAATGTCCAGATTTTGTTTGAGCGATTTTCTAGTCTTCGAAGATCACATATCAACACCCAAGATCTTTAACGTCCAGATTTGGATTGAACGGTTTATAAGTCTTCAAAGATCAAATCACAACAAACAACAAGTCAAGATTTTTCGGCCAAAATCTTCTTCAACGTTCGTTTTGATGATAGGCTTGCCTATTTAAAGAGACAAGGAAGAAGACAGTAGAGACAAGAACTTACGACTGAATTACAAGTGCAAAAATCGTTTCATCTACTTTCTTTTCTCATAAAGCGTTGATCTCACCTTCGAAGCTTTAGCGTTCTACTCCTTTGAGTGTGTGAGATCTTATTCGAGCATGTAGTACAATTCAACTAGAATCATACAAAGAGTTACTTATCCTAGGCACGCTGGATACTGTTGTATCTGTAGTACTTTGTTTTTCTTTTTGAGTGTGTGAGTTGCTAGATAGGAAGTGTAAGACTTCTGAGTTTAGAAGAGGGAAGTTCTTCTGAAGGTTGTATCTAGGGCTCATCAAGAAGAAGGAAAATAAAGCTACTTGGAATCCTAGGGTTGGACAACCCTAGGCGGGGACTAGGTCAATTGGAGACTGAACCTCGTCAACATATCGTATGTCTTTTACATCTGTTCTCGTCTTGCTTTTATCATCCCTGGTTTGTCTTATCTTATCTTTACATTTATATTCAATCTCAGAGAAACGAGAAGGTCTTATATTTGCTAATAAGATCTTATCTCCATTGATAAGGTCTTATCCTTTTCGATAAGGTCTTACCTATCCTGAGATTGCGAAAAGTTTCCATACTCTATTCATCCCCCCTTCTAGAGTATTGACTAAACTACTTATCTGCCTATTCCGCATTTCAAATCTTTTGTTTTCCAAGAGACAAGTGACTTGCCAAGGAAAAGACAACAGCCAGTGATTGAACGACAAGAGAAAGGGAAAAAACCACAGTTGCATCACTGTAGGCAATAAGAGAGAAAGTGAATTGCTTGAGATAAGCAACAACATAATCCATGGTGCCTTTGAGGTAACGTAATAAATAAGTGGCAACATGTTAGGAATACAAGAGGCCAAGAACTGGCTTAGTTGTTGAACTGGGTAGGCAATGTCTGGACGAGTAAGAGAGAGATATAAAAGACGACCAATGAAGCGTCTATAGGATTTTGGGTGATGAAGTGGATCACTTGAGTCTGGAGAAAGGTGATGGGAAAACTAGTAGACTTGTATGTAGTTATGTGAGATCATAGAGAATATCATGAATGCACTTCCTTTGATTAATGAGAAGACCTGACTTGTCTCGAGTAATTTCCATACCCGGAAAGAAGCGTGCAAGACCAAGATTTTTAATAGTGAAAACGTTATATATGAAGAGTGTGCTTGAGAGAGATGATTTCACATGGAATATCACCAATGATGAGAACATCATCAACATAAACCATCACAATGGTGATGTCCAGGGAAGTATGTTTGACAAACAAGGAATAATCATGTCGAGATTGAACAAATTGAAGCTGAAGGAGAAGCTTGATTAACTCAATATTCCATTGTCGACTAGCTTGCTTAAGACCATAGAGAGATTTATTCAATTGACAAACATGGTCAGGAGGAGCCATTGTATAACCTTGGAGAGGCAGCATGAAAACCTCTTCATCAAGGAAGCCATGAATAAAGGCATTGTTAATGTCCAATTGATGGAAAGGCCAGTCTCAAGCAGCTGCTAGAGCCAATACAACACGAATAGTCGCAAGCTTTGCCACTGGAGAGAAGGTATGCTTATAATTCTTGTCCTTGAATTGGTTGTAACCTTTAGTAACCAAACGAGATTTATGACACTCAATAGTGCCATCAGGCCGATATTTAAGCTTGTAGACCCATTTTGAGCCAATGGCCGACTTGCTTGGAGGTTAAGGAAGTATGTCCCAAGTGTCATTAAGCTCAAGAGCCCGAAGCTCTATTGTCATAGCTTCAATCCAAGGAGGAGAGTCTTTAGCATGAAGATAACTAGATGGTTTAAATGAACTAATGACATTGCAAAGAGCATGGACAAACTCGGTAGAATGAGAGGAAAGGTTGAAATGATCAAAAGAAGCCATGGAGTTGCAAGCATAATCTTGAAGATAAGATGGTCGAATTATGGTTCGAGTTGGACGAGAAAATGGAAAGGAAGGTGGTGATATAATTAGTGGTGGAGATAGAATAATTAAAGGAGAAGAGGAAGAAGGTGTAGGAGATGTAAAAGGGGCAGTGATACGATGTGCAAAGGTATCAGTGGTAGAGGAAGAAGGAGGAGAAGATGTAGATGTGGGAGAAGAAGGAGAAAGTGTAGGTGAAGGAGGTGTAGTAGTGTCAATGTCTGGAGTTGGAGAAACCAAAGAAAGAAGGGAGATGGGTTGTGAATCAAGGATGGGAGAGGAGGAATTTTTGAAAGGAAATATATTCTCACGAAAGATGACATGACAACCAATGATGATCTTGTTAGTTTTAAGACCGAAAAGCTTATAGGATTTTTGACCTGGTGGATATCCAAGTAAGACACAAGAAGTAGAGATGGGTTCAAGCTTATCCTTGTGAGGTAGAAGACTGAAATAAAGACAACCAATAGCCCGTAAGTGATTGTAGGATGGTTTTGTGTTGTGTAAGAGCTCAAAGGGTGACTTTCATGCTATCACAAGAGAGGGCATTAAGTTAATCAAATATGTAGCCGTGAGGATACACTCTCCCCAAAAATGAAGAGGTAGGTTAGCATGAAGTCTAAGATCCCGAGTAGTCTCAAGCAAGTGACAATGCTTGCGTTCAACCCTAGCATTTTGTTGAGGAGCATAGGGAGTTGAACGTTGATGAACAATTCCAAATGTAAGAAATAAGACTTGGAGTTGATGTTGCAAGAATCCGGCCCCATTGTGTGACGTGAAAGTCTGGAATGTGGTGTGAAACTGATTTCTCACATTTTCCAAGAAAATTGGTAATAATCTTGAGCACTTGTTGCTTATTAGAATTATAAATGTCCAAGTATAACGAGTAAAATCATTTACAATTGTCAAGAAACATTTGGCACCACACAAAGCAAGTGTGTGATATGACCCCCAAATGTCAACATAAATCAAGCTAAATGCAGTTTTAGCATATGATTTATTGGGATAGAAAGGCAATATATGCTACTTAGCCAAAATACAAGTGTGACAATTCAATGCTTGTATTTGAAGTAAGGCAGGTCATATCACATGCTTATTGTCAATTATAGAGGCAACAAATGTCAAATTCTGGAGATTAGGGAATCCAAGCTTGTAAAAAACTCCCTCCTTGTACCTAATGGCAATGAGAGATTCATTGATATGGTCCTGAAATAAACAGAAATTATGAGTGAAAGTGATCTTCATAGGCAAATCATAAATCAATCAAGAGATATATAATAGGTTGTGCTAGACAATTAGAGCACATAATGAAGTGTGATGACTGGTGATAAAATCACAGTGCCTCTATGATGAACCTCCATTACTGAACCATCAGGAAGTTCAATAATAATAGGCTTGTCAAGCTTGTGCAACATAGAAAATAATTTTTACAAAAGGTTATATGGTATGTGGCTCCAAAGTCCACTATCCAAGTACACATGTTGACTACATTGGTTACAAGGTGAGTAATGATACCTGCAAAATTAATTGATGTGGTCAACTGCTTCTCCATCATCAATTTGAGCACTTCTTAATAAAGTGCATTCACAACTGTTGGATCCATGGACGACGAAGAAGTGTGAAGATCTGAAGGCTCAAGAGGATTATCACCAACTGTAACTTCTAGATTGTTAGCTGATCTAAAAGATTGAGTATTTACACCGGTGTTAACATATGAAGATTTTTCTTCTTTTGCCTTTTATTCCTTGTAGTCTTGTACCAGTCAGGAATTCATGTGAGCTTAAAACAAGCTTCTCTTAAATGTCCCTTCTTCTTATAGTAAGTACACATTATGTCCATTTTTTTTCTTTTTAAAATCCCTCCTACTACCTCCAGCATGTCTATATCGATGGATCTACACACAACAAGAGCATCATGTGCAGGTGAAACATGACAAGTGATTTCCTTCTGCTTTCTACTTGAAGTATCATATGAAAGACTCGATTCATGGTAGAGTAGAGTTTCTAGAGACAATATGTTGCTACGAATGTGCTTAAATTGTTCATTCAGTCCCATAAGAAACTGCATAACATGTAATTTGGCTTCTCTGTTTGATATTTTCTTGAGTATGTCACATCTACAATTAACAATCCCTCGACAAAGACAAGATGGAATGTCATCGACTGACACTAGTTCATCCCATAGTTTCTTCAATTTTCCAAAGTATATTGCTATGTACTGTGGCATTATCTTGCTTTAGAGATGCTAGATCTTTATGAATTTAGTATACTAAAGGAGAATTAGATACCTTGAATCTCTCGACAATGTCTTCCCAAAGCTCTATTGAAGATTCAATTTATGCGAACATTTCAACAATTTCTGATTTCATAAAGTGCAAGATCCAACACCTTATCATTTAATCAGCTCGAATCCACCTGGTGAGCTGATCTCCATCTCCAATTGTAGGTTTCGCACATGAACCATCAGCAAAACCTAGCTTCTGCTTAGCTCCAAGGGCCATCGGTATGCTCCTTCTCCAGTAGATGAAACTCGATCCGTTGAATAAGATCGAGACAAGATGCATTCCAGGATTGTCCGAATTGGACAAGTACAAAGGATCACTGGCCTTGACAATGGTGTTTCGATCCATATTCGAATCTATTGAGAGGTTATCAGATTTAGGCTCTTTCCTGTCAGCCATATATCAGATGAAAAAGGAGAATGTATATATGTGTGATTTGAGCAGTATTATTGTATGAACTTATGTGTTTATTTCGACAAAGTGAAGATCAGAAACCATGGCTATGATACCATGTTAAGGAGAAGAAGAATGAACTGAAAGTGCTATATTAATCAAAAGCTGAAGAATTCAGATATATATACAAAAATGTCCCTCTTATTCTATATAATAGCCATATATAGCCTTTAATATTTATTCATCTGCAACTAGTCACCTCAGCTGTGAATTTAATCACTTGTAAAAACTGGTTTGCAGATCCGATAAAGGAGAAGCTGGGTAGAGAAATGCTACTACACTGTAAGGGGGTTCCGTTGGCAATTGTTGTACTTGGTAAAGTTCTCAAAAGAAAAGGGAGAGTAAATGATTGGAAACAAATGCATAAGGACGTTTCTGCACAAATTCAGGGAGGCAGCGCCGCGAAAAACCCTTATAAAGATGTGTATGATGTATTGCAAGTGAGTTACGATGAACTGCCGGTTCATTTGAAACATTGCTTCCTTCACCTGGCAAACTTTCCCGAAGATTACGAGATCCAGACGGAGAAGTTGTATCAACTATGGGTTGGTGAAGGGATTGTTTCAAAAGAAGACTCGGTCGACTCGGTCCATGAATCGGAAGAAGATATTGCTGAGAGATACTTGAACGAGTTGGTGAGCAGGAACATGGTTCAAGCGGCTAGTTGGGACAAAATAACCGAAACGATAAAATCATGTCAGCTCCATGATCTTATGAGGGATGTTTGTATTGATATAGCAAGGAAAGAAGGTTTTGCTAAGACGATCAAAGGTCAGAGATCTATGTTGCTGAGCAATCAAAAGAATGAAGACCATCTTTTGATGGCTTTGCTTCCTGAAATAGATAAAAGGTTGCGACGCCTAGCTGTCTATCTTAGTGATCAAGAGATGAGCTCAACTATTCCTATTAATGTTGCATCCACCTCGGCTAACCTATCAAGAGCTCCCAACCTCCGATCTCTCTTGCTCTTCCCTGTACATGAGCAACGAGGAGATGAAGACTGCAAAAGGCTTATGGAAAAGATTTCGGAGGACTTTGCCCTTCTAAGAGTCTTCGATTGTGAAGACTTTCGTATCATACAAGGGAAGTTGCCCAAGAAAATAGGAGATATGATCCATCTAAGGTACTTGGGCATGGGTAATACTCTTGTTACTGAGTTGCCGTCGTCAATAGAGAATCTAAGGTGGCTGCAAACTCTTGATTTGCGGGTTGATGGTGGCGTCGTGGTTGCTCTTCCTAATGTATTGTGGAAGATGAAGCAACTAAGACATCTTTATCTTCCACATCTTGGAGGAATGGGATTGGTAGACAGAGACGAAAGGGACGCTGCACCGGAAAAGTACTCAATTGTAGGAGGTGAAGCTTTACTGCTTGATGGTCTTTGGAACCTACAAACAATCATGTTCATAGACCTAGATAGAGTCAGTCTTGAGGGTCTATCAAAGTTGGGGAGAGTGAAGAGACTTTCAGCGGGTTGTGAGAGCAACATCAAGGCATTGTATCCTTTACTAAAATGGTCGAGTTTGAAGAGTTGCACGCTTAGGGTTCACGCCCGCGTTCTAGATGAGGATCCAATGGTACTGTCTACTTGTGAAGTCTTGCATGAGCTAGATATTCTTGCCAAGCCATATGATGAATACTATCTCGAGAAACCGCTGTGTTTGGAAATGTTGCCAACAAGCTTAGTTTATTTAGGTATTTGGTACCTTCAGCTTGAGGATGACCCCTTGCAGGTTCTCGAGCAGCTGCCTAATCTTGATCATTTGAGTATGCACATGTGCTACTCTTATGACAACATGGCTTGCTCGGCTGGTGGTTTCCCTCAGCTAACTGAGCTCGTTTTTGATGGATTGTTCGATTTCTCCGAGTGGGAGGTTGAGCAAGGAGCTCTACAGAAACTCAAGTACTTAACGTTGGTCAATTGTCGGGTAAGGAAGGTTCCAGATGCTATTTCGAGTTCAGTTATTGTGAACATACAAGATTACATGAATATTCTAAACTGAACCTTTTATTACAAATATATCTGTTGCAAACATTGCTTTTTGTTTACTTCTGAACCAGCCATGAATATCAGAAGAACAAATGATCCAAGTCAAGGCAAGAAAGATGCAAAAAGCCTTGTTTCTGCAACATCATGGTCTTGAAAATTCACTTTATCTTGTTATCTTCCCTTCACTTCATCTTTTGCTTTTGATTATCTGCTGTTGGACATGGTGTGTACCTTCAGATATTTTTTCTGTGGAGATCTTCAAGTTTGCTTCACAACGTACCGTTGGTTGTTATGTTGTTGCTTGATTCAATCTGGTTATCTGGTTTGAAGCAAAGATGATTAGTCTGTGCATGCATCCGTCATTTTGAGTTGTGGTTTCGAATTTCACAATTTGGGATTTTAGGGTTTCGAATTTCACATGGTGACCATATATATCAGTTGCAGTAATGTAGTAAATTCAGCACAAGTGAGCACATGACGAGCATACCAATTGAAGCAATATAGCATATTGGTGTCCATATGTGTTGGAGTATGTCTATCTATGAACCCACATTTAATGTAACTTTCGATTTATCACCAGTGCCAACATATTCAACAGATAACTCGCCTTGTACACGAAGAACTAGAAGAACGAAACAAAGTTGAAGACTAAAAGAAACCCTAGTTACCTTAATTAACTATTCATGTGTATCTTCGATCCAAGTATGTAAGATCTTCGAACGAGAGAACGATTGTGAAGAAGGAGATGTCAGGGCTTGGTGCAAAAACAAAAACAATGGTCGGGAAGAGAGAAAGTTGCGTGAATAAGGCGTTTACAAAAGAAATGGGCTTCTTTTTCATTAGGTAACAAGAAACGATAATCAATTATGAGCCTAAATGTATAATTTCTTTCCTGTCCGCAAACAAATACTTACAATCAACTAGGCCGGAATTAAACAATTCCAACCCAATTTTTCCCCTGACCAAACAAGCCCTTAATTTCTCCCCACATCGGGTTGATGTGATATCTATTTGGCTCGCGATCCTAACATGTATCAATCGGTTTTAAGGTGAAATCTCATCAGATTTATATGCTGAACTTGAACTTAACGCACATGTGCGCTCATATGTGCACGCCTCCACTCTACGGTCCGTTTATATCGGAATTTGACAATAACCAAACGGACACTTATGTTTTTAACCTTCGTCATTGAAACATACTAAAATCTGTATTCTATTTTCTTATGTTGGGAATCGTTTATATAAAAATGAAAGTTGAATGTATAAGATAAAATTATTTACTAGGGGCACAATAATAATTTTATGTATCATGGGAACAATGATTATCCCAACGTTGTACCATTTTGTCATTTCCATCCAATTGCTCTATTTTACTCCATTATAATCTATAATTAAATGGTAATTAGATTATTTATAATCATTAGTCGCATCATCCATGTGCCGGCTTGTTTCAATTAATTGATATTGACTTGAATGTGAACCCAACCTCGACTATTACATTGCTTAAATTGTTTTTACAAACTATATTTATTTTAATGAATGCTTAGTAAAATCTCGTATCGGATCCTCCCGACCTCTTGATGTTCCGCTGACATATAATTTTAACACCTGAATTGTATAAACAATTTTTGTGTCGATTTTACTTGAAAGACAAGGAGTACATTAACTAAATATATTTATACCAATGGGCATAGTTACTAGAGAGAAATTTCAAACATACTTACTTAGCTAACTCGGCCAGGATCGCTGCTATAATCAACTTCGTGTACTTCATATGGAAAGCTAGAAACGACACCGCCTACAACAACAAGACCACTAGTGAAGCTAATTGTGCGCACATCATCATACAAGCAACTAGGAATCATCTTTCCCACCATTGGAAGGATCGTTCCACCCTCTCTCTCACCTGGGCCGCCACTCTTGGGATTCAGCTACCTTAATGTGGAGTTCCAAACTACACATACCCTCATTTGCTCTTTCACTCTTTTGTTTTGGTATTGTGTTTGTATTCCCTCAGAGAACAACACTCTGATAGCCAAGTTGGCTCCCCTGTAAATCCCTTTGCTCAGTTATATACAAATTTTCAAAAAAAAAAAAAAAAAAAGTTAGGTTTTGCAATTGGTGAATGCAAAAAACCTATTTCCAATCCTAAACTAGTTGCTAAATTGGAGCAGTGTAACATGTTAATTTCATGGTTGTTGCCCACAAGTCCATTTTATTCTATTAAAATTAGGGGTGACAATGGATCGGGTTATTGGTGGATGTGTCACTTTCGTCAGCTGACCCGTAACCTAAATTTTCACCCGACCCGTCACCCACATGTAACTTTTATCACCCGTATCCATATTTGCCGTGTGAATGGGTGAATCAGGTTTTTTTTAGGTAAATTTAACTTGACTTTTAACAGCTAATACTCAACCAAAATTTCAAACAAAGTGCAATTGTGCAACCTAAATTAAATATACTATTCAATCTAGTTCAAGCCTTAACTTCTAACATGGCATTAATGAAAATATAAATCCAAAATATCTAGTTCTAAAACATAAAATGAACCAAAAGTGAAAAAAAACAAAAAAAAACATTAAATCAAGTACCATTATATAAAGTTGTCTTCAACTCTCTAAATCTCAAAAGGCAACACACTCTATTTGACACGTCTTCTTTAGTAAATATATTTTTGTGTGTAAAAAAAATATATAATTTAAATTTATGGAACCTGAAATTTAGTAGGTGACAAGGGTTAATGAAGTCAACAAGACAATAAAAAATTAAGAACTTTAGAGTTCATGAAAAATTTAAATATAAGCTTACATTATTAATTATTAAAAAATATTTATATTAAAAATATGTTGGCCATAAAATCTTATATATATTATGAAAGTATATATAAAAATATTTATATTAAAATGGGTGATGAATGCAGGTGTTGGGCACGGGTGATGGGTCGGATGTTGGGTTGGGCGATGAGTCTTGAGTTGTTCACCTATATTCAACCCGCCTCATCATTTTTTCACCCGTCACCCGATTTTCACGCGCATTTTATCGAATTTTTACCTTTTTTTCGGGACAAATTTTCGAACACCATCAGATCGGATGATATTGTCATCCCTAAATGTAACTTTGTTGCTATATATAAAAAATTATTACGCTCAAGATTGAAAAATACAAATAGAACAAATACTTACCAAATTCTAAAAGACGTAAGATCAGTTCATAAGGAAAATGAATCCTTAACTACTTAGGGTGTGTTTGGTAGGGAATGGAGGTTATTTTAAAAATTAATCTAGATGGAATTTGAAAGGGGTTAAATTTTATGAGGGATTTATTAAGGATTATTTGATGTAAAATAATATACATCAAGCTGTTTGATTGGAGATTTTTTAATGAGTTTAATTGATACAAATTTATAAATTTGAGTGAAATTCTAATTGATGGTTGAAAATTAATCTCCTTTAACCTTGTTAATATGAAGTTATTTTTTAAACATTTTTAATCTCAATTAATCCCTGATATAATCTTATTCATAATTTACTCGAATAAAAAAAACTTTAGATGAGAATGTTGAAAGCAAAAAAAAAAAAATCGAGCCTAATACACAAGATTGTCAGTAAACAACTTTTTCATTGCCAATTGACAAAACGCCAAAACCTTAATGCACCAAATGAAATATTTTTAGGCGGATGATAGAACTATCGGCGAAAATTGCTATTAGTAACCTAAACTACGCACGTGAAACGCGTAATTTCGTTTTTCAGCTCCGGAATCTAACTACGCTTGTGGCGTGCGTAGTTGGAGCTGATGCGAAGCCGATAGGAGCCGATGAACTACGATAAGCGTAGTTGAAGTTGAATTTTTTTTAAAAAAAAACTCCAACTACGCTATTGGCAATCGTAGTTGGAGTGAATTAAAAAAAAAAACTTAACTTTGGTTCCCATTACCAAAGTTAAATTTAAAAAAAATCCAACTACGCTATTGGTAAGCGTAGTTGGAGTGAATTTTTTTTTTTTTTTTTTTTTTGAAAAAGAACTTCAACTTTAGTTTCCATTACCAAAGTTGAATTAAAAAACACTTCAACTACGTTACCAATAGCGTAGTTGGAGTTAATTTTAAAAAAATATTCATCAGCTACAACCGGCTCAGGACAGCTCTCCAACTACGCTTGTCAAAGTAGTTTGAACCCAAATGCGATAAGCGAAACTGCACACTTCGCGTGCGTAATTGTGACTACAAATAGCGTTTTTCGCAGGTATATCTAAAATTCCCGTGTTTCTATATTAAAAAACTCTTATTAAACTATGTATTCTACTGTATTACGATGGGAACCTTTTATATGAAATGAAAGGTCAATGTATAAGATATGATTATTTATTAGCGGCACAATAATTAACCCCTAATAATTTGATGTTTCATGGGAAATTGATTGTCCCAACGTTGTATCAACACCCATCTGCTACACTGCCAGTCTCCTTCCAACAACTGTTTTTGTCGTTTCCCTCCAATTGCTCTATTTCACTCCATTATAATTAAATGATAATTAGATTATTTAATATTTATCATCATTTTTTTTATATTGTAAGGTAAGCAATTATGTTGGATCATCTTCGCGAGACTCTCCAACCTAAATCATCCTTTCGGATGAGCTCGACCACCTGGGGGTGTCGATGAACAAGCAATTGGGTAGTCGTGTCCCAATTCGGCGAGCTTATCGGCGACACTGTTGACTTCCCTGAAGACGTGATGAATCCGAACCTGCTGGAAACTACCCAAAATGTTAGAAATGTCCGAGATGATAAGGTCGAGTTCCCATGGTGGCTTCCATATTTGTTTTATTGCAATGATAATTGTAAGATTATCTCCTTCAACTTCGATCCTGTTGATCTCCAGATCGCATGCCCTTATCAGCCCTTCCCGTAGCGCACATGCTTCGGCATGGAGAACCGATGTGTTACCACATTGTCCATAACCTAGGGAAATGGTTGATGCATGTTGGTTTTTGAGAATGAATCCGTAGGCCGCTTCTCCCAATTCACGTTTAGATCCATCAAAATTTAGTTTGATGGATTCATTTTCTGGTTTTACCCATTGAATATTTTTGGTTTTTCTATTGTTTTTGGTTATTTTTTGTTTGGTTTGATTCTTCCTTAGTCGTTGCATCATAGAGTGTTGGATTGTTTTTCTTTTTTCTAAATTTACTAACTAGGTTTTTTTTTATTTTATTCTAATTAGTAATTAGGACTATAATATAACAGATTTAGTAATATTTTTTTTACTGTTTAAAACTAGGGTTTTGAAAAATCAAGTGAATGAGTATAGCAAATTTGGCCAAACCTAGTTTTTCCATTCGACCCTCTGCATCTTAGTAAGACCTGCATAGCTCCCGAAGTATAGAGTACTAAAAAGCTCAGTTAGATCATAGATCTACAACATATTTATAGAAAGTTATAATCCAAGAATAACCAAGTATTATGGAATGCGCAAAGGTTTGAAAACTGAAAGAAATGGCGCCAGCTCAACAAACACTATGAAGTTGGAGGAATCATGTCAACGCCTTCAACGATGAAAAAACAATCCCCAAATAGATAGTTCTTTACCAATAATTCAGATTGACTTTGGTAAGATTTTAGTCATGGTCTTCCTACAAATGGAAAGCTTGTATTGCAGATAATGGAAGAAGACGAAGTTGATTCATGGCTGAAATTGTTTTGTTGAAGTATGGGTGAAGAATAAAATATAAAAAAAGCCTACTTGTGTTTGGTTGTGAGAGAGCGAGTGGGGTGAAGACTGTACCCAGATAGTATATATGTTGGACTCAGAAAACCATTCCAGAAATTCATACTGAAAATTCATATTGAAAACTCAACTAGAAACCATACTAGAAACTCAATCAGAAACTCAACTAGAAACTTGTATCAGAAATTCTACCAGAAACTCATACCAAAAACTTATCAAGAAACTATATCAGAAACTCAACTAGAAAGCATACCAGAAACTCAACCAGAAACATACCAGAAACTCATATCAGAAACTCAACTAAAAACCATACTAGAAATTCATACCAGAAACTCATACTAAAAACTCAACCAAAAATTCATACTAAAAACTCATACCAGAAATTCAGACAAAAAATTCATACCAAAAACTCAACCACAAACCATATATGTCTGTTTTTTTTATAGAGGGGTTAAAAACGGACAAATTACTTTTACCAAATATTAATAAAACTTGTAAAAATTAAAGGGTACACAAAACAAAAGAAAATAAACAATAGCCTATTCCGTCAAACTAGTTTATATCCCGCACCTTGTGCGGGTTACTTATACATTTGATGTGTTTTTAATAAAATGATATATATTTCATATGTTTTAAATAAAATGACATCAACTTTTGTATATGAGAACTAATGATATATTTATAAAAAAAAATTAAATTAAATATTTTTTTAATTTAACCTTAACAAATATTTTGTAAATAAAAAGAAAAAAATATAAATAGCTTACAAAATCTTACCTTTAGATTTTGTTGGCATTGTGAAAAATATTTCTAAAAAATATAAATAAAATATTGATATATTTAAAAATAAATCTGATCAAATTTTTTTATTAATATCGACATTAAAAAAAATCAAATCTGATCAAAGTTTTGTTGAAAAAAAATTATGTTGAAAAAAACAAATATTAAAGATAAAAACGAATATCATGATATTTTTGAATTATTTAAAATCCCTTAAATTATTTAAAAAATTTGAAAGAAATAATATAAATCAAAATTGAAAACAATAATATGCAAATTAGTAAAAAAAAATCCGAAATAAATTTTAAAACGGAAAATTCGAAATTCTGGATATTTTTGAAAATCGGATCAAGATCTGATCACTTTTTGTAAACAAAATCAAAATCCGTTTATTTATTTAAAATTTTTAAAAAATTAATATAAACTAATAAACGTAAAATGTAATAAAAAATAGTAGAAAAAATCAAAAATGAATTTTAACACGGAAATTTCGAAATTTTAAATATTAAAATCAAATTCCGTTTACTTATTTAAAATTTCGGAATCAATAATATAAAACAATTTCTAAAATACTGTAATAGAAAAAATAGTAAAAAATCAAAAACAAATTTTAATTCAGATTTCGGATTTTTATTTTGAAATTTTTGAAAAAGAAATCAATATCCGATCAATTTTGGAAATAAAAATCGATCAGTTTTGAAAACGAAATCAAAATCTGTTTCTTTATTTAAAATTTCAGAAAAAAAATAATATAAACCAAAATTGAAAACAGTAATAAATAATATAGTAAAAAAATCAAAAATAAATTTTAATACATAAAATTCGAAATTCAAGATCCGATTTTCAATAAAAAAAATTTCTGATTTTTTGAATAAGAAAAAAATTCAGTTCAGTTTTTGAAATCAAAATATTGAACATTTTCTAAAATAATTTTGGGGCTTACAAAAACAAAATTTTAAAAAAGTTTGTTGAGGGATATTTTGAAAACAATAACAGAAGGAATCAATATAATATATAATTAGAAAAAATCGAATATAAATATATGTTTAATATCTGATATTCAAAAATTCCAATAATTTACTCGGTTAGAAAAGAAATCAAATCTTATCAGTTTTCAAAATATTTTGACGTAACAAACTATTTTGTTCTGAAAATTATTTGTAAATAATATCCCGAAATACACTGTTTTTAAAAATATTTGTTTCGGATATTTTTGGTTAACGAAATCAATTGTAATCATTAAAATAGTTTAAAATCTTTTGCTGAAATATACATATTTAAGATACACTATTTTAGCCCCAAAGTAGTGTATCTTTTAACAAAATAATATGTAAAATATTTTTGAAAAAATATACATATTTAAAATAGTTTAAAATCTTTTGAGAATAAAACTCCGTTCGGTTTAAAATCTTTAACGACATACACCTTTTTTAAAAATATTTTGACAAAATACAATTTATACACTGTAACATATCTAAAGATTGAAGATACAATCAATTATTTTAAAAATATTTTAAAATTTAGTTTTGGAAAAGAAAAAAAATCCGAACTATATTTGGAATTTTTGTGACTTAAAAATCCAAATATTTTCCATAAATTTTTCGATGACTTTTCTTTTCAAAACCAATAACAAAATTGATAAAATTAATTAAGATGATATTATTTATTTTAAAAATACTTTAAAATATATTTTTGGAAAATAAAACTAAAACCGATCAGCTATTGAATTCCTTAGAAAAAACAATCCCGTATTTTTCAAAAAAAGGTGGGTGGGCCATTGTTTTTTCAAACATATTGGGTAGTAAACCAATATATTATCAAAAAAGAAAACCAAATTAATACCGTACCTACAAATTGACCGGAAAAATCAGATCTTTGAACGACAAAACTGGAAAGCCGGAATGACAATGCATGAAGAATGACAATGCAGCTTTTTAAAAAGATGGAAATGATAAATTAATATCCGTTATGAAGTAACGGGTTATATATTTGAGAATAGGAACGAAATTACCTTTAGAAGAACAAATCAATGAGAGGATTGAATAATAGGGTATTGGGAAGAATAACAAAGCAGAAGATACAATTTTAAGTAATGAAGTACAGTATTTATAGAATACACGTAGGAAGCGAATTGTGGAATTTTCAAGGATATGATAAGATCTGATAAAATTGAGATCCGGCTAGATTTTATAAATTGGTTAAAATTAACCGTAAAATTCGGCTAAGCCTTTGATAATTATCTGATCGGTTATAATGTATTTTTATTATAATAAATTTGTCTGACAAAAGAATTAAAAATTAGAGATTCGCTAACAAAAAGGTTACGTGAAATCTTCCAATAAGTGATTGGTATTTTAATAACAAAAGATTTTCTGGCTTAAAAAATAAAGATTTATTGACCTATAAAATCTTGGAGAATCTCCAACAAAAAAAGTTACGTACAATTTTGAATTGCAGTTGTTAGTTTAGTAAAAAAATATTTTTTGTCATAAAAAATAAAGATTTATTGGCCAAAATATTGTGGCAGATCCATTTGATTGCTACTTCCACAGCATGCCATGTCATCAAATCATGCACTCTGTTTTAGTATGTATAATAGATAATAGATAATAGATATAGATATAGATATAGATTATTTTAATAATAAAAGATTTTTTAGTTTAAAATATAGTGTAAAAATAATGATTTAGTTTATATAAAATTATTATTTTAATAATAAAAGATTTTATGGTTTAAAATATAGTGTAAAAATAAAGATATACTGATTTGGTTTCTATAAAATTATTATTTTAATAATAAAGATTTTATGGTTTAAAATATAGTGTAAAAAATAAAGATATATTGATTTGGTTTCTATAAAATTATTATTTTAATAATAAAAGATTTTAATGTTAAAAAATAGTGTAAAAAATAAAAATTTATTGGCTTTAATTGTGGGAGCTCCATTTCAAAAATTCTGCGTTTACAGCGCGCCACGTCATCGACCCGTACTCTGTTTTAGTAAGTATAATAGAAATAGATTCTTTATTTTTTTGGATTGTGCTCACCTTCATTATTTATTTGGACTGTGTTTCAACAAGAGATTACACAAACTTGCCTATTACGTAAAATCGTTTTTCTAAACTATATACAAGTTCTAATTAGAACCAAAGTTGTATAAAATATAATTTGAAAAGAGTTTTAGTTTACTAAAATTCAGACTCAATCGATTTAATAAAGCTCAAGTCCAATTAGGTCCACTCGAGTTACCCAATTCAAAATACAAATCTTGTAGTTAGTAAGTATCGAAGGTGACAAGCCCTTCCTCCAACCCTTATATCAGCTAGACTAATTGAACTTTGTGTAATCTCTTGTTGAAACACATTATTAATACACTATATTAATACACAATTTCAACTACACAATGCTAATACACAATCAATTACAAGTATATTGTTAATACACAAATTCATTTACAATGTAAATTTATGTAGTTAACAAAATCGTTCATTTTCCAATTACACAAGTTATGTTGATACACAAAGTTGAGTTACACAATCTCAAATGAGTTGCACAAGCCCAAAAGCTCGTCATTTACACAATGTCTGGTTGCACAAGTCCAAACTCATCGAGTTACACAAGCCCAATTATAACTATAAAAAAATATAGGTCATATCCCGTATTTATAAAGTTGGGTCAAATTTTATAATCAAACAAATTGGGGCAATCGGTGAACTATCAAAACTCTAGGCCCATGGGTCATTTTATATTATTATCCATTAAGGGGCAAATTTGTAAATTCCAAAAAGTTAGACCAATAGTGTAATAGAAAAGTTTGGGTTGTTTATTGTAAATTACCATAAAATCAAAAAAAAAAAAACATAATCAATCGGGATATTCAAGAGGCGGGGTGGCAATGGTGGCTTCAATGGGAAGCATCGGAGGCGCCCATGCAAGTATCCTCGCAGTCGGTCCTCATCCGGTATCCTCACAGTTGCCTTCAACTCCTCGTAGTCGCCAACCATGGCCTCCGGTGGCTAACAGCCGCCGTCTCACCTTTGTGTTTGAACCATGCTCCTCTTTGTTCTTCGAAGACGGTTCTAGGTGACCGGAAATGGAGATTCCTTCGGCAGTCGAGGCAACGGCGAGTTGGAGGCTTTCAGGCGGGGCAAGGGTGGTCAAAGTAGAGATGAGCTAGTGGTGGGCGGTGTTGTTGCATATCCCAGGTTCTTCCCAACGATGGCGACAGTTGCAGGCAGTTCCGACTATTGCAAGCGAGGGTTGCAGGCGGTTCCGTAGGCGAGGGTTGTAGGCGATTCCAACTCGGGTTTCCAAAGTCATCTTCTCCGATGGTTGTAGGCAATTGCATGCAGTTCCTCGCGGTCGAGATGCAAGCGGAAGAAGACGAGCGACTGTGAGAAACCCTAACTACTTCGGATGTGGAATCTCGCAATTGAGAATTATTTAATAGGGTTTATATTTTACGTATTCCTCTTATGCCCCTTTAATTAATTATTTTTTGATTTAAATTTTTAGGAGGAAAATAGAGGGCATATATTATATCAACTGAACAAAAAAGCTTCCGCACAACAATCTTCTCAATAAATAATAGCAACAAATAATGAAAGTTTAATAATAGTAACTTTCCCTAATCATCAAGTTAATATGGTCCATGCTAGGAGTGTCAGTTGGGGTGAGGAATCTCCCATACTATCGGATAATTGTCACGAAATGTGTGAATGCGACTGGTTCGAGATCCCCATCTCGGTCCTGGCCTTGTTGGGGTTATAATAGGAAATTCCGAAAAGCAGATTAAATGTGGAAATTATTATTATTTTTTTTAAATATATTTATAAATAGTTTTAATACTTTAATAAATTGTATTTTATTAAATTGGGTTACTATATTTTACTTTCATGTTAAATATATTAGACCAAATTCACTAAGTATGCATTTTCAAATATTATATATTAAGTAGGCCATATCATAAACACATTTAGTAAATATACCCCTAATTTTTTTTATTGTACAAAGCTATGGTTTTGAACCCAAACATCTGTCAATCAATCGTCTACTTCCCGTCCCTCAACTCTCCCTCTTTCTTCCTGCAAATCAATCGTCTATTGCTGCTTGCGATCACCAACTTCCTAATTTCAACTTGGAATAGTCGGATCCTCCCTAAAAGGAACCCGACCCAATTGTGGGTAAATCTTTGTGCTTGACCCTAAAGCTAGGGCAACCCACTTGAGCATCCCATTTTCTGAAAGCGCCCAACAAGTCGGTGAAAGGATCGGTATGGTAGGAGGAGGTGTTTCATTCATTCATGGAGAAGAGAGAAGAAGAGGATACAATAGGAAAATTAAGGGTGTCCGAGAAGAAGAGGATGAGAAGGAGAGTGAAACCCACCATTGTTGTGACTGTAAGAGTAGTTGCCTGATGGGTTTGGCTGGCATAATGGTGAGGATTGAGTGGATATGGGAACTTCCTCTCGCCCCTTGTGAGGTGAGAGATGAAGGAGATGAACTAAGATCGTTTGACTGTGAAACTGAAGTTGGTTTGAGACCCGGCTGGCAAAAATGAAATCGGACGGGAGATTACTTAAGTTTGTAGCATGGAAAATCTGTTCTTCCTCCTACTTTTGATCCTCGCAGCACTGGGGGTTTTAGGGAAAACACTACGCTAAGTTTGCAACAATGATAGAAATTCTACAGTTTTTTGTTGGTTTTTTTTTTTTTTTTCTCTTCAAATGATAGAAATACTACAGACCTACATCCATACCAGAAATCATACCAAAAACTCTTACAAAAACTCATACCATTAACTCAACCAAAAACCAGAAACTCATACTAGAAACTCAACCAGAAACCATATTAGAAACTTAACAAGAAACCATACCAAAAACTCAACGAGAAACCATACTAGAAATTCATACCAGAAACTCGACCTGAAACTCAACCAGAAACCATATATTTCTGTTTCTTTTTTTTAAATGGAGGGGTTACAAAGGGACCAATTACTTTTACTTAACATTAATGAAATTTAATAAAGTGTTATACAAAACAAAAGCTAATAAAAAAGAGCCTACTTCACCAAATTCTTTCAATATATTATTTATACAAATTTCTTATATTTAACTCATGTAATCGGATTTCTAAATGGAAAGTTTAACAAGAAAACTCACGTACTACCCGCCGAAAATTATGAATCGAGAAATTTTAGTGGGGATGAGCTAGTATTTCCCAACAAGAACGGTCACCCGACGTGGATGAAGATGGACAATCTTTAAGCCTCGAGGGAGTATAGAGACGGGGATAGGAGGATTTTGCTAAACGGGAATGAGGATGACTATGTCACTCCCCAAGCCGAACTTGTCCCGTTGACACTCCTAGTTGACGGTTTGATAACGAATTGTTTTACATGGAACTCATAACAACTTATTCAGATAAACCTGCATGAATCTCAACTAGCACCTTGTCGGAATCTCCGACAATCTTCCCAATACATTTGAACTTTTATACAAACTTGAAAGATATAAATCTTCAAAATAAGACTCATGCATTTTCTAACTACAACCAATAAAGGGAATATTAATTTTACCGAGTAAAACTATATTAAAAAAATCAATTGATATATCTCGGATCCAATATTGTACACGAAACAATGTACAGTTGCACAAATACATATGTACATTGTTAACTCCACCTTGATGAATAGGTTAAAGATTATTTTTGCAAGGATTATGGAAGACAAATGAACGGTAAACTTTAATCAAATATCAATATATTTATTTATGAGGATATATGCACATTTATTTGTTGAAGAATATGTGCAAATTTTGTTGAAGATTGTGTGTAGAGTTTGTTGAAGATTTGATGCAGATTTTGTGGGGTAAATAAACTTCAAACAACCAAGATTTGATGGAGATTTTGTGGGCTGATTTTCAAGACTCAAACAACCAAGATTCACGCAGATTTTGTGGAAACAAAATGGTCAAGTTATGTGCAAATTTTGTGGGATCAACTTGAACTTCAAACGGCTACAAAATAAGATCCTACAGTAGCGCCTATAAAAGCAACAATCAAACAATGAAGAAAGATGGTGAATGAACGGGACTTACAAGCATCAATCTACAAAGCTTCATTCACTCATCTTGCTCTCACACACAGTTATCATGGTTTCATCTAGTTGAAATTTAAGAAAAAGAAACAAGCGTTATTGACATATCTTTATTGTAATACTCGAAGATTCGACACCCTTGAATGATTCGGCTATCGTTCGCTTGGATCTGAGTTGACTAGATCGTAACGGGAATGCTACAAGTCAAAGAAGAAGAGAAGTTCTTCTAGGCTGTATCTAGGACTCTAAGAAACGGAATAATAGAGAATTGAATCCTAGGGTCAAAAATCCTAGACGAAGATGTAGATTATTAGAGCTGAACTTCGTAAACATTCGCGTGTTAATCTTCATTTTAGTTTTGCAATTTTTATTGTTTATATTGTGACTAACAACTTTCTGCAGGTTTCCATGTCAAGACCTTGGATTCACATCAAGACCTTGAGACACAGTTTTGTCACAAATTTCAAAAGGGTTCCCATATTCTATTCAACCCCTTCTAGAGTATTTATATCCTTATTTATCTCCTACTCGATTCTTCATACAAAACTAAATTATTTTACACAAAGCAAGATAGGGGTATACCAATCATTCAAGAGAAGCATATTACCCTTTGGATACCGGAAGGACTAAATCACCGACACATGAACCTAATGTTCAAATTGCAAGTCTAAATAATTTGATGAATAATTAAACATTAGTTTTGCTGAGTATTATGTATATATAATTGCATATATATACTGACTAGTGATTATATTGTAGAGAGGAGAGTTGATGATTAGAGAAGAGACATGGTGCAAGCTAGGTGCAGCTAGCGAAATAAAGGCAATCATTTTCTCCTCCGTTTGATGTTGATAGATAATATATGTATTAGGATATTATCTGTAATTATGGAAATATGTGTATACCTATATATAGTGTTTAATGCTATTGGAAACCCTAAGGGGTGATTATTCTTTACATGGTATCAGCCTAATTTTTCGATCTCTCATTCTATCTCTCTGCCGCCGACCTACGGTTCTCTCTCCCCCCTCATTGTTACGGCGAAAATCGCCTCCGGCCACCATAAACACCACCCTCTTTGCCGTCTCTCCTCCCGTCCAACACCCCATCATGGTTGACGACAAGAAAATCCCGTTTCATTCGACTCTCGTTATTTCCAACATCAAAAACAGTGTCCCGCTTGTGCTCAACCACGACACCACAAGCTACACATCTTGGTCCACCCTCTTCATCAATACCGCTAAATCTCATCGTGTTCTCAATCATTTTGATGAGTCTGGCGCTCGACCCGCTCATATCGATGACGATATGCATAACCAGTTTGATGCAACGGTTCTTAATTGGATCTACGGGACAATCTCTGCCGATATTTTATGTCAAATTCTTGATCCTACGAACACCGCTCTCAAGGCCTAAAAAGAAATCAAGGACATCTTCCATGATAACAAATCGACCCGGGTTTTTTTTACCTTGAACACGAATTCTATTTGTGCAAGTTGTCGGGTTTCGCTTCTGTCACTGCCTTCTGCCAAAACTTGAAATCACTTGCCGATCAGATGAGGGCTGTTGATTCCGCTCCCTCCGATACACGTATGGTCTTATAACTTCTCTTTGTGCTCCTGTGGAGTATAATGTTGTTGCCCCTCTCATCCAACATACGGACCATCTCCCGTCGTTTGATAAGGTTCGCACACAACTTAAACTCGAGGAGACTCGTCTTGCTAAATAACATACTATTTCGCCGGACAAACCTGCAGGAGTCTCTTCTAGCGACTACAATTGCACACCGCCTCTGGCGAGCCATAATCCAGTATCTCAGGCTCCGAGAAATGTGAATCGTGACCGAGGCAAAGGCCGAGGTGGTCGCGGTAGAGGTCGAGGTGGTCGCGGACAACCACCGGCTTTTGTCTATCGGTATCCTAACGGGTGAATACCCAACCTGCCGCCTCCCCAGTGGCCTGCTCTGCCCAGGTATCCCCCTGCCTAAACTCTAGCACCACCGGGCCCTCCTCCTTGTCCATACCCAACACCATTTCAAGCTGGAATTTTGGGCCCGAGCCCATCAAGCTACAAGAGCCCTTCGGCCTACTAATGCACAACCCAACAGCCTTATGTAGTCCCATCGAATCTCGATCACGCGTTTTCCAACATGACACTTCATCCTCCAAATAACTCGTGGTTCATGGACATGGGAGCTTCGGCGCATATGACTCACACCTCAAGTAACATCTCGTCTCATTTTCGTCAAGGTACATTTAATTCAGTTATTGTTAGCAATGGCACTCGCATTCTATCTACAGGTCGCGACCACACTACCATTCCCACCCAAAACCGACCTCTACACCTCAATAATGTGCTTGTAACCCCAAACATGTTAAAAACCTCGTTTCCATTTGTCAATTCACTAATGATAATAATGCATCCGTTGAGTTTGATCCGTTTGGTTTTTCTGTGAAGGATTTGAGTACGGGGAAAATCCGCATGAGATGTAATAGTTCGGGGGAGCTCTATCCACTTTCTGCCTCACGCCAAATATCGTTGCCTTCTTCGCCTTTAGCTTTGTCTTCAGAGTCTGCAAGCCTCTAGCATGCACGTCTTGGTCATCCCGACAAGCCGTTCTTAGACCTTCTTAGAAATTTTTTGTTACCATCTTATAATAAAGGTCCATTAGCGACTATCTGTCGTGCTTGTCAATCGGGCAAACATCACCGTTTACCGTTTAAACACTCTATCACTTCTACTTTTGCACCATTTGAGTTAATACATAGCGATTTTTGGACGTCTCCGATTCCGAGCAAAGATGGTTTCAAATACTATCTACTATTTTTGGATGACTTTACTCACTTCATTTGGGTGTTCCCTTTGCAATATAAATCTCATGCCCATATACTTCTTCTCAAAACGGTAAAGCCGAACGGTCCATCCGCACAATCTCGAATATGATGCGTTCTCTCCTATTTCATGGCTCAGTTCCTCTCGAACTTTGGCCGCACGCGCTTCATATGTCCGCCTACCTCCTTAACATCCTTCCTACCACTACTATCAATAATAGGTCTCCGACCCATGCTCTCTACAAAGTCCCACCGTCCTATTCCCATCTTTGGGTTTTCGGTTGTCTATGTTATCCAAATCAAATTGCTTCCGCATCTCACAAATTACAACCCCGTTCTACTCCCTGTGTTTTCATCGGTTATCCCACTCATCATCGAGGATACAAATGTCTTGACATCTCTACATCCAAAATCATCATTTCTCGTCATGTGATTATTCTTTACACATGTAATTGATCAAATTATTAAACGTTTTATTTCCTAGCAGATCGAGAGCAAAGAAGATCATCAATGGCAGAATCAGAGGTAATCAACTATGGAAGTTGTTGGCGGCTGAAATGAACTACTTGAACACCATGACATGCAAGGTAGGGCGGCTAAAGACCGAACTGAACAAGCTTTCAAGTTTCCTAATGGAAGCAGTCAGGACTCGGGAAGAATCAAGAACAAAAAAAAATCGTTACTTATCTCAAAATCAAAATCGAAGATGGATGAAATTTGATTTAAGATAAACAATATTTATAGATACTAAAATTGTGCAGATTTGATATTTATTGGGCAAGATATATTATTGTTTTTAGTTTAGAAATATATTTAAATTTTAAAAATTAGTAGTAGATATGAAACTTACTCGGAAAGAATCATCAACCGAGTCGATTTTTTTTGATAACAAAAAGCGGTTCAAAACACTAGACGACGTGTCATCTAATGGATTAAAAGACCGAAAAGATCGGAAGACGGACTAACAATCATGAAGGACAACAATAGGAGAGAAAAAAACACACAAAAATACATCATGAAAACCCGAAAGCAAGAAAATCTTCAAGGAAAAGTAGGATGATCTAGTTCACAGGAAGCGACAAGCACTACGTTCATCATCGAAGGAAGTACACAAGTAGAAAGCATGGAGAACAACTATGAATACCTCAGATTTAGACTCGCAGTAGAGCCGTCAGGAGTCGATCACATATCTACGCCACCTTCTAGACAAACCACTTGAAACGCCACCGGAAACAACATCAAACTAGGAAAACGATGTTATAGAGTTGGGGTATCATGACATATAAAGGTGTATAACTTTGATGGTTTATAGAATAAAGATTTATATGGAGAAAATTAATCTTAAAATAACTATCTTACTTCAAGCGCGATTGAATTAATGCATGAACAAACTAATTATATTAGATGAAGACTATTTTGCTAGTTAGTTACACAATCACACTACGCGCAAACTTGAAAATGTTGTGTTTTGGACATCTGATGAACTTCTAACAAAACAAAAAAAAAAGCACAATATTAATAGATAATTTCTCTACTACAACAAAAACTAACGCACTTACAAGAGGAATCCAAAAGCAAGGTCAAAAGGCGATGATGGTGGTTGTTCGCTCCAAACGGTGTGTGCAAGCTTTAAATTTATAACCCTAGACGTAAACTTAAAACAAGGATGCGAACCCGCAGTGTACGGGTCAATCATAGTAAAAAGCAAGGAATTCCAGGGGTCGATCACAGGGACTTAGTGAAACAAAGTCCAATTACGGTATGCTTTTGTGTAAATACTAACTGATAGCATGAATTATAGTCTATATTTTGGGGTTTGTTTGGACGTTTTATCTTTTGTAATCTGCATGTTTGTATGTGCATTATGTGATTTTACTATCATTTCACCTACCTTTGCAAGAATCAAGGTCTACACCTAGTTTTGTTGTAATTGCAGGTAATTTGGTACGTTTTGCATCAAAAAGGAGCAAAAGGAGTCATGAGTCAATTGGAGCTACATCCAGGGAGCATAGCCATGGATTAAAAATTTACTTTGGACCAGTTTTGAGAGATTTCACATTCAGTTATGACTCACCTCGGTTGACCAGAGATTCATCTCGACCGAGGCGATCCAGAGACGCCGACTCGACCGAGGCGAACACCTAGGACGCGGCGAGAATATTTTATTCTTGGATGAGATCTTTTAAATTTGGAAAGTGATCTTATATTTTTGGGCTTGGCTCCTGGAAGGAAGGAGATATGCAGAATCATATATTTTACCTATATTTATGGGAAAATATCTTTCTAAGATTTATTATCTTTGGAGGGTTATTTTCCTATAAAAAGGGTCGGATTTCCCATAATTCCGGCATCGGCTATCACATCACGCTATACCGCCGATCAGGGTTTACAGCACGCAGCAGCAGCAGCCTACTCCAGTTGGGAGTTTTGAAGAACCTTTTTGAAGGTTGAAGGAAGATAGAAGTCTATAGCTTTTATAGCTTTTTGAAGGGTTTTGTAAGATTGTCTTCAATTCCCTCACTTGTTGTCTTGTCTTGTTAGATTGCTATCCAAGGAACGCTTTTTGTTGTGATATTTGATTCAGTTATTGAAGTCTTTTCCTTAAATTCTTCTTTGTTCAAATATTCACCTTCTTCCCATATATTTAATACTTTCATAATGATGATGAGTGGCTAATTTCCTTGTGTGATTCTAGGGTGATTAGCTGAAGGTTGTGGGAAAAACAATGACAGAATAATCTTAGATTCCAGTAGGATCCTGAAAGTTCGAGTCTTTAACCTTAACCCTAAGCATCTCGTTCAGTCGATGAACATCTCGGCCGGGGTGGAAACTGGCTGACCGAGGTGACTTATCTGATCCTAAACTGAGAGTTAAGTGTTAGAGTTTGCCAAATCCTATTCTTATTACACCTTTCCTGGTTCAAAGCAAGCTTAGGATGAGACTTACCCGGTAATTCCTTAGTTTGTGTACCAACGATCATAAGTGTAGGTAATAAAGGTTTATCCTTTATTGGGGTTTGAGTGTGCTTCCATCCCATCTTTGTGAGTTAGCCTGAGACTTACCCGGTAAAGGTTGATTCTATTCCCTTAGATGGTGTGTTAGTTTGAGGTTATAGTTCTTTATCTTAATTCCTTGAGACTTACCCGGTAATAGGAGTTACGGTTTAGGATTAGTGTGTAGTGAGACTTACCCGGTGATCTACTCCACTTTAGAAACACCTTCCCCACGCAAAAATCTCAGCTTTGTCCGCTTATCTATAGATCTTGAGTTGGAACCACAACTAGATGCTTTAATCCCTAGAATTGCATGTTTGCTTTATTGACTTCTTATTCATCTTTGATTGTGTTAATCACTTTTGTGGTTAGTATTGACATAAGCACACCGTATTGACTTTGTTTCACCGAGTCCCTGTGATCGACCCCTGGAATTTTCTTGCTTTTACTACGATTGACCCGTACACTTTGGGTTCGCATCCTTGTTTTAAGCTTAAGTCTAGGGTTATAAATTTAAAGCTTGCACACACCGTTTGGAGCGAACAAGTTTTTGGCGCCGTTGCCGGGGACTTGGTCTAGACCGAGCCGGTTACGGTTTGCTTTCGGGGCATTTGCCCCTGTTGCTACTAACTACTCTTTCTATGAGTTTTGTAGTTTTCAGGATTTCCGATGACTACATTTGATCCAGCCTGGATAGCAAGGCAAAGTGCTATGGCGGACCATTATGAATACTTGGAGGAGAAGTACTCCTTCTATTGGTTTAACAATGAATGGGAAAGAGAAGAGGCCATTCAGCATGAACTTGCGATATGGGATGAGAAGAATGTCCCTAAAAACATTTATGAGCAACCTTTTGCAGACTCTCTCGAATCAAGATTGGAGAAGTTGATGAAGAAGGTGGAGGAGCTCAAGGAAAGCACTCTATCCTATGCTAAGCCGAAAGAGGAGCATAAGGAAGTGTTGCACGTTCCAAGCATTCCTTTGGTCGAACCGGAAGTTTCTCCTGAAGCTTTTGTGGAAGCGGAGGATGTGGAAGATCTCGATCCAACTGCCGAGACCTCGGCCGAGGTGGAGGAGATCTCGACCGAGATGGAAGAAGAATTTGTAGAACTGCAAGATGCGGCGAACCTTGGCCAAATTACTAAGACTGTGGTCAAGGTGGAAGAAAGATCAGCTGAGTTGGGAGGGATTTCGTGTGTGGAATATCAACCCAACATGAAACTTGTGTCAAGCTTTGGAGAACTTTACGAGGTACATTCTCCTACTTCATTTGAAATCCCTATTAAAATTTCTGAAATTTTCAGGAATGCACTGGAGAGTTGGAGGTCTCTTCCGAAAGAACCTCCTAAGATCAAGATGAAACCTCCCTTTAAACTGTTGGAAGAAGATACTCCTTGGATTATAAGGAGTGGAGTTTGCAAGCACTACACTGTTAAGGCGATGAAGTGTCTCTTGTTCAAGTATGGGGTCCCTCGCATGCTAAGGACCTTGTACCATCCCCATGCTAAAGATGGGGAAGCTACTAGGATTCTCGAGAAGTTGTTTTCTCGATCAAGGAAAGGATGGGACGCAAGGCTAGATTATGTCCCATTGAAGTGCAGGAAGGCTAGAAGGATTCCGGTGAGAATCAAACCGTACAAGCTTGTACGTGGGAGATCTTACCATTTGCCGGGGAAATTAGGAACCGGAACCTTTTTGAAAGAATTTTATGATGGATGTGATGAGCACTCCATGGTGTTCAAGGTACATTAAGTAATTCTATGGAGAAGGGTCCAGCTAGCGACCTTAAACCAAGCGCTTCTTGGGAGGCAACCCAAGGTATTGCTTTCTTCTCCCTTTTCTAGTTTAGTTTAGATAGTTGCTTTGTTTTTGTTTTCCTCTAGACAACAACCAGGTATTCCAAAAGGAAGGATCACAGTTCAGGAGCTACACTAGAAGAACAAAATTTCGAGAAGTTGAGGAAACGAGCTTTACTGAGATACATCTCGGGTACTGTCAGAACACCTCGGCCGAGATGTGCTTCGCCAACCGAGATGGGCTTATCTGGGAGCTGTTTCTTACTTCTTCATGCAGTTTAGCTATGTTCGGTGAGTATCCTGTCCTTAGACTTATTTCGACCCACTGGGACAGTGTGTCCCAAGTATGGGGTATTTATGTATTATTTGACTCATGGATGTATGACTTGACCTTCTATGATATTTATGCTTTATTTTGCTTCTATGTGTTTATCTGAGATTGCATGCATATTTACAGGTTATTTGATTGAGAAAAACGTCGAAACCGAAAAAAAAATGGTTTTAAAAAAAATATTTTTTGACCTCGACCGAGTCAGTCCTGGCCAAACGAGGCATTTCACCTCGGTTGAACCAAGAACACCTCGACCGAGGTAAGTTACTGAGAGTTTTCAAAACGATTTTTTTTGTGTTACTTATCTGGATATGATCTCAGTGAAGATTCTGTTTACCTACTGGTTTTAAATTCTTTATGTGTTTGAAAGGTTTTATAATATGTTTAAGTTGCTAAATGCTTTGTTTGAAATTATTGGCATGTTTAATACTTTGTTTTTATCCAAATTATGTTGAATTTGAAGGTTGACACCGCAGGTTAAGTTCTCTCACTTTCTTCTTGGAAAGACCAAGGCAATTCATTCTCTCCTTCTTCTTCTTCTTGATCATGCTTAGCCCCTCATATACATTTTGCCTCCCTTTACCTATCCGGGAATTTGGAAGCAAGCAAAGTGGTAAAAGCAAGTGAAGTTAAAGTTGAGAAGTTGGCTGGAAGAGAAAGTGTTAGAAAGCAATAATAGGTTTGGGGAAGTCAATCATGAAGATGAGTAACTCGGCACCATTCACATAGCCGGGTGTTTGTGTCTTGCCAAAGTCGGATTGAGCGATATTCCTAACGGGTCATGGTATGTGCATCAAGGGTTTGATGCATCTCAAGAAATTGATGATTGCTAATCTCCCAGGCTTCGGTTATTGTGCACCTCTGTCCATGCATCCCAAAAAGTAAAGTAAAAGAAAAAGTGGAATAAGCAAAGCTTATTGGTGGAAGATATTGCAAGTCAAAGTGAAAGTGAAGTTCATCCTTTTTCCGGATTCTAGCACCACATTACCTTACATACATCCCTACCCTACACGTTTCTTGACCTTTCCTTTGGGAAGCCCTTGAGACCTTGAGCTTGTTGATTGACTTAGCGGTTTAAATCGGATTATACATGATTAATTTTGATAATTATGATTTATTATGCATTCTATGATTTTATACAAAGATGAACAACTTTCCTATATTTATAAAATGTTTTGATCATGTTGAGTTTTTAAATTCCAGGAAGTACTCTCTTAGAGTGATCTATGGTAGTTGCACACCATAAAATGTTTTTGAAAGACTTTTTCATTGATTTTTATGACCTATAATCCATTCTATCTTGTCTTCTATATGCGGAACTTGCTTGGGGACAAGCAAGGGCTAAGTATGGGGTATTTTGATAGCATGAATTATAGTCTATATTTTGGGGTTTGTTTGGACGTTTTATCTTTCGTAATCTGCATGTTTGTATGTGCATTATGTGATTTTACTACCATTTCACCTACCTTTGCAAGAATCAAGGTCTACACCTAGTTTTGTTGTAATTGCAGGTAATTTGGTACGTTTTGCATCAAAAAGGAGCAAAAGGAGTCATGAGTCAATTGGAGCTACATCCAGGGAGCATAGCCATGGATTAAAGATTTACTTTGGACCAGTTTTGAGAGATTTCACATTCAATTATGACTCACCTCGGTTGACCAGAGATTCATCTCGACCGAGGCGATCCAGAGACGCCGACTCGACCGAGGCGAACACCTAGGACGCGGCGAGAATATTTTATTCTTGGATGAGATCTTTTAAATTTGGAAAGTGATCTTATATTTTTGGGCTTGGCTCCTGGAAGGAAGGAGATATGCAGAATCATATATTTTACCTATATTTATGGGAAAATATCTTTCTAAGATTTATTATCTTTGGAGGGTTATTTTCCTATAAAAGGGGTCGGATTTCCCATAATTCCGGCATCGGCTATCACATCACGCTATACCGTCGATCAGGGTTTACAGCACGCAGCAGCAGCAGCCTACTCCAGTTGGGAGTTTTGAAGAACCTTTTTGAAGGTTGAAGGAAGATAGAAGTCTATAGCTTTTATAGCTTTTTGAAGGGTTTTGTAAGATTGTCTTCAATTCCCTCACTTGTTGTCTTGTCTTGTTGGATTGCTATCCAAGGAACGCTTTTTGTTGTGATATTTGATTCAGTTATTGAAGTCTTTTCCTTAAATTCTTCTTTGTTCAAATATTCACCTTCTTCCCATATATTTAATACTTTCATAATGATGATGAGTGGCTAATTTCCTTGTGTGATTCTAGGGTGATTAGCTGAAGGTTGTGGGAAAAACAATGATAGAATAATCTTAGATTCCACTAGGATCATGAAAGTTCGAGTCTTTAACCTTAACCCTAAGCATCTCGTTCAATCGATGAACATCTCGGCCGGGGTGGAAACTGGCTGACCGAGGTGACTTATCTGATCCTAAACTGAGAGTTAAGTGTTAGAGTTTGCCAAATCCTATTCTTATTACACCTTTCCTGGTTCAAAGCAAGCTTAGGATGAGACTTACCCGGTAATTCCTTAGTTTGTGTACCAACGATCATAAGTGTAGGTAATAAAGGTTTATCCTTTATTGGGGTTTGAGTGTGCTTCCATCCCATCTTTGTGAGTTAGCCCGAGACTTACCCGGTAAAGGTTGATTCTATTCCCTTAGATGGTGTGTTAGTTTGAGGTTATAGTTCTTTATCTTAATTCCTTGAGACTTACCCGGTAATAGGAGTTACGGTTTAGGATTAGTGTGTAGTGAGACTTACCCGGTGATCTACTCCACTTTAGAAACACCTTCCCCACGCAAAAATCTCAGCTTTGTCCGCTTATCTATAGATCTTGAGTTGGATCCACAACTAGATGCTTTAATCCCTAGAATTGCATGTTTGCTTTATTGACTTCTTATTCATCTTTGATTGTGTTAATCACTTTTGTGGTTAGTATTGACATAAGCACACCGTATTGACTTTGTTTCACCGAGTCCCTGTGATCGACCCCTGAAATTTTCTTGCTTTTACTACGATTGACCCGTACACTGCGGGTTCGCATCCTTGTTTTAAGCTTAAGTCTAGGGTTATAAATTTAAAGCTTGCACACACCGTTTGGAGCGAACACTAACCACAAGAGGTGATCAAAACAATCAAAGATGATATAGAAGTCAATAAAGGAAATATGCAATTCTAGGGATTAAAGCATCTAGTTGTGGTTCCAACTCAAGATCTAAAGATAAGCGGACAAAGCTGAGATTTTTTTGCATGGGGAAGGTGTTACTAAAGTGGAATAGATCACCGGGTAAGTCTCACTACTCACTAATCCAAAACCGTAACTCCTATTACCGGGTAAGTCTCAAGGAATTAAGATAAAGAATTATAACCTCAAACTAACACACCATCTAAGGGAATAGAATCAACCTTTACCGGGTAAGTCTCAGGCTAACTCACAAAGATGGGATGGAAGCACACTCAAACCCCAATAAAGGATAAACCTTTATTACCTACACTTATGATCGTTGGTAAACAAACTAAGGAATTACCGGGTAAGTCTCATCCTAGGCTTGCATTGGATCAGAAAAGGTGTAATAAGAATAGGATTTGGCAAACTCTAACACTTAACTCTCAGTTTAGGATCAGATAAGTCACCTTGGTCAGAAGAATTCCACCCCGGCCGAGGTGTTCATCGACTGAGCGAGATGCTTAGGGTTAAGGTAAAGACTCGAACTTTCAGGGTCCTACTGGAATCTAAGATTATTCTATCATTGTTTTTCTCACAACCTTCAGCTTATCATCCTAGAATCACACAAGGAAATTAGCCACTCATCATCATGAAAGTATTAATCAAATATATGGGAAGAAGGTGAATATTTGAACAAGAAGAATTTAATAAAAAGACTTCAATAACTGAATCAAATATCACAACAAAGCGTTCCTTGGATAGAAATCCAACAAGGCAAGACAACAAGGAAGGAAATCTAAGATAATCTTACAAAACCCTTCAAAAGCTATAAAAGCTATAGACTTCAATCTTCCTTCAACCTTCAAAAAGGTTCTTCAAATCTCCCAACTGGAGTATGTCTACTGCGTGTTCTTCGGTGTAAGCGGGATTTCCGACGGTAAGCAGGATGTTGGATTTGTGGAAATCCAACCCTTTTTATAGGAAAATAACCCTCCAAAGATAAGATATCTTAGAAAGATCTTTTCCCATAAATATAAGTAAAATATATGATCTAGCATATCTTCTTCCTTCCAGGAGCCAAACCCAAAAATATAAGATCTCTTTCCAAAGATAAAAGATCTCAGCCAAGAATAAAATATTCTCGCCGCGTCCCAGGTGTTCGCCTCGGTCGAGTCGACTTCTCTGGATCACCTCGGTCGAGGTGAATCTGTGGTCAACCGAGGTGAGTCACAACTGAAGGTGAAATCTCTCAAATCTGGTCCAAAGTGAATCTTAAATCCATGACTATGCTTCCTGGATGGTTCCTTATGTTCCTGAATGTAGCTCCAATGACTCCATAGCTCCTTTTTCTCCTTTTTGATGCAAAACGTGCCATTTTACCTACGATTACAACAAAACTAGGTGTAGACCTCGATTCCCGCAAAGGTAGATGAAATGGTAATATAATCACATATTATACATACAAACATGCAGATTATGAAAGATAAAACGTCTAAACAAACCCCAAAATATAGACTATAATTCATGCTATCAAAATACCCCATACTTAGCCCTTGCTTGTCCCCAAGCAAGTTCCGCATATAAAAGACAAGATAGAATGAATTATAAGTCAATAAAATCAATAAAAAGTTTTTCAAAAACATTTTTATAGTGTGCAACAATCATAGATCACTCTAAGAGAATACTTCATGGAATTTAAAATCAATGTATGATCAAAACGTTTTATAAAAATAAGAAAATTGTTCATCTTTGCATAAAATCATAGAATGCATAATAAGTCATAATTATCGAAATTAATCATGCATAATCCAGTTTAAACCACTAAGGGTCCGTTTGGTGAACATAGTAGATTATTTGGAAGATTAAAATTTCACAATAATCTCCAATAATCTTGATAATCCATGTTGAAGTGGATGAAAAAATTGGGCAGAATAACCTCCCAAAATAATCTCCCGAGATTATAATCCCAATAATCCCGATAATCTCTGGCTCACCGAACGCACCCTAAGTCAATCAACAAGCTCAAGGTCTCAAGGGCTTCCCAAAAGAAAGGTCAAGAAACGTGTAGGGTAGGGATGTATGTAAGGTGATGTGGTGCTAGAATCCGGGAAAATGATGAACTTCACTTTCACTTTGACTTGCAACATCTTCCACCAATAAGCTTTGCTTATCTCACACTTTTTCTTTTACTTTACTTTTTGGGATGCATGGATAGAGGTGCACAATAACCGAAGCCTAGGAAATCAGCGATCATCAATTTCTTGAGATGCATCAAACCCCTGATGCACATACCATGACCCGTTAGGAATATCGCTCAATCCGACTTTGGCAAGACACAAACACCCGGCTATGTGAATGGTGCCGAGTTACTCATCTTCATGATTGACTTCCCCAAACCTATTATTTCTTTCTAACACTTTCACTTCCAGCCCACTTCTCAACTTTAACTTCACTTGCTTTCACCACTTCGCTTGCTTCCAAATTCCCGGATAGGTAAAGGGAGGCAAAATGTATATGAGGGGCTAAGCATGATCAAGAAGAAGAAGAGAGAAGAATGAATTGCCTTGGTCTTTCCAGGAAGAAAGTGAGAGAACTCATAATGTGGTGTCAACCTTCAAATTCAACATAATTTGGATAAAACAAAGTATTAAACATGCCAATAATTTCAAACAAAGCATTTAGCAACTCAAACATATTATAAAACCTTTCAAACACATAAAGATTTCAAAACCAGTCAGTAAGCAAGATCTTCACTGAGATCATATCCAGATAAGAAGCACAAAAATCGTTTTCGAAAACTCTCAGTTAACCCACCTCGGTCGAGGTATTCTTCGGTCAACCGAGGTGAAACACCTCGTTCGGCCAGAACTGCCCCGGTCGATGTCCAAAAAATTTTTTTTTTTTAAAACCAATTTCTTTGAGTTTCGGCATTTTTCTCAATCAAATAACCTGTAAGTATGCATGTAGTTTCAGATAAACACATAGATGCAAAAGTGAAGCATAAATATAGATATCCGGTCAAATAGAGTCATACATCAAATAAATGTCAAATGCATCAATAAACACCCCATACTTGGGACACACTGTCCCAGTGGGTCAAAATAAGTCTAAGGAAAAAGTACTCACCGGATAATAAGCTGAACTGCATAAAAATAAGAAAAGAAAATCCTGTAGCTCTCAATAATCCTGATCCGGTGGTGGTGGTGGACCATGATGCGTCTCTCAAACGTGATGGGAGGTTCCCTCACCCCATACTTCACCTCCATCGTGGGGTGAAGTAAGTAAGTCTATCAAACGCTCCAACAAGTACTGTAAATGCTCATCGGGGAATGAATCGTCTATGAGTGGGTCGTCCTTCTCGCGTGAAGATGTAGGTAGCCGGCTGAGGTGATCCGCAGTAGAATTTTCGGATCCCTTCTTATCGCGGATCTATAGATCAAACTCTTGAAGCAAGAGAATCCATCGAATAAGGCGTGGCTTGGCATCTTTCTTAGCCAACAAGTAACGAATGGCTGCATGGTCGGTGTAGACAATGACTTTCGCCCCTACTAAATAGGAACGAAACTTCTCGAAATCATATACAACCGCCAATAATTCTTTCTCGGTGGTAGCGTAGTTGCGTTGTGCTACATCTAGCGTCTTGCTAGCATAGTAAATGGCGGTGGTCCGTCCATCCTTCTTCTGTCCAAGCACCGCTCCTACGGCTACATCACTCGCGTCGCACATGATCTCAAAGGGCAAGGTCCAATCCGGAGGCTGGATAATGGGAGCGGAGATCAACGCTTCCTTAATTCTGTAAAAAGCATCAAGACACTCCTGCGAAAACTCAAAAACGACATCTTTATTCAAGAGGTTAGTTAGAGGTTTAGAAATCTTAGAGAAGTCCTTGATGAATCTCCTGTAGAAACCTGCATGTCCGAGAAAACTCTTCACACCTTTAACAGAACAAGGGGGAGGGAGTTTCTCAATAGTCTCGATCTTAGCGCGATCGACCTCAATGTCTCGATTAGAAACGAGGTGTCCTAGCACAATGCCTTCATTAACCATAAAATGACACTTCTCTCAATTTAAAACAAGATTAGTGTCTTCACATCTTTTAAGCACTAGAGAAAGGTTAGATAGGCAATCATCAAAAGAGGAACCATATACAGAAAAATCATCCATAAATACCTCCATGATCTCCTCTATGTACTCGGAAAAGATCGCCTTCATGCATCGCTGGAAGGTAGCGGGTGCATTGCACAATCCAAATGACATCCTCCTATAAGCAAATGTCCCCCATGGACAAGTGAAAGTGGTCTTCTCCTGATCATCCGGATGGATAGGAATCTGGAAGAATCCACTATAACCGTCTAAGTAGCAAAAGTGTGAATGCTGGGCCAACCGCTCGAGCATTTGATCAATGAAGGGAAGTGGAAAACGGTCCTTCCGTGTGGCCGTATTCAGCTTCCTATAATCGATGCAAACTCTCCAGCCCGTAACGGTCCGGGTTGGGATCAACTCGTTGTTCTTATTTGTCACAACGGTCATCCCTCCTTTCTTCGGAACTACATGCACCGGGCTAACCCACTTGCTATCCGAGATAGGGTATATGATACCTGCATCCAACAACTTAAGAACTTCTATCTTCACAACCTCTTTCATGATCGGATTTAACCGTCTTTGAGGTTCCCGTGAAGTCTTATGATCATCCTCCATTAAAATTCTATGCATGCAGAAAGAGGGCTTAATGCCAATAAGATCATCAATAGTGTAACCCAATGCCTTTTGATGCTTTCTCAGGACATGCATTAGTTTAGACAATTCAGTTTCGGAAAGGGAAGCACTAACAATAACGGGATAAGTGGAATCCGGTCCAAGAAACACATACCTCAAGTGATTTGGGAGTTGTTTAAGCTCCACAACTGGGGGTGCTTTCTGAGGGGGATCCTTGCATCCTCCTTCCAGTGGAGTAGATCTAGAAACTGGACTTTCGGAAGTCTCAGTTGAAGTCGTCTCGCCATCGACCTCGGTCGAGGCGCAGAGGCGTTGACCGAGATGTTCTTCAGTTGCCTCGCTCAGTCCAGAAAGTGCCTCGGTCGAGGTACTGCAACTGGAACCGAAACTGGAGATCTTCGTCTCCTGGATTAGCTTCTCAGTTTTAGCTCCTGGATCTTCTTCCAGTACTTTTAAGCTCCGTATATCTGCATCACAAGAAGCATCTATACCTTCCTCCATTAAACTGAAGCTAATAACTCTTTCGAGTGGATCGTTAGTAAGGATAGAACTCACCAATTCTCTTGACTCTTCTTCATCGTAGATGTTGAAGATATCATCGCTTAGCTGCTCCCCTTTCATGCCTGCAAGTAATGCGAACTCCACCTCATCGCCGCCAATGTTGAATTTCAACTTGGCGTTCTTGCAATCCACGTTGCAACCCGAAGTTGCTAGAAATGGCCTCCCGAGAATAATAGGAACAAGATAATCTGCGGGAATGTCAAGTACAACAAAATCTATTGGTAAATAGAAGTTACCTAACTTGACCGGAACGTCTTCCAAGATGCCCACGGGATGGGTGATGGAGCGATCCGCCATATAAAGTCGAATCTTGACCGGCTTGGGCTCTCCAAGTCCGATCTTCACACATAGCTCCAGCGGGATGATGCTCACGCTGGCTCCTAGATCATAAAGGGCTTCACAAGTGACATCCCCAACTTGAATGGGAATGCAAAATGAGCCGGGATCTCTTAATTTAGGTGGCATCTTCTCCTTCATGATTTGTATGAGCTCCGAGGATTTAGATGTCATCCTAACTTCACCAAAATCTTCCAGTTTCCTTTTCCTTGATAGGATCTCCTTCAAGAACTTCCCATAGGCGGGCATTCCTAGAATAGCATCAAGGAAAGGAATGTTAATGTGCAGTTTATTCATCAAGTCAAGGAACTTACCAAAGTGCTTGTCTAGATGTGCTCTGGCCCTTGACTGGGGGAATGGAAGTGGTGGTTTGTATGCAGGAGGTGGAACATAGACTTCAGTTTTCCCCTCCGCTTTCTGTGGCTCCACCTCGGTTTGCATCTCGGTCGAAGTGTTCTTCGACTGCATCTGGACCGAGGTGGTCTTCGTCGGTACTGGCACCGACCGAGGCACTGGATCTGCAGTTTTCAGTCCACTCCTCGTAGTTATGGCCATGATTTGGCCCTTAGGGTTGCTCTCCGTCCTTGCTGGAAGCTTCCCTGGATCTCTTGGCGCTTCATTCGCCCTACTTGCAAGTTGTTGTTCAAAGGCCTTTTGGGCCTTCGAAAATGAAGTCATAGAAGTCTCCATAGCATTGAGCTTGATCAAGATAGCCTCCAAAACTGCGTCTTTCTTTTCTGGCTGAGACGAACTTGATCCTTGCCCCTGGCTCTTTAATGGAGTAGAAGAAGAAGGGGAAGAGAGGAAAGGGTTAGAGGAATCGTTAGAGTTGGATTTTGAATGATTGTTACCAGAATTTTGGTTGTTCGCCCTCCAATTGTTGCTATTGGATCCTCTATTGTTGTTGTTGTAATTGTTGTTCCTGGAACCGTTGTTGTTGTTACGGTATCCATTGTTATTGTTCCTTTGTCCTTGCTCTTCCTTCTTGGTTTGAGCAACCAAGAGTTCCTTCAAGTGCTTCACGTCATTTTTCAAAGACGTGAGTTGATTGTTGTTGGGCTGAGTTTCTTGGAAGTTAACTCTTTTAACTCCACCTTCAGCTCCTTGATGGGTGTACTTCTCCATATGCAAAGCTTGCTTCTCGATGAAGTCCCAAGCTTCGTCAATCGCCATGTCCATAAAGGTACCGACGGAGAGTAGTTGGAGGTTAAACTGGGTACTTCCGTCCAGTCCTTTGAAGTATATCTCCAATAACTCTAACTTTGGAATCCCATGATGTGGGCAATCCAAAAGAATGTCCTTGAACCGCTCCCATGACTTGGACAAGCTCTCCTTGTCCTTCATAATAAAAGCGTTGATCTTCCCTCTCATTTCAGCTGTCTTTGAGTGGGGAAATAATTTGGTCAAGAATTCCGTCGTCATCTCCTCCCATGTGCTGATTTTTCCTGGAGGAAGAGATTGATACCAAGTAAGAGCTCTATCTTTTAAAGAAAAGTAAAAAGGTCTTAGCTTGTAGTTGTTATTTTCAATCCTTGAAGGTCTCAAGGTCTCCATCAAGATCTCATAGTTTTGAAGATGTTGATGTGGTGATTCCTTCTCTAGCCCTCCGAACTGGCATTGGCGAATCATGGATAGAACTTGCGGTCGAAGTTCATAGTCATGGTCCGCTGGATCTCCTAGGTTAACTCCTGGACTCCTCAGTTGTTGATTGGGGTCCATCTTTTGACCTAGGGTTTGTGGGATTCCTGCAAGAAGAGTGTCTCGGACTGGCAACCGAGGTGGAAGTACCTCGGCCGGGGCGTCAGGTACTGGGACCTGCCTCGGTCGAGGGTCAGCGACTGGGATCTGCATCGGTCGAGGATCTGGAACTGGATCTTCCCTCGGTCGAGGCAGAAACTGGTCTCGTAAAGCTGCCATATCAGCTTTAATCGCTTCAATCCTGGTGCGAGTTTCTTCTCTTTCTTGCCTCAATTCTTCCCTGCTGAGGCGTAGCAGCTCTAGCGCCTCTTTCAACTCGGCCTCAAGATCGCGATTGTCTTGGTGGGCCATCTTCGCTTCTCTTAAGCGTCGCTTGTATGTCTTTTCTGGTTCGGGATCGTAAGGAACGATTTCCTTCCCAGTGCGATTTCTTCGCATAAACCTAAGAAAGAACCTGCAAAAGTCACTCAAGTAGAGTGGTTAGAAGACACGGGGGCAAGTGCCCTAAGAGCAAACCGTAACCGGCTCGGTCTAGACCAAGTCCCCGGCAACGGCGCCAAAAACTTGTTCGCTCCAAACGGTGTGTGCAAGCTTTAAATTTATAACCCTAGACGTAAGCTTAAAACAAGGATGCGAACCCGCAGTGTACGGGTCAATCGTAGTAAAAAGCAAGTAATTCCAGGGGTCGATCACAAGGAATTAGTGAAAAAAAGTCCAATTACGGTATGCTTATGTGTAAATACTAACCACAAGAGGTGATCAAAACAATCAAAGATGATATAGAAGTTAATAAAGGAAATATGCAATTCTAGGGATTAAAGCATCTAGTTGTGGTTCCAACTCAAGATCTAAAGATAAGCGGACAAAGCTGAGATTTTTTTGCATGGGGAAGGTGTTACTAAAGTGGAATAGATCACCGGGTAAGTCTCACTACTCACTAATCCAAAACCGTAACTCCTATTACCGGGTAAGTCTCAAGGAATTAAGATAAAGAACTATAACCTCAAACTAACACACCATCTAAGGGAATAGAATCAACCTTTACCGGGTAAGTTTCAGGCTAACTCACAAAGATGGGATGGAAGCACACTCAAACCCCAATAAAGGATAAACCTTTATTACCTACACTTATGATCGTTGGTAAACAAACTAAGGAATTACCGGGTAAGTCTCATCCTAGGCTTGCATTGGATCAGGAAAGGTGTAATAAGAATAGGATTTGGCAAACTCTAACACTTAACTCTCAGTTTAGGATCAGATAAGTCACCTCGGTCAGAAGAATTCCACCCCGGCCGAGGTGTTCATCGACTGAGCGAGATGCTTAGGGTTAAGGTAAAGACTTGAACTTTCAGGGTCCTACTGGAATCTAAGATTATTCTATCATTGTTTTTCTCACAACCTTCAGCCAATCACCCTAGAATCACACAAGGAAATTAGCCACTCATCATCATGAAAGTATTAATCAAATATATGGGAAGAAGGTGAATATTTGAACAAGAAGAATTTAATGAAAAGACTTCAATAACTGAATCAAATATCACAACAAAACGTTCTTTGGATAGAAATCCAACAAGGCAAGACAACAAGGAAGGGAATCTAAGATAATCTTACAAAACCCTTCAAAAGCTATAAAAACTATAGACTTCAATCTTCCTTCAACCTTCAAAAAGGTTCTTCAAATCTCCCAACTGGAGTATGGCTGCTGCGTGTTCTTCGGTGTAAGCGGGATTTCCGACGGTAAGCAGGATGTTGGATTTGTGGAAATCCAACCCTTTTTATAGGAAAATAACCCTCCAAAGATAAGATATCTTAGAAAGATCTTTTCCCATAAATATAGGTAAAATATATGATCTAGCATATCTTCTTCCTTCCAGGAGCCAAGCCCAAAAATATAAGATCTCTTTCCAAAGATAAAAGATCTCAGCCAAGAATAAAATATTCTCGCCGCGTCCCAGGTGTTCGCCTCGGTCGAGTCGACTTCTCTGGATCACCTCGGTCGAGGTGAATCTGTGGTCAACCGAGGTGAGTCACAGCTGAATGTGAAATCTCTCAAATCTGGTCCAAAGTGAATCTTAAATCCATGGCTATGCTTCCTGGATGGTTCCTTATGTTCCTGAATGTAGCTCCAATGACTCCATAGCTCCTTTTGCTCCTTTTTGATGCAAAACGTGCCATTTTATCTACAATTACAACAAAACTAGGTGTAGACCTCGATTCCCGCAAAGGTAGATGAAATGGTAATATAATCACATATTATACATACAAACATGCAGATTATGTAAGATAAAACGTCTAAACAAACCCCAAAATATAGACTATAATTCATGCTATTAGTGGTGAATAAGGCCGCATTTGTGGTAGGGCGTCGGTGACAAATCGGAAAAGGTGTAGATGATAAAACTTATTTTTATGGATATTGTGTCTTCCATTGAGATGAGAATGAAAGAAATATGCGAGATATTTTATAGTTGAAGAGTAAGGAAAGAGACAATGAACATCTATTGTAATATTATAATTGTCAATTTAATACAATTAGTGATTTGAGGAGTTAATAAGACTTATACCATAAGTTGGTTGTTTTGAATGAATTATTTGTAACTCTTAAATTAAAACAATTAATAATTTTGATGAGTTAATTACATATTATTATGAGGAAAAGTTTAATATGAGTTGTTAAATGTTTAAAATGAGAAAAGTCATTTGTTAAATTATAAGATTTTAATATAAATCAATCAATGTCCCAAAAAATAAAAATATAGAGTTTCAAAAGCTTTTTTTTAACACAAACAATCAAATAAAAAAAGTAGATTAAATATATAATTATGTATAGATTATATATTAGTATGTTATCCATTATAATTGGCAGTTTAGTACAATAAGTGATTTGAAGAGTTGATTAGAGGTATATTATAAGTTGGTTGTTTTGGATGAATTATTTGTAACTCTCAAACTAAAACAATTAGTAACTTTAAGGAGTTAATTAGATGTTATTATGAAGAAATTTTTAATATGAATTATTAAATATTTAAAATGTAAAAATTCAATTTATTCTTCAAAATTTAAAAAATATAGGATTTTAATAAAAATCAATCAATGTCCTCAAAACTAAAAATATATAATTTTAAAAGTTTTTTTTAATTATAAACAGTCAAATAAAAAAGTAGATTAAATTAAAATATATATGATAGATATAATATTAGTAGGTTATACATTTACCAATGAACAAAGTATATTTTTTAATAAAATGTTTTTCTTGGTATCTATGAAGATAAAAAAAATGTGCAAAAATAAAAATAAATAAATGTGAAAATTAATTGGATAATATATGACAAAAAAAAAGATTTTAATATAAATTATTTAATTCTCTCAAATTTTTTTAAAAGGCCAAATTAGCTAAGTAAGCTTTTTTGAGATTTATTTCTGATAACTAGGCTCATGATATAAACATATTTAGTAAATTTACCCCTAATCAATTCCTTATCTTTCAACTTCAAGTGGTAAAAATTAATAGGTATATAAAATTAATAGAAATAAAAAAAAAAGCATTTGACCAAATTCTTTCAAACTAAAAATACAGGTAGTAAAATCTATATATATCTTAAAAAAAAAAAAAGTTAAAGGTGCCGAAATTATCGGCCGTCCAATGTCAATCTTTAATCCAAAATTTCAAATCAATCATCAACGTTTATAGGGTGTAATAAAATATTAGTAATAATTTTGATGTTTCATGGGAAATTGATTATCCCAACGTTACACTGCCAGTCATCTTCCAACAACCGCTCCACCATTTTTTGTCGTTTCCCTCTTGTTGCTCTATTTTACTACATGATAATTAAATGGTAATTACATTATTTAATATATATCATCATCATTAGTCGTTGCATCATAATTCATACATGTGTCGGATTGTTTTTTTGGACTGTGCTCACCTAATATATATATATATATATATATATATATATATATATATATATATATATATATATATATATATAAGTTATAATACTTTATTGATTGTATTTTATTAAAATTTATGTTTTGAACTTTATGTAAAATATATTATTTATACAAAATTCGTATATTTAGTTCTTGTGATAAAATTTATAAATAAAAAATTTAACAAGAAAACTCACATACAACGAGACGGTGACTATAAATGGGTCGGGATGAGCTAGTATTTCCGACGGAAACGGTTCTCCGATGTAGATGAGGATGGGTACAATCTTTAATCCTCGAGGGAGTATGGAGACGAGTATAAGAAGCTTATGCTAAACGGGGATGTAGAAGATTATGTAACTCCCGAACCGAACCTGTTTCGTTAACCCCTCGTTGACGGTTTGATAACGAATTGTGTTACATGGACCTCATAACAAATTATGTAGATAAACTTGCATGAATCTCAATTATCAGCTTGTCGAAATCTCCGACAATCTTCTCATAACATTTGAATTTCGTACAAACTACAAAGTTATAAATCTTTAAAATAATACTCATGTATTTTTTTTAGCTACAACCAACAAAGGAAATATCATTTTTACCGAAACAATGTAAAACTGTAATAAAAAAAAACTCAATTGATATATCTAGGATCACATGTTGTACACGAAACAAATGTACAGTTTACAAATACATGTATACACAAACCAGGTTGTTCTACACAAAGTTAGATACGGGTATAATAGGCATATTACCCTTTGGATACCGGAAGGGCTGAATCATCGCCACGTGAACCTAATGTTCAAATTGCAAGTCTAAAACAATGTGACGAACAATTATTCAATTAAGGTACATGTTACCTACACAAAGTTTAAATTCACAACGACCAATAAAATTAGTAAGGTGACGGTGTCCAAATTTTTTTTCCTAATGTACACACAGCACCTTTAACTATCAATAATTCCAAAAAAATATATTTTGAGTACCAGGACCCACTAGCACCCTAGTTGACTGCGATTTACTTTTACGTTAATGTACGCTATTTAGCTTTTTCAATAATTCAGCATTAGTTTTGACGAGTATTATGTATATATAATTACATATATATGCCGACTAGTGAGTATATTGAAGAGAGGAGAGTTGATGATCAGAGAAGAGAAATTGTGTAAGCTAGGTGCTGCTACCAAAATAAAGGTAATCACTTTCACCTCCGTTTGATGTAATTGATCAAATCATTAAACGTTTTATTTCCTAGCAGATCGAGATCAAAGAAGATTATCAATGGCAGAATCAGAGGTGAAATCAGCAGTGTTATGGTTGGGGAAACTGCTTGCGGATGAAGTCAAGTACTTAAACAAGGTAACAGGAAAGGTACGGACGCTACAAACCGAACTCAAGACGATTTCAAATTTCCTAATCGGAGCAGTCAAGACGAACCGTCAGGACGATCTGGTGCAAGGCGCCCTATCTGACGGCAGAGACATCGCCTACGATTGCCAGGATGTCATCGAGACCTACATCCTCCAGGTGGCTGTCCATGGATACGAGGAATACCAAGGCGGCTGGCGGTGGGGTTCGATCATGCGCTGCGCTTGTCTTATTCGGAAAGCAGTTCCTGTCCATGGAATAGTTTCGCAGATCGATGAACTCAATGCAAGAATCGATGCCTTGAAAACCAACCTGCGAAGTTACGGTATATCTTCCCGGATCAATAATGATATTGTTGCAGCAGAAGCTGCCCGGCAGGTGGCAACAAAGTCCGAGGTTTGTAGCCTTCTTGCCGGACTTTAAACTAGAGATAATTTTATAGAGGGATTTGTATATCTTTTTTATATATTAATCCTAATTATACAGCCACTGCTGAGGAGGGTGTTTACACACGAAAGGGAGGAATACGTGGTGGTTGGCCTGGAGCAGCATCTAGAGGAGTTGGTGGAGACGCTGCTGAATCCGGCGGACCAGACGGTGATAGTGGTATGCGGGATGGGAGGCGTAGGCAAAAGCACCCTGGTCACCCAGCTATACCATGAACCCAGATTAAGAGGCGGTGGCTACTTCGAAGCCTTCGGCTGGGCGCCTGCATCTCAGCAATTCAACCCGACACGCCTTCTTCGGGCCCTGTTGTTTTCCTTGGTTCCGGAGGATGACGTTGAGCATGATAGAAATTTTGGAGGATAAATGGAAAAAGTGGAAATTTGAAGAGGGAGAACAATTGTACTTTGAAACTCTTATTCAAATGTTCTTCACAACTTGTTTTAATCAACATTACAAGGTTCCTATTTATAGGATTATAGGAACATGAATCTAACATAAGTTTTCTATGACTTAAATATTAGAAACTTAACAACATAAATTTCTAATTTATTCTAATGCAAAGATGCTTTGCATGTGAAACAATTCTTATCTTTATTGTCTAATTCAAATGCATGTATTTTAAACTTCTAAGAAATTAAGTTTATTTTCAACACTCTCCCTTAAACTTAATTCCTAGTGATTCCAAGCATTTCACGCAACTTGATAAATATCTCTGACTTAAGAGGCTTCGTGAAAATATCTGCAACTTGGTCTTGAGTCCGCACATACTTAACTTCAATCTCGTTCTTGGAAACACATTCACGAATAAAATGATACCTCGTGTCAATGTGTTTGCTACGGTCATGGAACACTGGGTTCTTCGCTAGTGCAATAGCAGATTTGTTATCAACAAGGATCTCCGTGGCTTCCTTATTTGACAACAGTAAATCTCCTAATAATCTTCTCAACCAAATTGCATGACACACACAAGATGTAGCAGCAACATACTCAGCTTCACATGTTGAAAGAGTAACAATAGGTTGCTTCTTTGAACTCCACGTGAAAGCAGTTTCTCCCATGTAGAAAACAAACCCCGAAGTACTCTTTCGATCGTCAACATCTCCAGCCCAATCACTATCACTATAACCCACAAGCTTATATTCATCGGTAGAAGAATAAAGCAAACCATAGCTAATAGTACCTTTAATGTACCGGAGAATGCGCTTTGCTGCTTTGAAATGTGTTGTAGTCGGTGCCTCCACAAATCGACTCACAAGCCCAACACTATAGAGAATGTCAGGACGAGTGCATGTCAAGTACCTCAAGCTTCCAACTAAGCTCTTAAAAGTTGTAGGGTCAACCTTCTCCCCTTCCTCGTGCTTTGAGAGCTTGATTCCACAATCGACTGGTGTACTTACAGCTTGGCAATCATCCATTTTAAATTTCATCAAAATCTCCTTAGAAAATTTCTCTTGGGAAATGAAAATCCCATCAATTGCTTGCTTAATCTCAATGCCGAGATAATAGGACATGAGACCAAGATCTGTCATCTCGAACTCTCTAGTCATTGCTTGCTTGAACTCTCCGAACATACTCGGGTTATTACCCGTGAAGATCATATCATCAACATATAAGCAAACAAACAACGCATCACCATTTTCACACACCTTGGCATAGAGAGCGTACTCGTTTGGGCATTTGACAAACCCATTATCTTGAAGATACTTGTCAATCCGACTATTCCATGCTCGTGGTGCTTGTTTTAAGCCATACAAAGCTTTCTTCAACTTCAACACTTTACTTGTATGACCTTTGATCACATAGCCTGGTGGTTGTTCAACATAAACATCCTCTTTGAGCACACCGTTTAGGAAAGCAGACTTCACATCCATTTGATAAATATTCCACCTTTTCTGAGCTGCAAGTGAAATGATCACACGGACAGTCTCTAGTCGTGCAACTGGAGCAAATACCTCACCATAGTCGACCCCTGGGCGTTGACTATAACCTTTTGCTACTAATCTTGCCTTGTACCTCTCAACTTTTCCTTGAGCGTTCTTCTTCTCCTTGAAAATCCACTTTAAACCAATGGGTTTTTCACCTTCTGGTAGAGTTGTCAACTCCCACGTGTCATTTTTCTTGATCGAATTAATCTCTTCTGCCATTGCGGTTCTCCATTTTTTATCATTCACAGCCTGTGCAAAATCTATTGGTTCAGAATCAGCAAAATAGCAATAGAGAGTTAGATCATCATCTAGTTCCTCATAAATTTCTTCAAGGCTTCTCATGTTTGGTGTTCTTCCGCTCGAACTTTGATAGGAAGACGATGATGATGATGACGACGACGACGGTGATGACGATGGTGTTGTCGTTCTTGAAGATGAGGGTGAATTTTGAATAATTGGCGAGCGGGACGGTGTCATAGGCTCTTGTTGAACAACTTCCTCTTGCCCTTCTTCATCAAGAGCCGGAAAGAAATCATATCTCTCCTTGTCTTCAATGCTCCAATCCCATGTATCTTCTTCATCAAAGTGAACATCTCTACTTATAACGATCTTTCCTACGACTGGGTCGTAGAGCTTGTAGCCTTTTGAACTCTGAGCATATCCGATGAAGACATGTTTCTTGCTTTTGTCTTCAAGCTTCGATCTCACTTGATCTGGTACGTGAACATAGCCAATGCTCCCAAACACTCTCAAATGAGATGCACTTGGCTTTCTTCCACCCCATGCTTCTTGTGGAGTTCTATCTAACAGGCTTTTTGTTGAACTTCTGTTAGATAGATAAACTGCACAGTCAACTGCCTCTGCCCAAAAATCCTTAGGCATCTTCTTTGTCATCAACATGCTACGGGCCATGTTAAGAATGGTCCGGTTCTTTCTTTCAACAACGCCATTTTGTTGAGGTGATCTTGGAACTGTCAAGAATCTTTTTATGCCATTCAAATCACAAAACTCATTGAACTCGTTAGAAGTAAACTCACCACCTCTATCGGTTCTTAAAGACTTGATGTAGTGACCACTTTGTTTTTCAACAAGAGCTTTAAACTTTTTGAACATAGAAAAAACTTGAGATTTTTCTGCAAGAAAATAAACCCAAGTCTTTCTACTAAAGTCATCAATAAAGAGCAGAAAATACCGGTTCTTACTGAACGACGCAGGCTTGATCGGTCCACAAACATCCGCATGTACAAGTTCTAGTGGTCGATTGGCTCTTGTGGTGCTCTCTTTCGGGAAGCTATTTCGGAATTGCTTTCCTACTAGACACCCCTCACAAAGTTGGTCTGGTTGGTCAATTGGTGGCATCCCGTTCAACATCCTTCTTTGTGACATCAACTTTAAGCTACCAAAGTTCACATGTCCAAACCTTAGATGCCATAACCAAGGTGTCTCTTTCACACAAGCTTTGAGACATTTGGCTACATCTGTTTGAATGTCAAGCAAGAACATTCTATTTTTCGTCATGGGTACCTTGGCGATCACATTATGATGATCATCTTGGAGCAATAGGCTATGGTTTTTCATGTGCACTTCGTAATTCTTCTCCAAAAGTTGTCCCAAACTCAAGATGTTGCTCTTCATGTTAGGAACGAAATAAACATTGCTAATGAATTGATGACTACCGTTCTTCATTCGAATCAGAATCGTACCTTTTCCCTTGATGGGAACTTTGGAGTTGTCTCCAAATGTAACACACCCACCCATCGACTCGTCAAGCTTCACAAACTTGCTTTTATCACCACACATGTGATTGCTTGCCGCATTGTCAAGGTACCACACATCTCTTTTGTCTTTCTCACCGCCTTGGTAGGCTAACAATAAAGTGGCATCATCCACTTTTGTTTCCTCTACATAGTTGACCTTTTCTTCAGGTTGGCTAGGAGCACTCCAACAATCTCGTGCATAATGTCCATGCTTTTGACAATTATAGCAACGAACCTTGGATTTATCAAAGCTCCCTCTTCCACGTCCTCTTGAGGATTGACCATTTTCTCCAACATTGGAGTCATGGTATGATGATTCACCTTTTCCTCTTCCTCCTCTCCCACGAAAGGATCCACGTCCTCGTCCTCTTCCTCTATGTGACTTCTCTCGATCACCACCATTATCGTTTGTTGAGTGTTTTGTGGCTAGGACTTGCTCAACCGGCTTATCCTCTCTCCTCTTGATTCTCTCCTCATGGGCTTGTAGAGAACCCATAAGTTGATCAATTGACATTGAATCTAAGTCTTTTGACTCTTCAATGGCAACCACAATATGATCAAACTTCGTTGACAAAGAACGAAGGATCTTCTCAACAACTCGAGCATCCTCGATGGTTTCTCCATACCTCTTCATTTGGTTGATAACGGCCAACACCCTTGCAAAGAAATCCGCGATTGATTCGGATTCTTTCATTTGTAGGCCTTCAAATTCTCCTCGTAAAGATTGCAATCGCACCTTCTTCACCTTGTCAACCCCTTGATTAGAGTTTTTCAAGATCTCCCACGCTTGCTTGGAAGTGGTCGCATTTGCCACTCTTTCGAACATCGATTCATCCAAACATTGGTGGATGAGAGTAAGAGCTTGTTGATCCTTCTTTCGGGTCTTTTGAATAGCCTCCTTCTGAGTAGGATTCAATAAAGCTTCGTCTTGAGGCACCTCATAGCCTCTATCGACGGATTCCCACACATCTTGGGAACCAAGCAATGCCTTCATGCGTATGCACCAATTCTCATAATTATCTTTTGTGAGACGAGGAAAATGGAACGGAAAACTCGTATTCGCCATATCTAGCTCTGATACCAATTTGATAGAAATTTTGGAGGATAAATGGAAAAAGTGGAAATTTGAAGAGGGAGAACAATTGTACTTTGAAACTCTTATTCAAATGTTCTTCACAACTTGTTTTAATCAACATTACAAGGTTCCTATTTATAGGATTATAGGAACATGAATCTAACATAAGTTTTCTATGACTTAAATATTAGAAACTTAACAACATAAATTTCTAATTTATTCTAATGGAAAGATGCTTTGCATGTGAAACAATTCTTATCTTTATTGTCTAATTCAAATGCATGTATTTTAAACTTCTAAGAAATTAAGTTTATTTTCAACAGAGCAAAGGAAAAAAGTTAAACAGGCTGTAGACGAGGATCGAGCTCATGCCGCTCTCTATAACTTGCTGATCGAATCCAAGTGTCTAGTGGTTATCGATGATCTTTGGGATCCCGAACACTGGGCGATGATACAAGCTGCTTTTCCTAAGAAGAGTTCCACCGGAAGTAGGATTGTGGTGACCACCCGCAAACAAGATATCTTATCATCAGGATCATCGGGCCTGGACTTCGATCAGGTTCGCCTTTGTCCTGTCCGGGAGTTAGATCCAGATAAGAGCTGGGAGCTCTTTGCGAAGACCACATTTCCTGGTGCAACCTGTACAGGTACCTCAATTATAATACTACTTAATTATCATCATACACATCCATGTGGAACTATATATTCACCTCAGCTACACAAATTTAATGTTACAAAATTTCATTTTATATTAATTAGTTCAAGTTTAATGTTTTGTTAACTATTCACCTCAGCTATACAAATTTAATGTTTCAAAAATACATATATAGGGCTCGTTTGTTTTTATCTCCGAAAACAGAAACGGAATGAAAACGACCTGATCCATACTTATATCTTTGTTCGTGAAATATTTTGGAATCATTCCTTATAGTTTGAACTAATAAGTGTAGAATTTGATTAATTTTGAAACCCTAGTGAAACAAAATAGGAAAACAAGTGCATTTTGCATAGACCACAACGAACGATTTCAAAATAATTTATGAACAAGGTACCCATATGGACTACATTCATTTTCATTTCGTTTCTGTTTCCGTTTTCGGAGTTATAACCAAACGGGGGCATAGTGTGGTGGAACATATGTATAGCTGTGAATGTAATCACTGGTTCGCAGATCCTATAAAGGAGAAGCTGGGTAGAGAAATGCTACTACACTGTAAGGGCGTTCCATTGGCAATTGTTGTACTAGGTAAAGTTCTCAAAAGAAAAGGGAGACTAGATGATTGGAAACAAATGCATAAGGACGTTTCCGCACAAATTCAGGGAGGCAGCGCCGCGAAAAACCCTTATAAAGATGTGTATGATGTATTGCAAGTGAGTTACGATGAACTGCCAGTTCATTTGAAACATTGCTTCCTTCACTTGGCAAACTTTCCTGAAGATTACGAGATCCAGACGGAGAAGTTGTACCAGCTATGGGTTGGTGAAGGGATTGTGTCAAAAGAAGAATCCGACTCAGTTCATGAATCGGAAGAAGATATCGCTGAGAGATACTTGGACGAGTTGGTGAGCAGGAACATTGTTCAAGCGGTTAGCTGGGACAAAATAACCGAAAGGATAAAATCATGTCAACTCCATGATCTTATGAGGGATGTTTGTATTGACATAGCAAGGAAAGAAGGTTTTGGTAAGACGATCAAAGGTCAGAGATCTATGTTGCTGAGCAATCAAAAGAATGAAGACCATCTTTTGATGACTTTGCTTCCTGAAATAGATAAAAGGTTGCGACGCCTAGCTGTCTATATTACTGATCAAGATCAAGACGAAGAGATGAGCTCAACTATTCCTATTAATTTTGCTTCCACCTCGGCTAACCTATCAAGAGCTCCCAACCTCCGATCTCTCTTGCTCTTCTCTGTACATGAGCAACGAGGAGATGAAGACTGCAAAAGGCTTATGGAAAAGATTTCCGAGGACTTTCCGCTTCTCAGAGTCTTCGACTGTGAAGACTATCGTATCATACAAGGGAAATTGCCCAAGAAAATAGGAGGTATGATCCATCTAAGGTACTTGGGCATGCGCAATACTCGTGTAACTGAGCTGCCGTCGTCAATAGAGAATCTAACGTGGCTGCAAACTCTAGATTTGCGGGTTGAAGGTGGCATCGTGGTTTCCCTTCCTAATGTATTGTGGAAGATGAAGCAACTAAGACACATTTATCTTCCACATCTTGGAAACTTGGGATTGGGAGAAAGAGACGGAAGGGACACAGCTCCGGAAAAGTACTCAATCGTAGGAGGTGAAGCTTTGCTGCTTGATGGTCTTTGGAACCTACAAACAATCGTGAATATGGATCTAGATAGGGTCAGCCTTGAGGGTCTATCAAAGTTAGGGAGAGTGAAGAGGCTTTCAGTGGGTTGTGAGAGCAACACCAAGGCATTGTATCCTTTACTAAAATGCTCGAGTTTGAAGAGTTGCTCACTTAGGGTTCACGGGCGAATCCTAAATGAGGATCCAATGATACTATCTAGTTGTGAAGTCTTGCATGACCTAGAGATTCTTGCTAAGCCATATGCCCGCTTCCCTCTCCAGAAACCGCTGTGTTTGGAAATGTTGCCAAAAAGCTTAGTGTCTTTGAGTATTTGGTACCTTCAGCTTTATGATGACCCCATGCCTGTTCTCGAGCAGCTGCCTAATCTTAATCGCTTGAGTATGACCATGTGCTACCCTCGTAAGTACATGGCTTGCTCGGCTGGTGGTTTCCCTCAGCTAACTGACCTATATTTTGATGGATTGTTCGGTTTCTCCGAGTGGGAGGTTGAGCAAGGAGCTCTACAGAAGCTCAAGTATTTAACGTTGATCAATTGTCGGGTAAGGAAGGTTCCGGATGCAATTTCGAGTTCAGTTATTGTCAGCTTACAAGATCACATGAATATTCTAAACTGAACTCGCAAACATTGCTATTTGTTTACCTTCGACTGCATCTAGGAAACGGTTTACTTACGAACAACAAATGATCCAAGTTAAGCAAGGACGATGCAAAAAGTCTGGTTTCTGCAGCATCATGGTCTTAAATCTCACATTATGTTACTTGTTGTCTTCCCTTCGCTTCATCTTTTTTCTTTGATTAGCTTCTATTGGACATGTGGAGATCTTCAAGGTTGCTTCACAAACTTTGCTTGTTTTGTTGTTGTGTGATTCAATCGGGCTTGAAGTAAGATAATTAGTTTGTTCATGCATTAATTCGTCTTTTTGCATTAGGGTTTCGAATTTCATCAATATGGGGTTTTAGTGTTAATTTATGTGAAGGAAAGTGAAGTTGGCCATGATGTAAGGATATCCAAGTATAAACCAGTCCGAATCCGCTAATGCATTTACGGTTGCATCGCCTGCAGCTTCTTCCTAACAGATCTCCTCTGCTTGGCTTGTTGGTTTTGTTGGTCACTCCTTAATCAAGCCCAATTTAATAAATAGATTATCCAACAAATTGAATATAAGTCTAATGGGCTAAAGATCCAAAAATGAGGAGTACATTGCGGAAAATAATCTAGAGAAGAATAGAAAATATAAGAATGATCTAGATAAGATTAGTCTAGAATTAATCTAGAATTTTCTTCTAAAATATCTTTTAGGAATTTGTGTAATTCTAAAACTTTCTTCTCAAATATCTTCCTAAATTAATGTGTAGAGAATGTGATATCCTCCCACTATAAATAGGTGGAGAAGTTGTACATTATCATCATCCACAAAAAATTGAGAGCTCAAACAAGCTAACATAAGTTGTGAGAGTGCCCACAAAAACCTTTTAGAATTCCTTCTCCACATAAATATAAGTGAGTTTGTATCAATTAAGTCTTGACTTAATTAGTCCATATTCCCATTCTACCAACACGAAAGTGAAGATTTTCCCAACAACTGGTATCAGAGCAAGGTTAGGCCGGTCGTTTTTCCTTAGCTCATGTTGTCAAGATGGAGGCTACCGTCATTCACGATGGCGAGATGTTCAAACTCACGGTGGATAATTATTCTTATTGGAAGCCGATGATGGAAGACCACCTTTATTGTAAGGATTTGTACGAGTCCATCACCAGCAAGGATAAGCCCGAAGGGAAGAGCGAGAAGGAGTGAGAGCTTCTAAACCGAAAAGGAGCCGCCATGCTTCGTAAGTACATCGTTAAATCTCTATTTGAACATGTATCTACATATACAAATGCTTTTGAATTATGGACAAAACTTGAGTCCATGATTCAAAAGAAAACGCCTCGTAACAAAGCCGTTCTAGTTCATTGGTTAGTGAAGATGGAGTACAAGGATGACCAAAACATGATCGAGCACTTGAATAATTTCAAGGGGCTCGTTAACCAGCTAAGTAAAGCTGAAATAAAACTCGAAGATGAGTTGCAAGCCTTCTACTCCTTAGTTCCCTTCCAGAGAGTTGGGTCACTCTTGTATTTACTCTTAGTAACTCAGCCCCGGAAGGGAAGCTCACCAGGGACGCCGTTAGTGATAGCCTACTTGGTGAAGAATTTAGAAGGCGGGAACGAGACACATCTACCCAGTCTGAGGCGAACATTATTGACAACCGGAGTAGAAGAGATACATGTGGGCACAATCTGAACCGAAACCGAGACTAGTCTCGAGGTCGGTCTAAGTCACGCTCTAAGCCAACTTGTTATTATTGTGGAAAAATAGGCCATAAGAAATCTGAATGTCGATTTTTTAAGAAAGATCAGAAGGCCGACAACGTCAAGCCAGACCAAATCAACCCAACAAAGAGGCGAGAGGAAGACAAGGGTACGACCGCCATGGCAGATGAAGGCGATGATCTATACCTCTTCGGAGAAGACAACCTCCTAAATATCGCCTCTGACGATAGCTCCTGGATTGTCGATTTCGGTGCATCATTCCAGGTCACTCCTCATGAGAGTTTCTTCTCAATCTACCAAAGCGGTGACTTTGGTAATGTCCAGATGGGGAATCAAAATAGGAGCAATATCGTTGGTATAGGAGACATCATCTTGATATCAAATACGGAATGCAAGCTTACCCTTAAGGATGTGAGGCATGTCCCTGACATACGCCTCAATCTCATATCAGTTGGAAAGCTTGACGATCTTGGCCTAGTAAATCACTTTGGCGACGGCAAATCCAAACTCATCCAAGGAAGGATGATAATGGCTCGAGGAAAAAAGGAAGGATCATTGTATGTCACACAAGCCAAGCTCTGCAAACGAGAAGTCAATGTTGCAGGAGCAAACATGGAACTATGGCATCGAAGGCTCGGGCACATGAGCGAGAAGGGTCTTCACACACTAGCGCGAAGACAACTCCTCCCAAAGGTGCAAGGTAACACTCTTGACCCTTAGCTTGTGCCGATTGTTTGACTGGTAAACAACATAAAGTGTCTTTCCAAATGTCTTACAAACCTAGAAGAAGAAAGAATATTCTAGATCTTGTGCACACCGATGTTTGCTCCATGTCCGAGAAATCCCTTGGTGGTTCGTCATATTTTGTCACCTTCATAGACGACCACTTAAGGAAGGTATGGGATCATCTCCTAAAGACCAAGTTCTTGATGCATTCAAGGAGTTTGTTGCTTGGGTGGAACGAGAGACAAGATAAAAACTCAAGAGTGTGCGATCTGGCAATGGAGGAGAATACCGAGGTCCGTTTGAAGCATACTACAAATCTCATGGAATTAGGATGGAGAAGACGCCACCTAAGACACCGCAACTGAACGGGATTGCGAAGAGAATGAACTGAACAATTACAAAAAGAGTTTGGTGCATGTTATCGCACACAAAATTGCCCAAGTCATTCTGGGGAGAAGCTGTGAAGACCGTCGCCGATATTGTCAATCTTACGCTGTCTGTTCCCCTGGATGGAGACACCCCGGAGGAAGTTTGGCCAGGAAAGAAGGTTTCGTATGAGCATCTAAAGGTGTTCGGGTACAGGGCATTTGTTCACATACCCAGGGACGAGCGTGCCAAGCTTGATGCCAAGACCAAAGAATGTATCTACCTTGGCTCACCCAGAGATGAACTCGGATACCGGCTATGGGATCCGACCACCAACAAGATCGTTAGAAGTCAAGATGTGGTATTCTTCGAAGATCAAACAATTGAAGATATTCAACGGTCAGAGAAACCAAGAACAAGAGTCAAAAGGAGCACAGTAGCCCCTCAATCTTCTCCTACACGACAAATCACTTCAGAAGAAGTCACACCAAGAAGCGACAATAATGAAGAGAGTGATTCTACTTCAGAGCACGGTGATGATGAAACCCACCAAGAGATAGAAGCACAATCAAGCACTCCACCAGATTCTCAACCGCGAAGGTCATCTAGAGCTAGACAACCATCTACATGATACGCTCTGGAAGAATATGTGACCCTCACGGATGAGGGGGAGCCTCAAAGCTACAAGGAGGCTATGAATGACACCCACAAGAGTGAGTGGGTAAGAGCCATGCAAGATGAAATAGAATTCTTGCATGAAAACCACTGAAAAGAGCGTTTCCACGTGAATAAGTATAATTAATATAAAATGAAATTTTATAATTAGCTTGTTTCCACGTGAAAAGAGCATTTACATACAAATACATGAAAATGATCTATTGACCATAGTGTTGTAGGTAAGGTATTGTGCTCGCTTCAAAGAGAATATCAGTTAATGCCTCTTAAGTTAATACATCCTTAAAACCTTGGCCAAATGGCTTGAAGGTAAAAGGTAATGATCTTACCTTTAGCTTTTCTTCTCCTAGGAATGATTTGAAGCTTTGCAAATGAGGTCAAATTACAACCAATAATAATTCAATGAGCTTGAGACATAAAGCATATATTCATAGTAAACAAAGATGAAGAAGTGTAGGTTTCTCGCATTTTAACATGCTAGAACATCCTATCAAAATCCTGCACGATCCAATATAGAGATCTACTGCTACATAAGCCTCCACAAAATATTTTTTGAAGACAACAACTAAACGATCAAAGCAAATCAATGTTGTTCCAAATTCCAATGACACTAAAAATTTGCAAGATCAAGGTTTGAATAAACGTTAACTGTAGTAACAACCTGCATACCAATCAGCTTCCCTTCTTTCTGAGCTACAAGACCATTCTCGGAAAATACAAAATCATAGTCATCAATTACTACACAAACAAGACAACAATAAGGAATATGAGGATATAACAAGGATGATAAGAGCTCATAACAGCGAATCCAATCTGGTTAAATTTGTTTTGGAACTCTGGAAACCATATTTTAAATAACACCACATGTCTCAAAGTAGTGCACCAGTCTTTCCAAGTTGTTCATATATCTTTACAAGGTCAGATCCTCCGACAATGCCAACTGTAACAACCTATAGTCAAAATATAATCCATCATACACAAAATTTATCATATTGGTATTCAACCTAATTTCCATCAGTCCAATTTCAAAGCTCAATAATTATCTTAAAAATAATCACTAGTATCCTATTTCAGTTCTGTCCCAAACAGTTCATCAATTTAAAATGGTAAGTACATATTGCTAGCTGCTCAATAAAGTCAGTCCAACACATGCAAAATTACTGAATGATTTTCCTAATTACAAGTTAATATGCCAAATATATTTTCTGCAAGTAAATCAAGATGACAATATGAAGTAAGACTTGATACCTATCGTAGTTCTTTCATGAAAGATAACATGTGAGGAGTAACATCCTGTGTACAAGAAACACATATCAGATAACTATCATCAAAGTAAAGGTAATTTGGTAATCATGAAAAAAATCATTGCACAAGTTCAAGGGCAACCACTAACCACCATAGTTCACTTACTAAAAGCTATTTATAGATGTACAGTTTTGCTCATGCATGTATGAAAGTGTGGAACAATTGAGAAAGAGCATAACCAAGAGGATTTAACTTAATAAAAGATACACAAAGTGTTAAGTTTGATTTAAGAATAAATAAATTAGGATTAGTTAGAGATTATCCAGCCACTATATCTGGTAGTTGAGTTAGTGGTTAATATGGCCTTAGTTTTAGCAGTGTCAGTTTTTTTATAAGCCAAATAAAAGGACACCTGAAAGACGATTAATAATGCAGATCATTTGGGTGCTACATGTGAGTTTACAGAGCAATTCTTCACATTTGGCATCCGAGCCTGGTGATCCCAGAAAGCAATCATGAGTGAAGAAAGATCCCTCACAAAAATTCCTCACTTCGATGACCATTACGACCATTAGAGTGAATTGCTTGAAAAACTGTTGATAGCAAAAAGCCTATGGAACCTGGTGGCTGAAGGGTACTCGGAGCCGGAAGCGGTAAGCAAGTTAACTTTGGGACAACGGAGACAACTGGAAGAGTTGAAGATGAAAGATCATCAAGTGAAACACTATTTGTTTCAAGCGGTAGATCGATCTATGTTCGAGCAGATCTTGGATCGCAACACATCCAAGATCATTGGGTACTCAATGAAGAGCAAATTTGGTGGAAATGAAAGGGTGAAACGGTCACTTCTCAATGCTCTAAGGTGAGAATTTAAAGTTCTTGTCATGAAGAAAGATGAGAAGATCGATGGGTACTTTGGCAGAGTGATGGTTGTTTCAAACAAGATGAGAAGCAATGGGGAGAATATGTCAGACTCAAAGATCGTAGAAAAAATTCTTCAAACTTTGACCGATCAGTTCACATATGTGGTGATTTCCATAGAGGAAACAAAAGATACGGGAAAAATATCTATTGATGAATTGCAAAGTTCGTTGGTTGTGCATGAACAAAAATTCAAGCAACCACAACATGAAGAAGATCAAGTCTTGAATGTTAGTGGTAGAGGCAGAGGCTCTTACAAAGGTCGAGGAAGGGGTAGAAGACGTCCTTTCAACAAAGCATTGATCGAATGCTACAAATGTCATAAGTTAGGGCATTTTCATTATGAGTGCCCAAATTGGACAATGCAGCACATTATACGACAATGGAGGATGATGATGAAGTCTTGCTAATGACCCTCGTGGAACTCAAAGGAACGAAGAGAAGTGAAGCATGGTTTGTGGACTTTGGATGCTCAAACCACATGGGTGGTGATCAAGGTATGTTCACAAGCTTGTACATTACCTTCACACAAACTATCAGGCTTAAGGATAATGGAAAAAAGGCGTGGTGAGAATTATGCTTAAGGGAATAAGTTATTTAATGAATGATGTCTATTATGTTCCCGAGTTGAGAAATAACTTGCTAAGTGTCGGACAACTTCAAAAAAGAGGGCTAGATGTGTTCACTACAACATTTATAAGTATTTATAGCGTTTGAAAAACGCTATGATATACATTAATAGCGTTTTTATAAACGCTATGACAGAGCCCGCTATAATAGGGTCACGGCTTTTCATAGCGTTTGTGCAAACGCTATCAAAAAGATGACCTATTATAGCGTTTCAACAAACGCTATGGAAAAGTAGACATTAATAGCGTTTGTGCAAACGCTATGAGAAAGTGTACCTATTATAGCATTCAATCAAACGCCGTGGAAAAGTGGATCTATCATAGCGTTTTCTAAAACGCTATGAAAAACTGTAAATTAGTAGCATTTGCTGAAACGCTATGTAAAAAATGGATCTATTATAACGTTTTCTAAAATACTATATAAAAGTGAACAATAATAGCGTTTCCTCAAATGCTATAAAAATAATGTCATGTATAGTGTTTTAGAAACGCTATGAAAAACGCTATATAACCCAATAATAGCTTTTTCGATAAACGCTATAAGACCTAACAATAGATTTTTCTCTAAATGTATAGGAATCCAATAACGACATCACACGAAAACCACATTATTTCATTTAAAGATTCAAAATAATACAAAAATATTAGTAAACAATTGTTTACCAAGAGAACATAGTTTAACAATAGTTATCTAAAATGGATAGTCATCTAATGCCATTTCATATTATAACAACTTTGTCTACTAGTCATACAAATGTTGTAATCTTCAATGCACTCTAACTCATATGAGTGCTACCTCTACTACTCTCTCCATCTCCTCTGCTTCATAGTAACCCCTTAGATCCCTATCCGCCACCATCTCCACTTTCTTCTCCTCATATAGTCTCCTTCCTCATGCAAATGTGTGCTGATGATGATGTACAAAGGAAATTGTTCCCTGTCATACAACACTCAAATGTATTAATTGAAACGGGTAAAAGGCAAACATCTAAGAACAAGAGACAAATGGCCAATTCGATAATCTGTGCAACTCCTTGAACTTTAAGCCTAATAGAAAATGAACACTAGCTTAACACTTAGACATTTGCTTATTTGCTTTCAAATTCCTCTCTTATTTCTCCCTGTTTCTCCTCTTTTTCTTTTTCTCCACGGAGAGTCGAAACGAGAAGAGTCTAGAAGTGCTCAGCAAGGAAAGTTTTTAGCTACTTGCCAATAGCCATATATTCAATGTCTTCAGCTATGGCCACATATATGTCCATTATATTACAAAAAAATTGCTATAGGTTTACAATTCTCCTCACACACAAATAAAGCGATAAGCTTTTATCACATCAATACGCTCTAAGAACGTGTATCACACTTTTAGAAGGTTTCCCAATTACAGCCTTTGCGGCTATTCTATAATGAAACTAGGCTATACTACTATAGTTCCTAGAGAAGATTCCCTTGGCCTACCCATAAAACTTTTACACCATAAAATGAATCACTAAGAAGACAAAGGTTGGATACATACAAGAACGAAAAGCTTATAAGATCTGCTAGAGGTACTGTATTTTTCCAGACAACTCATTTCTACTAAGCCACCTAACAGTGCAAAATCAGAAGATAAATACACAAATGTTACACAAAGACAGGGGGAAATAATGAAAGAAATATGCATGAGTCAAAGTTGTTGGATGCTTACAAGTAATTTAGACGACCTAAGAAACCAATGGATTCAGGAATCTGACCGCCGAACTGGAATGTATTATTCATTTGGTGCTCATATCTTGCAACTCAACCAAAGCAATCATAAGAATGGTGCCCAAGTCATTTTTTTGTACTTGCTTTTAATGTAAGACCAGAAAAGTCATGTGACTTGCAAAGTCACAAAAACAAAATTAAACCTTCAAAGGCAGAAGGGATATTATTCCTTAGCCAAGAGCTTGTTTAGCATTTCTTTTGTAAAAAAAACAACTCAGATACTGAGGATCAGGGAATAGCAAATGAACTCAAAAGCCTGGGACAAAACGTACACAAAACAATAGGATTTGTTGTTACCTTGTGCAGGTCTTGTGGATGATTGTTTTGACATCTGTGTTAAAATATAATCTTTACCTAATCCCTGTTTTAGCATTTCACTCATAGAGCTTAAGGACTACTCTAACATTTTCAAGTATCTTTTTTCTTGAGTATCCTTCTGCTTTAACCAAGTCAGTTGCTGATTATCTTCACTCATTTGTTTCAGTTGGGAGACCAAATCAGAGTATGATCTCAACTCATACTTCACCCTTTGTTTGCCTGATTGATGCAGTAGTATCAAAACGTTAGATCAATAAATTAATCCGGAAAGCCTTACAAATATCCAAATATAATGCAAGAGAATATAGTGGATTTATAGTATATATTAAAGCTTCATATGGTAACTTTGACAAGTATTGGCTCATCAATTTCAAAGATAAGGCACGTCTTAGTAACACAGGAGATCATAGGACAAAAAAATTCCCTAGTACTAAGAGATACTCCCTCCTCCAATCGTATATATTATTTTAGCCTTCTAAACTTTGATCAAGCATATAGAGCGTTTTACATTTTCTTGACGGTGTGTTACAAGAATTATCGTTAATTTATGTACTTTTTTACTTCTAATTGATTGGTTGTGACAATTGGTGTTGATTAATGAGTGGTAAAATCAACGGGGAAAAATAAATACCTAACTATTTATTTGTTATAGGCTGATTTTTTCAACTAACCTATTTGAGTTTTGAAATTGTGAACCTACCTCTCAATCTTTCATCTTTTGGTTTTTACCCTTTATTTTAAAAAAAATCTTTATTATGGACTACCAACGATTGTTAACAGTACAATTATGGAACGTCAATAACTATTAGCCGTACAATTATGGATTGTCAACAACTATTGACGGTACAATTATGGACCGTCAACAATCGTTGACAATAAAATTATAGACTTTCAACTATTGTTGACCGTACCATTATGGATTTTCAACAAAAATTTTAGAAATTTTGTTTATAAAGATTTAAAAATAAAATTCCTAGAAAGTTTTTTAAAAAATTAGGTTTATTTTTCTTATTTTAGTTAAGGGGTTTAAAACCAAAAGATAAAAAGTTTGTGGTTTGATTTCCATTTCATATCTTCATGTGGTAACCGTACTCACTTTTTCCTTTTGTTATTTAATATGTTTCATAAATATTTGTGTGGGACGTTGGAATGCCTTAAGTATTGATCAGGGAAGTAGAATATAGAAGATCAAAAGCATGGTGAAGGACTTCGAGACCACCTTGATTATATAGTTCCACTTCATCCTTGGTTGCCAAGTAACCATAGAGTTGGTTGCTCCCTTCATTGAAGACATCTTACACCTTTGTTGCCACGCCTCTCTTCCAGTCCCTTGCTCTAGTATATGCGTATGCAACAGCCCAACCTCCAAATATCCAGCAACAGAGCTTTCAAATATCAGTAAACTAATGCCACGGTACCCTTGTGGACCATATAAATGTCAGGCCTTCACAGCAGCATTAATGCTGAAATAGTCAAGAAGATCCTGGACGTCCATACCCTGCCAATTTAAAAAGCATAAATTAGCCCATTACATGGAGAGTAAAAAAACAAATAAGTAAATGGACTATAAGTCGATAACACACTAGCGAAGCCTTGAAGTGATGATTCTTGTGGTCAAAATGAGATCAATGAATACATGTTAGAGATATGAATTCAATAAACCAAAGGGTAAGCATTGGAGAAATAGGAATGAACTGGAGCTCGTCGAAGAGTCAGGTCCCTGAAGGCTGAACCAGTTGATGGGTTAAGGGAATGAAGGGCCGGTAACCATGACCTAGAATTTAATTGAATTTATCTTGAGAGATGAATTACTCATCGTTCATTAACTGTTTACCATGAATTCTTATGTGTGTCTCTATAAATATAAAGGCGAGGTTGTTTTATGCTACTTCAAAGAAACAATGTTTAGGTTTTGCAGTATAGTTGAATCTTGTAACATCCCCTCAGTTATTGATCAATCTATAGTTAAATTTTCATAAGGTTCTTCCCTGAGACTGGGTGTTTATAGACCGACTTATGTGTCCATGACTCTAAGTCCTGACTCCATCAGAAAATAATCATTAATGAACCTTCAAACAGACAATGCATATCAACGACACTAAATCGAAAAAAAACAGCTTGTTATTATAACAGACAGAAATGCAAATTTACCTTATCATTGCATTTATCTAGTGCAGCGTTCATAACCATAACTATTGCTGGCCAAGCTATAGCATGATCTTTTCCTTCCTTTCTTGATCCTTCCTAGTGATGATAGGATCCTCTGTGTGCTGCTGATCCAAATTTCCTCCACAACTCTTCTTCTAATAGTTCTAGAAAGCCACGGTGCAACCTGGGCCTTATGGAATACTTTGTCCTTGCATGTGTAGTAAGAGCGGAGAGCCCCTGATACCAAAAAATGGCACAATGCAAGGACCGTTTTGAGTCCCTTGACAGACAGGGCAGTGCCAACGCTTAATAGGACTATTTATCTCCTCAAGAGTTAACTTGTCCAGACTCTCAAAAAATACCTTCAGCATTCTATGGTTCTTTTGACTCTCATGGGTGCACTCACCAGAGTCAAAACCATCACTGACATAGCCAATGTACTCATCATTGGAGAAAGTATCAGTATCTTCAACATCTTCCACATCAGCTGTTGTATCATCTAGTTTGTCATCACACTCTTTTCCATCATCCTTCGCAGTGTTCATGTCAAAATAACATACTTTATCAGGCAATTGCGAGGGTGGAGTTACATTGTCAGAAGTGGTTACAGAATGTGGGCTTCCAATTCCTCTTTTTCCCACTTCTCTACCAGAACCATGATCGGGATTCTCCCATTTATCTCAAGTGGTTTGTACCCCACTTTGTGGCCTCCACCAGCCCCAACTTCCATCATTGTCTTCACTATGTTTGACAATTTCATCCCAGTCCCCATCCTTCCTACTAAGAAGATCCAAATTCAACAATGCTTGCATTACTTCTGATATTTTTTCAGAACTCATCCTAGGAACAAAGATGTTTTTTTTTTCTGGAAGAATTCACCTACATCCAAGCAAGCGATCCTTCATTACAAAAGATTCGTACAAGATGGCACATCACATTGCAATCAAGCTATTACAAAACTTTTCGGTAGAGTTGAACACACGAGAGAACTTTCAACTGTGTTGATCATATCATTCATTATACGTCCGAAAGAAAGAAACCTACTTTGTAATTTGACATAGAATTTTCTCAGTAATAACTCATAACAAAAGCAATGAGATTAATAGTTTAACCACTGCAAAACCAATAATTAGGCCTATTTTCCTCCCATTTCGCATGCACTAATTTCTAACAGTACAAAGACTACCATAACAATGATTTTCAACATGTTGACAAAATAATTCAAATTGCATATCAGCTAAACTCTACGATGAAGGTAAAGTCCAAAATGTGGCCCTAAAAATGATTTGTTGGAAGGGTAGCAGTTTTCTACCTACAATGAACAAGCACCGATGCAGCTTCCTTTGCTATACGAGTAGCAATCCAAGCTGAGCCGGCTAGCACACTTTGGGCATGTATTAACCAACCAGTATCTCCTAGATTTGACACTGAAGCAGACATGCTGCTCATATTGCCTCCTCCCCAAGTCCATCCACCATCCATCTGTGAACAGACAAAAGAAAAACAAAGCCCAATTACAAACTCGAGCAGCTTCATCTTACACATCGAACACTAACTCATTAAGTACTTTTTATTATCTTTTTTCCTCAATGTAAGTTGCAGATTATTTTCACATTGGAACATGGTTCAACAAAAGTAACCATTTTTTCTAATGAAACTTGCACGCATGTTTAAGAGTATCTAAACAGGGATCTCATTTAATTAGAAATATTTTTAATCTTGATAGCTATATTAATTTCACCAGAGAAGTTTAATGGAACATGAAACTGAGTTGTTTTTATTGTGTAGCATTAAAAAGGGACCATGAAACTACACTGTTGATGAAGGCACATAAAGAAAAATTGTGAGCACATACTAAATGATTGTCAAAGACAAAAGACCTTTTTTCCGTTGATTCAAGCCTAGCCGTATCAATCACTACTGCCAAAACATATATCTTCAGTTGAAGAGGTGAGGGGAATACCTTCTACAGACGATATCAACGAATTTAAAGAAAATCAAAATTGAACACATGAATAGAGAGCTTACGGGAAGTAAAAACACAGCAAAGGGAGAGGGAAACCTGTTGTCCGTTGATTCAAACCCTAGTTGTATCAATCACCGCTTCTACTGCATATATCTTTAATTGAAGGGAGAGAGGAAACCTACGATTGCGTATATCTTCGGTTCTAGGGGAGAGGACGAAGATGATAAAGGTGAACCCTAGTTTTGTTCTCCGCCGGCAAGAAGACGAGTAAAGGATAGAGACGAGTAAAGGATGAAGAACTGCGCTGTAGAGGTGAAGAGGGGTGTCTTTCCTTTGATAAATTATTCATAGCGTTTATCATGGGCGCGGGGAATGAAAATATTTACATCATACACGCGGTAGAGTTAAAAAAAAGTAGCTTAAATTTTAATAGCGTTTTTTTTAATATGAAACGCTATTACAAAAAATAGATCAAGCCAATCACGGAATCTATAGCATTTACGATATAAAAGCTATCAATTAATGCTATAAAAACCCAATTTTGTTGTAGTGGTTATTCAGGGGAGAAATGAATAAAACATGCAACATATATCATCCTACCAAAGGAAAGATAGTAGAACTTGTTATGAGTGCCAACCAGATGTATGCCTTACTTGCTGATTATAGCAATAAGACAGAGGAAGAAAGTATCTTACAAGTTGATTTTTCTGACAAAGCATAGTTGTGGCATCATCCATATGGATATCTTAGCTACAAGGGGTGTTGTATTCCTTGCACAAAAGGGAGATGGTTACTGGTCTGCCAAAAACGAGTAAGTCATAATCATTGAATTTTATTGTATTATTATTCATGACATCGTAATTTAGTGAAGTAGTAGTAAAACGTTTCAATGTAAGGTACAAGGTACAAATTGCCTTTGGGGGAGATTGTTGGGATCACCAACACCAAGATGACGTTTGATATTGTATTTGAATTTTTGGCAAAGGAAAACTCCGATTTCTACGAGTGGGCTTTTGGGAGGCTTCAACATTTATGAAACAAGAAAGTTCCAGCTGTCATTGTAACTGATCGAGAGTTCGGCCTCATCTAAGCAATGTACACCGTGTATCCTGATGTGAAACACATGTTATGCACGTTTTATATCAAGTACAATCTTCAAAATCGATCTTGGGTGGTGACACGTTCGAAGGAGGCACGGGCGGTTTTCACATCTCAACACAATGCTTTGTTTGAATCAAGGTCAAGTGAGAGTTACAAGCGATGTTTGACAGAAATGAAGAAATATTGGCAATCAAAACCGTTTTTGATGTCATACTTTGAGAAGATGTGGCTTACCCCATTCAAGGAGTCAATAGTTCGAGCTTGGATTGACCTTTATCTACATTTGGGCATGAGGACAACAAATTTGTAAGACTTGTTTATTCATTTTAAGTATCCTTGTTTTATAATAATATGTCCTATTGATTTATGTTTGATATTTTGTAGGGTTGAGTCGGTGCACCATCTTTTGCAAAAGATCTTTGGTACGGATGTTGGTGGATTCAAGTATTTGGTTGATAACATGGACTTGGTGATAAATGATCAGATTTTTAAGATACAAGCTTCATTCAAAAGTTTGCGAGAGAGGATCTTGTTTTCTGTTCAGATACCTATATTTGACAAGCTTCGGGATGAAGTTAACACCAAGTGTTTCGAGTTGTTGTTGGAGATCTATGAGAAAGTGAAGAAGTTGAAGGACAATAACACTTGTCGGGATCTCTATTAGAGGGTTTCTTTTGGACTTTCATGTGCTCATGAGTTCTATCTAGCTATGCAAGCACGTGTGCCACTAAGTTTAGATCAAATCCATCCTTTTTAGAAGCAAGTGTATTGACGTTTAGTGGATCCAACGGAAGAGTGTCAAGACATGAATTACATCAACCCACACATAGAGAGGTTAACCGAATTTAGAGAAAGGATGAACTCAGGGACACTTACCACCGATCAAATTGAGCAAATGACATTGTGTCACAAGGACGTTATGGATCCAAGATGCACTATGTTGAGGGAGCCGACAAATATAAGGACGAAGGAAAGACCTCCTTTTGGTAGAGAATCAACACTAATTTTTAAGCAACTACATACCCAATTCATGTTTATAGCTCGAGTTTACTCTAATTCTACATATGCAATTCATGTATATAGATTGAAGGTACTTGATTTGAGGATATCGATTTGTAAAGGCTACGGTTTCAATGGAGAAAGGGAGGGTGCTCGAGTAACTCACATTTTTTTTTCCTGAGCTCAGTGGAATATGCTTATTCTTTTCATGTCTTTGGGTATATTCTTCTCAAAGATAGTTAGTATCTATGCATTTTGTTAATAATGTAAGAAGAAAATATTTGTCGTCGTCGTTTTTTGTCAAGACTTTGATACTGAACCTAGGTTTGTTAATTTCTTTGCTCAAAACAAATAGAGCTAATATGTTTAATTGTTAAAAGGTATACTTTAATCCATTCTTAAACTCATTTAATTACTTTTGTTGGGCTCCATGCAACGGCAGCCTTGGGGGGGGGGGGGGCAGCTGCCCTACCCTTCAGGGAATTTTTTCTTTTTTACAAAACGACGTAGTTTTGTGGAGAATGAAAAAAATTACCAGAAAAGGGTTGTTGGTTGCTTGGGTTCCCATCTCTACGAAGAGCGTGAGACGCAGTCGCTGTCTCCCATCTCCCTCCGAAGTCTGACCCTCCTTCTCGAGTTCTCTTTTGATTGATGAGGCTTGTGATAGTTCGATCAAGGAACAAATGGCTATTGTTATTCGATATGTAAATGCTAAGGGCGCTGTCATAGAGAGATTTCTCGGAGTTGTTCATGTTACTACCACTAGAGCTTGTTCTTTAAAAAATGAGTTGATGATTTTTTTTGTTGAGCATGAATTATCTATCTATAAATTAAGAGGTCAAGGATATGACGGAGCTTCTAATATGCGAGGAGAGATTAATGGATTGAAGGCTCTAATATTTGAAGTAAATCCACCCGCAAGGTACGTTCATTGTTTTGCTCATCAACTTCAATTAGTGATTGTAGCGATTTGTAAAGATATTCGCATGTGGAGGAGTTCTTTGATTACTTGTCCCAAATCACGAACATGGTTGGAGCTTCTTGCAAAAGAAAATATGAGTTTCGACAACTTCAACATGACAAGATGGTGGAGATGCTAGAGAAGGGATAAATTTCAACCGGGAGAGGCTTGAATCAAGAATGTTCTTTGGCTAAGCCGGGCATTACTCGTTGGAGCTCACACTATACAACCATTTTTCGTGTTCAGTCATTATGGTCTTCAACAATCCAAGTGCTTGAAAATATATACGAAGATGGAGGTGTAGATTCAAATTGTGGGTTGGCTCGTTGTTTAGTTAAAAAGATGGAGAGTTATCAATTTGTTTTTATTGCTCACTTGATGAAGGAAGTGTTGAAAATGACAAATATTTTATCACGGTTTTTGCAGAGAAAAGATCAAGATATTCTACAAGCTGTGAGATTGGTTCGTAGTTGCAAGAAGCAATCCTGATCGACGTGTTGAGCATGCCAAATATTTTATCACAATTTTTATCGATAATTTAATTTTGCCCCCCCCCCCAGAGAAATCCTGCAGCCGTCGTTGGTTCCATGAGAGAAATTTTTGACAGAAAAGTATTTTGATGGATCTTTGTTAACATAATAATATAAGGATGGATAAATGAAAACATTTTTTATGAAAGGTGGTTAAGTGAAAATTGGTTTAGATAAGAGATGTTTTGTAAAATTAATATTCTTTATATATATATATATATATATATATATATATATATATATATATATATATATATATATATATATATATATATATTTTGTAATCATTAAAAATACTTTATTTTTGACGTGTGGAGATGATAAACTCGGTGATGGATAAAATGTTAACTTAAATCCTAACCAATCCATCACCCGTTACTCTTTTTATTGGGTTTTCGTTGATCAAATGCTTAAAAGTCCATCAGATATGAGAGACATAGCCATCCCCGCACAGATAAATACAACATATGAATTACGCAAACCCAAGAAGTATTTAACAAGTGAATTACAGAAATCCAGTAAATATTTAGGATAAACACCAAATTCCACAACAAACACACAAACTATGACAGGAAGGGAAGGAAAGATGACAATTAAGTAACATGCCGTGATTTTTCAAGACCAACGACGGTAGACAAAAAGAAGAAAAGAAACATTTGGCAGTACACGACAACTGGATTCAATTTAAAATATTCATGTGATGAAGCTGACATTAACTGACCTCGAAATAGCATATGGTGCCTTCCTCACCGGACAATTTATGAACGTTAAGTTTTTGAGCTTCGGTAGAGCTCCTTGCTCAACCTCCCACTCGGAGAATTCAAACAATCCATCAAAAGTGAGGTCAGCTAGCTCAGGAAAACCACCGGCAGTACAAACCATCTTGGTACCAGGGTAGCACATGCGCATACTCAAATGAGTAAGATAAGGCAGCTGCTCAAGAACACGCAAAGGATCCTCTTCAAGCCGAAGGTACCAAAAACGTAAAGTAACCAAGTTTCTTGGCAACATTTCCAAACGCAGTGGATTCTCTAGACAAAAGCCGGCATATGGCTTAGCAAGAATGTCTAGCTCGTACAAGGCTTCACAAGTTGATAATATCATTGGATCCTCATTTAAGATCCGAGCGTGAACCCTAAGGCCGCAACTCTCCATACTCGAGCTTTTCAGTAAAGGATGCAATGCCTCAATGTTGGTCTCGCAACCCGCGGAAAGTCTCTTCACTCTCCCCATCTTTGATAAACCGTTAAGGCTGACTCTATCTAGGTCTAAGAACATAAGTGTCTGTAAGTTCCAAAGACCATCAAGCAGTAAAGCTTCACCTCCTATGATTGAGTACCTTTCCGGAGCTGCGTCCTTTCCTTCTCTTTCTGCCAATCCCAGTGATCCATGATACGGAAGATAGAGATGTCGTAGTTGTTTCATCTTCCACAATATATTAGGAAGAGAAAGCACGCCTACTCTACCATCAACGCGCAAGTCCAGAGTTTGCAGCCACCTTAGTTTTTCCATTGACGACGGCAACTGAGTGACACCAGTATTGAGCAAGCCCAAATACCTAAGATGGATCATGTTTCCTATTTCCTTGGGCAATTTCCCTTGTATGGTATAATAGTCATCACAGTTGAAGACTCTGAGTAGGGGGAAGTCTTCGGAAATCTTTCCCATAAGCCTTTCACACTCTTCATGTCCTCGTATCCCTTGCACCGGAAAGAACAAAAGAGATCGGAGGTTGGGAGCTCTCGATAGGTTGGCAGATGTGGATGTAACTGGATTAGGAGTAATTGAATCTTGATCACTAATATAGATAGCTAGACGGCGCAACCTTTTATCTCTTTCCGGAAGGGAAGTCATGAGAAGATGGTCTTCATTCTTTTCGTTGCTCAGCAGCATAGATATCTTAGCATTGAGCGTTTTTGTGAAACCTTCTTTCCTTGCGATATCAATACAAACATCCCTCATAAGATCATGGAGGCGACATGAAATTATCTTGTCACTTCTTTTGTCCCTACCAGTCTCTTGAAGAATATTTCTGCTCACCAACTCGTTCAAATACATCTCGGCAATATCTTCTTCTTCTTGGAAATCACCATGCGAGACTTCTCTTGAAACAATCCCTTCACCGACCCATAGTTTATACAATCTCTCTGTGGGGATCTCGTAATCTTCAGGAAAATTTGCCAAGTGAAGGAAGCAATGCTTCAAATCAAATGGCAATTCATCATAGCTGACTTGCAATACATCATACACTTCTTTATAAGGGTTATTTGGAGCGTAGCCTCTCTTAATCTGTGCATAAATGTCCTTACGCATTTGTGCCCACTCTTCTACTCTCCTTTTCCTTTTTAAAACTTTACCAAGTACTACAATTGCCAATGGAACCCCCTTACAATGTCGTAGCATATCTCTACCATACTCCTCCTTCTTAGGTTCTGCAAACCAGTTTTTGCAAATTCTCAGCTATAAAAGAGGTTTCTTGCCTTGTAATTTAATCAATGGGAAATTGAATGAAATGTACCCGAACATAAATGTCATGTACTAGATAACATAGGACTATAATTTATAGGTAAATAACATCAATTAAACAATAAATGACAGATTTGCCCCTATTAATATATCGATTTTCCTTAATATGTTACAAGATTTTGTATTTAATTATTGTATATGAATTGCAGGTGCAAGAAATAATCAGATCATTTGTGTACAAGAAAAATAATTTAATAATATTTTTGATATTTTTTAATTACTTGTATACAATACAATAGGCTTGTACAAGAAAATTAGTTCAATAAATCTTGTACAACTAAACATTCAAATATTATAATTAACGTATATTTATAATTTTCATATAAAAATAAATCATGGGAGCAATTTGTCCGGTGGTATTCGGGTGAGAGGGACTACCAACTAGAGATCAATTTTCCATGACTACATTCGTTTATTTATTTTTTATTTGGTAAAAATTTAAAGGATTACAATTCCTATGCGCAAGACGCTTTATTGAAAGAGAACGCTAACAAGGAATGGAACGGTGCAAAGCAAGTCCTCTAATATCGTGCGTAATATGAGGAAGAACCTCCTCGGGGGAAAAACATGAGTACCCACAGAGAAAAAGAAAGCATAATTAACTACAAAATCTGCAACGGCGTTGGCCACACGGTAGATATGTCGGAATCGGACGAGCCAGTTCCTACGAATGAAGCCTTGGCAGCGGGCTACTAGACTTGATAGGGTGTGTGTGCGGGAAATTTTCTTTACTAATCAGTTGCACAATGAGCACTGAGTCTGTATCAAATTCGATTTGTCGGTAACCCAACCTCCAACAGACGTCCACCCCAAGAAGAAGACTCCACAATTTCGCAGCCGGCACTAAACACACGCCAATATGGTGCAAGCCTCCCTAAATCCACTGGCCGTCTTCGTCCCGAAGGACGCCTCCATCCGCTGCCTCCCCGCTCCCTTCTTTAACTGCACCATCCAAGTTCCACTTCAACCACCCGCTACACGATTTCTGCCATTTAATACAGACGACAATCCTTTTTATTGACGGACCCTAGAGCTTGGTTCCTTCCTGCACTCTCTTATACTCTAGAGCTTGGCTAATGATAAAGAGATCCCTCCTAACCGGGTGGTTGTCGTTACTAAAGGACCGATTACATCTCCATTTCCAAAGACACCAAATGGAGTAGGAGAACACCATGTTCCAAGGGAGACCATCGGCGCTTAGTCGAAAGTATGTGATGTTCAACACGAACCATTCTGATGCTTGTAGCTGAAGGAACCCATTCAGTTTGTATGATTGTGCGAATTGGTCCCAGAAGGCCCTAGCACTAGGACAGTCCCGACAAATGTGAAGTAGAGTTTCCATTTGATCAGGGTACCGATGGCAAGACGGGGAGGTCGACAAGTGCCGGCGAAATCTCTCAGCGTTGGTTAATGGTTTCCCAAGCGCCGCTAACCACAAGAAGGTCTTGATTTGTTTCGGAATATTGAGTTTCCAGATGTCTGAATAGGTGGTCGTTGAAGGGAAGGTAACATTGGCATATTTTAATAGATGATAGCCCGACTTTTGGGAATAGGAACCATTACTGTTTCGAGGCCAACAAGGAGAGTCTTCCAAAACTTGATCCGCAAAGATCCTTACCGCAACTAACTTCAAAAAATAGCAACAGGTAAATAAGAGTGAAGAACTGCCCAATTCTAGCCTTGATATTTTGCCCAAAGGTCTCTCACTTTAGTCGTAGTGAGTGTCTCCCCAAGGTTCTGTAATGATAGGTTCTGCAAAGAGGTATCCAGCAGCCATATGTCCGTCCAGAAAGACAAGTCCTACCATAGTTAACCCTCCATGCAATCCCTAGATAAATAACCTCATAAAGACCCCATGCAATGCTCCTAAAGATCACCGAGTCTTTCTTTGAACGTGGAATACCTAGCACATCCGAAACCCTTCCAAGTCTATACTTAGCAACAACGATCTCAACCCAAAACACGTCCCTCTCAGTTACTCGTCTCCACGCAAGCTTCCCCAATGCAGCAGTATTACTGCCTTTGAGGTCCCTTAAACCAGCTCCTCCCAGATTTTTGGCCAAATGCATACGTCTTCCGCCATCAGCGCTATTCCAAATAAAAGTACGACAGATCTTCCCAAACTTTTGAATGAAGGAAGAAGGGAGTTTGATAGTTTTCATGATGTAGCTAGGGAGCGTAGGTCAGGATAAGTCGACCCGCCAAGCTGAGGGTACTTCCTTTCCAACTTGCCAATTTCATCTGAGCTCTCTTGAGGACACCATCTAAGTCAAAAGCCACTACTCTTTTATTCAAAATTGGCATTCCCAAATAGGTGTCAAACTCTTCTTTGATGGTTAACCCACTCATAATCTCCAATCTTGCCCTCAACCTAGTATCCACATTAGGACTGACAAATAAGCTCGACTTATGGAGGCTTACCTTTTGCCCGGAAGAACCATAGAAACTCTCGATGCACTCTTTAATCACTCTCTTCTAAGCGGTGGAGGCTTCGGCAAAAAGAACTATGTCGTCGGCAAAAAAGAGGTGTGAAAGAGGAGGAGCATACTTGGCAAGTTTGATAGGTTTCCACCTGCCATCTTCAACTGCCTTGTTGATACAATGTCTTAGCCATTCAAGGCAAAGAACAAATAGATAGTATGAGATAGGGTCCCCTTGCCTTACACCCCTAGTAGGTTTAAACTCCGGAAACATTTCCCCATTCCATATAAGCCTCATAGTAGGCGAAGACACACATGATATAACTCTCTCTACCCAGTCATTTGATAACCCCATGCACTGAAGAGTATCCACGATGAAACTCCATTTCAATCTATCGTAAGCTTTCTCCATGTCTATATTGATGGTCATCCATCTCTTCCCCGATCTTTTCTTATTCATAGAATCTACAACTTCCGGGATAATGATAACATTGTCCTCGATGAGTCGACCCGGAATGAAGATGGTCAGGGTCGGGCCCACACTGTTCCTCACTAACTGCTGGAGTCTTTGTACCATGATCTTGCTTATCAATTTGTACGCCACGTTACACAAGCTAATGGGACGAAAATGTGTGATAAACTCCGGTGTTTGTACCATAGGGATTAGCACTACCAGTGTATCATTCATCTCGCTCTTAAGCCTTCTTATTCTCTATAAATTCCGGACATAACTCCTAACAGACTCACCCACAATACTCCAACAGCTTTGAAAGAACACCGGTTAGAAACCGTTAGGACCCGGTGCCTTCCATGGGCCCATAGACTTTGCAAGATTAATGATCTCGTCTTCACTGACATCGACATTCAACAGAGACAACTTATCCTCTCTTAACGAAGGGAAACAGTGGGGGAGCGGGGGACTTGTAGGACAATTATCTTATAGAGGTGCATATAGGTTCATGAAGAAAACTCTGAGCATGCTGCTCGATCAAATTTGGATCCGATATCCATGTACCATCTTGATTATTGATGACCTCTACTCGATTCCTTCGGCACCGGATAATGGTAAAGGTGTTATAGAAGCTTGTATCGCGGTCCCCATGACAAATGCAATTCTCCCTGGATTTTTGGAACCATATGAGTTCCTCTTGTGTTAACACTGATTCAAATTCAGCCTGTAGATTGCTCAGTGCGTCGAGCTTTGACTAGGATGCCAAAGAATCGATCTCAACTTGCAACGGGACCGTTCGACTCATAAGCTCCTCTTTCCTCGCCAACACAAGTTCGAATGACTTTTTGTTCCACTTAATCAGGTTGAGTTTCAATAGACTGAGAGTCATGGAGAGATCTTTACAATTGTCCCATTTGTAGTGTAAGAAATCAATCAAATTTCGATGGTGGAGCCACGCCGCTTCAAATCTAAAAGGTCTTTTATCCTTACGGAATTGCCGGCATGGAGCCAGAGCAAGAAGGAGAGGGTTATGGTCAGAGGAAAGGGCAAGGAGGTGTCTTACACTAGCCTCCGGCCAAGCAAATCTCCCCTGATTATATGTGAAGTACTTGCCCAGACGTTTAGCAATACGGTTTGGGACTTCTCTCCCCCTAGTCCAGGTAAACGCCGGTCCTTAGAATCACATGTCAATCAATTCCGTTTCTACCACCCATTTACGGAAGGTGTTTATATTCGACGAAAAATTCCCTTTTGAGTGGCATTCTAATAGAAGAATCGAATTAAAATCTCCTCCAATGAACATGGGCCCATGAATACTTCTTATGGCATAGAGTAGTTTAACCCAGGCTTCAGTTCTTCTTTCCCGAGTGGGAGGGTTATAGGCCACAATAATGTCGACGGTGGAGAGATTATTGCGTGTCTTCATATGGATAAAATGATCTGTCACAAGACTAATGCTTACCTCAATACTCGGATCATTCCAAAGCAACCAAATACCCCCAGAGAACCCGACAACTTAAACTTTGATATGGTTCGTGAACCCCATCTTACTACACATGGATGTTGCTAAATCACTAGAAACTTTAGTTTCAAACAACTCTAGAATGTCGAGACGATGACGGTTAAGCATATATCTTATCGCTTTGCAAAAGTGACGATTGGAAGCTCCCCTACAATTTCAGAATAGGATATTCATGATACACCTTGTTCAGGGGGAGGATGGATGTGTCTTTAGATAGTGTTAGTAGGGTGGTGTTTCACACACTCCCCTACCTCCATTGCTTCTCCTTGGATCTCCATAATCCTTTGGTTAGTGTCTCCTTCATGGGTAAGCACCGTACCATGATCGATTGGGGGCAAGACATCAACTTACATGGAATGGTTTCCAATAGGTCCATGTGTAGTGGTTTTTCCAACATTCACCTCATCAACATGGGCAGTGGCAGAGTCATGATGTTTTGTCAAGGGGGGCTAGATTGTTTTTAACATTTTAAGCGTATGTTACTTTATATATGACATAAAAATTAGTGACTAAAATTTTTGGTATTAAATTGTGATAAAATAGTTTGATTCTATAAATAAGAGTTTCACTTATAAAATATTTTATTTCGATTGTGAATGATATTGGTCAAATTTACTATACAGATTTTCATGTTTTGTAAATATTACCCTAATAACTTGTAAAATAGTCATAATAGACAACCCATTAAAGATGTGTGAGAGACTAAGAGCATTTGCTTACACAAAAAAGCCAATTATAAAAAACTCCCTACCAAGCTCGAACATATGACCAACATGAAACAAAACATAAATGGCTCATTACCACTTGTGCTATGGAACTATTTTGAACATAACTTCGCCTTATAAAATTATGTTCAGATTTCAACAGGGGAAGTGGCCCCTCCTAGCCCCTCCCTAGTTACGCTACTGAAATTTACATGGGTAGCCTCCTCCATAATGATTAATGCTAGATTTGGGCGACCTCTCTTCAAGGATTTCGAGCATGAAACTTTCTCTACCATACTTGGTGGATGTAGATGTTGTGTAACTGTGGTGGTATCCACATATGCTTGGAAGGGAGAGTCTAGGTGGATGAGCCTAGTATTCTGATTGGTGTGGTCTAAGGCGACAATACCATTAACTATACTCTAAGTTTTAGGGTTTGCATGGGGTGGAAGGTTAGGGTTTCCATGCCCAGATTTTGTCGAGTCCCCCTTACCCGTGTCCACTAGACTGGCAAATCTGTTAACGACCTTATTCGGAGCAATTGGTTACAAGGTTTGGCGGCCCTGGTTACGATTTTGCCTGCGTTGTCTCGTAATAATCATCCATGGACCTAGCTACATTAGGTTCCGGTGGGTTATTTGATTGAGACGATGCAGCTCGAGCTGTGTTGTCTCTGGGTAGACATTGGAGCATTAACTAGAGACCCATTCACAAGGGGTGACATTGAGGACGTTGGGGAAGAGGTCCATTGGGAGATGCATGGATCTATTGTATGCCCATACTTCCCACATCTATATCATATGGCATTCAACCCTTCGTACTCAGCATGAATTCTTCTACCTCTAATCATGATAGTTCCAATGAGAGGTTTCTCTAGATCGATTTCCACACAAACTCTAGCAAAGCGTCCTCTTGCTCCGTATAAAGTATTCAGATATCATCAATGGTTTCCCTATGGCCGAAGCCAACCCATACAACACTGCCTCATTGTATAGTTGTAAAGGTAAGTTAGAGAGCCGAGCCTAGACAAATAGGGATTGAATGTTATCAATGAAGGGATCAAAATCCGGATTCCAAGGCCTCACAGTGATATAGAAACCAAAAATCTCCCATGGACCTTCAGTAAGCGCTCTCAGATAATCTGCTTCAAGTTCGAATCGGACATAATAATTGTCGTTTTGCAGATCAATCATAGTGATCTTTCTTTTTGGTCCCCATAGTTGGTAAAGGCGGCGTTCAATAGTCAGAAAAGGTATAACTTTACCCAAGACCTTCACAATAAGTGTTGAACTCCATCTGACATTAAGTTCCCTCATGACTTCTTCGTCAATCTCAACAAAGGCCAGACCCTTTTCATCGGTTGAGACTTTGACTCTCATCCTGCGTGATTCTATTAGGGTGTTCTTGACTAGTGGGGTTGCTTTAGGAGGCTGAGCTCCAAAGACAATGTTAGCGTAGGATGACGATGGTTGAGGATTCTGGGAGAGGGACAAGCGACGAACCAGAGGAACGTCATGGCGGGTTGGGAACCGACAACCGGAGGTACTAGATTCCCTGGGTCTGTGGCGGCCGAATAGAAGGGGATGGTGAAGGAACATGAATCGGCGGCAACGATCTGTGGCGGCCGAATAGAAGGGGATGGTGAAGGAACATGAATCGGCGGCAACGATTGGAGCGTCATAGGGTTTTTGCATAAGTGGACCCCAAATTTGGACTACATTCGTTTATTTATGTATGAGGGTAATTTAGTCCTAAATTTTCAAATGATGTCATATTCTATTATAATTAGTGAGGTGACAAATACTAAGTAATATAACAAATTCACCCCTTTAATCAATATAGATTGGATCATAAGCTAGCCTAGGAGAGATGATCGAAGTACCTGTACAGATTGCATTAGGAAATGTGATCTTCACAAAGAGCTCCCAGCTCTTGGCTCCATCTAACTCCTGGACTGGACAAACGCAGACCCGATCGGGATCCAAGGCCGATGATAAGATATCTTGGTTGCGGCTTGTCAACACTATCCTGCTTCCCGTGACACTCTTTGTAGGAAAAGCAGGTTGTATGAGGTTCCAATGTTGGGAGGTCCAAATGTCATCTACCACCACTAAGCACTTGGTCTGATTCATAATGCGATAGAGGTAAGCGTGAAGTTCAGAGTCATTTATAGCGTTAATATGTTTCTTCTGCTCCACATCATCCTCCGGAACCAAGGAATACAAAAGGTCTCGAAGAAGGCCGATTGGGTGGAACTGCTGAGATGCAGAAGCCCAGCCAAAGGCTTTGAAGTAACCACCGTCTCTTAATCTGGGTTCATGGTAAAGCTTGGTGGCTAAGGTGCTTTTTCCTACGCCTCCCATCCCGCATATAACTATCACCCTCTGGTCCACCGGATTCAGCAGCGTCTCCGCCAACTCCTCCAGATGGTTCTCCAGGCCAACCACTACATCATACTCCTCCTTTTTGTGGGGGAAAAACCTCCTTAACTGTTGCTGCACACCAGACGACGTCGTTTCATTATTAATCCGGGAAGATATCCCGTAACTTACCAGGTTGGTTTTCAAAGTGTCGATTCTTGCACTCAGATCATCAATCTGTGAAACTATATCATGGACGGGAACTGCTTTCCGAATAAGACAAGCGCAGCGTATGATCGAACCCAGCCGCCAGCAGTGCTGACCTTGGTATTCCTCGTATCCATGGACAGCCACCTGGAGGATGTAGGTCTCGATCACATCCTGGCTATCGTAGGCGATGTCTCTGCCGTCAGATAGGGCGGTTTGCACCAGATCGTCCTGACGCCGAGTCTTGCATGCTTCCATTAGGAAACCTGCAAGCGTGTTCAGTTCGGTCTTTAGCCGCCCTACCTTGCTTGTCACCGTGTTCAAGTAGTTCATTTCAGCCGCCAGCAGCTTCCCCAACCATAGCACTGCTAATTTCACCTCTGATTCGGCCATTTGTTTTCGCTTCTTACGTATCAAAACTGAGGAGGAGAAAGAAATGATCAAAAAGAGACTCTCTCTCTTCTGTAATCAACAACTCTCGTCATACGTGTATACACATATCAAGATGTGATTACAACTCATCAAATTATACATCAAAATGTTTAGTCATTCATCACATTTAGGGCCCATTCATTTTAACTCCGGAAAAGAAAACATAATGAACACGAATTTAGTTCATACATATATGCTTGTCTTTTTAGAATTATTTCACGTGGTTTAAAGTAATTGGGGTAGTATTTTATTAGTATTGATGCTCTGTACGAAAATAAAATACGAAAAACTAATGAAATCACGAGGAATGAATACATAAAATTTTATGAACAAGGCATACAGTTACAACCGGAAGCTTATTAGTCTTGTTTTTTTAACCTCGTATTTTTACACACATATTGCAACATCTATCATTTTGACGTTGACTAATTAACTTTTTGACGGATTTTTTTTGGTCACCAAATAGTCTAGTCAAAATATTATTGCCATCAGTTCCTTATCAGCAAGATATTATTATAACGAAAAACTTATCATCAAAAACGACTATAATATTTAGTGACATCGTTTTTATCGTGACAACAATATTTTTGTGACAAGTATTTGGTGACAAAAAAAACAACAACAATAATTGGTAATGGTTGGTTGAAGATACAAAATTCCATAAAGTTGCTGGGTCAACTCTGGATCGATGTCATGATTTATAAAATTATATTATTAAAAACCTTAGATCGTTTAAGAGATTAGATCGTTTAATCCTCAGAAGGAAACAAATAAAGGGGCACATACCCTTGATTAGAGGGGTTAAACGGACCAACATGTTGGGTCTGGTTTAGTTTGGTTCTCGGATCAATCGGATTGAGTTACTTCGGTTTTTAATGGTTTCGGTATATATGTCAATCGGGACAGGTCAACCAAGTTGGAGTCAGGTCCATTTATGTTCGGTTTGTGTGATTTACTCTAAAAATTATACGAATGTATTAATTTTATAAAAGAAAAAATAAAAGTTTTGTTGTTGGTGGGGTGTGCACTTTATCTTAAAAAATGTAATAGTAGATCGAGCATATATGTAATAAATAATAATAACAATAATACAATAATAATTTGTTTGATCCAAATATCTAATCTGACCGATTCATTTGATCTCTATATGTTTTTTCTATTTTGTTTGTTATAAAATCTAAAATAAAATTTATCATCTTTTGCCAAATCGAATAATATTCCGTGGATATTCGGTTGATCCGTTTGATCCATATTCTAAAATATGGTATATAAAAATGATGTTAGTCGGATTGGATAATTATCCGTGAAATATTTATGTTTTATCGGAATGATTTTTTTCCGATTCGTTTGCTTCACCGAGAGGGGAAGACGAAGGGAAAATAGAGATGGTGTAGGTGATAGAGGGAGGTCGAAGGGTGGTCCTCCGGTGGCGAGGCTCGAGAGGAGATAAAGGAGAACAAGAGAATAGGTGGAGGGTTGAGATCCAAGGAATGTTAGCGAGAAGGAGCTAGCAGGAGGCGTGGGTGGTGAAGTGTCGAAGTGAAGGCAGTGAGCGAGGAGGAGGTAGCAGGTGAGAAGATGTAATGGGGAGATGGAGTGTAGAGACGGAGAAGGAGAAGATATGGCTACAAGGTGGGCAGGGGTATAATAGAAGGGCTAGGGGAATTAGCTTGGGCGGCATGGAGACCAAAGGGCGGAAGAAAAAACAAGGGAAAAAGAAAAGGGATAATTTGACGTACTAGACTTTTTTGAGTTTTTGTTTAAGAAAGTGTACCCCAAATTTTTTACCACTTTCATTTAATAGTAGGTAAAAATTATTGACCCTTTTATTTAGAAAGAGATGTATAAATGATGTTTGTTATTTGTTATATAAGTATAAGTTTTAATTTTTAATTACTAAATTTATTTTTTTTTATTTATTATTTTTCTTTCCTTTTTTTTATTTTTTTTATTATTTTCTTTTTTATTTTCTGGACTAAATTTCTCATACCGGAATTTATCATACCAGAATTTTTCATACCAGAAATTTTATACCAGAAATTTCATACGAAAAGTTCATACCAGAAATTATCATACGAAAAGTTCATACCAAAAATTTCATACCAGAAATTTAATATACCAGAAATTATCATACAAAAAAGTTCATACCAGAATTTTTCCATACCAAAATTTAATATACCAGAGTTTTTTACTATCAAGAATTTTATCATACCAGAATTTTACTATCAAGAATTTTCCATACCAAAATTTTATCATACCAGAATTTTTTTTTACACCATATTTTCATGTACTAAACTGAACACCACATGAATATATGAAATAACAGTGATAAAAGAGACTAGAATTGAATATCTAAAATAATAAGATGGCTGATTGATATAAACATAAGTATGAATCTCTAAAAAGAAAAGAAGTGTGTTCCGTTCAATTCAGTCTGATAAAAAACAGTAGAGCAGGGAGTGATTGATTCTCGTGGTCATAACCAAAGATTACAACACCAAGAGGCATCTAAAGAAGAAAGATCAGTTGTAGAAAGTAAAAACATTTATACACAGATGATACATTAAGCACCCATTTCTATGTGATGTGTTTTAAGGGTAGTGTCCAGTTCTTTCGCCAATAAATCAACACCGATACCATAGCGGGAACACAAAATCTTACTCCAGATGATGATCCGCTGCACCCGAAACAGTCATTGGTAGCCAAACGTATATCGAGTCCTTCAAATCAGCTGGGCTCCACCTAGATCTAGATCTAGATCCGGATCCACCAACGACGCCGGTGACTAAGCCTCCTCCTCTAGCACCTCCGACGCCGTCCAGTAAGGCTCCTTCTCTGCTTGTTGTTGGGCCGCCACCAACTCCGGCCCCTTACCGGCCACCTGTAAAGAAAGAAGGTACGAGTGAAACTTTACTTACACAGCAACAATGTCTTCGAGAGGAGGAGGGACTGGTCCGTCTGATCCGTCGCCTCAGATCTAGATCTAGATCCGTCGCCACAGTTTCACACAACAATGTCTTCGAGAGGAGGAGGAGGTCATTAACCTTAAAATCCTTCAATACTTACCTGAATGGTACTTGAATCTGACCTTGTTTGGGTTGTAAATCGACACATCTACTGCCAAGATGACATTCGAACTTCTGGTAAGAAAAAGGAGACACTACAACCTGAGAATGAAATAGGGTTTGGGTTTTCGGGATCAAAAGAGGGCCGAATGAAACAGTGACGAGTTTGAAGACAGTGGAAGCGGAGGCGGTGGAAGCGGAGGCGGTGGAAGCGGATAACGTTATCGTCGTTATTGTTAACGGGGTTCCCGTCGGCGGTGAAGGTGGAAGAGTGGTGAAGAAATTTGGAAGAGGAGGGAGGAGTTGAGGGAAAGAGGCTGAGTATTGAGATCCAGATATGGAAGAGGAGGGAGGAGTTGAGGGGAAGAGCCGAAGAGGCGGAGAAGGAGGATTGAATTTGGTAGGTTTCACAGTAAAAAAATTGAATAGGGGTACATTTACTTAATCAAAAATAAAAAAAGCCTAGTTACTATTATATATTCTTAAAAAAGCCTACTTACCTAATTGACCCAAAAGAAAAAGGAAAATGGGAATAAAATCGATCGAAATAAATCAGAACTCGATCGGTAAACTTTTTTAAACTTTTCCGAAAAATAAAATAGGGAATATATGTATACATGTCAAATATATAATTATACTCGTAAAAATATAGTTTATGATATGAAATTATTCTCATAAATATTTACGAGATTAATACAATAATTTAAATAGGGATAAATAATAAATATAAAATATATATAGTTGTTTATATATTAAGATATACATAAACTCGTAAAATTAAATTTACGCAGTAAAATATTCTTGAAAAAAAAAATGAAACAATTTGGTTTACTAGGCTTTTTCTAGTTTTGTGTTTAGTAAATGTACCCCTTGAGAGAAGAGTGTGTAGAATTTGAGAATAAATACAAAAGGTTGGGGTATATTTACTTAATTGAAACATTAAAAAGTCTAGTTACTACTATAGTTTTTCAAAAACGCCCAGTTACCAAAACTGCCCAAAAAAAATTAGGCTATTAAAATATTAATAAAAAAAATACGGAATATGAAATAAATCATCATGACAATAATAAGGAATCTGAGGATATAACAAGGATGATAAGAGCTCATAACAGTGAATCCAATCTGGTTAAATTTGTTTTGACAATACTGAAAACAATATTTTAAATAACACCAAATCTCAAAGTAGCGCACCGGTCTTTCCAAGTTGTTCAAGTTGTTCAGATATCTTTTTTTTTTAAAGGTATTTATATTGATCAGATAAGAATGTACAATGGCCTCTAGGCACAAGCGGGGGGCAAAAAGAGAATTATTACATAAGAGAAGAGCTAGGCTACTTGGCCCGAGAGAGAGACTAATACATGAGATTAATGCTAAGCAACTTGGCCCAGAAGAGAGAGTTGGGAGATTTGTCCTTCTAATGGATTGAGGTGTGATTCTTGATGGCTTGTATGATGTTGTGGGCACATCTGATGGCTTGAATAGTGTGGTTGTTGAAGATGAGTTCGCTGCGAGCCTGCCAGATGAAGTAGATGAATGTTGTGATTTTAGCGAGCCGGATGTGTGAGATAAAGTCTTGTTTATGTGGTTTCAGGTTGCTAAGCCAGGTCCAGTTGTTCAGATATCTTCACATGGTCAGATCCTCCAACAATGTCAACTGTAACAACCTACAGTCATAATATAATCCATCATACACAAAATGTATCATATTGGCATTCAACCTAATTTCCCTCGGTCCACTTCCAAAGCTCAACAATTATCTTAAAAATAATCACTAGTATCCTCTTTCGGTTCTGCCCAAGCACTTAATCAATTTAAAATGGTAAGTACATATTGCTAGTTGCTCAATAAACCAGTCCAACACATGCAAAATTACTGAATGGTTTTCCCAATTACAAGGTAATAAGCCAAATATATTTTCGGCAAGTAAATCAAGATACAATATGAAGTAAGACTTGATACCTTTCGTAATTCTTTCATGAAAGATAACATGTCAAGAGTAACATCTTGTGTACAAGAAACAAATATCACATAACTATCATCGAAGTAAAGGTAATTTGGCAATCAAAAGGAAAAGTCAGTGCGCAAGTTCAAGGGTAACAACTGACCACCATAGTTCATGTATGAAAGTGTGGAACAATTGAGAAAGAGTATAACCAAGAGGGTTTAACTTAACACAAAGAAGATATATCCATGTAATTGTGCGAAACAACTGAAAAATTAGCAATGGACAAAACAAAATTCAAAAGAAGAGTATCTTACATTTCTTGGTTTGGTAAGAGTTCCATGTACATCAAACAAAGCAATCAAACCAGATTTCCTCGCAACCATTATAGTTTGGTAAGTAGTTTACTGTCACAAGACCACATTCACCATCAACTTCATGGAATTAAATGCATGCTAACAATATTGAAAATTTCCATGTATTCAGCACTCAAATCGAAACATGATAAAGGTGCCTTGGAATAAAACATATCTACCATTTTGAATGTTTATTACGGAGATGTCAAAAAAAATTTCAGAAAACATTACATAAAACACATTCAAAGAACATTTAAGGGGTCTTTGATATCCATACCTTAATTAAAGATAAGGCTACGATGTTTGGTATTTCACGGTAACGGTATCAATTTGATACTCTCATATCCCAAAATCTCCTTTTTGATATCGGTATTCCTCCTCTTGAGACATTTTTTTTTCTTCTTCCTGAGCGGCTCTTCCTTCCCTTCTCCCATCTCTTGCTGCACCCACCGAGATAGCCACTGTAGGGACCTGTAAACCATTAGTTAAACTATTAGCACAACTATAACTACGTTTAAGAGTTAGAATTCGTACCACCCTAAATGCGTACTTGGAGCAGAGTCGAGATCGGAATCTCTTTCCTTAATTCTAAAAACACCCGTATTACGACGGTTAACGGTGTTTAAGAATCCCAGGATACAACTGTTATTCAAATCCGGCCTTCGTAATATTACCGGAAGCCTACAAACTCAATAGTGTGTTACATCCCCCAATTTCGGAGTCATCAAGCTGGCCAACAACCCGGATTTTTCGGATATGTTGAACTGAAGTGTTGAAGAGGAGTTCAGATCAGAGTGGTTGCCTCGGGGCTTCGAGGAGAGAGTGGTTGAAAGTGAGAAGAGAGGGTTGATAGTTCACAAATGGGCTCCTCAAAGGGACATTTTGTCACATAAATACATAGTTAATACTTCTGAATCCAAACAAACCCTTATATATTCGACGTGGTTCACAGATTGTGTTTGTGTTGTGCAGGAGCGTTTCTGAGCCACTGCGGATGGAACTCGGTGATGGAGAGCTTGAGCAATAAGGTGTCGATGATAGGATGGCCATTAACAGGATAACAAGCTTACAACTCAAAGATGTCGGAGGAAGACACTAGGGTTGTTGTGGAGCTAACAAGAAGGTTAGAAGGGAAGCTTACGAAGGAGCGCGTCAAAAAGGTTGTTGGCACGGTTTTGGAGAGGCAGGGCAAAGGAGGGGAGATGATGAGGAAGGCAATTGAAGTGAGCGAGAAGATACGATTAGCCACCACAGAAAAGGGTGGCGGGAAGGGTTCTTCTCTCAAGGCCATTGATGATTTCCTACACAAACTGAAGAACCTTGGAGTAGCAACCTCCTATCGAGCTCTACATAATAGTTCATGTAATTAATTTAAATAGAGGATGCCCTTATGTAATTATGTAAACTCCGTTCATTATTTATATGAACCGTCTGATGACGGAAACCCTACGGGAAATTCATCCAAATCTCACATAGTATTAGAGCTCTTTCTCTAAACCTTCTTCCGCACGTTCATTTTTTCCCCGCCGGTTAAATCCTAGCCCTAATTCCGTTCCTGTTGAGTCTTCATTGAGACTTCCGGCCGTTCTTCTTGGTTACGTATCTCACGACTCCTGCAATCGGACTCCTCTTCACACTTCCCTCATGTAGGCTGACAAGAAACCGTCCTTCCATTCCGTTCTCGGTATTTCCAACATCAAGAACAACATATCTCTTGTCCTTGACCATGACACTCCTTATACATCATAGATTACTCTTTTTCGCGTCACAGTGAAAGCTCATAATGTTTTGATCATATTGATGCTACAGTTCCCAAACCGCTTGACATCGATGACTCGTTATGGCAACAAGTTGATGCAGCAATTCTTCAATGGATATACAGCACGGTCTCACATGATATTCTTCTTCAAATCCTAGATCCCGATGACACCGCTCTTCAGGCATCAAGAAATCTTCCAAGATAACAAGAACACTCGTGCCGTTTATCTTGAACATAAATTCTCGAACTGCAAGCTATCCGGTTTTGCTTCAATATCAGCTTATTGTCAACAACTCAAAACTCTAGCGGATCAACTCGAAGGTGTCGGTTCCGCGGTCTCCAACAACCGTCTCGTCCTTCAACTAATTTCAGGCTTACCTACTGAATACAATGCCACTGCTAAAATTCATTCGACAAAGCGATCCGCTACCGAGTTTCACCAAAGCACGATCCCGATTGCTTTTGGAAGAAACCCGAATGGCTGCGCAATCTAGCTCTGGCTCGAAGAATTCCACCGCTCTCACAACCGCTACCTCCTTTGTTCGCGCCAATGGTGCTTCTTCCAGATTGCAACCGGAGCAGTCCCCTACATCACCGGCACCGGAGTAGTCCAATCGGAATCGCAACAGAGGTCGTCGGGGCAAGGGACGTCAAACAGGTGGTCAGGGCATCCTTGGAGACGGCGTTCGGTACGTGTTTCGGCCAAACACAGGCTGGGTACCCGTCTCTGGTGGGCCGTCCCCTTACCCACCTCAAGCCTGGTATCCGGCCCAAGCCCACAACCCTGCAAGCCGCCCCCCTTGCCCTTTTCCTACTCAACAATCTAGAATCCTTGTGCCCAGTCCACTACCGCCTTCTCAAGCCCATTACGGATTTATTGAGGCTTCAGCTTACCAGCCCACTACAGTGGATCAAGCGTTTGCGACGATGTCACTTAATCCCGTAGACAACCTTTGGTATATGGATACGGGCGCTACCTCTCATATGACGAACGATTCCGGTAAACTCTCATCTTTTTCGTATAATGGTAATTTAAATTCGATAATTGTTGGAAATAGCATGCGTATTCCATCTACAGGTCTTGGTGATGCTATACTTCCTACCTCAAACCAACCTTTCCATTTAACCAACATCCTTGTCACACCCAAAATTGTCAAAAATCTAGTGTCCGTCAGACGTTTTACTACTGATAATTTGTTTCTGTTGAGTTTGACCCTTTTGGTTTCTCTGTGAAGGATCTACAAACGGGGATCGTTCGTTTGAGATGTAATAGTTCCGGGGAACTTTATCCGGTTACCAGTCCACCCATTTGTCCTCAACATGCTTTTTTCGTCGATTCCTCCTCCATTTGGCACGCTCGTCTAGGTCATCCGGACGCACCCGTCCTTCGTTTTCTTAGAAAGTCTTCTTTTGTTCAATGTAATAAGGAGTTGTCCACTCCCATTGTCATGCTTGTCAACTTGGCAAACATCATCGATCACCTTTTGATCGATCCACCACTAGTACTTTTGTACCTTTTGACATTATTCATAATGATATTTGCACCTCTCATATCCCTAGTTGAGATGGTTTTAAATATTACTTACTTTTCCTTGATGACTTCTCTCATTTTTTATGGGTTTATCCTCTCAAATATAAGTCTCAAGTTTTTATCATTTTTTGCAATTTCATAAACTAGTTCATACACAATTCCGAATCACCATTCAAAATTTTCAATGTGACATGGGGTGAATTTAATAACACAAATTTCCACAATTTTTTTGCCACACATGGCATCAATTTTAGGTTCTCATGCCCACATACTTCACGACAAAATGGCAAGGCTGAACGTATAATTCGCACCATCAACAACATGATGAGATCTCTTCTCTTTCATGCCTCTATTCCTATCTCCTTTTGGCCCCATGCCTTGGAGACTTCCTGCTATCTCCTCAACATCCTTCCTTCCACCACTATTCAAAATCGGTCTCCCACTCAAGTGTTATATAACACTTTCCCATCCTTCGGTCATCTCCGAGTCTTCGGTTGCCTTTGCTATCCAAATCAAAGTGCAACCATTTCCCACAAATTTCAACCTCGCACTACACCGTGCGTCTTTCTCGGGTATCCCGCACATCATCGCGGATACAAGTGTCTAGATTTAAGTACACATAAAATCATCCTTTCGCGTCATGTCACCTTCGATGAGTCTATTTTTCCTTTTGCTAACCGGAATTCTTTCTCAACATTGCAGTTTCCCGCTCTTGGTCTATTCACCAGCTGGATGTTCAAAATGTTTTCCTACACGGTCATCTCAACGAGACAGTGTATATGTTCCAAGACTCCTCTAAACCCAATCACGTTTGCCTCCGGCAAAAGTCCCTCTATGGCCTGAAGCAAGCTCCCCGATCATGGTTTCAACGTTTTGCAGGCTTCTTGCATCGCATTGGGTTTATTAGCAGTAAGAGTGACTCCTCCCTTTTATTTATAATTAGGGACTCAACACTGACTATCTACTTCTGTATGTCGATGACATTGTCCTTACGGCTTCTTCCGACGCCCTGCACAAGCATCTGATAAAGCTTTTGAGTAAAGAATTTGGTCTAAAAGACTTAGGCCCCCTATCCTATTTTTGGGCATTTCTGTTCGTCGGACATCCTTTGGCTTATTCCTGTCCCAAAATAAATATGCTCGCAAAATTGTTGAAAGAGCAAAGATGTCTAACTGCAAACCGTCTGCTACCCTGGCTGAGACGTCTGTCAAGTTAGGTGCTTCATCCAACCTTGCTATTAGTGATCTGACACTTTACCGTAGCCTAGCCGGGGCACTTCAGTACCTCACCTTCACACGGCCAGACATCAGTTTTGCAGTACAACAAGTATGCCTTTTTATGCACGACCCTAGAGAAGCTCATTTTGCAGCTCTCAAGCGCACTATCCGATACATTTATGGCACGTCATCATTAGGTATCACCATCTTCTCTTCTCCGAAATCTGATCTCATTGCCTACACAGATACTGACTTGCCGGGTGCCCTGATACACGCCGCTCGACATCATGTTATTTTGTCTTCTTCAATGACGCTCTAATCTCGTGGTCTGCCAAAAGGCAGTATATCGTCTCCAGATCCAGTGCAGAGGCAGAGTATAGAGGAGTTGTCAATGTTGTGTCTGAATGTTCCTGATTGCGAAACCTTCTGCTTGAGTTACATTGTCCGCTTGCCAAGGCATCCATTGTATACCCGGACAACATCTCTGCTACTTATCTTGCCAACAACGCAGTTCAACACCAACGGACCAAGCATATTGAGATCGACATCAACTTCGTCCGCGACAAGGTTGTCCGTGGTCACGTTAGAGTTATTCACGTACCTTGGGCTTTTCAGTACGCAAACATTTTTACAAAGGGTCTTCCCCGACAATTATTTCTAGACTTTAGATCAAGTCTCATTGTTCAACCTCCTCCAGTTTCGACTGCGGGGGTATGATAGTTTATGTAATTAATGTAAATCGAGGATGCCGTTATGTAATTATGTAAACTCCGTTTATTATTTATATGAACCATCTGATGACGGAAACCCTATAGGGAATTCATCCAAATCTCACACTACATGACTCAAGGATGAGATTTCACTCTCACAATGTGCTATCATGCTTTACATTGACGAGATTGCATTCACGTTCTATCCACAAGATGATATAGGGTCCATTTGAAATCACGAGCTTATCTTGGTTAAAGTTGAAGCTGAAGTTAAAATAAGTAGTTCATGAAGGGCTTGTTTACTTGTAGCTTATTTGTTTTTCATTTAGTTTATAAACCCTAAGTTTAGTTTTTGTAGGTGTTTACTTAGGGATTGTTTATTTTGGTTTATAAACCACTCAAAAATAAACTTTTCAGACCAAGGTTATTTTTGCATGTATGAGTTAATTTTTGTTTAAATTCCGATTTTGGCCTTGTGATTTTTCATTGATATTATTTGTTCATCTCTAGGTATTTAACGTTATTGTTCGGTTTTTTTAGGGGTATGAGAATCTTTTGAAGTAAAATAAACCTAAAAAATAAACTCTAAAGTAAACAGTTTTATCTAGTTTATTTATATAAATCCATCAATAAATAAACTTGTAAATAAACTATAAATCCATATAAATTCATTTAGTTTATAAACCCGAAAATAAATCAATCTACAAGTAAACATGTCCGAACTAACTGATTTATTTTAATAAGCTTGTTTATCGTTTGGGAAGTACGAGCTAATCGAAGTTGATAGAAACATAAAATTACCAAATAACCAAATAAGAGCTTCATAAGTAGCTAGTATATAACTTTTATGTTTTCTTTTTTAAATATTTAATAGATGTTATAGTTAAAAAATATTATTAGTACTAATAGATAATTATCAATTATATTATAATGTGTTATATGTGTAAATAAATCTGAATACATGACTAATATATTATTATCATTTTTTTAAATTACAAAGTTAATTTTGTTACACAAAATTTGTTAGTTAATATCATAAATAAATTTGAATACAAAATTTGTTAGTTTATATTAAAAATGTGTAAATGAAGGTTGTATTTATTTCACAGCTACAAAAATACATATGCATAATTTTCGGTTGTAAATTACCTCTCGACTCGCCCACAAATCTCACTTCAGTTCGTCAAACCCGGATTTTTAATAACAAAATTATTTCCATATATTATATCATAAAATACTTATTCCATCCGGCTTGTCCAACCAATTATAAATAATCCGTCTATATATATATATATATATATATATATATATATATATATATATTAAAATTGAAAATTGTTCGTCACTTGTTGATCGGTGGATAAATGATATTTTGACATACTAGTATTTGTGGTATATCAAAATAACATTTTTCTATTTCAATCCGATATTACATCGATATCAAATTTTGACATCTTTAAACGTATCATTTTGAAATTCATCTCGTAATATATCAAATGTACATGTGGTTAATATCATATACCCATATATTGATATCTTAATATTGATATCTGCCTTTAAAAGTTTGGATTTTATGCATTTTATGAGTACATACTCAACTTCATTCATAGTACTTGTTAAAATGATTTTTGGAAAATATATTTATATATCAATAAACACAGATAAAATCTTAGCTACAAAAAAATATCATCATAATTCATGAATTAAAAGATACATCATTTATGACCCAAAATGATAAATCGATAAGAATCCCTCTTGTTATATATACATTGTGAATGTGTATTAGTTATAAACAACAAACACTCCGAAACTGTACCTCAAACCAACCAACATAGTAAGCAATCAACCATGGCAGAACTACAAGGAAGCAAGAAGATGACGATGATGCTAACATGCTTGGTTTTCATGTCCATGATTCTGTGTTTTGCAGTGAATGGCGATTTGTCTTGCCAGGCTAGTTGTGAACTACAATGCGCTGCCGCTGGGGACCCTGTTGCAGCTGCTGGGTGTGTTGGAATCTGCATGGAATCATCTGGATGTAGTTTGCTCCACCACACCCACATTAATTTAGCAGACCATCAACACATCTAATTGATATTATCATTTATAAACAATCATCATGCATGCACTTTATTGCTCAATAATACATATGCCTTATATATTTAGGCCCAACTCTCTGTAATTATTCGTGAGATTATAATCTCGATAATTCAAGTACATCCGGATTAAAAAAAATCAAAATAAAAATAATTTCATTAAAATAACCCCGATATTCTACTTTTCACCAAACGAGGTTTTCATCTAACAATTTCTAAAACGACCGCTCTTCTCATTCATGTATAGCCGAATTATTAGCCGGTCTCTATCACGTAACTGGGTTGCCTGAAACCCTATTTCGTCGTGTATAATTAATCAAATTTAGATATACTATCACGTTTTATTTACAAAGTCTGTCTATATCTCATTATATATGGCATTGAATAGGATTTTAAAAAAAAGTGTGAAAGAAAGTGTATCGTTTACTCTATGTAAATTCAAGTTTATCCTAATGTAAACACAAAGAATTGAAAATCTTGAGACATAATATTGTTTTTTTGTAGGCTAAATTATTGAAGAATATTTTATTTAAATATTATTTATTGACGTGTATTATTATCTAGTAGAGAATATTTTAGTTATCAATATAATTTTATTTATGGATAGTATATTTATTATTTAGTTGATTTTATTATTTACATAAAGATTTTAAAATATAATATAGTAAGAATAATTTAGTCTTTACATCTGAACAACCTTGTCTCGGTTATTTACAAGGCCTTATGTAATAACTAAAATTAGGCCTTTTAAAATAAATTAGGCCTTCTAAGTGTATATATATTTTCGTAATCATAATAAGTATTAAAAATAATAAATTATGATAATTTAATATTAAAATAAGTTACTTAAATGTTTTTTAGTTAGGACATAAAAATAGTTGAAGGATATTTTTAGGCCAAAAAAACAAATCAGATTTTACTTTTGGTACAAGACAAGAAGAAGAAAAGAAGTAAGCATTCACCATGTAAATCTAATTTTATGTCATGTATTTGGGCCCTTTAAGAAATGGACCCTTGAGAAATTAATGCATGTGCTGAAAAACTTGTTACCTATTGCATAGGTAGTTGGGCCGGAATAAAAATATAACGGGATTGTTATTCGATCAGATGGAATAAGGTAGTGCACTCTCACTAAGTGCACCTCTCGGAAACTTTTTCGGAAAATAAATAAAATGCACCGGCGGTTGGTGTCCGAGCATGCTCCCCTTTGTTTGGCATTGACGACAATTTTCTTCTTTAATTATCGATTCATAATTGAGAAAGCTTCATGTCACTAACCAAAAGGCATAACTAGTTATCCAAATGACCTAAAACTTTCATTATCAACTCTATTCTGCAAAAACATGGCATTCCAAAAAAAATTAGAAACTTAACAACCTTAATCAATTGTTTTGAACGTTGGCGCGATATTTTTTTTTCAAAAAAAAAAACGGAAGCAATCGCAGTGCCAATTTTCATTACGCTCCGCACTCGTACTACTAGTACGTATGTATAGATTCTTTCGTAAATTTTCTTTAATTTCCTCTATGATATTTGGTTTTGGGTCGATTTCGTTTCACATTAGTCGGTAGAATAGTTTTCGACCCAATCTTCTTTTGGTTATGAGTGGCTTCATAGTTATTTTGGATTAATGTGGGTCTCGAGTTAATGAATTTTGATTAACATTTATTGAATTTTACGTTAAGTAATAAAAGTTTGATTTTTTGGATTTTTGTTAGCAATGACCAGGTTTGGTCGAGACTTTCAATACTAGGGTTAAAACAAAATTTTCATATTTTTTATATTCACCCCACTTTTTTTTACTGAATTCTTTAATTTTAATATAAGAAGTTTTACTGGCGTGGTCGACGTGGTTGTTAGGAGGATCGTGAATTTGTGCCAGAATCATGCTACATATAAAATCCAAATTTTCGGGATTAACTGTTGTCCCTAAGGTGTCTTTACGTGCATTTTCTTCGACACCTTCTTTTCATCGGTTGTAGTCTTTTAACTTCTTATCACAATCTTCTTTTCCGATAATTCCTCATAGCTCGGAGTTTGTCTCAGGTTGTTACATTTTGATGTTTTTTTTTACTAATTCGATTTTCTTCTTCTGGTTTACAAAGGCTATCCATTCATTTAGGGTCTCTCGACCCATAATTTCCTTCCTTTTTCTCTTTGACAATTTGTACAAATTCTTCTCTTTCTCATTGAAAGTTTAAACAAAACTCAACAGCTGGTGTGTACACCTGGCAGCCCAAAACCCAATCCAACTCATATCAATCTAACCCAATACTCAATCTGACGTGGAACAAACTCAATCTATTGGGACCTAACACGAGTCTAGCCCGACCCACAAGTCTAACCCGAAATCAAGCCGACTACAACAAACCCAACCTTGTCATGTGTTAATACAAACAAGTCAACATTAACACATAAATTTAAATCTTTACTCTATCGGGACTCTAAAATTACAAATAACAAAAGTATTATTGTCATCTTTATACGTCTTTGATGTCGGTCCATAAAAAATATATATGATCAAAAGTATTCCTTCCGGAATATCCAACCAAATAATCCGACTATTCGATCTAAAAAGATCAAAATTCAGAATTATTTGTCAAATATTGATCCGGAACCAAATCCGATACTGAATTACCTGATCGAATCCATATAAAATTTCTGAATTTAGGGCCTCAGTCGCCAACCTTACACTCAAAGAGAAATAAGAGGAGATGCAAAGAGGATTCGGGTTGGACTTTTGGGAAGCCGACGAGTTACATCAATGGCGATCGGAAAGGAAAGACGTGGCCGGCATGAAATATGACAACGTTGAGAGGCAATTCGAATCTTCCATGGATAGTGGGTGGAACCATCATTGCTTTCGCATACCTGATGCTATAACTACGTCTCAAACATTGCATATCAAGATCCCTTCTTTACTTTCCTGCTTCTCCGCTTAGTGTTCCCTCGTCCCCACCTCTTCCACTACTGTCGTATCCCATCCTCCCTCATTTTACCCTAATCTATCTAATTAATCAGGATTACACAAAGATTAGCCTTTTGTTTGGGGACTTGAGTGCTATAAACAAACATTATTTTGGATTGATAATAGGGTATGACTCCAGGAGAAACAAGCAACTCTCCTAATTTAATTATGCTACGAAGTGGTTTAGCTAACAATTTTTTCGTACAATTACAAAGAAATGAATCGTACTTTGATAAAATATAATTCGTTAAACGTTTAAGTCTTTAAAAATGAAGTTAAGTGCATGAAAATGAAATAAGACGGTCTTTCATTTATATTTATTTTTAATTTTATAAAAAAATTCTTTATAAAATCAAATTTGTTACAACTATAGTCAAGTTTTATATATACTAACGGTTCAAGGTTTTTGTTAAATTAAAGCATAGTTTATACGTTCCATTCATATATTTTCATACTACTTTTAAGTAATGTTTTTTTTGTTTTGAAAATTTACTTTTATTGAGGGGAAAGGACATAGAGAAGAGTTCAGGAACAAAAATATGAGAATAGAGAGAGGGAATCCAAAGCATAGAAGGGATTAGGAGAATGGGAGAGAGGACTAGACAAGGTTGAAGTTCAACATGCGGGCGGTAGCATGGGAGAGAGGAGAGCGGTCCTTCCAGGTATGTTCAAAGTGGAGCTTAGTGGCTCTAATGATCTCGTAGGCACAGTCCACAGCTCTAGTGAAAGTATTGTTGAAGATCATGTTGTTCCTATACTTCCACACGAAGTAGATGTAAGAGGTAATTGAGGCGATCCAGATACTTTCCATGAGGTTGCTTTTAGTGTTGGGTCTAGAGCAAAGCCAGCTCCAGACGTCATTTAAGTATGGAGCAGGATAGGAGACTCGGGGCCAGCGGGAGACGATGTCGAGCACAAGGGAGCCATAGCTACAAACCGTCCAAAGATGGTCGTCATTTTCAGGCATGCTACTGCACAGTTTACATGTGTCGCTCTCAACAATGTTCCGCAACATTATTTGGGCCAAGGTGGGGAGGCGTCTGAGGGAGGCAAGCTAGGAGATGTAGCGGCATTTGGGAATGTTGGTCTGAAGCCATATGGCTTTGAAGGGGTTAGGTTGGTTAGGTATGGGGTCGGGTTTAAAGAGAGCATAGGTTTTTTTTTGAGAAGAATGTACCATTGGCATTAGAGATTGCGTCTGAGTGTTGGTTACCAGTGGTAGGCGGGGGGATCTCATCCTTGATCTTGAGCAAACACTTCCAAAAGAAGCTATGATGTGTTTTGGGAATACAGCTCCAGATGCTCCTTCCCTTGGTAATGTGACGATCAGTCCAAAGCTTCCAAATGTTGCTACCACCCCTGTCAATGTCATAGATAAGCCTTGCAAGTGATGCTTTGTTTCTGGCTGTGAGATCGGGAAAACCAAGACCTCCGACATCTTTGGCGGAATGGCGGTACATACAAAAGACCAAGCAACGAGCGCACGACTACTATTTTCAATGCCGGACTAGAAGAAAGAGCGAATTAGTGTCTAGATCATGTTGAGGACCTTGGCAGGAAGCGTAAACATAGAAGACCAGTAGTGGCTGATAGAGTGGAGGATGGATTTGATAATTTGGGCTCTTCCAGCGTAGGTTAGAGTCTTCGCACTCCAGGATTGAATGCGCTTGGTGATCTTGTGATTTAGAGGAAGGTAATCTTGGATTACCAGTCTTCTGCTACCAATAGGAACACCTAAGTAGAGGAAGGGAAGGGAACCTAACGTAACGCCGGTGAGATTGGAAGCTTGGTCTTGCTCGATTCTACTCATGCCACCAGTGTAGAGTTGGGACTTAGTGGGGTTGATCTTAAGCCCAGAGAAGGCCCCAAACCAATCCAGCGTGTCCTTGAGGATTTTGATAGAAGGCAGATCTCCTCAACATAGGAGCAGGAGATCATCAGCAAAGGAGAGGTGGGTAATAGTGGGGTGGGAGCACTTCGGGTGGTAATTGAACTCGGGGTTGGAGGTGCTCTTCTTGATCATAGTGGAGAGAAATTCCATTGCAATAGTGAAGAGTTGGGGGAGAGAGGGCAGCCTTGGTGAAGCCCCTTGCAACCTTTGAAATGACCACGGAGGGTACCATTTATTTTGATAGAGTAGGAGGCGGTAGATATGCATTCTTTGAAAAGACGGATGAAGTGCTCTGGGAAGCCCATTTTGGCGAGGCAATGGAGAATGAATTCATGGTTGATGGTGTCGAAGGCCTTGGATATATCTACTTTCATGGCTGCTTTGGTAGAGATTTGTTTTCTTTCGTATTTGTTGAGCAGTTCTTGGGAGATTAACACGTTGTGCTTGATAGATCTGTTGGAAACGAAGGCACTCTGATTGAAACTGATAAGGTGTGGGAGGACTGAGTTGATGTGGGCTGAGAGAACCTTGGCAATAGTTTTATAAGTTGTGTTGCAGCAAGAGATTGGCCTGTAATCGGAAGGAGCAAGAGGGTTATCCTTTTTTGCAATAAGAGAAATTGAAGTGTGATTAACCTGTTTAAGGAGTCTTCCATGAGTGAAGAAGTCAAGAATCGCTTCAATGAAGTTATTGTGGGTGATATTCCGAGAGGATTTGAAGAAGAGTGAGTTGTAACCATCTGGCCCCGGGGATTTGCAGTCGCCAATGTTATAGAGAGCATTCTTAATTTCATCTAGAGTCATCATCTTGTCAAGAGATGTAACGTCCTCAGGGTAAAGATGAGGGAGGTTGATGTCAGGGAAAGGAGGGGTTGTAGGTGGGGGGAAGGGTTGAGAGTGAGTCGGAAGTAGTTGATTAGGATTGAGTCGATGAGGTCAGTGTCGTTAGTGATGGTGCCGTCAAGGGTTCGGATAGCATTGATATGGTTAGCACAACGACGGGTTTTGATTCCTATAAAGAAGTATGAAGTGCATTGATCACCATGGGAGATCCAGTAAGCTTTAGAAAGTTGGGCTAAGGTGGTGTGGAGGGCAAGAGTGTTGGCTTTTAAGGTAGAGGAGAGTCTACATTCCTCCTCTTGAAGAAAGACGTCATGAAGGTTGTCTTGCAAGCGGATCTGGGTGTTGTGGAGGATCTTACGGTTGTCTTGGATGGTAGTATGTAGAGCCTCGAGTTTGACACTTGGGAATTTTTTAAGATTAGTCTTGAGCAGTTTGAGTTTTTTGTGAGCTTGAACATTGGATTCCCATCAACCTCCATATCCCAGGTGCTCTTCACGCAGTCAATGAAGCCTTCATGGCAGGCCCAAGAGTTGTTGAATCTGAAGGGGGTGTGGGGCTTAGCATTCACCGGCTCAGTAAAGAGGAGAGCCGGGGAGTGATCCGACACGTCAGGGTTGTCAAAGTGGGCTTTGGAGTGGGGCTAAGTTGTGTGCCAAATTGGATTGGTGATGATGCGGTCAAGCTTGCACCACGTTCGGCCACCAGTTTGTTTGTTGTTCCAGGTAAATTTACAGCCGGTGTAAGGGTGATCCGAGATTTCATTTGATTCAAAGCATGAGGCAATCTCGGATGAATGTTGTGAAATACAAGGGAGGTTGTTGTAAGATTTTTCATCAAGAGAGAGTGTGACGTTGAAATCTCCAAGCAAGGCCCACGGTTTAGAGGAGTTAAGCATTCTTATGGTGGAGATGGTGGACCATAGATCGGGACGATCTTCAGGTTGGTTGTGGGCGAAGATGAAAGAAATTTCAAGGCTTGTGGTTAGGTCTGGGTTTGGACGAGGCTTGGAAACATGACAGTGAATTATTTGGTCAGTTTTGATGAAGGTGGAGAGGTGAAGTTTAGATCGATTCCACCAAATCCAGATCCTACAATTGTGGGCGAGGGGGGAGTTAGAGATCTGGCACCAGTTGGGGAAGAGGGATTTGGATATGCGCTTCTCATTGTTGGATCTGAGTCTAGTTTTGAGGATGACAATATGATCAATACTTTGCTTCTTAACAAAGGTTTGAATGGCTTTCTGTTTGGTGGGGTCATTTAGGCCCCTTATGTTCCAAGAATATATTCTAATATTCATTGGGTAGGGGTAGTTTGATTCTTGACGCACTTGTAGTCAAGAGAGGTGTGTTCGAAGGTTGTGAGTTTGCTTCAAGACTTGGGGAGGGGGGGAAGTTGGTTAGCGGTTATAAAGGGGGGGACTTGGTGGAGGTTGAAGGGGAAGGGATTGTGTGGGGGGGGGGGTTGAGGCTGGGTGGTCACCCGAATGGCTAGAAGGGGCATGTTGCAAGTTGTTTAGTCGTGGTAGAGGTGGGGAGGTATCGTGAGTGGCGATTGGGTTTGGTGGAGAGGGAGCAGGGTCAGGGTTACTTTCAATGGAGGTTATGGATGGATGAATAGGGTTTGTCGGATCTGATCGGCTTGGGTTTGGGTGAGGGATGATCCTTAAAGAGATATCCGGAGTTGGCAAGAGAGGCTGGAATTTGGGTTAGGGTTAAGAAAGCATCTTGAGTGTTGACGAGGGATCTTGGAAATCTTGGGCTTCACGTTATCACGTGTCTCCTTCGGGGTAGGATAACAGTGCCCAAAGACGAGGCACTTGGGGGGGGAGGGGGGAGCCAGACATAGGTAACCTTTTGGACGTTAGTGGATCCATCCGGACCGGTGAGGGTGACTTCCCTGAGGAGAGGGCGAAACGCTTGAATATCCACGAGTATTCGGGCGAAGTTTAGTCTCTCTTGGTTAGCCGAGCAGGAATCAGTCAAGATGGGGGTGCCCAAGGGAGACCCGATTCTGGCAAGTATGTGCTTGGACCAGACCCGAAAGTCGAGGTCATGGAGGGTAGCCTAGATGGGTAAGGAGCTTAAACTCAAGTAATCCAGAGAGAATTCCTTGGTCCAACGTTTGAGAAGAAGAGTGGAGGATCTGTTAGCAACCCAAGGGCTTCCAGACAAGATAACATTAAGATCGTCTTCGTTGGCAAACTGGAAGACATAGATGCCCTTCCAGACAGGATAACATTAAGATTGTTGGTGGTTTCTGGGCGGTTTGGCACAACGGGGGAAAGAGGATAACAGACGATAGGGTTGGGGGAAGAGGAGGTTTTGGGTTCAGTCGTCTGTTGTTGGACTGGATCAGATCGTCAGGGATTGGTTCAAATGGACTTTCCAGGGAACGGGGGGTAGGGGACAAGGGTGGTAAGTGGATTTTGGGCGAAGGAGAATGGGTTGGGGGGACGTTGCAGCTCTGATAACTTGATGGTGAGATGACGGGATCTTCTCGAGCCGGCCATGGGGTGGCCAGGGCGGGGCATGGCCAATGGCCACACTGGGGTGGAGTTAGCGAGCCTAACTCCGGGGCAGGGAGGAGAGAGAAGAGAGCATTTTTTTTATTGTCTAGATCTTGGATTTCTATTATTTCTTTTAAGTAATGTTTATGGAACACAAATTTTATTTTAGTACTTTCAATTAGCCCAGTTGATAATAGCGAAAGGTGAAGTTGTCAATCGGGGCTCGAAACCCACCAATCTAGTTTATTAGCTACAAAATAGTTTGTAACACATATAAAAAAAGAAAGCTCATTTACTTCAATTATCTCTTTTTTAGTTGAATATTTGTTGACATGATATCAATGAGGGTTTATTCAAGTATAGAGTTGGAAGAGAATCACTTCATTTTAACAAGCCTTCACTTTAAGTTTATGTATAAAATTCTACAATAATAGCCTTAATGAAAATGAAGGATTATTTACCCAAAAATTATATACACGACGTTCAACTTACTACTGAAAAAAAAAGGTAAATATTAAGAAAACTGATCTCGATCTTAAGTAAATTTCTACCATTAGATTGTACACTTTGATCGAAGGTTGCTAGATTTCCTACTCTTACCGTAAGAAATGTACCCATATGATCAACAAACTCTGTATCATACATTTTGATAAGAGCACGATGGATATGACACGAACAACCTTAAATATAAGATCGTACTCTAACAATTTTGATGGACAAGGTGGCTAGTCATGGAAAATTCAGCGACCGTGTGGCTCACAATTTAGATTTGGGATGGCTCCTAGAACTAGACTAAGATGAGAAGGAGGAAGCAAGTGATGGATCTAGGCTCTGTAGCAGTACGTCAATTGGACAACATGAGGTAGTGGTGCAAATGAAGGGAGAAGGCGGGGACACACAAGGAGGTGGTGGATCTAGTGTTGGAAGCAACGGCAATTCCTTCTCATTCTGTCGTAAATTCCATTGATGACTATGATAGCGAGAAGAGGGAAATGAGATGGAGGACATAGAAATTGAGGGGAATTGAGAGAAAGAGATGCGTGGAAAATGATAGATGTTGGACAGTAATCCAAGAATCAGTTGTTTATCATGGTAGGGTAGTTTTATTGAGCAATAAGAACATGATTCCCACCCTAATATTGGATAAGTTGGATCTCACGATTTATTTTTCTTTTTGAAAGTTATAAATATACGTTAATTTTGTTTGATAAATATGAGCTAGTAAGACACTTTTTGTAACTTGATTACTAACTATGCCCCTACCATTTATCAATTAAAAATAAATATAAATAAAATGATAAATAGGATATTAATTAGGCAGTTAAGGATAGTTAATTGAAAAGAATGTATTAAACTGCCAAAAAAAGGAAACCGTTTAATATATTTGGTAACTGAATATTTGCGATTTCCGTATCCCTTTTGAACTCCTATCCATCGAGTGCAGATTTTTCGGAATCCAAAAAAAATTAATTTTAAATTGAATTAATGAAGGTTAAAATAAAAACTCTATAAATTGTAAGATTTAGTTACATGAAACCCTAGTCGATCTCGAAACCCTAGCCGTCCTCCATAACCACCTACAATTACTCGTAACTCCTCAAAATCCGCCTGCAATCCTTCCCGCCACCAATGGAGACTCGTCTTCCACCACAACCTTCCCGGCGCTAATGGAGACTCGTCCGTAGCGTATGCCATCTTCGTGCATCAGATCCGATTACGACCAGCAAATGTTTAGTCTTCTTCTTCTCCATCGTAGTTCTTCTTCAAGTATTCTTCTTCTTCATCCGCAACCATCGCGCATCAGATCCAGTTGCGACAGAGGAGTCCATTAGACCGCCAGCGCCGCCTAGCCGCCTCCGACGAATTGCCGCCCAGCCCCGCCTCCGACGATGTCAGCGTCGCCCACCCCCGCGCCAGTCCCCACTGTTGAAGGCTGTGTAAATGGTTGCGAGGACGATTAGTTGCAGTCGGTTAAAACTTGAAAGATTTTGATTTAATATAACAACTACGGAGTATGACATACATTTATTCTAGTTATAATTGGGCTTGTGTAATTCGATGAGTTTGGACTTGTGTAATCAAACCATGTGTAAATGACGGACTTGTCAACCAAACCTTGTGTAAATGACGGACTTGTGTAATCAAACCTTGTGTAAATGAAAAACTTGTGTACATGACAAACCTTTTCGATTGTGTGACTTAACTTTGTGTAAACAAACGGAACTTGTGTAATTGAAAATTAGCTGAATTTGTTAACTACATAAATTGACATAGCAAATGAAATTGTGTATTAACGTTGTGTAATTGAAATCGTGTAACTCGATGGGCTTGAACTTGTGTAATCAAACCATGTGTAAATGACGGACTTGTGCACATGATAAACCTTTTCGATTGTGTAACTCAACTTTGTGCAAACAAATGGAACTTGTGTAATTAAAAAATGACCGAATTTGTTAACTACATAAATTGACATAGCAAACAAAATTGTGTATTAATATTGTGTAATTGAAATTGTGTATGAACATCATGTAATTGAAATTATGTATTAACATTGTGTAATTGAAATTGTGTATTAGTATTATGTATCATCACAAGAATACACACAATTTAATTAGTCCAATTGGTATAAGGGTGGGAGGGAGGGTTTGTCACCCAGAATTTGAAACTCAATAGCTACAACATTTATATTTGGATCATGGAGGATAATTAGTGATGACATGAATTGTGATCGTAGTAAATGTATGCATTTAGATAGATTTTCACTTTTGTTTTGCATGAATGGACATATATTCATATCAATAATGCTATTATTTGCCTACTTCGTGAGAATGAAGGTCTACACATTGTTGCAATTGTAAAAAATATGACACATTTTGGTTCAAAAGGAAGTATGAAAGTGCAATGAGTCAAAATGACAATATATTGAATTACATTGGAGCATAAAAAAAGAGCAAAGGAAGCTGGGAACACGCAGCCGTAGCGTACTCTGATACCCCGGAGCGTACTCTGATACCCCAGAGTGGACTCTGATATTATCACAAAATCTCGGCCGAGATATATTTGGGACATCCGAGATTTTCAGTGCAGGGAGTAATATCGACCAAATCTCATCCGAGATTTACATCCACTCATCCGAGATTTATTTTTGGTTCGTGCGAGATATCGCTAAAAAACGACTCATGGTCCTTACGTCATAAACCCTAATTTTTATTATTAAAAGACGGCGGTTGTAGCGTTTGGAGGGGTCGTCGATCGGACATTACGCAAAGAGAATGGAATAGAGAAAGACGGTGCAAGAGTTAGAATGAAGATTTACAACACATTGAGAGATTTGTGAGGAGTTCTTGAAGAAAGATACTTCGTTATAGTTTTTCGTTGTTTTGAACACAAGGTTGAACCTTTATTATCGCGGGATTACAGTTTTGATAATTGAAGACCCTTTGCTAAGTATACTTTACCCCTTCCTTAGTTACTATAGTTTTATGTCTTATTTGATATCATATATCTTCTTTGATTTGAATATGATTGTTGTTGGCTAAAACCCTTGCGATTCTAGGTTGTTTAGTTGATGGTTGTGGGGTATATGATGATAGAATGAACCTTTAAGTTAGATTGGATCCTAAAGGTTAGTTTTAACATCCGCAGTTACAAATCTAGGACTATACTCAAGAATCTCGGCCGAGATTTGAGTAAGAACAACTGAGATTTTAATTTGTTGCTCCATTCACGACATATCCTCGAACCTAATTTATAGATTGCTCAAATCCTAATCTTTGTTGAGAGTCTTATACCCTTAGATCCCTCTAAGGCCTATGCTTGAGATCGGGATGAGACTTACCCGGTGATTCCTTTTCTTGAATACCGATGATGACGCTTTCTAGGTAACAAAGGATTCTATTCCTTTGTTGGTTTGAGTGTGTCAAATCCCTTTCCTTTGTGAGTTAGCTTGAGATCTACCCGGTGATGGTTAGTTATTGACCCTTAGATTGAGTAGTTGGTTTGAGCTTTTGTTCCTTTCTTTAGTTTCTTGAGACTTACCCGGTGATAGGACCTTTGGTTAGTGATAGTAGTTTATGAGACCTCCTCCATGATCATTCCCATCGGAGAAGCATCATTCCTTAGTAACCCCAACCTTTTTCTTGATCTTTTAGAAGTGTTGAATCGAAAACCACAACCGGATACTTTGATCTCTAGAATCTGCATTTTTTTGATTATCGCGCTATTCATCTTTATTGCTTTTATCTCTTTCATTTACTCTCTCATTGATTTGCTACATATTAAATTTCACCTTAGTCTTTGTGATCGACCTTGGAATACTTGCTTTTATTGCGATTGATCCGTACACTGCGGGTTCGCTATTGCTTTTATTCTTGGTATAAATTTAACGGTGTCTTCCTTCATATACAAATAAGTTTTGGAGCGAACAATTAATAACGTAATTAACAAAATTAATTATAGTTAAGGGTGGGAGGGAGGAGACCCGCATTTTAAAACTGCGAATTTAAATTAATAACCTACAGTTTCACACTACGAGTTTGTTTTTTCTTTTTTTTCAAAAAAAAAATGGGAAACCCGCAATTTGAAAAAAAAAGGGAAACCAAAACTGCGGGTTTATTACAATATTAAATTGTGACAGAAACCCGCAGTTTGAAACTCAGGTTCTTCACAAACATTTTTCATTCGTGTTAAATTAAAAAAAAATTCCGGTGAGATTCGAACTCACATCTTTAAGATTCAAATCCAATGTCCAAACCGCTAAAATATGAAAACTTTCACTAACAGTTATAGAGATGTAATAAATATAAGTTATGCTTTTCAACAATAAGAATGATTCATCTCTCCATGTTGGTGGTGTTGTAGAAGTAAAATTAACATTTTATTAATTTTAAAAATTACATTTTAAGAGGGAAAATTACAAAAAGTGGAAAGAAATTTTTTTATCAAAATGTATAAAAGAATGAAAATAAATAATATATATATATACATCTATATACGATTTAACATAATGAAAGTTTTAACTCACTAATTTAATTTTAAATTAAAATCATATTTATATAATTTTTTATAAATAGTTATATTTTTAAAAAAAATTAATAAAAATTATAACTAACAAATTTCATTCCAAGATTTAAATAAATGAATTAATTATCCCACCATTATCGGATGATACATTTTGCTTATGTGGTATTTTACAATATACTTTAATATTAATAGTTATATTTTTATAAATATATATATTTTCTTAACATAATTTTGAAAAGATATAACTATTTTTTATTAAAAAACCATACAAATATGATTTAAAGTTCGAATTAAATTCGTTAGTTATAATTTTCATTAATTAAATTCGTGAGTTGAAATTTTATTATGTTAAATCGTATATATATGTATATACATATATCATTTATTTTCATTATTTTATATATTTTGATCAAAACAAATTTCTTTGGGAGAATTTGATATACTAGGCCTTTTTGAGAATAGGATTTAGTAAATGTACCCCAAATTTTTTTACCACTTTCATTTAATGGTGGGTAAAAATAATTAACCCCTTTATTTTAATAAAAAGAGAATAATAGACATTAGTTAGTGTTAAATTGTAATTACTATTACGGAATATATTTATTTTTTTCTTTTTTTTTCTTTTTTCTTTTTTTTTATTTTCTGGAATAAATTTCTGGTATGAAATTTTTCATACCAGAAATTTTTCATACCAGAATTTTATATACCAGAATTTACATACCAAAATTTTATATACCAGAATTACATACCAGAAATTTTTCATACTAGAATTTCTCATACCAGAATTTTATCATACCAGAATTTTATAATACCAGAATTTCATCATACCATAATTTTTCAAAATACTAGAATATTTCATAATACCATAATTTTTTATCATACCAGAATTTCATACTACCACAAATTTTCATCATACCATACCAGAAATTATGATACCAGAAATTAGATACCAAAAATTAGATGCCAGAAGCTAGATACCAGAATTTATGACAACAGAAAATTGGAATGTGTGCTGAAGAGATTCACGTCCAAAAAGAAAGGTCGAGAAATATCCCAAATTGTTACAGAAATACAATTTATACCACTTTAATAACATAATGAAAAATATATAAACAAGTTTACTACTTTAAACCTCTTTTCACAGTAAATTGAATCATCTGTGTTGAAGAGATTAAAGAAAGAAAGCACACATGCATGCCACACACACCAGTAGGGGAATACAAGCTTAAAAGCATCCACTTTAGTCTTTAGCCACATTATTAGATTTCTATTCATATACATGCTCTTGATTCAACCGCTAACAACAACTTATAATATATTGTTTAAATTATTAGACTGCATGTAATTAAGATTTAAGACCCGTCCTAGTCATAAAATATAAAGAAATATATCATTTCAATTATGTTTTGTTCACTCTAATAACTTTACAGAAACCATATTCAATCCACTTGAGATTGTAATTCACTTTTTCTCACCTTCTGAAATATGGTTTCTATAGTGTAAAATGACATAGATCTAGAAAAGCATACTAGAATCACATACTTACCCCAAATTCTAGAATTACATACACACATTTAAACAAGGCTAAAACTCACAAAATCCCCAAATACATCTAGGGTTTAAACCAAACAATCGGGACTCACTCTACTTAATTGGGCACTGGCGGTCGGTGAGGGCGAGACGGCGGCAGGCTGGCGGCGGCAAGGCAACCTTTTGCGGAAGGAAACAGAGTCATCGGCGGCCAACTGGAAAGAGCCTGGGCCTGTTGCCCGGACTGTTACGACATTGGTGGAAGGCCGGCGTGGGAAGGTACGGGGAGAAGGAGGTTAGCAAAGCCCAGATCTTCGACGGCCGATGGCAAGAACGCTGGTCTTCTATGGCCTGAAATGAAGCTCGAACGTTGGTCTTCTACGGCCGGGGAAAGGGAGGAGGGACGTCGGCCTGAGGGAAGAAAGGAGAGAGGCGGTCCGGCGATGAGAAGGAGAAAGGAGCAGGCGGCCGGTTGGTTTTCATGGTGAGGGAAGAGAGTTTTCAAGTTAGATACCAGATGAGTGAGATGAGGAGAGATCCAGAAGAAGGGAGAGTAAACGACGTAGGTAAGAAGAGAACATTAGGGTTTGACGGTAAAAATATATTAGGGGTACACTTACTAATAAGAAAATAAGAAAAGCCTATTTACTAGATAAGAAACTCAAAATAGCCTAGTTAGCTAATTTGCCCAATTTCTTTTCAGTTCTTGTATTTTCCCTCTTAAAATATAATTTTTAAAAATAAATAAAATGTTAATTTTACTTCTACAACAACACCTCAAAACAAAGCACCGGCATGGAGAGATGAATCATTCTTAGTGTTGAAAAGCTTCATATTTATTACATCTCTATAATTGTTAGTGAAAGTTAAAAAATATAGCTATTTATAAAAAAATAACTGTTAGTGAAAGTTAAATTTTTATTATGTTAAATCGTATATATATGTATATACATATATTATTTATTTTTATTATTTTATATATTTTGATCAAAACAAATTTCTTTTCAGTTCTTATATTTTCCCTCTTAAAATGTAATTTTTAAAAATAAATAAATGTTAATATTACTTCTACAACAGCCCCTCGAAATAAAACACCAGCGGCATGGAGAGATAAATCATTCTTTGCGTTGAAAAGCATCATATTTATTACATCTCCATAATTGTTAGTGAAAGTTAAAAAAATATAACTATTTATAAAAAATAATACAAATATGATTTAAAGTTCGAATTAAATTCGTTAGTTATAATTTTTATTAATTAAATTCATGAGTTAAAATTTCATTATGTTAAATCGTATATATAAGTATATACATATTTTTATTTATTTTCATTCTTTTATATATTTTGATCAAAACAAATTTCTTTTTAGTTCTCGTATTTTTTCCTCTTACAAATGTAATTTTTAAAATTAATAAAATGTTAATTTTATGTCTACAATAGCACCTCAAAACAAAGTACCGACATCATGTCGGTGCTTTGTTTCATAGTCTAACAGTTTGGACATTGGATTTGAATCCCAAAGATCTGAATTCAAATCTTTGAAGAAGCCTATTTGACCAAATTCTTTCCATAAAAATATAAATTTAATATTTTCGTGAAAAATATTATACAGCACGTAAATTAGGCGAAAGTTACAAACATACAATTCCTAAATTTTTAATGAAAATGTCAAGAAAACAAGAATAAAAGAGAAAGGAGAATAAAAGAAAAAGTAAATTAGAAGAAAAGAAGCAGGAAAAAAAATCAATAAAAAGAAATAAAAAAAAAATGCTCAGCCTTCAACGTCTCATCGTCTTCACCTCTCCATTCATCCATTGTCGTCATCACCAACAGAGTAGAAGTAGATGAACCCATAAACCCCACCATCTACCTTCAGAAGGAAACCTCACCGGCTCTCACCTATAGTCACCGCTCCTGCAAGGCCGTCATTTTCACTTCCAATTCCGGTAACGATCAAGTCGTTGTTTATTATCCATCTCTTTATCTGATTCTCTGGTTTTGGGTTTTAATTTGTGAGTTTAATTGCTTGATTTGTTGGTGAAATTTGTGTCTCGGTGGTGGGTCATCCTCTCTGTGGTAGGACCGGTTGGTTTCCGTTCGGATTATGATTCGGATTATTTAAAACCCGGGTAATTTGGGCGAACCGGAAAATGCTTGAATATACCTAAATTTGGTGGGTTGGTAGGTGAATTTTGTGTTTTGATGGAAGTATTACATGGGTTCCTAATGAATAAGTATCGATTCACACAGAAAATGAATATGCAAGAAATATCACTTCTGAACACATGAATCAATGATAGTATTAATACGTATACATGGTTCCATGCACAATATTAAGTATTGAGAAGAAAGAGCAATTCAAGTTGAATGTATGTAGTCAAGTAGATGATAATGAAATCTTTGAATTTACATATCATGCATGTACGCATCCATGTCATCATCCATGTCATCATCCCACTTATGTCTCTCCTCGGTCAAATCTGTAACTTCAATTTACATGCATTTGATTCGTTCCCTTGTTGAATTGTAATTACATTCATCTCTTGGAAATAGGTTCATCGTTCAGAGTAATTAATTTCTTTGATCATTAAATATCAGAGGAATTCAGCTGAAAAGGAGGGAAAAAGAGAAGATATAGAAGAAAGGTGAGCAAGAACAAATAATGTTGATCATTTAACATCAGAGGAATTCAGCTGAAGTTTTAGTTGCTTAGTTGTAACGTAACATCTGATGGAGATTCCTATTTAATCAAAGACAGTAGAGTTTCTTAATCGCTCTTTTTCATTTGAGTCCTTTTTCTTTTGATCAAATCATGTATCTTATCACTGTCATTTGAAAGGGAAAGCGTGCTTGACGCCTTAAATTTGCCGGAGTTTTGAATCTTTCTTGCTGTCTTTTAGTTTGCAGAAACACCTTCCAAATTCTGCAGTGTGACCCACTAACCAAAAGCCAAATCAGAACCAACAATTTGCGCAAAAGCCAATATACAAAATGGCCTTGCATCTTTTCTTTGTTTAATTTCCTTTTTTCTCTCACACGAGCACATACGTGCAGACAAACGTCTTCTTGTTGTTCCTCATCTAATGTGCTGTGTTCATACCTGATATACACTATTTCACAAAGTGCATTAGCTTTACTTTCTAACAGGTTATTATTTTTTTCCTGATTTTTTTAACAAAATATGATCTTTGATGTATCAAGCTGAGATATGAACAATAATGTTATCTTCAATTCTGTTTTGCAGTGATATAGACGATACTGCAGAAGTGTGCTGCAGTGCTGACTTGATTCAAGTGTATGAGCTTTGAAATTGGCCCTATATATCCATAAGATGAAGTATATGAAACTTGGAACAAGGCCGGACACCTTCTACACCGAAGAGGCAACCAGGTAACTGCTTTTACTCGAAATATCCTGCCTCTTCTCTTGGAAAGAAGCTTTTCTTAGCAGATGAACTTGGTTTGACTTGTGCAGGTCTGTGACCTCTGATGAACCTACTGATCTTGTCATACGAGTGAACAATATTACTTTTCTTCTTCATAAGGTACATATTTGAATTCTAAAGTCTGCAAGTTTTCTTAATCTTTGCTGATGTTACTATAATAGAGTTAATCTAGCGCTGTTCAATTTGAAAAATTCTTAAGAGTAAAGATGAAGGATCATGGGCTACCTGCTTTTCCAGTTACCTAGGCATCTGAAATGTATTGATCTTGCACATCTGTTGATCAATTTTCCACGATATGAAACAGAGATATCATGTTTTGGCTTTAGAATTTCAGTTTTTTCACCTTTGTTAGATGATTGTTGATTGCAGCATACTCTTGTGCCCAAGTGTGGACTTCTACAGCGGCTATGCACCAATGCTGAAGAAGAAACAACTAAAATTGATCTTCATGACATCCCAGGAGGTGAAGACGCTTTTGAGCTGTGTGCAAAGTTTTGCTATGGGATATCCATAAACCTCGGCCCTAATAACTTTGTCCCTGCGTGCTGCGCTGCCAAGTTTCTTAGGATGACTGAAACAGTTGAGCAAGGCAACCTTGTTCAAAAACTCGAAGTTTTCTTCAGTTCTTGTGTTCTTGAAGGATGGAAGGACTCACTCGTCACTCTACAATCAACTTCTAATCTACCAGAATGGTCTGAGAATCTTGGCATTATAAGACAATGCATTGATTCGGTTGTTGAGAAAATTCACTTACCCCGCTCACAAGTGAAGTGGAAGTATACGTACACTAGACCCGGGTTTTCCAGGAACCAACAATCTCAAGTTCCTCCTAAAGATTGGTGGACCGAAGACGTTTCGGATCTTGATCTTGACATGTTTAGGTGCATTATTGTGACCATTAGATCAGCAGGTGTATTGCCATCTCAGCTCATTGGAGAAGCACTGCACGTTTACGCTTGCCGTTGGCTACCAGACCCAAAACCAAAACGTAACACTAGCTCAACTGCAATTTCACTTCCATCATCTTCATCAGAGAATACTAATGATGTGGAGAACAAGAGAAGAATACTAGAAACGATTGTGAGCTTGATTCCTCTGGATGAAACGTCTGTGTCGGTTGGCTTTTTGATAAGGCTTTTGAGCTTGGCGAATTCTCTTGGGGCTTCTCCTGTGACCAAGTCTCAGCTCATAAGGCAAACAAGTCTGCAGCTTGATGAGGCAGACGTTAATGATCTTCTACTCACTGCATATGACATTGGCTTGATCAAGGTTGTGCTAGAGAGCTTCTTAGAGCTATGGAAACGACGCCATTTACAAGAGATACATTCTCTAAGTAAAGTAGCAAAACTGATTGATTCATATCTTCAAGTTGTTGCAAGAGAAGCAAATCTTACTGTTGCCAAATTCGTTTCTCTTGCTGAAACCCTACCGGATGTTGCTCGGCCAAGACATGATGATCTTTACAAGGCAATCAACATTTATCTTAAGGTAAGAGGAATTATAACTCAGTATGTTAGTTTTGACTTACTGTGTGTATTGATTGATTGATTATGATCAGGAGCATCCTGACATGACAAAACTCGAGAAAAAACAACTGTGTCGAATCCTTGACTGCCAGAAACTATCACTGGAGATGCGTGCGCATGCTGTGAAGAACGAAAAGTTGCCATTAAGAACGGTTGTGCAAGTGCTGTTCTATGAGCAAGATAAGGGTAAAGCAACAGCCATTCCGAGCACACCAAGGGAAAAGGAGGATCCGGAGATCAAGCCGGAGCGTTTGGATGGTCATAAGATGAAAGGTGGCGTTGGAAGATTGAGAACCAACATCAAATGAGCCTAAGATGGAGGTTTTATATATATGGATAGCATTTTGGTTTGATTTTGAGTTACAATATGGTTTAATGTTTATTAATTCATTGGGTAAATGGTGATATAGTTTGGGATCATTAGCTGTTTTGGGATGATATATGAATACTTTTGATTATTGTATGATGTTATGCAATCAAGCATGGGAGGAATGTGTAGATCGGAAGAGGATTGAGGCTGGTCAGGAATTCATACTTAATATATTATTAATTTTCAGACTGACGCGTATTACCGGTGATTTCTGGTGTTGGACTGAAAATTACTTTTTACTATTAGTTTCAGACTGACTGTATCAATGATAATTTTCGGTCTTCGACTGAAAATTACCTCACCGCTGGATCGTGGACGGAATTGGATCCAAAATGATACCCCCTAAATTTCTTAACTCAAACTTTGTAAAAACCTCCCGAATATAGTTGCTAGGGTCATAGAGGACCATTAGGTGTGAGCAAAAATAGTTGATTCGACTAATTTGATCCGAAAAAATTCGAATTTGAAAATATTCTGCAATTGGAGATCCGAGCCCGATCCGATTTGGGCATTTTTTTTCCGGATCATCGGATCGGATATATCCGACTAGTCTGAGAAAAAAGGCTCGCATCGGATATCCGATCCTGATAAAATTGTCAAATGTCATGATCGGATTCGGTCGGACACTTATAGAATTGTCGGATCGGATATTCGAGCATTTTGGATCGTATCGGATATCCGGAAATATCCGCCCCTAATTTTTATGTACATTGTATAATTAGAGGTTCATAACCTCAACAGAGTAATAATATATTAAGGGCTCGTTTGGTTTTAACTCCGGAATCGAAAACGGAATGGAAACGAATCTAGTCCATATGTATACCATTGTTCATGAAAGTTTGTGGAATCATTCCTTGTGGTTTAAAGGAATTGGAGTAGAATTTGATTACTTTTGATACCCTATAGGGTAACAAAATGTGAGGGAGCAAGTGTATTTTGCATTAATCCCCAAGGAATGATTCCACAAAACTTCATGAATAAGGATACATATGGACTAAATTCGTTTTCATTCCGTTTCCGTTTCCGTAGTTGGAACCAAACGGGCCCTAAGTAGTATTAATTTAAATCTGACAAAGGTAACAATAAAACAAGAACATTACAGCTGCTTTCGTTCCATAAAACAAGGGTTGATATTGCTTTCGTTCCATAAAACAAGGGTTGATATCGACCGCGGTTATTTTGATATATTGACCCATTCTCTTTCCCTTTTCTTCCTGTTATTTGACCTTTTGTAACTAGATATTTTTTTACTTCAACTTTAAATTTGTTAAATACGAATTATACAATTTGATGTTACGATTGAAAGTTAAAATAAATTTTACGATTGAGAGTTAAAATAAAATAATGTTTTATGAGTGTCAATATCAACTTAAATGGGTGCAAATATGAGTCTTCTAATAAACACAACAAATAGTATCTTCACACATACAAAATCAAGTATGATCCAAGCATACCAATCAAATATATTCGAAACACACAAAATATTGGAAGAATTGACATTGTAAGCCTTTTACACCATAAAGTTGGAAATTAGGGATTCTCAATTTATAATTTATATAATGGGCTCCTATATAGTAGATGAAATCAGAAAAAGTACAAAAAAAAAAAATGACAACCATTGATTTGATTGATGACAATGTTGATGAACATTTTACATGGAATTTGTGCCCAATAAATGCAGCCCCTTTTTCTTCCCTATTTATAAACTCATGTCTCTTCTTCTTTCCTTCAAACGCAGGTCCTTTCTTCTTCCAAAGCTCAAATTCTTCCAAACGCATGTCATTTCTTCTTCCTTCACCGAAATCTGGAAGCATTCCCCTGTTCTATTTCCGAGTAAGCAGTAATGTTTGTTTTTGGGTAAACAATACCCAAAATTGCATACCCAAACTGCACACGCATATACTCAATAAGCAATACAAAAAAATGCATATCAATCACTCAATAAGTAATACCCAAAAATGCATACCCAAAAAATGCATATCCAAAAATATGCATACCCAAAAATATGCATATCAATCACTCAATAAGCAATATTCAAAACTACAGACACATATACTCAAAAATGCATACCTAAACTGCACACACATATACTTAATAAGCAATACCAAAAAATACATATCAATCACTTAATAAACAATACCCAAAAATGCATACTCAAAAAAATACATATCAATCACTCAATAAGCAAATATCCAAAACTGCACACACATATACTCAAAAATGCATACCCAAACTGCACACACATATACTCAATAATCAATACCCAAAAAAATCTATCTTCAATAACACATACATACCCCAACAACAAAAGCATATCTTCAATAATGCATACCCAAAATGCACACACATAAACTCAATTTAAAACAATACCCAAAAAATACAAACATTAAGTAATCGTTCTCTTTCATAATCATAATGCATACCCAAACTGCACACACAAAATCAAACACATACCCACTACTACTTATTAAAACGAATCAAATGCATACCAAAAATATAGTAGAAATAGCTTACCCAAAAAACACAGATTTGGTTCCCGACAACGACGGAGCATACAACGGTGAGAGAGAGGAGGGTTGGTGACGGAACGACGGTTAGACAGCGGCGCCGGCGCCGGAAACCAGTGGCGTAGCCCCTCCTCATGTTAACCTTGACGGCGAAACTCTAGATCTCTCGCTCGCCCTTCTCCCGCTCGAAAGAAACCCTAGATCTGTCGCTCACCCTTCGGTGTCGGCTTTGTGACCAAATTTACTAGCGGCGAAACAGTGCTCCCTGTCGTTGAAACTCCGGCGGATCTCCGTTTCACCCTCTATTTCTCCTTTCTCTATTTCGTTCCTTTTCTAGATTTGTTTTCTCTCTCTTTACAAAGCAAATGAATGTTTTCTCTTTCTCCTCTCCAAATAATACTAACAATCATTCAAAATTTAATTTTGTTGGCAGCCCATCCATCTATCCATCTTTTCTTTGCAACCCACAAATACAACTATTAATTTTTTTGCAGGCCTAAATTATACTAGGAGCCCACTTTGCAAAAGTAAAATTTTAGGAGTCTTATTTCCCTCATTTAGTCCAAAATATTTATTCCAAATAAACCAAGACAAATACTTTTTTTTATCAAGAACGGTCTTATACCCTATTTCCCTCATTTTTTTTTGGTATTGTTTTAAATTTAGTTTATGTGTGTGCATTTTGGGTATGCATTATTGAAGATATGCTTTTGTTGTTTGGGGTATGTATTTGTTATTGAAGATAGGTTTTTTTGGTATTGATTATTGAGTATATGTGTGTGCAGTTTGGGTATGCATTTTTGAGAATATGTTTGTGCAGTTTTGAATATTTGCTTATTGAGTGATTGATATGCATTTTTTTGGGTATGCATTTTTTGGTATTGCTTATTAAGTGATTGCTATGTATTTTTTTGTATTGCTTATTAAGTATATGTGTGTGCGGTTTGAGTATGTATTTTTGAGTATATGTGTGTGTAGTTTTGAATATTGCTTATTGAGTGATTGATATGCATATTTTTTGCTATGCATATTTTTGGGTATGCATTTTTTGGGTATGCATTTTTTTGTATTGCTTATTGAGTATATGAGTGTGCAGTTTGGGTATGCAGTTTTGAGTATTGTTTACCCAAAAACAAACATTGCTGCTTACCCAGAAATAGAACAGGGGAATGCTTCCAGATTTCGGTGAAGGAAAGAGAAATGACATGCGTTTGAAAGAATTTGAGCTATGGAAGAAGAAAGGACGTGCGTTTAAAGGGAAGAAGAAGGGACATGAGTTTATAAATAGGGAAGAAAAAGGGGCTGCATTTATTGGGCACAAATTCCATGTGAATATTGTCATCAATCAAATCAATGACTGTCACTTTTTTTTTTTTTTTGTACTTTTTCTGATTTCATCTACTATATAGGAGCCCATTATATAAATTATAAATTGGGAGTCCCCAATTTCCAACTTCATGGTGTAAAAGGCATACAATGTCAATTCTTCCACCATTAATTTTTTTTGTAGGCCTAAATTATATTAGGAGCCCACTTTAAAAAAGTAAAATTTTAGGAGCCCTATTTCCCTCATTTAGTCCAAAATATTTATTCCAAATAAATCAAGACAAATACTTTTTTTTTTTATTTATTTATCTAGAACGGTCTTATACTCTAATGTATTTAGGCTTCGGAGACAAATAGAAGCTATAACCTGATGCTGATGTAACCGATCTACTCTCATGTTTCTATCTATCTATCTTTTTTTTTTTTTTTTACCCATTTCCTCCATGTACTTTTTCTAAAAATTTTTTTTAATTTTTTTAAAAGTTTTTTTGAATGATTTTTTATTCAAAAAATCAAAATTTCAGATTCAAAAATATCTCAAAATTTATTTCAAATTATTTTTTAGCAATAATTTTTTTGTTAATAGACAATTTAATTGCATGCCAACCTTGTCTATAATTACATTGTTGGCAACATTGATAATCTATAATTACAATGTTAATCGTTTCGTTCACGGTCCATAGTTATGCTATCTATTGTACAAATTAATAAATTTACGAGGGGAAATTTTTTATAAAAAAAGTTAAATAATAATGTAAAAATATATTTATAATTAAAAAGTTAAACTCCAATAATTAAAAAAACATCTGGTGGTTAAAAAATTAGACCTTTTCTACGCCAATAGGGCGTTTGAGGTGCGAGTCTTGTTGCTTGAGTCAAACTTCACTCCGTGGAGACTGGAGAGAGAGGAAGAGAACTTTGTTTAATGGCGGAGCCTGGAGGAGGAAAGGATTTTGACATACCCGGTTTTTCTGCCAAGGATGGTTTGCCCTTTTCTGCATTCTTTCCTTTTTCAATTTGATTCATCGAATAATCTTCCTAGTTCCATGCAATTTCTTCATGTTATATTGTTGATGCATTTAAACACACTCGAAACGATTACGAAGTTGGAGTAGCAACGAACCAATTTTGAAGGCTAGCGTTGAGGAATTTGAGTTTGGCGCTATTTGCTCTTCAATACTCCGAACTCTCTATATGTCAATTAAACCCTAATTCTTTGATTTCTTAGGGAGATTCTTACTAACATCAGTGATGATGGTGTATGCATGCCCTCGCAATTATTTACTTGCATCTTGTTTGAAGATTTGAGTGATGAATTTATTGATGTGTCAGTTGAAGGCTCTTGTGCATAGATCAGTAAATCAGGCTAATCAGCGATTTAAGTTTTTTTTACTGCTAATTTTGAAATTTTAAAGTTTTTTTGCACTAGATTACACAGTTATAGCATCAATTTCTCAAATATAAAGACACATGCATACCCCTTTCAGTATCCAACAGGGCGGTTGACTCAAAAAGATGGCTTTCTGATGAATTATTGCTCTTACCAATTTCTTTTACCCAGGGCCATTGAAAGGGAAGGAAAATGGTTCTGCAAAGTCAAAGAGAGGAAGAAAGGCGAAGTTTAATAACGACGGTGAGTAAATTATTTATGTAATTATTGTGTAATCATCTTTTGCCTGCTTTTGTTGTAAACTCATGTTGTTCGGCAGGGCATGAAAAGATCTTTTTTTTTTATCAGCATTATGTGCAAAGAACAGTATAGACAGTCGTATTGTGTTTTATCTAAAATGTTGCTGATTCACTATAGAATCTTTAGAATCCCTTATTTTTGAATGGTTTATATGAAGGCATGCATTTGGTAGATTATGATTTAGGGAGTTCTCCAAGAATTGTAAATAACCAAATTCTGGTACATCCAAAATTCTAGTAATATGACTAAGGTTTGGTGGAATCACACAGACTAGTAAATGTTCACTCTTTTCATGCTAAGCTTATAATTTGTCTGTGTTTTGGTTATATACCACCATCACTGATGTTCTTGTGTCCGAAAATGTTGCTGTAGCTGATTTGTCGAGAGGAAGTCAAGTAGGGAAAGGTGCTAGTGGAAAAACTCCTGCTCCGAAGGAGCCGCCGAAATATGATCTTAATGTTGAGGAAGGTTTGTGCTTTCCAATCCATCATTTGATGTAGTTTCTTATCTTTCCTTTCTACAATGCCTTATAAGCATTTTTAATGTTAAAGGATTGTCTAGTTATGAAAAGCTTCATATGCTTTATGAATGTATGGATGGAGATTCCAACTACTATGACATGCGACTTTTTTTTATTATAAACTTATTAAAGAGATTGCTCATGTTGTCGAAAATTGGGAATTGAAGTTAAGAGAACATTCTGAGATGCTAAATCAAATCTTAATCACGTTGCTGCTACTCAAGTACTCAACCCACTTCCACCAGGCAGTCCCGTTTCATTCAACTTTTTCTAATGAACTTTTTTAGTACATGTATAAAAAGTTGATGTCAAATTTATCAATGTGTCTTGTAGAAAATATCACTGTTTGCATCCAGTGTTGTGAGAATACAATTGCATGCGTTTATGGCATACCCTCATACCTGGTACCAGTATACATAAAATGAGTTTGATGTTACATATTTATAAATGCATCAGGTAATAAATTTTACCAGTGTAAATGATGTGTTTACATCCACCCATGTTTTGAGATGGCAATTACAGGAGTATTTGTCATACCCTCGTTCATATGTTTCCATTTTCAATCCCTGCAACCTGCTGATATATGCCTATATCAGCCATTGCTGATACATGTAAAAAAAAACTTTGATCCCCCCTTAATAATAAAGCAGAACACTTTGCTTACAAATGTTTATGCCTGTTTTCCAGTCAACTATTTATCCTTTAATTTCATAGGCATACTTTTACCGGGCTTACCCCAAGATAAAACATGTTTTGTTTTGTACAGAGCTTCCCCCAAATGCAGAATGTCTGATGGATTGTGAGGCTGCAGACATCTTACAAGGTGTCCATGAGAAAATGACCATTCTTTCTCGAGATCCAACCATCAAATTACCACCGTGAGAAAACATAACTTTGTTGATGCTGTTCGGAGGTGGAATGTTGTTACATTGACAAAATGAACTGACACGCTGATTTGTTTGTAGATCGTTTGATCAGAGCTTGCAGTATGCTAAATCCACTACTCGATACACTGATGTTGAGGCTGTTAAACAAGTTCTTCAGTATCCTTTTATTAGATTTACAGTTTCTAGATGAATACTTTGACATGAAACCGAAATTCTTGATTTTTGTTTGGCCATTAACTCAGCATGTAGAAATCTGAAAAAACATGGAATTTCGGATGGAGAGGTGAGATTTCAAAATATGGTTCTTACTCAAGAATTAAGACCTCATTTGCTAATTAAATGGTTGTTGTTGCCTGTCTTGCAGATTTGTATGATTGCAAACGCTGGTCCAGAATCCATCACGGAATTGTTTTCTGTTGTTCCTACCTTGAAGGTATATTGCATTTATATAATCTTGGTTGAAAAGCATAAATCCAAGTGACTTATTTGACATTGAATTTGATTCGGGTTTGTTTGCTTGTTGGTAATTTAGGGGAAGGGAAGCAATGTGAATGATGCTCTAAGGGATGCATTGAGCGAGTTGGAAAAGGTAAGGTGCGCGGCGGAACACTTCTAAGATTAGGCATTGGTAACTATTAACTCATGGCTCTAACATTCTGAAACTTAGCCTCCCTTATTAACTGTTGAATCAAGCAAGCATATGCAAGTTTTCATTGATTATGTAAGCATATGCAATTGTAAGTAAATTGGGTCAGCGTATTGAGAACATGGCTGAGAAGATGTTGATTTGGAATCTCAGACAGTGGAAACTGGAGTTGTTTTGTTGTTGACCAGTGAGAAGCCAAACATGACCTTAAAACGTGGGACTTTTTTATTCACAGGAAGTCCAAAACATAATAATTATATCTAATTTTGATTGAGTTGATAAGATTTTGAAGTTATAATATTATAACTTGATGTGCATGCTGCAATATAAAAGAGGTGTATTTTAGGTGTTGTTTGGTTGGGTCTGAATGATATTTTATTTTCAACCATTTCACGTGCTTAGTTATTAATTTTGTTGGTACTTATGAAGCACACACGTCTAGGTATTGTTTCATGTGTCGGACGATATATAATTTAATGCACACGACTGACACGAGGAGCATAGTTCTATTTTATTTTCCCTGTCTTTTTTTTTTTTACTTTCCCTTTTTTTCATTTCGATTTTGCGTGGTGAGTGTTAGGGTAATTGATTGAGAATATTGTTTTTTTTAGAGATGGGGCCGGTTCAAACCAAACCGCCGAACCGGCGGTTTGTGAACCGGCGCAAACCGCCGGTTTGACCAAACCGGCGGTTTAGGTTTGCCGGTTTGGTTGAACCGGCGGTTTGCGGTTTAGGCAAAGGCCAAACCTAAACCGACGGTTTACCCAAACCGGCGGTTTACCCAAACCGGCGGTTAAACCGCCGGTTTGGTTATTTTTTTATTTTTTATTTAAAAAAAATGGACCAAACCGGCGGTTTGGAGATCAAACAGTCGGTTAACCGCCGGTTTGGTCCGGTTTGGTCCAGTTTTTCAATTTTTTTTTTTTTTTTTTTTTAATAAACCGGCTAAACCGCCGACCAAACCGGCGGTTTAGGTTAAACCTAAACCGCCGGTTTGGATTTTGACGGTTTAGGTTTAGGTTTGCGACCCACCTCTAGTTTTTTTCGATAAAATTGATTGAGGATATTGTTGAAGTAAAGCCTTTAAAGCCTTTTTTTTTTGTATCACGAAATACAATGTAGGTCTTTACAATTTAAAATAATGAGAATATTGATGTGGTGGAGCTCTTTTTAATTAGCGGGTCTAGTTTGTATCCATAAAACCATAAAAGTCATGTTTATGTTCACTATTACACTAATAGCCTACAAATTCCTTTTACTCGAAAACAAAACTTTAAGATGTGGTACCATTATCGTTCGCAAATCATATGTTTGCATATAAAAAAGTAATGTCTTTTTATTCGAACTAAAATAAGAAAATGAATCGTTAAAAAAAAGAATTGGGTTGAATAAGCTCCTTTTTTTTTAGATTTTTAGCATGAATAAATTAGGTGTATTTGATCAAAAAATGCTAATTGATAGTACGATGTCGTGATTTTAATATTTAAAAAGGGTTTTTACCAAAAAAAGAAAAAAGTAAATTGGTTAAGCATGATCTTTTTATATAATAACGATTATTTTGATATTTAAAAAAATAAGGAAGGTGGGATTTTATATAAAGTGATTAATTTTGGGTGATTTAGGTTTAAGGGTGATTTTATTTATTTTTTATAAAGAAAATTATTTTAATTCAATAGACGACGTGCCGTTAAATGGATCAAAAAAGTCAAAAAAAAAATCAAGAGACATATCTGACTCACGTGAAAATAACAACATAAAATTACCAAAATACGAGAACTTTGATCACAACGAGCCGATCGTTGACAAATACAGAGGAATACGAATTCCCTACGAGTCTCAAGTGATATTTTAGTTTAAATTTTGTTATTCGTTATCGAAAAAGCTAAACGCACGAGGTTGTTTTACTAACGTAAAAACAAACGCATTCCGACGACGCACAACCAGGAAAAAAAAGGGAGAAAAAAAATAAAGGATTTGAGCGTCAGTGCTTTGCGGCGGCGCTCAAATCTTAAAAAAAAAAATAGTCAAAATGTGAAAAAATTAGGGTTTGACCGCCGGCGCATGACGTTGACTTCCAAATTACATAAAAAAAAGGGCAAAAATAATAAAAATATGATTTTAGACGCCGGCACTCGAATAAAAAATAAAAAAAAATTGGGCGTCAGCGTCATCTGTCAGCACCCATATTGAACGCCAACGTAAAACTTCATATTCACTACCAAGTAAATTTAAAATTATGTATGTAACATACCCGTTTGTTATTCAATTTAATGATATTTTCAATAAGACTAATTTTTTTATTTACGAGAAATAAATTAAGATTTTTTTAGTTATTTTTTCTAATTATTCCCTCGAAAGTTTACATCATAAATATACATGAGACTCGTCGGGAGTTCGTATTCTTGATTTTCAACGAATCAGAACTTTAATAAGGACCCGTCTTACAGTGTCCAAGCTCATCGGAGCAACTGACTTCAACGGAGATTGCTGAATTACTACGCGGCGGAGACCCGGAAATCCACCATGAAAGCTTCTCGTCTCTCTCCAGCCTCCGCTAAACACCTCTGCGATTCCGTCGATGCATTTCTCTTCGACTGCGATGGTACCACTCTTCCCCTTCCCCATTCCTTTTTAAATATCATTTTGTACGAAACTTTGCTTATCATATTTCTGAATCCGTAGGAGTCATTTGGAAGGGAGACAAGCTTATTGACGGAGTTTCTCAGACATTGGACTTGCTTCGCTCCATGGTTTCACTTTCAGTTCCTCGTTTCTTTTTTTCTTTTTCTTTTTTTGTTTCTAATCAATTTGATTCGATGTAAAATGCTCAATTGATGTGATGTCCTAGGGAAAGAAGCTAGTGTTTGTGACCAACAATTCGACCAAATCCAGAAAGAAATGTGCCGAAAAGTTTCTCTCATTAGGGATTTCAGTTTCTGAGGTTGATTTGTTTGTTTTTTCCATACTGTGTCTTGTGTTGGTATCATTGGAAATAGTAGAATTTGTGGAATATTTGGTTTTTGTTGATCTGGTCATGTCTTCTGTAGGATGAAATATTCTGCTCTTCATTTGCTGCAGCTATGTACTTGAAATCCATACAATATCCTACAGATAAGAAGGTTAGTCCCAGACTCCCAGTTACTAATTTGACGCCTAAATTTGTAGCATTCTGATTGATAGAATGTTGGAATTAGAAAATGTATTAAGATTCAGGAGTTCTTAGTGATCTTGATGTGATATTTCTCACCCCTAAACTCCAACTGAAACACCACTGTTTGGTTCTCTTTCAGGGCCTGCCAATCTCAGCCAAGTTTGAACTCCTCAAAAGACAAATTAATGGAACTTAATCCCACTCCATACATGTACTTAACAAGATAGTATTTCTATTTTGTGAATTATAGCTCAAAAGTTGTAGAATTTGTGGACTGTAGTAGGTTAGTGAACCATGTAACTGGTTTTTAGTGGACCAAAGTTTTAAAGTTTTTAGGCAAACTTGACAGGTTTTAGTTTTGGAGATTGGCTATGCTTTACTAGTTCATTTAGTTAACATGTTCGGGAGAATATTTTTCATTGCTTTGAGCTAATTTTTCTTTTTTTAAAGCTTGTGATAATTGGTGGTAGCATTAGCCTTACTTTGTTGAGTCCACAGGTGTATGTGATTGGGGAGGACGGTATACTAGACGAGCTAGAGCTTGCTGGATATGTTGGTTTGGGGGGTCCTGTAAGTTTACCATAACTTTTCATTTTGTATATGCTATTCTCCTTCTGTTGATGTTATGCCAAATGTGATCCTTCTATCTTCATCTGTACGTGATGTAAAGTTTCCTGCAGGAAGATGGAAAGAAGACGGCAGAATTCAAAACTACCAGCTTTTTTGAACATGATAAAAGTGTACAACACCGTGCCCCTTACAACTCTTCCTATTTTATGAGACTCCTAGTCTCATATTTCTGGCTGTTTCATTTTTCATTATTTGCAATTAAGATGAAGCCGTGGCGGTGTATTCACTTTCAGGTTGGAGCAGTTGTGGTTGGATTGGATCAGTATATAAATTATTACAAGCTTCAGTAAGATATCATATTCCTTTCTGGCTTTATTTTTAGAACAAGGAACAATCAGTTGTGTTATCTACATTGTTGATTTGTTTCAAGTTTCAGAAGATTACATAATTTTGTATTTTCACCTATAAAAGCCTTTAATCAATAGGTATGCCACACTATGCATACGAGAGAATCCTGGATGCCTTTTTATTGCAACCAACCGTGATGCAGTGGGAAACATGACTCCTCTGCAAGAATGGCCCGGTATCATGAAGATCTGTTACAATGGAGTACATATCTTTTTTCCATATAGAATCATGTCATTTTCTAACATGATATAATTCTGGATTTCAGGAGCTGGATGTATGGTTGCTGCAGTATGCGGTACTACCCAGAAGGAGCCTATTGTGGTCGGGAAACCATCACCATTCTTGATGGACTTCTTACTGAAGAAGTGTGTAATCAATTTTTATAATATAGCTATGACATAAGTTTATGCAGATTTTTCATTTTCATATGTCGAGAGAATATGAAGCAAGCCTTGGAAGCAAACTCAATCAACTCGAAATCTTTTTGCAGATTTGATATTACTACTTCCAGAATGTGTATGGTTGGCGATAGGCTAGACACTGATATATTGTTTGGACAGAATTCTGGTTGTAAAACACTTCTTGTCCTATCAGGTACATTATAACTACCTTTACGAGTTGTGATTAATTTTGGTTCCATTAATGAATAATTCATAAGTTTCCAAATTTTGCAGGTGTGACAACTGAATCTGCTCTTCAAGACCCCTCAAATGAGATCCAACCTGACCAGTACACAGAGAAGTTGGCTGACCTGCTGGAACTGTTAAGACAATGACGAGCTCGTCATTGCGTATTTGACTATTTGTCATTTAAATCTTCTAATAGAAAGATTCATATGGATTTCGTTTGCAAAATGATTGGAATTCAGCCTGTTTAGGCTGAAAGAAACTTTGATTGTTGTTGAACAACACTGCTTAGCCAGCTCAATCCATTTGAGCCTTCACTCCTTCAGCATTACCTCAAAATTGTATGTCTATTTATCGTTGACCATGGGCCATGAGCAACAAAAAGCTGATACTATATTGTTCAGATAAAACACACGCCTGGGATAGGTGATGTTTCTTGTGTCGGACAGTTTAGAACACCTGAAGGACATATTTCTCTTACATTTCCAACTTGATTTTTCTAATGTATCTGTTTTAGCAGCTTGCTAACATTATCCTCTGTATTGTTATTGAACTTGTAAAAAAAAAATTAAAAAAATAATCAGATTTTAATGTTTTCTTATCCCCTTTTTAAAAAAAGATTATGTACTGATATTTTCTTTGCACATAATACCAATAGCGCTATACAAGTATACATCATACTTTTTAAAAAAAATCGCCTTATAGCTTATTCTTTTTGGTGCTTTTTTTTATTCATTTTCGAAAAAAGACAACCCTATAGCGAATATGTGATTGTGATGTATCAATTAGGATAAATCTTCCATACCATTCTCCAATCTATCCTTGTGGAGGACCTTTCTCCCTTGATTATTCCTGCTAACAGCCAAAAGATAACATAATTTCCCCAGTCAAAACGTCCACCACAGCCTTCTTCACTTCTTCAATGCAACTGCAAATGAGTTATTAGCAACTTAACATGTCACTGTGCCCTGCTGCATCCGCCATTGCTTCTCTCATCAACCAGACCCACAAACAACCTCAATCCTATATAAAGATGACTTACAATACCAACAAAAGAAGATCTGCTCGGCTTCTTTCTCGTACCGCCGCCAAACAACTCTTCTCTTCTGTTGATGCCTTTGTTTTCGATTGTGATGGTCTCATCTTCTTCTTCAAGTTTATCTCTTTTCATTAGTTTTTTCATTAGACGTATTTTTACCATCATTTTTGCTGATGAGGATAGGGGTTATATGGAAGGGTTCTAAGCTTATTGATGGCGTTCCTGAGATGTTGGAGATGCTTCGTTCCAAGGTTGTCTTCTTGCTCTATCTGGTTATTTGACTATAAGGAAATGCTTTTGTTTTACTTTCTGACTTTTGCAGGGGAAACAATTTGCTTTTGTGTCGAATAATTCAACCAAGTCAAGGAAGCAACTCGTTCAAAAGTTTCAATCTTTTGGAATTCAAGCTAATGAGGTTGAATACTTATCATACTGAGTAAAATTGTTTAATTTGACGGTTGTTAGTAACAATGGATGTATTGCAATGATCAAAACAGGCTGAGTGTTTATGTTCTTCATTCGCTGCGCCCATGTACCTGAATAGCATACAGTATCCAAAGGATAAGAAGGTTAATTACTAGTAACCGTCCCTTATGTGACTGCCAGTCCGTTAAAGATGAAATTTATTGAGTAGTTGATTGAACGAGTTTTTTTTAATAAGCTCGAGAATATTTAAGGAGAATGAAGCTTATTGAAGTTGACGTAAGTGAAAAATATCAAAAAGGTTTACTGTTCATTTAAATATGAACTTTTATATACTTATATGTATGTAATATATCATTCGATAAATTCAAATAGTTTTCAGAATCTTTCTGCATGCAAATTATCGAATAAGAAATTTTAAGCTTTTATAAACTAGCGTAAGATTTCTAAGTTTGGACTCTCAAATTCCATTTTCTAGCTTATGTTTTTTATCCTAAGCTCCCGTAAGCTTGTGAAAAGAATTCGCAACCGCACCTTGTAACTACTTGGGGGTGTGTTTGGTAGCCACATTCTATAAGTTTATGGAGATTATGAAATTTAAAGAAACGAAACAATAGCTACAAAATGTGTTTGCTAGTTCTACGGAAATTTATACTAGCTTATGAAAGTTTGAAGTTTTTTATTTCATAGGTAATGTTGAGAAAACTTACATAGCTTATTGAATTATATATTATAAAATTTTGTTTTTATAATTTTTATACTTGTGTGTAAACTTCTTTCTCAGAAACATCAATCAAGCTTATTAAAATATGAGTTCATTTAATCTGTTACCTATTTCAAGTATCCAATAAACTCTCTTCTCGTACCCAAACAAATAAAATAAGCTTCATCTTTAACTTCAACTTCATCTTTTTACGGTTTCGTTTCTATTATCAGGTTTATGTAGTTGGTGATCAAGGTTTAATCGACGAGCTTGAGCTTGCTGGCTATACTTGCCTTGGTGGCCCCGTGGGTTAACGCTCCCTTATCGATAATTTTTGTATCACTTGATAATCTCATATCGATTATAATGTAATGAAAAGTCTATTATTAGATTATCAATGAAAATTCACTATACTTTAACAATTTTACTGCAGGAAGATGGCAAAAAGACGGTGGAACTGAAAGCAAACACCTTATTTGAGCATGATAAAAGTGTAACTAACTTCATCTTATTTGTGATTTCCTGCAATCACTTATGCCATAGTTTTCTGATCATTTGATAACTCATTTGGTCTTCCAGGTTGGAGCTGTTGTGGTTGGAATGGACCAGTACATTAACTACTACAAGCTCATGTACGCTAATAATTAACTTCAACTTATTTGCTTCCCAGGAAGATCTGAACTATAATTGACTTGTCACTGACAGGTACGCTACGCTGTGTATACGCGAGAACCCTGGATGCTTATTCATAGCCACAGAGCTTGATCCGCTTGTTCATATGACAGATTCACAAGAATGGCCTGGTCATTAATTTCCTATTATGCTTAAACATCTTATTTTGTTTTGGCTTTCATTGATGAACATAACTCAATTGAATCAGCACTTGTCAATGACAGTGACAGGAAGCATGGTTGCAGCAGTCGGCGCCTCCACGCAAAAGGAGCCGGTGGTAGTTGGAAAACCATCTAAGTTTCTCATGGAATTCTTGTTAAACAAGTAAGTAGGAGTTTAGATCCGTGTTGTAAAGGCGAACACAGATCTGTCCAACAAGGGTGTCATTAGGCCCAGCAGCACATACCCCAGTTTTTAATTTTTTATTATTCCGTTTAAACGTTGACACATGGCCTCCAAAACTCATTGAACGACCCTGGGCGAGCATGTCATATAATGCGCATGTTTTGATGCATGCAGGTTTAGCTGTGATCCCTTGAGAATATGCATGGTTGGTGATAGACTAGATACTGATATCTTGTTTGGTAAGCATGCTGGCTGCAGAACACTTCTTGTTCTCACAGGTATACACACTTCAAACTCATTGGAAGCTAATCTAGTAAAGAAGCATTGCCAAAACAAAAAATACTTTCATTAAATAAATTTTAAATTTAGGGTTAGGGTTAGGTTATAAAAAGTGTTAACATATAGTCTAATTGATGATATAATTGATCTGAGATTACATACATGTAGATTTAATTAATTGACATGATTTATTAAAAATCTGAATGGGTTATGAAAATATATTATATATTAATTTAGGTTTTTATTTGACAAATAATGGAACGTAAATATATAAAGGCTGATTATTTTTGGCAGGAGTTACAAATGAATCCAGTCTTACAGACCCATCCAATGAGATCCTGCCAGATTACTATACAAACAAAGCTTCTGACTTGTTGGAGATGAAGGATGAAGACCATCGACAAATGACCGGTTCACTAAGTGAACCGTCCAACCCAACTAAGCGGGCGAGAATTCGATGAATATCAAATGATGAATGGATCGAGTAATAAATGAAACGGGTGATCGACAATTCATGTCTAGTGAAGGGTGAGGGCATATCTTATGGAATCACCCATCCATTTGTCTAAATCTCTTCATTCTCTCGGACGTGCATCGAACTTATTAAAAATAAACTTCATTCTCTGGGATAGTTTATCAAGTTCATTCCATTCCGCATGATAGTTGATACTCAACGGTGGAGTGGTGGGGCTGCAAATGGAATTCTCCATTCTACTATTATTTTGTAAAATGCAGGACTTTATTCTATTAGTGATCGAAATATAAAGGGGATAAAAGACGGTTACAAAATATTGAGAGTCATGATATTAATGAACAAAGATAAATGTTAGATGGGTAAGGAATATCGAAAGCCATGAGAGTAATGAACAAAAATAAATGCAATGTAAAAAGATTAATTGTATGGTAACACGCTCCCTCAGTCGGAGCAGAAGGAGGACGGATGCATAGACTGGATCTGAAGTCCAAAAACAAAGGCACACGAGGAGGACGTTGGTGGTGTGACCGGGTATAGATGACTTTGTAGGGACCTGTAAACCGTTAGGTTAACAACGTTTAAGAGTCAGAATTTGTACCACCTTAAGTGTGTTACCGGTGTTTAAGAATCTCAAGATATAACTGTTCGAATTCGTTCTTCGTAATAGATCCGGAAGCCTCGGCACGACCACGACCACGGGCTCAAGCTCGGCATGCGCGTGTGGTGGTTTGCCTACGCCGTTCCCCCATTGAAAATGGGTAATGACCTAAAGGCCACATGCCTTAGTGCATACTTTCCCTATATATCCCATTGTTTCTCCCTCCATATAGTCACTATGAGAATCACCCAATTTTAACTATTTTTCCAAGTTATTGCCTATCACGCAACCAACTTTGGGCCTCAATTTCTCATTCAAACGGAACTCAAATTTAATGTATGAATATACCACGAGCAAGAGCTCGCGGAGACGAAGCCAACACTTCCACTTTCCGGTGTTGACAATGGCCGGAGCCCACCGGAAATGTGCCCGGAAAAGTGCCCGGAAAAGTGCCCGGCGCACACATGTGTTAAAACATGTTTTATTAATAGTTGATTTAATTTTTGGTTCCAACAATCCCCCACATGAATAGAAATGATTCTAAACATATGTTTCTCTTGTTTTGTAAAAACAGTCAGAATCCTCAAGAGTATAGTCGAAAAACCACTGCATCTGGACTGGTGCCATGTTTCAGGCTTGAACCGTCCATAGTGAATAGATGTCGGATTTACTCGACCAGGTAGTGACCATGATGTCTTGAACCACCCGGGCTTTTATGTAAACCGAGACAACAAATACCACACAGTTTCATTTTCTCGTAGAACGTTGATTCTCTGGTTGTGTTCATTTTGACTTTAATCATCCCTAGTTTATTCATGAGTAAATTTGGAGAATTTAGCCTCACCTTATTCTCCTAGACACGGCCCCATGTAACACTCACAAGGTGATTTACCATAAAGAGTATCTTTCATACTCCCCCTTTGTTTCAAGGCGGTGGAATCATTAAAAGTCACGCTCAACCTTAACTCATACAGTTCGCATTGTTTATCATCCTAGGAATTAGGTAAAGACACTGCTGCACTCGATTCAACTTGGTTAGGTTTGCCCCTTGAACCTACATCGTGGGATCTCTAGTCACGTAGGTGGGGTTGTCCTTCAAGCATCCTCTTTTGTAATAGGCTTTAAACCCATTCCTTTTGATGATTTTAAAACTAGATCTCTTGACAAACCCTTAGTAAATAGATCCGCTAGGTTGTCAGCTGATTTGATATAGTATATCGAGACTATACCTGTTGAGATCAGTTTTCTAATGGACTTATGTCGTCGTCTAATATGACGTGACTTTCCATTGTATAAAACGCTCAGTGCCCGAGCTATATCCGATTGACTATCACAATGTACACATAATGCCGGCACTGGCTTTTCCCACATCGGAATATCTTCCAGAAAGTTCCGAAGTCACTCAACTTCTTCTGCTGCTTTATCTAACGCAATGAACTCAGACTCCATTGTGGATCTAGCCAATAACGTTTGTTTGGAAGAGTTCCAAGACATTGTTGCACCACCAAGTGTAAACACATTTCCACTTGTAGATTTTGAGTTTCTAGAGCCGGATATCCAGTTTGCGTCATTGTATCCTTCTAGAACTGCAAGATGGTTACCATAGTGTAGCCCATAACTTTGAGTATAACGTAGATAGTTCGATGCTCTAGTTATCCCTTTCCAGTGTTAATGTCTTGGGTTACTTGTATAGCGATTTAGTACACTAACTGAGTGCGTCAAGTTTGGGCGTGTACGATTGGTTAAGTACACAAGACTCCCAATTACACGTGCATACTCTAGTTGTGACACTGACACGGAGTCCCCCACATTTTTGGTCAGGTGGAGTTGAAGATCCACAGGACTCTTTGTGGTACCACTTGAGTAGTTCTTAAACCTCTCAAGTATCTTTTCAGCATAATGAGCTTGGGACAGGATAATTTCTTCGGAGTGTCTAGTGATTTTAATCCCTAGAATAACATCCATTTATCCCATATCCTTCATGTCAAACTGACCCTAAGTAAGTTCTTAGTTCAGTTGATTATGTCTTTGTTGCTTCAAATGATAAGCATATCATCGACATACAAACACAACAAGACATATCCCGTAGGAGTAGTCTTGATATAGATGCATTTGTCGCATTCATTAATGTTGAAGCCATTTGACATCATTACATTGTCAAATTTTTCATGTCACTGTTTAGGAGCTTGTTTGAGTCCGTAAAGGGACTTTACAAGTCTACACACTTTGTGTTCTTTTCCAGACACAACATACCCTTCATGTTGTTTTATGTAGATCTCCTCTTCTAACTCTCTGTTTCGAAAGACAGTTTTCACATCCATTTGATGGATTTCTAGGTTTCTTAATGTTGTTATTGCTATCAACATTCTTATAGAAGTTATTCTCGTAACCGGAGAATAGGTGTCAAAGAAATCCAACCCTTCTTTTTGTCGGAAACCTTGCACCACAAGTCTAGCCTTGTATTTCTCTATTGTGCCATCAGTTTTCAGTTTAGTTTGAAAATCCATTTGCACCCAAGTGCTTTACACCCTTGTGGTAAGTCAACTAACTCCCATGGATGATTTTGCACAATGGAGTCTATCTCACTTTTAACCGCTTCCTTCCATGAAGGTGCGTCAGGTGTAGACATGGCTTCTGTATAACTTCTCGGTTCTTTCTCCATGAGAAATGTCGTTATGAAGTCATCCCCAAACGATTTTTCAGTTCGAGTTCTTTTATTTCTTCGAGGTTCTTCCTCGACTATTTTATTCCCAGAAGTGCCTTCTTCCCTTTGTTCACGAGTTCATTTCGGATTTTCTTTATCCTTACACAGAAACACGTTTTCAAAGAAAGAAGCATTCCTAGATTCCATTATTGTATTAACATGTATATCTGGTATATCTGATTCATGTACCAGAAATCTATAAGCACTATTGTTGTGTGCATATCCTATAAAAATACAATAAAAGGTTTTAGGTCCGATGGTAACCTTTTTAGGAGGTAGTACAACCACTTTTTTGTACGATGATACTTTATCTTTTCAAAGTTCATATGGCGTTTTGCCAGTTACCTTATGCGGTATTTTATTGAGGATACAATTTGTGGTAAGTAATGCTTCCCCCCATATGTTCTGGTGTAACCGAGAATCCTGCAACAATGCATTTATCATCTCTTTCAGAGTTCGGTTTTTGCGTTCCACAACTCGATCTGTTATATTCAGGTGAATAGGGAGCAATTATTTGATGAGCTATCCCGTGCTCTCTACAGAACGCGTTGAAAGGTTCATCATACTCACCTCCTCTATCACTTTGTATGACTTTGATTGTCTTACTAAGTTGGTTTTCAACTTCCAACTTGTATTCCTTGAATTTTTCCAATGCTTCATCCTTGCTTCTTAGCAAGTAGATAAAACAATATCTTATACAATCGTCAATAAATGTGACGAAGTACTTTTTACCTCCTCTAGTTTGTATAAACTTCAAATCACACAGATCCGTGTGAATTAAGCCTAGAGGTTCACTTGTTCTCTCCACATGCGGAGATGTTTTTGTGAGTTTTGCTTGTATGCAGATTTCACATTTGTCTTTGTTTAATTTGCATATTGGGATTAGGTTTAAATTCATCAGTCTTTGGATAGACTTATAATTTACATGTCCTAATCGTTCATGCCAAATATTGGAAGACTCAACAACATAAGCAATGAGAGTTTTATTAATTGAAACATCATCGGTTACAATTTTTGGGATGACTGTCAGTACACACATTTTGAACAGTCTATCCTTTTGATACCCCTTGCCCACATAAATCTCACGTTTAGTGAGACTAGCTGATCGGATCCTACTTTCACGTCGAATCCGTTCTTGCTCAATATCCGAAAATCAAGTTCTTCCGGATATCTGGCACGTGCATGACGTTGTTGAGAGTTAGGTCTTTTCCAGACGTCATTTTCAGCACTATCTTGTCATGGCCTTCGACCTTTGATGTGGATGAATTCCCCATACATAGGTGTTTGTCCTGCTTATTCTTCTGATAGGTGGTAAACATCCCCTTGTCAGAACAGATGTGGCGGATAACACCAGTGTCATACCACCACTCCATCGGGTTGCTCCCGACCATGTTCACTTAAGACGTTACAACATCCATTTCAACTACTGTCAGATCGTCTTCATCTCTTGGGCTTGTGCTTGATCTTTGCCCTTGCCTTTTCGTGGGTCGCCCTTGTTCCGACATTCGTCGGACATGTGACCCATTTGGCCACAGGCGTGACATTTGCCGGCAAACTTTTTCTTTGCCGGTTGCTTGTTGGGGACCTTAGGTTGAAACTTCCATTTCTTGTCCTTTGGTTCGTCAAATTAGTTGTCTCTGACTTTGCCCCTTCAGCATTTTTGCGGTTGCTTGATTCAATCCGCAGCTTGACCATGAAGACTTCCATAGTCATTTCCTTTATCTTGTGAAGAAGGTAACTCTTGAAGTCCTTCTAAGACGGTGGTAGTTTCCCGGTGAATGTTGCGACCTGGAATGACTCACAGATCTTCATGCCTTCAGCAATGATGTCATGGACTAGAAGTTGTAGCTTCTCAGCTTGTTCCATGACAGGCTTGTGATCGACCATTTTGAAGTCCATGAACTGTTGAACAACGACCTTCTTATAAACTGCCTCCTCATACTTGTACTTCTTTTCAAGGGCAACTAAGAGTTCCCTAGAAGTATCAACCAGTATGCACACTTGGTACAACGGGTCAGACAGGCAGCTCAGAATCGACCCTTTGCACACATATTCGATGTTCAGATCAGCTTGGAGTGCCTCCGCATTGGCGGGTTTACCCTTGGTCACATATCTGTCGAGTTTGTGCACGGTTAAGAAGAATAGCATATTTTGTTGCTAGGTCTTGAAATTAGTTCCATCGAACTTGTCTACAGCAATCCCACGCTCAGAGAGCCATGAATTGGTATTGTCTGAGGGACAAATTGTTGACCAGACTGTACACCACTTGAAAGTGGATTAGTCCCGGTCAGTCAGGATCTTAACTATACTTCCATCATCGGAAGTGTTTGCACCGTTGGTAGTTTCTTTTGTGTTATCAGCCATTTCTGTTACACGGAAACAACCACGGTCAATATTTCAATTTTTTGTTCGGAAAACGAGCCTCAAAAACCGAGTATAAATATGGATTTAAGTCCGTACAAGAACAGGCTTGTTTTTGATTTAATATTTAAATCGAATTCAGGTTTAAAAACAAATTCGTTTTTTGTTTAAAAATTAATTTTGAAAATTGAATTTAATTCAAAATTCAAATTTAAAAATAAATCCGGGTCGAAAACCTGGTTTTACTATTCCGGCGCCTTATCTACAACACTTAATAAACGGTTAGTGCATAATAGTTTAACAAGTTTTTAGAATTAAGACTGTAGGGACTTGAAACCGTTAGTTAAACTGTTAGCATAACAACGTTTAAGAGTCAGAATTCGTATCACCTTAAGACGTACTTGGAGCAGAGTCGAGACCGGAATCTCTTTCCTTAATTCTAAAAACACTCGGTATTACGACGGTTACCGATGTTTAAGAATCCCAGGATACAACTGTTGTTCGAATCCGTTCTTCGTAATAGAACCGAAAGCCTACGAACCAGTAGTGCGTTGCACTCTCGAGAGTAGTGAAGGTCGGAAGCTAAGGAGAGGAGGAGAAGATTGATGTTGGTGTAATTGAAATGAGAGGAACAACTCTCTATTTATAGGAGTTGAGGAGAGTTGGTACCGGATTGGGCCTCGGAGGCCATTGATTGCCCCAAAAACGGAGGCAATTCTGAGCCACAAAAAATACCCCGTTTTTAGGAGTCAATTTTATCCACATATGCAGCATTTTCGTAGGATTCAAATTTGACCCAAACTGCTCCCCACCAAATCCGGATCTGTTGGACTGACCCAACAGACTAGGCTTTTGGAAGATGGGCCTACTTATCCGATCCGTTGGACTTTGAGTTGGGTCGGCCCAAAAATAATATAGGTGGCTAGCCCAGATTATAATAGGTCCACCCATCCCGTCACAACGCAATGCAACACGGGAATGAGCTCAGCGCGCGCGTGGTGGTTTGCCTACGCCGTTCCCCCATCGAAAATGGGTAATGACCCAAAGGCCACATGTCTTAGTGCATACAGGCCTTATATATCCCATTGTTTCTCCCTCCATATAGTCGATGTGAGAAGCAAACAGTTGTGACTATTTTTCCAAGCTATTGCCTATCACGCAACCAACGTTGGGCCTCCATTTCTCATTCAAACGGAACTCAAATTTAATGTATGAATATACCACGAGCAAGAGCTCGTGAAGACGAAGCCAACACTCCCACTTTCCGGTGATGACAATGGCCGGAGCCCGCCGAAAATATGCCCGGAAAAGTGTTCAGTGCACACATGTGTTAAAACATGTTTTATTCATAGTTGATTTAATTTTTGGTTCCAACATACTTGAGCTATTGCACCTTGCGATTAGGATCCCCGCACGTAGATCATTTACCGAAAAAACCAAGGGAGTCAAACACAACACAAACATTGTTATCCTTAACGAATTTACATACAAAAATTAAATTTTTTATAGTGTAGGGTGTATGCAAGACATTGTTGAGGTGAAGGTTATCAGGTAATTCGGGTAGATTGGCGTTTCCGGACCTTGTAATTGAAATACTCGCACCATTGGCAACTAAGATATTATGAATAATGCTAGAATTAAAATAGAGACGTAGGTTACCTCCAAGTGTGGAATTGATTAAAATCAATTTCGCTTTCGTACTTCAATGTCGGAATTGACTAAACCCAATTTCGCTTTCAAACTCCTAATGTTGAATTATTTAAACACACTTTCACTTTCGCATTACAAATGTGGAATAAATTTCGCTTTCGCACTCAAAATACGAAATTAATTGAACACTATTTTCACCCTTGTAGTGCGAAATTGGAGAAATGATTAAAGAAAACATAAAATGTTTCTTTGGATAGAGGGCTAACATATATATAATGCCGAATACTTATTCAACATTTAAAGGTTGAGATTATTTCCATTATTTTATTGGAAAGAAAATAATTCTCCCTTAAATCCTTAACTGAATGAAAAGCCCTAAAAAAGGGCATTTCTTCTAACTTTGACCGGTCTCCCCCATCACTACTCTTGTGAGTCCTCTTCTATTTCTTCAGTCCTCCGTTTTGCTCGTCTCCTATCTCAGCTTCAGTCCTACACAAATTCAAGCCTTCAAATCCTATCAATTTTGCGATCCTCTCACATCAGGTTACTCTCTTTCTCTTCTCCTCTTTTCCTTCTCAGATTTCATCTCCAATTTTTCTTCATCTGTCCTGATTTGGGGTTTTGGATCTGCTTAAACCATTTCTCAGATCTCTTCTCGCTTCACTTATCGCCACTATCTCCTTCCCGAATCCAGCTTTTGAATCCCTTGCTAATCTCAAATTTGTCACCTTTACCCTTTTCGCTGTTTTTATGGGTGTGTGGTCCTCCATCGAGTTTGATTTTTTTTTGTTGCAAGTATTTAGTTTTGAAGTGTTGAGGGTTCAAGTTTGTAGGTTCATTCAGATAGGCATTTGATCTGAATTGCATGTTGATAGAAGATTTATAGTATTCAAAGAATGTTTATGATTTATGCTGATTCGCTGTATGGCTGTGGATTAGATGCCTCTTATCTGTATATATGTAATACTTCAATGATCGATTCTAAGCGGCTTTGTGTATCTTTGTTCAGGCCTTACCCAGAATGAATAAATCACTTTGACTGTCGAAACTCAATTGGTAAATTCGAGGAGTGAATTAGACACGTGTTGCAGTGGAAGGATTCAAGGCCTTCGATGTAACAAGCTAAAATCTACCTCATATTATTTTGAGAATTAGTATTCTTCCATTTTGTATCATATAATGGCTTCCAAGACTGGTAAAAATGCATTATCTGATCAACAATCGAAGGACAACCACTCTCCAGTGGCTATTTCGGTCTCAAGCAAAACGAAATTGGGTATAGAGGAGAAGTTTGCTGAATCTTTGCAGATGACATCTAAACAGGTCAAAGAAGGAGATCTAGAGGCTGAAATTAACAAGATATCAAGGTCTGAGAAGACTCCTGTTGATGAATTTGTAGACTCCTTAGATGTGGCTTTTGACCAAGAAAAAAAGACGTCTGATTATGCAAGTGTCAAGGACAGTTTTGTATCTTCCAAAGCTAGTGATGTGAATAGTAGTTTCGCCAAGACTAGTGGAAGTGCCAAAACCAGTGATCGTGCTGATTTTGTTGAGAGTAGCAAGAGTAGTATGTATAGGGATAGCACAAGCACTGATGTCAGTGATGAGAGCAGTTGTAGTAGCTTTACTAGCACAATAAGCAAACCGCACAAAGCAAACGATAGCAGATGGGAAGCAATACAAGTTGTTAGGTCAAGAGATGGTGTCTTAGGTTTGAGTCACTTTAGACTGTTGAAAAGGTTGGGCTGTGGGGATATTGGAAGTGTCTACCTGTCTGAATTGAATGGAACAAAGTGCTATTTTGCCATGAAGGTTATGGACAAAGCATCTCTTGCAAGTCGGAAGAAGCTAGTTAGAGCTCAGACCGAGAGAGAGATATTGCAGTCACTGGACCATCCATTCCTCCCTACCCTGTATTCTCATTTTGAGACTGAGAAATTCTCGTGTTTGGTGATGGAATTCTGCCCAGGTGGTGACTTGCACACTCTCAGGCAAAGGCAGCCAGGGAAGCATTTTTCTGAGCAAGCTGTCAAGTATGATAACTTTCTCTATTACTATTTCAGAATTATGTTTTTCCCATAAAATTTACCTGTTTTTACATGCTTTTTATATATAGGATTCATTTCATGTTTATAACAATTACTGCTTACAAACATCTTTGTTATGCACTTGAGTTTAAAAGATTGTAGGGAAAGGGTTGGAATCAGATAGTTAGGACTTAGGCCTGTGAGGAATGAAATACTAAAGTTACAGCTAGGCAACTGAAAGTTTTATTTGGTTATGAACAAAGGATTAATCCTTTATTCTAAATCATCCAGAAAATAATTTTTGTAAAAGACATCTGCCTCTTGACCAGTTTTGAACATTGCTCATCTAGTGGACTTAGGTTTTGTAAAGTTAGTGGAAGGATTTGTACTGAAGGATTCCTAGGGTCTTCTTTCGAATCCTTCATTTGTTGCATTTTCTCCTTTTACAGTGGTCAAAACTGGATATTATGATGTATCCTAATGAAATCCGTTTTCTGGGTGTGACTAATTTTATTTGTGACCCCCCTCTGACATCCAATTTTAGGCTTTAGATAAATTAGGAGTTAGGACTGATGCTTTGCCCTGCGAAAACATTATCAAGTGTATGGTGAGGAGTTGGATTTGTAGTCCAGTTGTTATTCAGCTTATGGTCTTCTGCTCCACCTGCTTTAAGCAAGTCGGTGACCTCAGTAGTGTTGTCATGGCATTGTAACTCTGTAAGTAGCATATGTAGTAGTTCTTAGAGTTAAACAAGTTTTGTTTGCATTTCCATATGCTGTTCCTTCCTCATGAAAAATAAAAGTAATATTGTGAAGTTTGACACTGAAGCATCTTGGCAGCCACACTTGACCTGGAAAGCTTCTTCTTTCTCCCCTTCGTGTCACTAAAAACGATTTGTTTTGTACAAATTTGTGCTGTCTATTGGTTTATTTCGTTTCGCATCTTTTCATGAATAAAGTTCATCTGAGGATGTAGATCTATGCCAACAATTTTCTATGTCCTTCTGTGCTCAAATTTATTGGTCACCTTTCCATCTACTTATTTCATGGCCTTAGATTTTAGTTCGATTTGATGGTCACTTTTTCAAGACGTTCCTCTAGCCTTTCATTTGAGAGCAGTATTTTGTTTAGATTCTTCTGTTGGCACTTCTTCCTTTATGTCTTTAGCTGTGAAGCTATTGATTTGCAGTCATGATTGCAAGAAAAAAGTTTTAGCTGATGTGATTCTCCAAGTAATGCCTGATACTGTAGCTATGTATTCTTTTGTTTGGCCAAATCACCATCATGTATCCTCTCGTAATGCAAGGCTTAACATGCATATATTGCTTTCCAAACTTGCAGATTTTATGTAGCAGAGGTCCTCCTGGCTATAGAGTACCTTCACATGCTTGGGATAGTATACCGTGATCTAAAGCCTGAAAATGTCCTTGTTAGAGAAGATGGTCACATAATGCTATCAGATTTCGACCTTTCCCTACGCTGTTCTGTGAGCCCGACTCTTGTAAAAGCATCCAATGAGTTTCAGCCCTTGAGAAAAGACCCTGCGTACTGTGCTCAGCCGGCTTGTATTCAACCTGCTTGTATCCAACCATCATGTGTGGCTCCAACAACATGCTTTTCACCTCGCTTCTTTTCAAGCAAGTCCAAGAAAGAGAAGAAACTCAAAAACGACATCAGCAACCAAGTGAGGCCATTACCAGAGCTGATTGCTGAGCCAACTGGGGCTAGGTCAATGTCATTTGTCGGCACCCATGAATACTTGGCTCCTGAAATCATTAAAGGAGAGGGACACGGGAGCGCTGTAGATTGGTGGACTTTAGGTATTTTCCTGTATGAGCTGATGTTTGGTAGAACTCCTTTCAAAGGATCAGGAAACCGTGCTACTCTCTTCAATGTTGTCGGTCAGCCTCTTCGGTTTCCAGAATCACCAGTAGTAAGCTTTGCTGCCAGGGACTTAATAAGAGGATTGCTTGTGAAAGAACCACAACACAGATTAGCATACAAACGGGGTGCAACCGAGATTAAACAACATCCTTTCTTCGAAGGTGTGAACTGGGCCCTTATACGGTGTGCTACGCCACCCGATATCCCTAAACCAGTCGAGATCCCGTCCCCAGTCCCAGTTAGAGTAACTGGTGAAAAGGCTAAAGCAACTGGCACTGATGCTCCAGATCAGAAAGTGTTTGATAATTACTTGGAGTTTGATTTCTTTTAGTACAAGAAGTCGCGGTTTAAGCCTTTGCTTCTATTTGTCCTTATGGTGTAAATTTAGGTGTAAGAATTGATCTAGACAATTGCACTGGCATGAAACATGTCAGATGGTGTGGGGAAGCTAGGGAGATGACGAAGTTGTGAGAATCTGAATTGTGTTAGTTTTGTTTTTTCTCCTTGCAATGTGTTTGCTTATTTGTACTGTTCTTAGTCTTCTTTCTCTTAGTTTTGGATGGTGATGTCAAATTGTAAGAAATCTATTTGTGAACTTTCGTGTACATCCATCGTGAACCTGTAATCTTCTTCTACTGAAAAGCTTGCGCATTAAGCTCATGGAGTCATGGTCACTACAAAAACTGCGAATTCTGCACCTTTTCCCTTTGTAAAATGGATGTCTTATCCTTATTCTAATGGATACTCAAAATATCTGAAAGTTGGTAATAGAAAGTGAAGGTCTTCCCCATCATCTTGCTTGATGAACCCAGAAGAACTAAACTTTTGTAATTTTAATCCTAATATCACAAATTTATGTAGTTTTTATTAAGATTTATGTTATAACTGAGCATTAGAAATAACTGTTCTATCTTATTTATTAATATTATCTATAAAAAAAATATTAGTGTTGTGTTCCATGTGCGAAAATATTTTAGAAACAATATAATTATCAAATATAATATTAAACCTAGACCAATATATACAGGTGCGTCCACGATCTAGCTTTATATTTCATCACACCTTCACACTCACAAATCTAGACACACCACGTAACATACAACTCTATGAAAACTAGGATTATAATATGAGACAGATTATCCGGTTCTGCTCAAAAAAAGCTTGGTTCGAGCTCGTTCATTTTCTAAACGAGTCTAATATGAACACATCTTAAAACTCGTATAAATTTTAGGTTCTGCTCGACTAATAACGACCAAAGCTAGAGCATGTTATTGCTCAGCTCATTCGGGTAAAACTCGACTTGTTCGGTTAAAATAACACTATCGGAGCATTATTTTAGCCGAGTTACTCGGGATCTACTTTAACTCGGTTACTTTTTAAACGAGTTAAATATGAACACATTTTAAAGCTCCTCTGATATACTCAGCTTGTATGAAAATAGTGTAAATAGAATCACGTATAGTGGAGACCAAAACGAGAGCTGAAAACCAATGGGAACCCATCATCAAGTGAGTAAAGTTATATGTACACACAATACATCATATTTGTAAGTTTATTCGTTATGGATGGTGTTGCAGGGTACAACCTACAGTATACTGCACACAATTTATCCTTCTGTTTCCAACTTCAATCAGCATATCTCAAATACACAAGCTAGGCCTTGAAGCAACAATAGAAGCTCGGACTGTCACGACGTTGAGTTTGCGCCAGTTGATTCTGTAAACCCACATTGTTGCTAGGAAGATTCAGAGATGGTGTCCTCGTACTCGAGTTATTCTCGTTCGCAACACCCGGGCTAACCACACCTGTTTGAGTTTGTGGACTGTCTTCAAACACATCCTTCCCTTCACAAATGCATTTAATCCGGCACCCGTCCGGCGCCTTCTGTAGTATCTGATCAGGAACCCCATTTCCCTTCCCTGATCTCAACTTTCTATCATGTTTTTTACACATTAAACAACTAAATCATCACTTTCCATTAGCTTTATGAATCAATACAAATTGACAGATAGGAAATGTTTACCTTATATTGGACTTAGAGACTCCTAAGATCAGCTTTTGGATATTCAGTACAGAAATCAGTTCTAGAATAGCTTTTGCCTCCATATCACTCTCAATTAGCATTGTTTCTACCTTCACCTGCATATTTTTTTCACATGCTCAAACCTCATAATATGATACTATTTCAATTTAAAGAACAATTTACCTTCTGAGCATTGCACTTATCTATGTATTTGTTCAGTAATTGCCTTCTCTTTGTAGTTTCTTCCTGCAAGTACTTATCCAGTGTTTCTTTCCTCACTTGACTCCTTGGTACCTTCCCATTTCCAACTACATACATTCACACAACAAAAGAATAAACAAACCCTATCATATCTGGATACCAAACGAGGCCTTAATTCGTAATGATCCACTCACAGGGACTTGGAATCCATTTGAGTTCAGGGAAGACATGGATGAGATAAACTGTGGTGAGCGGATTGACGACGTTGTTGAGCGTCCAAATGAGAGCATCCATACTTGTTTCGTTCTTATCAACAGCGATATAAACAGTATCTTGATCTCCTGAATCTTCATTTGAACGTAGCCATGAGATCTCATTTTCTTTGATCAGATCTAATTTCTCATTGATCATCACTTTACCATTATAATTTCCAGCATCCGAAATTCCGTTTTCTTCTTCTTTGACTTCTTCTATCTCACTAAAGGAAGTAGAAGTGTGATTTGACGCTCTCTTGATATCAATGTTATCGCCATATTCATGTCTGTAGTTGCTATCAGAATTGGCACTCCAATAAGTAGACGATGCTTCATCGTCTGCTGAATACGTTGCATCCGCTGCAAATTTGTAGGAGATTTCATTACTCATGAGGTTGAGAATCTTGGGAAAAGGATGAATCGAAAGTGAGATTCTAAAAGGCAAAAGGAAAAGCAGAAAGGTGAAGAGCAAAAAGTGGGTTTGAATGTATTGAAAAATTGCAGGAAGAAAATGGTGGGGAAGAAGGTAGGGTAGGGATATTGATTTTTGGTAATTAAAAAATAATGGTAAAATGCTGAATCGTTGTTTGATAAGTTCTACCTTTGACTTTTCAACAATATCTCCTTCAACAGCGGCCACTTTGGCTCTTGTAATTAACTTTATTTCAGTTTCAGTTTCTTTTTGTAGATTAGAGACCACATTATCACTTTTCTTTTCCATCTTTTTAACTCATTATGATATACGCATGGGATAAGAGGAATCTCGATCCAGAGCCATTAATATATATATATATATATATATATATATATATATATATATATATATATATATATATATATATATATATTCATAAAAATGCGTTTTTAAAGTGATTTATACATTCGATGGGAAATGTTTGACACAATTTTTTTTATCTAATCTTGTATATGGGCGCATTATTCGACAAAAATGATAAGACATGGGTTTGATCCAGTGTTGTGTTGTTGGATGGCGTCGGCGCATGTCTAGTTTGCATTGGGGGACTTCGGAATAAGAACATTTTATAGCACGAAATTAGGTTTGGGTGCCATCGGTTGACACCCCATACAAAATTGGATAGAAGGAAATCCGGCATTAGCTGCTGACATCGAGGGTCAAATTCTGAATATTTTAAGCACCGTTAGATCATGAATTTTTTTTCGTCTGTTAATAAATCGAACGTCGTGTATATAGTTTTTATGCTCATTTATGATTCTAGTTTATTTACAACTTTGAAAAATGTTATATAATTTCATCTAAGATCGATCTAATTGTATTGCAAATCCTTATTCTTTTTAATAAATGGATGATGTAACTAAAGCTTTATTAGTGAAATATGTAAATTTGTGTGTTTTTTTGTTATTTTTCATATGTGTTCTGATAAATTTTAATAAGTATTAATTCACTAAATATGGTGTTATCTACTAATTTTAATAATTAGACCTTTTTAAAAAACTATAATAGTAACTAGACTTTTTAATGTTTCAATTAGGTAAATATACCCCAATCTTTTGTATTTATTCTCAAACACTAATCACTCTTCTCTCAAGAGGTACACTTACTAAACCTGAGTCTTTGTTGGGGAAAATGAGTTGGATAATAATGCGTTGGATAATAATGTGAGCAAATTATATATAAGTTAACCGTCATAATTCCATATTTTTTAATATTTCAATTAAGTAAATATACTCCAATCTTTTAAATTTATTATTTGAAGGGAATATAAGATAGAGATTTCATTTGGAGTTGTTTTGTTACGAGATAGTTATAACGTGAGCAAATTATATGTCAAGTCAACCGCTATAATGCCATACTGTTCTTCTTCGACTTTTCTTCCTCTTTTTGGTTAAGTAACATATCTTTACGTGTTCATCAAATAAATATCGTAGAAAAACACTAGTCTTTGTGGGAGGATAATAATGCATTAATTCATTTGGCATCCCAAGAAACCGAACCGACGATAAAGTCATTAAACATGAATGCCATTACTATAAATGCTCTCAGAATCTCATGAGCCGTGCATTAAACCTATTTACGTACGCCCTAGATGGATACAATAAGAAAGGGTTAACCCTAACGTGATTACGTGAGCCATCGTCTCTTCATAAGGAAACTAATAATATAATTAGTCAACTGCTTTGAAAGGAGGATTATATTATAAAAGCAGTCAACGTCGTATGGGAATATGCGAATATGCCACGAGATAATCACGCTCTATCTATTATTATACGCCCAAATACCACTCAACTTCACATTATTTTTAATTAAAATAAAAACAACGCATTACATGTAGCAAAGATAACAACTAATATAATTTATGTATCAACAGACACTCATGATCCACCGCACGTATTTGTCTGCCTGCGAAGGGTCCAACTATCGACTCATCTATTATACTTACTAAAATAAAGCACGGGTTGATGACGTGGCGCGCTGTGCACGCGTGATTTTTGAAATTGAGCTCCCACAATTAAAGTCAATAAATCTTTATTTTTTACATTAATTTTTAAACCATAAAATCTTTTATTATTAAAATAATAATTTTATATAAATCAAATTAATTTTTTAATAATAATAAAAAAAATTAATCGAATTAGCTTTAACAATCAAATCACCTTAACAACCAAATCATTTTTTTAATAAATAAATATTTATAAAAATATATTAAAAGATATTGCGATTTTGATTTTCCTTTTAATTATATTTTCGATTAGGATTTTTATTCGACGGATTTTTTTCGAACGTTCCATCAGATTTTTCCATGGTTCGATTAGAACTTTTATGTTTTACAAATTTGTCGAACAAAATTAATTTTTTTGAAACTACAACTTTACGTTATGTGCGAGTTTTAATTAAATTGATTTTGAATTGAATTTTATTTTCGAAATGTTCCATCAGATTTTAAGCGAACAATTATTTTTTGATAAAATACATCAAAATTTACGTTGTTTTTTTAAAAAAAATACTTATAAATATATAATAAATTTTTACATGATTTCATTGGATTTTTTTGATAGTTTTATAAATAAAAAACTTCCATTTAATCAACAAAATTGATTTCCATTTTGACGGTAAAATTGATTTCCATTGTTGTTATATCTTTTTATTATGGATTTTAATTAAATTGGTTTCGATTTCATTTCCATTTTAGTTATATTTTCTGTTAGGATTTTTATTCGAACGAATTTTTTTTTTCGAACGTTCCATGTGATTTTTTTCATGGTTCCCTTAGAACTTTTTATGTTTTACAAATTTGTCGAAAAAAAATTATTTTTTTGGAACTAAAAATTTTACGTTATGGGCGAGTCTATATCTACTACTAGAGCAGTATACATGACAGTTTACGTGGTGCGTTGTGAGAGTAGTATTTCGAAATGGAGCTCCCACAATTTTTTTTGAAATTGTATAATTAACAATCGTTTTTCTATTGTTTCATCCCTTGATTTGATTTTTAACCGTAACCCCGTGTATCTGATCTATTTTCAAGTTATTAAAAAAAATTGACGTGTACACCTTTTTTATGTTAATTTTATTTATTTATTGATTTTCTTCCACCCATCAGCAAATAAGTTATTTTTAAATAATAGTTATCGGACTTTGAAGTTAATTTTGAATTAAATTAAATTTTTTAAAAACTTTTTTAGCTTGTAGATATAGACCGCGTTATATTAATTAAATTTTTGTTTAATTATGTTAAGTTTCTTAGCTTGTAGATCACATAAATCTTTTGTAATTTTAATAATTAAAAATAAAATTAACTAATTAACTAATAGATTTATAGTCGAATAATAATTAATTAAAATAAAAAATTTAATACACCAATAAGCATTATAATCCAAAAAAAAACAAAAAAGTTGTTAAATACAAAAAAAATTGTAAAATTAAATTGTTACCCATTGACCAAGAAAAAATCCTCAAACTCATTACATAATGGGAAAAAAACAAAAATGTTGTTATATATATATATATATATATATATATATAATAATATTATTATTCTATTAAGTATGTCCATAGTATAATCTCATTTAGTAAATTTATCCTTAATAAAGTAATGTTGGTAAGTCGATTAGATTAGAGAAGTATACAAAATAAAAGCACGTAAAAAACCAATTTCACAATATTCTTTCTCATTTTTTTCAAAACCTGCACAAGGTGCGGGTATTATACTAGTTTTATTCATAGTATGACACGTAATTTATATGATTATGTTATATTGTTAATACCTGAGTTTCTTTAACTATTTAGATTTAATAAAGTAATAATTAATTAATATTAGTTTTGGAGTGAAATAAGTTTTTTATGGAAGGAATGAGTTCTGTTAAATTCCTACCAGCTCATACTAATCAATTAAAATCTTAAATTTTATTTTGTTTGGCCCAAGTATAGGGATTTGAAAGATGGTTTGTTCAAGTTTAACGTTATAGAGTACTTAAAAAAATTGCTGAATTTTGGGATGGATAACAGACGTTCTTTAAACAATTTTATGAATAAAAAAATAAAATAAAATAAGTTATGCAAGAATTCTGGAATAAATATGCTTTTACATTTCATTATTACTGTGTTTTGTACGAGTATTTTTTTTAAAAAATTACATTAAATAAATTTTTTAATTATATTTTCTAACAACCGTAATTAAAAATATTTTATTTATTTATTAAAATATAACATATTATAGTTTTTATTTAAAAATTCATTTCGAAAAAAAATCAATGGAATATATTAGTAGATGAATATATGAGAAACGATTTATTTATTAGAATTAAAATGTATTTAGAAATTGGCTTTTTAGAATTATAATATTTTAGAATTAATTTTAATTAATAACAAATATAATAAAAATAAACAAAATATAAAAAATTAAATTATGATAAAATGGCACATCAATATATAAAGGGCAATTTTGGTAACTAGTCTTTTTTGAGAAATTAGAGTAGTAACTAGACTTTTTAATGTTTCAATTAAGTAAATATCTCCAACCTTTTGTATTTACTCTCAAACTCTACACACTCTTCTTACACTCTTCTTTTAAGGGGTACATTTACTAAACACAAAATTAGAAAAAGTCTAGTAAACCAAATTGTTTCATATTATTATAAATGAATGATACTTGAATTTAAATAATATATATATATATATATATATTTGAAAAGAGCAAAATAATTAAAATTTTCCTAAAATAGAAAATCCTATCAAACTGCTATATCAAGAGTTGTTGAGTCGGGATCATTTATTAAGACGGGTCCACTCGTCGTTTTTTCACTTGCTCTACTAAATTATTTAACCTGTAATCCTTTATAACTTTTTTCAAGGAGTAATCACTTTTATTGGTCTGCCTAAAAAACTAGAGCTAAAAATCGTCAAGATCATAATGTGATCTATAACACTGTGTTTAGTTGCTAGTGATGAAAATTCGAAGCATGTGGGCTTTCTGAAAGTGGGCCTCTTCATAATAAGATTCAAACAAGCAGGCCCATAATACTGTTAATTGGGCTGAAAGTGGGCCTCTTCATAATTAATTCCAAGTCTCCCGTGTACAATCGATTGACAAACTTTCTCCTAGTTCAACAAATGCATTCATTGGCATTTGCAACACCTCTCCATAGGATAGTCCTACAAGCCTTATCCAACTCCAAGCAGATCCTCTTAGGCAACAAGGTTTAAGATTGTATGTATATGATAGTGAGAGATAGAGGACAAGACCGACTTGACTAATGTAGCCCGCCCCGTAAAGCTCAACGAGCGTGCTTTGCATCCACCCAATCTCACATTGACTTTCTCTATCACCGGGTTGAAAATAGCCTTCCCAACTAGACCATGAAATAAGGAATACCTAGGTAAGACCCAAGGTCCCTAGTCGAAGGAAAACCACACACACTACTAAGGTGACGTTCCATCTCACCCTGCACATTTGCAGACACAAATATATGTGATTTGGAGAGCGAGATTTTCTGACCAGAGGCTCCAAAATTCATCCAAGATTTGTTTAATAACAAAAAGCTGAGAAACAAAACCTTCAGCGAAGAGTAATATTTCATCAGCAAAAAAATATGCGATATAAGAGGCCCGCCTTGGAAACCCTTGTCGGCTTCCACTTAAGATCCATCACCGCCCTATCGATCAGATGTTCGAGGCGTTTTAGACAAAAGGATGAAAAGGTAGGGTGAAATAGGGTCTCCTTGGCGGAGACCTCGTGCCATAGGAAAAGAGGCATATCGTTCCCCGTTTCATAAGACACTCATTGAACCAATAGATATACACCGTCCAACCCAATTCACCTACCACTACGAAAGATTAAGGTCCTTGATGGTTTAAAAAACGAAGTCCCTTTTTCTAAGTTGATCTTCAGAATCATAAACCCTTTTCGGCCCTTTTTCTTCCTCATAGTGTGAATCACTTCTTGCACAAGGACTACATTATTGGATATCATCCTACTTAGAGATAAATGAGTTTTGGATCGGGCTAACCATATCATTCATAATCATCTTAAGCATGTTGGCTAGGACTTTCGTAATTGTCTTGTAGCTCACATTGCATAGACTAATCGGCCTGAATTGCTCAATTTTCTCCGGTTTAGACACTTTTCCAATCAACACTAAGACAATGTCACTGATCCATTCAAGAAGGAGCCCAATGTCAAAAAATTATTACACCATTGACATCAGAGCAAAGCCAACTAAATTCTGGAGCCTCTAACAGAAAATCGGTTGAAAACCATCCGAGCCTGGGGCCTTTGCCCATTCCTTTGATGGCCTGAAGATTTCATTCAAAACAAATAATTTGTGAAGCAATTTCTAGGTTATAGAGGTGATTTATAGAAAACCCCACTGAGGGATCGAGGACAAAGGAGGCAAACCCGTTGGCCCATAAAGTTCTTCGAAGAACGAGGAACCATGTTACTCCGATATTCGGCTATTAGTGCACCAACCATCATCAACCAACTTTAATGCTTCAACACGATTTTGTTGAAGTCGTACAATGGTAAAAAGATGGAAAAAAGAGGTGTTCCGGTCCTCAAGGCAAATCCATTGTTGGCGGGACTTTTGACACCAAAGAATTTCCTCCTATTCCAAAACCTGAGCAAGTCTATCGGAACAACATGTTCCCTCTTTATCAACAAGTCACGGTTAGGGGACATTAACTTCATTGAGATACTCTTCAGTTCCTTCACCAACACATCTTTCCTTTCATGAATGTTGTCAAAGACCAATTTATTTCACTTCAAAAGAACCCTTTGTAACTTCTAGAGAGATGAGGGGAATGGAAGTAGCCTACTCCAAGTTTCCTCAATAAGAGTAGCGAATTAAGGGTGAGTAAAGATGTTGTACTTATACATTCTCCCATCTCAACCTTCCCGAAATAGACATTAAGACTCTATTGAGTCTCTTATAGACCCTAGTCGAGGCCTCCCTACCGCGTTGTCACGTGAAAGGGGAGCCATGGAACCCGATATCCACCATATGATTATCATTAATCCATGTACCAAAGTCTTCCGAAGTCCGAGTCAACCTCAAAGCACCTCCCATAATTTCTACCAGAAAGATAATTACATTAGGATCCCCTCCCAAGACTACCGGGCATGTAGCCTCTGTAATAATCTTGGACAGATCCTCCCACACCGTCCCTCGGTTCCGAACATCTAGGCATATATAAACAACCAACAATAAAAACATGTTTTCTCTATTCCCCACGTTAGCCTAAATAAACTCTTTTCCTTTTTGGTCACTTGTATTAGACACATACCCGAGTCCTAAAGCAACCTATTCCATAACTTAGACCTTCAGCCTCAACCATATCCACTTAATCATATCCCAACGAGTTACAAATAGTAGCAGCTTTGGCCCCGGCACATGAGTTTCAAATAACGCTACAAAGTTAGGTTTATATTTCTGAAGCAAATATCGTATAGACCATCTGAAACTAGCTTTCACCGTTCCAAAGCAATTTCATAGTAGACCTATCATAGGGAACTAATATGGAAAAGGCAACACAAACCCAACCTCAGCTTTGGCCCCGGCACATGAGTTTCATCTCCCTTCTCCTTCACTGAAGATAGAGCCAATGCCGGAACACTGGTCTCCTCCTGAGTAGTAAACACTATATTTCTAGTCTTTGTTTTGTGAAGGATCTTCACTTGTTCGGTATTGGTCTAGATTTACTTGTTAGGATGTCAAGCGTAGCTATAGTTTTACGTGTGGCAACCACATCCGAACCTCTTGCCACACCAAATCTAGGCCTAAAATCCTTATCGCTCTGTCCTCTAGACCTCTTCCTTTGGTTCGATTTAGAAACATAAACCCCCTGTGACCATTCTCGTCATCTTTACCTACTTCCCTTTATATGTACCCTAATTCTTAGGATCTTTTATTCTACCCTCTCCAGACCATGTTAGGACATGTCCTAATTCTTTGCCTATTTGGTTTCCTGACTACGACGCTATCGGCTTATTATTCTTAAACTTTGAGGAACAATTATCCAGGGTCCGTGTCCCCTTTCCTCTTCTAAGGTGATCGGGTTCGCCACCTGAACGTTGGTAGCGGCAACCGGTACTTCCTCTCACACCAAGGCTATAACAAATACCATCTCATTCTCCTTCTCAGCAAAGGAAGCGACTTGGATTTGTATGAGCAACCTTCCATTAAATGGTCATATCTCCCACACCTGAAGCATATGATATGAAGGTTTTCGTACTCGAGCTTAACCTTGGTTCCATTTAGAATTACTTCCCCTTTCAAGGGTATGTTCAGGTCCACTCTGACACACACCCTTGCAAATCGATCCCTGTCAATCTTCAGTGTGTTTTCATTGATCCTCAACGGCATTCCAATCGCAGAAGCAATCACCTTGAGCATACTACTATTATACATAAAGAATGGGACACCCGAAATAAGCACACGTACTCTAGTGAAGAGATAGTCGAACTAAACGAATCAAAAGAGGGATCCCTCTTCTGCATCAGTATGTAATGTCCAAACATCTAACAACGAAAACTTGTCAGGGCATTAATCATATCTTCCTCATGCTCAAACCGGATCAAAAAGAATTTGTTAGGCAGATCAATGATAGACCAACTACCTTTCGGTCTCCGAATTGATCGTAAAACACCTATCGAACGTTCCATACGAAATCATACGGCCCATCAGTTTGACCATAATAGAATTCTTCCAAATTGCATTTAATAGTTTAATATTTTCGGATCTACCGCTATGTATGGCACATACCTTTCCGTTTGAAAACTCAATATTAACCATGTCTATCTCCCCAAGATTCTCCGGGATAATGAAAGTCTTTTTCATGCATGTGCTCCAAAAGCATGTGACTCCAAGAAAGGCTCTTGTCTAACGGTTTTTCAGGCGGCACCGAAATAATGGGGTGATGACACGTTGCGGCGGCCGCCGAAGGGTTACTTCAATATTGGAGCATCCACGTCAAAGAACATTTAAGATTAATCTTACCCAATTTTTTTTTTTTAAATTTTGTACTCTTCTTTTTCTGTCATATCTTGTTCTTAGTATATCTTATTATACATATTACTTATTTTTGTTATTTGTACTGTTAATAAAAATGTAGAAGAATAATTCTAAAAATAAATTAAGATCAAATCTAATACTTTATAAATAAAGTAACATATTAAAAATATTACACAAAGTTATAAAATTACGTGTACCTCAACATAAGAACATACCCATTTTTCACTTATGAATAGAACACATTGATTACTATTAATATATCATATCATATTATATGTATATATTGCTTATTTTTATTGTTAATAAGAAGATAAAATAATAAATATAAATAAAATAAAATTGAAGGATCAAATTTTAAAGATAATGATAAAAATAACTCAAAGAAAATTACATACTTTATAACACTATCTCATAATTTAAATAAATTTAAATCTCAAAAAATATATTATATCATTAAATGTATTGTATAATATATTTTTTAAATATAACAAATATATACATAATGGGTAACTATGTAGATACAGTTATTTTATAAACAATAAAATTATTATTATTTTTATAATTATAAAATGATGTTAAAAGCCATTTCAAATATTGGAAACAAAATTCATTTTTTCGGTGTTCTTTTATAAGACTAAAATTTTTTAAACTCATAAAAAAAATATTTAAAAATAGACTTGTCAATAGTCGCCGTGTATCTCTATTTTCATCATTGGCTATATTCTTCATACAGTGACGTGGCGAGCTGTCCTGCAAAATTCATAAATTTTATTTTGTTGCAAAGAAAATAAATTATACTCTTAAGTAAACTATTTGCACCGACGCCACGCACTCAATCATCCCCTTTTTATATTTTCTCTACTAATTATTTTTAATAATATCTACTTGACTACTTCACTTAATAAAGTATCACAAATTATTTTAAAAACTAATATATCATTAAAATAAAAGGCTAGTAATAGAACGCCCTGAACACACACTGCATGTTACACACCACATCGATATTACATTTAGGGGTGTAATACGAGCCGAGTATCGGCATGCTCAAGCTTGGCTCGTTTATAAACGAGCCGAGCCCGAGCCGAGCCTAAAATTTATACGAGCTTTAAAATGTGCTCAAGCTTGGCTCGTTTAGAAAATGAACGAGCTCGAGCCGGGTTTTTGACGAGCCGAGCCCGAGTAGCTTGGCTAAAATAATTCTCTTATAGTGTTATTTTAGCCGAACGAACCGAGCTTTACCCGAACGAGCCGAGCATTGACATGCTCAAGCTCGGCTTGTTTCAAATATAGGCAAAAACTAACAATGTATTAAGATATATAAGACAAACCACATGTGACATGTGGTATATGTTTACGAATATGAAAATACTAGTGTAGTTCCCGTGCCAAGGTACGGGTATAAATTTAAGTTTTAATGGATATATAATTTTTTAAATTTATAAAAAAAAAATTGATATAAAATAATGACTTTAATCAATTAACCCAAAAAGTAATTAAAATTTATTATAATTTTAGATGAACAATAAAAATAGCCTAATTTAGACAATATTACATATCTTAGTTAAAGTTAATGTAAGCAGACTATTCATAACCGTGAAATAAAAAAATTAAAAGAAAAATAAAAATAAATTTCAGAAATATAAATATAAATGCTAAAATAGAAAACATTTATAAATGACATGTGCCGTGAGATTCATAAAAATATAACACGTGGCATAAAGCACTTCTGCTTTAATATATGTATATAGAGAGATATAGATGGCAAGCCTCAGCCTTGATTATGTTGATAAGGGAACCAAAAACAACAATATAAGATAAATAGGATGGAATGAGATCTTACTTTTGTAAAAAATGAGAAAAATTGGTTTTGAGAAAAATGGCATTGGTATGCGCTTTTCGATTGTGGAGAAGAGTAAAGGAGAGAATAAGGTATTATTGCCCTAAAAAAATAGAAAGAAGAATATTTATTTAATTAATAAATTAAAAGATAAAAGAGCTCACTATTCCATCTGTCAAAGATTTCGCCCTATATCAAATAAAAAAGATACAAACTTCTTTTAATATATTAAAAGAAAAGTAGTCACTATTAAGATGTGTAATTTAAATATTAATAAATTAAAAAAAAAAAGAACACAATACACCATTTTTATTAACAAAAATACTTTAGTTGATAAAATTTTAATAAAAATAAGCTCTTGATTTTTTTAATAAAATTAAAACACATTAACATATATACGTATATTAAAAAAAGTATGTTTAGTATAGATACATATATGTATAACTATATATAAAGTTATTTTTGTATAAGTTTTATCTAGGATAATTATTCTATTAGTATAATTTGAAGTATATATAATATATGTATATATATATAGACACGTTTGGTAAGTAGATAAATTTAAGTTCTAAAATAGGATAATTATTCTATTAATTTTATAACTTTAATTTAAAACATGGCAACTATACATTAAAGTTTTTTAAAAAAACCAAAATTCTAAAAAAAATGGCATGTACCATATTATAGTTTAGAATGAACCACATTGAAATAAATGCTTTGGATTTAATATAGTATATAGATATATAGATTTGATGTAACACCCCAAATTCTCGGAACTCGGGGAGTTACTGGTTAGGACCTCACAATGGGTACCGACCTTGGTTTAACAACAACATTACTTGGATCTTACAACAAGGCACAAACGTATTTAAAACAATTTCTAAAACATAATATTTTTAATGTATAAACGTACACATGTGACAGCCTTACAAACATATATAAAGATACATAACATGCATGACGTATGGAAGACTCCCCAGTCCCCATCTAATGAGTACGTGGATCCGGCTGACCATCCGTTCCGGATCTCTCTGCAACTGTCTATCTCTACAGATCTACAACACGGATAAACCGTTAGCTAACTATCCAAATATAAGCAAAAATGATAACAGCACAAACACAAGCAGAAACAAAATAAACAAACATCATGCTGGCACTCAACCAATTATTATCTATTATTTAAGTGATTCACATTATTCAATTTAAGTTGTGGCACGAGAACTATTATTAGTTCTCGCCTCCGTTCCTTATCCAACTGGTGTAGGTCTAGCTGACTTCCTTTGGTAGCATCACTACAAACCATGTGTGGACTAGTCCCGAAAGAAACCCCCAGCGCCCCGCGAGCTACTGAGCGGAATGCCACCCCCCGTTACTCTTAGGCCAAAAATACAGGTCGGTATTTATATATCACAACCTATCTCTCTAACATGTCAATCACACACCACCATCATCATTTATACTCATATTTAGCAGTCAGCTAAGTAAGCCCAAAAGACTTACCTGTTATAACGCTCGACTCTTTAATAACCACTCGCTCTGTAAACTGTACCCACTCAGTTGCCTGTCAAAGGCGATAAGTGTATTAGCACACTTTCACGTAGATAGAAGTCTAAAACTTCTAAGATCAATAAGTATTAAGACGTACTAGTTACAATATTAGTTTTAGGGTAAAATGACCATTTTACCCTTGGTTCCGATTTTCTCGAAAACCCTAAAATTCATGTCCAAACTCCTATTTGAAGTTCTAAATTATATCCTAACTCTTAGAATTTTATTTGGTGCGAAACTGACATTTTTCCTATGTTTCTATTTTCCGGGAGAATCGAAAAAGGTTTAACTTCGGCTCTAAATATAAAATTCTTAACAGCTTATAAAATTTCCGAATTAAATCTCTAGATCATCTATGAGGTTCTATCTAACCTTAGAAGAAAGAAATTCTCCAAACTGTTCAGCCGATATTTTTATAATAATTCCCAAAGTCGGTTCTTCACTCTACTTTCCTATACTTAGCCAAATTTTAAGTTTATTAAAAACTGCTCAACTACCTAACTTCGGGAACTCGTAACTTTCAATCCGACCGTTCATTTCTCCCCAAAATTTAATATGCTAAACTACATAAATCCGTTTACAACATATCCAAAATTCAACGGTGGATCTTTATCCAAACGTTTTATAATTGATCGACAAGATGGGCTGTTCGTAACCTAAAAACTGAAGGAATTAAAATGAATTACAGCAGCCTTTGCCTACCATTTTAGGTGAAAATCCCAGCAGCTACTTAACATTATGTTATCTATGCTTAGGGCTGAACAACAGCAGCTTACATACATATGGATGACAGTGAAATTGAAAAGAGGAGGAGCCAGCTTACGGAACTGCAGTCCGGCGATAAGGGTTGGCGTTCCGGCGGCAAGGATGGCGTTCTGGCGGCGATGGGCTGCGTTCTGGCGGCGATGGGCTGGCTGCGCAAGAAGGCGATTATTGATCCCGGAATCGCAACAGAAGCGGAAGGAAGCGGATGGACAGAAGAGGGAGGTCGGAAACTTACCGGTCCGACTGGAGGTAGACAGCGGCGGCGGCGGCGCAGTGGTTCCGAAGGAGGACGGGGCGGAGCAGTGTATCGGTGGCGGCTCCGGCGTGCGCGCTGCTGCGGCTGTCCGTCACGCACAGAGAAGGTAAGCGGTGGCGGTTACACACGGAGGAAGGACGGAAAGAGGGAGGTCGGAACTTACCGGCACTACTGGAGGCAGCGGCGGCGGCGGCGTGGAAGGCGGAGCAGTGTATCCGGCGGCAGCGCAGCTTTGTGAGATACGGTGGTTTGCGAGAGAGGGAGTCAGCAACGATTTTGCGAGAGAGAGATAAGCGGCAGTCATTAGCGTAGGATTAGATTATTAGGGTAATTAGATTAGGTTAAATTTTTGGGCTGAGTATAATGGGCTGGCTGCTTGGGCCCAAATGGAATAATTGAGCAGTTAGCTCCTAAAACAATTTGCGGAACTCGTAACCCGTTAATTTGTGCGGAAATTTATATAATACGGAACTAAATTCCGTATTTATAAATTATAATTATTTTTATTTTAACAACGACAAATTATTTTCGGTCATTTAATTTATCATTTTATGTGAATCTAAGTCACATAAAATGATAGAACTAAACTCGTTTTATTTTACTTATTTATTTATTTACGATGGTCTCATCGGACTTGTTTAATTTCACTTTACCGGAAACTTAAAATTTTCGGTTATTACATCAGTGCCCCCTTAAAAGAAGTTTCGTCCCGAAACTTAAATTATTTACCCTTACTCGCACATTTCTTTCGGTATATTTTAGTTTTCTCGACATTCCGTTTTCTACCATGCAGCTACTCAGGCATCAACAAACAAGTATCACAAAATAAAAACAGAGTCGCTCAAAACAATATGGAAACCTAGAAGGTCAAACAACACAACATCCGAGTACTAACTCGTCAACCAGAGATAACCTCTAACCCTGCGAATAACTCGGGGTAGTTACGTCTAATACTCTCTTCAGTTTCCCAAGTGGCCTCATCAGCTCCTCTCCTAGACCACTGGATCCTCAGCATAGGTATCTCCTTGGATCGCAGACGTTTGGCACTGCGCTCCAAGACAGCTACTGGGTACTCTACAAATGTATGGTCAGGCTCAACTGTCAGATCCTCATGGCTAATGACGTGTCTCGGATCCGGAATGTACTCTCGCAGCTGAGATACATGAAAAACTGGGTGTACTCCCTCTAATCTCGGTGGCAGTGCTAGTCGGTAGGCAACCTCTCCGACTCTCTCTACGATCTCAAATGGACCGACATACCGGGGACTCAGCTTCCCCTTAATGCCGAAACGTCTAACTCCCCTCGTAGGTGACACTCTCAACCACACCTGTGTACCTACTCTAAACTCCAAAGGTCGACGCCTTTTGTCGGCGTATGACTTTTGACGACTCTGAGCTGCTAACATCCTCTCCCGGACTAAGGCAATCCGGGCGATGTCGTCCTGTATCTGATCTGGTACTACTCCATCAGCCTTGCTAGGCTCATCCCAACATAGCGGTGTACGACATCTCCGCCCGTACAAAGCCTCATAAGGTGCCATCCCAATAGACGCATGCCAGCTGTTATTATATGAAAACTCTACTAGTGGGAGGTGATCTGGCCATACCTGTCCCCAATCTAGCACACATGCCCGCAACATGTCCTCTAGGGTCTGGATGGTCCTCTCTGACTGACCGTCTGTCTGTGGGTGGTAGGCAGTGGTAAAGTGAAGACTCGTACCCAGAGCAGTATGTACCTGCTGCCAGAACCTCGAGGTAAAACGTCCATCCCTGTCGGAGACGATAGTCCTCGGTACTCCATGGAGTCTCACAATATGCCTGGTGAACTCCTCTGCTAGACGACTTACCGGCCACGTTTCCTTAATCGGAATGAAACGTGCGGTCTTCGTCAGACGGTCTACTACTACCCAAATGGCATCAAAACCTCTGCTGAGCCTCAATCCAGTGACGAAATCCATAGAAATGTCTTCCCACTTCCAATGCGGTACTGGAAGTGGGTGTAGCTCTCCTCCGGATCTACGATGCTCAATCTTGACCTGTTGACAGGTCGCACACTGGGCTACATATCGGGCCACATCAGGCTTCAAACCACCCCACCAGAAGGAACGTCTCACGTCCTTATACATCTTACTCGCTCCTGGATGTACGGAGTAAGGGGTAGTATGAGCCTCACCTAGTATCCTCTGCCTCAGCTCACTGTCTGATGGCACACAGACACGGTCCTGTCGTCTCATCACTCCATCGGCACCAATAGTGAACTGAGGTGCCTCATCTCGTGACATCCGGTCTCGGATCCGGGTCAACATCGGACAGGTCTCCTGCTTCTGTCGGATCTCGCCCAACAGGTCAGGAAGTAACTCTAAGGTGGCTAACTGATGAGCTGTATCGGGGAACTGGATCTCTACCTCCAACCAAGCTAAGTCTCTCTGTAACTGTGGCTGTACTGTCAACCGAGCTATAGCCTTCTCCTGAGGCGTCTTCCGACTCAAAGCGTCAGCAACTACATTCGCCTTCCCGGGGTGGTAAAGTATCTCAAGGTCGAAATCCTTGATCAACTCTAGCCACCGTCTCTGGCGGTTATTCAACTCCTGCTGAGTGAATATGTACTTCAGACTCTTATATGGTCTGTGAAGATCTGACAGGTCGCTCCATAGAGATAATGACGCCAGATCTTAAGAGCGTGCACTACTGCTGCTAACTCCAGGTCATGAGTGGGGTAGTTCTCTTCATACGTCTTCAGCTGTCGAGACGCATATGCTATAACCTTACCCCTCTGCATCAAGACACACCCCAAGCCCAGCTTGGATGTGTCACTGTATACTACGAAGTCCTCTGTACCCTCAGGCTGTGCTAAGATCGGAGCAGACTTCAATCTCCTCTTCAGCTCATCAAAACTCTGCTGACACGGCTCAGACCAGACGAACCGAGTAGTCTTCCTCAGGAGGGAAGTAAGTGGTCGGGCGATCAGAGAAAACCCTTCCACAAACCGACGGTAATAACCTGCCAATCCTAGGAAGCTGCGAACCTCCTTAACATTCTTCGGAGGTTGCCAAGATGACACTGACTCAATCTTCGCTGGGTCGACCTTAATCCCCTCAGCAGTCACTACATGGCCTAGGAATGCCACCTCTGACATCCAGAACTCACACTTGGATAGTTTAGCATATAGCTGACTATCTTGTAGAATCTGCAGCACTGTCCTCAAGTGTCCGGCATGCTCCTCTCGACTTCTAGAGTAAACTAGAATGTCGTCAATAAAGACCACTACAAACTGGTCTAAAAAGTCGATGAAAATCCTATTCATCAACTCCATAAATACTACTGGCACATTAGTGAGCCCGAATGGCATTACTACAACTCATAGTGGCCATACCTAGTCCGGAATGCCGCCTTAGGTATGTCCTGGTCTCTCACTCTCAGCTGGTCATAACCCGATCTCAAATCTATCCTCGAGAACACTGACACTCCATGCAGCTGGTCGAGCAGATCATCTATGCGAGGCAGTGGATACTTATTCTTGATGGTGACCTTGTTCAACTCCCGGTAATCAATACACAGCCTCATCGATCCATCCTTCTTCCTCACAAATAATACTGTGTGCCCCAGAGAGAAACACCAGGACACATAAAGCCCTTCTCTGATAACTCCTCTAACTGCTTCCCCAACTCAAGCAACTCTATTTGTGTGGAATGCTAAGTAACTTCTATCTGCTCTGACGTAGGATCTGATCAAAATTATCTACTTCTTCTTACTCCTCTAGTTCTTCTTTTATAATCCATCCGTACTAACTGTGATATGCACCCTTTTCCTAGCCAATAGGCAGTAAATTCTTCACACGCTTCCCTTGGTCTTCAATGAAATAAAAGGGGGTCCTTTCTGACCGTCTAGTCTTTTTTCTTAAGTTCTTAATTAGGGATCCTTGCTCGAACTCACTCCATGTTATTATTAAGGTGCTAGCACGCGGATCGATTTAGCTTCACATTTGTCGTTGTTGATCTCTTGAAGGGTCCTCTAGACGTCTATAAAATTCGTTCATCATTCTATAGTTATCCTCCTTATCTGATAACCAGTACCACTGGTAGACCCGCACGTGTTATGTCTCAGTTATTACTGACTGGTATGTAGTTGACCTTCCATAAAATCACAGACTTATTGTTCTTCTATCTCTTTTGAGGTTTGATAGACTTGGTCAACATCTATCTCCTCTAGTTTCTTTGTTAATACTCTTTTAGTTTCCTCCACAGTCTGCACTTCTCTTGTTCTCTTATGAGGTCACTATACTCTTCTGAGTCTAGTCCTAGCATTCATCTGTCACCAATGAGTTCATCAAGTCTTCCACATTAGCTTGTAAGCGTGTCTTCGCGATTCTCCTTACTTTAGTCATCATATGTTTGCGGTTCTCTGGTATGAACCGTTAGTGTTGGTAACTTAAATCTCTTTGTAATTGAGAAATTATTGCGGACCCTTGAGTCCACCAAATCACTTTTCCACATTCTTTCCCTTGTTTAGTTTCGTCTTGATCATGTCGCCTTTATAAAAATTCGTTGTCTCAATTTTAGACTTCTAGTTTCTTGGATACTTATGTCGGACTTCCATTCAAAACTCTCATATCCTTGAAGGACTCCACATGCTTCCATGGTTACAGGATTTATTTCTTGTCATCAAACTCACTCTTTATCTTTGTACCTTTTAACCTCTCACAACTGGGTCGACACTCTATCTTCTTTGTACTCTCATGTCCATGCTTGCTTCTGGCGGCGTCCGTCTTGATAGTCACGTCCTTTACACCGAAATTCTTGGTTGTACTCCGTTCTATATGATTCTTGTTTCTCCATTTTTATCTCCATTCTACGCTCTCGTTGTCTCTTGCATGGTTCTTCTAATTCATCTCTCGACTTCATACGACAAAGCCCCTTGCATGATTCTCAATTTCTTCTTTCTAAGCTGACTCGGGAACTTCTTTCTCATCCGGTTGTACTGGCGGTAAAAATTTTCTAAACATCTTTACTGCTTTGCCCACCCGTCCTTCGGATGATTTATAAGTCACCAGGACGTCCATCAGAGTATCATACTAAATCTTGGTCTGAATCCCTTATCTCGTGTGGAAAACTCTTCAAACTCGTTACCGATTTATCATGAGGCGCTAATCGCTTCATGATATCACAACTAAAGAATACAAGATATCCTTTAGGATACTAGCATACTACACACACACAAATATATAATTTACACTAAAACCTATCGATATAAGTCTATATACTAACTCACCTATCGTTCCAAGCTGCAGAGATCCACGGAGAACGATGGTGGTCCGACGTACTACTAACCCAACAACCCGACTATGCACGTGTGTAAAAACAGAAATCCGTTTTGAAAATCTTAGACCCCTTCCGGGTTCTAGTTATTTTATACATTCGGTCTTTCGGAAGATTTCAAGTGCCATTGTTGCCAACCCAGACCTCTGATACCATGTTGTAACACCCCAAATTCTCGGAACTCGGGGAGTTACTGGTTAGGACCTCACAATGGGTCCCGACCTTGGTTTAACAACAACATTACTTGGATCTTACAACAAGGCACAAACGTATTTAAAACAATTTCTAAAACATAATATTTTTAATGTATAAACGTACACATGTGACAGCCTTACAAACATATATAAAGATACATAACATGCATGACGTATGGAAGACTCCCCAGTCCCCATCTAATGAGTACGTGGACCCGACTGACCATCCGTTCCGGATCTCTCTGCAACTGTCTATCTCTACAGATCTACAACACGGATAAACCGTTAGCTAACTATCCAAATATAAGCAAAAATGATAACAGCACAAACACAAGCAGAAACAATATAAACAAACATCATGCTGGCACTCAACCAATTATTATCTATTATTTAAGTGATTCACATTATTCAATTTAAGTTGTGGCACGAGAACTATTATTAGTTCTCGCCTCCGTTCCTTATCCAACTGGTGTAGGTCTAGCTGACTTCCTTTGGTAGCATCACTACAAACCATGTGTGGACTAGTCCCGAAAGAAACCCCCAGCGCCCCGCGAGCTACTGAGCGGAATGCCACCGCCCGTTACTCTTAGGCCAAAAATACAGGTCGGTATTTATATATCACAACCTATCTCTCTAACATGTCAATCACACACCACCATCATCATTTATACTCATATTTAGCAGTCAGCTAAGTAAGCCCAAAAGACTTACCTGTTATAACGCTCGACTCTTTAATAACCACTCGCTCTGTAAACTGTACCCACTCAGTTGCCTGTCAAAGGCGATAAGTGTATTAGCACACTTTCACGTAGATAGAAGTCTAAAACTTCTAAGATCAATAAGTATTAAGACGTACTAGTTACAGTATTAGTTTTAGGGTAAAATGACCATTTTACCCTTGGTTCCGATTTTCTCGAAAACCCTAAAATTCATGTCCAAACTCCTATTTGAAGTTCTAAATTATATCCTAACTCTTAGAATTTTATTTGGTGCGAAACTGACATTTTTCCTATGTTTCTATTTTCCGGGAGAATCGAAAATGGTTTAACTTCGGCTCTAAATATAAAATTCTTAACAGCTTATAAAATTTCCGAATTAAATCTCTAGATCATCTATGAGGTTCTATCTACCTTAGAAGAAAGAAATTCTCCAAACTGTTCAGCCGATATTTTTATAATAATTCCCAAAGTCGGTTCTTCACTCTACTTTCCTATACTTAGCCAAATTTTAAGTTTATTAAAAACTGCTCAACTACCTAACTTCGGGAGCTCGTAACTTTCAATCCGACCGTTCATTTCTCCCCAAAATTTAATATGCTAAACTACATATATCCGTTTACAACATATCCAAAATTCAACGGTGGATCTTTATCCAAATGTTTTATAATTGATCGACAAGATGGGCTGTTCGTAACCTAAAAACTGAAGGAATTAAAATGAATTACAGCAGCCTTTGCCTACCATTTTAGGTGAAAATCCCAGCAGCTACTTAACATTATGTTATCTATGCTTAGGGCTGAACAACAGCAGCTTACATACATATGGATGACAGTGAAATTGAAAAGAGGAGGAGCCAGCTTACGGAACTGCAGTCCGGCGATAAGGGTTGGCGTTCCGGCGGCAAGGATGGCGTTCTGGCGGCGATGGGCTGCGTTCTGGCGGCGATGGGCTGCGTTCTGGCGGCGATGGGCTGGCTGCGCAAGAAGGCGATTATTGATCCCGGAATCGCAACAGAAGCGGAAGGAAGCGGATGGACAGAAGAGGGAGGTCGGAAACTTACCGGTCCGACTGGAGGTAGACGGCGGCGGCGGCGCAGTGGTTCCGAAGGAGGACGGGGCGGAGCAGTGTATCGGTGGCGGCTCCGGCGTGCGCGCTGCTGCGGCTGTCCGTCACGCACAGAGAAGGTAAGCGGTGGCGGTTACACACGGAGGAAGGACGGAAAGAGGGAGGTCGGAACTTACCGGCACTATTGGAGGCAGCGGCGGCGGCGGCGTGGAAGGCGGAGCAGTGTATCCGGCGGCAGCGCAGCTTTGTGAGATACGGTGGTTTGCGAGAGAGGGAGTCAGCAACGATTTTGCGAGAGAGAGATAAGCGGCAGTCATTAGCGTAGGATTAGATTATTAGGGTAATTAGATTAGGTTAAATTTTTGGGCCGAGTATAATGGGCTGGCTGCTTGGGCCCAAATGGAATAATTGAGCAGTTAGCTCCTAAAACAATTTGCGGAACTCGTAACCCGTTAATTTGTGCGGAAATTTATATAATACGGAACTAAATTCCGTATTTATAAATTATAATTATTTTTATTTTAACAACGACAAATTATTTTCGGTCATTTAATTTATCATTTTATGTGAATCTAAGTCACATAAAATGATAGAACTAAACTCGTTTTATTTTACTTATTTATTTATTTACGATGGTCTCATCGGACTTGTTTAATTTCACTTTACCGGAAACTTAAAATTTTCGGTTATTACATTTGAATGGGTGAAAATTGTACAGGAATTTAGGGCCCGTTTGGTTCCAACTCCGGAAACGGAAACGGAATGAAAACGAATTTAGTCTATATGTATATCATTATTCATAAAATTTTATGAAATCATTCCTTGCGTTTCATGCAAAATGCACTTCCCTTCCCCCATTTTGTTTTTCTATAGGGTATCAAAAGTAATCAAATTCTACTCCAATTACTTCAAACCACAAGAAATGATTCCAAAAACTTTTATGAACAAGGGCATACGTATGAACTAGATTCATTTCCATTTCGTTTTCGATTTCGAGTCAAAACCAAACGGGCCCTTATTTTTAATGAGATTGTGTTATGTGTTTGAAGAAAAAGAAGCTTTAGTATCATTTAAAAAATAAAATAAGGAAAAAGTGCAGATAGAATTTCTTACCAAGACTTGAAAATAAATTTACAAGGGATTATCTTTTTTTTTAAAAAAACATATTTTGGTTGGTGACGTTTTACCGGCCTTATTTCATGTAATGTTCATCATTCATATCACAAATCGAATCTCAACTCTAAGCACTCATCATCATATTATAATATTTGAATGGTAGTTCCACCATTGTAAGTTTGGAAATGAAGTGAATGTTTTCCAAAATTATTTATACGGATGAATTTTTTTTGTGTCGATTTGGATAGATGATGAAATTAAAAGGGAATGGAATAAGGAGAAGGAAATGATTGAGTTACTTTCGTGTGTTAAAAGATGCATAGTATCTCACTTTAATTGTTAAATAAATATAATTTTTTATTAATTTGAATATTTTGTTTCCGGGATTATTCTTAGCCATTTCAAATGTTCCCATAACGGTTAAAAACAATATTAGAAACTCTTATCGAAATACATTAAGGACCCTTTTTTTGAAACAATTTGATTTACTAGACTTTTTCTAGTTTTGTGTTTAGTAAATATACCCCTTGAGAGAAGAGTGTATAGAGTATGAAAATAAATACAAAAGATTGGGGTATATTTACTTAATTAAAACATTAAAAAGCCTATTTACTACTCTAATTTCTCAAAAAGGCCTAGTTACCAAAATTGCCCCTTTTTTTTTTTCAACGCCGAAAACGAAATGTAAACGAATGTAGTTCACTCAAATGTTGTTTATTCATTAAATTTATAGGACATGCTTTCTCATTTTCAATGTAAAATGTGTTTCTTTTTTATATTTTATTTTATATAATATTAAAATTAATCAAAATTTACTTCAACTACAGTACGGTTTCCTTCTGCACAAACACATACTGTTTTGGGATTATTATTCTCAATAATCCCTCGTATAATCAATAATTTAAGTGCAACTAGATTAAAATGTTTTGTTTCAATAATCAAAAAAATATTCTAGCTTCAAATGATCCCAAAAAATGACGATACATAACACACCCTAAATTACAAGAAACGATCCCAAAACTTTTCATGATAAAAGTGTACATGAACCAAATTCGTTTTCATTCTACTTTCGTTTCCAGTATTGTAACGAAACGGAGTTAATATTAATGATTTTGAAAAATAATACTAAAGGCAACATCTTTCGTATACAAACGTAACAAATCAGCCTATTTATGGTTGTAATGTCAAATATCACGCACCTAACGAAATTAATTAAAAATTATGACGCACCTAAATCAAAAAAAAATCCTATAAATAAGTGGTGATTACAAGAATTAAAGAATTAATTTTGAAGGTGAGTAGCTCAAAATCTGAAACCAAAGAGCTATTCAAAAATTCAGCAATTTCATATACGAGTCCAAACACTAACAGAGGAACATGAATGCGCGGACAAAATTGAAATCAACTTTTCTTGTCCTTATTAATGGAGGTGGGGTGTGGTGAGGTTAAAGCTGGAATCTTTCTTTGTCTGCCTTTATAGTGGTCTTCTCTTGCTGGCTGCTACTCCTCCTTCTCCTTGTCCCCCCTCAACGCTCAAAAGGCTTCCTTTGAAGCCGTCAATCGATTGCTAAATAATTCGATCACAAAAGGAAGAAGATCGTGTCGAATATACTAGGGGGAATTGAGGAGATTCAGAGACACTTTTCGATTTAGAGAGTAATGGGTATGGAGTCCGAGGCGGCAATTAGGGATTTGGAATTGTTGATGGACCAAAGTATGTTTCTTTCGTCCAAACCCTAATCTTCACTATTTCTTTGCTGCTGCTGCTGCTATTACTTCCCGTTCATGGATTCCTTTTTCTTAAATTAGGATGGAAATGCGTTTGATTTTAGTAATTTACGGTATCTTCTCGCTTTTTGAATTACAGTTGACGAGCCATTGAAGAAGACTTTCAAGGTTCCTCTTTCTATCTCTGCAATCTCTTCACTTGCATGGCTGTCGGTGTTTGCTTGATCAATCTCTGTTACCTTTGGGGTTTGTAATTCTGGGAATAGATTAGTAGAACTGAATCAATTGGATACTTTTGGAATGGTCAATTGAAGAAAATAAACTATTTTGGGGTGATTTATGATTATCCCTTACTCCCTTAGACAGTGAGTTGAGTTTGAGATGACCATATGTGGATATACCCTCTCTTGTTGTCACTTAATTTAAGCCATTTAACATCTTTGATTTCGACTTTGTTCGATTCCATTCCCGGAACTGAAGTGGGTAAAGCCAAAGGGTATTGTAATATATACTTAACCCACAAAATGTTGACGGCCTTCTAAAATTCTACTATGTCCTTTTCCTTCCCCGAAACGGCACCTTAATCTATTTGTTTCCAGCCACTGCTTCTTTGTTTAGTTTTAATTAGTTATTGTCCTTTGAAAAAGAAAAGATTATTTATTTGATATTATTTGCACGAGTACTGGACTTGTTCAAATGGAGTTGTTATGACAATGACAGGAATCTTTAAATTGTATTGGGTTGTTTAACAAGAACCGGCTCTCGGAAGAAAAACGTTTGAAATGAAGTATTAAGTTAATGAAATAACAAATGGCAGTGTTTGCTTTCTAGTTATAATATAGTATCTGAGCTATTATGACTATTGACAACGATGTATTGAGTTTTCGGTAAATAGTTGGTTCACTGATAGAAAGAGAATCGGAAGCGTGTCTCGTACGGAAATGGATTTGGTTAATATTATATTTTCGCGGGAGTATTCTTACATGTTAATAGCAATTCTGTGGCATCAAGTGGTGTAATTGATCAGTAATGTTAGTTTTTGTGCAGAATGTTCACCAAGGATATCCAGTTGAGACATTTACCCGTTTTCTTAGAGCTAGAGAATGGAATGTCGCAAATGCCCATAAGATGGTGATTCAGCTGCTCTCTTATTTATTGTTTCCGTTATGCTTTAATTATATTTGCAGTTGCGGAAGTTGGAACTTTTGTCGTTTTGTGATATATGAATTGATCATGTATTGCAGTTGTTGGACTCTTTAAACTGGAGATTGGAAAATCAAATCGACAGTATACTTTCCGTAAGTTCAATCCTGTTGTTCATACTCCAATCCCAGTTCTTGCAATTCCTATGCCATCAGTCTTTTGTTGCTTCTTTGATTGTTAATGGTACTTCGCGAAATAAATGTTACCTTGCATCAGAGTACCGTTGGCAATAATCATGTCTCCTATATGTAAAGTAGTATTAATTGCCTACTTACTTTCATATCCTAGGATTTAATAGCATAAGAATATGCATTTACTTTATTCTTTTACTTGTTTTGTTTAACCACTAATTTTCTGATAGTGACTACCTGTGTTGCCACATTTGTATGCAGAAACCTATTGTTCCCGTCGAGCTATATAGAGAAGTGCGCGACTCTCAGCTTATAGGAGTGTCTGGGTATACAAGAGAGGTTATCACTATTTCATTTTACAATCCCTTCTCACATTAGAATCTTTACATGAGCAGTAATGACACAACACTAAAGCAGAAATGGGAAAAACACATAAAGGGAAACTGACAAGATTTTCTGTTTTTTGTCAAGCTAGAATAATGGGAGGATGTAGGAAGGGAAACTTTTGTTTCTTGAAATTTGTTCATCATTTCTCAACTAACTGGTTCCCACTCTATTGCAGGGCCTTCCTGTGTTTGCTATTGGTGCAGGACTCAGCACTTTCGACAAGGCTTCTGTGAGAATAATGATCCTCTTTAACATTCACATATTGGACATATCACTTTCATGTGTTACTTTATTCCACTATAAGTGTCTTACTTTCTGACTGTTTGCTCTAAAATATGTACATTCACCAAATTTAGAATATTCTAATTCTTAAGTTGAACCCCTTTTACATAATTATAAATAAAAAATTGCCGAACTTTCTTGCCACTATAGCAACAAGAAGTTAGTTATGCATTTTTTGGATGAAGAATAATGATTTAGTTCTTTCAATGTTTATATAATGATCTAAATGTTGAAAGAAGTGAATTATCCTAATTTTACTTTATAAAAAATGTTTATATTTTTGTCTATGAATAGTAATTGTTATGTTTCTCTTTATGAAGTTTGCATTTGCCGATGTGTAGTGCTGCTACTGGTGGATAACTGGCTATGCTGATTTTGGAAAACTAGTTGAAGAACTAATAACTCTCTTCCTCAGAAACTCTACTGCTTGAATTATGTGTAGCTCCAACCTGAAGGTCTTCATGACACCATCTTACTGATTTTATGTCGGATTTACTTTTCAGGTCCACTATTACGTCCAGTCACATATACAGATCAATGAGTACCGAGATCGTGTTGTTCTCGTGAGTGTTTATCCATGCTTTGAAAAGTTTTCTATTAAGCACCGTGTTAATTATCTTCCTCTTGTAGCCTTCAACAACAAAAACTCATGGGCGGCACATCAGCAAATGTGTAAAGGTTTTAGATATGACCGGACTAAGACTTTCAGCCCTTTCTCAAATAAAGGTACATTCCGTTTTTGTTCACTAATGAAATAAAAATAATATTGCATGAACGTTTATTGAATCTTCTGCTTCTTTGCAGTTGTTGACTATCATTTCAAACATTGATGATCTGAACTACCCTGAAAAGACTCAAACATATTACATAGTAAATGCCCCGTATGTCTTTTCCGCTTGCTGGAAGGTTGGCCCACTTCGACTCGCATATGTTTTAGAAGTTTTATCATCAGTTGCTTCATGTTGATTTTCTGTCTCTCATCTTGCCAGGTTGTGAAGCCTCTTCTCCAGGAAAGGACAAGGAAAAAAGTTCAGGTGTTGTCCGGCTGTGGGCAGGAAGAGCTTCTGAAGGTAAGGGCTCGTATCACATAGTTTGTATACACTAAAATAATGAGAAACTATGGATTTAAGGCTTGTTTGCTACATGTTTTTTAGCCTATAGTGTGTTTCAGCAGAAGTGTTGTTTGGATTTCTTGCATATATATGACATGTATGTATGACAATGAATATGTTGCTGTTTTGCAGATAATGGATTATGATGCACTCCCACACTTCTGTAGAAAGCAAGGCTCCGGATCATCAAAGTACTCAGGTGACGCATGTGTGAACTGTTTTTCCCTTGACCATCCCTTCCATCAGCAGCTATACAAGTACATGAAGCAGCAAGCGTTACTGCTTGAGCCTGCAGAGCCGCTTAAACAAAGATCTTTCCATGTTGCTTTTCCCAAGACAGAAGAATCAGTAGAAGATGAAATTGCTCAAACCATTGAGTCTGAGTTGCAGAAGCTTAGGATTTCCAAATCAGGAGATGGTTCAGGAAGTAGTGACGAGTAAAGGTAAGGGACCATATGAGACTTTCCGGCAGTTGCGTAATACTAGGTTTTTCATGTGTATTCAAGGAAATTAGTGTATTTGTTGCTTTTTATAGCATATATTATGAAGTTAGCTAATATAGGAGAGTGTTTGTATAACATAGTGAGAAGAATAATATTATGATGTAAGGTTGAGATACTTGACAACTCAACATGTAGAAACATACAAATAAGAAGTGCCATCATGCCTACTGTGCTTATCAGTAACTGTCCAGAAGCCGGAACAGGTGACCAAAGTTCAGGTTGCTTATAGGGTTCGGTAACAGGTAAACCCTAAACTCTCTAGGTCGTGTTGGACAAGTTGTTTCTTTAATTGCGTAATTTTGGACTTGGAGGATAATTTAAAACTATAAGCTTCCGGGTGAGCATTTAGGGTTTGTTTGGTATGGTTTCAAGAACCACGAATTGGAACGAGTGGCGTGTTGTGTGATGAGTGAAATGAAATGAGGGATTGTTTGGTTCAATTTCGAGGGAATTGGTTTCGGAATCACTCAACAATTCGTGTTTGGTAGCAAAAGTGTATTGAAATGAGCGATTTCAGTTCACATCTTATTCCACTCCAAACACATTAACCAAATGAAAGAGTTAACCAGAAGGTGAATTCAGTTTCATTCTTCTGTGGCTAAGTTTCATTCAGTAGAATGTTAGTTTACAACAAGAGTATGTTCTCAGCTTCATAATACACATTGGGTATACATTGTCTTCATGTGATTCAGAATGCCAAGTGAAATCTCATACCATATTTGCACATCACAATATTACATGTATCCGTCTCTCCTGTCTTGCTCTTCAGCCTCCTTGTTTGCAGTTTGAACTGCTTTAAACCACAGAAATCCCTGCCATCAACATGCCACACCCATTTTCAATTAGCTTACCCAAGACTCCAAATGTGACACATGAATCTCAAGTCCTAAAATATGACCAACAATATGACTGGCGTCATCATTCTGAACATACAAGCTCCTTGTCAAACCCATATTTAGGATCAGAACGCTTAGTCACTAGATATCAAGAACGACTCACCGAAGTAGGGATCCCAGTGAACGCGAAGAATCCCAGAATAGGAACATAGAAGATGCTATCGGAGTTGAGAACTCCAAAAACAGGCCTTTGATTTACATATTCAAAAACCGAACCTACCTGCATAAATCCATTCAACTTAAATTCAGAATACACAAGTGAACCCGAAAATACTAGCATCTAAACTAGGAAAGAAGAGTAGGATAACTCACTGCAGCAATGGCAGTCACTGCTGATGCAAGTAAATAAACAACATATGGAACCTCAAAGCTTTGCTTCAAATCAGCTGTCTTAGCTTCATCTCTAGCCCATGGTGGTGGCTCCTCTGAATCTGGCTTTGCCCAAGAAGGGATTTTTTCTTCAGACTCCTTCGATTTTGCAGATCCTTCACTGGCTGCAAACACAGAGAACCTTCTAGAGCGTCTTCTCAAGCATGGATCTAGAAAATTACAGGAAGCACATTGGAAGATTCCTTGGCGTGGTGCCTGCCAGTCTCTTGAGCCGGAGATGAATCTAGTCGTGCAAAGGGACAATGAAGATACAACCATTGTTCTAAATTTCAACTCTTTGGTACCAACAAGAACCTGAATCGACTATTAACAAGTAAGCAACCTGAATTGACTATTGAAGATGAATAGTTAGGATTTAGTATAATCAAGAAGATAAATCATCACAGTCCGGACATATAGCTTTATGAATCACCAAAAACAAGATGCACTGCTAGCACATGGAGCAGGAATGCACAATCAACATAATTCAGAAGCTAATAGCACTAGAATTTTCATAATTGATCAATCAAAATACAATTGCAACAGAAGAAAAACGCCATGGTTACAAGGCCAGGTACAGTGAGTTAGGACAGAGAAATGAGATTGAGTATGAGATTCTAATCCGAAGCAAGATTGCACTTAAAATTCGGAAGGGTTCATACCAATTAGAAAAAAACCGAACCTAAATCAAAGAGAGAAAGAAACGAGAAAGAGAGAGCACCTTGCGAATTTAGCAGAGAAAGAGCCAATTGGTGAGGCTGAGTGCAGTGATGGTTGGTCAGCCTCAGCCAAACGAAACCCCTTCCTAAATTTCTACAAATTAATATCTCCTCGCCCCTCAATCTCATCAGTGGACCCAGCTGAAACAAAAGGCCTTCTTTTATTCATCTATAGCTACATATACGAACAAAGAATTACCCATTACACGACCTTGTGAATTGCAACCAAAATAATCAAAAAACACTAGTGCAACAAAGCATAAATCAAGTCCCTTCCTAGATCCTAGATGTTCAATTGATGGAGTATTGTGAGCTTCTGTCAAAATATTTCGTTGTATGTTTTGGGATGAGCGTTTAGGGCTTGTTTGGTACCATTTCAAGAATGAGGAATCTGTTTGTAGCAATAGAATTACTACAGCATAAATCACCACAGTTACCACTAAAAACCATTACATGTATGATCATCATTTTCTGGAATATTTAAAATAATAAGCGTTTAATGCTTACTAATTTGTGTTTTACATTAGAAGATTCCTACTTTTTGTACAAAAACAGTCTTAATCACGTTGGATCAATTTGGCTAATCCTATGTTTTCTATGAAAAACATTATTAGCTCAAACTTGCAAGGTGGAACAAGAATAACTGAAGAACTTGACATGAACAAGACTGTGATTTCATTGGTAAAAAAAAATCAATGAAAATCCAAGGAACTAGTTGAAGAATCTCTCATGATCAAAAAACTATATGGGTTGGTTTGTGTTCTTGGCGTCGTCTCTGTAACTCATATTGTACCATAGATCTAGCTGAATCCGCCATTTCTGCCTGCCTAAACGCCTCCTCGATTCCTCTATCTAACTCCTCAATTTCCTTAAGAATCTCATCTAGTCTCTTCTCTGATTCATCTCTTTTTGCTTTTAGTGCCTCAATCTCAGCCATGGCAGATGCCGCCTTCGTTTCAGCTATCTTCTCGGGTTCTAAAGCTCTCTCTTTCAAAGACGCGTACTCTTCTTTTGGTACTTTTTTCTCTTCATTTTCTGATTCTTTTGCATTTCTCTCCTTAAGAATCCTGAGTTCATTCTCAGCAGATTCCGCAGCAGCTTTCGCTTCTTCGGCTTCTTGCATAACCAAGTCCATCTTCACTTTCATCTCCTCAGCTGCCTTGACTTCTCTCTGCAACTCTTCAGCATCACTAATCAATTCCCCTGCTTCTTGCTTAGCTTGCTTGGTTTCTAAAAACAGTTGCTCGAGTTTCGTAACCATCTCATAACAAACTTTTGTTTCATTCTCTTCACTTGCAAGTGCTTCTTCAAGCTCATGCTTCTTCTCTTGCAATTCAGATTTTAGCTGTCCAGTTAATAACCCTGCCTGTTCTTCCTTATCTCGAATCTCACCTTTTACCTTCCCAACGTTTTCCAACTCAACCTTAAGTGCATTCACCAATTCTTGAAGTGACTGATTTTCTCGTTCAATTTGTTTAAATTCCTCCTGAGCAGCATTCAGCTGGAAAACCGCATCCTTTTCGGATTCCGAAAGATCTGCCTTGGCTTGTTCTACCTTCTCTTTCAATACCTCAATCTCCTTATTCGTCTCTTCAAGCTTCTCCTCCATTACTTCAACTCCATCTAACTTCGCATTTTCCTTTTCTCGTAAAAGCGCAACTTTCTTCCTCTCAACTTCTTCAATTTCAGCTCTTCGAACACGCTCTTCTTCAACCGCCTCTCGAGTGGAGAACTTTATCTCATTTAGTGACCCATTCATCCTCTCAATCTTCTCAGTGAGTTGAATAATCTTATCAGAGTGCTGTTTTGCTACATACTGAGCTTCTTCAGCTACTTGAAGTGCAGATAACTTAGCATCCATGGTTGCATCAAAATCTCCACGTAGACTGCTCAGCTCTTGCTTTGCAGCATCAAGCTCAGCTGTAGCGGCCTTGTACTTGTTCCGAGTAGCACTGACTACGTCGGCATATCCTGCTTCCGCGCTTTGGTACTTGCTTGATTTGGCTTCTTCGAGTTCTTTAGCCTTGATCTTCAAATCTTCTGTATCTTCAATGATTGATAGTGTAGATGTGTTGACGGATTTGATCTTGTCTTTGAGTTCCAGTAGGGTTTTCATTGCCTTTTCGAGCTGAGGAAGAGCTTTATTGGCTGCAGTTTCGGCATTCTTTACCTGGGTTTTGCACCTTCCAAGTTCTTTCTGTGCAAAGTGGAATTCTGTCTCCTTGTCAAGTACTCCCTGTGGATGTCAAAAATAACAAAAAAGCATTGCATGAAATCTCCCATCGCCTTTTGATGCTTGTAACTCAAGACTATCCTACACATAGATAACCCAAATTTGTGCACATTTACACTTGAAACTTTTCACAATAAGAGAGCTTCTCACATGTAGGGTGTTTATACGAGCCAAGTTTTAGTAGGTTCTTTTTCTTCTCGTTTAGAATCGAGTTTGAGCTGAACCTAACTTTCGAATCGAGCTTAGTATAAGGCTCGTACTTGGATCGCGAAAGTATTAGAGACCAATGTTCAAGAAGACGCTAGACGGAGACGGAACGGAGAGACACCGTCTACCGTCTAGAAGACCAAGACGTTTTTGGCTTATTTTCATGTATTTTGCCCGAAAACTAATTTGTTTAAGGTTTGTTTTAGAATTTAGGATTTTGAACCGTCTAGACCGTATGGAAACCGTCTAGACCGTCTAAACCCAAATTTTTTCCTTTTTTAACCCGCCTTATACCGCCCAGTGTTTGAACCCGTCCAGGAAGGGCCGTCTAGGGCAAGTCGGGACGGCTAGTTGACTTCTACCGTCTAGACGGCCATCTTTTAGAGCACTGTTAGAGACAGAATTCAAGAGGGATAACCTCAGATCATGTAACAACCCTATTTGGATAAATATCAAACCTAAACGACATGGAAGTAAAACTGTCAAAGCTAGTTCCTTGGAGGAAACTACCCAAACTGTGAATGAATGCACAAAATGCCATAAATTCATGAGAAGAATGGCATAGAAGCAAGGGCATTGCGAAACAAGTAGAACCAAGAATGCCATAAATCTATGAAACTATGAAAGTATAAGAGAAAGAATTCAAGAGATATAACCTCAATATGAGACTTGGTTTTTCTATGGAAAGTTTGTTTGCTTTGAGGAGGTGTAATGGTATCCCCAAACAAGCTAACAGCAGCTTTGACAGACTGAAAGGGCGCTCTCGTATCAATCTCCCCTACTTCTCCTCCTCGTGGCGACGTGGCTGAATCTTTCTGAGTTCTTACTATATTCACCATTTTAGCCTATAGATGCTTCAAAGCTAAAACAACAAACAAGTAGTACATTCAATAAGAAAACATCAGACAGAGAATGAAAAAAAACACCTTCTGCAAGCAAAAGCTTATTGAAGCTTTTGATTTGTTCTCCGATGATGCTACATTATAAACCCTAACTGACATGTTTAGGATCATATGATAAGATATAGCAAAACAAAGTCGAAACCTTTAATCCCGTGAAAGAAAACGTCGAGCATACCTTCTGTTCTTCGTGTAAAGGGTAATCCAACAACATGAAGGAAACAAATTCAAACCCTGTGGTTAATTTCTTCCTTATGTTGTTGAGTTTTTGGGTATTTTTTGGCTGACAATAGGGAAAACCAGAAAGGAAAATGGAGATGATTTAAATGTAATACCAAAACATGCAGCCTACTTATGAAGACGAGAGGATTTGTCGGAGGAAATCGGGTAGATTGTATCTTTATAGCGTCTTGTTCATGCAGCCACATCTATCAACCCCTCAATTTTTGTCACAGAAAAATATATATGTTCTGAATTATTATTGGTATATACGGTTGGCATTTATCTGGAATGTTGTTAGCTATTATTTTATAATGATATTTGCTTCGTCAAAAATAATGGAAGCTTCGATCACAAATGTGCACACATATAATTGAGTCGTGTTATCATGGGATAATTTTCCGGCATAAAATCATTATTTGATTTCAATCTCGTTCATAATTAAAATGGTTAATGATAATTTACCTGTCAAACCAAATGATAAGCAATTTTTATACAAAAAAAAAAAAAAAGAAAAAATGAAATGCGTAGCGCAAAACCGATCATTAAGTGGAACTAAAACTTCAGCTAAGATTCATTACTGATGTTAATTTCACCAATAAAGACGAGGTTACAGATTACAGTAAGCTGAGATTTTGCTACTGTAATTGAAAATTTGAGCTGAACTTTACCCTCACATAAGTATTGAGACTGAGAACCTCAAAAGATCAATGGAATCAATTCATTGATCATAGAACAAATCTGAATGTAAGGTTGATTCGCACTGCGTCTGCTTTTGCTCGTTTGGGAATCGAGTGGAGCCAATCTCTTTGAGTGTAGCCTTTCATAACTATCAACGATCCGTGTTTGAGGGTGAAAGAGTACTGATCAGTGTCGCTGCTCCTCTTTAACCGCTTACTCGTACTATCATCTAGAAAACGAAAACAATACATAATGAAACAACACGAAATGTGCAAGAGATGCATGAATCATCCATATTTCAACAGTATATACCTTGTACAAGCTTTTTGTTGCAAGTAGATGTGGAAGCAGATGATTTCTTTTTCAAGATGAAGTCCCGTTCGCATCCAAACGAGAGGGATGCAATCTCTGGAGTAGGGCCGTAAAGCTTTTCATCATCAGAATGCCAACCTACATAATCATTCCCGGCTTTGTACCTATTGAGGAGCAAGCTGTTAAAACTGCTCCCAGGCAAAGCCTTATGAACCTTCAAATCATTCAACACAAGTCTTGAGAGAAACGAAATATTTGAAATAGTATAAACAAAATAACGAGTTTTTGATGCTCCGTACTAAGTCTAATAGCTCCTTTAGGCGAGGATAATCATCCCAAGAATACGCATCCGGCTGATATCCACTATAGACGAGATCAGTCAATCCTGGAGTTGCCACATAACATGTATCTCGAGGCTGCACAAACACAAAATTCCCACATGCTAAGTATACCTCTATTAGTATAATTCATAAAAGGAGTCTCCTAACATGCAAGATAAGCCAAGAAGAAACACTAATACACCACCAAGAATCATTAGTAGATAGTACGGTAGTACTCAATAAATCTGTTAGAAGTTTGGCCCCCGTTTGGTTATAAATCCGGAAACGAAAACGGAATGGAAATAGATCTAGTCCAAATGTTTACCTTATTCATGAATATTTTTTGGAATCATTCCTTGGGATTGCATGTAAAATGTATTGTTTCCCAATTTTGTTTCCCTATAGGGTATCAAAACTAATCAAATTCTCCTACAATTACTTTAAACCACAATAAACGATTCCATAAAATTTCAAGAATAAGGTATTCATACGAGTTATATTCGTTCCCATTCCGTTCCCGGAGTCGGAACCAAACGGGCCCTTATTTCTAAAGGACATCCTCAATTACAGCACATTGCAGCATGAAATCTTCATTTTCTTCCCCAAAAGGTAAATGTCTCGATGGAGTCCTAAAATTTGACTGCAGATCATGTAAATGCATAGAATCAAGAGCAAATTAGAACATCAGAACAGAGAAACTCGATTTTGATTCAAGTACATTTGGAGTTTATTATATTGATCGTCGCCAGTCAGTCAGTTACCACTTACCAGGGTATGCAAGTCTTAATTCTAACACAAAAATATTACCATATCTCAATCAGTGATGATGGCCTAATGCTAATTATGGTTCCTCCATGACCATGATTTCCAATTTCAAAAGAAACATATAAACAAGAACGGAAGCTAGTAAACTGCAGTTAAAATTGGCAACGAAAAGCCAAACCCTAGAAATTGTAAAGAAAGAGGAGATGAAGAAGATGATGATATGGATAGAAAAGTGAAGCGACCTGGACGCAGGAGCGACCGAAGACACGGATGGTGGGTCGGGTCCAAGGCATATGAGTGTTCAAGTAATCCAACCATTCCCATGAATCTTGATAGCCCAGAAATTTGGGAAAGTAAATGACCTGACTGTCGTTCCCTAATTCGGTGATCCTTTCTTCTTTATCCTTGGTGGTCTCCTGCTTCCCGCCCTCCAAGTCCAACGACAGCTTCCTCTTCGACATGCCTTCCTTTTGCAGGTTTGTACTAGTTCGTGTCTTTTTAACCCATCGAGGTAACAAGCTTTGCTCATCATATATTACGATTTACCCACTAGAATCAAAAGGTGAAGGTGGGTGACTGGGTGGACGATTCAGAGGATGGGAGGCCCAACATTCATCATAAGTTATAACTATTTTCAGTTATAGAATAATGAAATTAAATAAAGTAAATTTATACATGAAATCATTCATATTATATATATTTTCCATATTTATAAGTTAATTGTATTATTTATGAATAAGTTACATGATGCGGTTCAGCTACGCCACAAGGCTTGCTATGAGGCATAAACCGCATAATGGAACATTTTTATCGGTTGATTGAATTGATTCAACGGATCAGATTATCCGCATGATTAGTTTTATTCTTTTGGTTGTGCGGTGACATTTTTGTAATTATACGAAGTTAAGGCGATAATTTGTCTTTTTTGAAAATTTGTTTTAAAAAGGTTGAGACGCGATGACATTTTGATAATTTTTCAAAGGTGGAGCGACTATTTATTTTCTTCTATTAGTTCAAATGGTTTGTTATAGTGACGTATATTTCTTACATTAGTTCAAGATGTTTGTTTTAATGATTCATTTATTAAAACACTTTTTTCATTCAATTTTTTTTAGATTTCATTCAAATTTTTTGTTTAGGTAGTTTAAATTGTATTGTACTAATGGTCTAATAATATAAAATGTTTGAACTAATAAAATATTCGATTAGAACTAATAGTATAAAAAATTATGATTATTTTCTTTATAGAAATGACCCAATTTTTTGGAAGTTCACAAATTCCCGATTTGGTTAATTACATAATTTGACCCAAGTTTATAATTTTAGAAAATGACCTATTTTTATATAATATTTTATTAACATCGTGTATTAAGATTGTGTATTAATTTTTTGTATTACCTTGTATTAATTTTAGATTTTACGTATAACTTTATAAAAAAATAAAATACTAACTTCAATTAGTTCAGCCGGTAAAATGGTGGGTGGGCCTGTCAGCCATGGTTCGAAACCTCCAAACTACAATACGGCTTAGTTGATGCTATATTAGACAAAATTACAACTAAAATAGTAAATGTTATAATTATAGAATCATAGCATTTCTTATATTTGCCTTGGTCAAAGGTTGAGTACATTTTAAAATCAAGTTTCACATGCCCATGTGTTATCAATGTAGAACGCTTTTGGTCGAAAGATGAGCTACCCATCTGCAATCACATTGTCATTAATTCGTTACACTTGGAAAAACGTTAGCTCAAAATCATTTCAAACTTAATTTAAGATAACAAATGTCACTACCACAACTTTATACCTAAACCTCTCATCTATAGCTTTTGATACACATTCTCAATCTGCATAAACTACACAGCGGCATTAGCTCAAGTTTTTCAGACATAGGAAAACATTAAAGCATCATAACTCTAATTTATAGTACACACATTAGTTTCAGCAATCCGTTACGTACAACATCCGCGTCAATCACTAACAATGTCATCCATATCTGGACCAAGTCGAGTCTCGCTGCAGCTAAGAAATCGAAGGACTGATAGGATTAAGAGGATAGTTGATCAGGTTTAACTTGAGATGCACTTCACCAGATTCAACCTCACATAGCCTTACCCAAACATCCTGAATTATCTCTCCTTTTACGTATGCTATCGAGCTTTCCCTCGCTAGGCAGTTGTCACTTTCAGGAACCACCTTCCTTAGCGTCACCGTGTCACCCGAACACACCTTTAGAATCTGACTCAATCTAGCCGCTGATATCAGTGGTTGTAAGTTTATGTAGGCTTGCCCCATCTTGTCATCGGCTTTGAATCGGTCCCTGTCAAACACTTCCTACACATATGACAGTAGATGAGTTATGTTCAGTACAGGAAGTTTGAGGACCTGATCAATATGTAACTTACCAGGTTCAGGAGTCCAATTGGTTCGCTAAGGGTTAAAGTTAGCTCTTCGTCCCAAACCGGGTTCAGGCAGCTGTTAATCACTTTGGTTTTTGCAGCCTAATCACAGATCACAGCACCAATGAACAATGTAAGGTTCATTTGCTAGCAAACTGAATAATACTAATTATGTAAATTATGAGCATATTCATAAGCTCGATTAAAATTTGAGTTCAGCTCGATTCTAAACAAGTTAAACATGAACATACTAATGTTCGGCTCCAATGACAGCCACAGTCATTAAAATTTGAGTTTGTTCATGACAATTCACTGTAGCTAGGTTAACAGATGTCAATCCACAATCAAAGCATCCAAATGAAACTATTTCAAACAAAGTCAGTATCAAATTGAGTGTATGAAGAAGACCTGTGTCCCTAGCTTGAGAATGACATAAGGATCACTGGTCTTGAAGTCGCGAACAGCCAATCTTTTCCCCTTCACCACTGTGACTTTCAATATCCCTTTCCCTCCAGCTTCTGCCATTTAAGCTAAATATGTATAGGTGCCCTGAAAACAGCAAATAAACACTTCTCTAAGAAAAAACAAACATTCTCAAATCTCAACAGCATAGGGTTTTGGGGTCTGAATGATTGGACTTGGTCAACCATTTACACATGTGCAACAATCTGACACATAAGTCAGTGAAAAATCACATGAAATTCGAAGCTTATCTTCAGCAAAACCCTAGAGGCATTTTTACCTTAATATGTCAAATTTCATGATGATACTAATCTCAGCAAAAATGCATCAAAATGGCAAATCAGAATCAAGTTAGAGTGATTAATCAAAAGAGAGAAAGAGATTAGTACCCTTTTGATTGAACTCTGAATATATGAAACCCTAAATTAATGGAGGATTAGAGCAGAGGTTCTGAGATGTTGAGGAGGTGAGGCACAAGTGTCCCAGAAGCGTATATAAGTGAGTACCATGATATACTATGAAAGAAATTCAGGAAATTGACATCATGATTAAAATATTTACTGATGGTCCAACAAACACAGCTGGATTCTGCCAAGTTTCCACGCTTTGACCTTTGACTGTGTATTTGTGTTGTCTTCATAAAGCATACTCACTAGTCGGTTTGTTTGGTTCGTGTTTCAAAAGAAAAATCAAAAGTTACTTATCAAGTGTTATCAAACCAGAACACACAATCCAAAAATAATTTTTAAAAAAAAAGCTATTTAGATGGATGGAGAATTACTCGAAATACATTAGAGTTTTATATAAGAAAGGTCTAAACCAGAATTCTTTTTTATGGTAGGATAAGTATGTTACACTGATTCTAGGCTCTCATATATAATTAGATTTTGACAAGTCAGACTATTCTAGAAAACATGGTGCAATGACAAGACTTCCTAGCCTGAATTAAAAATGACCAAATACAAAACCAAGATTATTGCCAAGCAAAAATTCATTTCAGCAAAGTCTTAACGTTTGAACTTTTCTACTTAAAACTAGGACGGAGCGTCGGTTCAAAACCGCAAAACCGAACCGAACCGCAAACCGCAATCCCAGAAAACGTGAACCGCACGGTTGCGGTTTGAACCGCAAATGAACCGCATTTTGCGGTTTGGTTGCGGTTTGGTTGCGGTTTTGCGGTTTTTTTTGCGGGGTTTTTTGCAACTTTTTTGCGGTTTTTTTTTTGCGGTTTGAACCGCAAACCAAACCGCAAAACAAAAACTTGCAGACCGCAAACCGAACCGATTAAGTGCAGTTCGGTTGCGGTTTGGACCGCAATTTGCGGTTCGGTGAACCGAACCGCAATCTGCTCATCCCTACTTAAAACGATAAATTAACATTTCAAATCATTAGCAATATTTTCTTACTTTAACGTACTGTACAAAAAAAAAATGCAAAATGAAGGTGTCTACATCACTCCCTAATTTTGGACAACCGTACCAAGCAATGGCTAATGGATGCCCATATGTTCCTTTTTGCAATCAATTAAAAAAGATTCTCATATACCAAAATTGTGCCAACCACCTTTTTTGACTTTCTTTTTCTTTCATTGAACACAACAATAGAGATGAGAGATCAAGACGATCGTATCCGACTTCACACTGATTTTTCGCTTCTTTAAAAAAGTTCAGATTGAACACGTGTTCAGAGAAACCAACTGGAAAATGGAAATTCGAACCCCAACACACCATTTTCTTATCCGTCAGGATACTTTATATGAACAACGTCTAAAATATAGTTTTTTCTAACCGTTTTTCGTTTTCAAAAAAAAAATACAACAATGAAGAATCCTAACCCTTATTTTGTTTTTTCGAGAATAATTATTATAGGTAATAATAAGCCCGGAAAGTCGAATAATAGACTAACCATCACGTTACTCAAGTTTGGCTCAAGTCGTCTATTTGACTAAACAAGCCGAATATGGATACAATTTCAAGCTTGATTAATATTTTGTGGTAGAGTCAAGCTCATCTAGTGGAACTAAACATGAGCACGTTAAAACTCCCAAATAAGTTAAACACAGCATATCAAAGTTCATCTCGGATACCAACCCTCTCGATAAAATTGAACAAACCACAAACAACACGTACTGCATAATTAACCAAAATATGAATAGGTCAACCAACCAATGAAATAAATTAACCATAAAATTTTGGAGTCATGGTCAAAACACTTGTATCACACACAATCTACACTTACCTATTCCCGATATCCCATATATAAAATAACCTATCACATTACCCAACCCCATTGACTAGTATAAACATGAACAATATAAGGTTACTAGATATAAAATTCCAGCTAGCAATTACCCACAAGGATTGGCTATGGTCATCACAATGCTTCACTACCGGTTAATCCTTCAATTACCCTAACACAAGTAAAGCTAGTTACTCTACAATGTACAATCTGGGTACAAGATTGGCACATCTCCCTAATCTCCTCTAGTATTTGCAGTAATACTATCAGAATCAGATTATACAACCATCCTTCCTGAGTCACTGCAAAGCAAAAGTAAAAGAACAGATAAAAGTCCTCAAGCTCCGGCTTGGATTCTAAATTTTAAGACTAGCAGTATGTGTGGTCTGTTGACATGCCAATTCACCTTTTTCTGTCTTCATTTTATTTGTGTTTAGATGATTTTCCCTTCCGCCGCTTCCAGTTGCCCTGCATTCGCCAAACCGTGTTAGAGATCTAAGATAAATACAAAGAGAACTCGAGCAAAGAGAATTTAGATGAAAGCAAGTACAATGGGTTCGTCGTCATCTGGCTGTTGTACGTTCTCGTTCTTCGTTTCAGAGGATTCACGCGGTTCCTCAACTAGTTTCTCTTCCGAGGCTGATTTTTCGGCATCAGAAGTCTGCTGATCCTCTTGAGTAGCCTCCATGCAATCATCTCGGTCACCTTCTATTGAGGGTTTTGTCTCTTCGTCAGCTTCTTTAGAAGCATCATCTTCCTCTTTAGGGGGCAGGCTCTCAACTTCATCATCTGCCTTTTCAAATTTGGGATCATCTGGAAAAACATATGCATTTGAAGTAAACCAGATATGCAATATAAGCACCAAGATGCTATAAAAAAACTGCCAAAAAAATAATGACAATGTGAATGCTCTTGGAGCCTAAGCATTATTAATTTTTCTCTTCACGTTCTCTTAATGAGCAGCTTAACAACCGGCTTACCAAAATCAAGGGCATCATTTTCAGATGTGACGGCAGATTTACCCTTTGAAACACCCTCGACTTTACATTTTGCCCCCTTTTTCTTGGTTCTTATATCCTTCAAAGGAGTATCCCTGCAATTCAACTTAGCCAACATAAGAATAAAACCAATATATGAGGTTCGCCAGAAAAACGTTCTAAATTACAGGATTAAGAAGTGAACCTTTCTCGTTTCTTTGATCTTGATTTATCTGAAACCATGGTTTTCTTGCTTGACAACCTGTGAAGCTCAAATTTCAGGTATCCAAATATTTATACATGTAAAGGTCGGGTAATAGGAGATCTTCCAATCATTTCAGCCAAAAAAAAGTTATTAATCTGCATCATGGCAGAGAAGAATACTCACCCTCCTTTACAAGGACTCTTTGAAGGCTTGGAGTTCTGTAATATATAAGTTCCAAAGTTTAAGAAAGGAAACTACTCTTTTAATAGAACTGAAAAGAAAACTCATAAAGCACAGTAGAGAGACATACCTTGCTAAGTTTGCCATCATCAGGGATAAGCACCCAGCACTCTTTGTCTAGACGAAGCACTTCCACGTCCCCGTCATTATACAATACCTTTTGACACCATTATAGGCTTATTTAGACTAACCTCTAGCTCCAGAAATATTTAGCAGTAACAAAAAGAAGTTAGAATGATAAAAGGAGCATACCACATGTTTATTCTTCTCGGGATCATAAGACTTCACTACACCTCCATAAAACCTGTCAGACGAGGAAGAATTTTCCTACATTAATTCTCTCCTACTGAGATATACTTTATCGTTGAACTCCAAACATCTTGAGGTCGATCAATGTCAGTAAGACTACTTACTAGTGACACGGACCGAGTATTCTCGAACTCATAACTGTATGGCTCTTAGTCGTTGGCCTTATCAAATGACTAAGTCAAGCCTCAACTCTTGGGTTTTGTTACAGAAGGGTGTTTGTAAGTGATGGCTAAGGGAACTTAGAGATTTTGGGTACAAGCAGAACTTTGATTGCTTTGTAGAGAGCTTTTCTTTGGATGGTTTGCAAATGAAGGGTGCCTCCCTATTTATAGCCATGGCCCTTCTCTCCTTAGCTAGGAAGGATCTGGAATCAGACAAGCCTAACAGGGTCCAGATCCATCATGACAAGAATGTTGTCTAGCTTTCTATACAAATCTACGAGTCTAGGCAAGCCTAGATGAATCCATAATTGTATAGAGAAACCCCGAGGAATCTAGAAGCTTCCGGCCTTGTGAAGACAGTGTTGGGGTGCTCTCTATATCTCTAGGACGTTCCGGAAGTCGGTCCGTGTCACTAGTCTATCCTAACTTTGCAAATGGAAAAATGTGTACAAGTAATGTCATACAACAGAAACTTACTTCTTATCCACGGGCCACCAGACTTTTATCCTACAGTCCACCAGATCGGTAGGATTGATTCCATTGCCCATAGACATATCCTGAGCATAAAACAGATCAACAAAATAAAAAAATAAACAAATTTTGTTAGCTTTGGATGCCATCAGCAGCAAGTACGTAAACTAAGAGCGCAATAACAATGAACGAAGAAGTGGGAATCCAGCGTCTTCCAATGCAAACAATATTTAGTAACAAAATTTGAATTAAAATTAAATCATTTTTTTTTCTCTGCTTATTTTCCAAACCTGTGATGATCCTGCAGCACTTTGCTTTTTCTTGTTATTAGTTCCCCTAGAAGACTTGCCAGAGTTGCCTCCTATCGTCTCAGTCTCCAGGTCAACCTACCGAACAAAGACGGGGCCCTTGCTTTTGTAAAAAAAATATTTTACAAGGAAAGAGAGCATAAAACATAACAACACAAAACATTACCTTTTCATCACTTGCAAGTTCTCCATCACTAACACCAACTTCATCACTCTCCTGACTAAAGATGGTGCCCTTGCGTTTCTTTTTAGTGCACACTGCCAGCAACTCTGAGTCACTGGGTACGTTATCTTCTTGCTTTAATTGACTATTTTTCAAAGAAGTGCGACCAAGGCCCTTTGTTCTCTTAGGGGCCGATCTCTTGGAAGGACCTTTTACAGATGATGATCGTTGACGCTTGCGTTCAGGATCTGAAGTGTCATCACTATCTTTCCTTCTCTTTGTCTCCTTTTCATCATGGTCTTTTGTTTCTACCCCAAAAAGATCACCATGCCCGTTACTTGACTCAAATTTATTAGATATTCCTAGACCATCCAAACTAGTTTCCTGAACTACCTTCAAAACATCTACTCCCTGGTCCTCACGCTTTGCTTTAGCCGGTGAGGAATTATTCTCCACCTTTCTGGTCTTGACTTTTTGAGACTTGATATGTTTAATCAGCTTGCCTAAAGGCATTTCTTGGCCTTCTGTTTCATCTTCTACAATCTCATCTTCAACAATCTCAGGAGGAGCCTATATAAATAGCATGTAGAGAGGATGTCAAATACACGAATATCAGAAATGACTAATGAATTTGCCACAACATACTGTTCCATTCGCCTCCAACTTAAGAGATTCAAAGTATGCAGCAACCGAATCATTAGCCAACCATGTCGTTTCACCAGCCTGTTGAGAAACCGAAGTAGTTTCAATAACAATGAGCATTCTCATCTCTCAAAAATTATAGACAAGGTCAATACAAATAAGAGCCTATAACTTATATGCGCTCAAGCTTCGAGCATAATGATTTGATGTTAATTCTATAAATATTGCATTTATTCACAACCTTCATGGGTAACTAGAATCCTTTCATTCACAGGTCCTGTTCGCCTGTTTGGTTGCCACTAAGTGATATATTACAGAAAAGACTTCGCAAAAAGGAAAACTCTTCATTCACATAAACAAGCACAAAAATTTTTAAGGTAAAGAAGCATGAAGAACTCTCTAAGAAAAGAGCATTACCTCAGCACCACTACTATTCTCCTTCTCACAAGGTTTGTACATAAGTGAAGGTAGTGTAAGTAGAGGTTGTGTAAGTGGAGTGATTGCATCATGATGGTCTGGTTGTTTTGGTAAACTCTTGATAATTAATAGTCCGAGGTCACATATTGCATATGAGTTCTGTAATTCAGTCACATAAAGGTAAGAATAGCATAAACTCAAAATGTTTTTCATCAAACACCCAATTTTGATCTTTACCTTTGACTTTGCTGCATCAAGCACATCCACTGAGCGCTTAACAAGATGAAGAATAGAAGTTAATGTAGAAATGCTCTCTATTTCTTTTTCAGCAATCTTAACGTCAGGTCTAATATCTTGATCTCCATACACAACCGTAGAAAAGAACAAATACATTATCCTGAAAATGAGACAAGGGGCAAAGATTAGCAAGAACAAAATGTAAATGCTCAGAAGACAAGAAATAAACATGATGGTTTCAATGTTAAGGATAAAACTCAACTCACTCGAAGTGGCACTTAAACTAATTTTCTTTTGTTAGATTTCCTTTCTTACAGAAAGTTTTAGGGTAGGAAAGCCAGTCACATCCATATGCAAAGAGAGCCATCGAATCACATTGGTGCTTACATAACCTATGCATCATCAAGCCACGAGTGGCCCTTCATCAAACATAAAAAGGCTTATGTGAAGAGCTTGTGCCATTATTCACTTAGATGCTAAAATATCATATACAGTAGAGCATAAAGCTCGTAAGTAAAAACTCTCACTGACATTATTCAAATAGATGCCGAGAGAAAATCAGATATCAAATACTGTTGACTACATAAATCCTTGAAATGGACTGATACAATCCGAGTAACCATGTGAACATTTTCCGATGAATTTAACCGCACTCAAAGTATTTATACAGTTTCACACCATGTAATATCATTAGCACGTAAAAGTAGCAACACAACACATTGCAAGTAAGGAATTACTTCGGTGAGAGAAAGTTCCTGTTCTAGTTAGGCACCAGTTAAGCTCGTAAGTCAACAGCTTATTGCTAAAGAATACAACAATTTTCGGCACAGATAGATGAGCTACATATATGAGACCAAAACATTTCCCCTCTGATGAATCAAACTAGCACTCAACCAAAAGTAATCAAAATATGAAGGAAGCTGAGATAGTCTATAAGACAATAACCATCCATTGTTGAGCAAGGCTAACAATAGAACAAGAGAGACACCATGGGAGAAGAAACTACTAACATCCCTATTGTGCCTCCTTACTTCGATAGATAGTACAGTTGATAACCTATTTTGGATGTTTTCTCAAAGTTTGTTACACTATAAGCCTCATATGTATGAAGGTTTCTAATTTAAGAACTAATAAAATATTGTTGAGATGAACATATAGAGAGAGTGTGTCTCCCGGGGAGAGGAAATAAAATAGCAAGAAACGTATTAAGAATACATACCTATATATACGCTCAAATGGTTTAACATCTTGGGTTTCTTCAATGCAAGGAAATGAAGGATGATGTGCAAGAGAATGTATTAAATAAGGAAGTATGAACTCTGGATATGGCCTTGAAAAATTTGCATCAGATTGCAAAGAAAGTTGGCGTGCCCTCACTTGACGACACATCTGAATTATATCAGCAAGATCACGTTTACACTGTCCACATAAAAGACATCAATTAGAAGTGGACAGGCTAAAGCGATGAAAGTTTGCCAATTTAAGATTATAAAAAAAGGTGGCAATGCCAACTAGTAAGACAATAAGCACCTCTTCAAACTCTTGCTTGGGTCCAGAAATGCTAAATAATAAAGCACATGCATATTTTGCATCTAGAACACGATCCTTGATATACTGACAAATTTTGGCACGAAACACTTTCCTTGCTTGTGGGAAATTAAGCTGCTTGTCCTAAAAAAGGTTTAAGGAAAATAGTAGAAATCAATTCTCGGAAATACCATATCCTCCCCCATACCAAGAAGGCAGAGGAAGGAGGGAAGGGTAGACTGCAAAGGAAAGGTAAAGATTCTCTCCCATTGTTTATTGGCATCACCTCAATTGTTCTGACAGTTAGATGAAAGACATCAGCAGGTATTTTGTGATCCCACTGTCTTGAAAGACGGAGTACAGCTTTGGCAGAGGCAAGCCTCAAGTGAGCCCTGTCAGCGGAACTACAAAAATACATTCAAGCTTTCAATAACTTAAATCCAGTAGTGTAACATTTTCCATCAGTAAAAACAGCAAGAACATTTTTAAAAAGAGAACGGATTACCTTGATTTTATACCCTTCGAAATTTCCCCTAAAGAAAGGATGTTTCGAAGAATTTCTATGATGTTATCTATTCCACCACGGAGATGGGCGTCCTTCACAGGTAAGTAGCTCTTGACTAATGTTTTTATTCCAAAGATCTGCCACAAACAGTAAGGGCAGCCAACCAGATTTCACTTATCTTTCATTAGAAGATACCGTTATCTGTCTAATTAATTAACAGAGTGGCATAGTTCTAGCTATATCAGATGCATTCTGATACAAAATTTACAAGATAACAACTTAAAAATCACTAGGCACCAACCTTCAGTAGACAAAGATCGCTTCTGTCATTCCAACGTGCCTTCTTTTTTTCCTTTGTTTTCTGGAATGTTGATATGACGAAATAATAAATAAAAGGTTTATTGTTCGAACTAGAAGGGAAGTAAAACAGGCAATATCATAATTTTGGAAAGTGCGTACATTACTGCTCTGGAGAATGTTGCTTTTAACAAATTCTCTAACTTCACTTTCCCTAGTTTCATAAATTTCCATAGCAGCCTGTGCTATGCTCCCCAATGATTGCAGAACACTTGGAAGATGTGGTTTCTCCTCAAGCATGTCAACAAGTTTCTGAAAGATGTATGAAAATGATAAGCTAGCGCAGATTGAATTGAAAACTAAAAATAGATAGTATTGATTATTGAATTAGATCTAGGCTTGAGACAGCATTTATGGAATAAACCTTGTACAGGACGGACAGGGACAGCAGTCCGCCATCCTTCGTTATTGCTGCAAGAGCATGGACAGCATACTTGGCCTGCCTTCGACTCCCTTCTAAGCACAGGTTTTGCAGCATGAGATCAACAGAGCTGCAAGTCAGTGGTGAAGTCATCAGGTGATCATATGACGAATTGAAATGACAAACATATACAGAACAACAGATAGATGCAAACAGGGATGAAGATGCTAGTCTTTCACGGATTGTTCCACCAGCCATTGCTAAGACGTGCAGGATGCCTTCTTTGATAATTTCATTATCCTCCTTGAGAAGATTAAGCAGCTCATCTTCACTGCCAGCAAAAAGCTGACCACTGTAGCGTGCCAGAATCTGAAAGTACACATAAAATCCAGATGCATTTTTCAAACTGTTTCAAAATCCCAAAATAAGTCTAGAGATGTTTCAGGCATATGAAGAATTGTTTAACCTGCAGAAGGACAGTCTTTTTTTTACTATGCCTCCCATATTTCACACGTATGTCAGTTTAACATATGATGCAAAAAATTCTATATAAGACAAATGAACTCGTTGCAGTAAGATCAGCAAAACGGAAATTTTATATTACATTCACATTTCGTGTTAAAAATATTATTACAGTAAATAAAACTGGTAAGAGTGACACAACAAAAAATAAGTTGAATTTCTGTGAAGACAATGGTGCTGAATTGAACAGAACATAATTCATAAGATAACAACATATTACAAATGCAACAGTGTTGGACATCGTCAAAACAAGAAAGGACTAGTCTATTTACCACAAGCATGTTTACGCACGATACAACATTTGGTGAACTTCCTGCAGATTTTTGTGCTATAACTTCCAAAAGAATTTCTTTCACATGCTCCTTATTGAACAGAATATACGAGCACTTGACAGACAGAGTACTCAAGAAATCGAAAAGCTGATGCTTCTCACCCAGAATCTTGAGGATAATATCCTAACAAACAGAAAATATGACTCAGTAACTAAACGGAAAAGTTCAATAACTGCAAAAATCAATAAAGTTAATTCCAAAGTTAATTAATGTCTACTTATTATGGCTCACCCGACTACTACATGCTTGACTGAAGCTTGTATTCGGATCAATAATATTTGATAATATCTTCCAAATATTAGCATCTTTTAACTGATCAAGAACCTGAAAACTCTCCTCTGCTTTTCCCGACTCAGTAAAAAATCTTGACAAAACTCGGAAAAATAGCATGTCCTTCTGAGATTCAGGAACATCAGGATCCTGTAATTAAACAATGAATACTTGTAAGCAAAATGAAACCAGAAAACTATATCAAAACTCGATGACGCCAACAAAGCTCTGTTCCGTCAAAATTTAAGTAAATGTTATGGGACTCACAGACCTTATATGTCTTCTTAAAGGTCAGGTATTTTTGCATTTCCTGTTGCAACCTGCAACACGCAATAGAAAAATCCCCTTGACCATTGTCAAACAACGTCAATGCGCTAAACCTTAAGAGCATGATTTGTATATTTCATACAAAATGAGTAATCTGAAAGTGAAAAATACCCTACCTCTGCTTCTGCTCCAAGATCTTCTCAAGTGCTTTCAACTCAACTTTGTCCAATCCTGGCAAAATTTTAATCCATTGATGCACTCTATGTTTGACGGTGAACTCAGCAGGAAACATGGTTTCACACAGAACATATTCAACTGTATCAGATCTGCAAATTCACATGTGTATAATCAATATTATACATTAAAAGAAATGGAACCTTTTTGCTTTTCCCACCAGTCCATCACAATCATGATCATTTGCACGGAAAGAGTTACAAATTTCTTCAGTATCTACACATTAATGAAAAGTAAACTAAAATATTCCTTTCAAAATTAAAAATATATAATTAAAAGGCCAAAAAAGCTATTGTTGCCATTGTGGAAAGTGCATTTTAAGAAGTCTTTCTCAAAAATCATCTTTATTAAAAATTAATATACATTACCTGAAGTCTTTGTCAATATTAAAAATATATAATTAAACGGCCAAAAGCTATTGCTGCCTTTGTGGAAAGTGCATTTTAATAAGTCTTTGTCAAAAATCATCATTTTGAAAAATTAATATACATTACCTGAAGTCTTTGTCATAAAAGCACCTGAGAATCTTCCCAGGAATCCAGTCATATTCATTTGCACGTCCTTTAGTACTCATACAGTCAAGCCTGTAAATCTCAGCAAGTCTTTCCAATGCATGCTTTTTAACAAGCAACTGTGTGAAGTGAAGTGAAGGAAAAAAAATGAACAAAAACTGTATTAAAACGTTAAAGGATAAACACATGAGATTAAAAACATTAAATAACAATGTATCAAAAACAAGGATGGAGGGAGAGATAATATATTACGGATTTGTCACGGAGACGCTCTGCAACGAGTTTCACAGTTTCAACTGGAACACGGTCAAGATCATGACAAGCCACATCACAGACTACATTAACAACTTGCTTCCGCACATTTTCATCATAGTCCAAGAGACGATCATGAAGAGCATCTACATAATCTCAAAAGGATTGAAGACAGCAGTTCAAGTGTTGTCCTTGCATAATCAACACAAACATTGAAAACTTCAAATTATTAGTAGCAAACATTACCAAATGTTTGAGGAGCTTCAGGTCTGGAAGGATATGAAAGCAAACAGCTTTTGATGTAATCCAGGACCGTCATTCGAACCTGAACTACTCTATCAGTCAACCTCTTCAAAAACTCGGTAAATATGGGTTGAAATGCTTCAGAAATTTCATGTCCAGGGATAGCAAAAAGTTCACCAACTAGTTTCACTGCCCTTAGACGAGTTTCAGACTCATCGGCCTGTTTGGAAGAGGGAACAATGAGTAACTTGGCCAGAAAAATACGTAAAACATAAGCGGGGCAAATAACAGGAAAGCATATAATCTATCAAACCCTAACTAAATTCTCAAGACGAACAAGCAACCAACCAACAAAATGTCACCAAAAATAGGGAATAACACTTTTACATTGTAAATGCCACTAACTCCATAAGGACACAACATACAGTGATTTAAACACAAACATAAATACGAAGCCGATCATTCATTACCAATAGCTCTCCTGTAAGGTAGGGCAAAACCCCTGATAGAATCTCAGGAGAACATTGATATAGATCAAAGATAACTTCATGAAAGTCAATTTGGCGTTCTAAAGACACATTGTCCCCTGACATCGATGAAATGAGTAACTGCTTTACGACAGGTTCAAACTTCACAGTGCAGTGCTTTATAACACTCATGGCAAGGTTCCTTGCAGCCTCTGTAACATCCTACACACCGTCAACGCAACACAGCACTAAATCAATATGAAAAGGACAGAAATATATGACGACAAAAGATAGATAAAACTTTGAAACAAATACCTGACAAGAAAACTAAACAAAGGAACGTAGCATTTCATACAAAAACATTGACATAAGTACAGAAACTATGAACTTACTTCTTTGTTTACAAAAACATTGACATAAGTACAGAAACTATGAACTTACTTCTTTGTTCCGTCCTAGAGAAGAAAGTAGAGTAAAAAGATTATCTTCATGAACATCGTCGCTTTCCTCCACGAGCACAACCATAATTGTTTTCATTGATGTAAGAACATTTTCAGGATGATCATCCCTGCAAATAATATCAAACAACTTCATTGCCAGACAAACAGTGTAGAGCACAGCTTACTGGATTGAAATCTTATGGGTACAAAGAATCTTCTTATCAGCAGAAATGAAGTTTTTTCTGTATACATATGAAAAAGATACCAAAAATATTCAGTCGCAAAATATAATTTATTTTTCTAACAGAAATGAGAAATATACTTCATTTCCTAAGAACTTTTCTGTGTAAAACAATATGGTACATAGTTCAGGATTAATGATACCTGGCAACAGCGATAAACGTGCGGAATATCTCCGTCACAAGATCATCACAATCAAGATCTAACATCACAACACATGACCGGTATCTTGCAAGAGTCTCCAAAATTATGACTCTCCTCCCAAATGAAGGTCCACTTGGATCAGCTAACCCACTAAATATATTAACAACCAAGGTGAAAATGTCCTGCACGGCAAGTATACTGAGTTCTGATCACACGACTTTAGCTACAATAGTAAAGAAGGATGTTAAGGGGATTCTTCCTTGACTACTACATACCTTCAGAATCTCATCACTGTAAGGAGCTTCAGGTGCAGTTATCCGAGTGATCTCACACAGACAAGATGCAACCAGGAGTTTAACATCTTTATCTTGGTGTTTTAGCAGTTCTGGCTTGACGATGGCTTTCAGAAAAGGTTGCATCGACTCCAGTATTGACACTGGCGGAGACTGATCCACATCTGAGAGAAGTGTAACCGCATGCTGCAAGGTGAAAGCATGAATGTCTGGTCCATCAGTCAACAGTTATTATGTCTACTGAGTAAACAAACTAAGAGGTCTTAAACATTTAGCAAGCGGCCCAAGCCTCATGACAAGCAGAATATGGTTGTCACAATTGTTGCTTGTTAGTGTTGATTGCAGGCAGGATAAACATGCCAAGTTTTCTAGCCCAATGGTGATAGGGTGAAATTGGAGATTTGTAAAATGTTGAGAAGGTAATGTTTAAGAAACCTTCATATCGTTATTTACATACCACAAAGAAGCAATGTAACCAAACAGAATAATATGGAAGGTGACATAAAATATTAGCAAATTGCTATCATCATCAACCATCCGAAATGCATAAGAACGAGATGGTGTCATAGTTTTGAGATGTTTGCTTGATGAAGCGATGGGTTTTGCAGTATATAACACTAGCAACATATATGCACTTTATTCTGTAGATATAATGGTCTATTGTCTATCTATTGCCACCATGCCAAATGGGTCATGCATCACTGGAAACTGTAACTCGCCGACAGGAACATAGTTTAAGGAAATAGAGATGGTTCCAGAATAAAGAGGTATCTCCTTCCAGGATATTTTGGTAATGAACTTAGGGCTCCTCTGGCAAGAGGCAGGTATCAATCAGTGAAACAGAGCAGGACAAATATACTTTTAATACTGCCTCGAGAATCAAGGTAACATGAGTAAATGTTGCCATGCATCTAAAAACGACCCACTGTCCTTTATTTTCCTTTTACGGACGTAAAATATGTATCCATACTGCCACATGAGAATGACTACATTCCTATGTGCATTGTTCATTCTCTTACCAAATAAAATGTTCTCCATATGTATCTAAAATGACACATGGGAATGAAAATGCAGAATTTGACGCAATTGATCACACTAACCAGATTAGCCTACTTTTTCGAGCTTATTTATGCACAGTTTGTCTTGTTGGTAACAAAGTTTATATTCCTATGTACATTAATTAATGTTCTTACCAAATAGAACCCTAGGTATTGCAGAAAATAATAGCTATTGCAAAATCAAAGAGTCAAGATATAATGACACAAAAACTGACCTCGACAGTCGACACATCTGATATGGAAATGCCTAGTGAGTCAAAGCTAAAAGAGCAATTTTCAGAAAACTACAAAATCAAAGAATCAGCAATAGAACTACCAAACAGTTTACCTCTAGATGGCTAAGATGGGAATGTCTTATAATTCAAAGATAATAGATTGCTGATATGGGTTTCCCGAAAAGGAGTATTGTCTTATGTAATGTACAAACACCATGTTTCTTGGGTTATTCTACTAATAGATGTCACTTACAGGCTACAACCAAAATCTTGAAAGCCGAAAATATGAAAAACAATCACATCCTCACCGTTTTTTTGTCAGTACACAAGGAAGGGAAACAATAAGTGTAGACTTGTATTATCGAGGTATCACAAAACTAGTTTACAATTGATCATATTAGCAAAGACATACAACAAGTCATGCAACTAAACTCCCAACAAGGAAATTAGTTTATAGCTGTAACACAAATTTACACAAATATGAATCAGAAGGGTGAAAATATTGTGAGGCTGTTCCTCTAAATAATCAGTTCCTGAGATCCATACTTCCATGTCATATGACAAGGCGAACAAGAGCAGGGTTTGCCCTAGAAAGGGTGTATATGGAGTTCTTAGCCCTAATCAGCTTATTGAAAAGACAGACACTGGAGCAGGACTTGTGCTAGAAAAACATCAGTTGTTGGATTAACAATCCATGAAAACTCCACAGTAGTACGAATTCACGAGAAAATAGTTGACACCCACGAAAATTCAAGTACAAGGAAAGAGACCCAGGACCTCAATTTACCGGTAAACTGAAGCGAATAAGACTGTCATAGCGAAAACCCACAATATTAATAATATTAAGAGCTACCAGTAAGGGCAACGAACAGGGAAATTACAAAACTGAAACAAACGGCAGATTTTGAAGAAAGATGAAATTGAGAGGAGAAACGAATGCGGACCTTCAAGAGCTTGATAAGGGAGTCTTTAGAAGAGGAATGGTTTTCGAGGTTCGATCCCAACTCCAAGAGGTCCTGCTTAAGCTTCTGGGACATTTTGTGGAGGTGGGAAGTTATCAATTTTCAAAACATAAACATCATAACTGAGCTGCTTTTAAGTCTGTGTGGAATGCGAGGCTAGAAGAAACCCCGAGAGGGATGGGGTTTATCGCTGTTCTTCCTTTGGTGGTGGTGTGGATTTGAACGGTGAAGGAATAGTACGTACTGTGTAGGTAGGGGAGAGCTGGAGGGCGTGGAGGTGCAGATTTTCGAAGATGGAGCAGAGAAGACTAGAATAGAAGAGGGTGAATTTCAACGCTTTTACAATATGAAAGGATAAATTACAGAAACCACCCACAAATTAGGGTATTTCTCGTAAAATGTTTCGATAAATTTAATAATTACATAAAATCGTCCAGTAGGTTTTTCTTTTGAAGACTACACGGAAAACCCTTTTTATGTTTTCAAATGGTGTAAAAATATTAATTTATATCGCTTTGGTTGATTTGCTTCTTCAATTGGCATTAATAATACGTCCAGACTATTTAGCGCATTTGTTTTTACTAGGTAATGCTCATTTGTTCGTGACCGACAAATGACGGACAAATGGCCTTTGTCCGTAACGGACAAATGGTCTTTGCCCCTGCTGAAGTAAAATTATGTTAGTAGTAAATTGGTTCAACATTTACGGACAAATGGCCTTTGCCCCTGCTGAAGTAAAATTATGTTAGTAGTAAATTGGTTCAACATGTTGTAGTTGCTCAATTGGTTGAAGAGTGAGTATTGTACCAATAGGTCATTGGTTCAAATCCCTTAAATTACATAATTTAAATATTTGTTAGGCGCACTTTGTCCGTGACGGACATACTAACAAGTAGAGTAAAAATTCGAATTTTCCAAAATTATGAAGCATATCTATATGTTAAATCACTTTTTTCGTGAAACCGTTGAATGGAAATACTTCATCCTTAATTATACCGTTATATTTGTATTTTTAAGATTATTATGTTAGGACCGGAATCAATAACCCACACAATAATCTAATGTTCAAAATTCTTACCCTTGCAATAAGTAATACGTAAATGGAATAAAAATTTTAAATGGACATTGGAATTAAGATCGAACTTGAGACAATAAATTTAGAAAATCTTTTACATTCACCTTAATCTCTTTAGTTTGCATATTTAAGATCTCAAGGAAACCATAGTATATATGACCTCTTTTTGATATTAGGTCATACGGAAATAACACACGTTAAAGAACTACACAAAAAGTCGGTGTAACACCCTAGCTTTTTGATAAGCAATTATGTCATTAGTTTAAGGACAACATAGTGGACTCATCTTTGGATTAATCTATAACAAGTTCATATGTTGGGGATCTTGCAACGAACGACAAGATCAATGAAAACACGTAGCCTTTGTATTTTGAGAGAATTGGACAAACCACCTTAATTCACTAATATGAGTTAGTAGATGTCACTTTCCTCTGGAGATTTGAGTTTGAATCCTCCCGGCGGCATGTATGGAAAAACTGATATTGGGAGGGTATCCCCCAACAACGGGTCACGACTTATTCCCGTCTCGGATGTAGAGCGGCGAAGCCAATCGAACCGGAAGTTACTTACCAACCTTTCAAAAAAAAAAAGATGTCACTCTCCTACAATTTAGCTAGTAAATAGTATAACAAAACACGTAAAGACCGATATGTCTTTATCTATTACAATAAATTTTATTTTGAATGGTTACAAGAGATATTTATAGAATCTTTAATGGCAAAATTGGCAAACTAGCCTTTTAAGCAAATCAATTGAGAAAGAAGACTCATACTATTTGGGATTGGTATTTTGACCCCCTATAAAATAGAATAGAGGAAATAGAGTACAAAAGATGGCAAAATTTGACAACCCATCGGATGTGACATGTTGTACTATCTCACATGTCACATCAATCAGAAAAAGGAATTTCCAACATTCTTACTTTATCACCTATTACCCAAAAATCCGCTTACCCAAATAATGTCACAATCATACCCAAAAATAAATTTTTCAAAGTACATAAACATACTCGAAAACAACATACCCAAAAAATCAAATATCAAAATAAAATCATATCCATAAATTGGATAATATTTTATATTTATACCCAATTTAAATATCACTTAATACAAAAACCATACCCAATTTAAATTTGTCATACCCAAAATTTTCAAAACTCGATATTATACACAAATATCAATATCAAATGACATTTGATCATTACCCAAAAATTCGCTTGAATTTGATTATTATAACACAGTTTGGGTAACCATAAAACATACCCACGATATCACTTTAAAAATATACTTAATAACAAGAAATATACTACAAAGCCAATAAACATATAAAAGCATACTCAAAAACCCGTGTACCTAAATAATGTCATAATCATACCCAAAAATAAATTTGTCAAAAAAATATATTGCCTCTATTTTCACAATCATACCCAAAATCATACCCAAGAAATATACTACAAAACCAATCCATGTAAAAAAGATACTTAAATCAAAAGTAAACATCTAATCACCATCATTTCAATTAGAGAAATTATTACCCCTATTTTTTAGTTTTCATACCTATTTTTTCTTCTTTTTGTATAGATACCTAGTTTGCAAAAGAGAATTTCAAGGGGTCCTATTTCCCTAATTAATTCATCTCATCTTTAATTGATTATGAGACACTAGTACAAATCATAAGTCTCTCGGGACTTTTTTTGCATTACGCTATGGAGTTTTTGAAGTCCCGTAAAACCTTTGGCCGAGAGCTTTTTCTCGGGAGTTTTTCTACAAATCCTGAGAAACAAAAATATTCTAGAGAGTTATGTAAAAAAGTCCCGAGAGATTCCCGAGAGACATCTCTCGGGACTTTTTTTAAAAAAACTCCCTAGAGATATTTCTCGGGACTTTTTTGAAAAATTCCTTAGCGATATCTCTCCGGATTTTTTTTGAAAAACTCCCTAGAGATATCTGTCGGGACTATTTTGAAATACTCCCTAAACATATCTCTCGGGACTTTATGTTGACTTATTTAAAACGTTGTAACCAATTTTACAAAAAAAAAAAAATTATTATGCAGATTTACAATAGGTCGTTTCCTGGCAACATATACAATTTAACACCCCCAAATATTGAAACAACAAATCAAGCACACCAAACGTTACCCAAAATTAAATGCTTTATTTCGATTGTTCCAAGGTTCAATATCACATACATACTTAGTTGTCTCATTATATATGGTTAAAAATGAACAAAATAGCTAACATTTATCAACAAAAAATCGAATATACTAGTTGTTCTCATTTGTTTTATTTAAACTTATATAATATATAGTTGTTCTTATTAAAACTTATATAATTTATTATTTAAGATTTTACAATTTAATTTAGCATAAACATTTTTACTTATGTTGATATTTCTTGTAAATGAGACATATATCTTGTAAGTTTAGCTAGTAAATAACATATTAAAACATATAAAGACTGATCTTATGATAATTTTATTGGTTTTATTAAAACTTATATACAAATATTTTTTTCTTGTTAAAACTTATATAATTTATAATTTAAGATTTTACAATTTAATTTATAATTTTATGAGTTGGATCTCTTGTAACTTTATTATTTCTTATAAGAAATATGAAAAATTAATAAACAAATGTAATCACTTAGAATCGATCTCTGGTCGGATCGCACGATTGATTTTTCTTTTTGAAAATTATAAATATATGTTAATTATAACACTTGAATTTTCTCTTGTACAAGAATTAATGTAACTATTTTTTTGTACACGATTCTTATATTGCATATAAGTAACTCAAAAATCTCAAAAATATTATTAGATTAATTTTCTTGTATCGTATACAAGTAACTCATATACAATAATTAAATATAAAATCTTGTATCGTATAAAAGATTACAAGTAACTCATATACAAGAATTAAATATAAAATATTGTATTGTATACAAGTAATTTACATACAAGAGTTAAATATAAATTCTTGTAACATATTAAGAAAAGTTGATATATTAAATAATGATAAATTAGTCAATATATCAAAGAAGATATATACTTAATTATATATCATTGGGGACATTCACTGACTTATCTACTATGAGCTTAGGCTATATAACAAATTTACTCTTATTTTTTACATAACGACAAAAAAATGTGTGATACAATCTATTATAACCTATTAAGGGCCCGTTTGTTTCCAACTCCGGAAACGGAAACGGAATGGAAACGAATTTAGTCCAAAACTATATCCTTATTCATAAAATTGTATGGAATCATTCCTTGTCTTTTAAGGCAAAATAGACTTGATTCCCCACATTTTGTTACCCTATAGGGTATCAAAAGTAATCAAACTCTACTCCAATTACTTCAACCCACAAGGAATGATTCCAAAAACTTTCACGAATAAGAAAATACGCATGGACTAGATTCATTTCCATTCCGTTTCCAATTTCGATTCCGGAGTTAAAACCAAACGGATCCTAAATGTGAACACTCTTAACAAAAATGATTACAAGATAACACATATTCATATGAGACGCTTACCACGTAATTGTGGCCACTAAAAAAAGTAAACTACATTTATACCAAAAAAGAAAAAAAAAATAAACTACATATAGTTCATAACTCAAACCACACATGGTCTTGGGTGACTACCCAGTTAACCTAGAGCCTTAATAGTTTGGCTTCTTATAGGATTACCTAAACATGTGTTTGTTATAAACCTTTAGCTACGAGCACATATATAAATTGAGAGTCTTTATCATGCACACATGACACAACATATATTTAATATGCGTATGCATGCAACTGTCCTCTAAACTCCCATCAACATTATATAATCATAGCATGTTTTAATTAGGTTTTAGATCATGCTTTTAGGATTAGTTTTAGCATGTTTTGATACGAGTTTGTATGTTTTGTTACTAGTTTTTGTTACATTTCTAGTATGGAGGTCTACACTCTTTTTGTCTTCGTTTTCAGGAGGTTTGTTGATGTTTTGGTGCATTGTCGATAACGTTAGGATTGGTTGTTAAAAACTTAATAGAAGAGGTTATTAGTAAGGGGATATCTTGGTAAAAGGTTACCAAGGAGGCCCATGCAAGTATCATGCAAAGCAGAAAGGAAATCGTGCAAAGATCGAGAATGAAGCAAAGGAGCTTCTCGTGCAAGGAGGCCCGCTGCTCGTGCACGCTCGTGAAATGGTAGTGCGCGTTCATGCGCTTTCAAGTGACAATGTTTTGAAGTTGTTGTCGGGTTGCATGATTGTGCATGTGCACGTTCGTACAACGTACATTAATTACCCGTCTTTAAGGGACTTTTGAACTTCTTTAGTTGTTCGATTCCCTTTATAATGATGTTTTTAGGAGTTTAAATGGATACATTATTAGAATAGCTTTAGTCTAATTTGAACTTAGAGAGAAAGGAAATTTTGGAGTTCTACCATTTTTCTTCCTCTTCATTGAATCTTATAAATTGACGACGTTTATTGTTAATTATTTCATTCCTATTTTCATGTATGCCTAATCTTCTATGTTCTAAGATTGGGGATGATTTTTATTATGTTGAGACCGACATGATTTTTACTATTGTTTGAACTTATTTGATCTTATTGACCGATATATGCTCTAAGTGTTTAGATTTTATATATATATGGAAAATAAGGTATAAGCTTTAGATCTATTTGTGAGAAAGTGACTTGGATCTCTTGATGAGAAATAGGTTGTCATATATGCATGGCTTATATGTTAAAACGGAGACCGAAAAGAGAAGTTAGATCAAATATGTTCTTTGTATCTAAGAACTTAAGGGGTTATAATTTGTTTAAATTTGTGTGAAATTGATTGTTAAACTATTTTTGACACGTTACTTTGAGCCCGAAAGGGGATTTGTAATACTTTAGGTAGCCTACCTCCGTGATTATGATGGATTTTGTTCAAGTGTGAATATTTCGAATGTCTATCAATGATAAATAGTGAATTTAAATCTTCAATCCTGAAATATTATTTTTATATAAATTAATCAATATTTATTTAATTCACTATTTTTAATCACTTTGGAAACTAAAACCAACAAACATTTTCCACTTTTATTTTTGTCACTTTTGGCTTTGATAAGCGGTTCGAGCGAGGTTGTGGTTTATACTCCTAAAGTATCTGAGATTTGACACTCGTTTTTATACCACTCATACAACAATGATGAGCCACACACCTCACTACACACATAAAGTTTAGAAAATGCATATGTACAACATGGATCAATAGTTAAGTAAGTTATACAACTTACTTGGGGATAATGATGATAAACGTATAGATCGTCAATTTTTCTAAACTTATCTAAATAACATGTGATAAGATTAACTTGATATTCAAATGATCGTTCAAGATCATTTAATAACTATATATCACACAATATCGAAAATAAGTCTTCATGTTACTTGCATTAATCCATTCACTTGTTTTTCTAGGGCAACAAACTCATATCGAGCAAGTTCACTCGTCACCAAATCCAAAACAAACAAAGATATGATAAACTAAAAGATGAAAGTCGTAGAAAATAGTGAGCAACGAAAAGCATTAAAGTTTCCAAAGAGATTCCATGAGAACACAAATTAGTTCAATTAAGAACAAATTAAGACAAAAAAAGTTGATTCATTGAATAATACAAAACATGTACACAAGTAGATACAATAAGCAAGCATAACTAAATTCAATAATCAGCTACAACCATTTTATCTTGCATTGAGATATCTGTCAAATTTGATTTCATCACACTTGAAACTCATGATAAATTCAGCTCAGATGAAGAGCTAATCTTGTTGTAATTTCTCACATCCAATAACATTGTAATTATGCACTCCAATTTCAGTTCCATTGAAGATACCTAATCACACATTGCCTTCTAATTGGATTGATACAACAATTCATGACTTTTAGCTTTTAAAATAATGAATTAGGTATTCTCAATAGAAATGTATACTAAGCACTATCCATAGCTTTTTTTGAAAAGCTATGGATTTCCTTGCTTGGAATAGGGTTTGCCTCTCTAGACTCATCTTTGATCTCGACTTCAACGCTGACAACATTTGGTGCAACTAGATCAAGCAGAATGTCCTCAAAAGATGCACGATCTGGAACTTTCGGACGAATGGTAACCAAAGTCACTCTTGGAGCTCTATTCTCAACGTTCGTGATGATATCATTGTCGCCCTTAATTCCAAAGGAATCTCATACCACTCTATCACCCTCTCCGGAGCCTTCTCAACCAAGAAAACCTATTGCCTCCTTAGAGACTTCACCCCTTCAACAAATGCCAACCCCTTTAAAAACATTTGGAAGGACTTGAATATTCTCAAATGCAGCTTCATAACCTGGATTGCCTGCCACAAAAAGCTCCCCACTCTTACCAAGCTGTTGCTTTGGAATACCTCCATTAACCCCACCTGCATCCTCTATCGTACCCACCCGGAAGATGAGGACCACCTTTGGACTCGATACAACTACACCTCCCTTGTTTTGGATATTATCTCCAAATGGACCGGAACCCCTTACCCACCTCCTTACCTTCACAACATTTGGTCTTGGCTAGGTGCTCAAAGAAGACACAAAAACAACCTCAAGGACTGCCTCCGCATCGCATCTATCTCTGCCTTCATATATTACACTTGGAACGCCCGTAACATCATGATGTTCCAGCACACCTTTACCCCTGTCATCAACTGCGTGAATGAAGCTATCTCGGCCATCAAGAACTACACCTCAATGCACTGAAAAGCCCGCTCAGCTGACTCTATCTCTTGGGCTAACATGTTGGGCATTCATCTTCCCTAATCCTCCCCATCGTTATCCCCCTCATTGTTTTCTACATATCTTGTCTTTTGTTTTCCTGTATTTCCTGTATATCCTTTCCCCTTTCTAATACAAGTAATTTTTTCAAAAAAAAAAGCTATGGATTGAATGTTTCTAAAAACCTCCTCAATAACATCCCAAAAACTACAACTAATAAATAAATTTTATCTCAAACATTAGATAACTTTATAAATACGTAAAGTTCTAGCAAAAGCTATCCAAAAAGTTACGTCAAACACCACCTAAATTTGATGAAATTGTGGAGGCTTGTTAATGGTGGTGTTAGACTGGTGGTGTGGGATGGTTATAGACTAGAAGTGGGTAGTGAATCTAGAGAGATATTGATATTTGAAAAACAACAAACGAAACAAAGACCCAAACCCGTCCTATAATGTACGGGAACCCCGACTAACCACACCATCCGGATCACTTAGCAGCATCCTGAACCTGCGGAACATCTACAACGACGGTATTAACCGTTAGCTAACATTCTAGGTATAAGCAAGAGTGTAAAGGCACAAACACACATAAGGTAAAGAAAACACATAGCATGCTCACACATCAACCGGTTATTATCTTTCATTAAGGTTATCCATTACTAATTCAACTTCTTTTGTCACACGAGAATCTCCCAAAACTCGCCTCCGCTTCCGTCAGCCAATAGGAATAGATCAGTACTATCCGTTACCTACGGGTCTGGGTTGCAAGAGCACATTCTAGTCTCCTGTAGAACTAGACAAGTCGTCACCGCCCGGTTATAATACACTTGGGCCAGTTAAGGTTAACAAAGGGTGAATCCTATTTCCAATTATCTGTTATAACACGATAGCAACACAAACAAGCCAATACAATCCAACTAATACGCGGAATGAAACTAAGTAAGTCCAAGGGACTTACCTCACTCGAAGGTAAACCAAAAGATCAACACAACTCAGGAACAACTCAGGAGAAAGCTCAGTTTCCCTCGGGAAAAGATCAAGGAAAGCCTGTACGAACAAGCAATGCGGATCAGGAATGAAACGGCTGCTATAAGTCTAAAACTTCTAGTCTCAACAATCTCTTAGAGATCAATACATGTTAAAAGCTCAACCTTAGTCTTACAACAACTCAGGGGAACAAGGAACAACCATAAGGAACCAAGGAAGGAACGAGGAAAAGAAGGAAGGAAGCAACTCACCAAAGACGGAAGTTACTGCAGAGAAACCGCAGGGGCGGTTGGACTGAGGCGCAGGGGCGGCTGAACAGAGGCGCAGGGGCGGCTCTGTGCAGGCGTAGGGGCGGATCTTCGTCAGAAGCTACTGTCGGGCTTCTCTTCGACAGATCACGCAGCAGGGGCAACCAAAGCTCGAACCTTTGGTTCCAACACGTCAAGACTCAATTCCAGAGAGCCTGAGAACAACAAAGGGTCAACAACGGAACACTCCACAATAATCAAGGCTCATGCTTGATCCTTGGAGAAGAAGAAAAGAAAAGAATGCAAGGAAGAAACAGAAGGAGAAGACATGCAGCACTGTAAGAACGTGAGGAAGAACCAGGAAGGACTTACACGTTCAGCGAAGTCGCAGGAAGCAAAGGACGGCTGCAGCTCTCTAGGGTTTGAAGACGATAGCAATGAACGGGAAAAATGAGAGAAGGAAGAGAATATATAGGGAGGGCTGAAACGCTAGACGGAAAGGGCGTCTAGGTTTAGAAAGAAAACAAGGAAACCGGCCCATAAGATAGAATATCGGGTATTCTATCTATGGAAGAAAGATAAAAACGAACGAAAACAGATCGGCGCGATCTGTCGCGAATCCGCAGGGGCGCCTAGCCGCGGGGGCGGCCCTCTTCACCACAGGGGCGATGAAGGAAAAACCTAGGATCTTACATTCATACTCACAAAGTAGCGCGTAGAACATTTTTTAACGACCCGTAAGAGCTTCCTATTGAAGGATTCAAAGCAAAGTTTATGTTCATCTCCTCCGATTTATGGTCCCGAGGTAGGGTTTTGCAATCTCTCTTACCTCCAATCACTCCGAAATATCAATTTGATCAGGAGTGCATATGAACTATTTACTTGGGAGATTATAAGAAGTCCAAAAATTGCCTCCCTTGTCGCTAACCTCTGTTCCTCAAACTTATAAGACGGCGAAATTGAGTACAATTGATGTTCAATCTTGTTGACCGAAAGTAAATCCTCTATAAGATTTTGTTCCTGCTACTCCCCCAAAATTGAAATGAAACTCTCAACAATCGCAATTATGAGAATGACTATCGTAGAAAACCATAAACAATCATTTGATGGATTTTATTGAAACATATCTATAAATTGGTAGTCGCTCGACACACATGGTTACATGGGGAGGAACATTTGTATATTTTACCAGGTTAAAAACCTCACAAATCTATTTTATTAAACATATAACCCATTCCACTTCGGTGTTTAGCTAAAAACCGAAAGCTAAAAAATTTACACAAAAAGTCAACCACAACTAGCAACTACAAAAACCATCACAAATCTAATATTATTAAACACACCCTAACAAAGTTCTTCAATTTCCTATGGGTAAAATGGCTAACTAGACATTTTATCACTATTACTCTATTAAGAGTACTCAAAACATAAACTCATTTAGTAATACCCCTATTTAGTTCAATTCTTTCATCTAGAGGGAATTTTATATAGGGTAAAATTAGAAGGGTGTACAAAACAAAGACCTATAAAAAAGAGCTTATTTAACCCAATTCTTTCATTTATTTCCTAATAGTGTATAACGTCCCTATAGTGTTTTTTAGTTGAATGAGCGGAGGTTTAACCAAATGATATGAGCATTTGCATGACATGCTCAAATTTAACTTGTTTACAAATGAGCTAAGTTTGTGCCTATAATTTATATGAGTTTCAAATATATTCAACTTATGCTCATTTAGAAAATGAGTGAGTTCAAACCGAGCTTTTTACGAGCCTAACCCGAACCAAATCCGAATAAACTATCTCATATAACAACCATACGAAGAGTACTCCGCATTTTATGCACCCAAAGAATTCTTCCGCACTTCAATAAAAGTCATTAATTACGGGTTGCGTTAGACATACCCATATATTTTATTTATAAAAATTACCCAATCTCGCACTTCAGGTGCGGAATCAAATCCGTCATTACAATTTTTTATTTTTAATTTAAAAAAATTCAGGTCTAGAACCCAAGTGCGGAATTGATTTTTTTTTTTTGGTAATGACTACAGAGATCACTTTATGACTCCGTACTTTTATTTATCGAAATTAAAAGCTAAACAATAACATGTCGACGGGTCGCTACTCCGCGAGCATCGTTCTTTAAAAACTCAATTAACGAAGAAGGTGGAGACTGAATGTAAAAATATCCTAAGGGATAAGATGAAGCAATGGAATTGATTAAACGTAGGTTTTGATTTGGGGCGTAAGTGCGGAATTAAATCAAACCCAATATAGTTTCGGGGTCTAAGTGCATAATCAAATCAAAATCAATTTTGACTTCAAGACCCAAGTACGAAATTGATTAAACTCAATTTCGCTTTCGGCTCCAAATGAAAAACTAATTTAACACAACTTTCGCACTTATGTTGTAAAATTATGGAGATTTTAAAGAAAATATATAAATTCGTTTAAAGTTAGGTATACATAATTAAACTAAAAATGAAAAGAAAAAAAAAAATCTTCAGTATTTTGCATTTGAAAAAAGAGTTGATGAGCGAACATAAAACGCATGCTTCAGTCACGATGATTGCATGCGTTACATCGAGTTGATCCACGTAACCTTGCATTACATAAATGAACGAAAAAGCTAAATGCACGAGGTTTGTTATACTAGCGTGAAAAACGAACGCATTCCGATGGCGCTCAACAAGTAAAAAAAAATAATAAAGAATTTGAGTACCAGCGCCTTCCGAATGCACTCAAATCTTTAATAAAAATAAATAAAAAAGGGCAAAAATAAGAAAAAACTGCATTTTGCGCCATCACCAAAGTGTTTGGCTGCTTTTTTTTTTGGGCATGTTATATACACAATTTTAAATTTACTTGGTACTGAATATGAACGCTTTGCGGTGGCGCTCAAATAGATTTGAGCGCTTTGCGACGGCGCTCAAATCTTAAAATAAATAAAAAAGGGCAAAAATAAGAAAAAAAACATGGTTTTGGGCGCCAGCTAAAGATTCGAGCGCCTTCCTACTTTTGCCTTTTTTTTATTAAAGATTTGAGCGCCTTCGGAAGGCGCTGGCGCTCAAATTCTTTGTTTTTTTTTACTTGTTGAGCGCCATCGGAATGCGTTTGTTTTTTAAGCTAGTAAAACAAACCTCGTGCATTTAGCTTTTTCGTTTTTTTTTTTCCACGTGTGGACATATCTTCATAAGTAGGGGTATATTTGTAATTTCCATAACCGTAATGGGTAATAGATATAAGTTTTTTTTGGATAGATAGTTAAGGAAAAGGAAGGATCCATATTCAGCTTTATGCGGAATTTTACTTGTTTAAAAACATGTTCGTGTTAGATTTTGATCGGACTTTATTATAAGTTTTGTCCGTTTATCCGGACCCAAGATGTAATGACTGACGTATTCAGACGGGCGGGTCGACAGGTTTCCGTTTTTCAAAAGATATTTTAAAATTGTTTTTACATAAATGTTGTTATAAAAATTAAATATATTCACGATGTTTTATGTATACTAAAATGTATTAATTTTTTTATAATTACATTAAATATACTATAATTATACTTAATATTTTATAATATATATCTTTCAATTTCAATAAATTTATGTCCCAAATTCATAGTCTTTCGTAATTCATCTCTTAAGGCAAAAGCTTTGGCTCGAGGAGCGGTCAAAACACCACATCCTCACTTGCTAGAAGCTAATTTTAAGGCAGTATGGGTGCGATTAAAAGACCAAAAGTGCAATTTCTATTCAGAAATTTCGATCCGTCAAATTTATTATGACAATTTTGGTAAAGGTTTGTAACATTTGATGTTTACCTATAAATATTCTAACAATACATGATAGGCTGAGGAAATTTTCGCAAAGAAATTCGAGGAATTGTTTTTTTTTTAAAAGTTTTAGTTGCTAAGATAAGCTCTTAGTGTAAATATTTTGTAAGCTTTATGTAAATAAAAATAGCTGAATAAAAATATTTATCACTATTCACTACATAGATTTCTTCCTTTATTAAGTTTTTAATTAGGTTAGATATTTACTTTTGTAGTCTTTATGTAAATGAAAAACTAAATAATGAAATTCATTCTTTAAACAGATTTCTACATTTACTTAAGTTTACGAGTAATTTTGTTTTAATAATTTTGTGTAATTGCAATCAAATGCATTTGGGTAAATAAATGAACTAGTATATGACCGATCGAACTTGTGTTATTTATTTATTTTTGAAGTTCGCAACTTCGTGTGATTTTTTTGAATATATATCGATTCAAAGTTTAAATAATTAATTTTTTTTTGAAACAATTTGGTCTACTAGCTTTTTTTCTAATTTTGTGTTTAGTAAATGTACCCTGATAGAAGAGTTTTTTTTTCTAATTTTGTGTTTAGTAAATATACCCTGAGAGAAGAGTGTGTAGAATTTGAGAATAAATACAAAATATTGGGATATATTTACTTAATTGAAATATTAAAAAGCATAGTTACTGATATAGTTTTTCAAAAAGGCCTAATTATCAAAATTGCCCAAAATATTACGGTAGCTTAATCAGCATGATAATGTTACGTAGAAAATGCATTATTTATTCAAAATAAAAAGATTAATGACTAGTTTTTATATATATGGTTGTGGATATCCGATGATTATATGTGTAGATGGATTATAGTTGGGGCAGGCTTGACGCTTTGAGTATCAGACCTCCTGCGTCTTGAAGACGTGGCTTCTGCTTACGCATTTTTTATGATTCAAAGGATTATTTTTACACAATGACACAAATGCTAACTTCAGTTTAATTTATTATTTTATGATTAAATAACTAATTTATAGTAAGATTTTTAGATGATGAATATGGTAAAATGTTCGTATAAGATAAGAGTTGGCTACCTACCTACCGTTAAACTCTTTTTCTTGCACACACTCTTCCCATTTTTAATTTCACATTCTTTCTCCATATACTATTATTACCTATTTGCATGCATGCATATATTAAAATATAATTTTTAATTTTCCAACTTTTTGAAAAATGAATTTAATATTGAAGAATTACAAAGGTTTGACAAACCCCTTTACCTATAAAAGAAACCGATATTCATTATATATATAGTTTGACAAGGCTCTTGTTGTGGCCGAAGAAACTCATACCTTTAAAATTCAATGAAGAAAATGATGACCAACTCTCCATCCTTCTTCTTCCTCATCGTAGTAGTTTGCGTGGCTGCTGCTGCTGTGTCGGCTGCTGGGCGAGAGGACCCGCCTTATGATCATGTAATTGATCATCTTTCTTCCTCGGATGAGATCTTTCGAATGTCTGGCTATGGTGAGGAGAAGCTCTCGACTGTTCTTATAACTGGAACATTAACCTGTACCTCTTGCTCGTCTGATGATCCTCATCACCTTCGACCCTTGCCCATCTCAGGTTTGTTCTTGGTAGCTAGAACTCGATTATTCCGGCTATGTCATTGTCTGGTAGCTAGAGCTCTATCTTAACGTATAAAAAACCCTTTTTTGTGCAAACTTGTACTTGAAACTTAAATTTTGATGACATCTTACCATTTTATGTGTTTCTTGAAGTATGACAGCATACCCATGATATACAGCGATAGCTAGCTGCATTAAGTGCAAAGCAAGAACAATCAGCTTGTTACAAAAATGACATAATTCTTAAAATCAATGGATCTTTGAGCTTGATAAAATTTGTTCTTGGATATATATGTTCAGGGGCTCTAGTAGCAGCTAGTTGCAATTCCAACTCCATGTACACGAAAGGAAGAAAGAAACCGACATGGGAAAAGGGCATCACAGATGAGAATGGAGAGTTCATCATTGATCTTCCCTCACATCTTCATGCAATCCCTAATCTCCATAAGGCTTGTTCTATCAAGGTACTATGGCTGCCCAAGGATGCACCATGTAAATCAGCTTCTGTCAAAGACAAACATAGAGTGAACGAGATAGTGTTATCGTCTGTTGGAAATGGAATCCGTACCTATACTGCACGAACCATACAGTTTCTGGACAAGGAGACTGAGAATCCAGAAGCTTGCAAGAGGATGGCCATGGAGGTTACACAAGAAATGTCATGGTAGATATCAATCTGTCCATATACCTAAAATACAACACAAATTTACAATGCAAGTCTTTGTTATGAGACGGATAGAATGATGAAGACGCTACAACGCCTAATGGCTCATTCGGGATGGCGCTGCAGTCATAGCAATGAGTTTGACAGACTAGGCTTACATATGCTCTTTGCGTGTGTGTGTGTTTATGCATCAATGTATATATTATTGAGTGTCTTTGTTGTATGGTTTATGAATGCAGAAAGGCTTTCCATGAACAAATCAATGAAAAACTCTTTTTTCTTTTCCCGATCATAAACGCATAAAATATTATATAAATATGAAGGATGAGTCAATCTCTCAAAGGCACAAGTAATCTGATAATAACTTGAATCCATAAATTTTGAAGTAGCTTAGTGATCATTATATCTAGACGTTTTCTGCGGCTTTCTTGTCAGATTCAGATAGGATGTAGTTAGCAACATCAGCACAGCATTTCAGCTTCTCAGCTTCCTCCTCAGGGATCTCCATTGAGAATTCTTGCTCAACGGCCATCACCAGCTCCACCCTGTCTAAACTGTCCAGAGATAAATCCTTCTGAAAATCAGCAGTTTCAGTTACCTGTCAAGGATCAAATCTGATATTCATGACTGCCGTAGACAAATAAAAGCAACAAATAAAGAAGGGAGCTGCAGAGAGCTTCAAAAGTTCCAAACAATCAGGAGATACTAATTAGAGTACCTTAGCAGCATCAATGTTGTCAAATTTCTTAACTAACGCAATCACCCGTGTCATTATCTGATCAGAGTGATTGCCCACAGTACTGAACATCAGCTTGCTGTAACTATTAAATGCTTTGCAATCTTCATTAATCACCCAATTTCTCAAAGAGGCTCTGACCCTTAAATGCCTCAGAACGGAGCTCTTTATGCATTGCATAATGAGTATACCCTGTAAATTGGACCCAAATGAATTATTACTAGTCTAATAACATGTATGAAATTTCCGAAATGATCCGGGGTACTATGCTGCATCACAAACGATTCAACAGTGTGATAAAATAGCTCATGTTTGTTTCTTCAATATGGTCATTCACTGTTCATCAAACGATTATCTTTTCAAAATTGGATTAGAAGTTGAACAAGAGAATGCAAGTAAGCAAACCCATCGGAGCTTGCAAGATACTGTTTAACCAAGTTTTCCAAATTAGCTGAGAAAAAACGAATTCCTAACCACAAATAAAATCTTGAGGAGTAGGTAGTCAGTTGAACTAAAAAAACTAGAAATGAATAGAAATCCCATCACGTAAGTCCAAAATTAGACATTAAATTGAAATGTAGCCACAAGTATGAGGTGATGTACATAGATTACAGGTATGAGAAGTTCATCCGTGCTTACCAGTTAACTCAGTGGTCTCACGGGAGATGGCAGTCTTCGGGTGTTCGATGAAATGCCCCAGCGAACCTCTCTTAGAATTCAACAGTCGGATTGCGTCTCTGCTTTATGGTTTAGTTTAATAAAAAAAACATGGAAATGGGCCGTCTTTTGGCCCAATTTGTATGGGCCGATCTTATGTTACTGGACACCTAATCAAACACAATTACCCAATATATGTAATTTAGAAAACAATCAGATTTTTTCAAATACAAATATTTCATTTGAAAAAAAAGACTACTAAAAAAAATCAGACTTTTCAAAATATTTTATCAGAGAATTTTAAAAAAAAGAAAGTTGATGGTACTATGATAATACATATGAGACCTCCACAATCGAGACATGAGTCGACCCTAATATTGGGGTCGAATGGGGGCTATTAATGTAACGACCCGAGTTTTAAGTAACCCAAGACGTCACTAGGCTAAGGACCACACAGTGGGTCCCATCAGTTAGCCTGACAACAACTTCACAAATAGGACCTTGCAACAAGAAGCACGAAGAAATAATGAAAACATTCAACCTGTCATTTTGAAAACATTTACATAACAACCATGCATGCAGTTAGTATGTATATCCCAAAACGACACTTTAAAACATGACACCTGAACAGGTGTCTTAAAACTTCAGCCTGAAATCAACATGTGTACACAGTTGCACACAACCAACAAAAGACTCGCTTGCAAGCGATTATTTTCAAAAGCAAGTTCAACCAACCCTTGGGTTAACACTGCCCCGGCTGTCCACATCCTGCAGCTGACATCCCTGAAGCGTTCCTATGATCAGCATTACCTAAAAAGATTCGGTTTAAAACCGTTAGCTACTGATCATAATCTATCCACAAGAGATTATATCATCACATCACAACACAACAAATATATTCAAATACCATATACCGTGCTCATGAGATGATATCATGCTTTTATGAATGATGCACGTGAATGCAGTATGAAATTTACAATTTGCGATCCCGGACCCATTAATCCGGAACCATTGCTTATACGGTTCTGGCTTTGGTGTGAGCTCACCATTGCACAGATTAGGTTAATTCAGACATTTGCTCTTAGGTCGTAGCCAGACTGATCAAGTCTACGGGCCAGGCTTTCTCGTGGTGGGTTATGGTCTTAACCCCTAACCACATGCAACATTTTGCCATTCATGTTAATGCAAACATTTACCATTTTCATTAGGTGTGCGACCCGAGCCTGAAGTCCATCAGACTTGGTGTCATTCTTATACAAACGCAAGTGATCCGGGCTTGGCCGAGCTCCGGTATTCACTGCAAAATACTCACTTTACATATTCTTGACCTTTACAAGTCATCATCATATCACATGCCTCAAAAGGCTTATCATCTCATACATTATCATTTTTCAGTAAGCTTATCATGTCATTCAATAGCACGCCTCAATAGGCTAACACATGTTCATTTAACCATTTCTCATAATTATGACATGATAATAATCACAACAACATTAAGCATGCTTTACACATCATAACGTCATTTTCATCATAAACACATCAAGCATGCTTCACACATAACACATCTCAATGCATATCAACATTCACATTTCAACACAACAAGGCATTTCAAAACAACAACACATATCAACACAGTGAGATATAAATCTCTCAGGCACGAGTTTCTGCAGATCGAAGTTAAGTAAGTCCGAAGACTTACCTGGATACGCTCACTGAGCAACTAAGCTATAGTTAGTCTACCGTCTTCAACACCACCTGTCGAGAATATCATATTCCTCGTATTAAACTTCTTGCTTCAAACATCAATTAAATTCATTCCTTTGAATTTAATTAGCTTATAGCGTTTTCTAGATTCCCAATTTAATTAATTAATCTTTAATTAATTAATTAAAATTCATCAGAATAACCTTTTGCCCGCAGACAGTTTCTCAACCCAACTATCATCAGATCTCATCAAACAAATAGCCCATAATCACCAGAATATTGTAACGAGCATAATGAAATTTCCAATTATCCATTTTGACAAGCCTAAGGTCAATTTAGGACAAATCGCAATACTGAAAACGAATAAATTCATAACTTATTCGTTACTAACCCGATTGACGATCCGAAAGAAGATTCGGAATCACAACGACGCAGGCTACGCTCGGACACCATCAGATTCACCGGAATCTGAGCGACGGAACTGACCATAGAAGGGGGATGCTCGACCTGACCATAACTTCAACGGAAACACACATACCGGTGTACCGATATGAAGAGGATGAAGAGAGGAATCCGAAAACTCAAACGGAATTGAAATCGGATTACAAACGAAGAGTAGATCTGAATTTGAAGGTTGAGAGAAATCAGAGCTTTTACGAAGAAACGTGAAAGGAAATGAATTAATAAAAGAATTTCCGCGATTTATAGCGAAGCCGATAATTATCCTTTAGCAAAGTCGATAATTATCCGTTTATCGATCCGAAGGCGGTTTGAGCCCCTTCTCCAAACTTCTCGAAATTGGAATAATAAATCCGACATATTGTTTGGATAATTATTCCGCAACTTTCTCGGAAAATGCGTATTCCTAAGTCGTCTTTCTTAGCCACTAAGAAACGAAATAGCGACTCTTTTGGCCATTTTGCCTTTCCATGTTATTTCATATCTAGAACATACCCAATGTCCTGATCATTTCTCTCAACTGCAATTTTATTAATTGAAGCTCCCAAATGCTCCAAATAATACCAGAGGGTAAAAATTACTCCCCGGAGGAAAAAGTAAAATTTCCCCCATACGTCCAAATTTACGCCAAAATCATAATGGTGGAATTCATACTCGTCATCTACACACTATTCGCAATTTATGGGTCAATTGATATCGATGATTAACTTAATCACCCTTAATCATCATTTATTAGGATTCGAAAATCCTAGCTTTTACATCACACACCCCTTAAAAAAAAGTTTCGTCCCGAAACTTTAGTACACAGCTCATCAGAAGACTGAATCCGTCAATCACATAATTAACCTATCTTTGCATTTCGTGCAAGCATAGATTATTATCACGTTAGCGGGGTCATCACGCTCACACTAGGGAAGTCTATCACTTCCTATGTTATCAAACACAAATCAATTCACACACACATAAATCACATAAACATAGAATCATATAGGCACATTAGTTAGTGGAAAAATTTAGGTACTAATTCATACCTCTATCTCAATCACCGATCAAAGAACTAAACACCTTTGGATAATTTCTCTCCATGTGCTCAATTGTTTCCCATGTAGCCTCTTCCATTCCCCTTCGGGACCACTGGATCTTCACTAATGGAATCTCTTTATTCCTTAACTTCTTTATCTTTCTATCTAACACGGCCATAGGGAACTCGGCATAGGTCTGATCAGGCTCTATCTCGATAGCATCATAGCTGAGTACATGGCTCGGATCTGGTTGATAATGTCTTAGTTGTGATACATGAAACACTGGATGTACTCCATCCATTGTTGGCGGTAATGCTAAACGATAAGCTACTTTACCAACTTTTTCCAAAATCTCAAACGGTCCAATATACCGAGGACTTAACTTTCCCTTGATACCAAACCGTTTGACTCCACGAGTCGGTGAAACTTTCAGCCAAACGTGTGTCCCTGTTTCAAACTCTAGCGGACGTCGGCGCTTATCAGCATACGATTTTTGTCTACTCTGTGCAGCCAACATCCTTTCTCGAATCAAAGCAACTTTTTCAATATCACTTTTAACTTTGTCTGGAGCCGTATCAAAGACATCGGCAGGCTCATCCCAACATAATGGGGTTCGACATTTCCTTCCGTACAGTGCTTCATATGGTGCCATCCCAATGGATGCATGCCAACTGTTGTTGTAGGTGAACTCGACCAACGGTAATTGATCTGGCCATATCGGTCCCCAATCAAGCACACATGACCTCAACAAGTCTTCTAAAGTCTGAATAGTCCGTTCGGACTGACCATTTGACTGTGGATGAAACGCTGTTGTAAAATTCAGCTTGGTTCCCATTACTGTCTGTACCTGGCTCCAGAATCGGGAAGTAAATCGTCCATCTCTATCTGAAACTATGGTCTTAGGAACTCCATGTAATCTGACTATCTGATTCACAAATTCCTCTGCTAACTTGTTCACAGTCCAAGTTTCCTTGATAGGAATAAATCTTGCAGTCTTTGTTAATCGATCAACCACCACCCATATGGAGTCATAACCTTTGCTACTACGTAGACTGGTTACAAAATCCATGGTGATGTGTTCCCATTTCCACTCTGGTATCTCCAATGATTGAAGTTCTCCTCCTGGCCTTTGGTGTTCAATTTTAACTTGCTGACATGTTTGACACCGTGACACAAACTCAGCAATATCTTTCTTCATACCTTGCCACCAAAAGTAAGGTTTAATATCCCGATACATCTTGTTTGATCCTGGATGTATGGAATATGGTGTTGCATGGGCTTCCACAAGAATCCTTTTTCTAATCTCTTCATCTTGAGGAACACATACTCTTCCCTGATATCTCATTATATTGTCAGTATCGATATGAAAATCTGAAGATTCACCATTTCCGATCACTGATCTTATTTTGATTAAATTAGGACAACTTAGTTGTTTTTGTTGAATTTCTTTCAACCAATTGGGCACTATCTCCAAGGTACATAGATACCCTTGTTCTTTCTGAACCCATATTTCAATGCCACTACAAATCAGATCTTTTTTGTATTTCAACTTGTACAGTTAATCGAGCAATCGCTTTTTCTTGAGCTGACTTCCTACTCAAAGCATCAGCCACCACATTAGCTTTACTAGGATGATATAGTATCTCTAAGTCATAATCCTTTATCAAATCCAACCACCTTCTTTGTCTCATATTCAACTCTTTTTGAGTGAAAATGTACTTTAGGCTTTTGTGATTTGTCATGATCTTACACGTCATCCCAAATAGGTAGTGCCGCCAAATCTTAAGTGCATGAACTACTGTTGCTAACTCCAAGTCATGTGTAGGATAGTTCTGCTCATATTGTCTCAATTGTCTTGATGCATAGGCGATGACTCTTTCATTTTGCATCAAGACGCATCCCAAGCCCATTTTAGATGCATCATTGTAAACAATGAACCCTAGTGTTCCATTCGGCTGAGCTAACACAGGTCTAGTAGTCAACCTCTTCTTTATCTCTTCAAAGTTTGCTTGACACTTGTCAGTCCATATAAACTTTGCCTTCTTTTAAAGTAACTTGGTCATAGGTCTTGCTATGATGGAAAACCCTTTTACAAAACGTCTATAGTATCCTACTAGTCCTAGGAAACTACGTATCTCTTTGACGTTCTTGGGTGGTTCCCATGCTAGCACGGTTTCGATCTTGGATGGGTCAACTTTGACTCCATCTGTAGTAATCATGTGTCCCAAGAATGTTACTTCTTTCATCCAGAAGTCACACTTGGACAACTTAGCATAAAGCTTTTCTTTCCTCAATACTTGAAGAACTGCTTTCAAATGCTCTGCATGCTCTTCACTACTTCGTGAATAAACCAATATATCATCTATAAAGACCACAACAAACCTATCCAAGTATCCAATAAAGATCCGATTCATCAATTCCATAAACGCAGCAGGTGTGTTGGTTAATCCAAATGGCATAACCACGAACTCGTAGTGTCCATACCGAGTCCTGAATGCTGTCTTATGGATGTCATTTTCTTGAATCTTCAACTGGTGATAGCCTGACCGTAGGTCTATCTTGGAGAACACCTTTGCTCCTTGTAACTGATATAACAAATCATCAATTCGCGGCAGTGGATACTTGTTCTTAATCGTCATCTTATTGAGTTCTCTATAGTCGATACATAGCCTCATTGTACCATCCTTTTTCTTCACGAACAACACTGGCGCTCCCCATGGCGATACACTTGGCCGAATAAATCCTTTATCTGCCAATTCTTCCAACTGCTTCTTCAACTCAAGCATTTCCACAGGTGCCATTCTGTACGGAGCTTTAGAAATTGGTCTAGTTCCAGGCTCTAGATCGATTCTAAAGTCAACTTGCCTAGTAGGTGGCAATCCAGGTAATTCATCTTGAAAAACATCCTTAAACTCACGTGCAATTGGAATGTCTTTCAATTGAATCTTCCCTTCTTTCTCCAGAGCATAGCATAAATATGCTTCACATCCTTTCCTTACCAGTTTACTTGCTTTCATCGCAGAGATCATCACTAGCGGGTCTTGTAGCTCACTTCCTTTGAACACATGACAAGTATCATCTATCTTATCCATATACTTGATCATCCAATCGATGCCTAGAATCACGTCATCATTATCCAATCCGGTAATAAGGATATCGGTTGGCTACTTTACTTGCCTAGCTTCCACGTAAACTTTGACTTTCTCCTCCTCTCCCATTAGGACAAGATCCTTGAGTTAACATTATCCCCTAACCTCATAAACTTTATCATATCTCTAGGTTAACTACATTTAAAACATGTAGTTGGACTTTTTGATCAGTCCTTCTTGAAATAATTTAGGTCTCCACAATTTAAAATGTTCTTCCATCCAATTTCTCTTATGATCATGGTTGTGGAGAAGGCCTTGTTTCTTGACTCACACGTCTCGTACTCGCAGGTTCAAGAAACTTGGAGTAGACTTTTGCCTCTTTCCTCCACTAGTTTAGGAATCCACCTCTTTCCTAAAGCCTTGTCTTGCTTCAAGCTTTATTATCCTCTCCTAATACTCCAATAACGTCATACCTTAGGTGACAACACCAACTAAGAGATCGTTTCATCCTATCGTAAACAATCTTATCAATTGATCATAAAGTGGTGCATTCTCATCCAACGATGTATACTCCTCGTGAAAATCATCTCCCTCATAGGAGAACCTCCAAATGTTGCTTCCAAGAAAGACTTTAACGTACAAGTTAGTCCAAATCCGACTCTTAAAAGTCTCGTAATTCACAATGATTGCACAATTTCTCATCCACCAATATGCACCAATGTTCGGCATGAAGGTTGCTGCAAGTTTCATCTTATACTTTTCTAGCTCTCCAATGTCCCCAAAAGTCATGTTTATGTGGTTCAACCGCCAATCAACTTGCATTACATAAGCTCCTGCAAACACTAACACATCTCTTCTTTTGATGGCCTTAGTCACTTCTCTAATGAAGTTCACTACCTTCTTGTTCCTCATATGGAACTTCTAGTGTTTGGGGTTTAACAACTCGTGCTTGCCCTTGCGTTTCTATCGTATCAATAGCCCTTTCTACCGCTATATTCTTGTATCTTCCCATCTCATGTAGCTCGATGGGTAGAGGTACTTGACCTTGACCACTTACTTTAAACATTATACTCTCATGTACTTCTAGCTTGTCGTATTTCCACCGACATTTTTATGCATTGTGCTCCCATTGACATACTCGTAATGAAGTTGCAACTTCCTTGTCTCTTAATCAAAACGCTTACGGTTGCCTTTATCACGGTTTCGATAAACCGGAACATTCACGATCGTTCTCTCTTCATATATATCCACTACTTATAACAATAGTGATATCTATAAGAATACTATAATCTTAACAAGTTAGAGAGAGAGAACTACACTTACAAGGAGTCACGCTGAGGAGTGGAAGGCAATGTCTTTACCCACAATCCCGACTATGCATATGATTTTAAATCCATTAAAACCATATGTTAGTAATTTCCAAAATCCTTTGAAAACTTAAATTTCTTTTCAAAACCAACCCGAACTGGGTTGTAGTTAGGTTGAACTATCATGTCTCATCTCAAGTCACATGTGCCCTTGTTGTCAACCTAAAAGCTCTGATACCAATCTGTAACGACCCGAGTTTTAAGTAACCCAAGACGTCACTAGGCTAAGGACCACACAGTGGGTCCCATCAGTTAGCCTGACAACAACTTCACAAATAGGACCTTGCAACAAGAAGCACGAAGAAATAATGAAAACATTCAACCTGTCATTTTGAAAACATTTACATAACAACCATGCATGCAGTTAGTATGTATATCCCAAAACGACACTTTAAAACATGACACCTGAGCAGGTGTCTTAAAACTTCAGCCTGAAATCAACATGTGTACACAGTTGCACACAACCAACAAAAGACTCGCTTGCAAGCGATTATTTTCAAAAGCAAGTTCAACCAACCCTTGGGTTAACACTGCCCCGGCTGTCCACATCCTGCAGCTGACATCCCTGAAGCGTTCCTATGATCAGCATTACCTAAAAAGATTCGGTTTAAAACCGTTAGCTACTGATCATAATCTATCCACAAGAGATTATATCATCACATCACAACACAACAAATATATTCAAATACCATATACCGTGCTCATGAGATGATATCATGCTTTTATGAATGATGCACGTGAATGCAGTATGAAATTTACAATTTGCGATCCCGGACCCATTAATCCGGAACCATTGCTTATACGGTTCTGGCTTTGGTGTGAGCTCACCATTGCACAGATTAGGTTAATTCAGACATTTGCTCTTAGGTCGTAGCCAGACTGATCAAGTCTACGGGCCAGGCTTTCTCGTGGTGGGTTATGGTCTTAACCCCTAACCACATGCAACATTTTGCCATTCATGTTAATGCAAACATTTACCATTTTCATTAGGTGTGCGACCCGAGCCTGAAGTCCATCAGACTCGGTGTCATTCTTATACAAACGCAAGTGATCCGGGCTTGGCCGAGCTCCGGTATTCACTGCAAAATATTCACTTTACATATTCTTGACCTTTACAAGTCATCATCATATCACATGCCTCAAAAGGCTTATCATCTCATACATTATCATTTTTCAGTAAGCTTATCATGTCATTCAATAGCACGCCTCAATAGGCTAACACATGTTCATTTAACCATTTCTCATAATTATGACATGATAATAATCACAACAACATTAAGCATGCTTTACACATCATAACGTCATTTTCATCATAAACACATCAAGCATGCTTCACACATAACACATCTCAATGCATATCAACATTCACATTTCAACACAACAAGGCATTTCAAAACAACAACACATATCAACACAGTGAGATATAAATCTCTCAGGCACGAGTTTCTGCAGATCGAAGCTAAGTAAGTCCGAAGACTTACCTGGATACGCTCACTGAGCAACTAAGCTATAGTTAGTCTACCGTCTTCAACACCACCTGTCGAGAATATCATATTCCTCGTATTAAACTTCTTGCTTCAAACATCAATTAAATTCATTCCTTTGAATTTAATTAGCTTATAGCGTTTTCTAGATTCCCAATTTAATTAATTAATCTTTAATTAATTAATTAAAATTCATCAGAATAACCTTTTGCCCGCAGACAGTTTCTCAACCCAACTGTCATCAGATCTCATCAAACAAATAGCCCATAATCACCAGAATATTGTAACGAGCATAATGAAATTTCCAATTATCCATTTTGACAAGCCTAAGGTCAATTTAGGACAAATCGCAATACTGAAAACGAATAAATTCATAACTTATTCGTTACTAACCCGATTGACGATCCGAAAGAAGATTCGGAATCACAACGACGCAGGCTACGCTCGGACACCATCAGATTCACCGGAATCTGAGCGACGGAACTGACCATAGAAGGGGGATGCTCGACCTGACCATAACTTCAACGGAAACACACATACCGGTGTACCGATATGAAGAGGATGAAGAGAGGAATCCGAAAACTCAAACGGAATTGAAATCGGATTACAAACGAAGAGTAGATCTGAATTTGAAGGTTGAGAGAAATCAGAGCTTTTACGAAGAAACGTGAAAGGAAATGAATTAATAAAAGAATTTCCGCTATTTATAGCGAAGCCGATAATTATCCTTTAGCAAAGTCGATAATTATCCGTTTATCGATCCGAAGGCGGTTTGAGCCCCTTCTCCAAACTTCTCGAAATTGGAATAATAAATCCGACATATTGTTTGGATAATTATTCCGCAACTTTCTCGGAAAATGCGTATTCCTAAGTCGTCTTTCTTAGCCACTAAGAAACGAAATAGCGACTCTTTTGGCCATTTTGCCTTTCCATGTTATTTCATATCTAGAACATACCCAATGTCCTGATCATTTCTCTCAACTGCAATTTTATTAATTGAAGCTCCCAAATGCTCCAAATAATACCAGAGGGTAAAAATTACTCCCCGGAGGAAAAAGTAAAATTTCCCCCATACGTCCAAATTTACGCCAAAATCATAATGGTGGAATTCATACTCGTCATCTACACACTATTCGCAATTTATGGGTCAATTGATATCGATGATTAACTTAATCACCCTTAATCATCATTTATTAGGATTCGAAAATCCTAGCTTTTACAATTAACTCCAATCATGTTATCAAATTAATGGCATGGAGGACATAGGGTTAGTACTTCCAGGATTCGACGTCAATATTAAGGTTGACTCTTATATTTGGCCAAAACGACGTTGTTTTGACTGATTTTCCGGATCAGGCGCATCACATGGCGCACCCTCACCAACCGAAATTTGACTAGTGATAGCGCGCCATGTGGCAGGAGTTTTAATTAATTTTAAAACCCCATTTTTCGTATAAATATTAATTATAAAAAAATTTGAATAAGATTTTATTTTTATCTATCTAATGGCACCCACTTTGGATATGTTTTGATAAAAAAAACTTGAAACAATTTGGTTTACTAGGCTTTTTCTAGTTTTGTGTTTAGTAAATGTACCCCTTGAGAGAAGAGTGTGTAGTGTTTGAGAATAAATACAAAAGGTTGGGGTATATTTACCTAATTGAAACATTAAAAAGCCTACTACTATAGTTTCTCAAAAAGGCCTAGTTACCAAAATTGCCCAAAAAACTTTGACTTCTAGTAACATATATAGAATTTTATGTAGTGAACATTTAGTGTTTTTTAATTTATTTTTTACATAATATTTTTTATCAATGTAATATGGTATTTATTTTTATATGTATTTGCATTTTTTATAATTAAAAAATACAATTTAAATAGATCTTAAACATAAAATATAACATTTACCTTTTTACTTTTGTTGTTTTGATCTTATTGTAGTATGAAATTTTTGTTACGTTGTTTGTTATTTAAATTATTTTTTTAATTAAATTATTTGTTATTTAAATCTTTTTTTTTAATTAAAAAATATTTACCTTTTAAATTTTAAAAATTATGTTTATTTAAAATAGTGTCAGTAATATTTTTTAATAATAAAATATTATATATATATATGTATATATAATTCATTAATTTCTTGAAATAAATAGGCAAGTAAAAGGTGAAAAATAGGACTTGAATTTCTATGTTGTGGAGACAAAAAAAATGAGGTTACTAAGTTGACGTGACAGTGATCTTGCCGACATGACAAGAAAAAAAGAATTTATGTGCTTTCATGGTTAATGTTTGATAAGCTTATATAAAATTTAGAGTCCGTTTAATAACAGATGAATTAAAATAAAAATGATCATATTATTTTTATGTTAAAAAATTTTAACATTCCTTTTTTAATTGTTGGTTCAAATGTTTCTAAAAATTATTTTTAGTAATTCTAAACGAGCTTCTAAACTTTGTAAAATTTATGTTGCTTGTCAAACCAAATCAATGGTATGAAAGTTTAAAACCAAACTAGATTGTTTGCGTCATATAATTAATGCATTTTTTTCTCCAACTTGTTTTTTTAATTGATGTTAGAACAAATGTGGTAGTACAGCAGACAATAACGTACCACCATATCACAAAAAAAATCACTTGCGTAGTACGACTTACTGTGCAGTAGGGTAAGAGGGCAGAAATATTAAAGAATCTTGAAAGTGGGGAAAAAGAGCAAATAGTGGAAAATGACAGGAAATAATAACAATGAAAACTGAAAGGGACAGAAAATGGAATTTCAAAATATTTACATTTTATTTAGATAAATAATAATCAGGTGGTTGAAATTTAAACTCCCGAGGAATCTCCACTTTTGGGCAGCTTCCTAGTTTTACTGTCCATCCGGCCCCACCCTTCCCATCATTTTCATTATTTCATTCCCCATTTTCTCCCTTTCCCTTTTTTACACTCAAAGTTGCATTTTCACTCAATTTATCTTTTGCTCATTTGATTTCAAGTTTAAATATTATTTTTGCTATATTAATAAGTTTAATAATTTTAATTTTCACAACAATAATTCAATTACGATGATGAAGAAAGGACTAAATTATAAATTTTTATAAAAAACTATATAAACCATATACTTTTAGGGCCCGTTTGGTTCCAACTCCGGAATCGGAAACTGAATGGAAATGAATCTAGTCAATACGTATACCCTTGTTCATTAAAATTTTTGAAATCAGTGGTTTGTACTAATTGGATGAGAGTTTGATTACTTTTAATACCCTATAGGGTAACAAAATGTAAGGAAGCAAGTGCATTTTTCATTAATCCATGGGGAATGATTTTATAAAATTTCATAAATATTGTATTATATATCTTCCTAGATTTTAGCAAAATATTTCCTAAATAATACTATTCAATTTTGACACTGTAATATCTTAATTTTACAACTAGATAACTGATATCATATAATTCCTGGGACATAACTATTTAAGTATATTTACGTCAAATTTGTTAGTCATCGTAAATAATAATATATGATTATCGGTTGTAAATACGTTTATATTTATTATATTTTTCTTATTTTTATTTTTTAAATGACAAATTAATCACATCACATTAGCACAAAATAAACATAGGTCTCATTCAACTAAGAGATTATTCCGGGTTATTTGAGAGATTAATTTGGAGGAAAAAATCTAAATTTGGGACCATTCTAATAATTTTTCATCAAATTCAACTTAAATTATCAAATTATTTGGGATTATTGTGGGATTATAATCCCAATACAATCACCTTAAAGTCACTGAACGGGGTCGTGATAGGGCTTTGAATTCGGACCCTCTTTCGTTTCAATTGAAATCGAACAAAACAATCATAACCATCTTTAATTTGTTTCGGTTTGAAGAAGGGAGAGTACCTTATGTGGTTTTCCATTTCTTGTCATCGTCGGTAATTGATTTGTGGATCGAGTAAAAGAGAGTTCCTTCAGTTGTAATCAAGTTTTCGGTTTGTGTTTGAACAAATTATGGCTTCAAATTTGGCAATTGATTTGCAATACTAATCCATCTCAGGGAAGGAGTCGTGAAGACAAAACTTGAGGAAGAACAAATTGTTTTTCGGAGCTCAATGAAGAATAATTTGGAGAATAAGAACATATCGAAACTACACTAGTTAAAATCAATTTCGTAACAATACGACTTTGGCAGTTTTATATGTGTTTCACCGCCTCGATACGGCTCCAACTACGCTCCTCATATGAATAGTCATGATCCTGGTATGAAAACCAAAGTTATAAATGTGAATTGTGGCGAATATAGTTAGCTTCATTTTTATTGAGTAGTTACAATGAGGAATGCACTCATGCTAAATATGTTAGAAATTTAATAAATTTAGAAATCATTTTTGAGACTACACCATTTTCTTTTATACCCTAATATTAAACAATAGTAGCCATTGTTATCCAGAAGAGTATACCATTTTCATTTTTATGGGTCGGCTTTCCTATCTTATTCCTAACCCTAGAACGTCTTTCCTTCTATCTTTTTCCCGTTTCCTATAAAATCCCGTTTTCTCTTCTTTTTTTCGTATCTTGCATACGTCTTTCTTCAAACCTGAGAGCTGCAGCCGTTTCCCTTCTTCCCCTGTGATATTTCCGAACGTGTAAGTCTTCTTCTCCGAGTTCTTCATCACGTTCATGAACCGTTGTATGCCGTTCTCCTTTGTTTCGTTTTCTTTTTCGTTCTTCTCTTTTCTTCTTCTCCAAGGATCAAGTTTGAGTCTTGATTCTTGTGGATCGTTCCGTTGTTGATCCGTTGATGTTCACAGGCTCCCTTGGTTGAGTTGTGACTTGTTTGTGTGTTGAGAGAAGCAAGCTTTGGCCCTTGTTGTGTTCCTTGCTGTCGAAGTAGTCGACAACGCTTTTGCACCGTAAACCGCCCCGCGGGAAGTACCCAGTTTCGCCCCGGGCCTCTGTCCAGCCGCCCCTGCGGTTTCTCTGTAGTGTCTTCGTTCTTTGGTGAGTTGCTTCCTTCCTTGCTTCCCTCGTTCCTTTCCCTAGCTTTGTTGATGTTGTTGATCCCCCTGAGAGTGTTGTAAGACTAAGGTCGAGCCCTTAGCATGTGGAGATATCTTAGAGATCATTGAGACTAGAAGTGATAGACTTCTAGCAACCGTTCAGTTCTGATTCGTGATGTCTTGTGTGAATATGTTTTCCTTTGCTCATTTCTTGAGGGAAACTAAGTTGTTGTGAACCTTTGAGTTTACCTTCGAGTGAGGTAAGTCCCTTGGACTTACTTAACTTCATTCCGTATATTGGTTTGAGTGTTTTGGATTGCTTGTGTTGTTATTGATGTATAATGGATAATCGGACTAGGATTGACCTTTATAACTGTAATTGGCCCAAGTGTATGATAACCGGGCGGTGACCACTTGTCTAGTTCTTCAAGAGACTAGGAGGTGCTCTTGCAACCCAAGCCCGCAAGTAACGGATAGTATTGATCTATTCCTATTGGTAGACGGAAGCGGAGACGAGTTTCGGGAGATTCTCGTGTGACAAAAGAAGTTGAGTTAGTAAAGGGATTGACCTTAAAAAGATAATAATCGGTTGAGTGTGAGCATGCTACCTGTTTATATTACCTTATGTGTGTTTGTGCATTTACGTTCTTTCTGATATCTAGAATGTTAGCTAACGGTTTATACCGATGTTGTATATGTTCCGCAGGATAGGGATGTTGTTGAGTGATCTGGAAGGTGTGGTTAGCCGGGGTTCCCGTACATTATAGGACGGGATCGGGTTTATGTTTCTGTTGTTGTTTTCCCTCTGTTTTGAACTCGGCTACGAGTCTTTTACGATTTCTCTTTATTTAAACCTTTGGTTTTATTATGAGTTTTGGTTTTCATCTATTTGTGTCTTGTTGTAAGATTCGTTGTGTTGTTGCTACTCTGAGGGTTGGAACCCATTGTGAGGTCCTAGCTCGTAACGCTTCGAGTTTCCAAAACTTGGGTGTTATAGTATATATTGTATTTTTTTATCGTAAATTTCAACTTCATTTCATATAGCCCCGAATTTGGAAACCTGGAGTGTCACTAAGCTATGATCCACATATGGGTTCACTAGTTTTAGCCTGGTAACAATTTTACCATCAGACCTTCTGACAAGAGCACGACAAAGCATTATAACATATCCGACCTTATAATTTATGAATAATTGTAGTAACATGCACTTTAAATCATGTAAAGAAGATTAGACAAGGACCGAAACAACCTCAGTAGTCAACTCAAGGCAATAAAAGATAAAGACCAACAAGTAAACGACATTTTCCAAAATCTAAGACACACGCAGGTCCGACTGATCACTAACTCTGAGAATTTTTCGCGAACATACCTAGAACTGAAGCTTAACCTAAAAAACACGTATAAAATCATTACTTAGCGTCTCAAAATTAGAGTTAGAGATCAAGAATTGGATCAAACTTGTACGCATCATATAAGGAACACCAATAAAAAAACAAAAAAAACACACTCAAGTTCACCACATAAATCTATCACAACTAAATCTAAACAACCAAGGACTGTGTAGGTCACGGTTCATCAAGTCAAACTGTATAACCTCTTAACTTTAGCATACTAAGACATAACCACCGAAATCGCCAATAGATAGTCTAAGCATAATAACGATAAGAAATAGTATGAACACTAATCCAAATGAAGTTGCAAACACATTACCTTTAGAGAGGTAGGGCAACCGAATAATAGAATTTTCTTAAAATGTATGAGTAACACTGTAGTGATAAACATATATTATACTAAATACTCTAATACACAAAAGCGATGATAATGCTCATGCTAACAATCAAGTCCGGCTCGGAGCCGGTGCAACTTGTTCTCATGAACAAGGCCTCGGATAATTTGGGGCCTCATTATGAAAAAATGGAATTAATATCAATGTATTAATAGTCCAGTTGGTAAAGAGGGTATTGTTAATATTCCTTTGGTCTAAGGTTTGAGGCCTCCTTCCTAACATTTTTTTTTCTAGTATACTGTTTATTTACAAATTGTGGACTAGTATATTTAATTGGACTGGGCCACCAAATATATTGAGTCGGGCCTGCTAACAATGTTCATGATGATAATGATCATGATGACCCGCAAATAATGCAATGTAATGAATGTGTCATCTCTCAACTATCGGCAACACAACACTCTCTCTCAAGTCCGCATGCACCCCTCTGACGTACTAATGGTTACAAAGATCCGTAATTCGTCTCTCATTTTATATGTTCATCTTCTTTCCCCGGCTTGGTCTCTACAAGAGAATCATCCAAAACATGTATGCAAGTTTTTTTTATGGAAGGGGCCCCTATCACGTCGCACGATCATACTTGGGACATCACTCCCTCATCGAGGTCACCATGCCCATGACCGTACAAGTGGTTATTAATTATAAAATACTTGAGTCAAAGCTAATATATGTGTGTGTGTGAGTACTAACCTATATGTTATCTTTGAAAAACCGATTAGTTCAACTATTCTCAAATGCAACACGCCCCAACTTACAACACATTTTTCCCAACGTCATTCATCAACATATCTGATTCCAACACGTCCTTATATCACCCTTAGAGTCAACCATCACATTTACATCACGCAACACATTTATCTACTCAACGATATATTTTTATTTTTTTTATTTTGTTGATTATTTCAATAAAAGTTTTTTAAAAAACACATTTTATAATACAATTTTTAACAATCCACCTTTTAAACTTTTTTTATAAATTAAACCACTTATAAGATATATTTGATTGAATTGAAACACATATAATGTTTTCAATTAAATTTTCAATAAGTATTCTATCATATTGTCCAAAATACCCTTATTATACTTAACTATTAAATTTTAAAATAGATAATTTTTCTAAATTCCCCCCCCCCCCATAAATTAGTTGATGTATATTTTGTTTATTTTTTTAGAAGAAGATATTTTTTAGAAAATTATTAATTAATTAAAAATTATACAGTAATATTATGTCAAAATAGTATAACATATTACCAAGTATTAATAAAAACAATAAATGTGAGACAATTTGACAAAATACACTATATAAGGTGGTGTCACTTATAAGAATTTTTTAAAAAGATAACTTATTATAAAATGTGTTTTTTATAAAAAAATTAATCAATGTAATAAAGGAAATAAGTAAACCTTTTCGTATTCAACTTATGTAAATTTGATTAATCTATGACTACTTTTTCCTCCATCATTCACTATAACCACATTTTACTATTTATTTATCTTCTAAAACACTCATTTTAATATATAAATATTGACAATATTGTTATAGTTAAACCCACTGATAGGTGATGAAAATTCTATCTTATTTAGGTAGTTTTCACATGTTTTTAGTGTCTATTGGTTGTATTGTGTTGCTACTGTGTAAATCCAGTTGAAGAAGTGAATCATGAAGATATCTAAGGATTTAACAACAATTGGAAGAGAAGAGAAGCAAAGAAGAAACCAAGATGACATTTATGTTGGCTAGCCGCTCCTGCGACAACCGGCCGCACCCTTGCTAGCGGCCGGAAGCCTCATGTCACCGCCCCCACACCGGCCTTGCCCCGCACCTGCGATGACCCATCTTGGAGATGAATGTCAGTGCCCCTACGCCCCTTGCCTGCGGATCAGAGAAGTCCAAGCGATAGTGTCACCGCACCCGCGGTGACACTAGGCCACACCCGCTCCTAGACGACAAAAAGTCAAAGTTGAAGAGTTCAAGCGTTTCAAGAACCGTGAAGAAATCGCATCCATGGCCCTCCCAGGCCGCACCCGCGGCCAAGATGAAGATGAAGCGATTTGTGTTGTTTTGCACTAAACCACACCCGCGGCTCCCAGATGTTGCGTCCGCGGTTGTGCAACATTCGTAATAAGTTTGGTTGTTTAAACTCTCACTTTATGGCCATTAATGTGACGATTTAGGCAGCCCAGTTACTGCAATTTAGTGTCCTAAGTAGTATAAATAGAGATGTTAGGATGATGTTAGAATCATCTCTTCCACATCCAAAACCTCTTTGCTATTTGTCTTTCTTAGTTTTTGTATGGAGTGCTAAAGTCTCCTTGCTACGTTGGATTGATTGAACCTTTCATACAAAGCTGGTTGAAAATTCTTTTTAATATAAGTTCATATTCAAGTCATATCTGTGTTATATTCCTTGTTTCTAACTTTGTTTGCATGTTGTTTCTACCTAGTTTGATCACCTAAGTAGCTTAATCTAATGCAAAACGATAAGGTTTGTTGGTTCCGGGTTCGGGTCACTAATCCAGTAGCAAACATAATATGCATAAGCGGATTGTAAAATGTCTTTATGAAAATGAATATAACTATATAATCAAGATTAACGGTTTGTTTATCTTTTATATATCTCTCTATCCTTGTTTGAATGTTAACTTGTTGTTTGATCGTGTAGGTTTACAAATTAGAGAACTTGTAAAGTTATATTAAGGCGGGTTGACTTAATATATATGTAAGATCGGGATGAGAACAAATGCTTGAAGACTTCTAAAAAGAACCAACCAATTTGTGTGAAAGTAACTATTTAACCGAATGTAGCATTTTCCTCTCATTATCACCATCCTCTTTACTTATTTCGCTTGCTTTTGTCTTGTCACTTTTATAATCACAAACCCCCCCTTGTTATATATAATTGATAATTTAAGCGTTTTCTCTCATTATCACCATCATCTTTACTTATTTCGCTTGCTTTTGTCTTGTCACTTTTATAAATCACAAAACCCCCCTTGTTACATATAATTGATAATTTAATCTCATTTGCACTTTAATCACTCTCCTTCTCTCTTGGGTTCGACCCCTACTTAACCACGATACTTGTTTTAGGGGAGTGTATTCAATCCAGACTTTTAAAGATTTTGACTGATTTTTAATAATCATAGAATTTTCTTATTCTGAAGGATATTTTTAATAATCATAGAATTTGCTTGATCATCTTGGTCCTTTTATGATCCTTCCATAATAGCCAACAATGGCACTAAAGAAGACCTAAGTATGAGTGAGGTCTCTTTAAGTGCATATGCTGCTAATAAGTTAGCAACTAGCCTTTGCTCATGCTCTAGTGATAGCTCTTTCAATTGTGGGACTCAAAGATGATGTGATTCTGTCTCCTTCAATGTCTTGATCCTTGATCTTGTGATTGGTCCTTGAGTTGGTGTTGGAGATGGTCCCTCGTTAAGTAGTCTCAATGTTTGACTTGCATAATAAGCTCAAATGATATATCTATTGTGGTGAACAAAAAACATTAATTTAAATTGATTGAGTTTTTACTTTATAAAAACGGTGTAATAGCTCAACTTTTAAGGTTATTTAATTTGAGTTATGCAATGGACGTAGAAAATATTAAATTCAGGGGAAAAAAAATAATGTTATGACTTAAGTTATTAGTTATATGATTTATTTTGAAGTAAATCTTAAGTTGTCTTTACACTTGATCTTGTGATTGGTCCTTGAGTTGGTGTTGGGGATGGTTCCCGTCAAGTAGTCTCAATGTTTGACTTACATAATAAGCTCAAATGGTATATCTATTGTGGTGAACAAAAATCATTAATTTAAATTGATTGAGTTTTTACTTTATAAAAACGGTGTAATAGCTCAACTTTTAGGGTTATTTAATTTGAGTTATGCAATGGACGTAGAAAATATTAAATTCAGGGAAAAAAAATAATGTTGTGACTTAAGTTATTGGTTATATGATTTATTTTGAAGTAAATTTTAAGTTGTTAGATACACGGTTGGATGCATTCAAAACCGTACTCAACCTTTCAATTAAACACAAACACGCACGTCACGTGCGTTGAAACCTAGTTAATACAAAAGTGTCGACTTAGTTAAAACAAAAGCTGCAAATTACTTTATTATAAAACATATATAAGTTCTTTATATTCTAATTTCTTTGATTTGTCGTTTAAATGCTCTATTAAATTCACAATCTTTGATTTTAATTCTGGCTCAAATCTTAGTCAAATTCGATGTTAGAGGACTTAAATCTTAAACCACACATACGAGGAAAGATCTAGGTGTTTTAATGTGCAATTTATTAAAAAAAGATAAAATCAAGCCAATTATAATTTTTCCTTTCCGGTACAAAATCAAATTAGAAATGTATGGATTGATGTTATTAAATAACAATTTCAATAATAGACGATTGAAATGTACAAAATCGGGAAATTTACAATGTCAAGCTGTCAAATTTGTGTACGTTGACTCTTGATATAAATAAACCATATTCACGTTGAGAGTTGATTTTCACGTTAGGAGTCAATGTAAAAACACCATTTTCAAACAATGCCAACATGAAACAATGGTTTTGACAAAGACCGACTTTTAAATCAGTTTAGAAACTATTTTTTAGAAAGGTAAATTAGGTTAGAAATTAAGGTATAAGAAATCAACATTTTAACTCGATTACAAACCAAGTCCAGGAAAAAAGCTAATGTTGTGTCCCAACATTTAAACTATAATCCCACGTTGGAAGACCATGTGAATTTTCAATTTACACATTCTCACAATGTGATTATTTCGTTTTCACACCGACCACTCAAGTTGACCTAATTTTTTAAAATTCTAAAATATAGATTGTGACTTTTAGTTTTAGTGGTTTTTTTACTTTTTATCATGTTATTAACGGCGAAAAAAATTCATTAAAGACATTATTGAAATAAATGAGCTAATAATGCATTTTTTATTATGTAGACTAAGTATGCACATTGATTATTAATCATTAAAAAAAATAAAATTTCAGACTCAAACAATGGATCTTCGTTACCCACCGGAATGGGAAGTTGAAGCTCCCGTCAGTGCTGCCCTATAACATAACACCACTAGCGAGTCTGGTTTGCGCCGCCCACAAACAGAGCATCATCGGAGAACTCGGATCTACGCCGCCCACATTCTCCTCTCCTTGTCCTTGGTTGGAATCGGGCGTTGCCATATCGAGAAACCACACCACTGCCTAAAGCACCATCGCCGTAGGGTCGCCTTCTCTCGTGCGAGCTTGTGTCTCCAACAACGCGCCACTTTCCGAGCCCGAATCTCGTCGTCGCATGCCGTTGCCGCCCTCGCCTGCTTGAGCATCGCCGGAGAAAGACCGGCCGCCGCCGAGTGTGATGTCCATTTTTTGATATAATTACACAATTCATCCCATATTTTGTAATTTTATTAATGGCCCAAACTTTTGGAACTTGCAAATCTACCACAAAATTGGATTATTACATATTTATATTTACATGATTGACCCAAATTTGGGTATGTGAAGTTGGGTAACTGAAGTTGGGTACGTGAAGTTGGATATGTGAAGTTGGGTATGTGATCCCTTTTTTCCTAGTATTATTAAAAATATCACCCATTTACAAAAGTGTATACTTTCTACCTATTATAAAAAAGTGCATACTTACCAAAATCATCCAACATGATTTGTTGCATCACTAAACAAAATCAACCGTCAAATTTAAATCACCTTTCATCTAGTCCCGTTCAAACTTGAATCCGGAATGACTATGACTAAAGTCAAGTTTGTTTTATCCGTGCCAAGTCCACTTGTCGAGCCCAAACTCATGTCCAAGGCCATCCGGATAACTCGTTTTTTAATTATTTTTAAAAGATTCAAAATATTTTTAATCAATATTTATTTTAAAAATACAAAATTTTAATTATTAAAATCTTAAAGCCTAATATTATTTGACATATATTTTTAATTTAATGATGGGTGGACAAACGGTCCGATTCGGATCAGGCGAATCCCCGACTTTACCCCTCTACAGATCCATCCATTTTTGTCGGGACGATCCGGCCTGATTTTGAACAAAATTACGTACCTCTTTCCCTTATTCAAAGTTTCAAACAATACTTAAACATATTTCAGTAATATTAAAATATTTACAATAATTTAAACTTTTAAGCTAAAAGTGAAAATATTTAAAAATCCTTATTAATATAGATAACTGTTCAGGTACGGTTCATTATTAGGGTAGGGGCGTGCAGTTGAACGTAGAGCTGACATGTGTCCCAAGTGTTTTTTTTTTTCCTTTCAGAAACGATTGAATTTTTTTTTCCAGAATCGAATGAAATTTTTTTTGAACAACCATGTTATAATTTCTGCACTATTCTCTTATAAACTTTGAACTATTACCATATAATTCATGAACTATTACTTTTTAATATATATTATATCAAATTATTTATAAATTAATCGTTTATATGTTATGAACTATTCAATTGTAATTCATAAACTATCATTTTATAAGTTATGAACTATCTTTTATAAATTTTGCACATGAACTATTCTATAAGAATTCATGAACTATCCTTTTATAAGTTAAGTTTTGAACTATTACTTTCACTCCTTTATAAATTTTGCATTATGAACTATTCTATTATAATTCATGAATTATCCTTTTATAAGTTATAAACTATTCCTTAATAAGTTTTGAACTATTACTTTTACTCGTTTCTGGAAAAAAAAGTAAATTTGGGACACGTGTCAGCTCTACATTCAGCCGCACGGCCTTACCGAAATAATGTACCTTACATGAACAACACCCTATTAATATATGCCAATCTTAATATTATTGTGATGAAAATCAGAAAATGCCTCTAGGATAATAAATTCTTAATATAAAATTGGTTAAACAACCTTAAACAGTTGTAAGTTTCTAAATAAAGGACTATATTATGAAAAATGAGTTTTTATAAAGGGTAATTTTGTGAGATTTACCATAAAGTAAAAAAAAAACCTCACTCGAGCGTCATCTCTCATTATTTTGGATGAACCGACCCAGATGAATCAATAATCCTTGGCAGCACCGTAGCAGTTCGTAGATTCCCCTTCTCCTTCTCAGGGGAGGAAGATTGTAAACTAGAAAAAAGACTGCAACTTTCTTCAATCTTCCGTTCTTCCTAATTTCCCCTCCAATCATCCTTAGTTCGATTTACCATCACCATTTTTTTAACGATAAAGGAAATTAGACGAATCTGGAAATGGTGTTTGAAAAGCGATTTTAGATTCTAGGTTTAGGGATTTATACATAAAATATTCGAGGGAAATAAAGATACGAAAATGGGGAATGTGAATGGCAGAGAAGACGATAGCGGAAGTTCGTCTGCACTAGATCAGATTCAGGAGGTTACTGCTTTGAATAGTAATAATAATCTCACAAATCCGATTGGAGTTGCTCCTCATCCTCCTCCTCCTAACCCTAGCGCTGTTCATTCCCCTCTCTTGTTTACACCTCAGGTTCGTTCCTAATCTGTTTTTGTTTATTTGGTTCAAATTCAAGAAAGCCAAGTGTTTCGCTTGTTCTGATTTAACTCATATACCTTGCTTGAGATCCCCTGGGATGGAACCAGACGGAAGTTTTTTTGCTTCTTTTCAGAATTTCAATAACCTTCGCAAGCTTGAATTGGAGGAATCACATTTCGTGTTAAGTCTCTTTTTTCTTATTATTTATGGAATTTGCGATGGTTGAGTGTTCTCTGTTGAGTTTCTGGTTGATTTCCCCCCTTCATACCATCGGAAATCAAAGATTTGGACTTGGAACAAGGTTTGCATGATTCTGAGTTGCTGTTTTTCTGAGGCAGTTGAGCTCACTTGGATGATGATTTGAGTTCTATCCACAATTCTTCATGTGTTGCTTGACTGGGTGTTAGCTTGTGTGATAAACGAATCCATTTAGCTTCTTTGACGGATATTTACTCTATTCACCTTTAGCTTATTGATATTGGGTATGATTGACGGAGTGCTGGTTTGCATGTCCATATTTTATCTGTTTTGTGTTTTCCATACCCTATTCCAGAATGCAGAGGTAGAGCTTGTTGCTTGCCATTTCGATCTTATCTCAGTTTCCATGTTCGCTGAACTTGCGCAATTTAGGGCATGTATCAAGTTTCATACATGTGACTGCTGCTAAGTTTGTAGTGTTGGAATGAGTGAACAACGTGTCATTTGTTCGTTATGTAACTGTAAGTGTTTGGTTTTTTTGATCAAGTGGCTTTATGATGCCATTTAACGCCGTTATCGCGTTCTTTTGTTACTCTTATCTCTTTATCTTTTAACCCCATCAACAATTCAATGTGGTTTTTGGATCTTTGTCGTTACATGGGGAAATTGTTATATTCACTATCTGAGATTATTATTCTGAGTTTTGTGCTGTTATTGTTTTAACTAGGTCCCTGTGGCTCCCTTGCAAAAGCCTGACGAAATGAATATTCCAAATCAGTCATGGATGCATGCTGCTTCTGAGGGTGAGGACATAAGCTTAGAGCAAGCAATTCCCACAATGATCACATGGACTCAGGGTGGAAAGGAAGTTGCTGTTGAGGGCTCATGGGATGACTGGAAAACGAGGTTTTCTTGTAGTTTCTTTCCATCGAAAGATTCATAATTCTATTTTTGTGCTTGGTGAACATGAATTTGTTATAACACATCATCTCATTTGTTACCAGAAAGCCCTTGCAGGGTTCAGCAAAGGAATTTAGCATTATGAAAGTGCTTCCTTCGGGAGTTTACAGGTACAGGTTTATCGTTGATGGAGACTGGAGATATTCACCTGAGCTACCATGGGGCCAGGATGAGTCAGGAAAGTATTATAACATTCTGGACTTACAGGTAATCCTTTTTGACTTTGTTCAAGGAAATGAAGTATTGAGATGAATTCAAAGCCTTTGAAGATGGGCATTTTGACTTATGCATGATAAGCCAACCCTTTTCATTGAAAGAAGTAATAACTATTTGAGCATGTAGCTTCTAACTCCTAAGGTATCTGGCTATAATGGTCTGAAATAACTATACTAGAGGCGTTAAAGCGCCGTTAGACTGAATCAGAAGGTCTTTATGAAAAAAAAAATGTACTGGGACCAGTTTCAATGATATATCGGTTCCATGTCTGAACTGTTGCTTATCTAACAAGTATGTGATGTCTTTTTAATGATGGAAATTAAAGTGGGTGAATTTTTCGTTGATGAATAAAGTATGATGGCTATAGTGAAAACCTTGCTCCTATACTATGAAGGGATATTAAGCTATTTGTTCACCATGTTGGAAATTAAAGTTGCTGGTTGAATATCTATGGTTTAGATTGAACTTGTCTCTTAATAACTGTGCAGGAGTATGTTCCTGATGACATTGAAAGTATATCTGGGTTTGAACCGCCTTTATCTCCGGATTCAAGTTACAATAACATGGAACTAAACACTGAGGATTTTGCGAAGGAGCCGCCATTGGTTCCTCCTCATCTTCAGTTGACTCTTCTCAATGCACCGTCAGCTTCCATGGAAATTCCGCCTCCTATGTCCAGGCCACCACACGTCGTTCTTAACCATCTTTACATGCAGAAGGGGAAGAGCGGACCATCAGTGGTGGCGTTAGGCTCGACTCACAGGTTCTTGTCAAAATACGTCACTGTCGTTTTGTACAAATCGTTCAGAGACACTTGACAATTACCATAGCATCTCAGTCTAGTCCCATTCCAGGGGACTATACAAAGAGTAACATCATGATATGATGATGATAGGCTCTACCGATTTTTCGGGTATTGTCAGTGTCTAAATTTTACATGAATTCAAGGGCTTGAAACGGTTCCTTTGGGAAGTGATTGCCCTGATATGTATGTAGTTTGTTTGCTGAGAACACATCTATGTTGAATGCTAAGTGTATTTCATTATACACACAACAATATAACATGCTTCTCGCCTTTGCTTTTGAGAAGTAAATCTATTTTTTTCCCTATGTATTTGAGACTATGTTGCTTTCACTATTTTGATCCTTTATTTAGGCCATGTGGTTCAAGTTAACCTCAAGGGATGTCAGATGCGTGGTTGTGTTTTGGACTTATTAAAAACTCAAGCTTGTGTAGATGTCGTATTTTACAACACAAGTCTATTTGGATGTCATACTTGACACAATTGTTGTGCGGTGCTTCAAAATTTTTAAAAAATGTAATATTTGGTGAAGATGCAATATAGATAGTAGTATAAATAGTGACATGGAAACACAATTGTTTAGTGCTTTAAAGTTATAAAACTGCAATATTTGGTGAAGATGTAATATAATTAGTAATATTGTGTTTACAACCTACTAGTATTGAAAAATGCAGTATAGGGCAAGTATTTGTAAAGTACAGTATAAATAGTAATGTAGGGTTTATAAGTGATGAAAAATATAGTATTAAACTTTAAAATCAAACTAATAATGCATTTTTACGCTTTAAGCCAAAAGCCACTCAAATTGTTGTGTAGTGCTTCACCAAGTAAGCTCGTGCAACACCACCCCACGGCGCAGGTTCAAGCTTAAAGCTTAGAAGAAGTATATCATGGAGCCACCCAACAGAGGCTTAGTGTGGTTTGCGTGACCTGGGAGCCCGGCCCGGAAGGATTTGTCAAGATCAGTACCGATGGATCGACGGAGTGATGGGCATGCAACAACTACATGTGTTTTTAGGAATTATGAGGGAGAGTGAGTTTTTAGGAATTATGAGGGAGAGTGGTTGACAGACTTTAGAGTTAACCTTGATCTATGAAGGGTTCCTATAACCGAGTTATGGGGTGTGTTACATGAAGTGGCGGCCGCAGGATTTTAAAAGGGTGGGGCAAAATTTTATTTTCGATAAATATATCTATGAAAATAAAATAGCGATAAAAACAAAGTCAATATGTCCTCTACTTACAAGACCGCGCCTATAAATTTTTTTTTTTAAAAAAATAGCTGCTTTATAGGCGCGTCTATGACCGCGCCTCTTTTGATTTTTTTCTTTCAAAAACGTTACACTATAGCCGTAGTCTAGGACCGTATCTCTATTTTTGTTTTTATTATCTTTATTTCGGATATTAAAACGTTGTCCTCGACAACGCGTTTTACAAATAATAGTGTGGTCTAAGACCGCACTTATACTTCAAACAACAAATCTCGTGCATTTAGATGAATTATTTCACTCCGAGCCTAAACACAGGAAATTCTTTTGAAGTTTCGTTTACTTCGGCGAAAGATCCAAAACAACATTTAAATATAAAACACGAATAGTGATATTTAAAAATTAATAATCGTAAAATTTTTTTTTATAAACGAGAAGCCACGACACATTTTAGAACGATTTTTTTTCGAAGAAAAAAATTTTTTTTTTTTTTTTTTTGAGGGTGGAGCGGCTGCCCCACCCAGGGCCGCCCCTGGTTACATGTATTCAAGCTCGGTTGGGAGAGTGAGTACCAACAAGTAATTTTAGAGATGGTTTCTCAATTGGTTACTACTCTTCTCAACCGATCACTTCCCCGCCACCATCCCCCTCTCCAGTCTGGTGTGTATATGCCAAAACTTTTTGCAAAGGGATTGAACTATCCACTTCAAACATGCCTACCGCGAGACAAATAATGTTGTGGACTATATAACCAATATTTATTATTCTTATACCGTTGGCTAGCTCCAAGAGTATTGATTGACCCTCTTGAGGGTGTAATGAACCTTTTATATATAGATGTAATGGGTCAGACTATCCCCGAGTGTTGATCACTTTAGCCTTGCATTATATTCATGGAAAACGTGACTAAATGCGTGGAGGGTACTGACAAGGATATTTTCTTAGGTCGTTTATATCCTATCAAAGTAATTTCCGAACTCAATACTAAAGCAAGTATAATGATTAAGGGTCGAACCCAAGAGAGATAAAGAGTAAATAAAGCACAAATGCGATTAAACTATCAATTATATGTAACTAAGGGGGTTTTGTGATTGTTAAAGTGACAAATAGGCAAAACAAACAAGAAGTTGATTTCAATGATTTTAAGAAAACGTTGCACTTGACAATTATCCGCTTCAACATAAGATATGGTTGATCATTGTTTACATGAAGTTTATTCCGAAGTTTGTTCTCATCTCGTTCGTATTTAAATACCACTTCAACTATCCCCGATATTACTTATTGTTAATCCTAACTCGTAAACCTACAAAATCAGATTTTAACAATAGCATTCAAATAAAGATAAAGAGACACATGAATTAGAAACAACCCGTTACTAAACTAGATAAAGGGTGAGATGCAATCAAGAAGTTAAGCACAAGACATAACACAAATTATTATGGAATAACAACTTCAATTATAAAACTTACAACCAAATATCTGTGGAGAGCTTCCAATGTCAAGCAAAACTAAATGTGCTTAGCCCTCCATAAAGAACAAAACAAAACAAAGAAAATAAGAAGTGCTTTAGATGTGATGAGGTGAAAATGAGATGATTCTAACACTATCCTACCATCTCTATTTATACTACTTAGAACACTAAATTGTAGTAAATAGGCAGCCCAAACCGTCACTTTAAATTGTCATAAAGTGAGAGTCTAAACAACCTAATTTATTATGACTGTTGCATGGGCGCGGAATTTGGGAGCCGCGGGTGCGGCTTGGAGGGCTGCGGGTGCGGGTTCTTCATAGTTCTTGAAACGCTTGCGACTCTTCAATTTCTGACTTTTTGTTGTCTAGCCGTGGGTGCGGCCCAATGTCACTGCGGTGCGGTGACACAGTCGCTTGGGCTTCCTCTGGTCCGTTGGCAAGGGCGCGGGGGCGCTGACATTGGTCTTCAAGTGTAGTCACCGCGGGCGCAGTGACAAAGGTTCCGGATGCTGAAGTCGCCGCGGGCATGGCGTAGTGTCGGCGCGGGTGTCGTGATAAGGTGCCTCTGGACTCAGTATCGCCGGGGGCTTTGCTCAGTGTCGCCGCGAGCGCGGCTCAGTGTTGCCGCGGGTGCAATGACAAGGTGCCTATGGACTCTGAAGTCGTCGCGGGGCGGCATAGTGTCGCCGCGGACACGGTTCTTCAAGAGGGACTTCATCTTGGACTTCTTTTTGCTTCCCTTCTTCTTCCAACTGTTGCTAAATCTTTGGATTTCTTCATTGCATTGACAAGGGAATAGGAGTATCATGAGCACGGACAACATCGATCACTGACTGGTAGTCCGAATTGTGACCTTCCAAGACCCGATCAGTGATATCTTCTTGGTCGACTGGTTTCCTGAGGAGGGGAAGAGCTTTGAATATCCGTCTGATTCCTTGAATGAAATCGTCAACGGAGGACGTTCCTTTCACCATGTGTTTGAGTTGGTCCTTCAATTGAAGGATGTGGCCACGATAAGGATTAACATAGGTCTTAGCAAGGAGATCCCATGCTTCCTTAGATGTAGTGATAATAGCAACAATGAGGGTTACGTTTGGGGAGAGAGTGTTGAAAATGGCACCAAAGAGAAGCTTGTCCTGACGCAACCATGTGAGATACGCTGGATTCCGACAACGGTATCTGGAAGCAAACTAGCAGAAATAGTAGGAGATGGCGCAGGGTGACTGCCATCAATGAATTTGTAGAGAGCATACCCGTTGAGAGTAGATTCAAGATGAAGTTTCCAAGATAGATAATTAAGAGATTTATGTTTGAGTTGGTCCTTCCATTGAAGGATGTGACCATGAGAAGGATTATATTGACATAGGTCTTAGCAAGGAGATCTCATGCTTCCTTAGATGTAGTGGCAGTAGCAACAATGAGGGTTGCGTTTGGGGAGAGAGTGCTGACAATGGCACCAAAGAGAAGCTTGTTCTGACGCAACCAGGTGAGATACGCTGGATTCCGACAACGGTATCTAGGAACAAACTAGCAGAAATAGTAGGAGATGGCGCAGGGTGACTGCCATCAATGAATTTGTAGAGATCATACCCGTTGAGAGTAGATTCAAGATGAAGTTTCCAAGATAGATAATTAAGAGATTCATGTTTAGTGGCATTATGAAACTGAACCAAAATAAAGGGGGTTTTGGGATCATGAGCATTATCCATGGCGGTGGTAGTAGAAGGAATAATGGCACATGGAGATTAGAAAGAGCAAGTATAAGAGAGAGGATCAACTGAGCTCTGAGGCCATGTTAAAGTAATATAGCTCAACCTGATGATTTTATATATGAACTGAACTGTGTTTAAATTAATTACAGCAGGAACTATTTTAACAAGCAGATCCCTATTTTGTAGGACTAATGGGCTTAATTACAGCAGGAACAACTTCCGTCGCGTAACTATACACGAGTTACGCGACGGAAGTTTTTTAATCTTTCCCTCGTCTTATTTTGATTGGGCATGAAAACAAAATAATTCAAATGTACACTAGCTTGTTAAAAAAATACTCAAACCTGTAATTACACAACCAACAAAATTTGTCAAACCTACAAATCACACAACCAACAAAATCTGTCAAAACCCGCAAAACTACACATAATTGCTTGACATCAACAAAATTCCACACAACCAACAAAATAAATCAAAACCTGCAAAACTACACATACTTGCTGTTGCATCCACAAAATTCCAAAATAGCTCAAGCATATTAATTGCTTGACATCCACTACATACTACCTGAAGTATGAGCTTGTTGTTGATCGGCGGTATCTTTGAAACATGACCCACAATGCTTGAACCTCCTTCTCTAATTTCTTGGCTTTCTCTATGGCTTCAGCGGCTGTCGCCTCGGCCATTTCAACTCTCTCTTCGGCATTTCGAGTCCTCTCTTCATTTTGTTGAGAAATATCGGCTTTTCCACGTATCTTTTGTAAAATCCGGAATTTTTTTTCCGTCTATTTCTGTTATAAATCCGATCTCGATCAGTTGAGTTATATCCGTCTACTTAGTTAGACATATTATTATAGGATTTATCATTTTATGTAGATTCCTTCACATAAAATGATAGAATCTTTTAAATAGTTTATCATTTTATGTAGCTTACTTCCGCATAAAATGATAGAATTCTTAACCGATCTAAAACTATAACAAACTCCATATCCGTCTAGTCTGTATATTCATGGGTCAGGAGCTTGTCCGCAGCCAGTTTCAGCCCATCTATTTCTCTATATTTCAGCCCAACGGATCCAGCCACTGCTTGCCTTGTCCAACGCCAGCAGCCCAGTTTCTGCAGCCAGCAGCTCACAGCACCTGCCAGGAGCCCAGCGCCAGCCTTCAGCCCAGTCGCCCAGCTTGCCAGTGTGCAACAGCTTCAGTCCATCTTCAGCCCAACAACGTACCAGCAGTGTGCAACAGCTTCAGTCCATCTTCAGCCCAACAGCACTCCAGCGCAGCCCAGTCCAGCACGGAGGAGGAGAAGCTGGCCATTCCCTTCGCAAGCCCAGGAGCTGCCAGCCCAACTACCATGCCACATTTCCTTGCTGAACGTTGCTAGGAACGTAACAGCCGAGATCTTTACAGATTCCTTCCATTTCTGCTGCTTGTATTCCGTCCAGATTTATCTACAGAAGCACGCTTTCCTTCCTTGCCCTGTGAGTATATTCATTCCTTGCACGCAGCCAGATCCGTTTTTGTTTCCTCTTCCTTCTGTCCACGATTCTGCAATCTTCGATCTCCTTCTGCAGCAGATCTGTCCATCTCGATCGAGTGTTTCAACGCAACAGCAAGCAACACAGGCCAACGTCACTTCCTCCTTCTCCCTCCCTTACTGATCTACCACAGGAGCCTAAGTTCTGCACGCAGGGGGTCCGTCCTAGGTGAGTCTTCGTCCCTATACCGCCTGATATCGATAGCCTGGAGAGGCGGAGAACGTTGGTAAGATCTTTCACCCTCCTGTTGTGGCCTTCAGAAGCAATTTATACATACGGTTTCATCTTTTGTTCCTCTTCGGAACCATAGTTTAATTAGTAGGGCTTCTCTTCATTGCAGCTATAATCGAGCCATTTCCTTCCTAGATCAGTCGAGAACTCCTAGCCAACAGCTGTTGGAAGAGGTGAGTTCCCCTGTCTACAACATTTTATTCGTTTCATCTTCCGAAGAATGTAGTGTAGTTGTATGTATTGATCTCCGTGAGAGAGAGTTTTTCGATCTCGTGAACTGGGGTGAGGGCTGAGGGTTGTGAGTGTTCCTTGGGGTCAAACCGGTGATCATAGGAGGACTTTAAGGGTAGAGACAAGGGCTGTTGCTGTATACTTTCTGTTTATTCGGTTTTTAGAAGTGAGGAACTGTCTAGCTTGTAGACCAATGTTTGAGCGTTTGGATAAAAATCCACCGTTGAATTTTGGATATGTTGTAGACGGTTATACGTAGTATATGGTATAAGAATTTGAGAGGAAATGAACGGTCGGATTAGAAGTTATAAGCTTTCGAAGTTAGGTAGTTGAGCAGTTTTTGGTAAACTTAGATTTTGGCTAAGTATAGGAATAATAAGTGTAGTAGCCAACTTTGTGATTTTTTATAAAAATAATGGCTGAACAGTTTTGAGGAATTCTTTCTCCTAAGGTTAGATAGAACCTCATAGAGGATCTAGAGATTTAATTCGGAATTGTTGTAAGCTTTTACGAATTTTATATTTAGGATCGAAGTTAGACCTTTACGACCTTCCGAAAAATAGAAACATAGGAAAAATGTCAGTTTGGAACCAAACGAAACTTTAGGAGTTAGAATATGATTTTAGAATCTCAAATAGGAGTTTAGACATGAATTTTAGAATTTTCGGGAATCTCGGGACCAAGGGTAAAATGGTCATTTTACCCTAAATTAGTACTGTAACTAGTTATGTCTTAATACATTATTCGATCTTAGAAGTCCTAGACTTCTAACTACGTGAGAGTGTGCTAATGCACTGATCGCCTTTGGCAGGCAACTGAGTTGCTACAGTTTACAAAGCGAGTGGTTTACAAAGAGTCGAGCTTTATATCAGGTAAGTCCTTTGGGCTTACTTAGCTGACTTCTAAATATGAGCATGAATGATGATAGTGGTGTGTGATTGAAATGTTTAGAGAGATAGGTTGTGATATATAATTACCGACCTATACTTGGCCTAAGAGTAACGGGCGGTGGCATTCTGCTCAGTTAGCTTGCGAGCGCTGGGGGTTTCTTTAGGGACTAGTCCATACTCGGTTTGTAGTGATGCTACCGGCGGAGGTCAGCTAGACCTACACCCAGTTGGATAAGGAACGGAGGCGAGAGCTGTTAATAGCTCTCGTGCCACAACTTAAATTGAATAATGTGAATCACTTAAATAATAGATAATAAACGGTTGAGTGCCAGCAAGATGTTTGTTTATTTTGGTTTCTGTTTGTGTTTGTGCTGTTGTCATTCTACTTATATTTGGATAGTTAGCTAACTGTTGATATGTTGTGTAGATTTGCCACAAGTTAGAGCAGATGCCGAGTGATCCGGACGGTAGTGGTCAGCCGGGGTGTCGTACTTTAGGACGTTTTACAGTTTCTTCATTTGTGGAATTTACAGTTGGACCTTGCTTCCTTTCGTTCTTTTCGTACTTTGTTATATTACGTTTTCCGGCTGTTAGTTGTTCTGGTCACATTCATACATTGTTAAGAACTATTTTATGATTTCTGGTTTTCCTTATCTGTGCCTTGTTGTAAGATCTTGTTAAGTTGTTGTCAAACTAAGGTCGGGACCCACTGTGTGGTCCTAACCAGTAACTCCCTAAGTTGTAAAATTTGGGGTGTTACAACATGGTATCAGAGCTCTAGGTTGGCAACAATGACACTTGAAATCTTCTAAAATGGTCATATAAGTAAATAAACAGAACCCGAAAGGGGTCTGAGTTTTCCAAAGGAGATTTTGGTTTTAAAATGCATACAGAGTCGGGTTGGGATAGAAAGTACGGATGACCACCACTACCTCTGCGGATCTCGGTATTCTTAGTATTATTAATATAGTCTTTGACAGTTATAATAGATTAGTTAGTTTATAACTGTAGTCGTTACCATTCGTGCAGATGGCACGTACTAGGGCTGCACAAGTGACTGGCCGAGGTAGGGGTCGTCCCCCCCTTCCCCCAGTCAGACAGGATCGAGCTGATAGCACCCCTACTGTTAGAGGGCGTGGTCGTGGGGGTAGACCTCCACTAGGGAGAGGTCGAGGACGAGTTCCTCGAGAGGACCCATCTGCAGCAAGCATACCAGAGGCTGTTGTAGAAGAAGTAGCTGAGAGTGTAGGCCCCGAGGTCAGGCCTGAGACCGCCGCTAGGTCTAGAGCGCAAGGAGCACGTTCTACTGAGTCAGGACGTGTTTCTATTGGAGCATCGGAGTATAGGGAGTACCGAGCCTACGTTGAGCGCATGGAGGAAGCTGCCAGAGTTGAGAGGCTTAACTAGGTACCACCGGTGGTACCGGCTAGGTCAGCTCAGGTGACACAGGGAGTGTCTCAGGTGCCGGCTGTATCTGAGAGGAGGGCTAATGCTGATAGAGCGCCTACTAGGTCTAGAGCACCGAGACCGGATGAGTGGTTGAAGGCTTTCAACTCTCAGAAGGTTCCCTCATTCAGTGGAGAGATAGGGCTAGAGGTGGAGTACTGGATAGGGAAGATAGAGACTGTTTTGGAGGCAATACGTTGCCCCGAGGATCGGCAGGTGGATTTGGTGCAGACCTGTTTCACAGATGATGCCCATTCATGGTGGCGTACCATTCGTAGCCGGGTCACCAGCTGGGAGCAGATGAGGAACATTGTTAGGGATAGGTACTGCCCTGTTTCGCTGAGGAGGGAGAGATTCCAGGATTTCATTGAGGCAGGATTTGAGGATATCCCGATTGCTGCAGCCATAAAGAAGTTTCAGAAAGAGTTGACTTTGCTTGGACCATCTGCACCTCCAGAAGAGCAGCATGTTTACCTCTTCTCCAGGAGGTTGAGAGAGAGTACCCGATCCTATTTGGCTGGATTCCGCTGTGAGACCTTGTCTGATTATCAGGATAGGGCCTTTGCTTATGAGAGAGATAGGCCAGCTTCGAGGAAAGCATTTCAGTCTAGTGGGCCGGATAAGCGGTAGAGGACAGGACATGCTGGTAGCAGTGCAGCAGTAACAGGTTATAGTCGAGGACAGACTCAGGGGAGGTCCAGCTACCACTCTACAGTCCAGACTCCCAGTAGAGATCGGCAGTGTTTTAACTATGGTAGTCGCGACCATATTAAGACAGATTGCCAGAGACCACCTATCACTTGCTTCACTTGTGGGAAGCCGGGTCACAGAGCCACCTTCTGCCGTCAGGGTAGGGCCCCTTCTCAGCAGGGATCTTCTCCTGCAGGTGCTGAGAAGAGTGTACAGAGACCTCCTCAGTACCGAGCTCCGAGTCAGCAGCAGCAACAGTACCGGGCTCCAGGACATCCTGCTTCATACAGTACTGCACAGGGATCAGGTCGTGGTAGGGGACGTAGTAGTACCACTGACACCAGAGGAGGACCATCGAGAGTGTTCGAACTGAGGAACACTGAGCAGCCTGCAGCACCTGCGACCACAGGTACTATTTGGATCCATGACTTACCTGTGCGAGTTTTATTTGATACGGGTGCTACGCACTCCTTTATATCAGATGCATGTGTAGATAGGTTGTCCTTAGCTACAGTAGAGGGTGTACCTTTTGTGGTTGGGTTACCAGATGGGGGCAAGGTTAGAGGATCCCGAGAGGTTTATGATTGCCCTATTCATCTGGGAGGCCGGATTTGGTTAGTAGATTTTCTAGTTATGCCCTTAGCCCATGAGGACGTAATATTGGGGATAGATTGGATGACTAGACATGGAGCCGTCTTGGATATTGGTAAGAGGACTGTGACTGTCGCCACTGAGGAGGGTCATAGAGTGATATTCCGAGGTTGGGACCTCGGAAAGTCCGGCACAGTTATCAGCGCAGTTAGAGCAACCAGATTGATAGCACAGGGTTGCGAGGCCTTCTGGTGTTATGCCATGAAGGAGCGCAAGAGCCTGACAGTAGAGGAGATACCAGTTGCCTGCGAGTTTGCAGAGGTATTCAGTGACGACTTACCAAGGCTACCTCCACAGAAGAGTGTTGACTTTAGCATCGAGTTAGAACCGGGCACGAGACCGATCTCGAAGGCCCCGTACCGCATGGCCCCGATAGAGCTGCTTGAGCTGAAGAAGCAGTTAGAGGAGTTAGCAGAGAAGGGCTTCATACGCCCTAGTGTTTCTCCCTGGGGCGCACCTTTGTTATTTGTGAGGAAGAAGGATGGATCGATGAGGCTGTGTATCGACTACCGGGAGTTGAACAAGGTCACCATCAAGAATAAGTATCCACTACCTCGCATAGATGACCTGCTGGACCAGCTACATGGGGCGTCAGTGTTCTCAAGGATAGATTTGAGATCGGGGTATCACCAGCTGAGAGTGAGAGACCAGGACATACCTAAGACGGCATTCCGGACTAGGTATGGCCACTATGAGTTTGTAGTGATGCCGTTCGGGCTCACTAATGCGCCAGCAGTATTTATGGAGTTGATGAATGGGATTTTCATTGACTTCTTAGACCAGTTCGTGGTGGTCTTCATTGACGACATTCTAGTTTACTCTAGAAGTCGAGAGGAGCATGCCGGACACTTGAGGACAGTATTACAGATTTTACAGGATAGCCAGCTATATGCTAAGCTATCCAAGTGTGAGTTCTGGATGTCAGAGGTGGCTTTCCTAGGCCATGTAGTGACTGCTGAGGGGATTAAGGTCGACCCGGCGAGGATTGAGTCAGTGTCCTCTTGGCAACCTCCGAGGAATGTTAAGGAGGTTCGCAGCTTCCTTGGATTGGCAGGCTATTACCGTCGGTTTGTGGAAGGGTTTTCCCTGATCGCCCGACCACTTACTTCTCTCCTAAGGAAGACTACTCGGTTCGTCTGGTCTGAGCCGTGTCAGCAGAGTTTTGAGGAGCTGAAGAGGAGATTGACGTCTGCTCCGATCTTAGCACAACCTGAGGGTACAGAGGACTTTGTAGTGTACAGTGACGCATCCAAGCTGGGCTTGGGGTGTGTCTTGATGCAGAGGGTAAGGTCATAGCGTATGCGTCTCGACAGTTGAAGACGTATGAGGAGAACTACCCCACCCATGACCTGGAGTTAGCTGCGGTAGTGCATGCTCTTAAGATCTGGCGTCATTATCTCTATGGAGTGACCTGTCAGATCTTCACAGACCATAAGAGTCTGAAGTACATATTCACTCAGCGGGAGTTGAATAACCGCCAGAGGCGGTGGCTAGAGTTGATCAAGGATTTCGATCTTGAGATTCTCTACCATCCCGGAAAGGCGAATGTAGTTGCTAACGCTTTGAGTCGGAAGACGCCTCGGGAGAAGGCGATAGCTCGGTTGACAGTACAACCACAGTTGCAGAGAGACTTAGCTTGGTTGGAGGTAGAGATCCAGTTCCCCGATACAGCTCATCAGTTAGCCACCTTAGAGTTACTTCCTGACCTGTTGGGTGTGATCCGACAGAAGCAGGAGACCTGTCCGACTTTGACCCGGATCCGAGACCGGATGTCACGAGATGAGGCACCTCAGTTCACTATCGGTGCCGACGGAGTGATGAGACGACAGGACCGTATCCGTGTGCCATCAGACAGTGAGCTGAGACAGAGGATACTAGGTGAGGCTCACGCTACCCCTTACTCCGTACATTCAGGAGCGAGTAAGATGTATAAGGACGTGAGACGTTCCTTCTGGTGGGGTGGTTTGAAGCCTGATGTGGCCCGATATGTAGCCCAGTGTGCGACCTGTCAGCAGGTCAAGATTGAGCATCGTAGATCCGGAGGAGAGCTCCACCCACTTCCAGTACCACATTGGAAGTGGGAAGATATTTCTATGGATTTTGTTACCGGATTGAGGCTCAACAAAGGTTTTGATGCCATTTGGGTAGTGGTAGACCGGCTGACGAAGACCGCACGTTTCATTCCGATCAAAGAAACGTGGCCGGTAAGTCGTCTAGCAGAGGAGTTCACCAGGCATATTGTGAGACTCCATGGAGTACCGAGGACTATCGTCTCCGACAGGGATGGACGTTTTACCTCGAGGTTTTGGCAGCAGGTACATACTGCTCTGGGGATGAGTCTCCACTTTACCACTGCCTACCACCCACAGACAGACGGTCAGTCTGAGAGGACCATTCAGACCTTAGAGGACATGTTACGGGCATGTGTGCTAGATTGGGGACAGGTATGGCCAGATCATCTCCCACTGGTAGAGTTTTCATATAATAACAGCTGGCATGCTTCTATTGGGATGGCACCTTATGAGGCTTTGTACGGACGGAGATGTCGTACGCCGTTGTGCTGGGATGAGCCTAGCAAGGCTGAGGGGGTAGTACCAGACCAGATACAGGATGACATCGCCCGGATTGCCTTAGTCCGGGAGAGGATGTTAGCACCTCAGAGTCGTCAGAAGTCCTACGCCGACAAAAGGCGTCGACCTTTGGAGTTTAGAGTAGGTGTACAGGTGTGGTTGAGAGTGTCACCTACGAGAGGAGTGTTCGCTCCAAACGGTGTGTGCAAGCTTTAAATTTATAACCCTAGACTTAAGCTTAAAACAAGGATGCGAACCCGCAGTGTACGGGTCAATCGTAGTAAAAGCAAGAAAATTCCAGGGGTCGATCACAGGGATTCGGTGAAACAGAGTCAATACGGTGTGCTTATGTCAATACTAACCACAAGAGCGATTAACACAATCAAAGATGAATAAGAAGTCGATAAAGCAAACGTGCAATTCTAGGGATTAAAGCATCTAGTTGTGGTTCCAACTCAAGATCTATAGATAAGCGGACAAAGCTGAGATTTTTGCGTGGGGAAGGTGTTTCTAAAGTGGAGTAGATCACCGGGTAAGTCTCACTACACACTAATCCTAAACCGTAACTCCTATTACCGGGTAAGTCTCAAGGAATCAAGATAAAGAACTATAACCTCAAACTAACACACCATCTAAGGGAATAGAATCAACCTTTACCGGGTAAGTCTCAGGCTAACTCACGAAGATGGGATGGAAGCACACTCAAATCCCAATAAAAGATAAACCTTTATTACCTACACTTATGATCGTTGGTACACAAACTAAGGAATTACCGGGTAAGTCTCATCCTAAGCTTGCTTTGAACCAGGAAAGGTGTAATAAGAATAGGATTTGGCAAACGCTAACACTTAACTCTCAGTTATGGATCAGATAAGTCACCTCGGTCAGCCAGTTTCCACCCCGGCCGAGGTGTTCATCGACTGAACGAGATGCTTAGGGTTAAGGTTAAAGACTCGAACTTTCAGGATCCTACTGGAATCTAAGATTATTCTATCATTGTTTTTCCCACAACCTTCAGCCAATCACCCTAGAATCACACAAGGAAATTAGCCACTCATCATCATAATGAAAGTATTAAAATATATGGGAAGAAGGTGAATATTTGAACAAAGAAGAATCTAATGAAAAGACTTCAATAACTGAATCAAATATCACAACAAAGCGTTCCTTGGATAACAATCCAACAAGACAAGACAACAAGTGAGGGAATTGAAGACAATCTTACAAAAACCCTCCAAAAAGCTATAAAAGCTATAGACTTCAATCTTCCTTCAACCTTCAAAAAGGTTCTTCGAATCTCTCCCAACTGGAGTAGGCTGCTGCTGCTGTAACCCTGATCGACGGTATAGCGTCATGTCGGAATTGTGGAAATCCAACCATTTTTATAGGAAAATAACCCTCCAAAGATAATAAATCTTAGAAAGATATTTTCCCATAAATATAGGTAAAATATAAGATCTTCTTCCTTCCAGGAGCCAAGCCCAAAAATATAAGATCACCTTCCAAAGATAAAAGATCTCAGCCAAGAATAAAATATTCTCGCCGCGTCCTAGGTGTTCGCCTCGGTCGAGTCGGCGTCTCTGGATCACCTCGGTCGAGGTGAACCTCTGATCAACCGAGGTGAGTCACAACTGAATGTGAAATATCTCAAAACTGGTCCAAAGTAAATCTTTAATCCATGGCTATGCTTCCTGGATGTAGCTCTAAATGACTCATGACTCCTTTTTGCTCCTTTTTGATGCAAAACGTACCAAATTACCTGCAATTACAACGAAACTAGGTGTAGACCTCGATTCTCGCAAAGGTAGATGAAATGGTAGTAAAATCACATAATGTACATACAAACATGCAGATTATGAAAGATAAAACGTCAAAACAAACCCCAAAATATAGACTATAATTCATGCTATCAAAATACCCCATACTTAGCCCTTGCTTGTCCCCAAGCAAGTTCTGCATATAGAAGACAAGATAGAATGGATTATAAGTCAATAAAATCAATGAAAAAGTCTTCCAAAAACATTTTATGGTGTGCAACTATCATAGATCACTCTAAGAGAGTACTTCCTGGAATTAAAAACTCAACATGATCAAAATATTTTATAAATATAGGTAAGTTGTTCATCTTTGCATAAAATCATAGAATGCATAATAAATCATAGTTATCAAAATTAATCATGTATAATCCAGTTTAAACCGCTAAGTCAATCAACAAGCTCAAGGTCTCAAGGGCTTCCCAAAAGAAAAGGTCAAGAAACGTGTAGGGTAGGGATGTATGTAAGGTAATGTGGTGCTAGAATCCGGGAAAAGGGATGAACTTCACTTCCACTTTGACTTGCAACATCTTCCACCAATAAGCTTTGCTTATCTCACACTTTTTCTTTTTACTTTACTTTTTGGGATGCATGGACAGAGGTGCACAATAACCGAAGCCTAGGAAATCTGCAATCATCAATTTCTTGAGATGCATCAAACCCTTGATGCACATACCATGACCCGTTAGGAATATCGCTCAATCCGACTTTGGCAAGACACAAACACCCGGCTATGTGAATGGTGCCGAGTTACTCATCTTCATGATTGACTTCCCCAAACCTAAAATTACTTTCTAACACTTTCACTTCCAGCCCACTTCTCAAACTTGCTTTCACCACTTCGCTTGCTTCCAAATTCCCGGATAGGTAAAGGGAGGCAAAATGTATGTGAGGGGCTAAGCATGATCAAGAAGAAGAAGAAGAAGAGAATGAATTGCCTTGGTCTTTCCAAGAAGAAAGTGAGAGAACTTAACCTGCGGTGTCAACCTTCAAACTCAACATAACTTGGATAGGAACAAAGTATTAAACATGCTAATAATTTCAAACAAAGCATTTAGCAACTTAAACATATTATAAAATCTTTTAAACACATAAAGAATTCAAAACCAGTCAGTAAACAAGATCTTCACTGAGATCATATCCAAATAAGTAACACAAAGTCGTTTTCAAAAACTCTCAGTTAACACACCTCGGTCGAGGTGTTCTTGGTTCAACCGAGGTGAAACACCTCGTTTGGCCAGAACTCTCCCCGGTCGAGGTCAAAATTTTTTTTTTTTTTTTTTTTTTTTTTTAAAAAAAAAAAACCAGTTTTGACGTTTTTCTCAATCAAATAACCTGTAGGTATGCATGTAATATCAGATAATCATATAAATGCAGAAGGGAAGCATCAATAAAATATCCGATAAATAAAATACATCAAGGTGGTCAAATAAAATACATCACGTAGTCAAATAAGTACAAATACCCCATACTTGAGACACACTGTCCCAGTGGGTCAAATAAAAAAGTCTAAACATAAGAGAACTCACCGGATAAATAGCTGAGCTGCATAAAAATATAATAAGGAAAATCCAGCAGCTCCTCAATAATCCTGATCCGGTGGTGGTGGTGGTGCATACGGATACTGAGCTGGGTCGAATGGATAGCCCATAGTCTGCTGGAACTGTAGCTCCATCATCCTGCGTTGATAGTGCTGCTCCTCAAACATCTGGTGAGTCCAGTGGTCGATGCGTCGGTCCTGGGCAGCAAATCTCTCATGCATGTCCACTGTAAGGGCAGCATAAGAGTCTATCATCTGATTTGTCAGGTCGTCGATCCGGCGATGAACCTCAAAATCTCTATGGCGGCGTGTCCGACGCCTAGCAGATCTAGCAGGAGGTGCAGCAGGTGCTGGCTCAGTATCCTCCTCATCATCCAAATCGATAATCGGTGGTGCGCTCGTGCCTGCAGTATCCGTCCCTGTATCCATCGGGACTCCACCATCCCTCTCGTCCATCGTCTCCTCATCGTCGTCGTCATCCTCCTCAGCCTCAGCAGGGGCAGCTGCTGCCTCTCTGTAATCCTCCATCAGTGGAGCCCATGCTGTCTGCCAGTAATGCGGATCAAAGACTGTGAACTGTGCAGACCAGCGGATCCCTTGTGGCGCAGTCAGCTCCCATGGCATAGCGACGTAGGGTGTAGTCAATCCTCGGGGAACCAGAATCCTCCGAGTGATCATCTCCTGTAGTCCGAGCGGCTTGGCAGCCGCCACCATAGTACACCTACTCAGATCCATATCCTGATAAGTAGCGATATGGGTCACTATCCCACCACAGCATATATCTCCCTTCCCTTTGGCCTTGATCCTGTGCATATCCTCTGCCAGCATCAATCCAAAGTCGGGGAATCCACCTGTAACCATGCAGTATAAAGCAAAGAGCTCCCCCTGTCGGACCTTCTGGGGCGTCTCAGTACGCGCCAGAAGTGTCTCGCTGAAGATCCTGTGGGCTAATCGAAAAGCTAGATGGAAGATAAGCTTCTCCCTGGAATCACCAGGGCGCCACCTATCTACATGCTCCACAACATAAGCAATCTGACCCCAGAACTCTCTAGCTACGGCTCGGGTCGGGAAGTCTACAGCAGTGGGGGCAGGGAAGCCAAAGATGTCTCTCCAGTGGTCCAGAGGTACTAGGAAGTTCCGGTTCATCAACCGGTACTTCACAGCCCTCTCTGTGGGGAGGTAAGTGAAGGAGCTGACAAACTCAAGGGTCGGCTCTAAGTAGGCTAGGGCTCGGATCTCAGTAAACTGATCCAGCCCGACGGTGGTGATCATCCTCCTAAGCTCTCCATCAACGTGGAGACAGTCAAAAGCAGGAATGTCCAGAAATCTAGGTGCGATCACTGGACGGCTAGCAATACGCTCATAATCTACCCGGTGTCTCTCGTGGATCACCGGGACAGAAGGTCTGGGTGTAGAAGAAGAAGGGGAAGGAGAGGATCTATCTCTAAGGGCTAATAATCTGTCAGAACTCATCTTCAATCAACACTGTCAGGCTACCTCGGTCGACTGACAATCTCCAAGAATCACCTCGGTCGAGGTGCAGGTCGACTGGACCGAGGCGAAGACAGTCGCGATTCCAACTCTCAGAAATTCAGTTCTTTTCCCCCTAAAATCACTACAATTGCTTCCTAAGGGGTACTTAAATCCTTTCTCAACAAAATCAAGGGCAACCAAAGCCCAAATCGAAGTAAACGAACGAGTTAGGGTTTCGATCGTTTTTACCTCGTTCCGGCCGATTCACTCGAATTTCTTGCAGATCTGTAGTTGGAATCGGTTCCTCTACTCTTCAATCTCAGTTTAGAAGTAGAAATCTTCGAAAACGAGCAAGATTTGAGAGGGAGCGAAGTGGATCTGTCGCCGCGGTCGAGGTAGGTAAAAGTGAAAAGTGAAAAATAAAATTTTCCTTTTTATACTGTTCCTGGATCTGCTGTCACCTCGGTCGAGATGGTCTCGACTGGACCGAGGTGGTATGGACCGAGGTGGTTCTGCAGAAACCCTAGTCGCCTCGGTTGCTCAAGAATCAAATCGGTCGAGGCGGCCTCGACTGGACCGAGGTGTCTCAGTCAAACTTCGTCTTCTCGAATTCTCGAACTTCTGTCCTTCCAGTTGTGCTCCTTCCTTAGATATTCCCTGTTGTCTGTCCAGAACGCCAAAAACAAAGCAAAGCAAAGCAAAAACAAAAACTATCTAAGTTAGACTAGAAAACGGGAAAAGAAAGCAATACCTTGGGTTGCCTCCCAAGAAGCGCTTGATTTAAGGTCGCTAGCTGGACCATACGGCATGGGATTACTCAATGCACTTCGAATGTTGTGGAGTGCTCATCACATCCGTAAAAATCTTCCAAGAAGGTTCCGGTTCCTAACTTCACCGGCAAATGGTAAGATCTCTCACGTACAAGCTTGTACGGTTTGATTCTCACCGGAATCCTTCTAGCTTTCCTGCACTTCAATGGGACATAATCTAGCCTTGCGTCCCATCCTTTCCTGGATCGAGAAAATAGTTTCTCGAGAATCATAGCAGCTTCCCCATCTATAGCTTGGGGATGGTACAGGGTCCTGAGCATGCGAGGGACCCCATACTTGAACAAATAACACTTCGTTGCCTTAGCGGTGAAGCGCTTGTTAACTTCACTCCTTATAATCCAAGGAGCATCTTCCTCCAACAATTTCAAGAGAGGTTTCATCTTGATCTTAGGAGGTTCTTTCGGAAGAGATCTCCAACTCTCCGGTGCTTTCCTGAAAAATTCAAAAATTTTAATAGGGATTTCGAATGGAGCAAGAGAACTTACCTTGTAAAGTTCTCCAAAGCTCGGATCAGGTTTCATGTTAGGTTGATAACCAACACTTGAAATCTCTCTCAACTCAGCTGGCCTTTCTTCCACCTTGACCACAGTCTCAGTAATTTGGCCAAGGTTCGCCTCATCTTGCAGTTTTACAAATTCTTCTTCCATCTCGGTCGAGATCTCCTCCACCTCGGCCGAGGTCTCGGCAGTTGGATCGAGATCTTCCACATCCTCCGCTTCCACAGAAGCTTCAGGAAAAACTTCCAGTTCGACCAAAGGAATGCTTGGAACGTGCAACACTTCCTTATGCTCCTCTTTCGGCTTAGCATAGGATAGGGTGCTTTCCTTGAGCTCCTCCACCTTCTTCATCAACTTCTCCAATCTTGATTCGAGAGAGTCTTCAAAAGGTTGCTCATAAATGTTTTTAGGGACATTCTTCTCATCCCATATCGCAAGTTCACGCTGAATGACCTCTTCTCTTTCCCATTCATTGCTGAACCAATAGAAGGAGTACTTCTCCTCCAAGTATTCATAATGGTCCGCCCTAGCACTTTGCCTTGCTATCCAGGCTGGATCAAATGTAGTCATCGGAAATCCTGAAAACTACACAACTCATAGAAAGAGTAGTTAGTAGCAACAGGGGCAAGTGCCCCAAAAGCAAACCGTAACCGGCTCGGTCTAGACCAAGTCCCCGGCAACGGCGCCAAAAACTTGTTCGCTCCAAACGGTGTGTGCAAGCTTTAAATTTATAACCCTAGACTTAAGCTTAAAACAAGGATGCGAACCCGCAGTGTACGGGTCAATCGTAGTAAAAGCAAGAAAATTCCAGGGGTCGATCACAGGGACTCGGTGAAACAGAGTCAATACGGTGTGCTTATGTCAATACTAACCACAAGAGCGATTAACACAATCAAAGATGAATAAGAAGTTAATAAAGCAAACGTGCAATTCTAGGGATTAAAGCATCTAGTTGTGGTTCCAACTCAAGATCTATAGATAAGCGGACAAAGCTGAGATTTTTGCGTGGGGAAGGTGTTTCTAAAGTGGAGTAGATCACCGGGTAAGTCTCACTACACACTAATCCTAAACCGTAACTCCTATTACCGGGTAAGTCTCAAGGAATCAAGATAAAGAACTATAACCTCAAACTAACACACCATCTAAGGGAATAGAATCAACCTTTACCGGGTAAGTCTCAGGCTAACTCACGAAGATGGGATGGAAGCACACTCAAACCCCAATAAAAGATAAACCTTTATTACCTACACTTATGATCGTTGGTACACAAACTAAGGAATTACCGGGTAAGTCTCATCCTAAGCTTGCTTTGAACCAGGAAAGGTGTAATAAAAATAGGATTTGGCAAACTCTAACACTTAACTCTCAGTTATGGATCAGATAAGTCACCTCGGTCAGCCAGTTTCCACCCCGGCCGAGGTGTTCATCGACTGAACGAGATGCTTAGGGTTAAGGTTAAAGACTCGAACTTTCAGGATCCTACTGGAATCTAAGATTATTCTATCATTGTTTTTCCCACAACCTTCAGCCAATCACCCTAGAATCACACAAGGAAATTAGCCACTCATCATCATAATGAAAGTATTAAAATATATGGGAAGAAGGTGAATATTTGAACAAAGAAGAATCTAATGAAAAGACTTCAATAACTGAATCAAATATCACAACAAAGCGTTCCTTGGATAACAATCCAACAAGACTAGACAACAAGTGAGGGAATTGAAGACAATCTTACAAAAACCCTCCAAAAAGCTATAAAAGCTATAGACTTCAATCTTCCTTCAACCTTCAAAAAGGTTCTTCGAATCTCTCCCAACTGGAGTAGGCTGCTGCTGCTGTAACCCTGATCGACGGTATAGCGTCATGTCGGAATTGTGGAAATCCAACCCTTTTTATAGGAAAATAACCCTCCAAAGATAATAAATCTTAGAAAGATATTTTCCCATAAATATAGGTAAAATATAAGATCTTCTTCCTTCCAGGAGCCAAGCCCAAAAATATAAGATCACCTTCCAAAGATAAAAGATCTCAGCCAAGAATAAAATATTCTCGCCGCGTCCTAGGTGTTCGCCTCGGTCGAGTCGGCGTCTCTGGATCACCTCGGTCGAGGTGAACCTCTGATCAACCGAGGTGAGTCACAACTGAATGTGAAATATCTCAAAACTGGTCCAAAGTAAATCTTTAATCCATGGCTATGCTTCCTGGATGTAGCTCTAAATGACTCATGACTCCTTTTTGCTCCTTTTTGATGCAAAACGTACCAAATTACCTGCAATTACAACGAAACTAGGTGTAGACCTCGATTCTCGCAAAGGTAGATGAAATGGTAGTAAAATCACATAATGTACATACAAACATGCAGATTATGAAAGATAAAACGTCAAAACAAACCCCAAAATATAGACTATAATTCATGCTATCAAGGAGTTAGACGTTTTGGCATTAAGGGGAAGCTGAGTCCCCGATACGTCGGTCCATTTGAGATCGTAGAAAGAGTCGGAGAGGTTGCCTACCGACTAGCACTGCCACCGAGATTAGAGGGAGTACACCCAGTTTTTCATGTATCTCAGCTGCGAGAGTACATACCGGATCCTAGACACGTCATCAGTCATGAGGATCTGATAGTTGAGCCAGACCACACTTTTGTGGAGTATCCAGTAGCCGTCCTAGAGCGTAGCATTAGGCGCCTGCGTTCTAAGGAGATACCGATGCTAAGGATTCAGTGGTCTAGACGAGGAGTTGATGAGGCTACCTGGGAGACAGAGGAGAGTATTAGACGTAATTACCCTAGGTTCTTTGTGGAGTTAGCCGCTACCTCAGTACCGACGGGTTAGTACTGAGACGATACCTTATATGATTTCTGTGATTATATGTTTAAAGGATTGTTATGCTTATGTGCTTGATGACGTGAGTAGTTTGCATGCTAGAATATAACTCTTGAAGGGAAATGTGTGGGGTAGATACCTTATTCTAAGTTTCGGGACGAAACTTATTTTAAGGGGGTACTAATGTAAAATCCGGAATTTTTATTCCGTCTATTTCTGTTATAAATCCGATCTCGATCAGTTGAGTCATATCTGTCTACTTAGTTAGACATATTATTATAGGATTTATCATTTTATGTAGATTCCTTCACATAAAATGATAGAATCTTTTAAATAGTTTATCATTTTATGTAGCTTACTTCCGCATAAAATGATAGAATTCTTAACCGATCTAAAACTATAACAAACTCCATATCTGTCTAGTCCGTATATTCATGGGTCAGGAGCTTGTCCGCAGCCAGTTTCAGCCCATCTATTCCTCTATATTTCAGCCCAACGGATCCAGCCACTGCTTGCCTTGTCCAACGCCAGCAGCCCAGTTTCTGCAGCCAGCAGCTCACAGCACCTGCCAGGAGCCCAGCGCCAGCCTTCAGCCCAGTCGCCCAGCTTGCCAGTGTGCAACAGCTTCAGTCCATCTTCAGCCCAGCAACGTACCAGCAGTGTGCAACAGCTTCAGTCCATCTTCAGCCCAACAGCACTCCAGCGCAGCCCAGTCCAGCACGGAGGAGGAGAAGCTGGCCATTCCCTTCGCAAGCCCAGGAGCTGCCAGCCCAACTACCATGCCACATTTCCTTGCTGAACGTTGCTAGGAACGTAACAGCCGAGATCTTTACAAATTCCTTCCATTTCTGCTGCTTGTATTCCGTCCAGATTCATCTACAGAAGCACGCTTTCCTTCCTTACCCTGTGAGTATAGTCATTCCTTGCACGCAGCCAGATCCGTTTTTGTTTCCTCTTCCTTCTGTCCACAATTCTGCAATCTTCGATCTCCTTCTGCAGCAGATCTGTCCATCTCGATCGAGTGTTTCAACGCAACAGCAAGCAACACAGGCCAACGTCACTTCCTCCTTCTCCCTCCCTTACTGATCTACCACAGGAGCCTAAGTTCTGCACGCAGGGGGTCCGTCCTAGGTGAGTCTTCGTCCCTATACCGCCTGATATCGACAGCCTGGAGAGACGGAGAACGTTGGTAAGATCTTTCGCCCTCCTGCTGTGGCCTTCAGATGCAATTTATACATACGGTTTCATCTTCTGTTCCTCTTCGGAACCATAGTTTAATTAGTAGGGCTTCTCTTCATTGCAGCTATAATCGAGCCATTTCCTTCCTAGATCAGTCGAGAACTCCTAGCCAACAGCTGCTGGAAGAGGTGAGTTCCCCTGTCTACAACATTTTATTCGTTTCATCTTCCGAAGAATGTAGTGTAGTTGTATGTATTGATCTCCGTGAGAGAGAGTTTTTCGATCTCGTGAACTGGGGTGAGGGCTGAGGGTTGTGAGTGTTCCTTGGGGTCAAACCGGTGATCATAGGAGGACTTTAAGGGTAGAGACAAGGGCTGCTGCTGTATACTTTCTTTTTATTCGGTTTTTAGAAGTGAGGAACTGCCTAGCTTGTAGACCAATGTTTGAGCGTTTGGATAAAGATCCACCGTTGAATTTTGGATATGTTGTAGACGGTTATACGTAGTATATGGTATAAGAATTTGAGAGGAAATGAACGGTCGGATTAGAAGTTATAAGCTTTCGAAGTTAGGTAGTTGAGCAGTTTTTGGTAAACTTAGATTTTGGCCAAGTATAGGAATAATAAGTGTAGTAGCCAACTTTGTGATTTTTTATAAAAATAATGGCTGAACAGTTTTGAGGAATTCTTTCTCCTAAGGTTAGATAGAACCTCATAGAGGATCTAGAGATTTAATTCGGAATTGTTGTAAGCTTTTACGAATTTTATATTTAGGATCGAAGTTAGACCTTTACGACCTTCCGAAAAATAGAAACATAGGAAAAATGTCAGTTTGGAACCAAACGAAACTTTAGGAGTTAGAATATGATTTTAGAATCTCAAATAGGAGTTTAGACATGAATTTTAGAATTTTCGGGAATCTCGGGACCATGGGTAAAATGGTCATTTTACCCTAAATTAGTACTGTAACTAGTTATGTCTTAATACATTATTCGATCTTAGAAGTCCTAGACTTCTAACTACGTGAGAGTGTGCTAATGCACTGATCGCCTTTGGCAGGCAACTGAGTTGCTACAGTTTACAGAGGGAGTGGTTTACAAAGAGTCGAGCTTTATATCAGGTAAGTCCTTTGGGCTTACTTAGCTGACTTCTAAATATGAGCATGAATGATGATAGTGGTGTGTGATTGAAATGTTTAGAGAGATAGGTTGTGATATATAATTACCGACCTATACTTGGCCTAAGAGTAACGGGCGGTGGCATTCTGCTCAGTTAGCTTGCGAGCGCTGGGGGTTTCTTTAGGGACTAGTCCATACTCGGTTTGTAGTGATGCTACCGGCGGAGGTTAGCTAGACCTACACCCAGTTGGATAAGGAACGGAGGCGAGAGCTGTTAATAGCTCTCGTGCCACAACTTAAATTGAATAATGTGAATCACTTAAATAATAGATAATAAATGGTTGAGTGCCAGCATGATGTTTGCTTATTTTGGTTTCTGTTTGTGTTTGTGCTGTTGTCATTCTACTTATATTTGGATAGTTAGCTAACTGTTGATATGTTGTGTAGATTTGCCACAGGTTAGAGCAGATGCCGAGTGATCCGGACGGTAGTGGTCAGCCGGGGTGTCGTACTTTAGGACGTTTTACAGTTTCTTCATTTGTGGAATTTACAGTTGGACGTTGCTTCCTTTCGTTCTTTTCGTACTTTGTTATATTACGTTTTCCGGCTGATAGTTGTTCTGGTCACATTCATACATTGTTAAGAACTATTTTATGATTTCTGGTTTTCCTTATCTGTGCCTTGTTGTAAGATCTTGTTAAGTTGTTGTCAAACTAAGGTCGGGACCCACTGTGCGGTCCTAACCAGTAACTCCCTAAGTTGTAAAATTTTGGGTGTTACATCTTTGAAGGCCGCCTCAACTGTCATCCAAATCCTGCAATATGTGTAATAACCGAAAAATTTAATTCCGATTAATTCCGAGTCAAACCGAGTTTTAGAGACCTTGACCTCTTTAAGATACCTAACTTTATGACTAGAATTAATTTTATCATTTTATGTAAGTATTATAACCACATAAAATTATGAAAAATACACCAAACCCTAGTTATATATATATATCTAGGTCTTTTGACGAGTTTTGACGAAGTCATGACGAGATCCAGACGAAGTCATGACAACTTTTGACAAAGTCAGGACATGAGTTTGACAAGTCCAATTTCAGCCATGAACCTTACCATCCGGGCCCGTTTCGAGTAAGGCAACTGGCCCGTTAAGGCTCCTATCTCCCATCCCCTCTTCTGCGTTGCTTGCCCTAGCCGCGCCTCACAGCAACAGGCCTCGCTCTGCACGTCTCTTCCCCTCACGCAGCAGCCAGCGGCGCCGGAACCCTAGCAGCCTCCCCTCTTCCCCCTGTTGACTCCAGCCGGCGCCATCTCCCTCTCCAACACAGCCCCATGTCTTTCTGCTTCTTCAGTTCGCCAGCCAAGGACACGAGGATCTGCAGACCGCCTCTCTTCTCGCCTCTGTCGAGCCAGCACTTGCAACCAGCGAGGGAATTGGGCGATTTCCGACCATTCTAGACAGCCTTCGTTAGCGCCGAGCCCTGCACCATCTTCATAGACCGTGTGAGTCTCGACTTTCTGCTGCACCATAGTGTTTTCTTCAGCCAGGTAAGGACATGTCTTCGTTCCTCTCTCCACCTTCTTAATGTCAAGACCATACTAACTCACTCACCCTCCTTCTCTATACCCGGACGAACCTCCAACCTAGGCCTAATCGGATGTCAACAGTGAGACAAGGGTGAGCTTTCCAACCACTGCAGTGGTGAAACCGAGCCGAGCCCCTCAACCTCCGAGTCTGTGGTACCGATCGACACCAGTAGCCTCCCGTACAGCAGTCCGAACTTCCATAGGAGAAACTGTGAAGATAGATGCGTTTTCTGGGTTGTAAAGTGATGAGCAGTAACTTCGGGTCCATTTTTGGGTAAGCTAAACTCCTTATTTTTGGCTGATTTCCGGATATGTCTAAGTTGGTATTGTATAGTATAACATATTAAATTTTGAGAGGAATCCGAGCTACGGTTGGAGAGTTATACAGTTTTCTTTTAGTGTGCTGAGTTTGAGGAAATATGCTTGAGATGCAGTTTTGTGGAATAAATTTGGAGGGTTATTGACTTCTGTTAGACTTGAATTTCGGACACGTTATAGTTGATATAGTATAGTAGATCATACTAAAATTTCAGAGGAATCCATGTTACGGTTTGAGAGATATGGGATTTCAAAGTTCAGTTTTATAAATGTGCTGAGTTGAGAAAAACAGCATGGGATGCTGTTTTGTGAGATAGTTTTGAATAGGCTTTTGACCTCTGTTAGGCTTGAATTTTTGATATGATATAGTTGATATCTTGCTGGAGATCATATTAAAATTTGGGAAGAATCGGAGTTACGGGTTGAGAGTTATTGTGTTTCAAAGTTGACGTTTTTATATACGTGCTGAGTGTTGGGGAAAACAGCAAGTGATGCTGTTTTGTGAGATGATTTTGAATAAGCTCTTGATATCCGTTGGACTTGAATTTTGGATATGATATATTTTACATACTGTTGTAGAACATATTAAAATTTGAGAGGCATCCAGCGAGTGGTTTGGGATTTACGATTTTTCCAAGATTGAGTCGTAAGCAGTTTTTCTGTTGTGCTCTAAATTCGGTTTTGGGAGATAGTTTTAAATAGGATTTTGATCTCCTTTGCAGCTAAATTTTGGATATATTATAGATAAGATTTTATAGTAGAACATATTAAAATTTGGGATAAATCCCGTGAGTGGTTTAGGAGTTATGATTTTTTCAAAGTCTACTCAGATTTGGGCTAAGTATAGAATTTGTAAAGGGAGTAGTCAACTTTAGGAATTTTTATAAAACTGTTGAATGAACAGTTTGGAGAAATTCTTTCTCCTAAAGTTAGATAGAACCTCATAGATGATCTAGAGATTTAATTCGGAATTATTATAAGCTGTTAAGAATTTTATATTTAGAACCGAAGTTAGACCTTTACAATTCTTCCGGAAAATAGAAACATAGAAAAAAATGTCAGTTTGGAACCAAATAAAATTTTAGGAGTTAGAAAATAAATTTAGAACCTCAAATAGGAGACTAGACTTGAATTCTAGATTTTTCGAGAATTTTGGGACCAAGGGTAAAATGGTCCTTTTACCCTAAATTAACACTGTAACTAGTTATGTCTTAATACATCATTCGATCTTAGAAGTTTTAGACTTCTAACTACGTGAGAGTGTGCTAATACACTTATCGCCTTTGACAGGCAACTGAGTTGCTACAGTTTACAGAACGAGTGGTTTACAAAGAGTCGAGCTGTATATCAGGTAAGTCCTTTGGGCTTACTTAGCTGACTGCTAAATATGAGTATAAATGATGATGGTGGTGTGTGATTGAAATGTTAGAGAGATAGGTTGTGATATATAATTACCGACCTATATTTTGGCCTAAGAGTAACGGGCGGTGGCATTCTGCTCAGTAGCTCGCGGGGCGCTGGGGGTTTCTTTCGGGACTAGTCCATACGTGGTTTGTAGTGATGCTACCAATGGAAGTCAGTTAGACCTACACCAGTTGGATAAGGAACGGAGGCGAGAACTAATAATAATTCTCGTGCCACAACTTAAATTGAATAATGTGAATCACTTAAATAATAGATAATAAACGGTTGAGTGCCAGCATGATGTTTGTTTATTTTGTTTCTGCTTGTGTTTGTGTTGTTATCATTTTTTTTATATTTGGATAGTTAGCTAACGGTTTATCCGTGTTGTAGATCTGTAGAGATAGACAGTTGCAGAGAGATCCGGAACGGATGGTCAGCCGGGTCCACGTACTCATTAGATGGGGACGGGGGAGTCTTCCATACGTCATCCATGTTATGTATCTTTATATATGTTTGTAAGGCTGTCACATGTGTACGTTTATACCATTAAAAATATTATGTTTTAGAAATTGTTATAAATACATTTGTACCTTGTTGTAAGATCCAAGTAATGTTGTTGTTAAACCAAGGTCGGGACCCATTGTGAGGTCCTAACCAGTAGCTCCCCGAGTTCCGAGAATTTGGGGTGTTACAACATGGTATCAGAGCTCTGGGTTGACAACAATGGCACTTGAAATCTTCTAAAAGACCGAATGTATAAATAACTAGAACCCGAAAGGGGTCTAAGATTTTCAAAACGGATTTCTGTTTTTACACACGTGCATAGTCGGGTTGTTGGGTTAATAGTATGTCGGACCACCATCGTTCTCCGTGGATCTCTGCAGCTTAGTAGATGAGAAATAGTTTGTGGACTTATAGTATTGTATGTTTATGTAAGTTATATGTATATCTATACGCATGTAACTTTTTAGTACCTTAAAGGATAGGAAATATACTTTAGTTGAGTTAATATCATGCGATTATCGCCTTATGATAAAATTTTAGTAGATCGTAAAGAGTATCTCTATAGGAAAATAATGGACTCCGACCTCGGAGTAAAGTAATGTGTCCTGACGTACATTCTGGCGATTCCTACAATCATTTGAAGAACGAGTTGACATAAAGTGAAGATTAAAAGATGATTCTTAACCACGAGAATAATTAGATAAGAAAGAATATCAAATAAACTCAGATAGAAGTGATAGAAGTCCATACAAGGAATTTAGCGGTGGGAAGACGAGAGATGAAACTCAAGAATATACGTAAGGACTGATAAGAAGCGCAAATTGAAGCGGACAAAATCGGAATACAAATTAAGTGGTGTCGAGTACAACTACACTTGGCGGGTTAAATGACAGTGCAACCAAGGTGGACGGCGCCATAGGCAAGTATGGGCATGAGAGTGCAAAGAGGATAGGGTGTTGACCCAGATGTGAGAGGTTAAAGGTTACAAAGATAGAGAGTGAGTTTAATGACGATAAATAGACTGTGTAACCATGGAAGCAAGTGGAGTCCTCCAAGATACGGGAATTTTGAAAGAAACTTCGACATCATAAGTATCAAAGAAACTAGAAGACTAAAACTGTGACAACGAATTTCCATAAGGGTATCATGGTCAAAACAAAACCAATTAAGAGGAAGAATGTGGGAAAGATAATTTGGTGGATTAGAGAGTCCATAATAACTTCTCATTCACATAAAGATCTAAGTTACCAACATTAACGGTCATATCAGGGAAACACGAACAAACGATGAACCAAGTAGGAAGAATTGTGAAGACACGCTTACAAGTTATCGTGGAAGACATGACAAACTCATCGACGGCAAATGAATGTTGGGACTAGACTCAAAAGAGTATAGTGATCTCATAAGAGAACCAGAGAGGTGTAGATTGTGGAAGGAGCTAAAGAGTTTTAACAAAGAAGCTGGAGAAAATAGATTTCACCAACTGTATCAAACGTCGAAAGAGATAGAAGAACAATAAGTCCGTGGTCTTATTGAAGGTCAACTACCGACTAGTTGGTAATAACTGAGACATAACACGTGCGGGTCAACTAGTGGTAACTGGTTAGCAGATAAGGAGGATAACCCTAGACTTATGAAAGAATTTCATAGATATTTGGAGGACCCTCCAAGAGATCAACGACGACAGATGTGAAGCTAAATTGATACGCGTGCTAGTACCCTTAATAATAACATGGAGTGAGTTCGAGCCAAGAACCCTAATTAAGAACTTAAGAAGAAAGACGAGACGGCCCGGAATAACCCCCTTATGTCATGTGAGACCAAGGAAATTGTGTGAGTGATGTACTACCTATTGGCTAGGAAAAAGGTACATGTCACAGCTAGTACCGATGGCTGGTACAAGAAGAACTAGAGGAGTAAGAAGTATACACTTTTGATTAGGTTCTATGTCAGTCAAGACACAATGTGCGTAGCATTCCATACAAGGGAGAACGATGATTCTATTCCGATATTTACGGAAGAAACCCTTGTGACTAAGAGGTGCAAGGAATGAAGACCTGCAATTGAGTGTAAGAGCGAAGATAGACCTCCCAAGTGTAGAGAAGTTTGATCTCGTCAGAGGTATAAGAAGTTGAAAGGAATCACGACGCCAATTTTAAAAAGAGTAAAGGGCCGGTGGTAGAGTCAATGGAGTTCAACAAAGCGATAGTATAAACAACGGTACGGAAGGAGCAGGTGAGAATGACCTAGGGGACTCGAGAAAGAGAGTTGGCCCTAAGGGTAAGGAAGTGGGGAAGATAGAACGAACTAAAGAAGGGGAAAAGGGATTAACCGAGTAGTTGGTACTTACCAGAAATTTTATGCCAATGGAGGTACGAGAAGAGCGAGTACGAGATATCAAGGTAAGTCAACTATAGACTAACCAATATCCATGGAGGATGTGCAAATGTCGCTGGTATTGATGAGTTATGTGCCGCCAAGAAGAGATAATTGTGAATGTGGATTTACGAAGTAGCTTTACCGATGCCTTGGAAGATTTCTTCCAATAGGCAACGACAACCTTCTTGGATGAACTAAAGGTATAAAGAGAACCATGTTAGAGATTTCGTATTGGTTGGTTAGATCAAACTCGATCGAATCAAAGAGTTTGAATCCGTGTTAGAAGAATTCCACAAAATGAACGGGAGAGGTTGTCTTCTAACCGTTATCTTATATTCTTTAAGCAAGTAAGGAAAGTTCTTGATACTTCATCCGTATAAGACTTGTGGTCGAATCGGGAGGAAGAGTTTTGGGGTCAATCATTTTAGACTCAAGGAAAATGTCCTTATGGTTAACGGGCGACAACACAATTATCAAAGTAACACAGCGGAAGCATGATGGGTCCTAACCCACATAACAAGAAATTCGAGAGTACAGAAAATGACGTGTAAGACGGTGATAATTGGTAAAATGCATTTCGTTTAGAAAGAACGTGAAATAGGCTACGTGGAATGACAGGAAATTTTGTAGAGGAACTGTATCACCATCTAGATAGATGAGAAAGTATGTGCACATAGAAGTATAGAAAGAGAGTGGTACCCCATTATAGATACAAGTGAAGCATGCCGACCTCGTCACATGTCGGCATACAAGTAAATTGGGAACTTAATACCTAGCAGGGTACTTTAGAATGACTTTCTTGATGGAATGAAAAAGGAAGCTACAGGAGTGTACTTACAGACCAGTACTCGTACATATAGAAAACATAATCTCAAGAGTAGAATATAAGAAGAATTTTATACCAGAACAGATCCGAGTTGCGTTGCATGTCAGAGAAATATTATCGGTCTGATAGACGTGAGGGATATAAGAGTAGAATGTTGATGGTGTGTTAGCAGTTATCAAGCAATTATGATCAAACGATGGTGAGGTAAGATTACCTTGTGCCTAGTGTCGTCATCGTGAATACATTCTATATCACCTAAGATTTCGATACTGCGTAAGAAGCTTGAGTGGAACTAGAGATCTATAAAATAATATGATGACGTCGATAGAATACAAAGATCGTGAATACATTCTTTAATGGAGGAACCATATGACGGAGTCATATTATGACATAAGACCAAGTGAGTTATGATACAACTAGCCTTAAACACTTAGTAAAGTACCGGGAGATGTATAAGGGGGATATCCTAGATCGGATACCCGGAACCTTCAGAAGATCATAAATAAAATAATTGGAATAAAATTACCTCAGGAAGGTCATCAAAAGATTTAGAGGCGAGCTAGGTAAGACAACCTTGTGAGACCTTACAAGCGGAGTTGAAAGTGAGTGAAGGACTACTATTCCTCACCCTATTGAGGAGAACAACCCCATTGATCAACATATTTAGTTAGAAGGAATACCTACTAGACACGAGTTAGGTCCTCAGAATAGAGGATCGGACAGTTGGGCCGAATGATACCGATGAGATATTCGATAACCAATCTAGAACGTGGTAGCAAGCGCTTATGATGTATGTACATGAAAAGATTTGCGGAGAAATGGGTTTTATGAAAAACCGACGAGGCTACTTGAGATATTGTGGATAGTATGAGACGTCATAACCTTTCAGAGATCTATACAAAGATAGTGGTAACCTTGAAAACAACTAGTTAGGGCTTGAACCTACATGTGTGTGCTATTGTTTGACTACTTGTTTATTTCATGCTTGAGTGTTTAGTCCTGTGTGTTATATTGATGACCTTTGGTGTCTGAGTACTTAGATGTGGAAATGTTGAGGCTTTTGTGTAGTGATTAGATACACCCGACTGGTGCCTTAAAGACCAGTCATGATTATCTAACCCTATGTTTCGGGACGAAACTTATTTTTAGGGGGTACTGATGTAATAACCGAAAAATTTAATTCCGATTAATTCCGAGTCAAACCGAGTTTTAGAGACCTTGACCTCTTTAAGATACCTAACTTTATGACTAGAATTAATTTTATCATTTTATGTAAGTATTATAACCACATAAAATTATGAAAAATACACCAAACCCTAGTTATATATATATCTAGGTCTTTTGACGAGTTTTGACGAAGTCATGACGAGATCCAGACGAAGTCATGACAACTTTTGACAAAGTCAGGACATGAGTTTGACAAGCCCAATTTCAGCCATGAACCTTACCATCCGGGCCAGTTTCGAGTAAGGCAACTGACCCGTTAAGGCTCCTATCTCCCATCCCCTCTTCTGCGTTGCTTGCCCTAGCCGCGCCTCACAGCAACAGGCCTCGCTCTGCACGTCTCTTCCCCTCACGCAGCAGCCAGCGGCGCCGGAACCCTAGCAGCCTCCCCTCTTCCCCCTGTTGACTCCAGCCGGCGCCATCTCCCTCTCCAACACAGCCCCACGTCTTTCTGCTTCCTCAGTTCGCCAGCCAAGGACACGAGGATCTGCAGACCGCCTCTCTTCTCGCTTCTGTCGAGCCAGCACTTGCAACCAGCGAGGGAATTGGGCGATTTCCGACCATTCTAGACAGCCTTCGTTAGCGCCGAGCCCTGCACCATCTTCATAGACCGTGTGAGTCTCGACCTTCTGCTGCACCATAGTGTTTTCTTCAGCCAGGTAAGGACATGTCTTCGTTCCTCTCTCCACCTTCTTAATGTCAAGACCATACTAACTCACTCACCCTCCTTCTCTATACCCGGACGAACCTCCAGCCTAGGCCTAATCGGATGTCAACAGTGAGACAAGGGTGAGCTTTCCAACCACTGCAGTGGTGAAACCGAGCCGAGCCCCTCAACCTCCGAGTCTGTGGTACCGATCGACACCAGTAGCCTCCCGTACAGCAGTCCGAACTTCCATAGGAGAAACTGTGAAGATAGATGCGTTTTCTGGGTTGTAAAGTGATGAGCAGTAACTTCGGGTCCATTTTTGGGTAAGCTAAACTCCTTATTTTTGGCTGATTTCCGGATATGTCTAAGTTGGTATTGTATAGTATAACATATTAAATTTTGAGAGGAATCCGAGCTACGGTTGGAGAGTTATACAGTTTTCTTTTAGTGTGCTGAGTTTGAGGAAATATGCTTGAGATGCAGTTTTGTGGAATAAATTTGGAGGGTTATTGACTTCTGTTAGACTTGAATTTCGGACACGTTATAGTTGATATAGTATAGTAGATCATACTAAAATTTCAGAGGAATCCATGTTACGGTTTGAGAGATATGGGATTTCAAAGTTCAGTTTTATAAATGTGCTGAGTTGAGAAAAACAGCATGGGATGCTGTTTTGTGAGATAGTTTTGAATAGGCTTTTGACCTCTGTTAGGCTTGAATTTTTGATATGATATAGTTGATATCTTGCTGGAGATCATATTAAAATTTGGGAAGAATCGGAGTTACGGGTTGAGAGTTATTGTGTTTCAAAGTTGACGTTTTTATATACGTGCTGAGTGTTGGGGAAAACAGCAAGTGATGCTGTTTTGTGAGATGATTTTGAATAAGCTCTTGATATCCGTTGGACTTGAATTTTGGATATGATATAGTTTACATACTGTTGTAGAACATATTAAAATTTGAGAGGCATCCAGCGAGTGGTTTGGGATTTACGATTTTTCCAAGATTGAGTCGTAAGCAGTTTTTCTGTTGTGCTGAAATTCGGTTTTGGGAGATAGTTTTAAATAGGATTTTGATCTCCTTTGCAGCTAAATTTTGGATATATTATAGATAAGATTTTATAGTAGAACATATTAAAATTTGGGATAAATCCCGTGAGTGGTTTAGGAGTTATGATTTTTTCAAAGTCTACTCAGATTTGGGCTAAGTATAGAATTTGTAAAGGGAGTAGTCAACTTTAGGAGTTTTTATAAAACTGTTGAATGAACAGTTTGGAGAAATCCTAAAGTTAGATAGAACCTCATAGATGATCTAGAGATTTAATTCGGAATTATTATAAGTTGTTAAGAATTTTATATTTAGAACCGAAGTTAGACCTTTACAATTCTTCCGGAAAATAGAAACATAGAAAAAAATGTCAGTTTGGAACCAAATAAAATTTTAGGAGTTAGAAAATAAATTTAGAACCTCAAATAGGAGACTAGACTTGAATTCTAGATTTTTCGAGAATTTCAGGACCAAGGGTAAAATGGTCATTTTACCCTAAATTAACACTGTAACTAGTTATGTCTTAATACATCATTCGATCTTAGAAGTTTTAGACTTCTAACTACGTGAGAGTGTGCTAATACACTTATCGCCTTTGACAGGCAACTGAGTTGCTACAGTTTACAGAACGAGTGGTTTACAAAGAGTCGAGCTGTATATCAGGTAAGTCCTTTGGGCTTACTTAGCTGACTGCTAAATATGAGTATAAATGATGATGGTGGTGTGTGATTGAAATGTTAGAGAGATAGGTTGTGATATATAATTACCGATCTATATTTTGGCCTAAGAGTAACGGGCGGTGGCATTCTGCTCAGTAGCTCGCGGGGCGCTGGGGGTTTCTTTCGGGACTAGTCCATACGTGGTTTGTAGTGATGCTACCAATGGAAGTCAGCTAGACCTACACCAGTTGGATAAGGAACGGAGGCGAGAACTAATAATAATTCTCGTGCCACAACTTAAATTGAATAATGTGAATCACTTAAATAATAGATAATAAACGGTTGAGTGCCAGCATGATGTTTGTTTATTTTGTTTCTGCTTGTGTTTGTGCTGTTATCATTTTTTTTATATTTGGATAGTTAGCTAACGGTTTATCCGTGTTGTAGATCTGTAGAGATAGACAGTTGCAGAGAGATCCGGAACGGATGGTCAGCCGGGTCCACGTACTCATTAGATGGGGACGGGGGAGTCTTCCATACGTCATCCATGTTATGTATCTTTATATATGTTTGTAAGGCTGTCACATGTGTACGTTTATACCATTAAAAATATTATGTTTTAGAAATTGTTTTAAATACATTTGTGCCTTGTTGTAAGATCCAAGTAATGTTGTTGTTAAACCAAGGTCGGGACCCATTGTGAGGTCCTAACCAGTAGCTCCCCGAGTTCCGAGAATTTGGGGTGTTACAATATGAATTGACACTCTTAAAATAATATCAAGCAAGATACAAAAAACAGTAAAGAGAAAGTGATTTTTTTTATAAAATAGTAAATGGAAGCTAAAATAAAAATAGTAAAATAATAAAACTAAGAGATGACTTTCTTTGCTATAATAAAAACAGTGAATGAAAGATATATTATTACCTATTTGAAATGGAAGCTAAAAGAAAAACAATGAAATAATAACCCATAAAAATCACAGCAACAATCTTACCTCTGATTTCAGTCCCTTTCCGTTCTCCAAAACCGTATACAACCAATTCATGTTGATCATCAAAGGAAAGGGGGGCTACATTATCCGGGTGCTCCTCACTTCGTTCTTGAATTATTTCTTCAACTTTCCTCTTCAACTTATCCTGAAAACCAAAATATAAATAATAAGTCACTATTTTATTTAACTTATAAGTAATCCCAGTCATGGTATATATATATATAGGGTGTGGTTCCCATGAGAACACCCCTAACGTGTATACATGAGAGCAATCGTACACCGTTGGATGGTGAGTATTAAGGGTTGAGATTTAGAGTAGATCCTATAATTAATAATAACTACGAATAATAATAATTAGGAATTCAACAATAACTACGAATAATCCACTCAACCAACAATAACTACAAATAATACATTAAACGATATGACACCTTCGTAAACAAAACTAATATATATATATATATATATATATATATATATATATATATATATATATATATATATATATATATATATAAAATTTTATTCTAACCATCACTTGAGCCAACTAAAACCATAAATAATCCCAACAATGTTCTTATATCAAAATTGCAACAAATCCGTTCTCATATAAAAAATTTCTCACTTGCCAACAAAACAGTTCAGAAACAGTGAATAAAAGCAGCAACATCAGCCCATCAACCAAAAAACCTATTTAAAGGGGTGACAATAAAGCCCAACCACCAAACAGTGAATAAAAGCAGCAACATCAACCCTAACAAACAATTATGAAATAGTGAATACTTGTAGATTAATTGTCCGGTTTATTTATAAAAGCAGCAACATCAGCCCAACCAAACAGTTCATAAACAATTCAGAAACAACAACATCAACCCAACCACCAAAAAGCCTATATAAGTTGCTGCAGATTTTTTTTATTATTTATAAAACAGTAAAGAGAAAGTTAGAAACCTCACCGCTTTTTCACTCCCGTGCTTGCTCTAACGATATGCTTCTATAGTAGCTGCACAATAAGGTGCCGGATGCCCTTTCTTCACGAACTCCTTTGCCGTGTAAGTTAGGGGTCTTGAACCCGCGTGATGGTTGATTGGAGAGGGATTTTTTGTCCGGTTAATAGGCACATCCTAGGACAAAAACTAGATTTTTTGTCCTAGGATGTGCTAGTATTTTTGGTAAAAACCCGCAGTTATTCCATCCGGATCCGGTGATTTATCACTTCCAATATCAAACAATGAATCTGTTATCTCCTTTGTGGAGAAAAACCTTGTAAGGTTTTGGTTGTCATTTTCAGAGATATCTGATGTAATAACTTCTAGTTGTCTCTGTAACTTATGTTGATCTAAATTTGACTTTTGAAGTTTGTGTTTGTAATCTTCCAAAAATTCTTCATTGATTTCATTTTCCTTTGATAGCACCGTCCCGTAATGAGAATATTTGGAAGCAAAAACTTGACCAAATAATCTCTTTTGTGACAGTATTCTCATTGATGGTCCTAGGATGTGCAAGTATTCTCATTGCTCATCTTTAATCTCTTCATTAACCAAATAATCTCTTTTGTGACTTCTCTTTGATGTATTTCCACATGTTTACCTTTGTTTCAAGAATAATATAGTAATCCACAGAATGCAAACCATAAAAGAAAAGTTAAGCATAAGTGCCACAATTTTAAAACAACAAAAAAAGAGACAAATAAAAAAACTATAAAAAGAAAAAAAGAAAAGGACTCACCAACAAGTAATGTTTTACAACATTCCTGTAGTGCTTGGGTAAGACACGAAAAGAAGATGCAAGTATCGGATCTCTTGATCTTACATCTGCCCCAATATCGTGTGAGATCAAGTTACAATTCTTTTTCGTGTAAGGTCTACTGTGGAAATCAGACCACACTAGTGTAATCTTTCCTCTAGTGGCATTCACTATTTGAGAAGTCTTGTTACTTCTAACCACTCGATATTTAGGTTGTGTAAAACTTGCACAAAACAGTAAAAACAATTCAGCATAAATAACAATTTAGTGCAGCGTTTACCTCATAGAGAAATCAACAGTTCAAAAATAAGCATTCCAAGTTATCTTAACAACAGGCTAACAAAGAAACATTCAACAATTAAGAAATAAGCAATTATTGAGAAGAACACTCACCATCCTTAACATTTTTACACTGAATGCTCAATGGCGCAACATGGAGAGGGTCCCCTTTGTATAACAATACGCAGTTATACTCACAAGCGTCTATATTCTGATAACCCAAACCAATATCCATGCATAACTTTTTCATTCTTCCAAATCAATGAGATAATTGTGTCTAGGAGGAAGCAAATCACTAATGTAATTGCAAAGATCGTGAATACTTTTATCAAACCATCCATTTTCTGCTTTAGTTTTCCATGCTTTCAACACAACACCCAAAATAGTTTTTGTGCTCCCAAGATATAACGGGGTTTGAGCCTCTAATAAAAGTATGTCATAATTCTGATAATCTTCATCAACTACATTCTCAAAAGTAGGATAATCATCATCATTATTGTCTTGACCTAAACCAGCATCATATCCATCATTATGAGGAAAATGATCAAGAACAATGTTCATAACATGATCCATAGAAGAACCGACACCACTGTTGGAAGATTCCGTTTTATCGAGAAGTTGATTTCTGAGTTCATCAATTCTCAATTCTTGTGAAACTTCACCATGTTTGTCCCACACCGTGTATAGAGGCCAAATGCCTTTAGTAGACAAGTGAGAATACATTTTATGGATTTCAACCGGAAGTCCACTATTTCGACATTTCTTGCAAGAACACAAAATATGTGTCTTCTCAGGCGACATTTGTCTAACCCAATTCACAAAATCAAAAGTCCCTTGAATGTATCATTGATCCGCAATGTAACGCCCAATTTTGACATTTTTCCCTCTCGTGTACTTCTATCGATATTTTTATTATAAATTATATTTATATATATCTTTTTAAAGTGTTTTGAGACGTAAAAATAAATTCCCAAGTATAGTTATATTTTGGTTTACTTTCGGAAAGGTTTGGAAAATCTTCCCGATTCAGAAATCCCGTTCCGATCATTTAATCGAGTTAAATAGCTATATTTCCTTTTACCCCTTTTCTTTTATTTCCTTCCTTCTATTCTTTTCCTTTTATTTCTTTTTATTTTTCATTCCCCTCTCTCTTCTGGCTGATGAGAAACCGCTACACGTCTTCACGCTTTGGACTCTACAGACCGACCTCTCGACCTCACCGACCCCTCGCTTCTGAAGCTCCTGGATAGCTACTGCACAAGGACCTCTCCCATCTGTTGTGACCTACCTCCCTCTGCTTTCTACTGCAGTACCATCCTCAGCCCAGCCTCTCACCTTCTCCTCTACCCCAACTCGCTACCCCCTTCACTCCCTCTGTTTTGAACGGTTATGATCCTCATCACTGCTTTGCCTCCATCTTGCAACCGGAGCACCTCCCCAACCGCTTTCACTCTCAACCTCACCTATATCTCGTCTTCTTCTTTGTCCACTTACCCGACCGGAGTAGTCGTCGCCTCCAACCGCCAAAAGAAGTCCTTCGAGCCTGTGTGGGAACAACAACCTCAGCAGTAGGAGACCTTTACAACAGGAGCATCGATGATTGCCCTCCTCTTCAACTGGTTCAGCAAACAGCACTTGACAACCCTCTTCTCCTTCTCATTGAACCAGAAACCGCTGCCCTTGCTTTCATCTTCCCCTCGCACCACCTGTCGAACATAATAGCAAGGAGATGGTCCTCTTCCCCTCTTCTTTTGCCACCTGGGACCACCGCCGTTGCTATTGCCGGAGGAGCCTAGATTCTCTGCCTCGCCTCGCCTCGCCTCGCCTCGCCCTCTGGAACCGGCAACCACGCCGCCGGAAGGCCCTTCACCCCTGCGCAGCCCAAGGATGCCGACTCTTTTGTTTCCTCTCGCGGCGGGATGAATGTACAGAAACCCTATTTCCCTAATTAAAATTTGGCCCTAAATTATATTTAATTGCAGAGAGTATCCAGTTTTTATAATTACAAATTATGGCCATATTTATATTTTTAGTATATAACCCAAGTTTATGAAAGTGTATCTTTTGCCCCGTAAATGTGTTAGCGGTTTAACCTTGGATTTTAAAAACGGGGATAATCTTATATTTGTGTATACTATATATTATTCCTTGGTTGAATTAATTCCGATTTATGGCTCGGGCTTTTAATTGCGGTTCTATGACCAATTTTCTAGTATTGTACTTTTACCCGGAAGGAAATTACGGGATTTTAACGTTGACGTTTGAAAACCGAGTTTTACCTTTGAATTATATATTATATAGTTTTAAAATCAAATTTAGCATATAAGCTAAATTTTCTTAGCTTTGGTTTAGGTCCGGAAGCGGCCGTTATAGATCAACGAATCCAATCTCAATGTCCGTAGATCATCTTCAACCTCGGATCATGTGTGAGTACCTTCTTCCTCGATCTAGTTATGTTTAGTGGTAGAATCATGCTAGGTTGGATCTAGCATAACTTAGAGCAAATGCCAAGTAGTGGCTTGGAACTTTAGGTTAAGATTTGAGGATGGTTTGAACGTTCTCAGGATTGAGGTGTGTATGTTATCATGTGAGCTTTGTGAGGTTGTGAGTATGTGTTTGTTGAGATTGTGGAGTTAGGATGGAAGTATTCTAGCATGTGATTATAGTTGAGAACTCGTGAGTTTATGAGGGCTAGGAGAGTATCCTAGTTTATGGGAGTAGATGACCTAATAAGAGTATATAACTACTAGAAGTCTAAGGACTTCTAGCTTACGTGAGTAGTTGTTGATTATCGTGCCTTGTCTTGAACAGACTGTGGTTATATTCCTTCGGAGAGGGTTATCGGTTTCGGGTAGCTTTGAGACGAGGTAAGTCCTCGGACTTACTTAGCCGCTTCTATGCCTTATTTGGATGTATATGGTGGTGGGTGTTTACCGCTTTTAAGCATGAAAATGGATTAGGATTTACTTGACCTTATTTATTGGCCCATTGTTACTACTATTTTTATCGGGCGGTGACATCACCGCTCAGTTTTCCGAGGGAGTCTGGGAGGATCTCTGCGACCAGGCCATACACGGTATACGGGCGGGCTTCTTCATCACTCCCTCAAGGTATACGGGTTGGGCGCCGCCACACTCCTGTTGGTTACACGGGGACAGAGGCGAGAGTTATAAGACACTCGTGTCACACTTGAACGAATGAATTAGATATGGAATAACCTAAAAAGATAATAAGTAACGGATGCGTATGTTTATGAGCATGTTGTGTGTTTGTGTTCCTATGTGTGTTTGTGCCATATTATTCTTATAATGCCTAGAATGTGAGCTAACGGTTTTATACCGATTGTTGTAGTTGATGTGCAGGTTAGGATGTGGCCGAGTGATCCGGAGGAGTGGGCAGCCGGGGTTCCGTACATCTTAGGTTGTTTTGGGTTTTGGAGTCCTTGTGTTTTTGTTATTGTATTTTATGTTGATGTTGTTGTAAGGACGGCTGAAGTCTTTCCTTTATTTTATTTTCGGGTTTCATAACATTGCATAAAAATGTATTTCGGTTTTGGCCTTTATTTGTGCCTTGTTGCAAGATCCGGTGAAATTGTTGTCAAGCTAAGGGTCGGGACCCATTGGGAGGTCCCAACCCGTAGCATCCCGAGTCCCGCGGATTCGGGGTGTTACAAAAGTGGTATCAGAGCCCTAGGTTGACAACAATGGCACTCGCAATCTTCTAAAGGCCGAATAAAAATAAAAAGAACCCTCAAGGGTTCTGAGTTTGAAAGAAATGAATTTCGTTTTCAAATCATGTGCATGAGTCAGTTGGGGTAGAATGTACGGGACCACCACTTCCTCTGCGGATCTCGGCGACGTAGTTATTGATTATTATTATATTATGTATATATATATGTGTATATATGTAGATATGTATATGTGGACTTAGGATGTTTTGGACTATACTTGTATGTTGAATTGTAAATTGTTTATGGACATATTATGTTTATAGTAATAGCATGACGTTTATATCTTTATATATGTATATATAAACATATGGTATGTTAATATCATATTAGAGAGGACCTTATAGCTAAGATGATAGAAAGCTATCATCGCCCCATGGACAACGCCTTTTTGGCTTAGGATAGTATACATACGAAGAAGAATATGCTCAAGTATCGAGTTGAGCGTCACGTTATGGCGAACATCCTGGCGAATCATTGGACTCCTTTAGAGGACGTCAAAGCAATCCTATGAAGACTAAAGAGGACATTAACGGCAAGGACAAACAAATAAAAGGGGAACCTCGTGTCGACTTAAGCGAAACCAAGATAGAGACTATGCCAATATAAAAGTGACATGAAGACATGAGAGTGGTATCAAGGAAACAATGAAGGAGCATCAATAAGGCAACTAGAGACAACGAACGTAAGATTTTTCCAAGTGCGGTGTCGATGAACTAAGATGTGAATCAAGTAAAGAGGACTACATTCTCGCTCGAGAATAAAAGTGACATTTTAAGTAAGACGATTTTTCAATAGGTGATCCTAAGTATGGGAGTCAAGATGAAAAGAGTGGTCCAAGAATTTGGAAAGATTGACGAGAACCGGAAGTTAAGCTTACGGAGGTACCAGAGGGTGTAGTGATGATCTTTGCGAGATTCTAAGCGAGTGACTTATTCAGAAGTTTGAAAGTTACGAGGAGGATCACATGGTGAAAATTCACATAGTGGAATTACCGTGGGAGTCAATCGATTTCCGTCATTGTGATGAGACTAATCAACACTAAGAAGGAGGAAGTGTGTGAGGAGGATGATCTTTAGAAGATGAAAGAGAAAATAAGGAGCTGGATCAAAGAGCTTAAGTTATCAACCAAGAAGGATGCGAGTGGAGGCTAATTAATGTCAGAATATTTGAGGAGTGAATTTGCTAAACATCATGAAGAACGGTTAAATCTATAAAGGTGGGACATATGACACGAGAGAGCTGTGCAGATATGGTTATCTTATAGAAGCGGAAGGAAGAGAGGAGCGTAGAAAGAGCTAACGGAGTTGAAGCAGAGTAAAATGAGCTAGTGAAGTTAAGACAAAGTACCCCGGGAGGGTATCCTTTCAGGAGTATGGTAGCATGGAAGTATAGTAGGAGGGTAAGTCGTTAACTTCGAAGAAGGTCAGATACAAGTTAATCGGTGACAACTGAGAACACACAAGTGCGGGCTATCTCTGGATGTGTGTAGATGAGAAGAGTAAACAAGACTATGGGAATATATAGGATCGGGAACAAGAGCTTAGAGTATTCGCGGTGGATCAATGTCAATAGTAAGGAGTTACATCAATGGACTCGCAATTGCCTGAAATCAAATAATGTTGAACGAGTTCAAGCAAGTAGTTATAACAAGACCTCCGAGGAGGAGATTGTAACGATCTTACGCGACCTTCTTAGGTCATGGGATTGACATATGGGGGAACGCCATGGGTTACAACTTTTAAGGTTTGATCAAGGTAAGGAAAGCTAGTGGATCAACCGTAAGATGAGACTTCCATTGTAGTTGTACATAGAATACCGAGAAATACATAAGGTGACCAACAATAGTAAGAGATGACTAAAGTTTCGAAGTTTGAAGTCGATGTGAGATGTACAAGAAGTACATGAAAGATTGAGGATAGAACCTCTACGGTCGATTGGACATTACATAAGGAAAGGGAGTAAGTTCTACACCTACTCGAAGTAATGATGCAAGCTTTGGTAGAACCCGAAGAAGGTAATACTAATATATTATAAGGCGTGAGTAAGTCCTATAATTAGGACCTTAATGACTTCACATAAGTGTGAAACCTTAAAAAGATTATTAGAGCAAGTCTCCCGAGTTTTGGAGACGAAGGATCTTTGAAAGAGGACGGTGAACATTGCAACTAAAGAAGTATTAAACCACGTGTTTGATGGACGTCACCTCAATAGATCGGAGTGGACCACTTGACAAATGTTAAGACAAGATTGTGTCAATATCTTACGATATGTGATGGGAGAAGAAAAGCTGGAACACGAGATAGAACGGATTCCAATGCATCGGGAGAAGGATTTACCATTAAGATGATTTGAAGTTCACGTTGAAATATATCTTGAATTCTTGATTTGAGACGGCTATCTCCATTTGTACATTGATTACTATAAGTTAAGCAAGATGCCAATGAAGGACAAGTATCCCTTACAACGAATGGGGGACCTACTCGATCAGTTGCAAGGGTCGGTAGTTCTTCTAAGATTAACTATGATTTGAGTGTCACCGTTTGAGAATTCAAGACTCGGATATTGCAAGTACGGCATTCCTGACTAACCAGGGTCACTACGCGTTGTAGTTACTCCATATGGGCTTAATGATGCCCGGAAGAGATATTTTGGTCTACTCTTGAAAAATAGAGAAGATGTTTGACAAGTTATCTCGGGATGACAAACCCCGAAAGATGTGAAAGAAGATACAAGCTTTCTTAGATGCGCCGAGTTTTACCAGATTTGTGAAGGGAGGAGTTGTATAACGCCAATTATGGTAACCTACTACGGATGACGATGAAGTATTGAACGGGACGAAGATTTGATAATAGAGTTGTGAGAATTAAAGAGGACATTTATTGGTACAACTGTTTTCATTTGCTTTAAGGTATGATGAGTGAAGTGTACAAGTGATTCTCCAAGACAAGGTCTTGATCGAGTATTGAGCGACGATTTAAAAGTAATAGCATACGTGTCTCGGGAGTAGAAGTAGTGTGAAGTAAAGTACTACCTTCATTACTTGGAACTCGCGGCAAGAAATGAGAAAACGTAACATTAAAGTTTGGTTTGACAAGAACCAAAGCCAACGATGTAAATTGGGAATCTGATCTTCTTTGTTAGAGACAATAAAAGAGACACATAATGGAAATACTATATTGAGGAAGTTAAGACCCGAGGAGGAAGTTGAGATTTCGATATATCGGACCTTTTTGAAATCATAGCGCGAGTAGGGAAATTGGTTTACCGGTTGGCGTGACCATAGAGAGTAGAGGGTGTTCACCCGAGATTCACGTGTATCAGTCGAGGGAGTGCATACATGACTCGAGACTGATGGTCTGTCGTGATGATCTAGTGGCAGACGAGGAACCGATAAGACTAACTGGAAGACATAGGATAGTATTTTTGGTTGAGTTTTACGCAGATTTAGCGACATCTATAGGACCGTCGGGTTAGTCCCGAGATCTTTTCTGGGTTATGATTGTGTGATTTGTGACGTGATATGTTTATGTGTGTTTCGTATGTGTATATCTTGCGAGTCTTGGTGTGTCTAGGCGAGTAGACTTTGGATTAGAGGGTCATAGTTGCCACGTTATAGTATTTCGTGATGTTATTGAGACGAGGTCGTTCGAGAGTTTCACGTTTAGCAAGTTTCGGGACGAAACTTGTTTTTAGGGGGACCTAATGTAACGCCCAGTTTTGACATTTTTCCCTCTCGCGTACTTCTATCGATATTTTTATTATAAATTATATTTATATATATCTTTTTAAAGTGTTTTGAGACGTAAAAATAAATTCCCAAGTATAGTTATATTTTGGTTTACTTTCGGAAAGGTTTGGAAAATCTTCCCGATTCAGAAATCCCGTTCCGATCGTTTAATCGAGTTAAATAGCTATATTTCCTTTTACCCCTTTTCTTTTATTTCCTTCCTTCTATTCTTTTCCTTTTATTTCTTTTTATTTTTCATTCCCCTCTCTCTTCTGGCTGATGAGAAACCGCTACACGTCTTCACGCTTTGGACTCTGTAGACCGACCTCTCGACCTCACCGACCCCTCGCTTCTGAAGCTCCTGGATAGCTACTGCACAAGGACCTCTCCCATCTGTTGTGACCTACCTCCCTCTGCTTTCTACTGCAGTACCATCCTCAGCCCAGCCTCTCACCTTCTCCTCTACCCCAACTCGCACCCCCTTCACTCCCTCTGTTTTGAACAGTTATGATCCTCATCACTGCTTTGCCTCCATCTTGCAACCGGAGCACATCCCCAACCGCTTTCACTCTCAACCTCACCTACATCTCGTCTTCTTCTTTGTCCACTTACCCGACCGGAGTAGTCGTCGCCTCCAACTGCCAGAAGAAGTCCTTCGAGCCTGTGTGGGAACAACAACCTCAGCAGTAGGAGACCTTTACAACAGGAGCATCGATGATTGCCCTCCTCTTCAACTGGTTCAGCAAACAGCACTTGACAGCCCTCTTCTCCTTCTCATTGAACCAGAAACCGCTGCCCTTGCTTTCATCTTCCCCTCGCACCACCTGTCGAACATTATAGCAAGGAGATGGTCCTCTTCCCCTCTTCTTTTGCCACCTGGGACCACCGCCGTTGCTATCGCCGGAGGAGCCTAGATTCTCTGCCTCGCCTCGCCTTGCCTCGCCTCGCCCTCTGGAACCGGCAACCACGCCGCCGGAAGGCCCTTCACCCCTGCGCAGCCCAAGGATGCCGACTCTTCTGTTTCCTCTCGCGGCGGGATGAATGTACAGAAACCCTATTTCCCTAATTAAAATTTGGCCCTAAATTATATTTAATTGCAGAGAGTATCCAGTTTTTATAATTACAGATTATGGCCATATTTATATTTTCAGTATATAACCCAAGTTTATGAAAGTGTATCTTTTGCCCCGTAAATGTGTTAGCGGTTTAACCTTGGATTTTAAAAACGGGGATAATCTTATATTTGTGTATACTATATATTATTCCTTGGTTGAATTAATTCCGATTTATGGCTCGGGCTTTTAATTGCGGTTCTATGACCAATTTTCTAGTATTGTACTTTTACCCGGAAGGAAATTACGGGATTTTAACGTTGACGTTTGAAAACCGAGTTTTACCTTTTAATTATATATTATATAGTTTTAAAATCAAATTTAGCATATAAGCTAAATTTCCTTAGCTTTGGTTTAGGTCCGGAAGCGGCCGTTATAGATAAACGAATCCAATCTCAATGTCCGTAGATCATCTTCAACCTCGGATCATGTGTGAGTACCTTCTTCCTCGATCTAGTTATGTTTAGTGGTAGAATCATGCTAGGTTGGATCTAGCATAACTTAGGGCAAATGCCAAGTAGTGGCTTGGAACTTTAGGTTAAGATTTGAGGATGGTTTGAACGTTCTCAGGATTGAGGTGTGTATGTTATCATGTGAGCTTTGTGAGGTTGTGAGTATGTGTTTGTTGAGATTGTGGAGTTAGGATGGAAGTATTCTAGCATGTGATTATAGTTGAGAACTCGTGAGTTTATGAGGGCTAGGAGAGTATCCTAGTTTATGGGAGTAGATGACCTAATAAGAGTATATAACTACTAGAAGTCTAAGGACTTCTAGCTTACGTGAGTAGTTGTTGATTATCGTGCCTTGTCTTGAAGAGGCTGTGGTTATATTCCTTCGGAGAGGGTTATCGGTTTCGGGTAGCTTTGAGACGAGGTAAGTCCTCGGACTTACTTAGCCGCTTCTATGCCTTATTTGGATGTATATGGTGGTGGGTGTTTACCGCTTTTAAGCATGAAAATGGATTAGGATTTACTTGACCTTATTTATTGGCCCATTGTTACTACTATTTTTATCGGGCGGTGACATCACCGCTCAGTTTTCCGAGGGAGATTGGGGGGATCTCTGCGACCAGGCCATACACGGTATACGGGCGGACTTCTTCATCACTCCCTCAGGGTATACGGGTTGGGCGCCGCCACACTCCTGTTGGTTACACGGGGACAGAGGCGAGAGTTATAAGACTCTCGTGTCACACTTGAACGAATGAATTAGATATGGAATAACCTAAAAAGATAATAAGTAACGGATGCGTATATTTATGAGCATGTTGTGTGTTTGTGTTCCTATGTGTGTTTGTGCCATATTATTCTTATAATGCCTAGAATGTGAGCTAACGGTTTTATACCGATTGTTGTAGTTGATGTGCAGGTTAGGATGTGGCCGAGTGATCCGGAGGAGTGGGCAGCCGGGGTTCCGTACATCTTAGGTTGTTTTGGGTTTTGGAGTCCTTGTGTTGTTGTTATTGTATTTTATGTTGATGTTGTTGTAAGGACGGCTGAAGTCTTTCCTTTATTTTATTTTCGGGTTTCATAACATTGCATAAAAATGTATTTCGGTTTTGACCTTTATTTGTGCCTTGTTGCACGCATTGGGAGGTCCCAACCCGTAGCATCCCGAGTCCCGCGGATTCGGGGTGTTACACGCAATACCACATTGCATCCAACTTTTATCCATTTTCCTAAATAACAAATGAGTTAAACCATTCAACAAATTTTCTAACAAACAACACATTTTCTATTTCATTTCATATTCCAACAAACAACACATTTTCTATTTCATTTCATATTCTAATATACCATTCAACCCATTTTTGTATTTAATTCCATAACAAAACAAACAACACAATTTCTACTTTATTTCGTATTCTAACCAAAAAAATCCATTTTCTATATCCTAACAATAACATGCCATTTCATATCGTAACAATACAAATATTTCAACACTCTTCAAACAAATAACAAATCACCAATTACACATAACACAAATCACTAATACACATATCTCAAAATTCCAACACTCATCAAACCAATAACAAACACCAACAAAAAACATTCCAACAAGATGAGAAAAAAAGTATAACACAACCAAAATTTAAATATTCACCTAAAACAATGAAGTATAGGAGGTTTGACAATCAATTAATTTGATCAATAAGATCACATTGCATCCAACTCTTATCTATTTTCCTAAATAATAAATGAGTTAAACTATTCAACACATTTTCTAACAAACAACACATTTTCTATTTCATTTTATGTTCCAACAAACAACATATTTTCTATTTCATTTCATATCCTAATAAACTATTCAACCCATTTTTGTAGCTAATTTCATAACACGACAAACAATAAAATTTCTACTTTATTTTATATTCTAACAAAAAATTCCATTTTCTATATCCTAACAACAAAAATCCATTTCATATACTAATAATACAAAAATTGCAATACTATTCAAATAAATAACAAATCACCAATTAACACATATAACACAAATCACTAACACACATAACTCAAAATTCCAATACTCATCAAACCAATAACAAATCACCAATACAAAATTGCAACATGATGAAAAAAAAAATTTACACAACCAAAATTTAAATATTCACTTAAAACAATGAAGTATAGGAGGTTTGACAACCAATTAATATGTAGATTCTTCCAATTTGAAAAAAAAATAAGGGTGGAAGAAAGGAAAGAAAAACACGAATGAGGGTTGAAGAAAGGGTGAACCCGGTCACTTGTACAGATCTGGTACGTGCTCAACTAACGAATTAAATGTGACATCTTTAAATTTAGGCGGCGGAATTAAACAATTCCGTCGCCTTATTTCATTCATGTGACGGAAGTATTGGCCTCCCTCGCCTAAGATAACATTTCGGGTTACTGAGGTCAACGTTCCATCGCCATATGCCTTAGGTGACAGAACTCAAACAATACGCAGTTATACTGACAAGCGTCTATATTCTGATAACCCAAACCAATATCCCTGCAAAGCTTTTTCACTCTTCCAAAATCAATGAGATAATTGTGTCTAAGAGGAAGCAAATCACTAATGTAATTGCAAAGATCGTAAATATTTTTATCAAATCATCCATTTTCTACTTTTATTTTCAATACTTTCAACACAACACCAAAAACAGTTTATGTGCTCCTAGGATATAACAGGGTTTGAGCATCTTATAAAAGTCTGTTATACTTCTGATAATCTTCATCAACAACATCATCAAAGTAGGATAATCATCATTACTATTGTTTTGAACTAAACCAACATCATATCCATCATGATAAAGATAACTATCATGCACAATATTCATAACAAGATCAATAGAAGAACCGACACCACTAATGGAAGATTCCGTCTTATCGAAAACTGATTTACGAGTTCATCAATTCTCGATTTATGTGAAACTTCACCATTTTTGTCCGACCCAGTGTATAGAGGCCAAATGCCTTTAGTAGACAAGTGAGAATACATTTTATGGATGTCAACCGAAATTTCACTATTTTGACATTTCTTGCAAAAACACAAAATTTGTGCTTCTCAAGCGACAGTTGTCTAATCCAATTTACAAAGTCAAAAGTCCCTTGAAGGTATCTTTGATCCGCAATACCACATTGCATCCAACTCTTATCCAGTTTCCTAAATAACAACAAATGAGTTAAACCATACAACAAGTTTTCTAACAAACAACACATTTTTCTATTTTATTTTATATTCCAACAAACAACACATTTTCTATTTTATTTCATATCCTAATAAACATTCAACCCATTTTTGTAGCAAATTCCATCACATAACAGACAACACAATTTCTACTTTATTTCATGTTATAACAAAAAAAATCCATTTTTGATATTCTAACAACAAAAGGCCATTTCATATCGTAACAATACAAAAATTCCAACACTCTTTGAACAAATAACAAATCACCAATTAACACACATAACACAAATCACTAACACAATAACTCAAAATTTCAACACTCATCAAACCAATAACAAATCACCAACAAAAAAAAATTCCAACATGATAAGAAAAAAAATATAACACAACCAAAATTTAAATATTCACCTAAAACAATGAAGTATATGAGGTTTGACAATCAATTAATTTGATCAATAAGACCACATTACATCCAACTCTTATCCATTTTCCTAAATAACAAATGATTTAAATCATTCAACACATTTTCTAACACACAACACAATTTGTATTTCATTTCATATTACAACAAGCAACACATTTTCTATTTCATTTCATATCCTAATAAACCATTCATCCCATTTTTGTGGCTAATTCCATAACACAACAAAGAACACAATTTCTAATTTATTTCATATTCTAACAAAAAAAAAAAAAAAAAAAATCCATTTTCTATATCCTAATAACAAAAAGCCATTTCATATACTAACAATACAAAAATTCCAATACTATTCAAACAAATAACAAATCACCAATTAACACACATAACACAAATTACTAACACACATAACTCAAAATTCCAATACTCATCAAATCAATAACAAATCACCAATAAAAAATTCCAACATGATGAAAAAAAAAATTTACACAACCAAAATTTAAATATTCACTTAAAACAATTAATATGTAGATTTTTCCAATTTGAAAAAAAAAATTAAGGGTGGAAGAAAGGAAAGAAAAACATGAATGAGTGTTGAAGAAAGGGGTAAACCCGGTCACTTGTACAAATCTGGCACGTGCTCAACTAACGAATTAAATGTGACATCTTTAAATTTAGGCGACAAAATTAAACATTTACGTCGCCTTATTTCATTCTGGTGATGGAAGTATTGACCTCCCTCACCTAAGACAAAATTTCGGGTTACTAAGTTCAATGTTTCGTCGCCATATGTTTTAGGTGAGGAAACTAAAACAATACACAATTATACTCACAAGCGTCTATATTCTGATAATCCAAATCAACATCCCTGCAAAGCTTTTTCATTCTTCCAAAATCAATGTGATATCTGTGTCTAGGAGGAAGCAAATCACTAATGTAATTGCAAAGATCGTGAATACTTTTATCAGACAATCCATTTTCTACTTTCATTTTCAATGCTTTCAACACAGCACCCAAAACAGTTTATGAGCTCCTAGGATATAACAGGGTTTGAGCCTCTAATAAAGGTCTGTCATGTAACACCCCGAATCCGCGAGACTATGAATGTCACATTGGGTTAGGATCTCAAAATGAATCCTGACCCTAGCCTGACAACAAGTTCACTGGACCTTACAACATGACACTGACAGATATAAAACAAATACATAAAACCGTATAAATTGTACAACCAAAAGTAAACAACAACATAGCCGAGGATAAAACAATATCCTCACATAGGAGGTAAACAAGACATCATCATCACGCAAGAGGGGAAACATAAACAAACCCAAAACCAACAACATAATGTACGAGAGTCCTCGGCATGTCACCCTGCCAGATCACCCAACAACGCCTATCCTACAAACATCTACAATACGGTATGAAACCGTTAGCTAACCATACATATATGAGGTAATGCATAAGCACAAGCACAATCATGAAAGATAAACACATCAGCATGCTATCACACATTTACCCATTTATTATCTTTATATAATAACCATTCACTCAAAATCGTATATATATAGATAGATGAAACTATGTGACACGAGGACCGTATCATCCCCGCCTCTGAGTGCTATATCCAGCTGTATGAGTATCGTTCACACAGTCCGTGTACCCTGTGGGAGTGGATTGCGTCCTTCCTGTAAACCAGTCTGGTCCGACGTCAGAGAACCTCCCAAACTCCATGTTAGGATGAAAGGGAAAGGTTATCACAGCCACGTAACGGGGCAGTCAATAAAACATATTTCAACATAAACGATATTTCATGCTATCTTGGCAAACATGTAATACACATCACTCATACAAACACCCAATATAAGGATGATAGCTAAGTAAGTCCTACAAACTTACCTCAACCTCGTACAATCACAACCACGATCAACCTCCAATCTTGAAAGTGACACTGCCTAATAACAAGGCATAAAGAGATATCAATACTCCTATCAATCAAAAAGGTCACACCTAGACCCAAGGGATCCATAAGGATCATACTCAATCTATAAGCCTCACAACCAACTAAAACTCAATATCTCAACATAACTCGCAATACCTCAAATCTCAAGGTAGTATCTAATCAACATTTCTCAATCTCAAATCTAATCCTAATTTAATTAATTAATCTTTGATGAATTAATTAAATTTCGCCAGAATAACATTTTGCATGCAGGCAATTTCTAAACTCACCTGCCATCAGATTTCATCAAACAAACTACCCATAATCACCAGAATAATATAACGACCATAATGGAATTTCTAATTATCCATTTTGACAAGACTAAAGTCAATTTAGGCCAAATCGCAGTACGAAAAACGAATAAATTCATAACTTATTCGTTACTAACCTGATTTACGATCTGAAAGAAGATTCAGAATCACAACGACGCAGGCTACGCATGGACAACATCAAATTCACCGGAATCTGAGCGACGAAACCTGCCTGGTGACATATATCCTCGACCAGCTCTTCATCTGCTCGGAAATGCAAAAACTCGGTACCGATATGAAGAGAATGAAGAGTGGAATCCAAAAACTCAAACGAAATTGAAATCGGATTAGAAACAGAGAGTAGATCTTAGTTTGAAGGTTGAGAGAAATCAGAGCTTTTACGAGGAAACGTGAAAGGAAAAAGAATTAATAAAGGATTTTCCGCTATTTATAATGAAGACGATAATTATCCTTTAGCGAAGTCGATAATTATCCTTTAACCATTCCTAAGGCGGGTCGAACCTCCTTCTCCAAACTTCTCGAGATTGGAATAATAAATTTGAAATATTGTAGGGATAATTATTCAACAACTGCCTCGGAAAACGTGTTTTCCTAAGCCGTCTTTCTTAGCCGTGAAATAGCGACTCTTTTGGCCGTTTTGCCTCTCCATGTTATTTCATATCTAGGACATATCCGATGTCCTAATAATTTCTCTCAACTGCATTTTAATTAATTGAAGCTCCCAAATGCTCCAAATAACACCGGAGAGTAAAAATAATTACCCGGGGAAAAAGTAAAAATTTTCCCAAACGTCCAAAATTACGCCAGGAACATAACGGTGGGACTCATACTCATCACTTGCGAAATCTTCGCGAGTTATATGTCAATTACTGTCAACGATTAAGTTAATCAACATTAATTAGAATTCGGAAATCCTAGTTATTACATCACACACCCCTTAAAAAAAAGTTTCGTCCCGAAATTTGAACAATTCCCAAATCTCCTCGGACCCATACACCGAGGTATAAACATTGTCTCTATCGGAGGTATCACATCTCCGTTCAAAGGTATCAACCTATAAAAATCTATAACCTCAAAACATAAGCATGGAGAAATCATCAACACCAGAAAACAGGATCATAACGCTATCCCAAAGGCATGAAGGTAAAACATCTCTAGCAGCCTAATTATATCCCAAAGGTACAGAGGTAAAACATCTTTGACAACTATATCCTCAATCACATCGTGGAGGAAAACATCTCCAAGAACTATAATCACTATAACAATATGGAGGAAATACACCTCCAACTGGCTCACATCACAAGGGCATTGTTAGCATGAAATATTGTGATATTTTAGGCACGTTTTCTAAGTATATTTCATCCATAATGGTACTCATTGATAAAGCATTGAAGCAATTGTGAGTTAGTTCATCTACTTTATCGATATAGAGGTCTACATAAGCTTTGTGTTGATTGTAGGCAATTAAGAGCTAAAACCGAACGGATCGAGGAAGAATGGAGATAGATTGAGCATGTCCAAGGATTGAGGACATCACTAGGAGCTAAGGAAGGTGCTAAGTTGAAGAATAGCACGAGACAAAGGAGAATTACGATCTACATGTGTTCCACGCTCTAAAATACGGCCGTACTAGGTTCCACGGCCGTGGAACTTTGGCAAGACAAGGGTGGAGCATTCCAGCAACTTACACGGCCGTGGAGAGTTGTGACAAACCGTGATGAGTTTCCACGCTCTAAACCACGCTCTAAACCACGGGCGTACGTGGAATCTTGGGAAACCGTGATTCTGACGATCTTTTAACGTACACTTTGAAGCCATGATCTTTTACGCAATGGGCCGGGCTCATATTTTACCTTACCCTATAAAAGGACGGAAGAAGAGAGATTCTGTCACCTTCGCTTAGACTTTGCCTACGCTTATTGCACGTGCCTAGGGTTTCGAGTTGGAAGTGTGGAAATTGCTATTTCGCAACGGAGATTTGCGAAGAGTGGAAGATTTGGAAGCTACGCTTTGTCCTTAGGTTTGATTAGAAGACGGATTGACATCCCGTTCTTCGTTCTTATCTAGGATTGTGATTATTTGTGTTATTCTGAATCTACTTACATCATTGTTCTTGGTTTGTGGATTTGAGATTGATTTGAGATTTATTCAAGGTTTTCGAAGGTTTTCATCTTTCATTCTTTTAAATCTTGAATTTGATATCATAATGATTGTTGTTGGCTAAAACCCTTTAGCAATTCTAAGGTGAAGGGTTGATAGTTGTGGCTTAGATGATGATAGATCGATCGTAAACAGATTGGACCCTGAGAGTTAGAGAGAATCGCCGACGAACCTAATCCACGGTCTGTTCTTGAGCTTCCACGGCCGTGGAACCCAAGAACTACCCGTAATTTTGTGTCAGTTACGAACCTTGCTTTTACTTTAATCCAAAGTTAAAGATTTGCTTTAACTTAGTCTTGGCTTGCCTTTTCTAGGTGGTAGTGAAGCCTCAACAACCTCTACCTCGATTTCGAGTGTCACAACCTTAATCGGTTAAGTTAGTCTTGATCCTTGGATTACAAGTTTGGGTATTTGACGTTAATATTTACCTTTAGAACCTTTCTATACTGAAGCCTCAACAACCTTTATAGGGAGTGCCTTTGGGTGAATTATATAAGGTCTTGGAACTTTACCGTACATTGCCTTACATTCGTATACCTTTGCATATCTCAACTCTGTCCTTATACCTTTAGTATATCTTGAATCGATTGCCACAACTGGATTCCTGGATATTTAGGATTGTTGTTTTCCCAATATTTACAAAAACTCATACATTTACTCGCTTGACAATTCTTAACTGGATTTAACCCCCCAAATCCCTGTGTTCGATACTCTGGAATTCTTGCTTAACTACAGTGCCTCATAAGAGGCCATCCCAATCGATGCATGTCAGCAACTATTGGGAGGTAATCTGACCATCCTTGTCCCCAATCCAACACATCAGCTCACAACATATCCTCAAGGATCTGGATGGTCCTCTCTGACTGACCACCGGTCTAGGGGTAAAACGCAATCGTGAAGTGTAAACTTGTCCCCAAAGCAGTCTGAATCTGTTGTCAAAATCTCGCAATTAATATCCTAGGTTAGCTCAAACCATCTACGCTGGCGGTTATTCAATTCCCACTGCGTAATATTATAGTTTAGACTCTTATGGTCTGTGAAGATTTGGCATATAGCACCATACACGTAATGTCTCTAGATCTTCAAAGCATGAACTGCCGCTGCTAACTCTAGATCATGACTCGGGTAGTTCTCCTCATACGTCTTCAGTTGTAGACACACGTATTAATAACTCTACTCCTCTGTATTAATACACGTCTTATCCTCACACAGGAGGTAAATAAGACATCATCCTCACGTAAGAGGGGAAACATAAACAAACCCAAAACCAACCACCTTGTAACACCCCAAATTTTACAACTCAGGGAGTTACTGGTTAGGACCGCACAGTGGGTCCCGACCTTAGTTTGACAACAACTTAACAAGATCTTACAACAAGGCACAGATAAGGAAAATCAGAAATCATAAAATAGTTTTTAATAATGCATGAATGTGACCAGATCAACTACAGCCGGAAAACGTGATATAACAAAGTACGAAAGGAAACAAGGTTCAACTGTAAAACCCATAAATGCAGAAACTGTAAAACGTCCTAAAGTACGACACCCCGGCTGACCACTACCGTCTGGATCACTCGGCATCTGCTCTAACCTGTGTCAAATCTAAACAACATATCAACAGTTAGCTAACTATCCAAATATAAGCAAAATGATAACAGCACAAGCACACGCAGAAACAAAAATAAACAAACATCATGTTGGCACTCAACCGTTTATTATCTATTATTTAAGTGATTCACATTATTCAATTTAAATTGTGGCACGAGAACTATTATCAGTTCTCGCCTCCGTTCCTTATCCAACTGGTGTAGGTCTAGCTGACTTTCACTGGTAGCATCACTACAAACCATGTATGGACTAGTCCCGAAAGAAACCCCCAGCGCCCCGCGAGCTACTGAGCAGAATGCCACCGCCCGTTACTCTTAGGCCAAAATATAGGTCGGTAATTATATATCACAACCTATCTCTCTAACATTTCAATCACACACCACCATCATCATTTATACTCATATTTAGAAGTCAGCTAAGTAAGCCCAAAGGACTTACCTGTTATAACGCTCGACTCTTTATAAACCACTCGCTCTGTAAACTGTAACCACTTAGTTGCCTGTCAAAGGCGATAAGTGTATTAGCACACTCTCACATAGATAGAAGTCTAAAACTTCTAAGATCGAATAAGGTATTAAGACATACTAGTTACAGTATTAGTTTAGGGTAAAATGACCATTTTACCCTTGGTTCCGATTTTCTCGAAAACCCTAAAATTCATGTCTAAACTCCTATTTGAGGTTCTAAATTTATATTCTAACTCCTAAAATTTTATTTGGTTCCAAACTGACATTTTTCCTATGTTTCTATTTTCCGGAAGAAACGTAAAGGTCTAACTTCGGTTCTAAATATAAAATTCTTAACAGCTTATAATAATTCCGAATTAAATCTCTAGATCATCTATGAGGCTCTATCTAACCTTAGGAGGAAAAATTTCTCTAAACTGTTCAGCCATTAATTTTATAATAATTCACAAAGTTGGCTACTTCACTCAAAATTCCTATACTTGGCCAAAAACTTAAGTTTACCAAAACTGCTCAACTACCTAACTTCGGGAGCTCATAACTTCTAATCCGGCCGTTCATTTCTTCCCAAATTTTAATATGCTAAACTACATATATCCGTCTACAACATATCCAAAATTCAACGGTGGATCTTTATCCAAACGCTCAAACATTAATCCTCAACATTGACCATTATTCATGTACTGAGCTGAGTTCAAAAATGAGTATTTCACTTCTATTTCTAGTGCAGTCTACTCTACTCTCATTATTATCCAGTTATCATCAAATGGGGCCATAGGAGACTTCAACAGAACTCGTGTACTGTCCCTCTTTTCCTTGGATTGATTTCTATTTATAATAAAACCGAAACATATATAATCTATACACTTATAATATCTAGAGGCTAAGAATTGGACTGCAGAAGAGAGAGCTCACCTCTTCAACCGCTGCTGGGCTGAGGCGTTTTCACACGGTTCCGGATGGCTTCTGGCTTCCTCGGCGTGACAGATCAGGAGGAGGGAAGTGAGGTTTCGGATGGGCTCTTCTACTGCGGTGATTGGAGGATTTTTCTCAGCCTCACTGCTGTCATGGATTGACCAAGACGAGTGTTGTCCGGCACCACAAGACAGTTGCGTGAGTCCAGCAATGACACTAATCGAAGGTAGAAGATTAAGGAAGGGAAGCGCCTACCTGTTGCGCAGAAAGGAGGAAGGTAGTGTATGTTGTTACGGCTCCAACACTCAGTGTAGTTTCTGCGTCGTTGGAGGGATGAAGGTGTACGGAGGCTGGCGTGGCTCACTGCTGCTTCGTCTGGCGATTGGGAAGGGATTGTGTGCAGTGCTGTGCGACGTTTCTGGGTTGCTGAAGGAATGTAACTGCTGGAGAGGCGATAATTCAGGCGTTTAATGTAGTAGGAGAGAGAGAGCAGTTAAGAAGGAGATTGGAAGAGCGTAACAGCCGGCTGTTGCTGCTCCTTCCTGTGGCTGGGCCGAAATAGCTGCTTCATAATCTCTTCCAGTAGCTGGGCTGGCACAGATGCTGGGCTGCGCGTTGGGCTGGAGCGGACAAGGCAGCGGGCTGGAGCGGACAAGGCAGCGGGCTGGAGCAGGCAGCGCTGGAGCTGGGCTAGCAGGCTGGATCCGTGGGCTGAATTATGGATTAATAAATAGGCTGAAATTGGTTGCGGACAGCTCCTTAAATTAGCGAGTTTCTGGCCGGACAAGATCCCGACACATAAATATACGGACTAGGCGGATATGGAGTTTATTATGGATTAAGATCGGTTAAGGATTCTATCATTTTATGCGGAAGTAAGCTACATAAAATGATAGACTATTTAAAAGATTCTATCATTTTATGTGAATGAATCTACATAAAATGATAAATCCTATAATAATATGTCTAACTAAGTAGACGGATATGAGTTAACTGATCTAGATCTATTTTATAACGGATTTAGACGGAATAAAAATTCCGGATTTTACACACCTAATGTACGAGAGTCTTCGGTCTGTCACCCTGCCAGATCACCCAACAACGCCTATCCTGCAAACATCTATAACAAGGTATGAAACCGTTAGCTAACCATACATATATGAGGTAATGCATAAGCACAAGCACAATCATAAAAGATAAACACATCATCATGCTATCACACATTTACCCATTTATTATGTTTATATAATAATCATTCACTCAAAATCGTATATATATATAGATAGATGAAACTATGTGACACGAGGACCGTATCATCCCCGCCCTTGTGTGCTATATCCAGCTGTACGAGTATCGGTCACACAATCCGTGTACCCTATGGGAGTGGATTGCGCCCTTCCTGTAAACCAGTTTGTCCCGACGTCAGAGAACCTCCCAAACTCCATGTCAGGATGAAAGGGAAAGATTATCACAACCACGCAATGGGACAGTCAATAAAACATAGGCCAGTATAAACGATATCTCATGCTATCATAGCAAACATGTAACACACACCACTCATGCAAACACCCAATATAAGGATGGTAGCTAAGTAAGTCCTACGGACTTACCTCAACCTCGTACAATCACAACCACGATCAACCTCCAATCCTGAGAGGGACAATGCCTAATAACAAGGCATAAAGAGATATCAATACTCCTATCAATCAAAAAGGTCACACCTAGACCCAAGGGATCCATAAGGATCATACTCAATCTATAAGCCTCACAACCAACTAAAACTCAATATCTCAACATAACTCGCAATACCTCAAATCTCAAGGTAGTATCTAATCAACATTTCTCAATCTCAAATCTAATCCTAATTTAATTAATTAACCTTTGATGAATTAATTAAATTTCGCCAGAATAACATTTTGCCCGCAGACAATTTCTAAACCCACCTGCCATCAGATTTCATCAAACAAACTGCCCATAATCACCAGAATAATATAACGACCATAATGGAATTTCTAATTATCCATTTTGACAAGACTAAAGTCAATTTAGGCCAAATCGCAGTACGGAAAACGAATAAATTCATAACTTATTCGTTACTAACCTGATTTACGATATGAAAGAAGATTCGGAATCACAACGGCGCAGGCTACGCATGGACAACATCAAATTCACCGGAATTTGAGCGACGGAACTTGCGTGGTGACATATATCCTCGACCTTCTCTTTATCGGCTCGGAAATGCAAAAACTCGGTACTGATATGAAGAGAATGAAGAGAAGAATCCAAAAACTCAAACGGAATTGAAATCGGATTAGAAACGGAGGGTAGATATGAGTTTGAAGGTTGAGAGAAATCAGAGCTTTTACGATGAAATGTGAAAGGAAAAAGAATTAATAAAGGATTTTCCGCTATTTATAATGAAGACGATAATTATCCTTTAGCGAAGTCGATAATTATCCTTTAACCGATCCAAAGGCGGGTCGAACCTCCTTCTACAAACTTCTCGGGAGTGGAATAATAAATTTGAAATATTGTAGGGATAATTATTCCACAACTATCTCGGAAAACGTGTATTCCTAAGCCGTCTTTCTTATCCGTTAAGAAACGAAATAGCGACTCTTTTGGCCATTTTGCCTCTCCATGTTATTTCATATCTAGGATATATCCGATGTCCTGATCATTTCTCTCAGCTACATTTTTATTAATTGAAGCTCCCAAATGCTCCAAATTACACCGGAGAGGAAAAATAATTACCTGGGAGAAAAAGAAAAAATTTCCCCAAACGTCCAAAATTACGCCAGGAACGTAACGGTGGGACTCATACTCATCACTTGTGAAATCTTCGCGATTTATGTGTCAATTACTGTCAACGATTAAGTTAATCAACATTAATTAGAATTCGGATATCCTAGCTATTACATGTCATACTTTTGATAATCTTCATTAACAAAAGTAGGTTAATCATCATCACTATTATCTTGACCTAAACCAACATTATATCCATCATGATAAGGAAAACAAATCATGCACAATGTTCATAACAAAATCAATAGAAGAACCGACATCACTGTTGGAAGATGCCGTCTTATCGAGAAGTTGATTTATGAGTTCATCAATTCTCGATTCATGTGAAACTTCACCATGTTTGTCCCACACCGTGTATAGAAGCAAAATGCCTTTAGTAGACAAGTGAGAATACATGGTATAGATGTCAACCAGAAGTCAACTATTTCGACATTTCTTGCAAGGACACAAAAAATGTGTCTTCTCAGGCGATATTTCTCTAACCCAATTCACAAAGTCAAAAGTTCCTTGAAGGTAACTTCGATCAGTAAGACCACATTGCATCCAACTCTTATCCATTTTCCTAAATAACAAATGAGCTAAACCATTCAACACATTTCTTACAAACAACACATTTTCTATTTCATTTCATATTCCAACAAACAACACATTTTCTATTTCATTTCATATCCTAATAAACCATTCAACCCATTTTTGTAGCAAATTCCATAACACAACAAACAACACAATTTCTACTTTATTTCATGTTCTAACCAAAAAAATCCATTTTCGATATCCTAACAACAAAAGGCCATTTCATATCCTTACAATACAATAATTCTAACACTCTTCAAACAAATAACAAATCACCAATTAACACACATAACTCGAAATTCTAACACTCATGAAACCAATAACAAATCACCTAAAAAAAATTCCAACATGATGAGAAAAAATAATAACACAACCAAAATTTAAATATTCACCTAAAACAATGAAGTATAGGAGGTTTGACAACCAATTAATTTGAAGATTATTCCAATTTTAAAAAAAAAGTAAGGGTGGAAGAAAGAAAGGCAAAAAAAATACGAATGAGGGTTGAAGAAAGGGATAAACACGGCCACTTGTACAGATCTGGTACGTGCTCAACTAACGAATTGAATGTGACATCTTTAAATTTAGGCGGCGGAATTAAACATTTTCGTCGCCTTATTTCTTTCTGGTGACGGAAGTATTGACTTCCCTCGCCTAAGACAAAATTTCTGGTAACTAAGTTCAACGTTCTGTCACCATATGTCTTAGTTGACGGAACTAAAACAATACCCAGTTATACTCACAAGCGTCTGCATTCTGATAACCCAAACCAATATCCCTGTAAAGCTTTTTCATTCTTCCAAAATCAATGGGATAATATTTCTGTCTAAGAGGAAGCAAATCAGTAATGTAATTGCAAAGATCGTGAATACTTTTATCAGACCATCCATTTTTTGCCTTTATTTTTAATGCTTTCAACACAACACCCAAAACAATTTCTGTGCTCCCAGGATATAACGCGGTTTGAGCCTCTAATAAAAGTATGTCATATGTAACACCCCGAATCCGCGAGACTCGGGACACTACGGGTTGGGACCTCACAATGGGTCCCAACCCTTAGCTTGACAACAATTTCACCGGACCTTTCCAACATGACACAAATATAGGCAAAATTGTAAATCAATTTTAATGCAAATGAGAAGAAACCCAAAAGAATGCAACAACAACTTCAGCCGAGGTACAATTCAAACCGAACGCCAAACAAGCGGCACACGAAACGTAATAACCGAAAGATCAAAACACAAGACAACCCCAACTCAAAACCCTTCCTAAAATGTACGGACCCCGGTTGCCCACCCTTCCGGATCTCTCGGAGCATGCCTAACCTGCAAGACAAACTACAACATACGATATAAAACCGTTAGCTCATATTCGAAGCATTAGAATTAAAGGGAAAGGCACAAACACAAATAATTCAACATAGTCACACAACATACTCAAAGCACACAAATCCGGTTTATTATCTTTATTTATTAAGTCATATCCCGTTCTAGTTCAACTTCTTTTGTGACACGAGAATCCTCCGAAACTCACCTCGGTCCCTTCTTCCGGCAATGGAACGGTCAGATGCCTCCGACCGTCTAACCAGCACGGGCCAGTTGCCGAGATCCCCCTAGCTCTCACGGGGAGCCAGGTAGTGATGTCACCGCCCGTTATCATACACTTGGGCCAAATAATATAAAGGTCGGTAATCCTATTTCCGGTTTAGTTGTTATAAACAATAAAATAATAAACACACACTACCCAACACACAATAATGCTAATACAAAGAATACGAGCTAAGTAAGTCCGAAGACTTACCTTATCATCACACTCAACTCACAACACTCTCGCTTCCTTAGGGAGGAAGCCCATTACCTGCTCACAAGAAGATAAATATATCAACAACAACCCACTAACAATAGAAGTCTTAGACTTCTATACAAATGATCTACGCAAGATCATTTCACTCTCATTCTAGGACCACATCCTAGAATCTCTCATGCTCACCTCTCACTCAACACAAGATAGAAGTCCTTAGACTTCTAGGCCCTATGATCTCGCAGGATCATAACCCATAGCTCATACTAGGATGACATGCCTAGTCCAAACAAACTCAACGGTCACAACACCATGTTAGGATACGCATATCCTAGCCCATAAACTCAAAAACCATATACTCCATTCTCAAACCTCACAAGCCTCACAAAGTGACATCAACACCTTAAGTCATAAAACATTTCACAATCCTCAAACACTCACCTAAGGTCAATAACCACTACTTGGTATTCACTCTAAGTTATGTTATATCCAACCTAGCATGATACAACTAAACATAACTAGATCGAGGGAAAGGATACTCACACGACGTCAAAAGACGGAAATCGATCAACGGATGTCGACTTGGACTCGTTGGCCTTTATCGGGGCGCTTCTGGTCCTAACACCAAAGCTAAACAAATTTAGCTTATATGCTAAATTTGAACGGAATATATAACTTATGTAAAATCTAAGGTAAAACTTTTTTTCAAAACCAAGGTTAAAAACCACTTAAAAACATGTTCTAGGCAAATTATGCACATTCCGTATATGGGTCATTTCATGTGAATATGTTTCCAGGCCATCTTTTGTAATTACACAGGCCAGGTCAGATTTGCAAAATCCAAGAAATATGGCCAGATATTGTAAATGTAAAATATGGGAGATATTTGTAATTACACATAACAGTTGGTGTGCTGATGGGAATTAACCCAAATGGGTTTTTAAACCCTAAAAAGAATCCCGCCTGCTGATGACGGCGAGAAGGGACAGAAGAGACAAGGATTGGCCGGCCGTGGCCCTCGGTGGCTCCGGTAGGCGGCAGGGCAGATGGCAAGGCCACGACTTAGGCTTCTAGCGTCGTCAGGGCACTAGCAACGTCTCTTCCGGCGGTGCAGCGGCGTAGACATCCAGTGACGACGATTGAATCAGAGTGGAGGAGAGCAGAGGGCTGCAGATCCAGCTTCGATCTCTGTCAAAGCGAGGCGGCGGTGCACTACGCCGGCGACCCCGGTGGCTCAAGACGGAGGGCGAGGGGCGACTCCTTCCTGGCGGATCCCTAGTGGTGCGTCTCCTCCAGCGAGTTGCACAAAGGCGATTAGAGAAGTGGGAGGGAGCTATTCGCCAGGGAAAGAAGGGAGACAGTGGGGGCTGGGGGGAGGTTGCGCAGAGGGAGTAGGGGACAGAGGGGAGGACAAGGGGTCGGCGTGGGTGTGAGCGAGGGGTTGGGGTGGTGAGAGGTCGAGCTGCAGGGTCAAGGGTTGGGTAGTCGGGGCGGCTAGGACGGGTCTGGCATAGGCGGCTAGGGTTGCTACTCTCACCCCAAAAAAAAAACAGAATAAAAGCAGGGTAGGGGAAAAGAAGCCAAACGTGGCTGGCAGGCCTCGATCTCACAACCTCCGGGCTGGAGAGAAAAAAAAACGAAAGGGGTAATAAAATAAAGAATAAGATAATTTGGAATGAACTAGATCCAATTTTTATCTGGTTCGGGATTTTCGGATCGGAAACCTTTTTCGAACTTTTTCGAATAAAGATACGGGAATTTACGTGGATCGGATTTATAATAAATTCACCAAATATCCTTTACGACATATTTAAAATGATCTCGCAACTATATTAGGAGATTTAATTAATAATAAAATACCGTGAAAATATATACATATATATATATATACTCGTAAAACTTCCTTAAGATATATTATATGTATCAACAACTACCGGAAAGAAAAAAATATCTAAAACGCCTAATAAACGGGGCGTTACATCATAATTTTGATAATTTTCATCAACAACATTATAAAAAGTAGGATAATTATCATCATTATTGTCTTGACCTAAACCAGCATCATATCCATCATGATAAGGGAAACGATCATTCACAATTCATAACAGGATCCATAGAAGAACCGACACCACTGTTGGAAAACGCCATTTTATCGAGAAGCTGATTTCTAAGTTCATCAATTCTCGATTCATGTGAAACTTCACCATGTTTGTCTAACACCGTGTATAGAGGCCAAATGCCTTTGGTAGACAAGTGAGAATACATTTTATGGATGTCAACCGGAAGTCCACTATTTCGACATTTCTTGCAAGAACACATAATATGTGCCTTCTCAAACGACATTTCTCTAACCCAATTAACAAAATCAAAAGTCCCTTGAAGGTATCTTTTATCCGTAAGACCACATTGCATCCAACTCTTATCCATTTTCCTAAATAACAAATGAGTAAACCATTCAACACATTTTTTAACAAACAACACATTTTCTATTTCATTTCACATTCCAACAAACAACACATGTTCTATTTCATTTCATATCCTAATAAACCATTCAACCCATTTTTGTAGCAAATTCCGTAACATAACAAACAACACAATTTCTACTTTATTTCATGTTCTAACCAAAAAAATCCATTTTCTATATCGTAAAAACAAAAGGCTATTTCATATCCTAACAATACAAAAATTCCAACACTCTTTAAACAAATAACAAATCACCAATTAACACACATATCACAAATCACTAACACATAACTCAAAATTCCAACACTCATCAAACCAATAACAAATCACCATAAAAAATTCCAACATGATGAGAACAAAAAAATTTAACACAACCAAAATTTAAATATTCACCTAAAACAATGGAGTATAGGAGGTTTGACAGCCAATTAATTTATAGATTTTTCCAATTTGAAAAAAAAAATTTAAGGGTGGAAGAAAGACAAGAAAAACACGAATGAGGGTTGAAGAAAGGGGAAAACCTGGCCACTTGTACATATCTGGTACGTGCTCAACTAATGAATTAAATGTGACAACTTTAAATTTAAGCGGCGGAATTAAACATTTTTGTCGCCTTATTTCATTCTGATGACGGAAGTATTGGCTTCCCTCGCGTAACACAAAATTTCTGGTAACTAAGTTCAACGTTCCGTCTATGTTTTATGTGACGGAACTAAAAGCCTCCGTTGCCTGATTGTGTTGAGGTGACGAACTGAAGGTTCGCCGCCTAAATATCTTAAGGTGACGGAATTAAAAAAAGCCTCGTCGCCCGAGTTGCAATCTGGCGTAGTGTTATTTATTTTCAATGAACAACTATGAAAGAAAGATGTTGAAAAGAGGCTAGGGTTTAGTTGCGATAAAATGATTTGCTACACAAATACACTATTTAACAAGAGGTAAGCTAAGAAACTTATTAAGTAGATAATGCAAGCATAATGTAAATTATCAAATACAAATGAAAACTCCACCTTGATTAAAATGGTTTACAGGTGTTGATGATGGAAGACTTCACATAAATGTAGTAGTTGAATATACTAACAATGTATTGATTATATTCTCTAGATATTTGGTTGGTTTGAATTTAGTGCAGGTTGTATGCAAATGTCAAGGGCCTTGGTATGGACTTCAAGGGCCTTGAAGTATAATTCAAGGACAAAGGAAGATAGCAAGTACAAATCAATGAAGTCTAGGGCCTTGAAATTTTAGATGCACGGAACAAGGATTCAAAATGAGTTGAAGATTTTCTTGGAAGATTCTGTAACAGAAAGATCTCATCAACCAAAGATCTTATCAACTGAAGGTAGATCTCAACCGAAGAATAGAGAATCTTTTCTAGAATATTTTCTAAACAACGAATGGAAAAAATATCTTCTCTCTCGATTCAACAAAAGACGAGAAGATCAAGGAGTTAAGGACTCGACGTGTTCTCAGGAGCTGAAGACTTGCAACGTCTACCTTATCTCAAAACAAGAAACGATCTTCATGGAAAAGAAGATTCATCTTCAAACGGTCATCTCTATAACGGCTAGAAGACCTTTTTATAGAAGAGTATAAATGAAGATGATGGTCGAAGAAGACAAGTACACAAGCTTATATAGGAAAACATCTTTACATCTTCAAGCAACCTAATCATCTTCATTCGTTGTTTTTTTTTCCTCTCATTCACGCAAAAACTTTATCCCCTTAGAGAGAGAAAACACTAGAGCTACATTGGAAGATCTAAATAGTGTTATACTAGAGTGTGTGTTACTCTGCAAAGTAACTAGGCTATTATAGCTAGGTTAAGAGTTGAAGCTAGATCGTAGCATTGACTACAGTGAGAGAAGAAGGGGATTTCTTCTAGTTTGTATCTAGGACTTTTTGAAGCTGATAATAGATAGTTAGATCCTACGGATATACCCTGGGACAGAGAGTAGGCTATTTAGAGCTAAACTTCGTAATCATATCCTCGTGTCAATCTTTTCAATTCCGCACCATACATACTTTATTGTAACTAACTTTGTTTTGCAGGAGCAAGAAGTCAAGGCCCTTGAAAAGAGTTTCAAAGCCCTTGAAATTAAATTTTCACAAGAAGCACAGAATGACATCAAGGTCCTTGAAAGGAGTTTCAAGGCCTTGAGATTTGGTTTCCGAAAATTTCCCATACTCTATTCAACCCCCCTTCTAGAGTATCATTTAACTTATTTATCTCACCTACCGGTTCTTCAATTGGTATCAGAGCTAGACTCACATTTATTGATTTAACCATCAGTGAGACTAATCATGAATCATGTAGGTGATGGTGGATTTGCTCAAGGAAGATCCTCATCCCGACCACCACTCTTCTGTGGCAACAACTTTGCTCATTGGAGAGCACTCATGCGTATGTTCATTATTGACCAGGATATGGAGCTTTGGAGCATTACTCAAAATGGACCTACAGTTCCAATGACAACGGTTGAAGGCGTCCAAGTCCCAAACAAGGAATCAAACTTCACACAGGCTGAGCTGGACAGTGTGTCAAAGAATTACAAATTAATGAATCTACTTTACCGTGGATTAGATGCAAATGAATTCAACCGCATCTTATCATGCAAGAGTGCTAAAGAAATATGGGACAAGCTTGTTGTTACGTACGAAGGAACAAGTCAAGTCAAGGAAACAAAGATTAGCATCTTTCTCAGACAATACAAGTTATTCAAGATGAATCCAAATGAAACAGTCAAAGAAATGTCACCAGATTCACTGAGATCGTGAACAATCTGGACTCACTAGGAAAGATCTTCACAATGAGGAGAAAGTGATGAATGTTCTAAGGAGCCTACCTAAAGCCTAGTGGGGACCTAAGATGATTGCTATTGAAGAATCTCAAAATCTCACAACTCTTCCTCTTGATGATCTACTTGGAAAACTCATCACACATGAAATGGTTCTTGGTGAAGAAGATGGAGAACTCCCATCCAACTCCAAGAATTTGGCATTAAAATCCAGAAGAGATGAGTTACCATCTGATGAAGAAGATAGTGATGATGATGAAGAAGATGCAATCGCCATGATTTCCAAGGGTCTCACAAGAATTTTCAAGTTAAACAATCAATCTGCAAACAGAGAATTTCCACGAGCATCAAAACCCCGAGGTAAGTTTTCTAACTCTAATAAGAAAACGAGACTACTGACTATTTTTGAATGTGGTGAAACAGATCATTTGGTGAAGGATTGTCAACAAAAGAAGAGGACCAACTTCAAGAAAAATGATCGAAAGAAGACAGCTATGGTTGTTTCATGGAGTGATTCAGAATCAACAAATGAATCAGAAGATAAAAAAGAACAAGCAAACTTGTGTCTCATGGCCGATCATGAAGATGACTCAAATTTGTACACTGACAATGTGGTAAGTACAATTATTTCTCAACCCGAGATTGACCTTAAACAATTCCTTAAAGATATTATCTTAAGTGATAAGGAACATAGAATAAGGATAAATTCTTTAAAAGAAAAGCTTCATGAACAAGATAGACAATTGAGTGAAATGTCTCTGGAAATTGAAAATCTTAACACGGAAAAGGAAGACCTTGATGACAATATCAAGGCCTTGGAATCAGAAAACCTGATTCTCAAAGACAATCTCTCTTCTCTTCATCGAAACTATATCGATCTAGAGAAAGAGAAAGTTGATCTGACTTTAACGTGTCAAGACCAGAAGGCAACACTCATTAAGTTTACTCGTTCAAAAGCCAACCTGGAAAGAATGATGGGTGAACAACAATCTTCCCTTAACAAAAATGGTATAGGGTATCATAGGAGCTTTCCTAGAAAACCTACCACCACTTTTGTCAAGGCCAAAGGAAACATTCATATGCCTACATGCTTCTACTGTTGTAAAAAGGGTCATGTTAAATCTACATGTCCTTATAGATGAAATGATTCTTATATCATTAGAAACACCTATCCTTTATGTCTAAGAAAACAGGTCAAACAAATCTGGATTCCTAAAGGTACTAGACCACCAAACATGATCGAACCTGAGTATGAACCAAAATATGCCATTTGGTCGACCCGGAAAGGTTGATGTTTGTTGTTTTGCAGGATATCACGAAGGTAAAGGAGCACAAATGGATATTAGATAGTGGTTGCTCAAGACACATGAGTGGAAAGAACTCTTTATTCTCAGATTTAAGGAAGCAATCATCTGAAACTATTACTCTTGGTTATACAGGAAAGTGTGACATAATTGACATTGGTAAAATCTGCTATAATTCATCCAACTCTATTGATAATATTTATTTAGTTGATGGCTTGAAATATGATCTGCTAAGTATTTCTCAAATTTGTGATAAAGGTAATAAAGTCATGTTTGATTCAGAAAAATGTGAGGTTCAAGACATAAAGACGGGAGAAGTGTTGCTTACTGCTCCTAGATGTAATAATGTTTATTCTTTGAGTACTAACCAAGTTGCAAGAACTAAGCTAAAATGTCTAAAGACCTTGACTGATGATCCAAGGCTTTGACATAGAAGACTTGGTCACGTAAGCATGCACACCATATAGAAACTACTTACAAAAGACTTGGTATGTGGGTTACCAGACATAAATTTTAAGGTTAATGATCTATGTAAGGCGTGTACACAAGGTAAACAAACAAGAGGTTCCTTCAAATCCAAGAAAGCTGTAAGTTCTTCTCGACCCATTGAACTTTTACACATGGATCTTTGCTGATGATTTCTCTCACTTGTTATAGTGGATGATTTCTCTCGCTTTACATGGATATCTTTTCTACGAGAAAAATCTGAATCTTTATTTGAGCTTTCAAAAATGTGTAAGGAGTTACAAAGTTTGAAAAACCTACCAATCATTTCTATAAGAAGTGATCATGGTAGAGAATTGATCAACTAAAGTTTAATTTTTTTTGTGCAAAATATGGTATTTCTCATAATTTTTCAGCTCCTAGAATTCCTCAACAAAATGGACAATGCTTTTAGAAAATAATTTGCCAAATTTTTTTTGGGCTAAAGTAGTAAACACTGCAAATTATATTTTAAATAGATGTTTAATTCGCCCAATTCTGAAAAAGACTCCTTATGAACTCTTTAAAGGAAGAAAACCAAATGTTTCATATTTCAAACCCTTTGGATGCACTTGTTGTGTTCACAACAATGGCAAGGACAATCTTGGGAAATTTTATGCACGTAGTGATGAAGCTATATTCATTGGATATGCTTCAAATAGCAAAGCTTATCGGGTATATAACAAACGTACCAAAGTTGTTGAGGAAAGCATTCATATTATTTTTTATGAAAGAAATGATGGTACTTTGAGTGAAAGTTTTGTAGATGTAAATGTGAATCAAAGAGAAGATCACATTTCGGATGAAGAGGAAGATCCTAAAGATCAAAACAAGAATATGCATGGAAAGATTCAAGATACCAAAGAAAACCCTCAAGACCTTGAAACACACCTTCAAGACCTTGAAACTGGAAACTGTGATAACAGAACTCCACTTCAAGGGCTTGAAACCCAACTTTAAGGCCTTGAGATTGGGACAACAAGTAATACACAAACGATACCTGAATCTAGTCAAACATATGCAGTTCAACCTTTTGGATCTACTTCATTTGTCAAAAGAAGAAAAGTTCAACACTCCTCGTATCATCCACAAGAGAATTTGATCTCAGATCCAAAAGCTGGAGTTCAAACTAGATCTAAAGTGAACAATCTATGTACCTTCTCCGCCTTTGTATCACTTGTCGAGCCAAAGAACTACATTCAAGCTCTTCAAGAACCAGATTGGATTATTACCATGCAAAATGAATTAAATGAATTTGAGAGGAACAAGGTACAGACATTTACTTCAAGACCAAAGCATCAATCAGTTATTGGCACGAAATGGGTCTTTCGAAACAAATTGGATGAAAGTGGTAAAATCATACAAAACAAAGTACCACTTGTAGCACAAGGTTATAACCAAGAAGAAGGTATTGATTATGAGGAGACTTTTACTCCAGTTGCCAGGTTAGAAGCCATACGTATGCTACTTGCATTTGCATCTTTCATGAGCATAAAACTTTTTCAAATGGATGTAAAATGTGCTTTATTAAATGGCTTCTTAGAAGAAGAAGTCTACATTGCTCAACCTCCTGGCTTTGAAAATGATGAATTTCCAGATCATGTTTTTAAATTAGGCAAAGCTTTTTACGGTCTTAAGCAAGCTCCTCGAGCTTGGTATGAAAGATTGTCTAAATATCTTCTTGAAAACAATTTTAAAAGAGGCTTGATTGATAAAACATTGTTCATCAAAACTAGAGGCAACAACATTCTGGTAGTACAAATCTATGTTGATGATATATTATTTGGTGCTACTAATGATTCCCTTTGCAAAGAATTTTCAGATATTATGTGCAGGGATATTGAGATGAGCTTAATAGGAGAGCTAAATTTCTTTCTTGGACTTCAAGTTACACAGCAAAGAAAGGAATGTTTCTCAATCAAAGCAAGTATACTAAAGACTTGCTTAAAAAGTACAAAATGGATCAATCTAAGGCTGCAAAGACTCCTATGAGTTCAACACTTTCGCTAGATCATGACAAGAATTGCAAAAGTGTAGTACAAAAGGAGTATCGAGGTATGATCGGTTCATTGTTGTATCTAACTGCTAGTTGTCCTGACATTATGTTTAGCGTGTGCATGTGTGCAAGATTTCAAGCTGATCCTAAAGAGTCACACTTGATAGCTGTGAAATTTTTTTTCGGTATCTCAATGGCACTAAGGATATAGGGTTATGGTACCCACATCAAAGCTCGTTTCATCTTGTTGGCTATTCAGATGCAGACTTTGCAAGTTATAAGGTCGTTAGAAAAAGTACTTCTGGATGTTGCCAATTCTTAGGGTCATCCCTAATCAGTTGGCACTCCAAGAAGCAAAATTCTGTTGCCCTATCCACAACTGAAGCTAAATATATAGTTGCAGGAGCCTGTTGTGCTCAAATTCTTTGGATTGCTCAACAACTTCGTGACCTTGGCTTTGACTTGAAAGGTATTCCTATAAAATGTGATAATACTAGTGCTATTTCTATAACCAATAATCCTGTGCAGCATTCAAGGACTAAGCATATTGATGTAAGGCATCACTTCATATGTGATCATGTTGAGAAAGGTGATGTTTCGATTTCTTTTATCTCAACTAACTTGCAACTTGCAGATATCTTTACCAAGCCTCTTCCTGAGGAACTATTTAATTTTATTAGAATAGAGCTTGGTATGTTGAACAAGGAAGCATTAACGTAGGGGGAGTAAACGAGTTTTAATCGTTCCTACGCATGCAACCCAATTGGTGTTTTCAAGGGCCTTGAAATGAAATTCAAGGGGCCTTGAAATATTTTTCAAAGGGTATATTAATTAAAACGGATTAATTAGAATTCATATCTTTTAGATATTGGATTATCTATTTTTATTATTTTAAAGGGACTTCAAAAGGTTTTGTTTTCAGATTCAAAGAATTTTGAAAAGTGGTTACCAAAATTTATGGAAGGTTTTATCATATATGATTTTCCCAAGATTTTAAAAAATCTTTTGATCTTACGTTGATAAGACTTCTTGCCATAAAAAACTCTTCTCTTCCCTCTTTATTTCTTCCGCTTCCTTTTCCCTTTGAAAGAACGGTGCTTTACTCTTCAGATTTTTAAACCCTCCTCATCTTCTTCTCAAAAATTTTCTCAATGGCATCCAAGAGAACTTCAGTAAACGAAGCAACATTTTCTATCCCTAAACGACATAGGATTGTCCATGTGTCGTCTGATTCCGACTCAAGCTTTGGATCTAGGTCAAGTTCAAGTTCATCTGGGTTCTCAAGCGACGTTGATATTTTTGCCAAAACTGGGCTCCCATCAAATTGGTTTGCTAACCCAACAACGGCTAAGAAGTGGATCACTGAGTACGATGATCGCTATCAGTGCATGTGTGAGACGATCCATTGTGAACCGTTTACCTGTTCTTCTTTGCCGGGATTCGAAGTACTCCAAGCAAGCTCTATATGGATAATGCTAAACCCATGAGAATCTTCATACCCGCGGTTAATCAGATTATTCTATGCAAACTTGACGGCAAGACGAGAAAGAAGTGAATGGATTCTTGAATTTGTCATCAAAGGTAAGAAAATTACCATTACTTCTGAGATTTTAGCTGATATTTTTGGAATTCCTCTTTATGATGTCTCAGAATGGTCAAACCCTGCTCAAACAATAAGGTTAGCCAAATAACAGTTTCTCCTTCCTAATGCCTTATCACCTCCCACTATCACATGTTTAACTCTGGAGGCCAGAATAATTTATGCTATTTTAGACAGATGCATAGTCCCCCGGTTTGCCAACAAAGACATTATAACTAATGCTGTGCTAGCTTTAGCTTACAATGTCATGAATGGGTTGAAAGTGAATCTGCTTGAAATAATCTTGTCTCACATGGTGAATGTCATTAATTCTCCAAGCACCAGTCATCGGCCATATGGGAATCTACTTCCCATAATATTCAGGCATTTTTTAGTTGATTTTTCTGATGAGGAAATGCATCTTTACAATGATGGTTTGGATGAAGCTTTCTTCGAGACAATAGGAATTCAAAGGACTACAGTGGGATTTATTACTGTGTGGGTGTTAAAGGAGCAGCCTAAATGGAATTTTTCTACACAGCAGCGGCTGAAATTTATGGAAGAGTGTTAGCATGAAATATGACTATATTTTAGGCACTTGTTTTAGTTGTTTTTCCTCTTTTATGTGTACATGGATATGAGTTTGAAGCATTTGTGAGCTCATTTACCCACTTTGTCGATATAGAGATCTACACTAGCTTTGTTTTGTTTATAGGTGAATAGAGGCTTGAATTGGAGCAAAATGTGGAAGGAAAGGAGTATTTGATCATGCTAGATGTCAAGGAGATGGTTTGGAGGAGCTAAGGAAGGAGCATGAGTGAAGAACATCACGAAATAAAGGCTTTCACAAAGGATTTTGAGAACCACGCCCTAAATTACGACCATGGACTTGGCCTTGGTTCGTAGAAAATGGTTTTGGAGAACATCAAAGAGTTCCACGCTTAAAACCGCGGGCGTGGAATGTTATGATACCATGATTTCCATGACGAAAGTGACGTGTCATATTTTCCACGTCAGCGACGCTTATTGGCTTTTCTCGTAACCCTGTTTTATCCTATAAGAAGGCTTGAGAAGAGAGTTTTGAGGACGGTCACTTAGGGCTTCATTCTACCCTTGCTTACGATTCGGAGTTGGAGATTTCGGAGTGTGGCTTGTGAAAGACACAATATTGAAGATTGCGTACTTTGGAGATTTTCTTAGGGTTTGCTTTCAGAGACGGATTGACACTCCATTCTTCATTGTTCTCTAAGATTGCTGTGAGGATTCTTGTTCTAAATTCTGAATTCATTAAGCATACTACTTTGTTTTGTGGATTTGAGATTGATTTTGATTGGTTATTGAATTTTCGAGGGTTTTTATCTTTCTTTCTTCTTAATTTGATATTTGATTCAATGACAATGATTGTTGGCTAAAACCGTTTAGCAATTCTAAGGGGAAGGGTTGATAGTTGTGACTTAGATGATGATAGATCGATCATAAACAAATTGGACCCTGAGAGTGTGGGAAAACTCGTCGACACCCTAAATTACGGGCTGTTCTTGAGTTCCACGGCCGTGGAATCTCAAGATCTGGCCGTGATTTTCTCTGTTTTATGACCTTTGCTTTTGCTTTAATCCAAAGTTAAAGATTTGCTTTAACCTAGCCTTTACTTGTCTTTTCTAGGTAGTAGTGAGACTCAACATCCTCTATTTCGGTTTCGAGTGTCACAACCTTAACTATTTTAGTTTATCTTTGATTCTTTGGGTTTGGGCATGGGTATTTGAGATTAATTCTTGTCCTTTGATCCTTTCTATACTGCAGCCTCAACAACCTTTATAGAGAGTGTCTTTGGGTTAAACATATAGGGTTTTGGAACTTCACCGTACATTACCTTACTTTAGTTATACCTTTGCAATTTCGACTCTGTCCTTATATCTATAGTATATCTTGAATCGATTACCACAATTGGATACCTGGATCTTTAGGATTGTTGTTTTTCCCAATATTTGCAAAGCTTTTATACTTTTACTTGCTCGACTATTTGAGAATTGATTTTGTTTCACCAAATCCCTGAGTTCGATACTCTGGAGTTCTTGGTCCACTACGCCGATCCGTACACTACGGGTTCGCTTGCTTAATTTCAGTTTTAATATTTAAAACTTATTTGCACGCACACTTAGAGGCGAACAAGTTTTTGGCGCTGTTGCCGGGGATTTTTCTTGCTTTTTCTATTGATCTTTCTGCTTGAGTGTTCTTGTAGGTTTGTGTTCTTAGGTACATATGAAGTTCTCGTTCCGGAAACGGAGCAGATTTTTGCCAAAGAACAAGTTTTTTGCGCCGTTGCCGGGGATTTGGTATAGACCAAATTTCGGTTCTCGGTTGTCGAGCTTGGGAGCTTTGCTCTTGTTATTTGATGTCTCTTTTGAGTGATTTTCGCAGGTTCTTTTAGCTATATGCGAAGGTCTAGATCCACTAAAGACCTCGTGCCTTTTGATCCGGAACTTGAGAAAACTTTAAGGAAAGAAAGATGGCTGAAAACAAAGAGAGAAACGTCCAAGAAGAGTTGGACTAGGCTCGAGCTCAACTCAAGCTGAGTGAGAAAGCTCGAATGGAAGAATTAGAGCGTCATCAATTCCAAATCGATGAGCTCAAAGCTATGATGATGGAAATGAAGTTGAAGATTAATGACTCCAACAAGAAGAAGAAGAAAACCAAACCAACTAGGTCCATTAGAGCTGAATCATCCGACGATGAGGATGATGATATGCCGGCACTAGAGGACATTAATCCGGTGATCCATCCAGTCCGTGACAACCCAAGACCACATGTTGATCCTCGCATTCCCATTAGAGATGTGAGAGCTGCTCATGAAGGAGACGAACCACGGACTCTTGGGCAAAGGATGAATCCAGTTCAGCAACCACGCCGTCTAGGTGTGAATTTCGGAGCTGAAGACATCCAGGAATTCGGGTGTAGCCCGCAAGTTATCACCATTGTTCGCCAAAGTCAATTTGGTCGAACGAGTGCTGAATCTCCACACCAACATTTGCAGAATTTCGAGATTCTCATGGAGACATTAAAGCCGAAGAGGGCAACCAAAAACAACTACAAGATCAAACTGTTCTACTTCTCTTTGAAGGACAAAGCTTTGTCTTGGTATCAAGCTCTTCCAGCTGGAAGGCTTAACACATGGGAGGATCTATCTTTGGAGTTCCTCACCAAGTTCTTTCCGCCATCAAAGACGGCGGAGTTGAGAGGTAAGATCAATGCATTTTCTATGAAACCTAACGAAAGTTTGTTTCAATCTTGGGAAAGGTTTCAGGATCTCTTGTTGGATTGCCCACACCATGGCATTCCAAAGCTGGAATTGTTGGAGATCTCCTACAAGGGGCTGGATCTGGAAACACAATTCAAGCTCCAATCTCTTTCTTGTGGTACATTCATGGACATGAGAGAAGATGATGCTTGGGACTTCATTGAGAAGCAAGACCAAGTGATTGAGAAGTATTCCCACCGAAAGGTTGATCCTAATAACCGCAATAAAGGGGAATCGGGATCTAAGCTAACACAAGCTGCACAAACTCAAATATTCTCCCTCAGCACCGAAATCAAGGAGTTGAAGGAAATCATTAGAGCTAGCCTTCAAAAGCCAAAGGAGCATGATGTTGGCTACTTATGAAACAACCACAACAATCAAGGGAATAGGAACAATAACCAGAACAACAATTGGAATAACAACAACAACAATAACAGGAATTCCAACAACAATTGGCGGTCAAACCAACAAAATTCCGGTAATTCCTATTCAAATTCTGGAAATTCACTAACACCACCTTCTTCTTCTACCCCTTTGAAAAGCCAGGGTCAAGCATCAAATAGTTCAAACAACTCGGAGAAGGAGAAGCCCGATCTAATGTTGGAGACAATCCTAGGGAAGCTTCAAGGATTGGAGAGCTACATTACTAAGGTTGACAAAGCTCACAAAGCTTTGGAAAACCAAGTTTTCAGCAAGGCCGGAGAAGTTCCTAGAGATCAAGGGAAGCTTCCCGGAAAGACGGAAGATAACCCAAAAGGAAGGGTGATGGCAATTACTACTAGGAGTGGTGTAACAACCACCGATCCGCAACCCAAGTTTGTAGAAGTTCCATCCGAGTAGGAGAAAGAAAAGGAGAAGGAAAATGAAGATGTTTATATTCCTCCTCCGGCTTACAAACCTCCTCTACCATTCCCGCAATCTAGAGCAAGAGCGCGTCTAGACAAGCAGTTCGGTAAATTTGTTGATCTAATGAGCAAACTGCACATTAATATACCTTTCATTGATGCAATTGTAGGTATGCCCATTTACGGGAAGTTCTTAAAAGAGATCCTCTCTAACAAGAGGAAGCTAGAAGACTTTGGAGAAGTTAAGATGAGTTCGGAATCTTTGGATCTCATCAAAACAATGACGGAAAAGATGCCCCCAAAGCTGAGAGATCCGGGGTCATTTTGCATTCCGATTGGAGTAGGAGAAGTCACATATGACGCTCTATGTGACTTAGGAGCAAGCATAAGCATCATCCCGCTTGCTTTGTGTAGGAAGGTCGGTTTAGGTAAACCTAAACCAGTGAAGACGACGTTATACATGGCGGATCGATCCTTAACTCGTCCCGTCGGTATCATTGAAGATGTCCCAGTCAAGCTCGGTAAGTTCTATATTCCAATAAACTTTGTTGTGCTTGACATTCCTGTAGATTGCCCGGTCCCGATCATACTCGGAAGACCGTTTCTTGCAACCTCCGGTTGTATGGTGGATTGCAAGAACGCTAGACTAGCCTTCGACATAGGAGAAGAGAATGTTGAGTTTGTTCTCCCAACCTTGGTGAAAGAGCCAGCACTTGGAGAGGATATGTTCAACATCTATGACGAAGAAGTGTCTAGAGAGGAAGTGAGCTCGATCTTATTCATGGATCCATTGTAAAAGGTCATAACCATGAGCATCATGGAAAAGGGAGAGGAAGAGGATTGCAATGTTGAGATTCAAGCCTTGGAAGAGCTAAAAGAAGTACAAGAGGAAGAGTTTGAGAAACTATATGATGGCTCAGAAATGTGAGAAATCACGGTCAGTCGTGCTATTCCACGGCCGTGGTTTCACCAAAACTGGCCGTAAACTGCTATTACGAGCATAACAGAGAGTTCCACGCCCTAAACCACGGCCGTGGAAGTAACAGTGGTGCCGTAATTTTGGGAAAATCTGAGAACAATTCCGTTCTTTCCACAAATGCTATTGAGTCTTCTTCAATCACTCCTACACCCTTAGAGACCTCTAAGGAGGCGCCGGACACTCCTCAAGACTCATCAAAGGAATCAATAACAATGGAATTGAAGCCACTTCCCACACATCTTTGGTATGCATTTCTTGGAACTAATTCTACTTTTCCCGTTGTTGTTAGTTCCGATTTAAGTGAAGATGAACATTAGAAACTAATGGCTGTTCTAAGGAAACATAAGAAAGCATTAGGTTATACCATAGAGGATCTTGTAGGAATTAAACCATCTTTATGCATGCACAAGATTCTAACGAACGAGGATTTCAAGCCTTCGAGACAACCTCAAAGACGGTTAAATCCGATCATGAAGGAGGTTATTAAGAAGGAAATTCTTAAGTTACTTGACGTAGGTATCATCTATCCTATCTCCGATAGCAAGTGGGTGAGCCCTGTTCAAGTAGTTCCGAAGAAAGGAGGAATGACGGTTATTACCAACAAGAAAAACGAACTCATTCCTACAAGAACCATGACAGGATGGAGGATGTGCATTGACTACCACAAGCTGAACAATGCAACTAGTAAGGATCACTTCCCACTACCATTCATAGATCAAATGCTTGAAAGGTTAGCACATCACTCCTATTTCTGTTATCTTGACGGTTATAGTGGTTTCTTCCAGATTCCGATCCATCCGGACGTTCAAGAGAAGACCATATTCACGTGCCCGTGGGGTACGTATGCTTATAGGAGGATGCCATTCGGACTTTGCAACGCTCCAGCCACCTTTAAGGTGTATGTTGGCCATCTTCTCGTAGTATATTGAGGAAATCATGGAGGTTTTTATGGACGACTTTTCCGTTTATGGTTCCTCATTTGGCAATTGTCTTCCTAACCTTTCTCTTGTATTAAAAAGGTGTGAAGACACTAACCTAGTTCTTAATTGAGAGAAGTGCCAATTCATGGTTAAGGAAGTCATTGTGCTAGGACATTTGATCTCTAATAGAGGGATCGAAGTTGACACTGCGAAGATAGAGACTATAGAGAAGCTTCCTCCTCCATCTTCGGTGAAGGGGATAAGAAGTTTCCTAGGACACGCAGGATTCTATAGAAGATTTATCAAAGACTTTTCTAAGATTTCAAAACCGCTAACTAATCTCTTGATGAAGGATGCAATTTTTGATTTTTCGCAGGATTGTTTAGAATCCTTTTATAAGATCCGGGAAGCTCTCATCTCAGCCCCAATTATCCAACCTCCGGACTGAAATCTTTCGTTCGAGGTTATGTGTGACGCAAGTGACGTAGCTGTTGGAGCGGTGCTTGGACAAAAGAAGGAAGGTCGCACTCATGCCATCTACTATGCTAGCAAGACACTAGATGAAGCACAACTCAACTACGCCACTACGGAGAAAGACTTTTTAGCCGTTGTATATGCATTTGAAAAGTTTCGTTCTTATCTTGTAGGAGCGAAGGTGATTGTATAGACGGACCATTCAGCAATCCGGTATTTACTCGCCAAGAAGGATGCGAAACCGAGGCTAATTAGATGGATTCTTCTCTTACAAGAATTCAATCTAGAGATCCCCGACAAGAAAGGCTCGGAAAATTCTGTTACGGATCACTTGAGTCGTCAACCACACATTGAAGACGACGATCTACCCATTGATGATCCTTCCCGGACGAGCATTTACACATCATGAAGGAGTGCATCGACAAGATTTCTAGAGGTAACGAACCTTGGTTTGCTGATTTTGTAAATTAATTGGTTTGTCAAGAAATACCTCCCAGACTATCCTACGCACAAAGAAAGAAGTTCTGTAGGGATGTCCAGCAATACTTTTGGAATGAACCTCTACTCCCTGCTGCATTGCTTGTCAAAGAACAGGAAATATCTCAAGGAGAAACGAGATGCCTCTCAACAACATTCAGGAGGTGGAAATCTTCGACGTTTAGGGAGTAGACTTCATGGGACCTTTCCCATCTTCTTGCGGGAATCAATACATACCTCTCGCTGTAGATTATGTTTCGAGATGGGTTGAAGCTATTGCCTCTCCAAGTAATGATGCCATGATTGTTGTCAAGTTCTTTAATAGAACTATCTTCCCAAGATTTGGGACACCACAAACCATCATTAGTGACGGAGGTTCACACTTCATTGCCCAACGATTCGAAGCTCTACTAGCCAAGTATGGGGTGACTCACAAGATTGCCACTCCCTACCATCCACAAACAAGTGGGCAAGTGAAGATTTCAAATAGAGAGATAAAGAGCATCCTTGAGAAGATGGTGTCAAAGGCAAGGAAGGATTGGTCTTTTAAACTAGATAATGCGTTATGGGCGTATAGGACTGCATACAAGACTCCCATCGGAACAACACCATACAACCTTGTGTATGAGAAGTCTTGTCACTTACCGGTGGAGCTAGAACACAAAGCGTACTGGGATGTGAAGTGGTTGAACTTCGGCATGAAGGAAGCGGGCGAGAAGCGCCTCTTGGACCTTAACGAGCTTGAAGAACTCCGCTTGAACGCCTATAAGAACACAAAGATTTACAAAGAAAGGGCGAAGCGTTGACATGATAAGCATATCCTTCCAAAAGACCTCAAAGAAGGAGATCAAGTTCTCCTCTTCAATTCGAGACTTCGGCACTTTCCAGGTAATCTTAAATCACGTTGGACTGGACCTTATTTGATTAAACGTGTTTTTCCCCATGGCGCAGTTGAAGTATGGGGTAAAAAGTGTGGAAGTTTCAAGGTGAATGGCCAACGACTTAAGAAGTATTCACCGGAGCTCCAAGTTGAGGAAATCGCGCCGATTGTCCTCGAATAAACTCAGGAACGGTCTAGCTACGGACCCAAAACAAAGCGCTTCTTGGGAGGCAACCCAAGGTATTGCATTTGCGTTTTTGTTTTTTCTTTCTTAGATTAGTTTAGTTTAGTTTAGTTGTTTTGTTTTGTTTTCCCCTGATACCTCCCGGTATGTTATGTTTTTGGATGTAGGAATAAGGAATGGGCAAAGGAAGGAAGGAAAAGTCGGAAAGAATGACGAAGCTACAAATATTGTCACAAAACAGAAAAATCCACGGCCGTGGAACCCCTCGAGTGACCATGATTTTCAAGAAAATTACGGGCACTATATAAACCTCTTTCCTTCTCAAAAACACATCCATCCTCACCTTCCACGCCCAGAACCACGCCCAAATCGCCGGCCACATCCCCTCAACCGTAATCCCTCATCCGGAGTCCGATTCGATTGATTCTTCAACCAAATGTGGAGCGTTTTCAATCATCTACAAGATCCAAGCAACAAACTGAGTGAACAATCCACATTGGAGAAGGAATTATGATTTTTCAAATCCAAACCTAGGTTTCTACTCTTTGTTCTCTTCTTGGTCAATTTGGTTCAATTTTCTTGCAAGATTATAGGAGAACTAGACGAAATTGGATTTGGAATTAGTCTAGGGATGTGATTGTTGAATTTGGTGTGAATTTGCTGAATTTTAGGAGAGATAGAGAAAATCCACGGGTCCGTACATTTCCACGGCCGTGGAATCCCAAGAACAGACCGTGGAATTTTCTGTTATTGAGTGAAAAAGTTTAGAAGGAAGTCTAGTAGAAACAAGAAGCAGAAAGGTGACAGTTCCTCTTCTTCCCAACCCCCTCCTAGTGTACCACCATCACCACCACCTCCTAGAATCCCTAGAATCCATAAGGATTATGAAGGAGCCATGGAGAGCATTGAAAAGAGATCGATAATAGGACCTAGGTACCTTGTCCTAGAAGAACTTGAGGAGCTGAATGTAGTGGCTGACTTGACTTGGCTTTTGGATAGAGCCGGATTGATCATCTTCTCCGCCATTAGGGAAGATGTTTATGAGGAGATAACTAGGGAGTTTGTGACTTCCTTTGAGCATAGCGCCGTCAACAGGACGGTGTATTTTAGGCTAATGGAGCAAGACTACGAGTTCTCTATAGTTCAGTTTGGAAACTTCTTTGGGTTTCAAGAGAGTTTTAATGGAAGGTTTCCCGGGGGAGTGTATGCTAAAGACTTTTGGGGTGATATAACTATGATCTATGCTTCTGAGGATCGTTGGCAACCGGCCGACACTAAGGCTAAACTCATATACCACTTAGCCTTAAAGATAGCCGATAGAGTCCTATCGGAATGCCTCTTCCCTAGGACTGAAACACCACAAAAGATTAAGACCGATGAACTTTTCCGTCTTTGGTGCATGCTTACCGGCACTTCCGCAGATTGTGCCACCCTACTAGCCTCTACCATTAGCAAGTTGAAGAACAAGAGTGCCGGAAATATAGGTTATGGGGGTATGGTGACTCACATAGCAAACCAGCTGGGCATAGACTACTCTGCATGTACTAGGGTAGCGGCGAGACCTTTGGGTCTCAATGGGCTCATGACTAGAGGTATCATCTTTCCCCGCCACCGAGCTCCACCTACCGCCACCATGCCTTGGGAGGAGAGAGGCGGTAGAGGTATCCCATGGCTTCCCGTGTACTTTATCATGATAGGCCGCCACAATTGGAAGGAAACTTTCTTACAGATGCATGCCAATAGACTTGTAGCTCCTCCATATGTGCCGGATGAGGTTCTAGTTGAGGATGATGATGAGAAGATGGGAGGAGGAGATGACCATAATGCAGGAGGCGCTGAGCATGACTTTGGCACATTCCCGGATCAGCCGGCCGACTTTCCAAAGCCTCCTAGGCGATCTCCCCGCCCTTCTAGACCTTCCGGTTCCTCTTCTTCACGCGGGACTAGTGTGAGTGAGAGGACGACGTGGATGGAGACTCCACCTTCATGGTATGGATCGCAGCCGACATGGATGGGAGCTCCTCCTCCATGGTATGATCATCCACCGGTGGCACAGACTCTTCCTCAGGACGCTCTTGCATGGTATGGCCAGCCACTAGCTTGGTATTGCAGCTACCGGAGTGGGAGACCGATCTTTCGAGGAGAGTAGGAGACCTGGAGATCCATCAACAGACCCATGACATAGAGCGCAAGGAGAACGCCCGGATCTTGAGGGACGTCTACCGCCAGCAGTTTGGGCGGCCTTTCAGCTCGGACTTCTTTCCGTACACGCCACCTCCTTCCCAGTGATAGATGGACGATCCGCCGGTTAGAGCCGCTCCACCGCCATTCGTGAGTTTCCTTTGTTTCCTTTCTTTTCTTTATTTCTTTTGAACATGGAGGACAATGTGTATGTCAAGCATGAGGTGGGGTGTGACTCTCGTGTTGTAATACGTTTCCTTTCATTGTCACACGTTTCATCATTGCATTGCATGTTTCCTTTCATTGTCACACGTTTCATTATTGCATTGCATGAAAAAGGCTTTGAAAAACCCATAAAAATTTGAAAATTCTGAAAATTTTTGTGCTTCTAAGATTAGAGATGATTTCTATGATGATTTTACTTGTGGAATGAGTTTTTGATAACATTTGTATGCTTGAATTGAATTATGAATTGAGAAGAGATTGGGTATGTTGTTTATCCTTTCTTGCAAGTTTCATAATGTGAAGGTTTTATCTAAATCATTATGAGAAATGAAGGTTGAAATCACAATATAAGTTCTTATACTTCTTTATGAGATGATTAAGACACCTCGATTTTCTTGTTTCTTTCTTTGATCATTTAGCCCCTCAATGATAATACTTGCCTCCTTTACCTATCCGGGAGTTAGGAAGAGTTGATTTTGGCATGTTTGATGTGGGAGGGCCATGAAAGCAATTGTTTGAATTCAAAGTATAGAAAATTTAGGTTTGGGGAAGTCAATCATGATGATGAGTAACTCGGAACCATTCACATAGCCGGGTATTTATATCTTGCCAAAGTCGGATTGAGCGATATTCCTAACGGATTATGGTATGTGCATCAAGGGTTTGTGGCATCTCGAAATTGAGAAACGTCAATCTCCTAGGCTTCGGTTTTAGTGCACCGCTGTCCATATTTCCAAAAGTAAAGTCAAAAAAGAAAATTTTGTGCAAAAAGAAAATAGCAAAGCTCTAAGTTGGTGGTTAGTGCAAATGGTAAAAAGAAAAGAGTTGTGTTGTTCCTTCTTCCCGGATTCATACACCACATCCCTTACAAGTTTCCCCACCTTTCCGCATTCTTGACCTTACTTGAAAGTCCTTAAGATCATAAGAGTGTTATTTGGCTTGGTGATCTAAATTGAAGTTTCAGATGCTTGATTTTGACAATGCTTGAAGGTTATGATGTTTGTATAGAAGTTATGCAATTTATGATGTTTCTTTGCTTTGCATATCTTGGTTTATGTGTATGAACATTTTCAAGGATGAATGAAGCAAGGTTTGAGGATGATATATTGATTAGAAGCACATTACCAAAAAGATTGTTTTGTTTTGTTTTGCATTCATATTTCATTCTACCTTATGTTCTAAGCTTTTGAAAACCTTGCTTGGGGACAAACAAGTGACAAGTATGGGGTATTTTGTTAGCATGAAATATGACTATATTTTAGGCACTTGTTTTAGTTGTTTTCTCTCTTTTATGTGTACATGGATATGAGTTTGAAGCATTTGTGAGCTCATTTACCCACTTTGTCGATATAGAGATCTACACTAACTTTGTTTTGTTTATAGGTGAATAGAGGCTTGAATTGGAGCAAAATATGGAAGGAAAGGAGTATTTGATCATGCTAGATGTCAAGGAGATGCTTTGGAGAGCTAAGGAAAGAGCATGAGTGAAGAACATCACGATATAAAGGCTTTCACAAAGGATTTTGAGAACCACGCCCTAAATTACGGCCGTGGACTTGGCCTTGGTTCGTAGAAAGTGGTTTTGGAGAATATCAGAGAGTTCCACGCCCAAAACCATGGGCGTGGAATGTTATGAGGCCGTGATTTCCATGACGAAAAGTGACGTGTCATATTTGCCACGTCAGCGACGATTATTGGGCTTTTCTCATAACCCTATTTTTGTAACACCCGAATTCTTAGAACTCGGGGCATTACTGGTTAGGACCTCACAATGGGTCCCGACCTCAGTTTGACAGCAATATTACTAGGATCTTACAACAAGACACAAATAGGAAAAACCGAAATTCATAAAATGTATTTGTAAAAGGATGAATGCAACAAAGTCTAACAGCCTATCGTACTTAAACAACGGAAGAGACTAACTGTCTTAACAAAAGGGAACGACAACAAAACAACAAACCAAACCCCCACTCTAAAGAGTACGGAGACCCGGCTGACCACTACTTCCGGGTCACTCAGCTGCTGTTCTAACCTGCAGTAAATCTAAAAAAAAACGCAACAAAACAACCATTAGCTAGTTATCTAAACATTAGGAAAATAATAATAGCACACACACATAAAATGATAAACACTCATCATGCTTTCAAACAATCCATTTATTATCTTCATTTAAGTCATTCACTCTAATGATACTTATTTTGTGACACGAGGGATTCCCAAACCTCGCCTCCGCCCCCGTGTACCCATCAGGAGTGGATCCGATGCATCTCACCGTGTACCTGTATGGTCTGGGTATAGAGAACCTCCCAGTCTCCTGGCAGAGCTGGGCAGTGATGTCACGGCCCGTTATGCATACACTTGGGCCTTAACACATAATAACCACGGTCGTCCTAACAAGTTATTTTTATTATAACACACATAGCACATACACAACCATTATCACCCAACTAATATCCAGAAACCGGCTAAGTAAGTCGCAAGGACTTACCTGAGTAAAATCACACTCTAACAAGTCTCCAAAACGATCCGTACTCGTGGTAACTCAAACGCCTGTCAAATAAGGCCTGTGGATCAATATCTCATTCAGATGTCCAACCTCATATGAAGGAATTACGGAAAAAGCTCTCTTACGGTAAAAGACCATTTTACCCTTAGTGTCAACATTCTCAAATTTTATTCTAGAAATCTACTAATTTCCTTTAAAACTGGTTTTCCATAAAAATGTGTCTTTCGGATCGCTACTTATAATTATAAGTTCAAAACTCGAATCCACCCGGAAAAAAAGGACAGTACTCTTCCTTCCCGATTACTATCTATTCTAATACACATTTTATCCGTAAAATATACTTTAACCTTATTCTTCGACTCGCTTATATACGTAAACCCATACATCTAATTATAACTTACACATACATTCGATACACTATACTCTTATACATATATGTTACTCTTACCCATCTATATATATTTAGGTATCTTCACTGCACTTATTCATTTAATTTATACTTATGTCTCCCGTCTCGTATATCTATATATTCGTATATAAGAACATTGTACTGCCACATATATATATTTATTTATATTTCCCATCTACTACACCTATATATACATATAAAGATCTACTGCACTCCTACCCATACATCTATTTATACTTTACTTCTCTTACATCTATATTTATATGTATAGATACATTGTACTATACAGGTGTTAGCATGAAATATTGTGATATTTTAGGCACGTTTTCTAAACGTATTTGATTCATATTGATAGTCTTTGATTGAACTTTATGCATATGTGAGCTAGTATTACCTATATTGTCGATATGGATGTCTACACTAGTTCTATGTTGATTATAGGTGATTTGGAGCTATTTCCGAACGGAAACGAGCAAAGGAGAGTTGAGTTGATATGTCCATAGATTGAGGACACTCTTTGGAAGCAATTTGGAGTCTTAGTTTGAGGAATGCACGAGTTTAGGGAAGAATCACGTTCTTGCCCTAAATTACGCCCTAAAATACGGCCGTATCACAAACCACGTTCAGAATTACGGCCGTGGATTTGAAGTCAGAAATCCATGTTCATTCCAGGGGATTACACGGCCGTGGAACATATGTTGCAAACCGTATTTGTTTCCACGCTCTAAATTACGGTCGTGGAACACTTCCACGACCGTGATCTTGGCAAATCTTTTCGCCACACTTTGAAGCCACGATCTTTTAAAGATTGGGCCGGGCCGACATTTTGCCCTACACTATAAAAAGACGGACGAAGCAAAATTCCGTCACCTTGGCTACTATCTTCGCACACCTTCGCTACCCGTTTGCCCTCATTGATCGCCGCTTAGACGCGAAGACGCTTTGCTTAGCTTGCTTGGAAGCAATTGACATCTCTTTGAAGAGATCGAAGTTCGTGTTTGGAATTCCTCTAATCTCGCACTTTTGGTGGAGATTGCTGTTGAGATCTCCGGATTTGTGGAAGATCGTAGTTCTTGGAAGATTTTGCAAGAAGATCTCTCTTCTTGATTAGGTTCGATTTGGAAAACGGATTGACATCCCGTTTTCTTTTCTTTCCTAGGGTTACGATTATTTATTCTATTGTGAATCTTTCGACATGGCTTATTCTCTTTGTGACTTTGAGATTGAATTGAAGATTATTGAAAGTTCTTGAAAGTTTTCATCTTTTTATCTTTTAATTCTTGAATTGATATCAATATGACTGTTATTGGCTAAAAACCCTAAACAATTCTAAGGTGAAGGGTTGATAGTTGTGGCTTAGATGATGATAGATCGATCGCAAATAGATTAGACCCTGAGAGTTAGAGAATTGTCGCCGACAACCCTAAATTACGGTCTGTTCTTGAGTCCACGGCCGTGGAACCTCAAGAACTAACCGTGATTTCCCTTAAGTCTACGAATCTGCTTTTACTTTAATCTAAAGTTAAAGATTTGCTTTAGCTTAGTTTAGACTTGTCTTTTCTAGGTGGTAGTGAAGCCTCAACAACCTCTACCTCGATTGCGAGTGTCACAACCTCAATCGGTTAAGTTAGTCTTGATCCTTGGATTATAAGTTTGGGTATTTGACACCAATTCCCGTCTCTAGAATCTTTCTATATTGAGCCTCAACAACCTGTATAGAGAGTGCCTTGTAGGTGGGTTATATAAGGTTCTTGGAACTTCACCGTACGATTACCTTACATTAGTATACCTTTGCATATCTCAACTCTGTCTTTACATCATTAAGTATATCTTGAATCGATTGCCACAGCTGGACACCTGGATCTTTAGGATTGTTGTTTTCCCAATATTTGCAAAACTCCTATATTTATTTGCTTGATAACCTGCAATCGAGTTCGTTCCCCCCAAATCCCTGTGTTCGATACTCTGGAATTCTTGCTTGACTATATCGATCCGTACACTGCGGGTTCGCTGCTTGATTCTAGTTTTATAAATTTAAAGCTTATTTGCACACACCTCTAGGGGCGAACAAGTTTTTGGCGCCGTTGCCGGGGATTTGGTTTAGACCGAATCCGGTAGCCGGTTGTCAAGCTTGGGAGCTTGCTCTCGTTATTTGATATCTCTTTGAGTGCATGCGCAGGTCTAGGAACACCGCAGATCTCTTACCTCTTGACCAAGAGCTAGAGAAAACCTTGAGGCAAAAGCGCAAGGAAAAGAAGATGGCCGAAGAACACGAACGTGATCTTCAAACGGAGTTGGCGGAGAAGGAAGCTCAACTCCGATGGAATGAGACTCTCCGCCAGGATGAGATGGATCTTCATCAATCTCAAGTTAACGGTCTACAAGACATGATCGTCCAAATGAGGATAAAGATGAGCGACCTTGAGGATAAGGTAAGCAAGAAGTCCCCAAGAAGGAGATCAAGGTCTAGAAGAAAAAGCCACTCATCCGCTGATGATAGTGACTCTTCCATGCCACCGTTAGAAGAGATTGATCCCACGATCAATATGAATCCTTTCCATCCACAAGGAGCTGCTAATCGCCGCATTCCACCTAGGAATGTGAGAGTCGAACGTGTGGATAATGAGCCAAGAACTCTTGGCCAGCGGATGGATCCAACACAACAACCACGCCGCTTGGGTGTGAAATTTGATGATGAAGATGTGCAAGGGTTTAGCTTTAACCCTCAAGTTATCACTCTTGTTCGCCAAAGCCAATTTGGCGGTACAAGTGCCGAATCTCCACACCAACACTTGCAAAACTTTGAGTGTATGATGGAGACGATGAGACCGAAGAACGCTACTACCAACAGCTATAAGCTCAAGCCCTTCTTTTTCTCTTTGAAAGGGAAAGCGTTGTCTTGGTATCAAGCTCTTCCCAATGGGAAACTAGACACGTGGGAAGACCTTTCCGCGGAGTTTCTCACTAAATTCTTTCCGCCCTCCAAAACGGCGGAACTTAGAGGTAAGATTAATGCTTTTTCCATGAGACCTAACGAAAGTTTGTTTCAATCTTGGGAAAGGTTTCAAGATTTACTCCTGGATTGCCCTCATCATGGCATATCCAAGCTTGCCTTGCTGGAAATCTACTACAAGGGGCTGGATGCGGGAACGCAATTCAACCTCCAATCCCTCTCGTGCGGAACATTCATGGACATGAGAGAAGATGACGCTTGGGACTTCATTGAGAAGCAAGCAAGAGTCATAGAGAAGTATTCCCACCGGAAAGCGGAGGGAAATCGTGTGGAGCAAGGAGCGAAGCTCACACATGAAGCTCAAAATCAGATTTTCTCCCTCAACAATGAGATCAAAGAGCTGAAGGAGACTATCAAGACCAACTTCCCAAAGCAACAAGAGAAGGATGTTGGCTATTTGGGCAACAACAATGGCGGTGATAACACCAACCGCAACAACAATAACCGGAACAATAACCGGAGTAACAATTGGAATGGAAACAACAACAATCGGAACAACAACAATTGGAACAACAATCGGGGTTCAAACAACAACAATTGGCGCTCCAACCAACAAAATTCCGGTAACTCTTATCCTTCCAATTCAAATTCGCTAACTCCACCTTCCTCTTCCTCTACTCCTTTGAAAAGCCAGGGGCAATCATCTAATGGAGGAAACAATACGGGAAAGGAGAAGTCCGATCCCATGTTGGAAACAATCTTGGGAAAGCTTCAAGGGTTGGAGAACCGCCTCATCAAGGTTGATGATCAAGTCTCTAAGGTTGACAAAGCTCAAAAAGTTTTGGAAAACCAATTGTTCAACCACGCGGAGGAAGTTCCTAGAAATCAAGGGAAACTTCCAGGAAAAACGGAGGACAACCCTAAGGGAAGGGTAATGGCGATTACAACTAGGAGTGGAGTGACTACCACCGATCCGCAGCCTACGTTCGTTGAAGTCCCCGTAGAGAAGGACAAAGGGAAGGGGAAGGAGAAGGAAGATGTCTATGTTCCTCCTCCAGCTTACAAACCTCCCCTACCATTCCCTCAATCTAGAGCGCGAGCACGCCTAGACAAACAATTCGGTAAGTTCATAGAACTCATGAGCAAGCTGCATATTAATATACCCTTCATTGATGCTATCGTAGGTATGCCGGCTTATGGCAAGTTCTTGAAGGAGCTTCTCTCTAACAAGAGGAAGCTAGAAGATTTTGGTGAGGTCAAGATGAGTTCGGATTCTTCTGATCTCATCAAGACTATGAAGGAGAAAATGCCCCCAAAGTTGAAGGATCCGGGGTCATTTTGCATTCCCATTGGAGTGGGAGATGTCACATACGACGCTTTATGCGACTTGGGAGCAAGTGTGAGCATCATACCACTTGCATTATGTAGGAAGATCGGTTTAGGCGATCCTAAACCGGTCAAGATTACGTTATACATGGCGGATCGATCCATCACTCGCCCCATCGGTATTGTAGAAGACGTCCCGGTCAAGTTAGGCAAATTCTTTGTCCCCATTGATTTTGTCGTGCTTGACATTCCTGTAGATAGTCCGGTCCCGATCATACTCGGAAGACCGTTTCTTGCAACTTCCGGCTGCATGGTCGATTGCAAGAATGGAAGACTCGCTTTTGATATTGGAGAAGAGAAAGTAGAGTTCGTTCTTTCCACTCTAGTAAAGGAGCCAATCTTTGATGAGGATATTTACGATATCCAAGATGAAGAAGGTTTGTCTAGGGAGGAGGTAAGTGCGATTCTCTTTAACGATCCTTTACAAAAGGTTATCACTATGAGTCTAACCAATGTAGGGGAAGAAGAAGAGTGCAAAGAGGAAATTGAAGCCTTAGAAGCACAAGAAGAGATACATGAAGTGGAGTTTGAAAAACTCCACGATGAGGCTGAGAATGTAAGAATCCACGGCCATACCTTGTATTCCACGACCGTGGATTTCACAACCAAAATCGACCTCCATTCCAGGGGATTACACGGCCATGGAACACATGGGGAGGCCGTAATTCTGACCGTGGAAGAGGGTGATCGGCCTACTTCTTCAACTTCTTTTGATTCTTCTCCAAACCACTCAACAACCTTAGAAACTTCTAAGGAAACGTCGGATGCCTCTCAAGCACCATTGGAAGCTCCGAAAGTGATGGAACTCGATCAAACCACTTCCTACTCATCTAAGGTACGCTTTTCTTGGATCTAATTCTACCTTTCCGGTCATTGTTAGCTCCGAACTAAGCATAGATGAACATGAACAGCTCATGATAGTCCTTAGGAAACATAGAAAAGCCATAGGTTACACTATCGAGGACTTAGTAGGAATTAAACCCTCCCTATGTATGCATAAGATACTAATGGAGGAGGATTTTAGAACTTCAAGACAACCTCAAAGGCGGTTGAATCCGACCATGAAGGAGGTTGTCAAGAAGGAAATTCTTAAACTTCTTGATGCAGGTATCATCTATCCTATCTCCGATAGCAAATGGGTGAGTCCAGTTCAAGTAGTTCCGAAAAAGGGAAGAATGACGGTCATCACCAACAAGAACAACAAACTCATTCCTACCCGAACCGTGACTGGATGGCGAATGTGCATAGACTACCGCAAGCTCAACAACGCAACGCGGAAGGATCACTTTCCATTGCCATTCATCGATCAAATGCTTGAAAGGTTAGCACAACATACACATTTTTGCTACCTTGACGGTTATAGTGGTTTCTTTCAGATTCCGATACATCCGGACGATCAGGAGAAGACCACATTCACGTGCCCTTGGGGTACGTTCGCTTATAGGAGAATGCCGTTCGGGCTTTGCAATGCCCCAGCCACCTTTCAACGGTGCATGATGGCCATCTTCTCCGAGTACGTAGAGGAAATCATGGAAGTCTTCATGGACGACTTCTCTGTATACGGTTCCTCTTTTAACAATTGCCTCTCTAACCTTTCTCTTGTTTTACAACGTTGTGAAGACACTAACCTAGTTCTTCATTGGGAAAAGTGTCAATTCATGGTTAAGGAAGGAATCGTATTAGGTCACTTAGTCTCTAGTAGAGGGATAGAGGTAGACAAAGCTAAGATAGAGACCATAGAGAAACTTCCTCCCCCAATTTCGGTGAAAGGGATAAGAAGTTTCCTAGGACATGCTGGATTTTATAGACGCTTCATTAAGGACTTTTCTAAGATATCAAAACCTCTCACTAATCTATTGATGAAAGATGCGGTTTTTGAGTTTTCGCAGGAATGTTTAGATGCGTTTAACACCATTCGGCAAGCTCTAATTTCAGCACCTATTATCCAACCCCCGGATTGGACTCTCCCCTTCGAGATTATGTGCGATGCTAGTGATGTAGCCATTGGAGCTGTTCTTGGGCAACGAAAGGAAGGGCGAACCCATGCCATATACTACGCTAGCAAGACGCTAGACGAAGCTCAGCTCAACTACGCCACTACAGAAAAAGAGTTTCTAGCCATTGTCTACGCTATTGACAAGTTTCGCTCTTATCTTGTAGGTGCAAAGGTGATTGTCTACACGGATCATGCTGCGATCCGGTACCTCCTTGCGAAGAAAGACGCGAAGCCAAGGCTAATTAGATGGATTCTTCTCCTACAAGAATTCGATCTTGAGATCCGCGACAAGAAAGGTTCAGAAAATTCTGTTGCGGATCATTTGAGTCGCCTCACACATCTAGAGGACGACCATCTACCCATTGATGACTCCTTTCCGGACGAACACCTACACATCATAAAGGAGTGCATCAACGAGATCTCCAAAGGTAACGAACCATGGTTTGCTGATTTTGTTAACTATTTGGTTTGCCAGGAGATACCACCCGGACTATCCTACGCACAAAGGAAAAAGTTCTTTAAGGACGTCCGGGAATACTATTGGAATGAGCCTCTCCTCTTCAAGAGAGGTCCGGATGGCATCATTCGGCGATGTGTGCCGGAAGACAAGATGCAAAGTGTCATCCGCCATTGTCATTCACTACCTTGTGGAGGACACGCTAGTTCGAACAAGACTAGCGCAAAGGTATTGCAATCTGGATTCTATTGGCCTACTTTATTTAGAGATGTGCAATCCTTTGTCTCTTGCTGCGATGCTTGTCAAAGAACAGGCAATATTTCTAGAAGGAACGAGATGCCCCTCAACAACATCCAAGAGGTGGAGATTTTCGACGTTTGGGGAGTCGATTTCATGGGACCATTCCCATCTTCTTGTGGAAACCAATACATACTATTGGCGGTAGACTACGTTTCTAGATGGGTGGAAGCAATTGCCTCTCCCACAAATGATGCCATGGTGGTGGTTAAGTTCTTCAACAAGACCATCTTTCCGCGATTTGGAACGCCAAGGACAATCATTAGTGATGGAGGTTCTCACTTCATAGCCCGTCGCTTTGAAGCTCTTCTAGCTAAGTATGGGGTTACTCACAAGGTCGCTACCCCTTATCATCCACAAACAAGTGGACAAGTTGAGATCTCAAATAGGGAGATCAAGGGAATTCTAGAGAAGACGGTTTCAAGGACTAGGAAGGATTGGTCCTTGAAGCTAGATGATGCATTATGGGCGTACCGGACTGCATACAAGACTCCCATAGGAACCACACCATACAACCTTGTGTATGGGAAGTCTTGTCATTTGCCGGTAGAGCTGGAGCACAAAGCGTTTTGGGCTATCAAGTGGCTGAATTTCGGCATGAAAGAAGCGGGAGAGAAGCGTCTCCTAGACATCAACAAGCTGGATGAACTTCGCTTGAACGCCTATGAAAACGCTAAGATCTACAAGGAAAGGGCAAAGCGTTGGCATGATAAGCATATCATTCCAAAGGACTTCAAAGAAGGAGATCAAGTTCTCCTCTTCAGTTCAAGACTTCGCCTCTTTCCAGGTAAGCTTAAATCCCGTTGGACCGGACCTTTTCTAATCAAACGCATTTTCTCCCATGGTGCAGTTGAAGTATGGGGTGAAGCTAGCGGAAGTTTCAAGGTGAACGGCCAAAGACTCAAGAAGTACACACCGGAACTCCAAGCTGAGGAGTTTGCGCCTACCGCACTCGAATAAGTGCGAGATTGGTCTAGCTACGGACCTTAAACAAAGCGCTTCTTGGGAGGCAACCCAAGGTATTGCTTTTCTGTTTTTGTTTTCGATTCATAGTTTAACTTAGAATAGACGTTTTCGCTTTATTTTGCCTCGATTTCTTCCGGTATGTTCGTGTTTTTGGTTGTAGGATCGATGGAAAAGGAGAAAGGGAAGATAATGTCGAAGAAAAGTGACGAAATTTGGACTTTGAAGCTTTACAGAAGGTTCCACGGTCTAAATTACGGTCGTCATAGCTACAGTGGCCGTAATTCTCAAAGGCCTTTGAAAAATCACCAAAATCACGGGTCCGTACACTTCCACGGCCGTGGAACACCCCGACAGACCGTGATTTTCAAAATTTTTCCTGCGAGTATATAAGCCACATTCTTCACAAAACTACCCACAAAATTCCCCCTTTCCACAACCTAGATAGCGAAACCCCTTCACCTCTCTCAATTCCTCGTTTTCTAATCGTTTTCAACGATTCTTCATCCTAAACTGCAGCAAATCCAACCACGAAAAAGATCCAAGCAACAAACCAAGCGGAAATCCATCAACAAACGCGCATTTTGGGTTTTTCAATCCGAAAACGAGGTTTATTCTCCCTTCTTGAATTTCGCGGATTTGGTTCGTTTTTGCTATAGTTTTTTAGGAAGCACTGACAAAGACTGGAAGGATTTAGATTAGGACTGCTTGTTGTGGTGATTGTTGGTGAATTTGCTGAGATTCGCAAGTTTCTGAGACGAATCACGGTCTCTGGGTAAACCACGGCCGTGGAACCTGAAGAACAGACCGTAATTTTTGCTGAAAAATGGACTTTGTAAGGAGAGTGTCGGGAAGGATAAAAGAGAAAAAGGGAGAGCAAAACAAGAAAAGAAAGGGCAATCCCTCCACCTCTAGGGCACCACCACCCTCATCTCCCTCACTACCATCCTCACCTTCACCTCCATCTTCACCCCCTCACCCTAGCATCCCAACCATACATGAGAACCACCTTGATGCATTTGAGAGGATCACGAAGAGGACAGTGATAGGTCCTAGGTATTTGTTGTTGGAGGATCTACATCCTCTCAACATAGTTGATGATCTTACATGGCTCTTGGATAGAGCCGGGTTGCTTGTCTTCACGAACATTCATGAAGACGCCTACGAGGAGATTACCCGGGAGGTTGTGACGTCCTTCGAGCACAGCCACGTAGATAGGACCGTCTCCTTCCGTCTCATGGAACGAGACTATCATTTGAGCATTGTTGAGTTTGGGACCATTTTCGGGTTCCATGAGACCTATAACGGTCGATTCCCGAGCGGAGTTTACCCTAAGGATTTTTGGGAGGAAGTAGCCATGATTTACGCCGACGAGGACCGTTGGCAACCCGCCGATACCAAGGCTAGATTGATGTACCATCTAGCCTTGAAGATAGCACATCGCGTTCTTTCGGAGTGTCTCTTTCCTAGGACGGAGACGCCCCAAAAGATCAAGACGGATGAGCTATTCTTGCTCTATAGTATGCTATATGGTCGCCGTGCAGATTGTGCCACTCTTTTGGCGGCTACGATGAGTAAACTGAAGAACAAGAAGAAGGGGAACATCGGATATGGGGGGATAGTGACCCACATTGCTAGGACGTTTGGCGTTGATTTTTCTGCTTGTACCCGTATACCGGCGGTTCCCTTAGGGCTACATGCTTTTATGGTTAGGGGACTCATCTTCCCCACACATGGAGGTCCGCCTTATGCGGGCATGCCTTGGGAGACTCGGACGGGTAGAGGGATTGAGTGGCTACCGGAGTATTCCATTGTGGCGGGACGCCACAATTGGAAGGAGACGTTCGCTGCGATGCATGCGAACAGGCTAGTAGCTCCCCCTTACGTTCCACCACCGGTTGTGGAGGAGGAGGACATGGGAGGTCAGTACGAGAGTGGTGGAGGAGCGGAGCACGAGTTTGGCACGTTTCCGGATCAGCCGGAGGCGGCCTCGGATGTACCTAGGCGCTCTCTACGTCCAGCTAGAGCTTCAGGCTCGTCATCTCGCCGCGCTAGCGTGAGTGAGAGGCCCACATGGATGACTACACCTCCCACTTGGTATGACACACCCCCTCCTTGGTCCACGGTGCAGCCAACAGCACCACCACCGCCACCAGCACCAGCACCATCCGATGCTCCATCATGGTACAGTCACGCCCCGGGATGGTACGAGCAGATGCCGGATTGGGCTACCGGACTTTCGGAGAGAGTTGGAGCACTAGAGATCCGGGCGGATGCTAGAGACGGACGCTTAGACGACCTTGACCACATGATGAGGGACGTCTACCGCCAGCAGTTTGGGCGGTTCTACGATCCGAGTTTCTCTCCATTCCCACCTCCGTCGGCGCCGCAGTGATTGATGCATGATCGTTGTCTTAGACATTCCCGCCACCACTTGTGAGTTTCTTTTTCCTTTTTTTTTTCTTTTGTTCTTTCTTTTGAACATTAGGGACAATGTTCGTCCTAAGTATGGGGTGGGATGTACTAAAAGTTTGTAATAACTCTACTCTCTATGTTTGCTTTCATTCGAGACTATCGTTGCATCTTCATTATGTGTTACACGTATCCTTATTGCATTACATGAAAAATGACTTGAAAAAACCCATAAAAATTGAAAAATTTTGAAAATTTTGTGCTTCTAATGAATTGAGATGATTTCCATGATAATCACTACTTGTGAATTGAGCTTGATGACAATTGCATGCTTAAAAGGATTGTGAATTGAAAAGAATTTGAACGAATGAATTTTACCTCTTTAGCAAGTTTTATAATGTGAGAATGTTACCTAAATCATGCTAGAAAATTTAAGTTGAAATCATGTTATAGGTTCCTATACTTCCTTTTGAAATGATTAAGGCAATTCAATACTTTCTTTCTTCTTTCTTTGATCATCTAGCTCCTCATTGAAATATTAGCCTCCCCTACCTATCCGGGAATTTGGAGAAGTGAATGAGAAAAAGGCATGTTTGATGTGGGAGGGCCATGAGAGCAATTAATTGCAATCAATTGAATAGAAAGAAATTATAGGTTTGGGGAAGTCAATCATGACGATGAGTAACTCGGCACCATTCACATAGCCGGGTGTTTGTGTCTTGCCAAAGTCGGATTGAGCGACATTCCTAGCGGATTATGGTATGTGCGCTAAGGGTTTGAGGCATCTATTGAAAAATTTGAGAAACGCCGATCTCCTAGGCTTCGGTTTTTGTGCACCTCTATCCATAACTCCAAAAGTAAAGTCGAAAAATGAAAAGAAGAGAGCAAAGCTCTAAGTTGAAGTGTTGCGGGAACCGCATAAGAAGAAGAAGGTAGTTGTCCACTTTCCCGGATTTATGCACCACTTTCCCTTAAAGTTTTCCCTTCCCTTCCATGTTCTAAACCTTTTCTTTGGAAGTCCTTAAGATCAAAAGAATGTTATATGACTTGGTGATCTAAATTGAAGTTTCTTGTGATTGATTTTGATAATGTTTGAAGGTTGTAATACTTGTTTAGAAGTTGAGTTGATTCATGAATTTTCTTTATCTTTTACTATTTGATTAAGTGTGTGAAAGTTTGAAAAAACGATTGAAGCAAGTTTTGAGAATGATCTATTCTTTAGAAGTCACATTCATCCAAAAGAAGGTACACATATTTCATCCTAACTCTTGTTTAAAGCTTTTTGAAAGACCTTGCTTAGGGACAAGCAAGTGTTAAGTATGGGGTTATTTGTTAGCATGAAATATTGTGATATTTTAGGCACGTTTTCTAAACGTATTTGATTCATATTGATAGTCTTTGATTGAACTTTATGCATATGTGAGCTAGTATTACCTATATTGTCGATATGGATGTCTACACTAGTTCTATGTTGATTATAGGTGATTTGGAGCTATTTCCGAACGGAAACGAGCAAAGGAGAGTTGAGTTGATATGTCCATAGATTGAGGACACTCTTTGGAAGCAATTTGGAGTCTTAGTTTGAGGAATGCACGAGTTTAGGGAAGAATCACGTTCTTGCCCTAAATTACGCCCTAAAATACGGCCGTATCACAAACCACGTTCAGAATTACGGCCGTGGATTTGAAGTCAGAAATCCATGTTCATTCCAGGGGATTACACGGCCGTGGAACATATGTTGCAAACCGTATTTGTTTCCACGCTCTAAATTACGGTCGTGGAACACTTCCACGACCGTGATCTTGGCAAATCTTTTCGCCACACTTTGAAGCCACGATCTTTTAAAGATTGGGCCGGGCCGACATTTTGCCCTACACTATAAAAAGACGGACGAAGCAAAATTCCGTCACCTTGGCTACTATCTTCGCACACCTTCGCTACCCGTTTGCCCTCATTGATCGCCGCTTAGACGCGAAGACGCTTTGCTTAGCTTGCTTGGAAGCAATTGACATCTCTTTGAAGAGATCGAAGTTCGTGTTTGGAATTCCTCTAATCTCGCACTTTTGGTGGAGATTGCTGTTGAGATCTCCGGATTTGCGGAAGATCGTAGTTCTTGGAAGATTTTGCAAGAAGATCTCTCTTCTTGATTAGGTTCGATTTGGAAAACGGATTGACATCCCGTTTTCTTTTCTTTCCTAGGGTTACGATTATTTGTTCTATTGTGAATCTTTTGACATTGCTTATTCTCTTTGTGACTTTGAGATTGAATTGAAGATTATTGAAAGTTCTTGAAAGTTTTCATCTTTTTATCTTTTAATTCTTGAATTGATATCAATATGACTGTTATTGGCTAAAAACCCTAAACAATTCTAAGGTGAAGGGTTGATAGTTGTGGCTTAGATGATGATAGATCGATCGCAAATAGATTAGACCCTGAGAGTTAGAGAATTGTCGCCGACAGCCCTAAATTACGGTTTGTTCTTGAGTCCACGGCCGTGGAACCTCAAGAACTAACCGTGATTTCCCTTAAGTCTACGAATCTGCTTTTACTTTAATCTAAAGTTAAAGATTTGCTTTAGCTTAGTTTAGACTTGTCTTTTCTAGGTGGTAGTGAAGCCTCAACAACCTCTACCTCGATTGCGAGTGTCACAACCTCAATCGGTTAAGTTAGTCTTGATCCTTGGATTATAAGTTTGGGTATTTGACACCAATTCCCGTCTCTAGAATCTTTCTATATTGAGCCTCAACAACCTGTATAGAGAGTGCCTTGTAGGTGGGTTATATAAGGTTCTTGGAACTTCACCGTACGATTACCTTACATTAGTATACCTTTGCATATCTCAACTCTGTCTTTACATCATTAAGTATATCTTGAATCGATTGCCACAGCTGGACACCTGGATCTTTAAGATTGTTGTTTTCCCAATATTTGCAAAACTCCTATATTTATTTGCTTGATAACCTGCAATCGAGTTCGTTCCCCCCAAATCCCTGTGTTCGATACTCTGGAATTCTTGCTTGACTATATCGATCCGTACACTGCGGGTTCGCTGCTTGATTCTAGTTTTATAAATTTAAAGCTTATTTGCACACACCTCTAGGGGCGAACAACAAGAGTGTTTAACATGCCAAACGTAACAGAGGTGGATGCGCAAATTATAGCAGCCATAGACTCACCGTCCAGCACTCTAGATATGTTCTTGCAGAGAGTATAACCGTGATTGAAATCGATCGCAGCAACCTCAAGGGGAGCCTGCACAAGTCCAACCACCCGGAGGATCGACGGGGTCGTATGCAGGTTCGTAATTGCTCTAGCCGGTTCGTGGGTCCGGGACAAGGTCTGCTCGTCGGCGGTTCTGGCTAGAAAACGCTCTTCCCGGCTTGGCGTTCGAAGTTGCAGCAGCCCGGCGTCACGAGGTGGACCGGCAGTGGACCGTCCGCCTTGCTGTGAGACCAGAAAGTCATGAGGAGGGTTTGTGGCTTCAGGACGACATAGAGGGTAGCGGTACTCACCTTTTTACGTATCCGATTCAGCAGATCCGGCGTCGAGGATGGGCGGCACTCTCCCAAGCTTCAGCAGTGTCTTAGGCGGTTGACAGAGGCGGCGCGGTGGCTCGTGTTGCTGCTGCTGTCTTCGTACAGAGAGGGAGAAGACGGAAGGCGTGGCTGCGGTTGACGGCGGCGCTGCTTCACTACTGGGCCGAACGAAGGCTGTGGAAGACGGCGGCGCTGCGTGGTCGGCAGAGGCGACGGAAGGCCCTGGGCGGCGGCTCCGGTGCGGCGAGTTGCTGCTGTGTGTGTTCGTTCAGCGATGGTGAGGGGAAAGACGGAAACAGAGGGTGAGGGTAGATTAGGTTAGCGTAAAATAATTAGGTTAAGTTAGGGTTAAGATTGGTTTATGTAATGGGCCGATGGGCTTGGTAATTGGGCCTAGTAGTGGGCCACATCCGGCCTGCTCTCTCATTAATCAAGGGTACGCAACTCGTTACTCGTTTTATATAATACTGAATTAAGTTACGTATTATATAAATTATTATTGTATTCTAGAGGTGCGTAAAAATATTTCCGGTTACATAGTTTCATCATTTTATGTGACTTAAGGTCACATAAATGATAGAATTTAAACTCGTTTTATTTTATTTATTTAAGATTGACGTATCGGGATTTGGTTAAATTCGGTTTACCGGAGTTTAAAATTTTCGGTTATTACATCAGTACCCCCTTAAAAGAAGTTTCGTCCCGAAACTTAGAATCATTTCTTATCATGCAATTACTCAACCTTCAAACTCAAACATGTATCACATAAAGCAGAATCACTCAAACCAATATATAAAAAAACCTGAAAGGTCAAACAACACAACATCCGAGTACTAACCCGTCAATACAGGAGTAACCCCTAACCCCGCAAAGAACTCGGGATAGTTACATCTAATACTCTCCTCAGTCTCCCAAGTGGCCTCATCAACTCCTCTCCTAGACCACTAGATCCGCAGCATAGGTATCTCCTTGGACCGTAGACGTCTAGTACTGCGCTCCAAGATAACTACTGGGTACTCTACAAAAGTTTGCTTTGGCTCATCTATCCGATTCTTAAATCTGATGACGTGACTCTTATCCGGTAAGTACTCTCTCACTAAGGCATGGGGGACGGTGGGCGTACATCCTCTAGCATGGGTAATAGTGTCAATCGATAAAATGAAGGCTCCATCAGTTTATATATATCAACGGCTCCCTTTCTAAACTTACCTCTAAATCTTTCGGCGACTACCAAAAATACAACAAAACTTTCTTCCTTCTATTAAATCCATTTGCTCCCGACTTTTCGGAAGATCCCGTCTATAAATTCTGAAACAATGATCTGAGACATCTCCCGACACTTTAATAGGTGGTTAATGCTCTTTGTAAGACCACTCACTTGATCTTGTCTCCCTAATATGACTCAGTCGAACAGGTTCTCAAATAATACCTCATCACCTATTTCTTGTCAAGCTTTCCAAATTATATAACTCAAAACAAATCACCATCCCAAGTAAACCCGTTCATATAAATCTCTCGTTCCTTAACTTGAATGCATAGTTGATCTAACATTGATTTTCTTCATCTGCGGTTTATGGGCCATTAGTCACCATGGCGTCTTTCTGAGGGTCAACATGATTTACCCACTCCCGCATATACTTTCCTTCTAATACTAGCAAGATCCTCTTCAAACCTACCCTTACTCTCTTACTCAACCGTAGTCTGTTCTTAATCAACCAGTAAGCAACCTCTAACCCGATTCTCTCCATATCCTTAGATCATCCCAGAAAGTTGTCGTTGCCTACTTAGAGAATCCTCTAAGGCATCGGTTAAGGTACCTCTTTCATGCTTCGCTAATTCGTTTTATCTCCCACACTTCTGTTTTCCTTAGACTAACTCTACTTCTCGAGCCCAATTGGGTCATTCATCTGGACATAAATAGTCCTCCCAAGTCTTCAACGATAACTGGCGAGTGTCTTGGTAGTTCTGTTGACTTTAGTTATCATCCCCTTGCAGTTCCTCGTGAATGGACCGTCGGTGTTAATGACTTAGGTCCTGTGATAATTGGGGTTATCTTGAACTTTCGACTCCACCAAGGCCGTCCTCATATATACATTCCTTCGCTGGCGTTACCGGCAATATTGCTTTCGTGAAACTTCGTTGTTTCTGCTATAGGGCTTCAACTCTTTGATACCGGCATTGTAATTTCTTTCAAATTCCTATATCTTTGAGGAGGTCTAAACCTCTTCACACTTGTATAGTCTACATCTTGCTTCTACACTCCCTTGTAGGTATCCATTCCATATACCTTAGACCCTCATATCCGGGTCGACATTTTATCTCTTTTGGTCTCTCAAGCTCGTCTTGTGAATTCTTCTACTAGGTAACTCATCTTATACGTTCTTCTTCTCTACATTGGTCTCTAACTGTCTATTGATCATTACTACCCATTATGTGTTGGAACTTCAATTACTTTGTACTCTTGCATAGATTTCCTACGGACATCCTCATCTCAAAACTTTATTTAATTTTAGCATGACCCGCATTTTGATACATGACTTTCCTTCTCACCGGTTAAGTTATATGCTTGGTTTACACTTAATCCATCATAGTGTCATCAGTCCGATAGTATGATTTTTATTAAACATCTAATGGTACCATTTGTATACGACACATCAGATGCATATGATTTTCTCGCAAATCAAATTTTTCGCATCGCATTTATTATGTTGTCCTTATGCTCGTGTCGCTTTACCTTCTTTATATCTTTACCCCCAGTAGGATAGTTAGCCCTTTGAGTTTTCTCGTACTTGCTATACGAACCGCAATGGTTGGTCTTATTACTTTCGTCAACTCTTAGGTCATCAGTCCAGCTGAATTTTCAATGGATTACCTCCATTTCTCCTTAAATAACCACCTTTAGTCCTTTCGGTATTCATCTTATTGGTATAATACCGGATCCCTATAATAACCTTTAGTCTTTCAATTTTACTCTTTCCCATGTTCGTTCTATTCCACATGTAAATTCCATCAGCAATCACCTCCCAACTCGATTAGACATTTCACCATGGCTTTAAATTATATACTCTATATTTGTGCCGCCTCTAAAATTCAAATTATTTTGTGTCACGTCTTTAATTACAAGGGCTTCCTCTGTCAATCTAGACAGTTTGACCCCTTTTTTTTCGGACGATTACCACCAGTCCTACTTGTGTGGAATGCTAAGACATAGGACATGCTCACAATCATCTACTTCTTCTTAGTCTTCTTGTTCTTCCTACAGGGTTCCCTTCATACTAACTTTGATAGGTATCTTTCCTTAGTCAGTAGTAAGTAATTACTCACAACAATTACCTTTATGCCAATTCTATCATCAATGGTCATTATCGACCGTCTAGAGCTGCTCTTAAATTTCTTTATTATTAGAGATATCATATTGGGCTCATTCAATGTTACTATCAAGGCTACTAGTACTTGTATTGATTTAACTTCACCGTTGTCGTCGTTGATCTCTGGAAGAAATTCACCATGTCGGTATAATTTCCTTATAACCTTGTGGTTATTCTTCTTATCTGTCAACCCACCATCCCTAGTCAACTCAGACGTGTGAATTCTCTGTTATTACTAGTTAGTCTGTAGTTGGTCTTCTACCAGAAGATCACTTTATCCGAGTCTAGTTGCACTATTCACCTACCATCTATGAGTTTATCAAACCTTCCGTGATAGCTTACAAACCCATCTTCGTGGTTCCTTTTTCCTAAGTTATCGTCTACCTGCAGCTCTTTGTAGTGTACCACTAGTATGGTTAACTTAAGTCTCTTGGTGATTGAGTAGTTATTATGATCCCTCAAGTCTATCATGATCATTCCCGCACATGCTTCTTCCTCGGTGGATGTGGTTTTGTAACATTACCTTCATGGAAATCCATTGTCTCAATTTCAGACTTCTACTATCTTCGATACTTGTGTCGTGCTTTCCTTCAACATTCTCGTGTCTCTAAAGGAGTCAACCCATATCCATGGTTATGAAATTTATTAATTTTTTTTTGTCCTTTAAACTCGATCGTAAATCTCTGTCTTGGTATTCCTTTAATCTTTTACATCCAGGTCAACACTCTATTTTGTTTGTACCCTCATGCTCATACTTGTCTATGGTGTCATCAACCTTGGTTGTAGTGTCCTTTAACCCGCCAGGTGTAGGTGTACTTTACTTTGTTTGAATGGTGTTTTGATGTTGTCCTCTTCAATCCGCGCTCTTATTTGTCCTTACATGCATCCTGAGTTTCACCTCTCGTCGTCATCCCGCTAAAATCCTTGTACGGTTTTCTATTATATCTATTTGAATTGCTTGATATTCTTTTCTCGCCCGATTGTTCTTGATGTTAACATCCTCTAGTAATCCTCCACTCCTTAACCACTCGTTCTTCGGACAATTGTAGAAACCACCAGGGCGTCCGCCATAATGTAATGTTCCAATCTGGGGTATGAGTCTACTATCTTCTTATAGATACCCATTAAGATCTCCAATAAGGCATAATATAACTATAAATTCTACTAATCTTCGGCATCTGCTTATCTACATCACCTATCATTATAATCAAGCTAATAAGTCCAACTAAAGTAACCCTAAAGTCCATACTAAGCATACTGAGATCCGCGGTAGTAGCGGTGGTCAGCCGTACTTTTCTATTTCCAACCAGACTATACATGCATTTGAAAACCAAAAGTTCCCTTTTTAAAACTCAGACCCCTTTCGGGTTCTGCTTACAACTTATTCGGTCTTTCAGAAGATTTCAAGTGCCATTGTTGCCAACCTAGAGCTCTGATACCATATTGTAACACCCGAATTCTCAGAACTCGGGGCATTACTGGTTAGGACCTCACAATGGGTCCCGACCTTAGTTTGACAGCAATATTACTAGGATCTTACAACAAGACACAAATAGGAAAAACCGAAATTCATAAAATGTATTTGTACAAGGATGAATGCAACAAAGTCTAACAGCCTATCGTACTTAAACAACGGAAGAGACTAACTGTCTTAACAAAAGGGAACGACAACAAAGCAACAACCCAAACCCCCACTCTAAAGAGTACGGAGACCCGGCTGACCACTACTTCCGGGTCACTTAGCTGCTGTTCTAACCTGCAGTAAATCTAAAAAAAACGCAACAAAACAACCATTAGCTAGTTATCTAAACATTAGGAAAATAATAATAGCACACATACACATAAAATGATAAACACTCATCATGCTTTCAAACAATCCATTTATTATCTTCATTTAAGTCATTCACTCTAACTATACTTATTTTGTGACACGAGGGATTCTCAAACCTCGCCTCCGCCCCCGTGTACCCATCAGGAGTGGATCCGATGCATCTCACCGTGTACCTGTATGGTCTGGGTATAGAGAACCTCCCAGTCTCCTGGCAGAGCTGGGCAGTGATGTCACGGCCCGTTATGCATACACTTGGGCCTTAACACATAATAACCACGGTCGTCCTAACAAGTTATTTTTATTATAACACACATAGCACACACACAACCATTATCACCCAACTAATATCCAAAAACCGGCTAAGTAAGTCGCAAGGACTTACCTGAGTAAAATCACACTCTAACAAGTCTCCAAAACGATCCGTACTCGTGGTAACTCAAACGCCTGTCAAATAAGGCCTGTGGATCAATATCTCATTCAGATGTCCAACCTCATATGAAGGAATTACGGAAAAAGCTCTCTTACGGTAAAAGACCATTTTACCCTTAGTGTCAACATTCTCAAAGTTTATTCTAGAAATCTACTAATTTCCTTTAAAACTGGTTTTCCATAAAAATGTGTCTTTCGGATCGCTACTTATAATTATAAGTTCAAAACTCGAATCCACCCGGAAAAAAAAGGACAGTACTCTTCCTTCCCGATTACTATCTATTCTAATACACATTTTATCCGTAAAATATACTTTAACCTTATTCTTCGACTCGCTTATATACGTAAACCCATACATCTAATTATAACTTACACATACATTCGATACACTATACTCTTATACATATATGTTACTCTTACCCATCTATATATATTTAGGTATCTTCACTGCACTTATTCATTTAATTTATACTTATGTCTCCCTTCTCGTATATCTATATATTTGTATATAAGAACATTGTATTGCCACATATATATATTTATTTATATTTCCCATCTACTACACCTATATATACATATAAAGATCTACTGCACTCCTACCCATACATCTATTTATACTTTACTTCTCTTACATCTATATTTATATGTATAAATACATTGTACTGTACAGGAGTGTTTAACATGCCAAACGTAACAGAGGTGGATGCGCAAATTATAACAGCCATAGACTCACCGTCCAGCACTCTAGATATGTTGTTGCAGAGAGTATAACCGTGATTGAAATCGATCGCAGCAACCTCGAGGGGAGCCTGCACAAGTCCAACCACCCGGAGGATCGACGGGGTCGTATGCAGGTTCGTAATTGCTCTAGCCGGTTCGTGGGTCCGGGACAAGGTCTGCTCGTCGGCGGTTCTGGCTAGAAAACGCTCTTCCCGGCTTGGCGTTCGAAGTTGCAGCAGCCCGGCGTCACGAGGTGGACCGGCAGTGGACCGTCCGCCTTGCTGCGAGACCAGAAAGTCGTGAGGAGGGTTTGTGGCTTCAGGACGATAGAGAGGGTAGCGGTACTCACCTTTTTACGTATCCGATTCAGCAGATCCGGCGTCGAGGATGGGCGGCACTCTCCCAAGCTTCAGCAGTGTCTTAGGCGGTTGACAGAGGCGGCACGGTGGCTCGTGTTGCTGCTGCTGTCTTCGTATAGAGAGGGAGAAGACGGAAGGCGTGGCTGCGGTTGACGGCGGCGCTGCTTCACTGCTGGGCCGAACGAAGGCTGTGGAAGACGGCGGCGCTGTGTGGTCGGCAGAGGCGACGGAAGGCCCTGGGCGGCGGCTCCGGTGCGGCGAGTTGCTAATGTGTGTGTTCGTTCAGCGATGGTGAGGGGAAAGACGGCAACAGAGGGTGAGGGTAGATTAGGTTAGCGTAAAATAATTAGGTTAAGTTAGGGTTAAGATTGGTTTATGTAATGGGCTGATGGGCTTGGTAATTGGGCCTAGTAGTGGGCCACATCCGGCCTGCTCTCTCATTAATCAAGGGTACGCAACTCGTTACTCGTTTTATATAATACGGAATTAAGTTACGTATTATATAAATTATTATTGTATTCTAGAGGTGCGTAAAAATATTTTCGGTTACATAGTTTCATCATTTTATGTGACTTAAGGTCACATAAATGATAGAATTTAAACTCATTTTATTTTATTTATTTAAGATTGACGTATCGGGATTTGGTTAAATTCGGTTTACCGGAGTTTAAAATTTTCGGTTATTACAATTTTATCCTATAAGAAGGTTTGAGAAGGGAGTTTCGAGGATGGTCGCCTAGGGCTTCACTCTACCCTTGCTTACGATTCGGAGTTGGAGATTTCGGAGTGTGGCTTGTGAAAGACACAATATTGAAGATAGCGTACTTTGGAGATTTTCTTAGAGTTTGCTTTCGGAGACGGATTGACACTCCGTTCTTCATTGTTCTCTAAGATTGTTGTGAGGATTCTTGTTCTAAATTCAGAATTCATTAAGCATACAACTTTGTTTTGTGGATTTAAGATTGATTTTGATTGGTTATTGAGTTTTTGAGGGTTTTTATCTTTCTTTCTTCTTAATTTGATATTTGATTCAATGACAATGATTGTTGGCTAAACTCGTTTAGCAATTCTAAGGTGAAGGGTTGATAGTTGTGGCTTAGATGATGATAGATCGATCATAAACAGATTGGACCCTGAGAGTGTGAGAAAACTCGTTGATACCCTAAATTACGGGTTGTTCTTGAGTTCCACGGCCGTGGAATCTCAAGATCTGGCCGTGATTTTCTCTGTTTTACGACCTTTGCTTTTGCTTTAATCCAAAGTTAAAGATTTGCATTAACCTAGCCTTGACTTGCCTTTTCGAGGTAGTAGTGAGACTCAACATCCTCTATTTCGGTTTCGAGTGTCACAACCTTAACCGTTTTAGTTCATCTTTGATTCCTTGGGTTTAGGCTTGGGTATTTGAGATTAATTATTGTCCTTTGATCCTTTCTATACTGCAGCCTCAACAACCTTTATAGAGAGTGTATTTGGGTTAGACATATAGGGTTTTGGAACTTCACCGTACATTACCTTACTTTAGTTATACCTTTGCAATCTGGACTCTATCCTTATATCTATAGTAAATCTTGAATCGATTGCCACAATTGGATACCTGGATCTTTAGGATTGCTGTTTTCCCCAATATTTGCAAAGCTTTTATACTTTTACTTGCTCGACTATTTGAGAATTGATTTTGTTTCACCAAATCCCTGAGTTCGATACTCTAGAGTTCTTGCTCTACTACGCCGATCCGTACACTGCGGGTTCGCTTGCTTAATTTCAGTTTTAATATTTAAAACTTATTTGCACGCACACTTAGAGGCGAACAAAGAGTCATTGAACTCACTAAGATCTGATTTTGTGGATTTTAGAGTTTCAGTGACTGATAAGATGGACAAAACTCAAGACTTACTGGGCATTATCAACCAGAAAATTAATTAGTTGTTCCATATAAGTGCTATGTCTGTAACAGCTGCTAGTAGCATTAAGCCCATATCAGAGGTGGATGGACGGGAGACTCATAAGGATGCCGAGAAGGTCATGGATCAATGTCATAAGATTATCAAGGATAAACCCATTCGTCAACCTTTGCCAGAAGATCCAGATATTTTGACAATTGCAGAGTTTGGGGTAGTCAAGAAGTATGACAAGCATTCTTCACAAAGAGGAATGGACTTATCTCTCAAAGAGCGTGATCTTGCTGATGCTAAGGATCGATGAAGAGATATGTGCTTAAAAGACTATTATGGAAAAGGCAGTTCCTCCAAGTGGTACAAGGAAAACTGAAGCTCTCTGCCCGTCATGATTTTTTGAAAAACAATTTATGGTTTGAAAATACTTTTGTTTTTGGGTCTGTAATCTTATTTTTAAGACTCCTTGCTTTAACTGGTTTTTCTCCCTTGTTGAAAGACAAAGGGGGAGAAATATGATTCGACATTTCGATATACTGCATTCTGCATTTTTAGTTTTGAGATTTTCATATGCATTGCTAAACTAACAAATGCAGGTACGATAAAACAGTTGTGTTGACTTTCATCAAGGGGGAGATTGAAAACTCCACCTTGATTAAAATGGTTTACAGGTGTTTATGATGGAAGACTTCACACAAATGTAGTAGTTGGATATACTAACAATGTATTGATTATATTCTCTAGATATTTGGTTGGTTTGAATTCAGTTCAGGTTGTATGCAAATGTCAAGGGCCTTGATATGGACTACAAAGGCCTTGAAGTATAGTTCAAGGACAAAGGAAGATAGCAAGTACAAATCAATGAAATCAAGGGTCTTGGAATTATAGATGCACGAAACAAGAATTCAAAATGAGTTGAAGATTTTCTTGGAAGATTCTGTAACAGAAAGATCTCATCAACCAAAGATCTTATCAACTGAAGGAAGATCTCAACCGAAGAATAGAGAATCTTTTCTAGAAGATTTTCTAAACAACAAACGGCAAAAATATCTTCTCTCTCGTTTCAACAGAAGACGAGAATATCAAGGAGTTAAGGACTCGACGTGTTCTCAAGAGCTGAAGACTTGCAACGTCTACCTTATCTCGAAAAAAGAAACGATCTTCATGAAAAAGAAGATTCATCTTCAAACGGTCATCTCTACAACGGCTAGAAGACCTTTCCATAGAAGAGTATAAATGAAGATGATGGTCGAAGAAGACAAGTACACAAGCTTATACAGGAAAACATCTTTACATCTTCAAGCAACCTAATCACCTTCATTCGTTGTTTTTCTTTCTCTCATTAACGCAAAATCTTTATCCCCTTAGAGAGAGAAAACACTAGAACTACATTGGAAGATCTAAATAGTGTTATACTAGAGTGTGTGTTACTCTACGAAGTAACTAGGCTATTATAGTTAGGTTAAGAGTTAGAGCTAGATCGCAGCATTGGCTATAGTGAGAGAAGAAGGGGATTTCTTGTAGTTTATATCTAGGACTCTTTGAAGCTGATAATAGATAGTTAGATCCTACGGATATACCCTGGGACGGAGAGTAGGCTATTTAGAGCCAAACTTCGTAAACATATTCTCGTGTCAATCTTTTCAATTCCACACCATACATACTTTATTGTGACTAACTTTGTTTTGCAGGAGCAAGAAGTCAAGGCCCTTGAAAAGAGTTTCAAAGCCCTTGAAATTAAAGTTTCACAAGAAGCACAGATTGACATCAAGGTCCTTGAAAGGAGTGTCAAGGCCTTGAGATTTGGTTTGCGAAAAGTTCTCATACTCTATTCAACCCACTTCTAGAGTATCATTTAACTTATTTATCTCACCTACCGGTTCTTCAACAAATACAATGAAAATAAGAGTAAAGCCAAACCTTAATTGTAAGAGGAAAAAAAATACACCCGTGCATCATTCATGGCTATAAAATCAAACACACAAACATCTTTATCACACACACAACCTATGTACATTAATTCTTTCATTTGGAGTTGTTCATACAAAATATACGATAAACACATTACTTTTCATTCATCTAGGATCAATTTCCGTGATTGAATTGTGATTCATCGTGATTGACGATTGAACTGATTTGCTTGTCGATTTCTCAGTTAAAGAGTTGGGATATGTTCTATTGCGGCCAAAGAACTCAGGCTCCCACGGAGTTGACATCGTCATCGAGTAGTTGTTCAACATGATCACTATTGTTGCCATTGTTGGCCTTTGATACATTTCATCTTGCACACATAACAATCCGATGTGAATGCATCTTATCACTTCACTAGTCGAGCATGAATCTCTTAGTTTTTCATCTACAAACTCCATTGGTCTACCTTCACTCCATAGCTTCCATGCCTGCCAAATAAGACCATGAGTGGTGCATGTATATAATAATTATATGTATGTGAATATATGATATTTGAAGACGAGTAAACTCACGTAGCTCAACATATCTTTTCCCGAAGGAGATACGTAGAAGCTGCTATTCCTCCTACCGCTTATGATTTCCAATACGAGTACTCCAAAACTATACACATCTCATTTTACTGAGAATTTTCCATGCATTGCGTATTCGGGAGACATGTAGCCACTACACAGAAGACAAGAGTGATCGTTTCAAAGTCTGATATAGACGGACCAATAAAGCGGGGGTCATGTGCATACGAGCGCACATGTGCGTTAGGCCGTTCCATCCTACAACCAATTGGCAATAGGAGGAATAACCCACCGACCTTGGGGCTCAGAGCGTCCATAACTTTCGGTGTGGAAACTTATTATCTCCAACACTCCCCCACAAGTGCAACTAGAGGATATAGACCGAGTTGCACTTGTCCACATGTTAGGATCGCGAGCCGAATTGAGGCTAACCCCTCTGATACCATGTCAAAGTCCGATACAAACGGACTGGTAGAGCGGGGTCTTGTGCATACGAGCGCACATGCGCGTTAGGTCCAAGCCCAACACATAAATCCGATGATATTTCATCCTATAACCAATTAGCAATAGGACGAGTATCCCATCGACCTTATATACTAGGCTTGGAGTGTCCACAACTTCCGACGTGAGAACTTATTATCTCCAAGAATGTATAAAACTATGTTAGTATTTGTAGAAGGAATGCAAATCCTCAAGGTGAAGAAGAGAGCTACAAAAAAACTCACTAAGTACCAACAACTCTTCTCGTGTTGCCTTGAGTTTCATCCCCACCGAAAATCCTTGCCAAGCCAAAGTCTGCTATTTTTGGATTCATATCATCATCCAACAACACATTGCTTGCTTTAAGGTCACGATGAATGATTCTTAATCGAGAATCTTCGTGGAGATAAAGCATCCCTCGAGCAATCCCTAATATGATCTTGTAGCGCTTTGACCAATACAATTGCCCTTGCTTTTCGGTGTCTATACATAATTTATATGATTCAAATGAATTATTACAAATAAAATAATCAAAGGTCAAATTAGCTAAGTAAGTCTTTTTGAGATTTCTCTTTAGTAGTAGGCCCATCATATAAATATGTTTAGTAAATGTATCCCTAATCAACTGCTTACCTTCCAACTTTAATTTAATGAAAGTGATAAAAATTAAAGGGGTACACAAACTTAATGAAAATAAAAAAGTGGCTATTTAGTCAAATTCTTTTCATTTTCAAATACTAAAACGGCAAGTTAAATGTAACATGCAACATACCGAATAAGAAGAAGTCAAGACTCTTGTTGGGGACACATTCATAGACAAGTAATTTCTCGTCCCCTTCTAGGCAAAATCCGATTAGCCGAACCAAATTCCTATGTTGAAGCTTGGCTACCAACACAACCTCGTTCTTGAATTCTTGTGCTCCTTGAGTAGAGCTCCTTGATAGCCTCTTGACCGCTATTTCATGTCCGTTTTGCAACTTACCATATTAAGATGGAAGAACTCAAAACATATGAATACCTCTTTAATTTGGATAAGAGCCGCGGTTGTTAGCAATCTACCTTATAGACACCACCAAATCCACCTTCTCCGAGCTTATTTTCGTTAGAGAAGTCATTGGTTGCAGTTTGAAGTGTATCAAAGTCATATTGCAAGGACTCAGAAAATGTAAAATCATCAGTCAGTGAAACACAAAGTTAGAAAATAGTGAATACAAAACTCCGACAATGTTACTAAAGCTTTTTATTGAACGTGTTGAATAACTCAATATACCACCAGTTTCATTCAAGGTAATTTCTTTAGGTTTCTGCTTCTTCTTCTTCTTCATGACAAAACAAATGACGACAAGAAGTAGCACAGACATCGCAGTTACTACTCCCACGACAACACCGATAACCACTCACTACGCCATATTGCAACTCGGGCGACGAGTCTTTTTAGTTCCGTCACCTTAATAATGTCGGGTGGCGGAACTTTACTTCCGTCACCTAAAAATATTCAGGCGACGGAAATTTTTTCATTCCGTCTCCTAAACACCCAGGTGGCGGACGCAACCTCGTCACCACAAAATTCCGTCGCCAGAGATTATGTAGGTTGCAAGAGTTTTTATCTTAGGCGAGGGAGGTATTGTTTCCGTCACCTGAATGAATTAAGCCGACGGAATGTGACTTCCGCCGCCTAAATAAAAAGCTGTCACATTTAATTGGTTAGTTGAGCACGTACCAGATGTTTTAATTGGCTGGGTTTATACCCCTTCTTCAACCTTCCATCGTTCGTTCTTCTCGACTTTCTTCCTTTCAACCTTAATTCTTTTTGTCAAATTGGAAGAATCTAATACAAATTAGTTGGTTGTCAACCCTACTATACTACATTGTTTTAGGTACGTAATTATTTAAATTTTCGTTTTGTGTTAATTTTTTTTTCTCTTCATGTTGGAATTCTTTTTGTCAAATTGGAAGAATCTAATAGTGTTGGAATTTTTTGTTGGTAATTTGTTATTAGTTTGATGAGCTAGTGTTGGAATTTTGAGCTATGTTTGTTGGTGATTTGTGTTATGTGTGTTATTTGGTGATTTGTTATTTGTTTGAATAGTGTTGGAATTTTTGTATTATTAGGAAATGTAATGGTCTTTAATAGAAAATGGATTTTTTTGTTAGAATATGAACTAAAGTAGAAATTGAGTTGTTTTTTGTGTCATGGAATTAGCTAGAAAATTGGATTGGTTTATTTGGATATGAAATGAAATAGAAAATGTGTTGTTTGTTAGAAAATGTGTTGAATGGTTTATCTCATTTCTATTTAGGAAAATGGATAAAAGTTGGATGCAATGTGGCCTTACTGATCGAAGATACCTTCAAGGGACTTTTGACTTTGTGAACTGGGTTAGAGAAATGTCGCCTCGGAAGACACATTTTTTGTGTCCTTGCAAGAAATGTCGAAATAGTGGACTTCCGGTTGACATTCACGCCATGTATTCTCACTTGTCTACTAAAGGCATGTGGCCTCTATATACGGTGTGGGACAAACATGGTGAAGTTTTGCATGAATCGAGAATTGATGAACTCAGAAATCAGTTGCTCGATAAAATGACATCTTCTAACAGTGGTGCTAGTTCTTCTATGGATCCTGTTATGAACATTGTGCATGATCGTTTCCCTTATCATGATGGATATGATGCTGGTTTAGGTCAAGACAATAGTGATAGTGATGATCCTACTTTTGATGACGCTGTTGATGAAGATTATCAGAAGTATGACAGACTTTTATTAGAGGCTCAAACCCCGTTATATCCTGGGAGCACAAAAATTGTTTTGGGTGCTGTGTTGAAAGCATTGAAAATGAAAGTAGAAAATGGATGGTCTGATAAGAGTGTTCACGATCTTTGCAATTACATTAGTGATTTGCTTCCTCCTGGACACAATTATCCCATTGATTTTGGAAGAATGAAAAAGCTTTGCAGGGATATTGATTTGGGTTATCAGAGTATAGACGCTTGTGAGTATAACTGCGTATTGTTTTACAAAGGGTATGCCCAATGTGATGAGTGTCCCATTTGTCACACTTCAAGATGGAGAGAGGATGAAAGCAGCGTTGCTAGGAAAGTACTCCGCTACTTTCCCTTGACTCCCAGACTGAAACGCTTATACATGTCTCCGTACACTTCAAAGCAAATGCGATGGCACGGAGAGAGGATGTCAGATCATGATTGGTTAAAGCACCCTGCAGATGGAGAGGCATGGAGAGATTTTGACAAAAACTTTCCTCATTTTTCTAATGATATCAGAAATGTGCGTCTTGGGCTAGCAACAGATGGTTTCAACCCTTATGGAACAATGGGAAGTCTTCACAGCACTTGGCTTGTTGTTTTGATGCCGTATAATTTGCCTCCATCAATGTGAATGAAGAAGGAGTTTAACATGTTAACTTTGTTGATCCCAGGTCCAAAGTCTCCCGGAAAGTGTCTTAGTGTGTTCCTAGAGCCGTTGATTGACGAACTTATGAAACTGTGGGAAATTGGAGTTTGTACTTTTGACCGCTACGCACAATCTACTTTCACCATGAGAGAAGACCATTAGTGACTTTCCAGGTTTGGGTATGTTGGTAGGCTCAACAAGTGCATCTTCTGGAGGTTGCCTTATTGGAAATTTTTAAAGGTGAGACATGCTTTTGATGTCATGCACATTGAAAAGAACGTATTTGATAACATCATTGGAACCATTCTTAGTATTGAAGGAAAATCTAAAGACGGTCCAAAAGCTCGTGATGCCTTGAGAAAAAGGGGGGTGCGACAAAGTCAGTGGGAGCGAAAAAATAGACAACTTCCTCATGCGCCATTCTTGGTGAGGCAAGAACGTTTAGAAGAGGTTTTTGAATGGTTTCGTGATGTGAAGTATCCTCATGGTTATGCTGGGAGTTTGAGGAATAAGGTTTCTGTACGTGATAGAAAATTTCATGGATTAAAGACGCACGATTGTCACGTAATGCGTCAACGTCTTCTTCCGATAGTTATTCGTGAGTACTTACCGTTAAGTGTTGTCAAGCCTTTGATTGCATTGTCCAAATGGTTTCAGAAATTGTGTAGCAAAGAGTTGAAAAAGGAGGATGTTCGGTTAATGGAACATGAGATAGTCACTATCTTGTGTAGGATGGAGATGATTTTTCCTCCCCATTTCTTTACCATTATGGTTCACCTTATGGTTCACCTTCCAGAACAAGTGATGCTCACTAGTCCCGTGCATTTTACTTGGATGTTTCCCATTGAACGGTATATTAGTTATTCAATGTCTTTTCTGTTTTCTTATATACTTTTGCTATGTTTTGCCCAATTTAACTAACTCAATTTTTTTTTGTAGCCAACTTGGCACTTATAAGAAATCAGTTCGCAATAATCGGTTTCCAGAAGGTTGTATTTCCGAGCATTATATTGATCAAGAATCAGTGATATACTGTAGTTTATACATGGGGGTTGGTGAACATCGTCAAGAAACAACCAACGTTAACACATCATTGCATTACGGTATTTCTGTTGTTTCGGAGCTTGTGTGTCCAGATCGTTGTAGGTCTCGTGTTAGGTTACAAGAACACGAAATCAATAAGGCTCACTTGCAAGTTTTGCTTGAATGTGAAGAAGTGAGATACTATATGTCCGAACATCAAAGACTTTATATGGAACAACATCCATACTCTGACGAGAAGTCACGTATGCTTGATTTTCATCTTTATTTCCTAGATTGAGTATGTACACATAAACTGTTTTTCCATTATAGAATCTCTATTATCGTCCACCTTACACTAATTGTGTGAATCTTACAGGTTGAAGCACTTAACAACTTTGGAGATCCTTACTTAAAGTTAGGGGTGCTCAATTTGGCTAGAAGACCACAAAGCCACATTGTCTATTCTTCTTGTTATGTGAATGGGATCAAGTTCATATCATGGGATAAAGATCGATACTTGCAAACACAAAATTGTGGAGTGATGGTAGAGACACAAGGTACTAACTACTATGGGATCCTTGAATATGTGGTTGAACTATTATACACAGATCGGATGCCGGTTGTATTGTTCAAGTGTAGGTGGTATGATACCGATCCTTGTAACAATGACAGTACAAAGGTAGATCATGGCTTGTTATCTGTTGATACTAGTAGTAGTTGGTATGAAGATTCTCCCTTTTGTCTTGCGACCAAGGCAAAACAAGTATTTTACGTGGATGATCCGAAAGCGGGTGAGAATTGGAAAGTAGTTAATGTGAGCTCTCATAGGAATGTGTATGATCCTAGAACACTTGCAACACATGACAATGATAGACCTTGGAAATCACGTTGAAGAACCCTATCAAGAGCACAACATGATATATAGCGGAGTCTTTGATGTTACTATTGACCTTGAAGTGGAAGAAGAGGAAGAGGAAGAGGAAGAGGAAGAGGAAGAGGAAGAGGGGAGACAATTTGGTGAAGAAGATGATGATGCACAATTTGGAGAAGAAGAAGATGATGATGCACAATATGGAGAAGAAGAAGATGATGATTGATTATATATGATACAAATTTGTGTATTTGTATTTTTGGAAAACTCAAACGATTTGTAAAATAAATTTAGGGTATAAATGATTGTTTAATTTCATTTTAGGGTATAAATGATGATTGTTTAATTTCATTTTAGGGTATAAATGAAATTACAGAAATTATTTTTTTTGGAAATAATGTTACCAGGCGGCGGACTTAGACAAATTCCGAAATTTGGCCTAAATTTATGAAATAATTGTGGCGGCGGAATAAAACAATTCCGTCACCTAAATTTGGCCTAAATTACCCCGATACTTAGGGCTTTTGCAATTTGGAACATATCACAGAGCGACCTGAGCGGCGACGCAGCATACGCCTTTGAGCAGCCTACGCCTCTGAGCAGCCGACGAAGACGACACCTCTGAGCAGCCGACGAAGACGACGCCTCTGAGCAGCCGACGCCTCTGGTACGTTTCTCTCCTTCGATTGTAAAGGGTTATTTCCTCTTCCTTCTCAAACTTCATAGTCTCCTCTTTTGCAATTTCAGTTTGTCGTTCGAAATAGCATCTGAATCTTTTCCTCTGAGCAGCCGACGCCTCTGGTAAGTTTTGCCACACACTCACATACCCAATTAAGACTTAGGGTTTCACTAATTTGTTTACTGAAATATACAGTCTTTCTTCGTCACTCCACAGATGACTTTGGGTTAATCCAGTTATTGAGCTTGAGGTCAATTGATTGGTTTTAGAGGCAACTTCAACTCTTGTTTGATTCTATCCACCTCAACAAACCCTCTTGCTTAGTATCGGTCATTTTAAGGTTGGTTCTCAATTACAGTTATGTGCTTGCAAAATGTTTGCAAATGCCACTAGACATAAGCATCCTTCTCCAACTTTTATTCTTTTTCTTAAATAAATTTGCTGAATTTTAAAAATCCTTGGCTGGGTTTTGAAATGTTTGCAATGCATTCTTCTTGTCGTATGTGACTCTATGTATTCATTTGGCAGATCCTGAAGAGTACAACTCATTTGGCTGCAAAAATCCTACACACTTGTTTTGATTGGGTTAGCTGCCTTACATCCTGAAGAGTACAACTCATTTGGGAAGTGGGAACACCAGGCTACATATGTGACTTCTTTTGATAGACCCTCTCGAATGCTTACGTGCAGTATGGGTGTGAGTTCAACAACTTTCTAAATGGTAAGCACATTGATGTTTAAATGTAGCCCCACTTTAAAACCATGATGACCAATAAAAAATTGTTATTTCAAGTTAAAATATGTAAACTTTCATTGAGCTATTTGTCTTTCTAATGCTACTGAACTCCTGAGTTGGATAGAAAAAAGTCACAAAATTATTGCCCAGAATATGGCTTCATGTCTTAAGTTAGCTCATGGATACTTTTTTTTGAAAGAATTGGGTTAAATATAAGCTTTTTTTCAAGATTAGTGACCTGTTGTAAATTGCGGTTGTTAAATTGTTCTACTTTACATTGTACAGGGAATGACTCATCACGGGCATGCGAATGTCAACACCTTTATAAGTAAAGTAACTACTTGAACTGAATGTTGTAAAACTGAGTGACAGGTACTTTGGAATAGCACCATTTTTTAATCGAGATTTTTTTGACTTCTTGATTAAATTACTACAAATTTCACTCAGTTGGCTTCTTGATTAAACCTGATTTGAAGTGAATTAAGATCATGATGATAAAACTTGTTATGCATTGATTCAGTTCTTTTTCCCATATATTTAGGACTTGAAATTAAGCATGATTTGTTGATTGTGTGCTTGCTCTTTTGTGCAGTTTGTTCATTTGGTTGACCACCCAAAGAAAATTGCTCTTCATTACCTCTGTAACACCCCAAATTTTACAACTCGGGGAGTTACTGGTGAGGACCGCACAGTGGGTCCCGACCTTAGTTTGACAACAACTTAACAAGATCTTACAACAAGGCACAGATAAGGAAAACCAGAAATCATGAAATAATTCTTAACAATGTATGAATGTGACCAGAACAACTAACAGCCGGAAAACGTGATGTAACAAAGTACGGAAAGAACGACAAGAAACAAAGTCCAACTGAAAAACCCACAAATGGAGAAACTGTAAAACGTCCTAAAGTACGACACCCCGGCTGACCACTACCGTCCGGATCACTCGGCATCTGCTCTAACCTGTGGAAAATCTACACAACATATCAACAGTTAGCTAACTATCCAAATATAAGAAGAATGACAACAGCACAAACACAAGCAGAAACAAAATAAACAAACATCATGCTGGCACTCAACCGTTTATTATCTATTATTTAAGTGATTCACATTATTCAATTTAAGTTGTGGCACGAGAGCTATTAACAGCTCTCGCCTCCGTTCCTTATCCAACTGGGTGTAGGTCTAGCTGACCTCCGCCGGTAGCATCACTACAAACCGAGTATGGACTAGTCCCTAAAGAAACCCCCAGCGCTCGCAAGCTAACTGAGCAGAATGCCACCGCCCGTTACTCTTAGGCCAAGTATAGGTCGGTAATTATCTATCACAACCTATAACTCTAAACATCTCAATCACACGCCACTATCACCATTCATGCTCATATTCAGAAGTCAGCTAAGTAAGCCCAAAGGACTTACCTGATATAAAGCTCGACTGTTTGTAAACCAACTCGCTCTGTAAACTGTAGCAACTCAGTTGCCTGCCAACGGAGATAAGTGCATTAGCACACTCCCACGTAGTTAGAAGTCTAAGACTTATAAGATAGAATAATGTATTAAGACATAACTAGTTGCAGTATTAATTTAGGGTAAAATGACCATTTTACCCTTGGTCCTGAAATTCCCGAAAATTCTAAAATTCATGTCTAAACTCCTATTTGAGATTCTAAAATCATATTCTAACTCCCAAAGCTTCGTTTGGTTCCAAGCTAACATTTTTCCTATGTTTCTATTTTCCGGAAGATCGTAAAGGTCTAACTTCGATTCCAAATATAAAATTCGTAACCGCTTATAAAAATTCCGACTTAAATCCCTAGATTATCTATGATGTCCTATCTAACTTTAGGAGAAAGAATTTCTCCAAACTGTTCATTCAACAGTTTTATAAAAATTCCTAAAGTTGACTACTCCCTTTACAAATTCTATACTTAGCCAAAATTCTAAGGTTTACAAAACTGCTCAACTACCCAACTTCGGAAGCCTATAACTTCTAATCCGACCGTTCATTTCTTCTCAAATTTTTATACCCTATACTACATATAACCGTCTACAACATATCCAAAATTCAACGGTGGATCTTTATCCAAACGCTCAAACATTAATCCTCAACATTGACCATTACTCACTTACCAAGCTGAGTTCTAAAATGAGTTTTTCACTTCTATTTCTAGGGCAGTCTAAACTACTCTCATTATCATCTAGTTATCATCAATTGAACCTACAGGAGACTTCAACAAACTCACTTACTATCCCTCCATTTCCTTGGCTTGATCTCCGTTCATAACAAAACCGAAAACATATATTATCTATACACTTATAACATCTAGAGGCAAGAATTGGACTGCAGAAAAGAGATGGCTCACCTCTTCAACAGCTACTGGACTGAGGCGTCTTCAGACGGTTCCAGATGGCCCTCCGGTTTCCTCTGCGTGACAGATCAGGAGGAGGGAAGTGATGGTTCGGCTTGGCTTCCTGCAGTGAGCAGTCAGTGTCCTGCGGCTTCCAACGTCTGATAACGAGTAGGTTCAGTAGGGAGGACACACACAAACAGAATGTAAGGAGTGGTCCGAACTCACCTTATTCTGTTGTAGAAGCGGTGTCGCCGTCCCTGGTTGCAGCCACCACCTACTCTCGGTTCCAGATGTGAGACGTTCGTAGTGCAGTGATCGACTTCGAGGATAGCTCAGTACAACAATGAGAGAGGGAGGGGTTTGTGTGGGTCTGCAGGAGCGTCTGAGGTTGGCGGATGATCGGGTAAGTGTTGCGAAAGGTTAGAGGGAAGGAGATGCGCTGAGAAGGAAAGAGATCCGGTGCAGCGTGTATGTTGCGAAGAATCCGGCTGAATAGGGAAGAAATAGTTGGGGAAGGAAGGTGCAGATCGTGTGCATTAATCTCGTGTAACGGCTGCTCCTGTCTTCATGTAGCTGGGCTGGCGTTGCTGGGCTGGAGAAGGCAAGGCAGCACTCCTTCCTGGGCTGAAACGGACGCTGGGCTGGCGAAGGCAAGGCAGCACTCCTTCCTGGGCTGAGCACACCCTGGGCTGGAGAAGACAGCAGGCGGTTGTTGGCGAGGTGGAGCTGGGCTAGCTAGCGCTGCAGAGGCGAGCAGTGGGCTGCTGGAGCTGGGCTAGCAGGGCTGGATCCGTTGGCTGAAATATGGAGTAATAGATGGGCTGAAACTGGCTGCGGACAAGCTCCTTAAACTGGCGAGTTTCTGAGTTGGACAAGATCCCGACCCATGAATATACGGACTAGACGGATACGGAGTTTGTTATAGTTTAGGATCGGTTAAGAATTCTATCATTTTATGTGGAAGTAAGTTACATAAAATGATAAACTATTTAAAAGATTCTATCATTTTATGTGAAGGAATCTACATAAAATGATAAATCCTATAATAATATGTCTAACTAAGTAGACGGATATGCATCGACTGCTCGAGATCGGGTTTATAATAGAAATAGACGGAATAAAAATTCCGAATTTTACAACCTTTAGGATACTTCTTTGTAGATTTATTTGTTGTGCTACCACTTCCTCAGGTACGCATTCTTATTCTATTTTGGAAATTAAGTAATATTTTACTTTTTGAAGTTGCGATCTTGATTTTCCACTTTTTAGCATGATAGCTTGCATATTTAAGTTGAATAAATCTAGAGATTGTTAGTGAAGACCTTGTTTGGAATAGAGATAAAAATTAGATAGCTAGGAGATGATTGATCTTGTTCCAATCTTCCATGTTTAGCTGAATAATATTTTTAGCTTAAGTAGACTGCGTTACTGTTGTTATTTTTAATTTTTTTTTGTAAATTTTATTGATTATATCCCTCTCCATTTATTAGATTCATTAGTGTTCAGCTCTCACTGTTCACAATCATATTTTTAGCTTAAGTAGCTGAATAATATTTTTAGCTTAAGTAGACTGCGTTAATGTCTTTCTGCACAATTTTACTGATTTGAACTTAGTAGTTTGTAATTTCTCTTCTTCAGCTCTCACTGTTCACAATGGCTCCAGGCAAGTCCAAGCGCTTGCAGCGTGCTCCTTCTCCGACTCCTTCTCCCTCACCCTCTCCCTCTCCTTCTCCTTCTGCTACCCCTTCTTCTTCTTCTCGTTCTCCTTCTCCTGCTGTTTCTTCTTTGCGTCCTCCTCTTAACCCTAATAGGCCACCGCTAGCTCCGCCCTCCCTAAACACCAACGCTCCTCCACCGCCTCCTCCTCCTCTCAGAAACCGATCTAGTTCCTCACCTTCTCCACCTCCTCTCAGAAACCGATCTAATTCCTCTCCTTCTCCCTGTTCTCCAACCCTAAACACCAACAACCCTTCTCCACCGCCTCCTCCTCTTAGAAACCACATAATCACCTCACCTTCTCCCTGTTCTCCAACCCTAAACACCAACAACCCTTCTCCACCGCCTCCTCCTCCTCCTCCTCTTAGAAACCACATAATCACCTCACCTTCTCCTCTTTCTCTACATGCTCCCCTATCTTGTAATACTTCCATGATCCAATCCCTCTTTACTCCACCTCCAGAACAATCTGAACCTGTGATTAGCCCCATAACAAACGACGGCCAAGAAGGGGAACCTCTCAATGTTGCGCCACTAAGCATTCGGTGTAAAAATGCTAAGGATGGTAAGTGTTCTTCTCCATCATTGCTTATTTCTGAATTATTGAATGTTTCACTGCTTATATTGAACCGTTTGTAATGTTTTGTGCAGGTTTTACACCACCTAAATATCGAGTGGTTAGAAGCAACAAGACTTCTCAACTAGTGAATGCCGGTGGAGGAAAGATCACACTAGTGTGGTCTGATTTCCACAATGGACCTCACTCAAAGGAGAATTGTAGCTTGCTCTCACACGATATCGGGGCAGCTGTAAGATCATCAGTTCCAATGCTTGCATCTTCTTTCCGTCTCTTACCCGAGCATTACAGGAATGCTGTTAAGCATTACCTATTGGTGAGTCCTTTTCTTTTTTTCTTTTTATAGTTTTTTTATTTCTCTCTTTTTAGTTGTATTAAAACTGTGGCACTTATGCTTAGCTTTTCTTTTATGGTATGCATTTTGCAGGATTACTATATTATTCTTGAAACGGAGGTAAACATGTGGAAATACATCAAAGAGAAATCTCAAAAGAGATACTCTGATTGGAAATACAAGTGCCACAAGCACTTTCTGAAGTATGGGGATCCCCTTCCACTTGAGTTTCTTGACCGCCCCGAGCAATGGGAATATTTGGTTAATGAAGAGTTTAAAGATGAAGTGAAACAAGTAAGCATATTAATATTTCAAAATCTATTTTTTCTTTAATAAATACTATGTGAATTGCTTCTAAATGTAACTTTTGTTGCTGTTTTTTGAGGTTAAATGGAAGCAAAGACAAATAAACAGGACAAAAAATCCCTCTCCAATCAACCATCACGCGGGTTCAAGGCCCCTGTCTTACATGGCGGAGGAGTTCGCGAAGAAAGGGCATCCGACACCTTACTGTGCAGCTGCTATAGAAGCATACCGTCACAGCAAGCACGGGAGTGAAAAAGCGGTGAGGTTTCTCACCTTACTGTACACTGATCACATATTTCTCACCTTGCTGTTTCTACTTCTATGTTTGGTCTTTTGCTATATTTTGTGCTAAATTTTGTGGTTGTATGGTTGGTTTTGTGTACATTGATATAAGCAGATTTCTGGTGTCCAATTTTGTTACTGTTTTAATCATTGGGCTTTAGTATAGTGCATTTCTGACAGAGTTACAACTTGAATTTACTGCTTTGTTTTGTCTAGTTTTTTTTTCTTCTAATTAACCAACTTGAGTTCCTATCTAGTTTTGCCTCGGTTTCTGGTGTCCAATTTTGTTACTGTTTTAATCTTTTGCAATTTCAGCTGTGTACAATCAATATTGTGCTATGATGCTTAACTAGTAGTAGAAGTTACCTGATGTTCCTTTTCATGCTCTTCTAAATCCTTGGAAAGATTCTTAACTCGTTTCTTTAGATCAGCAGCTTCATTCTCAGCCCTTTTAACTGCAGCTGCCCTTTCTTCTTCGGACTCTTTCAATTCTTCAATGCTTTTCTCCATCTGACAATATAAGAAAATTTCAGGAGGTTTCATATTTAAAACCTTTGTTATGCGACCTTGCATAATAAGAAAATGTGGATTGTTTACATTGAGCTGCACAAAATGGAACAGGTTTTGGACTCGACTTGGCTGAGCAAGATGCCCATTAATTAGATACTTGTTTCTTGTTAGTTTTCTACTGTTTTGTATTGTTTTGGTGTTCGTTGTCCAGTTTTCTACTGTTTTGTTGTTTGTTGTTCATTTATAACTATTTTAGTCACCCGGCTTCAGCTTAATGCATTTCTACATTCTAGCTCAAATTTCCGCATTCTAGCTTTATATACTACTTGAATTTCTCAATTTCTACCGTGTATAAGTTTACTGCTCAGTTTTAAAAAGTGTTATGTCTTTAGATAGTACATACCTATTATGAAGCCTACACAGCTCACCCATTTACTACTTGAATTTCTCAACTTGAGTTCCTATCTAGTTTTCTACTGCTCAGTTTGTTGTTCATTTATAACTATTTTAGTCACCCATCCAATATAAGTTTTTTATTTTGTTTTTCAGTGGGATGGTAAAAAGAACATACTCACTTGATGAAGTTCCAATTCAGTGGGATGGTAAAAAGAACAGCTCACCCATTTACATTTTGGTTTTCAGGATAAGTTGAAGAGGAAAGTTGAAGAAATAATTGAAGAACGAAGAGAGGAGGACCCGGATAATGTATCCCCCCTTTCCTTCGATGATCAACATGAATTGGTTGTATACGGTTTCGGAGAACGGAAAGGGACTGAAATAAGAGGTAAGGTTGTTGCTGTGATTTTTTGGCTTATTATAGCTTATAAAAATCACTAAGCTATGTTAGTAAAATAACCAATTTAAGAGGAAAGTTGTGACTACAACCCACTGTACAAGTTTTTTAATCTTCCATTTACTATTTTAGCTTATAAAAATTATTGTTTTTATTTTAGCTAATAAATATTTATTTCACTGTTTTTACTGCAGGATTTGGAGGACAGTTGAGGCGGCCTTCAAAGATACGTGAAAAAGCCGATCTTTCTCAACAATATGTAGAGAGGACTCGAAATGCCGAAGAGAGAGCCGCTGAAGCCATAGAGAAAGCCAAGAAATTAGAGGAGGAAGTTCAAGCACTGCGCGCCATGTTTCAAAAATATACCGCCGATCAACAAGTAGCTCAAACTTCAGGTAGTTAGAGGTCTTGTTTTAGTATGCTTGAGCTATTTTGGAATTTTTTGGATGCAACAAGTATGTGTAGTTTTGCAGGTTCGGAATTATTTTGTTGGTTGTGGGAATTTGTGGATGCCAAGAAAGTATGTGTAGTTTTGCGGGTTTTGAATTATTTTGTTGGTTGTGTGATTTGTAGTTTTGACAGATTTCGGGTTTCGGTTTTGTTGTGTAATTTTGCGGGAATTTGTTGGTTGTGTGAATTTTATTGGTTGTGTAATTTTGAAAGGTTGTGTTTTTTTTAGCAGGATTGGTGTACTTTGGAATTGTTTTTTTTTTATTCCCAATCAAAATAAGGTGAGGGAAAGATTAAAAAACTTCCGTCACGTAATTATTAGGGCGACGAAAGCAAAACCTGTCACCCAAACGGAAATTTGCGTCGCCTAAACACAGTCCGTCGCCTAATTGTTAGGCGACAAAACTACAAAACCGTCGCCTAAATGAATTCCGTCACCCCAATACTTAGGCGACGACTCATCCAATTCGTCGCTAGAGAATGATTTAGGCGACGGAGGTTTTTACTTCCGTCGCCTGAGTACTCTGGGGACGGTTGTGTTGCGACGAAGTTCAGGCAACGGAATGTTCGTCGCAAGACTCATTAGGCGACGGAATGGGTATTGTACCGACGGTTTTCGTCCGTCGCCCGAGTGTAAATCTGGCGTAGTGACTTTGAAAGTGGATTTCTTCCCTTCATCAAAGGCCATAAAATGATGAAAATGATACAAAGTATCAATTTTCACTTCAACAATTTTTTTTGAAACAACTGATAGATATTCGAGAGTATGTATAGAAAAATGTGAAATTTTAAGAGTATTCGGAGAATACGGTTTGTTGCTTTCAAATGTGTTGTAGTCAGTGCGTTCATAGACAAACTCACAAGCCTAACTTCATATAGCATACATGGACGATTGTATGTAAAGTAACTCAAGCTTGGAACTAGGCTTTTAACAGTTGTAGAGTCAATCCTCTCATCTTCATTTGTGCTTTGATAGCTTCATCCTAGAATCAACTAGAGTAATCAAGTTGACGATAACCCATTTTCAATTTTATCAAAATCTCTTTCAGGAATTTCTCTTGGAAAATGAAAATCCCATCATGTGGTCCATCAATCTCAATATATGCTAAGATTATAGGACATGGGACAGCGATCAATCATTTTGAGATCTCGTATTCATTTCTTGTTTGAAATCTTCGAATATTCTTGAGATATATTCATGTGGACTAGATTAGAAGGGAGAATTCTAGACTTTTATAGGATTGAGTGAAAGGCTCCTGAATGATTTAGGAAAGTCGAGGTCCGAAATTTATAGAAGGTGACAATGACTATAAATAGAGGATGTTACCGCCGGTTTAGGTTTGTAAAAAAAAATAAAATTTTTTGGCAAACTGAACCAAACTGCCGGTTTGGTCCCTTTAAAAATAAAAATAAAATAAAAATTTAACCAAACGGCGGTTAAACCGCCGGTATAGGTTTGTCGAAACTACAAACCTAAACCGTCGACCAGCGGTTTGGTCAAACCGACAAACCTAAACCGGACTCATGACTAGTTAGCCTCATATGTATCACTCCATCTAGAAGAGAGTAATAAGGTTTTTTTAAAGATAGCTTGTAAGTGAGATTGTAGTACGAGTGTCACGGCACAACAAAATACCCGTTTATAAAAACTCAATGTGAATCGGAATGCGCGATTCTCCAACAACCTTTGATCACATAACAGAGATATTCTTCGACCTAAACATCATTTATTAGCGCACAATTTAAGAATGCAAACTTCACCATCCATTTGATTAATGTTCTACTTTTTTTTTGACTCTGTAAGTGAAATGGGCCACGAATTATTCCCGTTCCGCATGTAGAGCGGCGAAGCCAATCGAACCGGGAGTTACTTACCAACCTTTCAAAAAAAAAAAAAAAAATTATTAAGCGGAAAATATGTAGTCCTACAACTAATATTGTCTTGTATGGTTTGAATGTTTCATACAGGTTGCTATCAATCTCTCAACTTCAGAATTAAGAACATATATTGTATGGTTTGAATGTTTAAGGATATACTTATAGACCCATAGAAGACTTTTTAAGTCTTTTAGGCTAATTTTTTTTATCAACTCGCGCGTTTTATTGGTTTTTCAACCCATTTTTTAACTAACCTTTTATAAACGCATTGAAACAAATATTTTATCATCTCACGACCTTTCAATAAGTATTATAACAATTCATATTTCATATTATTTTAGTTACTTTTTTATTAACCAATTTCAAGACTATGCTTACCTGGACCGGGAGCCACGCTACCACCGTCACCGGGGGTGACACTAAGAGGCAGTAGACTTGAGGACGGGACGGGAACAGCGGAGACGTTCTGATAAAAGTGATAAATCTCATAGCGTAGATTACAGCTATATAACAGAACCCTAGCACCCTGGGCGTGTTCACCGGGCATGTAATTAATACAACTCTGCAAGCACTGATAGCAATCCCTACCCGAGAGATCCGGTGTGCACTGCGCCAGCGTATAGAGAGTTTGAAACTCCATCAAATTGGCCTCTTCCGTCGCAAACTTCAGGGTCGTGTCTCCCTTTGCCGCCTCCGTCGTGACCTTTGTTAGCGTTGCTGATAATACCTCTTTGAACTTGGTGACGTTGCCGGTGATGTTTTGTGTGTTCCAGAGCAGCCAGCGGATGTCCGCGTCCATTTTGGAAACGATGGAAACGTTAGAGTATCTTATCAAGCACTCGTCGAACCACGTTATAGCCTGATCGCTACGTGGGCAGTTTTGCGACACTGAGGTCGAGGCGGCGGCCACGCACTCCCTGCACGTGTCATCGCCACGGCAGAGGTACAACCCGTATACGCTGCCTACGTTTGAGCTGTAGAAGCCGGGGGCTGAGGAGCTGTTAGCTGCTACTGACAGGTTTGAGAGGAGGCTATCGATGTTAGTCTTGTAGGCGGTGTCGGTGGCGGGGAAGAAGGTGGTGTTAGGGCAGTAGGTGTACGGGTGGGATGGGGCGGCGGAGCAATAACTACTGAAAAGAGTGATCAAAACACAAATGAAGACCACCAACTTACGAACTGAAGACATGGATTTGGAACAGCACGGAATTACTGAAAAGAGTTGTTGATTGTTAGTTGCAATGTTTCATAAAAGCTGGATTATATCTATGTTTTTGCACTACATTTCGATTCTCGATCACAGTTGTTGTGTTGTCCTTTTTAACTTGTTTTTAAACTTCTACTAGTGGATATATAATCAGAATTGACCCAGTTTCAATATTTGTTTCCAATGTCTCAAAAGCCATACGTATTCCGAGAGCCACCATTTATACTTTTATGTTGGAACTCCATTCTTGAAATTACCATATTGTGTGACCCTCCCTATCGTCTTTCTGCTAATTTTTTTTTTCTATGGTCAAATTTGCAAAGTAGCCTTTTAGAAATATTAATCCGTTAACTAGACTCATAACATAAACACATTTACTAAATATATCACATAACTACATTTACTAAATATATCCTTAAATTTTGTAATGTTTAAAGCTCTCATCTCTCACTTTCAACTCCGATTCTCTCTCTTGTCCCTCCCCTAAGCGCGCAACCTTCTCTCCACCACAGACCTATCCTCCTAGTGTATGATGCTCAATTCTCTCTCGGACCTACCCTCAACTTACTCTCCTTCTCAAGTTCATTCTTCCCTCATCTCTCTCTGTTACCGTTAGGGTTTTGAAGATTTCTGTAGAAAGAAACGAACACAATTCAACAAGTTTTAGAAACCCTAAATAGACCCAGAAGAGGAAGAAATTGAAGCCAGGTCAGAGAATTCTCGATTGGGAGTTCGTGAAGTACGACAAGGAAGGTTCTGTTGAATTCTGTAGGAGAGAAGATAATGGCGTCGTCGAAGGTAATGCAATCTTCGAATTTTGGGAATTCGGTTCTCACAAGGCATCCATCTGCTTCATCTACAATCCCTAATTATACGTTTAACACTAATTCCTCAACCCCTAAGGGTGATAACCGTCAAGTTCTAAGCGGAGAAATCGCCACCACTTCCACTGTCAAAACCGGATCATTGATGACCCTAGACGGCATGCGAAATGCCTATAGAAACCATAAAATACAACTACGTATTGCAACTATGCATGATATTTATCAGTTTCCATTTATGTTGCAAGAAAACATGAAGTTTGTGTTCTAGTATGTAAAGGTTGGATGCTACGAAGCTAACTCTTGTGATTATGAGTCTAGCAAGGATGAGTCGGTGGTTGATAACATTGTTGAGGATCCTGCAAAGGTATCCAATGAGGTCTCGGACAATAATGATGAGGGAAATATTGTGCCTAGTGCGGATGATAGGAGGCTTGCTAGCCAGATCCCCCAATGTAGCCACAATAAATGCACCCACTGCATTGGTTGCCACTACGGGAGTTGAAACAGCTGACAAGGGATTCACTATTGTTCTATCTCGGTCCAAAATGAGCACTAAAGACCCCCAAGACCATTATGGACAAGGCTAATCATGCTAGAGTTGAGGTGGGGGGCGAGCGGAGGTCTATTAGACTTGCCTCTTCCATGAAAGCTAGGACGATTGATAATGAGAGAGGGAGGAAGGACAATCACTCAGTTTTCAATGAGTGTCATATCATAGAATGTTCAGGGGTTACAACCCCTTGATACAAAATGGTGTGAGAGATATCATGAGGGAATATGATTCTTAAATTTGTGGTGTGCTTGAGACCAGGTTTGATGCTATACCTTTTGACATTCTTTTGGTGATGCAAACTCATTTCTCGGATTGCTGTTACGTCAAAAATTTCGATTTTGATGATAGGAGTGAAACCTGGTCACGTGGTATGGAAACAACATTGAGATGGAGATTGGGGCGGTTGGTGTTTAGTTTGTTATCGCTCTAGTCACCTGCAAGGTGATTGGGGCCAACTACATTGTTTGCTTTATCTACGGTGTCCGCAACATCGTTGAACATAGAGAGGTGTGGAATACCGTACGAGCTTGGTTTAGCATGTGCCCTATGTGATGACTCGTCTTGGGTGACTTTTAAAAATCTCATTTACCTGAATGAACTAGTTAATCATGAACATGTACACATGTATGAGTGTAGGGTATGATAGATGTTTGTCAAGAGCTCGGCCTCTCCGATGTTCCATTCACAAGTGATAAAAAGTCCACTTGGATGAATGATACTATTTGGAGTAGGATTGACAAAGTCATGGTTAACCATGACTGGATTGAGTAGGGAGTGTATTGTTGTACGAGTTTTCCGAATAGGTGATAGTTTTTGGATCACAAGCCTACAATTGCCCATATCGTTAATCACCCTAGGTCAGCAAGGTGCAATTTTAAGTTCTTTAATATGTGGGCCTCACATGACCAGTTCAAGGATATTGTGATGGAGAACTGAAGTTGTAGACTCAAATGAACCTACTTGTACCGCTTGTGTTCTCCATTCACGGTCTTAAAGGCCCTTTGTGAGGTTTGAACACGTGCAACTTTGCACATATCTCGGAAAAGGATAAGGTAGCAAATGAGGAATTTCCTACTTGCTTGGAGAGCTTTAGACTAGATCCCAAGTCCGAGTCCCTCAAGACCGACTTGGTTGAGCTAAGGTCTAAAGCTAGGAGGCTTATTGCATCGAATAGAAGCTTCTACACATAGCAGGCGAAGACCAAGTTTGTTTTGAAGAGTGATAAATGTACCTAATACTTCCATAGTCTCATGAAGGTTAATGGGCGGAGAGATTTTATCCCTTCTCTCGATCAGACCGATAAACCTGACCACAACCTCCTAATTGGACGTGTAGTTTATTGTTCGCCCCTAAACGTGCGTGCAAATAAGCTTTAAATTTATAAAACTAGAATCAAGCAAGCGAACCCGCAGTGTACGGATCGACGTAGTTAAGCAAGAATTCCAGAGTATCGAACACAGGGATTTGGGGAGAATAAATCCGATCGTAGGTTATCAAGCGAATGAATGTAAGAGCTTTGCAAATTATTGGGAAAACAACAATCCTAAAGATCCAAGTCTCCAGCTGTGGCAATCGATTCAAGATATACTTAATGATATAAGGACAGAGTTAAGATATGCAAAGGTATGCTAATGTAAGGTAATCGTACGGTGAAGTTCCAAAAACCTTATGTGACTCACCTACAAGACACTCTCTATACAGGTTGTTGAGGCTTCAATATTGAAAGGTTCTAAAGGTAAGAATTAATGTCGAATACCCCAACTTGTAATCCAAGGATCAAAACTAACTTAACCGATTACGGTTGTGACACTCACAATCGGGGTAGAGGTTGTTGAGGCTTCACTACCACCTAGAAAAGGCAAGCCTAAACTAAGTTAAAGCAAATCTTTAACTTTGGATTAAAGTAAAAGCAGGTTCGTAAACTTAAAGGAAACCACGGTTAGTTCTTGAGGTTCCACGGCCGTGGACTTCAAGAACAGGCCGTAATTTAAGGTTGTCGGCGATTCTCTCTAACTCTCAGGGTCCAATTTGTTTACGATCGATCTATCATTATCTAAGCCACAACTATCAACCCTTCACCTTAGAATTGTTAAGGGTTTTTAGCCAACAATCATCATTATGATATCAAATTCAAAGATTGAAAGATGAAAACTTCCGAAAACTTTCAATAAACTTCAAATCAATCTTAATGTCACAATCAAGAACAAATATTGTCGCTAGATTCGGAATAGAACAAACAAACACAATATTAGATAAGAAGGAAGAACGGGATGTCAATCCGTCTTCTAAATCAAACCTAAACAAGAAGAGAAATCTTCTTGCAATTAACCTTCCGAATCTTCGATCTTCCGTCAATACGGAAATCTCAACAGCAATCTCCACCTAAAGTGCGAGATTAGGGCAACTCCAAAGATGAGTGCAAGTACGTCTTTTGCAAGGTCGCAAAGTCCCAAGCGAAGGTCTAAGCGAGGGTGCAAAGTGCGTCTAAGCGGAGATGACGGAATCTCTCTTTGTCCGTCCTTTTATAGTGTATGATGAAGTAGCGGCCCGGCCCAATCTTTTTAAAAGATCGTGGCTTAAAGTGTGGCGAAAAAGATCGTCAAGATCACGGTCGTGGAAGATTCCACGACCGTAATTTAGAGCGTGGAATTGGACACGGTTTGAACACATGATTCCACGACCGTAGAATCCACTGGAATGAATCACGCTTCCCTTGCTAGGGTTCCACGGCCGTGGAACTGAACGTGGTTTGTAGTACGGCCGTATTTTAGAGCGTGGTTTAGGGCAAGAACGTGATTCTTCCCTAGCCTCGTGCATTCCATAAGTTGACACTCATTTTGCTCCTAAGAATGCCCTCAATCCATGGACATACTCAATCAACTCATCCTTGCTAGATTCCGTTCGGAAATGGCTCTCAATCACCTATAATCAACATAAAGCTTGTGTAGACATCTATATCGACAATATAGGCAAACTAGCTCACAAATGCAACAATGCTAAACCAAAGACTATCAATATGAATCAAATACGTTTAGAAAACGTGCCTAAAACATCACAATATTTCATGCTAACAAATAACCCCATACTTAACACTTGCTTGTCCCTAAGCAAGGTCTTTCAAAAGCTTTAACAAGAGTTAGGATGAAATATGTGTACCTTCTCAAAGCAATACTTCTTTTGGAGAAATGTGCCTTCTAAAGAATAGATCATTCTCAAACCTTGCTTCAATCGTTTATAAGACTTTCATACACTTAATCAAAGAGTAAAGAGTAAAGAAAACTAATGAATCAATCAAACTTCTATACAAACATCATAACCCTTAAACATTATCAAAATCAATCATAAGAAACTTCAATTTAGATCACCAAGTCATATAACATTCTTTTGATCTTAAGGACTTTCAAAGAAAAAGGTCTAGAATGTGGAAAGGGAAGGAAACTTTAAGGAATGTGGTGCATGAACCCGGGAAAGTGAACAACTACTCCTTCTTCTTCTTTTGCGGTTTCCGCAACACTTCAACTTAGAGCTTCGCTCTCTTCCTTTCATTTTTCGACTTTACTTTTGGAGTTATGGACAGTGGTGCACAAAAACCGAAGCCTAGGAGATTGGCGTTTCTCAATTTTATGAGATGCCTCAAACCCTTAGCGCACATACCATAATCCGCTAGGAATATCGCTCAATCCGACTTTGGCAAGACACAAACACCCGGCTATGTGAATGGTGCCGAGTTACTCATCATCATGATTGACTTCCCCAAACCTAGAATTTCTTTCTATTCTTTTGATTGCAAATAATTGCTCTCATGGCCCTCCCACATCAAACATGCCTTTTCATTCACTTCTCCAAATTCCCGGATAGGTAAAGGAGGTCAATATTTCAATGAGGAGCTAAAATGATCAAAGAAAGAAGAAAGAAAAATCGAATTGCCTTAATCATCTCAACAAGAAGTATAAGAACTCATAGTGTGATTTCAACTTCAATTTCCCAACATGATTTAGGTAATATTCATCACATTATGAAACTTGCAAAAGAGGTATAATCGACTCATTTATTCCCTCTTCAATTCACTATCCTTATAAGCATGCAATTGTCATCAAACTCAATTCACAAGTAGTGATTATCATGGAAATCATCTCAATTCATTAGAAGCACAAAATTTCAAAAATTTTCAATTTTTATGGGTTTTTCAAGTTCTTTTTCATGCAATGCAATAACGAAACATGCAACAATATAATGAACATGCAAGATAGTCTCGAATAGAAGCAACATAGTGAGTAAGAGTTATTACAAACTTTTAGTACACCCCACCCCATACTTAGGACGAACATTGTCCCTAATGTTCAAAAGAAAGAAAGAAAAGAAGAAAAGAAAAAGAAACTCACAAAATGGCGGTGGAGCGGCTAAAGCGAACGGTCAATCATCATCATCACTGCGGCGCTGGTGGAGGCGGGAATGGAGAGAAGCTAGGATCATAAAACCGCCCAAACTGCTGGCGGTAGACATCCCCCATCATGTGATCGAGGTCGTCCAAGCGTCCATCTCTAGCATCGGCTCGGATCTCCAATGCTCCTACTCTCTCCGAAAGGCCAGTAGCCCAATCCGGCATCTGCTCATACCATCCCGGAGCCTGACTGTACCATGCTGGAGCGTCGGATGGTGCTGGTGCTGGTGCTGGTGCTGATGGTGTCTCTGTAGCCCATGGAGGTGGAGCTCCATACCATGCAGGAGGTGTCTCAGCCCATGTGGGTCTCTCACTCATCCTGGCGCGGCGAGAAGACGAGCCTGAAGCTCTAGCTGGACGTGGAGAACGTCTAGGCATATCGGGGGCCGCATCCGGCTGATCCGGAAACGTGCCAAACTCCTGCTCTGCTCCTCCTCCACCCTCAAACTGATCCCTCATCTCCTCCTCCTCAACAACTGGTGATGGGACGTATGGGGGAGCTGCAATCCTGTTCGCATGCATAGAAGCGAACGTCTCCTTCCAATTATGGCGTCCAGCCATAATGGAGTACTCTTGCAGCCACTCAATACCCCTACCGGTCCTGCTCTCCCAAGGCATGGCCGCATAAGGCGGACCTCTATGTGTGGGGAAGATGAGCCCTCTAGTCATGAAGGCATGAAGTCCTAAGGGTACGACTGGTATACGGGTACAAGTAGAGAAATCAACACCCAAACTCCTAGCAAGGTGGGTAACTATCCCACCGTATCCAATGTTGCCCTTCCTCTTGTTCTTGAGCTTGCTCATAGTAGCAGCCAAGAGGGTGGCACAGTCAGCTCGGCGCCCATACAGCATAGAATATAGCAAAAAGAGCTCATCCGTCTTGATCTTTTGGGGCGTCTCCGTTCTAGGAAAGAGACACTCCGAAAGAACACGGTGAGCAATCTTCAAGGCCAAGTGATACATCAACTTGGCCTTGGTATCAGCAGGTTGCCAGCGGTCCTCGCTGGCGTAGATCATTGCTACCTCCTCCCAAAAGTCCTTGGCGTAAACGCCACTAGGAAAGCGACCGTTAAAGGTCTCATGAAACCCGAAGAAAGTCCCAAACTCTCGAATGCTAAAATCATAGTTTCTTTCCATAAGACGGAAAGAAATGGTCCTATCTACGTGGCTATGCTCGAAAGAGGTCACAACCTCCCTCGTAATCTCCTCATACGCGTCTTCTCGGATAGCCGAGAAGACAACTAGTCCGGCTCTATCCAAGAGCCAAGTAAGGTCGTCTACGATGTTAAGAGGAACTAGCTCCTCTAACAGCAGGTACCTAGGACCAATCACAGCCCTCTCCTCGATCCTCTCAAATGCAGCAAGGTGATCCTCATGAATGGTCGGGACTCTAGGGCTAGGAGGTGAGGGTGATGAAGGTGAAGATGGAGGTGAAGGGGAAGAGGGTGGTGGTGCCCTAGAGGATGAAGAAGAAGAGGGATTACCCTTCCTCTTCTTGTTCTGATCATTCTTCTTCTCTTTGATCCTCCCCGAAACTCTCCTCACAAGTCCAATTCTGTCAAAAATTACGGGTTGTTCTAGAGGTTCCACGGCCGTGGTTCTTCCAGGAACCGTGGTTTGTCTCAGTTTTTCGCAAATCTCAGAATTCAGCACTCAATCTCAACAATCAATCAGCCTTAGTCTAATTTCTTCCAATTTCAATCAGTTCTTCCTAAAATCTCTAACAAAAACGAACCAAATCGACAAAGATCAAGAAGAGTGGAAAAACCTATTTTTCGGATTTAAAAATCCAAATTGCGCGTTCCTTGGTGAATTTCCGCTCGATTCGTCGCTTGGATCTTGTTGGTGGTCGAATTTGCTTCAGTTTGGGAAGAAGAATCGTTAAAAATGATTAAGAAACGAGGATTTGAGAGGGGGGCGTGGATTCGGCGTTTAGGTCGTGGAAGAGGGTTTTGTGAGTGATTTTTGTGAAGAACGTGGTTTATATAGTCACAGGCAAAATTTTGAAAATCACGGTCTGTCGGGGTGTTCCACGGCCGTGGTTTTGTACGGAACCGTGGTTTTGGTGATTTTTCAAAGGCTTTTGGAAATTACGGTCACTGTAGCTGCCACGACCGTGGTTTAGGCCGTGGAACTCTTTGTAAAGCTCCAAAGTCCAAATTTCGTCACTTTTCTTCAACATAATCCTCTCCTTTTCCTTTTCCATCGTTCCTACATCCAAAAACACGAACATACCGGAAGGAATCGAAGGCAAAACAAAGCAAAAACGTCTATACTGAGCTAATCTATGAATCGAAAACAAAAACAAAAATGCAATACCTTGGGTTGCCTCCCAAGAAGCGCTTTGTTTAAGGTCCGTAGCTAGACCAAACTCGCACTTATTCGAGTGCGGTAGGCGCGAACTCTTCAGCTTGGAGTTCCGGCGTATACTTCTTAAGTCGTTGGCCGTTCACCTTAAAGCTTCCGCTCGTTTCACCCCATACTTCAACTGCACCATGGGGGAAAATACGCTTAATTAGAAAAGGTCCGGTCCAACGGGATTTAAGCTTACCTGGAAAGAGACGAAGCCTTGAATTGAAGAGGAGAACTTGATCTCCTTCTTTGAAGTCCTTTGGAATGATATGCTTATCATGCCAACACTTTGCTCTCTCCTTATAGATCTTAGCGTTTTCATAGGCATTCAAGCGGAGTTCGTCCAGCTCATTAAGGTCTAGGAGACGCTTCTCTCCCGCTTCCTTCATGCTGAAATTCAACCACTTAATAGCCCAAAACGCTTTGTGCTCTAACTCTACCGGCAAGTGACAAGACTTCCCATACACAAGGTTGTATGGTGTGGTTCCTATGGGAGTCTTGTATGCAGTCCGGTATGCTCATAATGCATCGTCAAGCTTCAAAGACCAATCCTTCCTAGTCCTTGAAACCGTCTTCTCTAAGATTCCTTTGATCTCCCTATTTGAGATCTCAACTTGTCCACTTGTTTGTGGATGGTAAGGGGTAGCGATCTTGTGAGTAACCCCATACTTAGCTAGAAGAGCTTCAAAGTGCCGGGTAATGAAGTGAGAACCTCCATCACTAATGATAGTCCTTGGCGTCCCAAATCGCGGGAAGATGGTCTTGTTGAAGAACTTAACCACCACCATGGCATCATTGGTGGGAGAGGCAATTGCTTCCACCCATCTAGAAACGTAGTCTACCGCCAATAGTATGTATTGGTTTCCACAAGAAGATGGGAATGGTCCCATGAAGTCAACTCCCCAAACGTCGAAAATCTCCACCTCTTGGATGTTGTTGAGGGGCATCTCATTCCTCCTAGAGATATTGTCTGTTCTTTGACAAGCATCGCAGCAAGAAACAAAGGATTGCACATCTCTAAATAAGGTAGGCCAAAAGAATCCGGATTGCAATACCTTTGTGCTAGTCTTGTTCGAACTAGCGTGTCCTCCACAAGGTAGTGAATGACAATGACGGATGACACTTTGCATCTCATCTTCCGGCACACATCGCCGAATGATGCCATCCGGACCTCTCTTAAAGAGGAGAGGTTCGTTCCAAAAGTATTCCCGGACATCCTTAAACAACTTCTTCCTTTGTGCGTACAATAATCCGGGTGGTATCTCCTGACAAACCAAATAGTTAACAAAATCAGCAAACCATGGTTCGTTACCTTTGGAGATCACGTCGATGCACTCCTCTATAATGTGTAGGTGTTCGTCCGGGAAGGAGTCATCGATGGGTAAATGGTCGTCCTCTAGATGTGTTAGGTGACTCAAATGATCCGCAACAGAATTTTCTGAACCTTTCTTGTCGCGGATCTCTAGATCGAATTCTTGTAGGAGAAGAATCCATCTAATTAACCTTGGCTTCGCGTCTTTCTTCGCAAGGAGGTACCGGATCGCAGAATGATCCGTGTAGACAATCACCTTTGCACCTACAAGATAAGAGCGAAACTTGTCAATAGCATAGACAATGGCTAAAAACTCTTTTTCGGTAGTGGCATAGTTGAGCTGCGCTTCATCTAGCGTCTTGCTAGCATAGTATATGGCATGGGTTCGCCCTTCCTTTCGTTGTCCAAGAACAGCTCCAATAGCTCGTCACTAGCATCGCACATAATCTCAAAGGGAAGAGTCCAATCCGGAGGTTGGATAATAGGTGCTGAAATTAGAGCTTGCCGAATGGTGTTAAACGCATCCAAACATTCCTGCGAAAACTCAAAAACCGCATCCTTCATCAATAGATTAGTGAGAGGTTTTGATATCTTAGAAAAGTCTTTAATGAAACGTCTATAAAATCCAGCATGTCCTAGAAAACTTCTTATCCCTTTCACCGAAGTTGGGGGAGGAAGCTTCTCTATGGTCTCTATCTTAGCTTTATCTAATTCTATCCCTCTACTAGAGACTAAGTGACCTAATACAATTCCTTCCTTAACCATAAATTGACACTTCTCCCAATTAAGAACTAGGTTAGTGTCTTCACACCTTTGCAAAACAAGAGAAAGGTTAGAAAGGCAATCGTTAAAAGAGGAACCGTATACGGAGAAGTCGTCCATGAAGACCTCCATGATTTCCTCTACGTATTCGGAGAAGATGGCCATCATGCACCGTTGAAAGGTGGTTGGGGCATTGCAAATCCCGAATGGCATTCTCCTATAAGCAAACGTACCCCATGGGCACGTGAATGTGGTCTTCTCTTGATCGTCCGGGTGTATCGGGATCTGAAAGAAACCACTATAACCGTCAAGATAGCAAAAATGGGAATGTTGCGCTAACCTTTCAAGCATTTGATCGATGAACGGCAATGGAAAGTGATCCTTCCTCGTTGCGTTGTTGAGCTTGCGGTAGTCTATGCACATCCGCCATCCTGTCACGGTTCGGGTAGGAATGAGTTCGTTGTTTTTGTTGGTGATGACCGTCATTCCTCCCTTCTTCGGAACTACTTGAACTGGACTCACCCACTTACTATCGGAGATAGGGTAGATGATACCTGCATCAAGAAGTTTAAGAATTTCCTTCTTGACAACCTCCTTCATGGTCGGATTCAACCGCCTTTGAGGTTGTCTCGAAGTTCTAAAATCTTCCTCCATTAGTATCTTATGCATGCATAGGGAGGGTTTAATTCCTACTAAGTCCTCAATAGTATAGCCTAGAGCTTTCCTATGTTTCCTAAGGACAATCATGAGCTGATTATGTTCATCTATGCTTAGATCGGAACTAACAATAACCGGAAAGGTAGAATTAGGTCCTAGAAAAGCATACCTTAGATGAGTAGGAAGTGGTTTTAGTTCCATCGCTTTCGGAGCTTCCAATGATCCTTGAGGAGCATCCGATGTCTCCTTAGAAGTTTCTAAGGGTGTTGAATGTGTGGGAGAAGAATCAGAAGAAGTTGAAGAAGTGTCTCGATCACCCCTTTCCACGCCCAAAATTACGGGTTCCTCATGGCCTCCACGGCCGTGGTTTAGGGCGTGGAAGGGAAATACGGTTGTCATGTCTTCTCCACGACCGTATAACCCCCTGGAGTGGGACACGGTTTTGGTTGTGAAATCCACGGCCGTGGAATATAGTGTGTGGCCGTGGATTCTCACGTTTTCTGCCTCATCGTGGAGTTTTTCAAACTCCACTTCATCCATCTCTTCTTATGCTTCCAAGGCTTCAATTGCCTCATTGCACTCTTCTTCTTCCCCTACATTTGTTAGACTTATAGTGATAACTTTTTGTAAAGGATCGTTAAAGAGAATGGCACTTACCTCCTCCCTAGACAACCCTTCTTCGTCTTAGATATCGAATATATCCTCATCAAAGATTGGCTCCTTCACTAGAGTGGAAAGAACGAACTCTACTTTCTCTTCTCCTATATCAAAAGCGAGTCTACCATTCTTGCAATTGACTATGCAGCCTGAAGTTGCAAGAAACGGTCTTCCGAGTATGATCGGGACCGGACTATCTGCAGGAATGTCAAGCACGACAAAATCAATGGGAACAAAGAATTTACCTAGCTTGACCGGGACGTCTTCTACGATACCGACGGGGCGAGTGATGGATCGATCCGCCATGTACAACGTCATCTTCACCGGTTTAGGATCGCCTAAACCGATCTTCCTACACAACGCAAGTGGTATGATGCTCACACTTGCTCCTAAATCACATAACGCATCGTATGTGACATCTCCCACTCCTATGGGAATGCAAAATGACCCCGGATCCTTTAGCTTTGGGGGCATTTTCTCCTTCATGGTCTTGATGAGATCCGAAGAATCCGAACTCATCTTAACCTCTCCGAAGTCTTCTAGCTTCCTCTTGTTAGAGAGGAGCTCCTTCAAGAACTTGCCATAAGCCGGCATACCTACAATAGCATCGATAAAGGGTATGTTAATATGCAGCTTGCTCATGAGTTCTATGAACTTACCAAACTGTTTATCTAGGCGTGCTCTCGCTCTAGATTGAGGGAATGGTAGGGGAGGTTTGTAAGCTGGAGGAGGAACGTAGACATCTTCCTTCTCCTCCCCCTTCTCTTTGTCTTTCTCTACGGGGACTTCAATGAACTTAGGCTGCGGATCGGTGGTAGTCACTCCGTTCCTAGTTGTGATTGCCATTACCCTTCCTTTAGGGTTGTCCTCCGTCTTTTCTGGGAGTTTTCCTTGATTTCTAGGAACTTCCTCCGCATGGCTGAACATTTGGTTTTCTAAAACCTTTTGAGCTTTATCAACCTTGGAAATTTGATCATCAACCTTAATGATGCGGTTCTCCAGCCCTTGTAGCTTTCCCAAAATCATTTCCAACATGGGATCGGGCTTCTCCTTCCCCGAAGTGTTTCCTCCATTAGATGATTGCCCCTGGCTTTTCAAAGGAGTAGAGGAAGAGGAAGGTGGAGTTAGTGAATTAGAATTGGGAGGATAAGAGTTACCGGAATTTTGTTGATTGGAGCGCCAATTGTTGTTGTTTGAACCCCTATTGTTGTTCCAATTGTTGTTCCGGTTGTTGTTGTTTCCATTCCAATTGTTATTCCGGTTGTTGTTCCGGTTATTGTTGTTGTTGTTGCGGTTGGTGTTATCACCACCATTGTTGTTGCCCAAATAGCCAACATCCTTCCCTTGTTGCTTTGGGAAGTTGGTCTTGATCGCCTCCTTCAACTCCTTGATCTCATTGTTGAGGGAGAAAATCTGATTTTGAGCTTCATGTGTGAGTTTTGCTCCTTACTCCACACGATTTCCCTCCACTTTCCGGTGGGAATACTTCTCTATGACCCTTGCTTGCTTCTCAATGAAGTCCCAAGCGTCATCTTCTCTCATGTCCATGAATGTTCCACATGAGAGGGATTGGAGGTTGAATTGCGTTCCCGCATCCAGCCCCTTGTAGTAAATCTCCAGCAATGCAAGCTTGGATATGCCATGATGAGGGCAATCCAATAACAAGTCCTGAAATCTTTCCCATGATTGAAACAAACTTTCGTTAGATCTCATGGAAAATGCATTGATCTTACCTCTAAGTTCCGCCGTTTTAGATGGCGGAAAGAATTTCGTGAGGAACTCCGCGGAAAGGTCTTCCCACGTGTCTAGTTTCCCCCTAGGAAGAGCTTGGTACCAAGACAACGCTTTCCCCTTCAAGGAGAAGAAGAAAGGCTTGAGCTTATAGTTGTTGGTAGTAGCACTCTTCGGTCTCATTGTCTCCATCATACACTCAAAGTTTTGCAAGTGTTGGTGTGGAGATTCAGCGCTTGTCCCGCCAAATTGGTTTTGGCGAACAAGAGTAATAACTTGAGGGTTGAAGCTAAACCCTTGCACATCATCAGCATCAAAATTCACGCCCAAACGGCGTGGTTGTTGTGTTGGATCCATCCTTTGGCCAAGAGTTCTTGGCTCATTATCTACACGTTCGATCCTCGCGTTCCTAGGCGGAATGCGACGATTAGCAGCTCCCCGTGGATGGAAAGGATTCACATTGATCGTGGGATCAATCTCCTCTAGCGGTGGCATGGAAGAATCACTATCATCAGCGGATGAGTGACTTCTTCTTCTAGATCTTGATCCCCTCCTTGAGGATTTCTTGCTCCCCTTATTCTTAAGGTCGCTTAGTTCTATCCTCATTTGGAAAATCATATCCTGCAGATTGTTAACTTGAGATTGATGACGATCCATTTCATCCCGGCAGATGTTCTCATTCCATTGGAGTTGAGCTTCCTTCTCCGCCAACTCCAATTGAAGATCACGTTCGTGTTCTTCAGCCATCTTCTTTTCCTTACGCTTCTGCCTTAAAGTCCTCTCAAGCTCTTGATCAAGAGGTAAGAGGTCTTCGGTGTTCCTAGACCTGCGCATGCACTCAAGAAGATATCAAATAACGAGAGCAAGCTCCCAAGCTTGACAACCGGCTACCGAATTCGGTCTAGACCAAATCCCCGGCAACGGCGCCAAAAACTTGTTTGCCCCTAAACGTGCGTGCAAATAAGCTTTAAATTTATAAAACTAGAATCAAGCAAGCGAACCCGCAGTGTACGGATCGACGTAGTTAAGCAAGAATTCCAGAGTATCGAACACAGGGATTTGGGGAGAATAAATCAGATCGTAGGTTATCAAGCAAATGAATGTAAGAGCTTTGCAAATTATTGGGAAAACAACAATCCTAAAGATCCAAGTATCCAGCTGTGGCAATCGATTCAAGATATACTTAATGATATAAGGACAGAGTTAAGATATGCAAAGGTATGCTAATGTAAGGTAATCGTACGGTGAAGTTCCAAAAACCTTATGTGACTCACCTACAAGACACTCTCTATACAGGTTGTTGAGGCTTCAATATAAAAAGGTTTTAAAGGTAAGAATTAAAGTCGAATACCCCAACTTGTAATCCAAGGATCAAAACTAACTTAACCGATTACGGTTGTGACACTCACAATCGGGGTAGAGGTTGTTGAGGCTTCACTACCACCTAGAAAAGGCAAGCCTAAACTAAGTTAAAGCAAATCTTTAACTTTGGATTAAAGTAAAAGCAGGTTCGTAAACTTAAAGGAAATCACAGTTAGTTCTTGAGGTTCCACGGCCGTGGACTTCAAGAACAGGCCGTAATTTAAGGTTGTCGGTGATTCTCTCTAACTCTCAGGGTCCAATTTGTTTACGATCGATCTATCATTATCTAAGCCACAACTATCAACCCTTCACCTTAGAATTGTTAAGGGTTTTTAGCCAACAATCATCATTATGATATCAAATTCAAAGATTAAAAGATTGAAAGATGAAAACTTCCGAAAACTTTCAATAAACTTCAAACCAATCTCAATGTCACAATCAAGAACAAATATTGTCGCTGGATTCGGAATAGAACAAACAAACACAATATTAGATAAGAAGGAAGAACGGGATGTCAATCCGTCTTCTAAATCAAACCTAAACAAGAAGAGAAATCTTCTTGCAATTAACCTTCCGAATCTTCGATCTTCCGTCAATACGGAAATCTCAACAGCAATCTCCACCTAAAGTGCGAGATTAGGGCAACTCCAAAGATGAGTGCAAGTACGTCTTTTGCAAGGTCGCAAAGTCCCAAGCGAAGGTCTAAGCGAGGGTGCAAAGTGCGTCTAAGCGGAGATGACGGAATCTCTCTTTGTCCGTCCTTTTATAGTGTATGATGAAGTAGCGGCCCGGCCCAATCTTTTTAAAAGATCGTGGCTTAAAGTGTGGCGAAAAAGATCGCCAAGATCACGGTCATGGAAGATTCCACGACCGTAATTTAGAGCGTGGAATTGGACACGGTTTGAACACATGATTCCACGACCGTAGAATCCACTAGAATGAATCACGCTTCCCTTGCTAGGGTTCCACGGCCGTGGAACTGAACGTGGTTTGTAGTACGGCCGTATTTTAGAGCGTGGTTTAGGGCAAGAACGTGATTCTTCCCTAGCCTCGTGCATTCCATAAGTTGACACTCATTTTGCTCCTAAGAATGCCCTCAATCCATGGACATACTCAATCAACTCATCCTTGCTAGATTCCGTTCGGAAATGGCTCTCAATCACCTATAATCAACATAAAGCTTGTGTAGACATCTATATCGACAATATAGGCAAACTAGCTCACAAATGCAACAATGCTAAACCAAAGACTATCAATATGAATCAAATACGTTTAGAAAATGTGCCTAAAACATCACAATATTTCATGCTAACAGTTATTTTCTTCTTTCAGGGGCTTTTCAGGACGAACTGGGAGGTGGATAACGCACCAAGAGGTTAGTTTTTCGTGGGACCTAGAATTACATATAGAGATCAGCAGAGGCTAGTTGGACTGGTGTTCATATAGAGATTAAGGGGGCACTTTGATCCATTGACGACATGGAGGCCCCGTGGCTGGATGAATTCTCCTCTAAGTTTTTCAAGGCCAATTAGGAAACGACTGGGAGAGAAGTTAGTGCCACAGTCCGTGAGTTCTTCGTCAATTGGAAGGCTATGGGGGCAATTGAACCATACCATGGCCTCACTTATTGCCAAAGTAGAGGCACCTTCCCATGTGGAGAAGTTCACGCATATAAATTATTGTAATGTGGTCTACAAGGTCAGCACCAATCTAGTGATGAAAAGATTAGGTTCGTGCCTTGGGTACCTCATTGACCCGGTCTGGTCTACCTTTGTCCCGCGGAGGTTGATGTCAAATAATGTGTTTCTTGTCCATGAGTTATTTAGGAGATATAATGTGTGACATGATAGAAAAAGATGCTTAATGAAGATTGATCTTTTCAAGGCCTATAACAGGATCTCTTGGAAGGTCCTTTGCTTTGCCATGATGGAGTTGAAGTTCCCAACCATGTTCATTGACTAGGTGACGGGGTGTCTCACTATGGAATATTACACTCATACTACTTAGGACACTAAATTGCAAATAGGCAGCCTAAATCGTCACTTTAAATTGTCATAAAGTGAGAGTCTAAACAACCTAATTTATTATGATTGTTGCATAACCGCGGGCGCAACATCTGGGAGACGCGGGTGCGGTTTAGTGCAAAACAACACAAGACACTTCATCATCAATCTGGCTGCGGTGCAGCTTGGAGGGCCGTGGGTGCGGATTCTTCACAGTTCTTGAAATGCTTGTGACTCTTCAGTTACTGACTTTTTGTTGTCTAGCCGCGGGCGCGGCCCAGTGTCACCGTGGGTGCGGTGACATAATCTCTTGGGCTTTCTCTGGTCCGCTGGCAAGGGCGCGAGGGCGCTGACATTGGTCTTCAAGTGCAGTCACCGCGGGCGTGGTCACAATTGGGTCTTCTGGATGTTGAAGTCGCCGCGGGTGCGGTGATAGGGTGCCTCAGGACTTTGAAGTCTCCGCGGGCACGGTACAGTATCGCTGCGGTTGCCGTGACAGGGTGCCTCTTGAATCAGTGTCGTGACGGGTGTCATGACAAGGTACCTTTGGACTCAGTATCGCCAGAGGCGCGGCTCAGTGTCGCCACGGACGCGGTTCTTCAAGAGGGACTTCATCTTGGACTTACCTTTGCTTCCCATCTTCTTCTTCTTCCAACTGTTGCTAAATCTTTGGATTTCTTCATTGTCGTGACAAGGGAATAAGAGTATAACGAGCACAGACAACTTCGAAGACTGACTGGTAGTCCGAATCGAGACCTTCTAAGACCCGATCAGTGATATCTTCTTGGTCGACAAGTTTTCCGAGGAGGGCAAGAGCTTCGACTATCCGTCTGATTCCTTGAATGCAGTCGTCAACAGAGGAGGTTCCTTTCACCACGTGTTTGAGTTGGTCCTTCAATTGAAGGATGTGGCCATGAGTAGGATATATTGGCATATGTTTTAGCAAGGAGATCCCATGCTTCCTTAGATGTAATGGTAGTAGCAACAATGAGGGTTGCGTTTGGGGAGAGAGTTGAGAGCTGACAATGTCACAAAAGAGAAGCTTGACCTGACACAACCAGGTGAGATACGCCGGATTCGGACTAACAACGGTACTTGGGAGCAAACCAACAGAAGTTGTAGGAGATGGCGCAGGATGACTGCCATCAATGAATTTGCAGAGATCATACCCATTGAGAGTAGATTCAAGATGAAGTTTTCAAGATAGATAATTAAGAGATTCAATGTACTACATATATTATAAAAGTGAACCAAAATAGAGGGGGTTTTGGGATCATGAGTGTAACAGTCAAAAATGGAAGATGACCTAATCGAGAATTTTAAGGAATTAAATCCGTTTTAACATGAGATACCTCTCGAGGTAACTTGCTCCTAGATGATATTACAACCCGGTGTTATTTGGAGCATTTGGGAGCTTCAATTAACAAAAATGCAGTTGAGAAAAATGATCAGGACATCGAACATGTCCTAGATATGAAATAACATGGAAAGGCAAGGATGTTGGACCCAACACCTGGATTTGAGATCATATCAGGTGGGCTGTTATGGGATGCTACCGCCTAGGATGTTTTGTGTGGTTTTAAATAGCTGTGTTTTGTTAAGCAAGGTTTTATGACGTATGTTAGTATGTATATATGTTGCGAATATGGTTGTAAGATAAAGTTTAAAATTTTACGTTTTCCGCTTTTCCGTTTATTGCTTTAAATAGGGTTAATTAACTGGTAATCAACTAGAAATGAAATAGGTGTCACATTTGGTTGGTATTAGAGCAGGGATATGATTCCTTGGCTTGGGGTTGTGGGAAGTTTTCTGAAAAGCTTTTAAAAGCTTCTTTTTCTTTTTGATGGCGGAGCACAGCCAAAGGGTCGATTGTGTTTGTACATGCTCAAGGTAGAAATGATCAGGAGCACCCTAAGGTGCCAGTTTAGCCAATATCATTACCACCATCGGGTATGGCTGGTATATCTGATTTAGTGATATATTTGAGAGAAGTTATACCACCATAGACACAACATTGTCTCAAGCGGGTATTATTCTAGTAAAGATGGACAAGAATTTTGAGAAGATTTGCCGCCGAGGGGCAAAGCCGTTTGAGGGGGCAACTGATCAATTAGTAATGGATGAGTGGTTGAGGAACATTGCGTCCATTCTAGATGGAGTTATGCTAATGAGAGACGTGTACAATATGATATATCCTTGATTGAAGAAGCATCTAGAGATTGGTAGGACACGGTCCCTAATGGCCATAGTATATCACTTGTGTTGACATGAGATGATTTTTTGAGAGAGTTTGATGTGATCTTGGGTATGGATTGGTTATCCACCCACAGAGCCTTGATAGACTTTTATGCGAAGGAAGTAACCAGGGAGATAGATGGGTTGAGGGAAGTGATTTTCACCGGTGAGAGGAATGTTATTCCTACTTGCCTCATATCTGCAGTAACAACTTTTAGATTACTTCGGGAAGAGTGTCAGGCTTATTTGGCTAGTGTGTTAGATTCTGCTTTCGTTAGCCCCGGAGTATCTGAGGTGGATGTTGTCAGAGAATTTCCTAAAATTTTCCTTGATGATTTACCTGGTTTACCTCCGAGTAAAGAGGTAGACTTCGAGATTGAGACATTACCAGGTGCAGCACCGATATCGATTGTTCCTTACAGGATGGCTCCACTAGAGCTAAAGGAGTTAAAGAAACAACTAGAAGAGTTGCTCGAGAAGGGTTTTATACGCCCGAGTATTTCTCCTTGGGGTGCACCAGTGCTTTTTGTGAAGAAGAAAGACGGTAGTTTACGATTGTGCATAGACTACCGTCAGCTGAACAAAATCACAATCAAGAACAAGTATCCCTTACCGAGGATAGAGGACTTGCTTGATCAGTTAAGGGGTGCTACAGTGTTTTCAAAGATTGACCTTCGATCGGGATACTGACAGTTGAGGATAGTAGAGAATTCAATACCGAAGACAGCTTTTCGTACTCGGTATTGACACTATGAATTTACAGTTATGCCTTTTGGGTTGACGAATGCACCTGCAACATTCATGGCGTTGATGAACTCGATCTTCCAACCTTATCTAGATCAGTTCGTCGTGGTCTTCATTGATGATATCTTGATATATTCCCGAGATGCAGTTACTCATCGAGAACATCTAAGACGTATCTTAGGGATTCTGAGGGAGAGACAGTTGTACGCAAAGTTCAACAAGTGCGAGTTTTGGACGGATCAGATTGCCTTTCTTGGGCATGTGATATCACGAGATGGTATACAACCTTATCCATCCAAGATCAAGGCTATTACAAAATGGGAAATTACGAAGAGCGTTAGGGAGATTCGCAGCTTCTTAGGACTTGCGGGTTATTATAAGAGATTTGTAAAGAACTTCTCGATTATCGCGCGCCCATTGACTAACTTGCTAAAGAAAAATCAACAGTTTATATGGGATAATAGTTTTCAAGGGAGCTTTGAAGAACTTAAAAAAAGATTGACTACGTTCCCTATTCTGGTTGTACCCTCAGATAAGGGTAACTTTGTGGTTTACACCGACGCATCTGGGAGTGGCTTAGGAGGAGTTCTAATGCAGGAATGGAAGGTAATAGCATATGCATCTAGACAGTTGAGACCTCATGAGCAGAACTATCCTACACACGACCTAGAGCTTGCTGCTATAGTTCATGCTCTTAAGACCCGGAGGCACTATCTTTATGGTGATACATTTCCGGTGTTTACCGACCATAAAAGCCTGAAGTATATTCCCACTCAGAGGGATCTGAATCTAAGGCAGAGAAGATGGATGGAGTTACTCAAGGATTATGATTGCACTATAGAGTACCATCCAGAAAAGGCGAATGTGGTAGCTGACGCTCTTAGTAGAAAGAGCAATGACCAAGGCAATAAGGTCAACTACAAAGTTGAGCATCTATTAGCTCTCAGAGTTGTGAGAGTAGAGATGGATGTAAGAGGATCCGAGTTGATAGCAAACATTCAGGTTAGACCGTTGATTCTTGATGAGATTTTAACTAGACAAGATAAGGATGCTACACTGAAGAAGTTGAAAGCTAAAGTGGGAGATGCTACCACTACACACTTCCATTTGTCTAATCAGGGAGTGTTATATAGAGGTGCACGGATATGCGTGCCAAACATTGAGGAGTTAAAGAAGAAGCTACTTGAAGAGGCACATTTCTTGAGGTATTCCATGCATCCTGGGAGTACGAAGATGTTTAATGACCTGAGGAAGATCTATTGGTGGCCCAGGATGAGACGAGAGGTAGCTAATTTTGTGGCTCGATGTCTAGTGTGTCAACAAGTGAAGGCTGAACACCAAGCACCAACGGGAAAGTTACAATCCTTATTAGTTCCTGAGTGGAAGTGGGAACGGATTACAATGGATTTTGTGGTCGGACTTCCTAGGACTTTCAGAAAGAATGACACGGTATGGGTGATTGTAGACAGATTGACGAAATCTACTCACTTCTTACTAATGAGACAAGATAAATCCTTGGATGAGCTGGCAGAGTTGTATGTGAGAGAGATTGTTCGACTGCACGGAGACCTTGTATCGATTGTATCTGATAGAGATCCGAGGTTTACATCACATTTCTGGGGAAGTCTGCAAAATGCCTTAGGTACAAGATTGCATTTCAGTACGGCATTTCATCCTCAGACAGACGGACAATCAGAGAGAACGATTCAAACCTTGGAGGAAATGTTGAGATCTTGTGTTTTGGAGCTTAGAGGTAACTGGGATTCTAACCTGTCATTGCTCGAATTTGCGTATAATAACAGTTTCCATTCAAGTATTGGTATGGCCCCTTACGAGGCCTTGTATGGAAGGAAGTGTGGCACACCTGTATGTTGGGATTTTGAGGGCATGCGACAGATAGAGGGTCCTGAACTTGCACAACATAAAATAGAGAAAGTACAAGTAGTAAAATGGTGCTTGAAGGTAGCACAAGACCGTCAGAAGAGCTACTTTGAAAGCCATAGATGAGAAACGACATTTGAGATAGGCGATAGAGTGTTTTTGAAGGTATCTCCTTGGAGGTGAGTTATGAGATTTGGTAGGCATGGGAAGTTAGCACCGAGATACATTGGTCCATTTGAGATCTTAGAGCAGATCGGACCACTTGCGTATAGGTTGGCGTTACCACCTGAGTTATCAAGATTGCATGACGTCTTCCACGTTTCAGTGCTACGAAGGTATAGGTCAGATCCGAGTCGTATCATTCCCGAACCTGAGATAGAAGTATCTGAGAACTTGTCCTACCCAGAAGAACCAGTTGAGGTTTTAGGCAGGCAAGTTCGAAGATTGAGAAACAAGGAAATTCCGATGGTGAAGGTCAGATGGGGACATCATTCAGCTCGAGAGGCTACATGGGAGACCGAGCGAGATATAAGAGCGAAATACCCCTATCTTTTTGAGTAAGAACCTCGAGAAATTGTGATCCGGTTGTACATCCTTTTGATATATCTACGAGTTTGGTTCTACGTCCTTTCTTAAATTTCGGGACGAAATTTCTTAAAGTGGGAGATATTTGTAACAGTCAAAAATCGAAGATGACCTAATCGAGAATTTTAAGGAATTAAATCCGTTTTAACACGAGATACCTCTCGAGGTAACTTGCTCCTAGATGATATTACAACCCGGTGTTATTTGGAGCATTTGGGAGCTTCAATTAACAAAAATGCAGTTGAGAAAAATGATCAGGACATCGGACATGTCCTAGATATGAAAAAACATGGAAAGGCAAGGATGTTGGACCCAACACCTGGATTTGAGATCATATCAGGTGGGCTATTATGGGATGCTACCGCCTAGGATGTTTTGTGTGGTTTTAAACAGCTGTGTTTTGTTAAGCAAGGTTTTATGACGTATGTTAGTATGTATATATGTTGCGAATATGGTTGTAAGATAAAGTTTAAAATTTTACGTTTTCCGCTTTTCCGTTTATTGCTTTAAACAGGGTTAATTAACTAGTAATCAACTAGAAATGAAATAGGTGTCACAATGAGCATTATCCATGGTGGTGGTACTAGAAGGAATAATGACACTTGGAGATTAGAGAGAACAAGTTTAAGAGAAAGGATGAATTGAGCTCTGATACCATGTTAAAGCAATATAGCTCAACTTGATGATTTTATTAATAAGCTAAACTGTGTTTAAATAGTTACAGCAAGAACAATTTTATCAAGCAAATCCCTATTTTGTAGGACTAATGGGCTTAATGGATTAAACTACCTATACATGAATTTGGCTAATCTCTAGAAAGTGGAGTTACACGGAAATAGAGAGTTAGGTTAATGTACATCAGAAATTACGTAGATGCAGTCGGCTTAACACATACATCAAGATGAATCGATAAATTGCAAGTTCTAAAGAAAAACAAAACGAAAGAATAGACTGTAGAATGAAAGAATGTAGAAAGTAAAAGCAGACAAACTACAAAGGGGTGCATAATCGAAAAAGTGCATAAAATTCCTCTTAGAAGTAGGTTGAAAGAATAAGAAACAAAGGAGTGCAAAATGAAGAAACAAAGAAGTGTAGAAATCGATTACATGTTGATTTGTACGGTTTTGTGCGCAGCGATACTTATGTCTCAACGGTCGGCCTCTCTTCATCACTCAATTGCAAAATTGGAGATACGCAAATGTGAGATCTGTACAAGAGAAATAACATGCATAAATCATGATTTGTATTGATAGATCTAGGATTTAGGTCTAGAAACCCACAAACGTTGGTGGGAGAACCACACTTGTATTGATATAATATGATCCTTTATATAGGGATTACAATGGAATCATAAGGATCGTAAATATAGAAATGAAATATAAACTATCCTAATATAACTATGATATTATACGATATTATATCTAATATCTATAATATCCTGCCATTCCCCCGCAATCAAAGCGTAGGTAAATCAAATGCTCTAATACCATGACTACTGCGTAGCAAGTTGTAGTTGTGGTCGGACAAAAGTTGATCCCGCGTTTGAATGATAAGGATCGAAGTGCCGTTCGACAGATCTCTCTGATACCATGATAGATCTAGGATTTAGGTCTAGAAACCCACAAACGTTGGTGGGAGAACCACACTTGTATTGATATAATATGACCCTTTATATAGGGATTACAATGGAATCATATGGATTGTAAATATAGAAATGAAATATAAACTATCCTAATATAACTATGATATTATACGATATTATATCTAACATCTATAATATCCTAACATGTATAAGGGTTTTTTGGTAAATTGGTATTAAATAATCTCATCAGATAAAACCATACCACACACCTATATTTTAGGTTCTCTAACAAAGTATAATCTGATTTCAAAGTTCATAATCCCTAATAATCTCTATCTAGATTAATCTAAAAAAAACTCATCTATACCAAACAAGCCCTTAATACACTAGGTGACATATCATATGTATTGAATCACTCAACTTTTTATTTATTTTTATGAACAACTCTAAAAAAATATGTTGAAAAGTGGCTAGGGTTTAGTTTTTTTTTTTAAACGTATTTGTATTATCATAAAAGAATTTACAGAATGATCATACTAGAGAGGAGAACAAAAGACAGAAGGACATAAAGGAAGTGCGAATTAAGGGAGCTGAATGCCTAAAATTTTGACCCATGGGATGGATTTAGAGGATCTTTTATTCAAGTGGCTTGAGACAAGTTTTTTGTAGTGGAGATGATGGTATGAGATGTTGAGGTAGGATGATTGAACTTTTGATTGAAGATGAGTTCATTTATGGCTTTTCAGATGAAGTAGATGTAACTGGTGATGGTTGAGATACGGATGTGAGATCGTAGATCATTCTTCAGGAAGTTTAGAGAATTGAACCATGTCCAGAAGTCCGGCCAGGAGTGGTGAGGGGCTGGTTCCCGGAGCCAAGAGAAGAGTTGGTCGAGAACCGTAGTAGAGTAGTTGTAGTGTTGAAAGAGATGGTCTTCCGTTTCGGGTTGCAGGTTGCAAAGCTTACAAGTGTCAGTAGTAACAATGTTCCAGGAGAGCAATTTGTTGAGGGTTGGGAGTCGTTTATGACAAGCCAACTAGGAGGTGAACCTGCACTTTGGAACGTTGGTTTTGTTCCAGATGGATCTGTGGAGGAAAGGTTGATCAGGAGGATTGTATTTCCAGGTGAGGTTGTAAGCTGTTGTAGTAGAGAACGTTCCATTTGGTCTCGCAATGGAGGTAGAGAAAATGGAAGCATTGCTGGAGTCAGTGATCTCATCACAGACTTTGAGTATAGCACACCATGTGTGACTGAACTTGTAACTTGAAGTATGGTCCTAGATGGAGGAGCCCTTTAAAATGTTGTGTTGAACCCAATCGGACCAAAGGCTAGGAATCTGGCCGAGTTGCCCAACTCAAAGATTAGCTTAGCAATGCAAGCTTTGTTCCAGGAAAGAAGTTCTTTGAAACCAAGTCCGCCATCATCTTTAGAAGTGCAAATCGTCGACTATGCAATGAAGGCACAAGAGCTCGAGTCTGTTCCGGACCAGAGAAAAGAGCGGAGAAGACTTTTGATGTTGGACATGAAGCCCTGAGGATAAGAAGGACGGCGTTCCAAAAATAATTTATGGCCATGAGAATGGAATATATAACATGGACTCTACCTGCATATGACAAGTTTCTAGCACTCCAGGTGTTTATTCTGCTGGTGATTTTGCTTATGAGAGGTTTGTAATCAGTAGTGTTGAGGCGTTTACTATCGATTGGGATGCCCAGGTAAGTGAAGGGGAGAGTGCCTTGTGGTAGGCCGGTGGAGTTAGAGAGGGATTAACTGTCAGGGGGGGGAGCACCAGTGAAGAGGGTAGAATTTGTAGAGTTTAGGTAGAGGCCAGAGTAATTTCCAAAGGACTACAAAGTGTTTGTAAAAATTCCGATTGAGATTTTGTCTCCCCGGCAGAAAAGCTAGTGTTTAGTTGCGATATATAATTTGCTACACAAATACACTATTTAACAAGAGGTAAGCTAAGAAACTTTTTTTTTGAAATGTATAAGCTAAGAAACTTATTAAGTAGATAATGCAAGCATAATGTAAATTATCAAATAACAATAGAATGAAAATAAGAGTAAAACCAAACCTTATTTGTAAGAGGAAAAAAAAATACACCCGTGCATCATTCATGACTATAAAATCAAACACACAAATCATCTTTATACACACAACCTATGTACATTAATTCTTTCGTTTGGAGTTGTTCATACAAAATATACGATAAAACACACATTACTTTTTCATTCATCTAGGATCAATTTCCGTGATTGAAGTGTGATTCATCGTGATTGACGATTGAACCGATTTGCTTGTCGATTTCTCAGTTGAAGAGTTGGGATATGTTCTATTGCGGCTAAAGAACTCAGGCTCCCACGGAGTTGACATCGTCATCGAGTAGTTGTTCAACATGATCACTATTGTTGCCATTGTAGGCCTTTCATATATTTCATCTTGCACACATAACAATCCAATGTGAATGCATCTTATCACTTCACTAGTCGAGCATGAATCTCTTAGTTTTTCATCTACAAACTCCATTGGTCTACCTTCACTCCATAGTTTCCATGCCTGCCAAATAAGACTATGAGTGGTGCATGTATACAATGATTATATGCATGTGAATATATGATATTTGAACACGAGTAAACTCACGTAGCTCAATAAATCTTTTCCTAAAGGAGATACGTAGAAGTTGCTATTCCTCCTACCGCTTATGATTTCCAATACGAGTACACCAAAACTATACACATCTGATTTTGTCGAAAACTGTCCATGCATTGCGTACTCTGGAGACATGTAGCCACTACACACACAAGACAAGAGTGATCGAAGAATGTATAAAAACTATGTTAGTATATATCTGTAGAAGGAATGCAAATCCTAAAGGTGAAGAAGAGAGCTTCAAAAACTCACTAAGTACCAACAACTCTTCTTGTGTTGCCTTGAGTTTCATCCCCACCGAAAATCCTTGCCAAGCCAAAGTCTGCTATTTTTGGATTCATATCATCATCCAACAACACATTGCTTGCTTTAAGGTCACGATGAATGATTCTTAATCGAGAATCTTCGTGGAGATAAAGCATCCCTCGAGCAATCCCTAATATGATCTTGTAGCGCTTTGACCAATCCAATTGCCCTTTCTTTTCGGTGTCTATACATAAATTTATACGATTCAAATGAATTATTACAAATAAAATGTTCAAATATTAAATTAGCTAAGTAAGTCCTTTTGAGATTTCTCTCTAATACTAGACCCATGTATAAATATGTTTAGATTTGACAAAATTCTTTCATGTGCAACATACCGAATAAGAAGAAGTCAAGGCTCTTGTTGGGGACACATTCATAGACAAGTAATTTCTCGTCCCCTTCTAGGCAAAATCCGAAAAGCCGGACCAAATTCCTATGCTGAAGCTTGGCTACCAACACAACCTCGTTCTTGAATTCCTGTGATCCTTGAGTAGAGCTCATTGATAACCTCTTGACTGCTATTTCATGTCCGTTTGGCAACTTACCCTATTAAGATGCATGGAAGAACCCAAAACATATGAATCCCTCTCTGGATAAGAATCGCGGTTGTTAGCAATTTATTTTGTAACAAAATAGTGATGTCTACCTTGTAGACACCACCAAATCCGCCTTCTCCGAGCTTATTTTCGTTAGAGAAGTCATTGGTTGCAGTTTGAAGTGTATCAAAGTCATATTGCAAGGACTCAGAAAATGTAAAATCATCAGTCACTGAAACATAAAGTTAGAAACTGGTGAATACAAAACCCAGACAATGTTACTAAAGCTTTTTATTGAACGTGTTGAATCATTCATTATTTACCACCAGTTTCATTTAAGGTAATTTCTTTAGATTTCTTCTTCTTCTTCTTGACAAAACAAATGACGACAATAAGTAGCACAAACATCGCGGTTACTCCTCCCACGACAACACCAATAACCACTTTGGAAGAGGATTTTTTCCCTGCATCAAAGGCCATAAAATGATGAAAATGATATAAAGTATCAATTTTCACTTCAAAGATCTTTTTTTGAAACACCTGATAGATATTCGAGAGTATGAATGTTAAAATTTAAGAGTATTCGGAGAATACGGTATGTTGCTTTCAAATGTTTTGTAGTCGGTGAGTTGACAAACCGACTCACAAGCCTAACTTCATATAGGATACATGGACTAGATTAGAAGGGAGAGCTCTAGACTTCTATAAGATTGAGTGAGAAGGGTAGATTGAGTGAGAAGGGTCCGAAATAAGCTAGGAAAATCGAGGTTCGAAATCTTCTCATATCTTCTTCAGGAATTTCACTTACATAGTCGAAGAATATACTCGTCTTAAACATCATTTTTGAGCGCACAATTCAAGAATGTAAACTTCACCATCCATTTGATTAATGTTCTACTTTTTATTTGACTATGTAAGTGAAATTATTAAGCGGAAAATATTTAGTCCTCCAACTGGAGGAAACACCTCCCCATAGTCGCCCCTTACATTTTAACTATATCCATTTGCTCTTGTATGGTTTGAATGTTTCATACAAGTTGCCATCAATATCTCAACTTCAAAAACAAGAACATGGTTTGAATGTTTAAACTTACTGAATAATATACGATCATATGGATATTCTTATAGACCCATAGAAGACTTTTTAAAAGTCTTTTTTCTCTCTTTTATCTTCCACAGATCACACGACTAAAACAGGCCGGCTAATTTTTTTTTATCAACTCGCGCGTTTCATTGATTTTTCAACCCATTTTAATCTAACCTTTTGTAAACGCATTCAAACAAATATTTTATCATCTCACAATAAGTCTTATAACAATTCATATTATTTTAGTTACTTTTATTTAACCAATTTCAAGAATAGGCTTACCTGGACCGGGAGCCACGCTACCACCGCCACCGGGGGTGACACCAAGAGGCGGTAGACTTGGGGACGGGACGGGAACAGCGGAGACGTTCTGATAGAACTTATAAATCTCATAGCGGAGATTACAGCTATAGAACAGAACCCTAGCACCCTGTCGGACGAGTTCACCGGGCAGGTAATTAATACACACCTGCAAGCACTGATAGCAATCACTACCCGAGAGATCCGGCGTGCACTGCGCCAGCGTATAGAGAGTTTGAAACTCATTCAAATTGGCCTCTTCCGTCGCAAACTTCAGTGTCGTGTCTCCCTTTGCCGCCTCCGTCGTGACCTTTGTTAGCGTTGCTAATAATATCTCTTTGAACTTGGTGACGTTGCCGGTGATGTTTTGTGTGTTCCAGAGCGGCAAGTGGATGTTGACGTCCAATTTGGAAACGATGGAAACGTTAGAGTATCTTATCAAGCACTCGTCGAACCACGTTATAGCCTGATTGCTACGTGGGCAGTTTTGCGACACTGCGGTCGAGGCGGCGGCCACGCACTCCCTGCACGTGGCGATGTCGTCATCTCCACGGCAGAGGTACAGCCCGTATACGCTGCCTACGTTTGAGTTGTAGAAGCCGGGGGCTGAGGAGCTGTTAGCTGCTGCTGACAGGTTCGAGAGGAGGCTATCGATGTTAGTCTTGTAGGCGGTGTCGGTGGCGGCGAAGAAGGTGGCGTTAGGGCAGTAGGTGTTTAGGAGGGATGGGGCGGCGGAGCAATAACTACTGAAAAGAGTGATCAAAACACAAATGAAGACCACCAACTCACGAATTGAAGACATGGATTCGGAACAGCACGAAATTACTGAAAAGAGTTGTTGATTGCTAGTTGCAATGTTTCATAAAAGTTGGATTATATCTACGTTTTTTGCACTACATTTCGATTGTCGATCACAGTTGTTGTGTTGTCCTTTTTAACCTGTTTTTAAACTTCTACTAGTGGACATATAATCAGAATTGACCCAGTTTCAATATTTGTTTCCTATGTCTCAAAAGCCATATGTATTCCGAGAGCCACTATTTATACCTTTTCTGTTATGGTTAAATTTGTTAAGTAGTACTTTTATAAATAATGATCTATTAACTAAACCTATAGCATAAACACGTTTAGGTCCCGTTTAGGAACCTATTTATTGTAGCTGATGGAGCTAATGGCAGCTGATGGGAGTAGATTTTCATTTTCTCACTTTTGGGAGCCACAACTTATCGTAGCTATGAAGTTTATGATAGCTGATACAATGGGGGTAAAACTATATTCTAAGATTTCTATGATCCTCAGTCGTAGAATCGACTAAAGTAAACATAACATGAACACAATCGGTTGGTTACGCCTTTCGGGGTTTCCCCTACCTCTACGGGACCTCAAGAGGGAAGATCCGTTCCCAGGTTTCACTAGGTATCCAAGAACAAGCTTACAAACACAGAACTTCGAGACACTAGCACTTCTACAAATCTAGCAAAGGTTGTAACCAGAAAGAACACAGGAGATAAGAGAAGCGAAATAAAGAAAAGCCCCCTCAAAGGCACCTTGACGAAGATCTAAGATTGATCTTCGTCACACTCGCAAGCCAACGTAGCGACGGTGAGAAGAGATCAAAGAGATGACAGATCTCTCAACTTCTCTTCCGCTTCTTCTTCCAACTTCAGATCCTTCTTACTTTGAGCAAGATTTGGATGATCTGTTCTTCTCTCCATTCTCACTTTCTCTCATGAGCCGACTCAACGAGCTGCAACTAGGGTTGTTAGAAGCTTTCATAAGGAAGCTTATATACCCATGCTCCAAGTAAGTTGAACGCCGCGTTTTGCAAAACGTGTTAGCAACCATAAGCCGAGTACTCTATCTTCAAGTGAGCGGCCCAAACATCATTCAGCCGGCTTCATAATGGATCCAAGGAGATAGTGGGCCGTCAAGCCCAACTCCAGCAATGCAGGATATACAAATACAAATCACACATATATCCTATACAACATAATACATCCTAACCATATAATAGAATACCATATGTTATTATCTCATCACCATACTAGTCACCAAGCCACCTTACTTAGTTTCCTAAGTGGTAACATTAGATTCTAGTAGACATCAAGACATATAACATCGCAAACTATCACATGAATCCTAATTACACGACTCTACCAGGATCAATGTATAACATGCTAGATTTATATTTAAAGTCCTCTGTTACAAGTCTTAATACAAGAATTAGAATCACAACAATGGGTATTTCCATTAGCTCCCCAGGTGAATCTTATGGGAGCCGATGGAGCTTATGGGAAGATTGTTCCTCAAAATGCCATCAATCTATTTTCTTTAGTTGCTCATTCCAACTCTCGTCTATTTTCTTCAGTATTTCTCCCAATTTAACAACTATGCAATATCGTTTATTCTTGTAGACCTCTTTAATTTTGCTTCCAACATATAGTTGATTTAAGGGTGTTTTTAAGATTCTTTGATTCAACTGTTTTGTAGAACCCTAATTTTCGCCCAACATTGACAAATTGGATAAGTTGTTCGACGCAGATACGTATCCCTAATTCTTTGGCACGTATTTGTGTTATTCAAAATTGGAATCAATCGATTTTTTGAGTTGTTTATTGTGTTGGGAGGCTGTTATTTCTTCCAATTCGCTAATGGGTTATTAGTAATTCGCTTAATCGATCGAATTTTTGAGTTGTTTGTTGTGTTGGGAAGCTATTGTTTCTTCCTTGACCAACTTATGAATTCTGATTCATGAAATCCCTAAATCAATTTGTAATTGGTGTACTTTCTTATTCATGAAGCCCCTAAATAATTGCAAACTCAATTTGGTAAGGATTCAAGTTTCAATCTTTTCTGACTCAGCTTATGATATTCTCCTAGCTTAAGCAAATTTCTATGTTCATGAGCTCTGTAACACTGCTTACTCTTCCTTAAATACCTATGCCAATCTGGAATTAGTTTATAACTATTGTACTTTTCTTTGCTTGATTTGGTCGTTTTGGCTTCAAGAAGACTTTGCAGTAAGTTGTAGAACACATTCATATAACTTATTTAATTGTAATCTAGGTGAAATGAATATGATCACAATCTAATCTTTTCAACATAATATTTTTTTTTATCATGTTCAAGTGTGAAAATGGTGTCGATGTGCTTGCCCATAATATGGTCATTGAGATTGTTTGGAATTCAAATGATTTTGGGATCTTCTTATCATGTTAAGTGCTCTGAGGCAATTGAGTTATTTGAGGCAACGAAGTAGAAAAACATTAAGCCAAATAATGTGACTATTTAAAGGAGTTCTAAATACTTGCATTTGTGGGGGCCGCCCGGGCTACATTAAACTTGGTGAGGAGTATTTCGATTTAATGGGCACTAAGTATGTTTGAGCTATATGTTTGAGCAATACAACATGCATGGAGCGTATATTTGAGTTATACAGCAGGCATGGAGCCATGAATGAGTTTGAGGAATTTATGGAAACCAGTGGCGGCCGCAAGATTTTAAAAGGGAGGATGAAAATTTATTTTCGATAAAAATAAATAAAATAGCAATAAAAACAAAGTCAATATGTCATCTACTTACGAAGTTTTGACTATCAAGTCTACCAAAAATAATCATGTTGCCAATAAGGAAAATTATATATCAAATGGAAAGTAGAAAAAAAACATAATATTTCGCCACAATAAACAAAAATGGGGAAAATTTTCTCAAATTAGATTCGGAGCAAAACTATTCCCCAAATACACGAGATTTTCGGGTTGGAGAACAAGCGTGGTCCTAGACCGCGTCTATTGCAAAAAGAAGAGCGGTTACAAACCGCGCTTTAATATTCTGATAAAAAAAAAAAAACATTACACTTAAAGGCGCGGTCTATAACCGCGCCTCTTTAGTTTTTTTTTCTTTCAAAAACGTTACACTATAGGCGCGGTCTAGGACCGCACCTCTATTTGTGTTTTTATTATTTTTATTTCGGATATTAAAACTTTGTCCTTGAGAACGCGTTTTACAAAAAAGAGTGCGGTCTAAGACCGCGCTTCTACTCCAAACAACAAATCTCGTGCATTTTGGTGAATTATTTCACTCCGAGCCTGAAACGGGAAACTCTTTTGAAGTTTTACTCACTTCGGCGAAATATCCAAAAAGAACATTTAAATATAACACAAGAATAGTGATATTTAAAAAAAAATAATTAATCGTAGAAAACAATTTTATAAACGAGAGAAGACACAACCCATTTTGAAACGATTTTTTTTTAGAGAGGTGCCCCCCCCCCCCCCCCCCCCGCGGAGACATGGCAAGGGTTTGGACTTAAGTTCATCCATTTGAATGAGCAGGTTGGTGCGGACTTCAGGATTGGAGGCAGGTTGGTGCGGACTTCAGGATTCCTGGAGATATCACCAACATATAAGAGGTATTAGATTGGCTGACTCACACTGTACATGGTAGGGGTTTGGATGAGCAGATCCATGATATACACATTTTTTGCTACGGTCTACTACCTTTGGTATTCTAGGAATGTCTTCGTGTTTGACTAGAGCAATATCCCGATAGATATCCTTGTGAGATTGATCAAGACTCATGTCTGCAGTTTGCTGCATGAGCTAGAGAGAGGATTGCATCTTAGTAGATGGTTATTACCGGAGTTGTATTCTGCTCCTTGTTTGATGTATGTTTTATCTATGTGTGTATCGGGCTTGGTTTTAGTTTGTTGATGGCATTGTCAATGATGAACTGACCATTGTCTCGAGGTTTGGGCACTTGTTGGGCTTGTGAATGTTATGTGTGCTGATGGCTTTGTCGAAGGTGAATGATCCTTAGAAGTTATGCCAGTTTAGATGTATTTTCAGTTTCTTCAATCTCAAGATAGTTGATATGTTCAAGAGGATTGCATACCTATTTGGAGTACTTTGTGTGAGTTGTTTTGGGTTGTAGACCAAAAGTCGAAGGTATGTATATATACTTTGTTTCTTTAGTAAAACTCAGACTTAATGTCTCCAGTTATGCTATCCTTTTTTCCCCTATGAATTTACTTTTAACCAAAACTATAAAAATATCAAACCAAACACGTGTTACAAAATCTGAAACTTAAACCGGGACTCACATAAATCTAGTGGGGGCATCTAAACATAATAATCTTTTAAAATGAGAAGAGAGGAATCATCCAAAATATAATTGAATTTGTTAAATACCATCTACAAAGATTATAATCATGCTTACAAGTATAGCTATCAAAACTGACGTGACTCGTGAAACCGACCCGACCTAGCCTGAAAAATTAAAAAAAAAAAAGAATAAATTAGGGAAATGGGACCCTTTATATATTGCTTTTGTAAAATGGGTCTCTAGAAAAAACAATAAAAATTAGGCCTACACCTAGGAAAATAGGACATAATTGAAATGATGGTACTACACAATATTTAAATATTGATGGGATGTTTACTATTCATACTTTTTGGTTTTTTAAATAAAGTGAGGGAGACTCCCACTTAATCTTTCATATGTTAGGTGTGTTATTTATTTTTTGGATATTGTATGACGAAATTGGGTTGTTATTTTTTGGGTATGTTAGGTGTGTTATTTATTTTTTTGTGTTGTATGACGATTTATGTTTGATTACCCAAAATTCCGATCTCAAAATTAGGATATGCACTTACCATGTTCGATCTACTATATTGACAACCATACGAACATACCACTTACCCAAACATATCAATATCTTAAAAAACACTTACCCAAAAATGTGTTAAAATGTTGGATATGTTTTATAGTTACCCAAAATGTGTTATATTTAAAGTGATATCGTGGATATGTTTTATGGTTACCCAAAATGTGTTATAATGATCAAATGTCAAGTGAATTTTTGGGTAATGACCAAATGTCATTTGATATTGATGTTTGTATACAATATCGAGTTTTGAAAATTTTGGGTATGACAAATTTAAATTGGGTATGGATTTTGTATTAAGTGGTGTTTAAATTGGGTATAAATATAAAATATTATCCAATTTATGGATATTATTTTATATTGATATTTGATTTAGTGGGTGTATTGTTTTCGAGTATGTTTATGTACTTTGACAAATTTATTTTTGGGTATGATTGTGACATTAGTTGGGTAAGCAGATTTTTGGGTAAGCTGATTTTTTCTGGGCAAATGGCTGCGTTTTTTTGGCCCCCAAATTCCCCCCAAATGTCAATCAAAAGTGTCATAGTCAACACTCACATCAGCCATCACTCACTTTTGTCAACTTTTTGTCATATTTATGAATTAGTCTAGTAAAGTAGGAGCCCTATTTCTCAATTTGTAATTGGTAGGACCCTAAATTTTAACTCTATAGTGTAAAAAGCCCTAAATGCCAATTCAGCCAAAAAAAAATACCCGGAACCAACCCGCTTGAAACTGATTTAACCTGAAGTAATAAATGACCCGAAGTAACCCGACCCGAATGACCCCAATGCTAAAATAATCCGACCCGAAATTACCTGAAAGTCCGAAGTAACTCGACCCGAGTGACCCGATAGCCCAAAGTAACCCGACTTGAAGTAACCCGGCATTAAGCTAACCTGAAGTGTGTATATATATATAATGAGAATTCAAATGCAATTAATAATCTAATATACCCATTACCCAGCAAGTTGGCTGGACTTGATTATCACATTAACAACTTGAAAGTTGAAGATCTAAACATCGTCCTGTACGTACTTGTCCGACTTATTACACACTTAACTTGGAAGCTCTTCATATTCCTTGCGTAGAGAAGATCATCTCAAACACATAAGCTAGATTAATAACCTAGATTACATAACAGAGCATGCATTAGGGTTTTCATCACTGAAGAACTGTGGAGCATTGTGGTAATAGTATTCCATGTAAGCCTTTGTTGGCCAATGCTCCAACTTGGCCAGCATCTGCTCATCTTCATCGTCTCCTCCTTCTTTCTCGCCGTCGTCTCCTTGCTTCTTCTCGGAATCTTTTGCTGGCTTCTCATCCTCTACTTTCGGTCCTTCTGGTTTCGACTTGTCTTCTTCCTGTACAATTGAGGCATGCTTTCGAGTGCGCTTGTAGATGAGCTGAACTAGATTTTCTGGGTTTTCTATTATGCCTTTCACTGTTACTCGGTCGTTGCCTACGTCGGTTTCCACTGATTCCACTCCTGCATTCATTCATGCATGTCATAAATCATTGAGATTGACAATTAGGCTGATATATGAGATAAGTTAATCGGATTCGGCTCTCGTTCAACTTGTCAAAAATTCGGTTCGGACTCAGCTCGTTAGGGTAAAGTTCGACTCGTTCAACTAAAATAACACTATATGAACATTGTTTTAATCGAGCTACTTGAGCTCGGCTCGGACTCGATTAGTTAATAGCTCAACTCAAACTTGATTCGTTTATAAGCTCGAATATGAGCATGAAAATGATAGCTAATTCGGTCGTATAACACCCTATTGATAATGAATACCCACAAATCAATTTCAAGTACGTATACTATTGTTGTACTTCAAAGTGGGCCACAGTAAAGGGCGGCCCATAACAACCAAAATGAGGCCCAATGGGCTAAGAAGCCCAATAAGGAGAGTGAAAATGAGACGTACCGGGGATCTTGCGGATGCGTCGCTGGAGGGCCTGAGCACATGCTTCACAGTGCATTCCAACTTGCAACACCACCGTCGTCACGGGTGGTGGTGCTGGCGGAGGAGCCTGTCCCACCACCATTCAACTCAGTCAGCTCTTTTCCACTAAATTTTAAATATTTTTTTTCCCCTTCTTATTTTGAAATTAAATTCAGGAGTGCAGATATAAAATTTGAACAGAAGACGACGAAGACCCTTCAGAGACCACTCAGCAGAGGCAGTGGATACTGTGACATTGCTGGTGGGTTTGTGGGGTTTTTCTGCATTTTTCAGATTCAGCTTTCCCACATTTAGGGCCCGTTTGGTTTGAACTTCGGAATCGGAAACGGAATGGAAACGAATCTAGCCCATATGTATACTCTTATTCATGAAAGTTGTTGGAATCATTCCTTGTGATTTGAAGTAATTGAAGTTGAATTTGATTACTTTTGATACCCTATAGGGTAACAAAATATGGGGAGACAAGTGCATTTTGCATGTAAACACAAGGAATGATTCCATAGAATTTCATGAATATGGATGTACATATGGACTAAATTCGTTTCCATTCCGTTTCCGTTTCCGGAGTTGAAACCAAACGGGCCCTTAGTTTCTCTAATTATCATTTTTTTTGGAAATTTTCAACTCTCTTTCACCCAATTTATGGTTCACAAGACAAAATAGCTCCTTCGATTTTTGCAATTTGTAATTTCACACAATCGATTATGTCAAGAAAATCTTACTTAACATGTCAATCAAGATGAGTACATTTACCACTAATTGTAGGAATTCAATTTTATATTTGATATTGAAGCTTAATTATATACTGCTTTGATGTCTAGGTTATTCTAGAATTGCAGTTAAGTCATATTAAACACACTTTTCAATTAAGTTAATTGGGTTAGGTGAGATTTTCAAATGGGGCCAAGGTGATTAATTTGAAAGGGACTATAGTGTGTATGCCATGTGGTGTGCTTTGAAAGGGTTAGGACTTAGAATGATCTAGGAAAAATCAGTTGTTTGCTACCAAATCAACTACTTTTGGTAGGTTTGGTAGGTATTGCTTCCATAACATTCACATTTTCAATTAAAAAAATTACTATATAGACATCAATCTAGCTAGTGTAGAAAGACTATGTTTACTTGAAGATTAATTTATTTTTTTTATGGATTTATTTGGGTTATAAACCACTCAAAAATAAATTTACCTGACCAATATTATTTTTGATTGGATGAGTTTATTTTTGCTTAAAATTCGATTTTGACTTGTTTTATTGTTCAATTTTTTAGGGGTATAAGCGTCATTTGAAGTAAACTAAATCAAAAAATAAACTTTAAATAAACAGTTTTTATGTTGTTTATTTATATAAACTCGTTGAGAAATAAACTCAAATATAAACTAGAAATCCATATAAACTCATATAGTTTATAAACCCGAAAGTAAATCAATCTACAAGTAAACAAGCCTCAAGTATAGGTTTGATGGTCTACTCCTGTTATGCCGGTATTCTAGCTCGCACACAAACTCAGTCCGAATCCCGATGGACTTTCACATGTATCAAAGTGGAATTTCGATTCTAACATGTAGTTATCTTTAAAGATAGTATAGTGAGATACTATGATGCTATGATATGATAGATAAGAAGGAGAGGATATGATTACTTGCTCTTTCTTGGGTGGATCTTGGAGTGGATTTGGCTTAGAGTCATTAGATTCATCTTTAGGGGTCTCAATAGGGATAGGAGAAAGGATATCGACTTTACGACCACTTTTCTTGTGAACCCTATCTTGAACCTCATTAGGGTCCACACCCATTGCAGCTTTCACCACAACTTTGCCCCCTTTACAATCTACTTTCACTTCTTCTACTCCTGTAATGAACACCATAAAAGAATCATAACTCAAATCACACATCAAACACATATCATTTCATCACTTAATTACCTTGAAATCTACGAAGAGATCTCGAAACTTTCTTAGCACAAGCTTCACAATGCATGTCGACCTTAAGAACAATCTCCTGACTTTCATCTTTCTTCTCCTCTTCGTTTGCTGGATTGCTTTTCTTCTCTTTCTCTACTGCTGCTTCTTCTTTCTTTGATTCCTGATCGATGAATACATCATTATCATATATATAGATGTAGAAGATTTGAAAATAGTAAGAGGTAGCTAGAGAGATCGATGAACTTACTGCGCCCATGATGATTGGCAAATGCTGAAAGCTGAAAACAAGGGGTGTGTATTTATGTGTAGGAGAAGATTATTGAGAAGAAGGGTAGGTAAGTATTGGGTATTTGAAATCAGGTGTTGAGGTAATTTATTATATGGAAATGAAAAATTGAATGCAGAAGAAGGGCTAAAGGAGACAGTGAGTCTATCATCCTACTCAGCATCTCGTAATTCTCAATGCAACTATATATAAAGCGTCCCCCACCATTCTAGTACATCTACTGTATATCGTCACCCCCACCTTACGGCTTTCAATTCGGCCCTCAACGTTACGCCATGAATATATGTCACTCTTATATGTGTATTATATGTTGAAATTTTCCCATAAACTAATATAACATGGGGTCTATATATCAGGACAATATATTATTTTATTACTTTATAATCAAAGTAAGATTATTTTCAATTTTTCATGCATTCGCACGTCGAGTTTATGTGATGGACTTCTGAAACATGATACATGTATACAGATGTGCAGAATAATTTTTCTCATGTATTGCCACGTCGAGTTTATGTAATTGAAAGCTTAGAGTTTTATGTATAACGGTACACGGAGTACTCTGTTTATTCTCAATTGATTTTAAGAGATAGATTCACGTGAACTTGTGTGCTGTGTTTGAGGAGTTGGACCCGAAAGAATTATAATTATTTCGGCTAGTGTCAATTGATTTTAGGATGAAAAGTGTGCATGCATGAACTCATTAGTTTAGAAAAGGGTATAGACCCATATTACAATTCTAACTAGGGTCAATTTTTGGTGACTTGTGGTATGTCTTATATAAACAATAGGACTTATGTACAAGGTTGTGTAATAACTTGTTAGCCATGAGTGATTAAACGCTAACCATGCATAAACACTTATGAATGCTCACATGTTAGTAGGTGATTTAGGATTTGTTGGATAACATATAAGGTACTTAAATTGTGAAAGTGTAATCTTGGTGTGACTCCAACAATACCTAAGATGCCCTAACTTGATGTAAATAACATAGAAACATTATAAGCTGGCTTATATGTTCGTAAATGCATGTTGGGCATGTTATTACTCTTTCAGCCTTGTCGATGATCTGAATGGTTGGATAAATGAAGACACACGTTGATCACGTGTTTTGGAGCCGGCACCACCTAACCCTAGGTACTTAAGCTCCTCGAAGCTTCACGGAGCTCACAAGTTGCTAACCCAAAGAGAGTATGGAGAGAAGAGAAAAGAGAGAGTTTGAGAGCAAGAGGAGAGAGCGATCTTCAATGATCATTGACGAAGACAAATTGCGAACATATATTTTACTAAAAGCTTTGTTCTTTGCATCATCTTCCTTTCTTCTCTTTACTACTTTAGTAGATTTCTTTCTGTTTCTACGTTCTTGAGGTTTTGATCTTGTTTTCACGAGTTTTTGTAACCTGTACAACTACGATCTATCTATCTAGTGAATTGGGATGGATTTCCCCTCCGCAAATTCCGTAGAGTAGGGTTCCCCCGAACTACGTCACCAAATAGTTTGTGTTCTATCTTATAAATCGATGTTTGAGCAGGATCACTCAAGATCGGTCAAAGTGTTTTACGAAAACCTTTAGATTTAGTTTTATTAGACGGGTAGCAATTGCATCAGAAGCATTTACATAACTAAACGATAAACCTACATTTTCAAAACAAAAACATTCGTACACACTTTTTTGTCATGCTAAAAGATGATTTTTTATTCATTATGTATGATTGTGGGTTTTATTCTTCATGGATCACACTAGGGTTGTTATAATCTCATTACAAACATGTATTAAAGATACCGTTTAAATAATGTTTTGATGTACATTGTCTATCCTAACCGTGACATTATTCTTACGGAATTGTTATAGATACGGTGTCCGATTTACAATATAAACAACTCAAAGCATTGTAACTGCGTTTAAAATGATCAACTTCAACTACGGCTAACAAAGTTGAAAATGTTCAAGTTCAACTAAGGCCGGCGGCGTTGAAGTTCAAAATAAAGCCGTTGGATTCGAACGTTGTCCAAGAAACATAATTATATCCGTTAGATTATATTTGTTGGGTTATATCCGTTGGATTATAAAAACAACCAAACTCACAATAATATATATCTGACATGTTTCATATCTTTCCAAAAAAATCCGAATAAAGTTTACTGAAGATGCCATAAAGTCAAGACGTAATCACGTTTTCATTTGACAATTGTAGATTTAGTGATCCCCATGAGTTTGTTTCTCACATGCAAGACAAACGAGTAAGTTTGTTAAACCTATTTTTGTACGTCATTGTCATGTATATAATATACAAGAAAAATGAGTAAGTTTTAAGCATTGAGTTGTTTTAATATACATGACATTATAATTAAGTTAACTTATTGTTTAATGGTTTATAGGTACAAAATGTCTTTACTTGAGATTGTTGGGATCATTAACACCAAGATGAAATTTGTTATCGCATTTGTCTTTTTGGTAAATGAGGACTCCGGTTACTACGAGTGGGATTTAGGCAAGCTTCTCCATTTATGCGAAAACAAAATTCCGGTTTAAAGATTGAGAGTTAGGTCTTACCAAAGAATTGTGCATTTAGTTTCCTGAGGTGAAACATATGTTATGCACATTTCATTTAAAGTGCAACCTTCAACATCGATTGTGGGCGGTGACACGTTCAAAGGAGACACCTACATCTTTTGCATCTCAATACAATGCTTTGTATGAATCAGGGTCATGTAACAAATACGAGCAATGTTTGATAGAAGGGACGTTATATTTCCCATCAAAATCGTTGTTGATGACCTACTTAATGATATGTAGTTTACCCCATTGAAGGAGGCAATCGTTCAAGCTTGGACCGACCCTTATCTGCATTTTGATATGAGGACAACAAATACGTAAGACTTTTCTTTTTCATTTGAATTATCCGTCTAATAAAAATATATTAAATTAATTTTTTAGGGTTGAGTCGGCACACAATCTATTGAAATGGACATTACGTACGAGTATTGGTGGATTCCAGTATTTGGTTGACAACATCGACTTGATGGTGAATGATCAGATTTTCAAGATACAAGCTTTATTCGAGAGTTTGTGGGAGAGGATCCAGTTTTTGGTTCGCATCCCAATACTTGATGTCTCTGGTCGACTGAGGCTATCATTTGGTAAAATTGAGACTCAAGCAATGTTACGACAACCGGGGCCGTCACACGTACGAGTTCAAAAACTTGTACGGGAGTGATTTCGGAGACGATGGGTACGGGTGTGTCCTCCCGAAGAACGTCAAGTGTGCTTAGAATGTGACATTGATGACATGGTGGTAGACTAGTTTAGTTGTTTGGATATTGGATCGTGCTCGACTAGAACGTCAAGTGTATTACAATTTAAGCCGATGAGTCAATTCACTCCTTTACACCTTTTAAGCTTGTTGGTAAAATCCTAATCTTTGCCTCTTTCACATCTTTCAGTCCATGAAAAGTCATCAAATAAGATTGATCGTACTTTGACATTGATATCTTGTGTAGAGGATAGATCAATGTATTGGATGGGTATCCTTCACTCTTTATGATGATTTAATTTATACATACAGTCACTATTATAATGTAAAAGTTGTGTTCGTCTCTATAACTAGATTGACTATAATACGTCAATCATACATGGATGTTCCAAAAGGTCACCCCAAATAAAGAAGCGCCATGATCAACATATTTCTTTGTGTTCGAAAGTAAAGGCCGCCATGAATAAATCTAAGGGTGTGTTCGGTGAAACGAGATTTTTGAGTAGTTTATATCTTTTTTAGTAGGTTCATCTTTTTTGGTGATTTTTGAGTACATTGTCAAAGATCTTTGTAAATTCCAAAAATCTAGCAAATAACCTAATTAATGTTTGTTAAGAGTAGATTTGTGGATAGATTTGCATGGTATATTTACCAAAAAAGTCAAAAAAGATAAAAATGTACAAATTATAAAAGATGTAAAAGAGGGGTAAAATTGTAAATTTTTTGATAATCTATCCAAATAGATATTAGTAGTGGCTTTTTACCCAAAAAACTATAACTAAATGAAAACCTCTCTTGCCAAACACCAAGTAGTTTTTCAAAAACGCAAAGTTTGATGAAAATCTACCAAAAAAATACGCCGAACGAGTCCTAAGATTCGGATGGAAAAATAAAAAGAAAAAAAAATGGAGGTGGGGACAAAGCAAATGGCAACCATTGAAAGAATAAGTACAAAATAACGAAAACGTTAACTTTGGGTAGAGTGGGGATGAATTTCTTGATAATAGTGGAATGCAATAGAGAACGACGGATTGTCCTTCAATACTTGTAACGTATCTTGTAAATGTCCTATATTGCATGCAAGTTGTGATTGATCTTGATCTTTATCTTCTCAAGAAAACGAACCTTAATCTTATTCTAATTCAAAAGAATATTCTCACATATATTCTATTATATATTGCATGTGAAAACGTATGCATTCTGCGGTACTAATGTAATTAGGATCTAGATTTATCATTGGCAAATGTAGATCAACGTAAGAGAGTAAGGGTTGGTGTTGGGTTGTTGGGATACCCTAAATCATATTTCGAATTGGAGTTGTCTAACGCACTGTTTAGTTAGAGGGATGATGATTTTCTTTTAGTTTTGTCGTTGAGATAGGTGATAGTAGTAAGAGTTTGATAAATTGTAGTTATGGTTTAGAGGTGTGGTTGATGAGTTTATTGTAAAATTTTATGGATAAAGGTTTTTTAGAGATTTGTGGTTGAGAGTTCAGATCGATCCCTGTTATACCCATACTCATTACATTCACAAAATTATTTGAAGACTCGCTTTGATCTTATTCTCTGTTGTTATACTTTCCTCTAAAATTGTTATTCTTCTAATTTCTTCATTTCTTCATCACCGTAATCTTCAATTTTAACAACAATCGTTTTCTCCCTAAAATTTGTGTAGATTGATGAGTAGAGCTTCGAGGTTGGAGATGAGGTTTCTAGGATTTTTAAAAAGGGAGATATTAATGTCATAAGGTTGGAAGATTTGGAAACTCAATTGAATACTTTGACTCCCATTTGACGAATCTCGATTGAAAGAGCTCGGCTGAGTAGTTAGATGGCGGATCGAGCATGGGAGACGGAGATAAGGAAATTCATATTTGCCCCAAATTTCAACATTTCTCATTTATTCGCCTCAGACTCTCCTTCCAGGTATTCTCTCTTATGGGTTTTCTCCTCTCTTCTTCATCAACCCATCTGATTAGGCCATGAAATTAAAGCAACAAGAAATTGAACCATAACTTGAAATTTTGAGAGAAACCATGAAAGCTTCTCTATTTGGGGCGAGAAAAAACTTGAAAGATTGAGAGGAGACATGAAAGTTTTTCTATTTGGAAAGGGAATAGAGCTCGAAGAAGCTACGTTTGAAACACTAGAAATTTAAGGATTGAAATCCTTGAAATTGAAGGATTGAAACATCAGTGGTTCGTTGGTCATGCTTCAATGGTGGATCGAAGAAGATGACACATTGGATTGTCGATGGTGGGCATCTGTAGGGGCACAAATTTTATGTTGGGGTATTTTAGTATTTTACCTAAATTAAAATTAATTTTGAACTATTTAACTATATATATATAGTATATACATACGAGTTTTCTATAAACCACAACCACAAACACGACCTTAACAATGAATCTGATTTTACAAAACACACCTAATACCTTTAAGTTTAGGTGAATATCAGATTTTTGGGCCTTTTGAAACTATATGGGCCATTTTCTAGCCAAACCCATCAGTAAATGGATAAGTAAAGAGCCAATTACCCTTTTAATATATATATATATATATATATGTAGGGTCTGGTTCCGGTGAGGAGGACCCTTGCAGATAGGAATAAGGAGAGCCGGGGTGGTGACATGTGGGCTGCGGCATACCACGTCACTGTTTTTTTTTTTTTTTGTAAATAAAAATTGGTGTTCATATTTTTATAAGTATGTGTTCATTATTAAAAGAGTCATTGTTCATATTTTATCAATAAATGTTCATTTTTTTCCAACACTAACTTTTCATTTTTTTTAACATCAATTGTTCATTTTTGTATTTTCTTAAAACATTTTTTTTGAATTTTTTTTTGAAAATTATACTATTCTTTCAAATTGTGTTACTAAAATATGATGTTCATTTTATTACAAGTATGTATTCATTTTTTTTTACAATTATGGTGTTTATAATATGATGTTCATTTTTTTTGAAAATTATAATTTTCTTTAAAATCGTGTTGATAATATTCAGAGATCGATTACATAAAAATTGTGAAATCAAAGAGAATACAAGACGATTCAGGTTTTGTTTCTTCGAATTTCTACTCTCAATGATTAGATTTCCATTCTTAAGGTTTAGGTTTTATTATGATTGATGTTTGTCTTCGAAATCAAATTTGTTTGAATCATTTTGTGTTTGATAAGTTTGATTGAGAAAATACATGTAAATACATATGTTGAACTAGTGTAATAGCTCCAATTGAATAATCTATATGCTCCTTTTAGTGTGCACGCAAAATGTTCGGCAAAATGCCTTATAGAAAAATAGTTTATAATATTTACAGGAACAATGACATAAAAAGTATGAACAGTGACGAATAAAAACATGAACAATGACGTATAAAAGTATGAACACCGATGACTTATCTATAACTTTGACAAATACATAACATATTATGATCATCTTTTAAAGTTTTTTGATGAGTTTTTTTTATTTCTGTGGTTATATACTGTAAATGAACATCTATGCATTATAAAATGAACACAAAATAATAAATGGACATGACACTCTGATGAATAAAAATACTATGAACACCGATGTATAAAAACATGAACAATGACATATAAAAGTATGAACACCGATGACTATTTTGAACGTAAGGGTATTTTTCCAAATTTTAAGTCAATTTACAAAAATGTCATTAATGATGAGCATGTAAGAGCCCTTGATTTAAATCCATCCAATGGCTTACAACTCTCCTAATTCCTATCTACAAGCTCTCTCCTCACTTGAACTAAAATCTATATATATATATATATATAGATTTTAGTTCAAGTGAGGAGAGAGCTTGTAGATAGGAATTAGGAGGGTTGTGAGCCATTGAATGAGTTTTAAATCAAGGGCTCACAAACGCTCATCATTAATGACATTTTTGTAAATTGACTTAAAATTTGGAAAAATCCCCTACGTTCATAGATAGGTGATCAGTATTCATCAAAGTGTCATGTTCATTTATTCTTTTGTGTTTATTTTATAATACATAGATGTTCATTTACAATATATAACCACAAAAAATAAAAAAAAATTCATCACAAAACGTGAAAAATTTGATCATAATATGTTATGTATGTGTAAAAGTTATAGATAAGTCACTAGTGTTCATACTTTTATACGTCATTGTTCATGTTTTTACTCATCGGTGTTCATACTTTTATACGTCATTGTTCATGTAAATATGATCATAATATGTTATGTATGTATAAAATAGACATCAATGCATTGAACACTAAAAAAAGACATCAATGCATTAAACACTATCCAAATTAATGAGCTTCATGAACCCCCTTCACAAAATACTTTTCAACCTCCATAATCTTAAACGCAACTCTTGCATTACAACCACATCGATTGAAAGTTGTCTTCCTTTTGCCCGTACTATGTTTGCCATTTTTTTTTACCTTCCCTTGTCCATACCAAAATACTTCCTCAACACAACATTGTTGGGTTTTTGATTACATGAAACACGAATCTCAAATTCACAAATAGAGGCCTCCTACAGAAGTCCTCAACTTCCTCCACACTTAAAAATTGTTGACCAACATGTAGCTTCAATGTATCATCACAAATTAGAACTCAATTGGTAGAGTAATTTGGAGTTACTTGTATAATAGTTCCACCTTCATTACATGGAGCATTCACTCTCAATCCCGACACAATGATTGGTGATGATTGCTACCCAACATCATTGAATCTGTAAAACAATGTAAAACTATACTAGTGTAAGTTCATACTTTTTATTCATTGGTGTTCATACTTTTATCCGTCATTGTTCATGTTTTTATTCTTCGGTGTTCATAATTTTTATTTCATGTTCATGTAAATATTATAGACTATTTTCCTATTAGACATTTTGTCGAACAATTGGCGTGCACACTAAAAAAAGCTTATAGATTGTTTCAATTGGAAGTATTAGACCAACTCAACATATGTATATACATATATGATCTCAATCAAACCTATGAAAACAAAAAATGATTCAACAAATTTGATTTCAAAAATAAACATCAATCATAATGATTCCTAAACTATAAGAATGAAAAACCTAAACCTTGAGAATAGAAATTTCGAAGAGAATACCTGAACCGTCTTGTATTCTCTTTGATTTCATCATTTTTATATAATCCGTCTTTGATTTGGTTTAAAATCGGCCAAATATAGAGCTTGTTGGATGAAGAATGTGAGAGTGTTGTGAGTTGTGAGTCGGTCGATCAGCGAGAGTGTTTGTGAGCCGTCTTTGATTTGGTTGAAAATCCGCCTTTGATTTCATCATTTTTTTTTTCAGATTTATGTAATTACAAGATGCCATTAATGATGAGTGTTTGTGAGCCATTGATTTAAATTTGATCAAATGGCTCACATAGCTCCTAATTCCTATCCATAAGGCTTCTCCTCACCGGAACTAGCCTCTATATATATATATATAATATATATATATATATATATATATATATATATATATATATATATATATATATATATATATATGGTGTTGTTCAAGTAAGGCACATTATTCCGGTACGGCCGTACGGCCGTCTGTACGGCCGACACGTGTACCGGAAATTTTTTTTTTATTTTTTTTAAAGAACGAGTAAAAGTAATAGTTCAAAATTTATTATGGAATAGTTCATAACTTATAAAAGGATAGTTCATGAACTATAATAGGATAGTTCATAGTGTAAAATTTATAAAGGAATGAAAGTAATAGTTCAAAACTTATTAAAGAATAGTTCATAACTTCTAAAAGGATAGTTCATGAATTATAATAGAATAATTCATAGTGCAAAATTTATAAAGGAGTGAAAGTAATAGTTCAAAACTTATTATGGGATAGTTCATGAATTATAATAGAATAGTTTAAAGTGCAAAAATATATAAAGGAGTGAAAGTAATAGTTCAAAACTTATTGTGGGATAGTTCATGAATTATAATAGAATAGTTCATGGATTATATTAATAAATAATAGTTCATGGATTATATGGGAATAGTTCAAAGTTTATAGGAGAATAGTGCATAAATTATAACATGGTAGTTCAAACAAATTTTCATTCGTTTTCGGAAGAAAAAAAAATCGTTTCAAAAAAGAAAGAAAGAAAAAATAAATAAAAATTCGGGACACGTGTCGTCCGTACGGTCGGCCGTACGACCGTACCGCAATATATGGACCGTACCTGAACATTTACATATATATATATATATATATATATATATATATATATATATATATATATATATATATATTTAATCTATCATTTTATTATATATAATAAAACCTTGATTAATTTCTATGATTTAATTTATCAATTTATCGCTAATAAAGTGAAATCATCAACTTCTTAATTGGTGATTGGTGCGGCTTACTAGAAACCAAATAATTTTTTAATAAATAGAAGATACCTCAAGACTTGAACATGCTAGTATGAAAACAAATAAATGAATGGGATAAGACAAATATAAATCTTAATAATAATAGTTCCAACCCTCCCAAAAGTAGGAGGAAAGATGAAAACTAAATGATAGAGACTTAATGGTTTTTTTGTAAAATATAACTTTGACACCTTTAGAAATGCATCTAATCAATATGCTTTTAGCTGTGAACTAAAGAAGCATTGACACAGCAGAAAGGGAGAGGAAAAAACGCTCTGTACTGTTCAAAGCCTAAAGGCTTTCCTGGGTTCAAACCCTAGCCGCCGCAAGCTCGGAAGCCACCAATGGAGGCCTCTTGTCTTCGTTTTTCTCATCTGTTTGAGAAACCAAAACACGAACGCCGGGAAGCAAACCTTCCCCAAATCACAACCACCCACCCGCCGCCTTCGGGGTCTTTCTTCTGATGGCCTTCTTCACCCCAATAGCCACCACAAAATACCCTAAGCAAGTTGAATCGGATGTTGGTCCGATCTATGGTATCCTGGTGCCCCAAATCGGAAGAGATTCGAAAAACAACCGAACCCTACTCCAGTTCCGCCGACACACGCTTAGATCCATAGATCTAAAAGCCTCGACATCTCGAGTGATGTGTAAAAGACGCTGCTTCGATTCCTTTCCGGGTGTTAGACGAAGAAGAAGCAAGATATATACTCGGTGTATTCTCCAACCGGAAGACCTGAGGAAGAAGACTTTGTTGTCTTTGAATCGAGGCTCGATCGACCGGCAAAGAAAACTGGGGAAAAGAAGATGTAAGAAGAAAAGGAAAATGTATGAGGGCCTCCTCTGCAGAAACTTGTTTTCAAGTTTGAGTTTGTTCCCTGTTTTCACATGCTTCCAGATTTTCTCCATTAACGAACATTCTGGCCTTGTTTTTTATCTCGAGAACCCGACCCTAACTACTCAAATCATCCTCACCAAACAAGATTGGCTTTTTGATGTTAAGCACATGTGTTTTCTGATCTTGTTGTCTACCCACTTCATTGCTAAATTTGTCTTTTAAAAAGAACTTCATTACTAATAGTTTGAAATTGCTATTTGCCTTACTGCATTATGACCTATGGTTCATACTGATTAACTTAGTAAATGAAACTAAATTTGTAAAAACTTATTGGGGGTTGTATCAACCCTTTCGGTGTCCATACCCAAAAACAATGATCTTGTTGCTTGAAATCCTGGAAATGTCGGACCTAGGTTATCCCTGGGATACTCCGATCCTATGTTACATGACAATCCAATCAGCAAACCTGATGGCTTTTAATCTCAACTGCAATAGATCTAAACCAACAGGTTACGAGTCTATTTGTTCTACCATAAGTATGTCGGCTTTTATGCTTACCAATTGCTTTCATTTCTCAGAGTGCAACTCTTTTTAACGCTGCTATTTAAGGTTGGCTTAATCTTTGGGCATGGATGCTTTTTGCTTTGCTTCTACTTTGTTTGTGATGTACTTGCAGGCTCCCTTTAAATGCATCAACATTTTCAAGAAGGAAATTCATGAACAGGTAATCTCATTCAAGTGGGATACCAACTGCCTAAGGCAGAGAGGCTTTACCTTGGTGATGAACTCCCTGATCACTCACAAATCCAACCACCGCTCAACCCTTTGTGGTGTTTAAGTTGAAAATCTATGATAATCTCATTCAATTTGATAAAGCTTTCCTTTTTCTTGCGTCTCTGGTTTCAAACTCTCTCTGCCTTGGCCTCTTACTAACAAAATATTTTTTAAAAAGTGTTCATCATTATCACAGTAACAATCAATTGGGCTTAAACCCTTGTTCTATGGGAATGAAAATTCCAGCAATATACTCCAAAAGAGTCCTTATCGTATTAGGAAACGAGACTCGTTTCTTTAACCAAATTCTTTCCTCCACGGAATCAATTGGCTAAATTAAACCCAAAAAAATCATACCAATATCGATTCCCCACAAATGTCTATTAAGTTCAAAGTTACCTTTTTAAGAGGTATTATCACTTAAAACACGCAAATCTCACCATGAATTACCCTCTCATAAGTAAAAGTATGCGATGCTATTAACATTTCAATAACATTTGAATTAATTTTACGAGGAGGTATGTCTCGTCCTAAGACCTTCTCTCTTGTGGCCTACGACTCCAATAATGGCATAACGGCCCCAATAACACCAAATTTGATAAGAATTAATAAATTTCAAAATTGATTGAGCTTACACTTAATTTTGCAAACTACCTATGATTTAGTGTTGGTTACCAACTCTTCTCGAACAATGTTTCCCCTTGTAAATCGCTACTCTTCAAACTATCAAAGCTGAACACATTTTTACATCACGATACCCGTGCGCTGCAGCTTCGTCTTCTCCGTTTTGATGCTGTCTTTGGTGGCGGTCCGAGTGTTTGTCGAGAAGGGGGCGTGGATGTGTGATCGACTCCTGACGGCTCATTTGTAGTCCAAATCTGAGGTGTCCACAACTGTTCCCCAGGCTTCCTACTTGTGTACTTCCTTCAAAGATGAACGTTTCATGCTCGTTGCTTCCGGCTGACTGTATCATTCTGCTTTCCCCTGGAGACGTCCCTGCTTTCGGGTTTTTATGATCTATTTTTGTGTTTTCTTTTTCTCCTTTGTTATGGTCTTTCATGACGGTTAGTCCGTCTGCCGATCCTTTTCGGCCTTTCAATCCAATAGTCGGCGTGCCGTCTATGGGATTGAACTGCTTTCCTTTATCAAAAAAAAAAAAAAAAAAATCAATATGCTTTTAGCTACATTATTTGCAACAACCTTTCTTGTTCTATTGTTGCAGGAAAAGGAAGATGTGTAGGGATGGCAATGGATCGGGTGGTGGGTGGATGACCCTATCCGTCACCCGATCCGCGAGAAAATATCATCTACCCCACCCCACCCGCCAACCGCCAAACCCACCACCCGCATCCGATCCACCCACATCCATCGGATGAAGCGGATGGATCGGGTGATATTCGGGTGTTCTACGCATATTCTTTAAATCGATATTATACTCGGATTCGAATGCGAAAAATTAATAAGAATAATAAAAATAAATTCAATCCGAAAAAGTCTTATCCATAAAAAACATGATAAATATAAAGTCAACACAAATCATCCAAGTGGAAATATTAAAAGAAGTGCTATAAGTTTAAGTTCTCGAATAGAGAAATTTAGCAATACATAACATACAATAAGATCATAATAGGAAGTGAACAAATTTACAAATTCTGCTAAAAGTAAATCACCATTTTATAAATCAAAAAGGGAACTAAAGATCACTATACAAGTAAACAATCAATAAATTTATAACGGGTGTAAGCGGGTCGGATGGGTGGATGAATGATGGATCGGGTGATGGGTGGATGAAAGGTCCATCCGAATCCGACCCGATCCATCACCCGCTTCATCCGCCATCCACTTTCACCCGCTTCATGTCGGGTTTTCACCCTTTTATTATGGATCGGGTTATCGGATGTCCGTCGGGTTCGGATGAAATTGCCATCCCTAAAGATGTGATGCTGATTTTGTTTTGGATGCATAAACTTTTGCCCTTCTCGAGGATCTTAAAATGACCGTGAGTCTTGGTTTTCCGGATAATGAGGTTGAAGGTGATAACCTGATGCTCATAAATCCTCTCAACCATCTATATATACGGAAGCCCCCTTGGGAAGCGGATTTGATAATCTTGGAGATCTCCTTGTTGCTCTTAGGTTTTAGGCTTGCGAGTGTTCATCATATTTTTAGGGATATCAATATTGTTGTTGACAGGTTGGCGTTGCTTGGTCACTTTCCGGTCTAGACCATTGACATTCTGCCAATTGATGTTGAGAATCTCATCCGAAATGATGCTTTAGGGCGGTTAGTTTTTAGAAACTAACCCTCCCTTTCTTCTTACCTTTGCATACAAAAATCATTTTTATTTATATATTAAATAAGTCATTTGTGTTAATACCATATCGAGTATTAAACTAGTTATGTTTAGGGATATAAAAGTTGCAACACACTAAAAACGAAAGTCGTAGCATAAATTTTATCATAAATTGTTTTTTCTCACAAATTTCAATGAATCTTCAAATTAATTTCTAAGGTTTAAATATTGTTCAAAATTAATGTTTGAGGCTTTAAAATATATTATTTACGTTTTCAAGTACAATATATATCTATATAATCTATTAAAGTTGTTGACGCCGACGTGATGCGCCATGAAAACAGTATTTTAAAATGGAGTTCTCACGATTAATTCCATAATATTTTTTTTAAATTACTTACTGATTTTTGTAACGATTTTTTAGTTAAAACAATCCTTGTTTTAATATAATTATTTATTTATTTTGTTTAACAACATCAAGTAACTATTTTCCGTAAACTATATTATCTTTTATGTAATTGTGAACCAAAGGTTTTTTTTGGAGGAGTTCTCTTAATTTTTTTGTTATCTCACATCGGTTATAAATATGGATGATAGTTTGGGAACTTGTATAAATAGAGGGTTTGAAGACTAAACAAATATACATTTCTTGACTTGTTGGCTAAGTTCAGTATAATTAGTATTTATATCGGATTAATATCTTTTATGTGAGTCGTTGACCTAACGTAACGTGGGTTCTTGACCTAAAGTTGCGTGGGTAGTTGGCCTAATGTTACGTGGGAAGTTGGCCTAACGTTACATAGGTTATCAACTAAACTTTTAGTTTGAAAACTTGTATAAATTGAGGGTTTGAATACTAATCAAATAATACATTTATAAGCATTTTGACTAAGTTCAAGTATAACTATTATTCACATCAAATTAATATATGATAGATGAGTCATTGACCTAATGCTATCTAGGTCGTTGACCTATATTTTATGTGGGTCGTTGACCTACAATTATGTGGATCATTGACATACAATTATCGATGACCTAAATGTGGGTGGTCGATGACATACTATTTTGCGGATTGTTGTTTATATAATTTTAGAAAATTGTTGACGTACAAATACATATTTGACTTTGTTATATAGTTTAACAAAGTCAAATGCATATATATTTTTTTCTTCTCATAAAAATTTTAAAAATCATTTGTTAGCCACGACCTTTTTCATTCGTCCATATTTTCATGTATTTTGCTATCCCAAATTGCCATATTTTCATGTTATTTAGTTTCCTTAATTTTGTTATTTTACATCAGTTATCAAGTAAGACTGATAGTTTAAGAATTTTTATAAATAGAGGGTGTGAAGATTAAACAAATTATATATTTACAGGCCTTTTGACTAAGTTCAAGTATAATTATTATTCATATAAGATTAATATTTGTTAGGTGTGTTTTTTTACCTACATTCACTCACAATTTACTTAATAGTATATTAAATTACCTTATTATTTTAAAATATACCAATAATTTAAGCTCACAATTTATTAGAATTTACATAATTAATTTATAGTAGTTTTTAATAAAATACAAAAACGATTCATCAAATTATTTTTATAGTTTTTTTAAACATATAAATAATATAAATTTTATTGTAGATAAAACCTGCACATAGTGATGTAAGACCCCAGTCTTTTGCCTTCACCGCCCTCGCGATGAAGGGTGCCGCCCCTACGGCAGGCCGCACCCGCGGCAGGGTCAGCCGCCCCTGCGGCTGACGACAGATCGCGTCCAACCTTTCTTTCGTTCATTTTATCTTCCTTCCATAGATAGAATATCCGATATTCTATCTTATGGGCCGGTTTCCTTATCTTCTTTCTAACCCTAAACGTCCTTCCTTCTATCTTTCCAGCCCATCTCTATATATTCCCGCCTTTTCCTCCTCTTTCCCGTTTCTTGCATTCGTCTTCAATCCTAAGAGTTGCAGCTGTTCCTTTGCTCCCCTGTGATCTTGCTGAACGTGTAAGTTCATCATTCCCTGTCCTTCCTTACGTTCATGTACTGCAACATACTTTTTTCTTTCTTTCTTTTCGCTTTCTCCTTCTTTCTCTTCTTTTCTTCTCCTCCAAGAATCAAGTTTGAACCTTGACTCTTGTTGGCTTCTCATTGTTCATGTATCGTTGTTCTCAGGCTCTCTTGAGTTGAGTCTTGACGTGTTGGAATCAAAGGTTCAAGCTTTGGTGTCCCTTGCTGTGAGTTCTGTCGAAGAGAAAGCCGACATCGCTTTCTGTCACGCAGCCGCCCCCGCGCCTGCACATCCCCGCCCCCGCGGCCATCCGCCCCTACGCCTCATCCAGCCGCCCTTGCGGTTTCCTCTATAGTAACTCCCGTTCTTGTGAGTTGCTTCCTTCCTCGCTTTTCTCATTCCTTTCCTTGATCCTTATGGATGTTCCTTGTTTCTTGAGTATGCTGTTAGACTAAGGTTGAGCCCTTAGCTTGTGGAGATCTCTTAGAGATCATTGAGACTAGAAGTTATAGATTTCTAGCAACCGTTTCGTTCCTGATTCGTGATGCTTGTGCGAACATGCTTTCCTTGCTCCTTTCCTGAGGGAAATTGAGTGTTCTCTGAGTTGTTCGTTGATCTTTGAGTTACCTTCGAGCGAGGTAAGTCCCTTGGACTTACTTAGCTTCATTCCGCGTATTATTTGAATTGTATTGGCTTGTTTGTTTTGTTTATTATTGTATAACCGGAATAGGATTCACTCTTTATAACTTAATTGGCCCAAGTGCATGATAATTGGGCGGTGACCACTTGTCTAATTCTATAGGGACTAGAATGTGCTCTTGCAACCCAGACCCGTAGGTAACGGATAGTACTAATCAATTCCTATTGGTAGACGGAAGCGGAGGCGAGTTTCGGGAGATTCTCGTGTGACAAATGAAGTTGAATTAACAATGGATAATCTTAATGATGATAATAACCGGTTGTATGCAAGCATGCTATGTGTTTTCTTTACCTTATGTGTGGTTGAAAAGGTAAGAACATGAGTCTAGCAGGAAGGGTGACACTCACAAAATCTGTCATCACAGCCTTACCCATATACTCTATGGCTTTCATGATCCTCCCAGCAAGTGTGACTTCAGAAATAGACAGAATATGTCGAGCTTTTGTATGGGGCCATACCGATGAGAGAAGGCCTATGCATACTGTTGCATGGGAGAAGTTATGTAGATCAAAACAACAGGGAGGTCTTGGAATTAAATCCATGAAAGAACTCAACTTAGCTCTTGTGGGTAAGCTAAGTTGGCGCTTTTTGAAGGATAAAGACAACCTCTGAGGCACTGTCCTCCGCAGCAAATATGTGAGATAGAATACAGCTACTAGGCATATGACATCCCATGTTTGGAAGAGTATTCAGAAAGGGGTAACGGACGTGGTCTATCCAGGACACAAATGGGCTCTAGGTGATGGCTGTAACATAAAATTCTGGGAAGACGTGTGGATGGGAGACTCCCCACTGATTAGGAAAGCCTTGGGACCGATCGACTTTGAGCTTCAACACAGAAAGGTGAGTGAGTTCTGGAATGATCATGACGGCTGGAATTGGCAGATTCTATCCACAATCTTACCAACGGAGATGTTGCTCAGACTTGCTGCTCTTGCTCCAGCTTCAAACTAGATTGATCATAGTGATAATAGTCAAACGGTCATACTTGAGTATGAGTTAAGTTGGAAGTTCAGCCCAGATGGCAATTACACGGTAAGCTCAACGTACTCCATGCTCAAGGGGGAGAGTGACAGCGCATGGGCAAACAATGGAATTTATATTTGCGTCTGGAAGCTCATAGTTCAGGAGAGAGTGAGATGTTTTATATGGAAGTTGGTCCAAGGTGGTGTGTTGACTAATGAGGAGAGATATCGACGCCACATCTCCGAGATTGCACTGTGTCCTCACCGTAACTCAGAAGTTGAAACTCTGACTCACCTATTCAGGGACTGCCAGCATAGCAACAAACTGTGGCGGAGCCTTAACACTAACAATCGGAGCAAGGGTTTTTTCAAGACATCGTTTGCCGCTTGGATAAGAGGTAATCTAACTAACACTTCCAATTAGTTGGAGCGCCGTTTTTTGTGTAGGTATATGGTGGATATGGAAGTGGAGAAACAAGAAAATTTTTAGGGACGCTCCCATGAGAGACGACACCAAAAGTTTCATAGTTGACCGGACCACGGAGTATATCAAATCTTGGAAAAGTAACATGAAGCCTCAGTTTGTTCCGGTTAGAAGAATAGAGCATGTCAAGTGGGACCCTCCACATCACGAGGTCATGAAGATTAACACGGATGGTGCCGTTAGAAGAGATGGCCATGCTACGGCGGCAGGTATTATTAGGAATAATGTGGGAGAGTGGCAGCGGGGATTCGTAGTTAACTTAGGTATATGTACGGTCCCAATGGCAGAACTGTGGGGTATATACCACGGATTAAAGCTTGCTTGGGAGTGTGGTTACCGAAAGGTGACTATGGAGTCGGATTCTCAGTTGGCAATCTCGCTTCTGGGAAGGCCAATTTCCTGATGTCACCCTCTCGCTAGTCTGGTGTGTAAATGCCAAGACTTTTTAAAAAGGGATTGGGAGATCCAGTTCCGTCATGCCTACCGCGAGACGAATAATGCTGCGGACTATCTAGCTAGTATTGCGTTTGACTTTCCGATCGGTTTAAGTGTATTGTTTGACCCCCCTGGGGTATAGTTGATCTTTTGCGTTCAGATGTAAGGGGTCAGGCTATCCCCCGAGTGATGATCACTTAGCCTTTTTATTTATAAGAAGCGCGTCAGATGCGCCGGAGACCACCGACTCTCCTTCACCTAAAAAAAAAAAGAATGTTAGCAACGGTTTATACCGTCGTTGTAGATGTTCCGCAGGTTCAGGATGCTGCTAAGTGATCCGGATGGTGTGGATAGCCGGGGTTCCGGTACATTATAGGACGGGATCGGGTTTATGTTTCTTTTGTTGTTTCCCTTTTGTTTTGAACTTGGTTGCGAGTCTTTTACGCTTCCCTTTGTCAAACCTTTGGTTTTATATTGAGTTTTGGTTTTCATTCGTTTGTGCCTTGTTGTAAGATCCGTTTGTTGTTGCTATTCTGAGGGTCGGGACCCATTGTGCGGTCCTAGCCCGTAGTGCTTCGAGTTCTCGTATATATATATATATATATATATATATATATATATATATATATATATAGGGTGTTGTTCCCATGAGAACAAGCCTTATTGTGTATCATGAAAACAATCTTAGACCGTCGGATGGTGAGTATTAGGGGTCGAGATTTAGGGTAAATATCATAATTAATAATAACTACGAATAATAATAACTACGAATAATTCATTCAATCAACAATAACTACAAATAATACATTCAACCAACAATAACTACGAATAATACATTAAACGATATGACTCATTCGTAACAAAACTAATAATAACTACAAATAATATATTAAACAATAAGATACGTTCTCATGATTACACGATAAGGCCTGTTCTCATATATTTTATACTCTCTGTATATATAAGATTATATATTAAACAAGCCATTTTTGTTAGATTATCTATTGCAATACCATACCCGAGAATTAAACTCGTTTTACCTAAAAGAAAAAAAAAAACAAGTTGAGGAAACTTCGGTGAGATATGGGAAGTGCTAAAGATAGATGAGAGGAACACTAGCGGTTCGAGTTTCGAGTTTCCTTTGGTTCAATTTTACGGGAAGTGGTGACAAAAGCACGTGGACCAAAATTGAATGTGAATTATTGAGTCAAAATAATGCAAATTATGGGCTCCAACATAATTGACCCAATATAAAATGCAAATCGTACAGATTATGGTCTATAAAAGCGACGCACTTCTATATTACACTCCCAACCCGAATAGCAATCGGCATTACGAATGCATTCAAGGAGGTCGTGTCCAGGGTTATGTCTAGAGCTAAGCCAAGGCCAGATGTTTTTAAGGCATGGGGCGGGGTAAGACACTCTAGTCCATCTAGATATGATGTCCAGCACAAACGACGAATACAACAACGTTTTTACAAGAGCCATTAATTGTGCAGGTGAAGCCATCACTGCAATCAAGCTCCACATCTCGTATAATTGGAAAGATCGATCCAGCAGGTCCCTAGCTACTGCAAGAATGCTAGATATACACTTAAGCTAGTTCCCATTCTTGTTTTGCTATGTGATAATGCCTCTGAAACCATGTAACTGCTCCCTTTCGCCTCTCTACCTCTTATAAATCCTCTTCATCTTAATACAAGTAACATTTCAAAAAAAAAAAAAAAAATCGGTATACTCAACGATACTACCTAGAATATAACACCGGCAACGCCATTCCCGTTCTCGGATTTAGCACCGCGACCGACCCTCTTGTTCCGGGCGAACTCAAACAAGCCGTGCTCAAAGCCATTGAGCTCCGATACCGATACTTCAACACAACAGCTAACTACCAGTCTGAGAAGCCGCTCCCTTGGGGGAAGCCATCAAGGAGGCTCTTAAACTTTGGCGTATCGAATCGAGAGGCCAACTCTTCGTCACTTCTAAGCTCTGGACTAGTGATGCTCATGGCTAAATTTAGCAATCTAATCCTTTATTTACTTTCGTGTCTTGGATCAACACGAAACAATGTGTCTTGGATCAACTTTGTGTAGGAACTTAGGCCTGGAGTACTTGGACTTGTATCTGATTCACTAGCCTATAAGTTTGACGATGAAAGGTAGAAATGATTCTCATACAAGCTTAACAAAATTCTGTTACAATATGTGTATATTTATACCCATGTCTTATGTCTAACAAACACAACAATATTCCCTTTATTTACATATATGAACCTATGTATTGTGAGAATGTTCATCATATCCATATACCCCCTCAAGCTGGACGTGGAGAGACGACTCCAAGCTTGTCACAAATAAACCGATGTTGTTGTTCTCCTATTGCTTTGGCAAAAACATCAGGCAACTGAAGTGATGATCGAATGTGTGAAGTAGAAACGAATCCTTTCTGAACCTCATCACGAACATAATGACAATCTAAACGAAGATGTTTAGTTCTCTCATGAAATACGGGATTGACAACTAGATGATGAGCAACTTTGTAGTCAAAGTGCATGGAATAGGCAATGGAACTTTCAACTTGAAATCAGATAGCAACCCTTCAAGCCAAACAATTTCAGAGGCAGTTGCAAAAAGTGCACGGTATTCACTCTCTGTAGATGACTTGAAAACAATATTTTGCTTCTTACTTTTCCAAGATACAAGGAAAGATCCCAAAAATAAACAATAGCATGTAATAGACTTGCATGTGAATGCACAAGAACCCCAATTAGCATCGCTATACGTTGTGAGAGACAGATCAAAAGTAGTTGGATAGAATAGAGCAAGATGCAATGTTCCCTGAAGGTATCGAAGTAGATGATTGGCAACATGCCAATGAGGTAAGCGAGGGGAAGCCAAGAATTGATTGAGTTGATGCATAGTGAATGAGATATCTAGTGAGATATAAAAGACGCCCAATGAGTCGTCAGTAGCCTTCTGGGTCATCATATAAATCTCCATCATCAAGAGTGAGCTTGAGGTTCCGTTGCATGGGAAAAAGGACTAGGCATGCATGCAAGCATGTTTGATGATGTGAGAATGTTTGTAATGTACTTACGTTGGTTTAAAAATAAACCAGTAGGATTCCTTGATATTTCCATCCCTAGAAAGAAGCGTGCAAGACCCATATCTTTGATGTTAAAGGCATGATTCAAAGCTTCTTTAGTACGTGTAATCATGGAAGGAATATCCCCAGTACTAAGAAGATCATCAACGTAGACCAATGCAACTGTAACACCAAGTGTTTCGTGTTTCGTGAAGAGAGAATAGTCATGTTTGGATTCAATGAATCCAAGGTGAAGCAATAGCTTAGTAAGTTCCACATTCCACTGACGACTAGCCTGTTTTAAACCATAGAGGGAGCGCTTAAGACGACAAACTTAACCAGGTAAAGCGTTAGTGTAACCATGAGGAGGATTCCTGTATACTTCTTCGTCTAACAATCCATGCAAAAAGGCATTGTTGATGTCAAGTTGATACAATGACCATGATTTGGCAGCTGCAAGGGCTAAGAGAACATGCACAATGGTGAATTTGTCAACATGAGAAAATGTGTGTTTGTAATCTTTAGTCATGACATCAAGCCATAGAGGATCCTGGTGAGCTTGAGCATAATGAGTAGGTTCAAATGTAGAGATAACATTGCATATAGAATGCATGTATCCAAGGTCAAGATGAAGATTATGCTATTGCATAATCATGTAGGAATATGAGGAGAAGTAACATATGAGCAAACATAATCGTGTAGGTGAGCAGGTTTATGAATGGTTCTATGTGGTTGTGTAGGCAAGGTAGGTGAAGGAGTTTGGAAAGGAACTGGTATAGGTGATGAAAAGATGGGATCGAAGAAGAGGTATTAATCATATGCCATCTATGGCTTATCAAATATTTCCCGATATCTTGTAGACACGTCTTCGAGAATCATTTGACCTTAATTTCCATCCAGTTACGGTTTCTCTTGTATGAACTGTTGGTGTCGGTAACTTAAGTCTCGTGCTGAGTGAGAGGTCATTGTGGACACTTGAGTCTACCCATGTCATTCTTACTCACTCTTCTCCCTTCTCTAGCGTTGTTTTGTAACATTGCCTTCATGGTAATCTGTTGTCTCGGCTACAGGCTTCTACCCTTTTTGATACTCGCGTTATGAAATATTTTTTTTTCATATCTCTGAAGAAGTCAACCGTCTCCATGGTTATGAAATTTATTTTCGTCTTTAAACTCAACTGTTATTTCTGTCTTTGTCCTCCTTTAGTCCTTCATATTTGGGTCGACACCCTATCTTCTCTAGACTATCGTGCCCATACTTGCCTATGGAGGTATCCACCTTGGTTACAGTGTCATTTACTCCGCCAAGTGTGATTGTACTCTACCTTGCTTGATTTTTTGTTCCCCTTTTGTCATCTTTAATTCGTGCTCTTGTCAGTCCTTACATGTCTCTTGGAGTTTCATCTCTCGTCTTCATTCCGCTAAGTCCCTTGGACGACTTCATACCACTTATTTCTGAGTTGATTTGAGATTTCTTTCTCGTCCGATTGTTCTTGTTCTTAAAATCATCTCGTAGTCTTCATATTCTTATCCACCCGCCCTTTAGAAGATTGTAGGAATCACCCAGGTGTCTGCCAAAACACAATACTCTACTCTGAGGTCAGAGTCCACTATCTTGTTTTGATACTCCTAAAATCTACTAACGTTTTATCACGAGGCGATGACCGCGTCGTGATATCTCAACTAAAGGATATGAAATATCCTTTAGGGTACTAACATGCTACACACACACACACACACATATATATATATAACATACGTAAATGCACAATCCTATTAGTCCATATACTATCTCACTTATCATACCAAGCTGCAGAGATCCACGGCGAGCGATGGTGGTCCGACGTACTACTATTCCAACAACCCGGCTATGCACATGATTTTAAAGAAGAAATTCATTTTGAAAATTTCAGACCCTTTTTAGGTTCTGATTATTTTCTACATTCTGTCTTTCAGAAGATTCCAAGTACCATTGTTGCAAAACCAAACCTCTAATACCCTGTTGTAACACCCCAAATTATTAGATTTCGGGGAGCTACTGGTTAGGACCTCACAATGGCCCCGACTTTAGTTTAACAACAACTTTACTTAGGATCTTACAACAAGGCACAAATGTAAATAAATATTTTGAAAAATATTAAATTATATTTGAACAATGTACTACATATGACACCCTTACAATACATAAATATATAACGACGTGCATACAAAAGGAAGACTCTCCCGTCCCCATATAATGAGTACGTGGACCTGGCTGGCCATCCGCTCCGGATCTCTCTACAACTGTCTATACCTATAAATAATCTAACAATACAGATAAACCGTTAGCTAACTATCCTATTTTTAGTAGAATAATAATAGCACATACACACAAAAAATAATAATTTAACATTCAACATGATGGCACACAAAACCGGTTATTATCTTGTATTTAAGTGATTCACTTCAATCCGTTTTAAGGTTGTGGCACGAGATGTCTAAGACTCTCGCCTCCGTTTCTTATCCAGGAGACGAGGTTCGGCGTACCTCCCCGTATACCATATGGAGTGGTTCGGTACCCTCCCTGCAAATCATGTCTAGCCTAGTCCCGAAGATCCTCCCCGTCGCCCTCAGGCTACTAAGTAGCTGATGCCACTGCCTGTGACTCTTGGGCCAATTAAAGGTTTGTTGTATGTAAAGAAATAATGTACTTATAAACATATAATTAATCACCACTATCATCACTCATACCAACATCTTAAAGTTAGCTAAGTAAGTCCAAAGTACTAATACAAAAAAATTACCAACTTATAAAATATATCCCACTATCTTAAAAATGGATCAAAATATATCCCATTATGTTAAAAATTTCCAACTTACAAAATACTAAAACTTAACACAAGAAAATTACCAAATTACCCTATGAGGTAAATGACTATTTTACCCCTGGTATCAAAATCCTAGAAACTCTATCTCATAGTTCCAAACAGTCCTTTGGAACCCAAAACCAAAACCCAAAACTCATAAGGAAGATATTAAGTTGGAAGAATTTTTCCAACTTCTTGACTTTCAAGAAAAGTCATTAAGGTCCTACTTTGACCTAACATAAACTCCTAAGAAAAATCTAAAATTCAAAAGAAAAATATCTCAATCTTCTATGCTATGCACTATACTCATAGAAGCAAAAAAATATTAAAAACAACCCTCTACAACTCTCACACAAAATCCCAAAGTTGACTCCTCAACCAAGATTTCCATACTTAGCCAAAAAACTGAGTTTTCACAAACTGCACTACAAGCCTACTTTGAAACCTTATAGATCTAGATCTTACCGTTGGATCGACTCCAAATTTTGATACAACAAACAATGCATAACCCTATATGACATACTAAAATGTGAACGGTGGAAAATAAGTTTAAGACAAAACTTCTCAAAGTTGACTATTTAACATAGATTCTGGAATTTAAAAATTACACTTCTACAATTGGTAAGAGGTGCGATACTCACTGCCTCCCTCGTCCCGAGTTTACGGACTGAAGAGACGTCCTTGGTTCGAGTCTTTCCTTCACCTTGGCGACAAAAGGGAAGAATAACAAGAACGGGACATATCAGGCTGTTTTTGTGAATTATGAAACTGAAAACTTGTATTCATCTTCTCATGTGAACGTATTAATACACCATTCAGGTTGTTACACTTTCTCTTTATTTACATATACTTCCTCTTTATTCTATGTATTTACTACATATATTCTACACATATACTCTACCCCCCCCCCCCCTTCAAGCTGGACAGGAGTGACAAGTCCCAACTTGCGAGACAAAAAGTGGTGTTGTTGTTCACCTAGAGCCTTGGTGAAGATGTCAGCGAGCTGTAGTATGGATGGAACATGAGCAGTGATGATGAAGCCCTTCTGAACTTCATCTCTTACAAAATGGCAGTCTATGCGAAGGTGTTTTGTTCTTTCATGAAACACCGGGTTAGCTGCAAGATGTTGAGCAGCCTTATTATCACAATAGAGTGTGAATGAACGAGGAATAACCACATGGAGATCAGTAAGTAACCCATCAATCCAAATAATCTCACTGGTGGTCATAGACATTGCCCGATACTCTCTTTCAGCAGATGATTTACTAACTATTCGTTGTTTCTTAGTCTTCCATGACACCAAAGAGCTTCCAAGGAATAGACAATATCCTGTGATCGATCGACAAGAGAATGGACATGATCCCTAGTTAGCATCACTATATGTTTTGAGAGATAATGTAGACTGGGGTTTGTATGTGAGAGCAAAGTCAATGGTCCTTTTCAGATTTTGTAACAAGTATGTAGCTGCATGCCAATGCGGTAGGCGTGGGGAGGAGAGAAACTGACCTAACTGTTGGACTGTATATGCAATATCTGGTCTCGTGAGAGTAAGGTATAAGAGGCGACCTATCAGACGCCTATACTTCTCAGGTTTTGGATATAAATCACCAGATTCAGCTGAAAGATGAGTATTTCTTTGCATTGGAAAGTTGGTTGGCTTATAATTCAACATCTGAGTATCATGAAGTATGTCATGGATATATTTCCGTTGGTTGAGGAGTAAACCAGACACATCATGATCTATCTCCATGCCTAGAAAAAATCTGGCAAGGCCTAAGTCTTTAATGTTGAAAGCTCGATCAAGGGCTGCCTTCAGGCTAGAAATTTCAGAAGGTGTGTCTCCTGTGATCAATACATCATCAACATAGACGAGAACGATGGTAATGCCAGAAGAAGTATTTTTGACAAAAAGGGAGTAGTCTTGATGAGACTGAATGAAGTTCAGCTGAAGTAATAGTTTAGTGAACTCAATGTTTCACTGGCGACTAGCCTGTTTAAGACCATACAAGGATCGTTTTAATCGACAGACATGGCCTGAAGGAGCTTGGGTATAACCTTGAGGAGGCAAAAGATATACTTCCTCATCCAAATAGCCATGCAGAAAAGCATTGTTAATATCTAACCGATGCAGAGGCCATGAATGAGAAGCAGCTAGAGCCAAAACAGTGCGAATTGTGGCATATTTTGCTACTGGACTAAACGTATGCTTGTAGTCATTGTCTTTTATCTGATTGTAGCCCTTAGCTACTAGCCTGACTTTATATCTTTCAATGGTGCCATCAACTCGATACTTGAGCTTATAAATCCATTTTGAACCAATTGTAGTCTTGCCTGGAGGAAGAGACACTATGTCCCATGTGTCATTCTGTTCAAGGGTTTGTATCTCTTTGTTCATAGCAGCAACCCAAAGGGGAGATTGGGTAGCCTGATGAAAAGTAGATGGTTCAACTCTTTGGATGACATTACATAAAGCATGAATGTAATCTGGAGAGTGAGAAGTAAGATCAAAATGATCAATAGATGATATGGAAACTTGACACATTCGGATCTAACTGGCAACCAAAATCCATTGTACAAAGAAAATTATCACTAACAAATGTACAAGAATCGAAATAAAATGACGAAGTATCTAATTAGATTTCTGAAACAAGATGTTTGGTTAATAATATAAATTAAAAGTTTGTGTTAAAGTTGTATTAATTTCTTCAAATAATGATTGATGTCCAATTTTTCAATAATTAATCAATGACCTAAAACACTATAAGTACAGTTAAAATTAATCCAACTCATAAATCATGCAGAAAAAGATATTCAAGAATTAGAGATGAAAAGTATCCGACACTCATTCAATAGTAATTCCATTCAATTATATAAAACTGAAACCCCTTTAGGGTTTTGCGTTAAAAAATAGATATATTATTTCCTTTAAGCATCACTTTCGAGTTGGTTAGAATGCATAATAGAGTAAATAGTTTGTGGATATGAGGAGGAACATAAGAAAATGGTAGCAACTTTTTAGGTCAATAGGCTAGGGAAATAAGTCTCCCATGAATTAATAATTTATTAGAAATGAAACGAAGGAAACTCCCTTGACCTCTCTATATAACTTAGGCCTCATATGCTATATAATCACTTAATGCTAATCTTCTCTAATCTGTACTCATCGGAGTATATAAGCTCGGAGGCTAGCTAGCTATAAGTTCCGGTAGACTCCTGATCGATGACGTTCCAAAAGGTACATATTCTCATTTTTTTTTTTTCTGCAACAAAATTATTCTACTAATTGATGGCGAAACAATCAGGAAACAATTATGCTGCTGAAGGTAGACTTGGATTGCACTTCCTGCTATAAGAAGGTCAAGAAGCTTCTCTGTTCCTTTCCACGTACGTTACTTAACCTAGTCTCCCCCTATATTTCTAGGGTTTCTGTAACTAATTTAAGAAAATATTTTATAAATATCCAACATAGTAGAGAATGTAGGTCTACTAACGTGTAATTTCTTACGTTATTAAACCTACCATATTTTATCAGTTTATTCCTTTTTTATTTTATTTTTCAAACTTGGCAGAGATTAAAGATCAAGCCTATAATGAGAAGCAAAATATTGTGATGATCAAAGTGGTGTGTTGCTGTCCTGAGAAAATAAGAGACAAACTCCGATGTAAAGGCGGTAAATCCATCAAAGAGATCCAAATCTTGGATCCTCCCAAACCCGACCCTTCAAAGCAGCCTCCTACTAAACCAAGCCAACCAAAACCACCTACTAAACCCCCACCGGTTCCAGAAACTGAGCCAACCCCCCGTAAAGAAATTATCCCGGTTCCATCAAACCCACCACCGACGAAACCACCAACCGCACCAAAACAGGATCCGGTTCAGCAAACAAACACGTGTTGTTCGGATTGCTTCGAGGGTCGGAACACAGGCCCTTGCTATAACGGTTACAGAAACGGATATCCATATGGGTATGGATGCGAGTATGGAGTTGTGCCACCTCCGCCACCACCACCACCACCATTTGGCGGTAGAGGCGGCTATTACTACGGAGGTTGCCCTCCCTGTGGCTACAGACCGTGCTATGAATACGTTGTCTACGACAATTCACCAGCCTGCGTGATTATGTGACCCATCAATGCTGGTCCCAGACCTACAAGTTTGCGTCGACATTTAAAAATTCTGAATCGTGGATGAGTGTTACTGATTTTCAAATTTTATGCGTCAAGTGTCAATTTGTTATAATTTTAATTATAACAAGTGGGTTTTCTTTTTTTTGTTATTTCGGTTTTTTTGTACCATTTTCAGTTAAGTGGAATGATTGTAGTGAAAAGTATGGATCTAAATCCAAATATAATAAAGACAGCAAGTTGATTAGTGATTGTTCTACGTCGTTTTTCTGTTCATCATTGTCCACTACAGCAAACATTAGGGATAATAAAATGACCAGTTGACTGATGACCCCTTTCTATTTTTGGTGTGAATCTGAATAATCCTTTTACAGGTTTAATATCGGAGATATAATCATAAAGTTAATTACATTTCAAAACATTATATTAAAATTATGATGTCCAAAATCTGATACTAATAAAATCTCGAAATCAATATAAATTATAAAGCCTTGAAATTTGAAAATGAAAATATAACATTGGAATGACTGCGACTGTGTACGGTTGATGAGTATATAGTGAAATTTAATTAGGTTGGACAAATCTTGTCACAAAAATTTGTGACTTGTTAAAGAGACTTCCATAATTTGTTAAAATGGTTATATTCTAATTTGTTGGTAAATTAGTAAAGAGATTTTGTTATATTAACTGTGATGCGAGTACTTCACGACAATACGATACACAAGCTTTAAATTCTACGGTTTTAATATATGTTGTGTTCTTTCATTCATGTTTATGTTTACTGCAACGCGTGTAACAAGTTATGTATGGCATGCATGCAAGTATATATTAGCATGTAACAACCCTTAGGTTATATGCTCTAATGTGATCACAACTTCATAAGTTGCTCAATCTTAACAAACCTTTACTAGCTCATGGTTAAGGCAGCTTGATGACTTGAGTTACAATGTACTATTACGAGGAAGATGATCAAATCTAGCATAAGATTAGGTTGGTGTTAATGTTGTTCGGGCTTGCATGTTTGTAATTAAGTACTTGCTTCTTAAGTGGGCCGACTGGTATGCTTCGCTTTGACCCAATTCAGTAATACATGTTATGTCACATCTGATGAGAAACATTTTACTTAAAGTGAAACGCTATGTTTTGTCTAGTTAAAGGAGAGTGTATAAACTTAAGCTTCGCAACCAGAAACCGTAATCGACACATCGTCGACAAGCTCATTGGTCGGCTAGGGTTTTCTCCTTTGAAAGAGAGGTTGAAGGTTGATGAAGACTATCTACCATGTTTTAGCCTTAATTAGATTGTTTCATCTCTCGATTGATAATAACATCCATTTTAGTGTCTTTTTCACCATTATTTTTATTTATTTTTATTGGCATATAGTTTCTATATACATGATATTAAAATTATATACATTGGCTTTTGTGATTTCAGTTTCTACTCATGTTTTTATTAATTATACGTGTTCGAGGCCATATATAACATATTTTGGAGCTAATTTGGAGGAATAACTACATCGAGTTAAGTTTTCTCTGTGATCGAGGATATTTCCATGAAGACGGGATCGATTGAAAACCAATATCTAAGAAATCAAGTCAAGAATTTCCTTAAGATGTAGAAATCTAAGTTTTTGACTATCTTCCCTTTAATTTTGTACATTCATGTGAACTACGTACAAAGTGTACATATTCAGATTAGCTTCAAAAGTAATACCCGTGAAAACACGTTCCAACCACACAAAAAAAAAAGTTTTAATGAAGTCCAAGATAATCGATAAAGCTAGCTTATTTATTTTAACAAAAACGTACATTTATTTATATATTAATAAGTCCATATAAATTTACTTCATTAATTAATGGATATGTTATGCAGATGTGGATTTTAATAAAATATATAAAATAAACTTAAACATAATTTTCTTTTTATATTTTCACTTTAAATGTTATTTAGCTAAACTAATTCATATTTTTTTTATAATAAGACTTGATTCAGTAAAATCGAATCTAATAAGTCAATGAGGTTTTTTTGGTGGGAAGGAGAGCCAGTGGTTTCCGGCGCATCTAGACACACTTTTATCCATTGAAAAGAAGCTAAATAGTCATCATACGGGGATAGACGAACATGACATAATTTCATTAAAATGTGACACGTGATTAGAGGAATGGATTTTTTTTTTTTTTTTTGAAAACACAACTCTCATGTATTAAAATCCTTCAAAAGCAACATATTAAACTGTTCAGGGAAAGCAATACACTGGGTAAAATTCACACCAAAAAAAAAAAAATACACTGGGTAAAATAAACAGGTTGTGAAGGAAGCAGAGAAGCCATCCAGTGGGCAGGGCCATTAAGAGCACGCCCCACAAAACTCCAAGAGCATTCATCCATAGCAGTAGCCAAAGAACGTATCCGCTGCAACAAGTCACCCAGGCCACCCTTGACCACCGAAACATTCCTGAGGAGAGAGATAATGGTTTGGACATCAGACTCACAAACAACCTTACTTCACCCCTTCTCAAACGCAGTCTCCAAGCCCCACAGGACAGCCATACTCTCAGCCATATCAACTTTCCATACCCCCGTCAAGGATTTCGATGCCGCAAACAGAACCACCCCCAAGGCATTCCTCACCACAATACCGATTCCGCAAGTACCATCCTTTCTCACTGCCGCACCGCTATTGATCTTAACCATTCCCGACCGCGGACATTTCCACTTCTCCATTGGAATCTCACCACGCTCTAGGTAAGTCGAAGTTCGATCCACCCTATCCTGAAGTTTTAGTGCATCCTTCACATCCTCCAGAATCTGAGCAACAGTTAGCACTTTACCTTCAAATAATCTGAGATTTCTCTGTCTCCAGATCCACCAAATTGCCGTCATCCATACCCTGAGCAGATCGGGGGACTGCCCCTTCAAAATGTTCCAAGCCCACGTTCTAACATCGCTCGCAAATTTACCGGCCATAGCAATATCAGAGAACTCCCTCCAAAACTCCCTTATGCCTCTACAGTGGAGAAGAATGTGCATGTGATTCTCCTCCAAACCGCAAACATCACAACAAGCATCATCACATACCTTGCGTTGAACTAGATTTGATCTACAAGGGAGTACCTCCCTACAAGCCCCCAAGCCATGAACTTTATAGAAGGAGCCACCCTAGTCTTCCAGAATCTCTTCCAAAAAAGATTAATTTCTGACGTGGAAGAACAGCTCCCACCCGACTCGTTAATACAACGAATATTCATCGCCCAATGATATCCCGATTTTACCGAATATACACCGTTCTTGTTGTGGTACCAATAGTAATCATCCTCCACATCATATGAAATCAGCTTGATCTTCACAATTTCCTCCACGTCACATGGCATGAAACAATCCTCCAGCATCTCGATCCTCCAGGCCCCAACACTCCAATCAATAAGATCAATAACTCTCATCTCATCATCCACACCGTTAGGGACCATAATGGGCTTAAAACTGATAGGCCTAGGAATCCAAGCGTCCCTCCAGACCAACGTATTAGATCCATTTCCTATTGATTTGCATAAACCAGCCTCCAGGATAGATCTACCTTTCAACATACTACGCCATGTATAACTTGGCCTGTATCCCACATCAGCTTCAAGAAAGGAGGAATTGGGAAAATAACGGGCCTTGAATAACCTGGCAATTAAAGATTCCGGATTTGTTAAAAGCCGCCACCCCTGCTTCGCAAGTAGAGCAAGATTGAATGCTTTCAAATCCCGAAAGCCTAGACCTCCGAACTCCTTTGCCACACACATTCGCTTCCACCCCATCCAATGAATTTTCTTCTTCTTTTCATTGTTTCCCCACCAGAAGCTGTTCATCAAATTCTCAATCTCATTACACATGCATCTCCATGGGCATTTCAAAGCATGACATCGTATATTGTGGAGTCGCCTGAACCACCGCTTTAAGGAGCACTTCCTTTCCGGCACGACTTAGGGAAGATGCCTTCCATCCTTTGAGTTTCTTCCAAACTCGTTCCTGTACGTTGGCAAAGATCACTTTCTTTGATCTACCCACCATAGTTGGGAGACCCAGATATTTATCATGAACTCCAACCTCCTTGATTCCTAAGAAAGTCTCGTTCTCCTTCCTCCTATTAGTCACCACATTCTTACTAAACGAAAGTTCAGACTTTGCAAGGTTAACCTGTTGTCCCGAAGCAACTTCATACTCATGAAGGATACGTCTAATTTCGGTACAATGTGCAACAGAAGCCTCCGCAAAAATGACACTATCATCCGCAAAGAGAAGGTGAGACACCCTAGGTGCAGTTCTAGCAATCTTGATACCCTTCAATACTCCATCTTCTTCACTCTTTCTAATCAACTCAGACAAACCTTCCGCACAAATAAGAAACAGAAAAGGAGACAGAGGGTCACCTTGACGTAGTCCCCGGGAAAGAGCAAAGTCACGGGAAGGGAAGCCATCCATAAGAACAGAAAAAGTTACCGAAGAGACACATTTCATGATCAGCTCAATCCACCTCTCTGCAAATCCCATTCTCTTCATTGATTCCTTAATAAAGTTCCACTCCACCCGGTCATATGCTTTTGTCATATCCAGTTTGAGGGCCAATAGACCTTTCCCGCCTTCCCGGTTCTTCATGTGATGAAAAATCTCGAAAGCGGCAAGGATATTATCCGAAATAAGTCTACCCGGAACAAACGCACTTTGGTTGTCTGCAATCAGATTCCCCAAACATTTCTTCAACCTGTTAGCCAACAACTTAGCATAAATTTTGTAAATAACATTACATAAACTAATAGGCCGAAGATCCTTCATCATGCAAGGAGAGCTAATTTTCGGGATAAGAAAAATATATGTATGATTAAACCTTTCCGGAAAGTTCCCTCCATTGAACAAGTCCATGACAAGATTCGAGATCCCATCCCCCACCACACCCCAAAATTTTTGGTAAAACATCGCCGGGAACCCGTCAGGGCCCGGGGATTTGGTCGGGTGCATGCTGAACAAGGCATCGCGGACTTCCTCCTTCGTGCACGGCCGGATCAAAACTGCATTATCAGTTGGAGAAACTGTTCCAACTCCAGAGAACGTCCAACTCCTATCCAATCCTCCTTCCGTCGTAAACAAATCCTCAAAGTAATCGAGAGCTACTTTCATCTTCCCCTCTGTAGAATACCAGACTCTTCCCTCCCTATCAGCAAGCTTTGAAATCTTGTTCCGTCTTCGTCTTCCGCTCGCCTTCTTATGGAAATAAGCCGTATTCCGATCACCCCACATCAATTTGTTTGCTTTAGCCCTTTGATACCATGAGATCTCCTCCTTGGCCATTAGATCTTTCTCCTCCACTTCCAGTTCCTTTCTGCGTTTTATATTCTCACCATCAAAACCTTGTTGTTGCATACCCCTCAATTCCCTGCGTATTGACTTAAGTTTGAAACCGATGTTTCCACACATGGAGCTTCCCCAATCTCGGAGATCTACACCACACCGGTTCAGCTTTCCCAGGATCCCCCTTTCCACTCCCCTAGAGCCCGGATTCTCCCAAGCGTTTTGAATGATAACATCACTCCCTTCTTCAATTAACTAGTTAGCTTCCACACGGAACGGTCTGCGCAACCAGTTGGGCCTACGATCCGCCTCTTCACCGTTAACAATCAGAAAAATGGGGACATGGTCTGAGTTGATACGCTCAAGGTGCAGGATCCTTGCATTTGGGTAGCAATGCAGCCATTCCTCATTAGCAAATCCCAAATCTATTCTTTCTTGTATAAAGTTCTCCCCATGTTGGCCATTGTCCCAGGTAAATCTAGGCCCTTCAAACCTCATCTCACACAAACCACAGATCTCAAGTGTACTTCTAAAACTACTGACATTACTAAACGAGATAGCATTGCTACCCATTTTATCAGCAGAAGAGAGAACTTGATTAAAATCACCCATCACTACCCACTTCTCTGTAACATCTTCCTTAATCCGCTTAAGCAACTCCAACGTATGAACCCTTTCATAAGGCCTGAACCAGCCGTAAATTCCTGTGAATCTCCAGTCATCTACCAAACCATCAATATGATGTTGAGTATACGATTGAATCCTTACCCCTACTCCTTCTCTCCACATCAGACACAGACCTCCTGATGTACCAATACTATCAACAGTAAAACACCCCGCATATCCTAACCTCTGTCTGATTCTTTCCATCTTTTTTCGATCACTTTTTGTCTCACTAAGAAACAACAAGTCAGGCTCCTTCTCCCTAACTAGCGTCGCTAGTATAGCAACTGCCAAGCCTTTGCCCAATCCCCGGCAGTTGAAACTAATGGTATTCATTGATCCGGGCAGGAGAGAGTCCTAGTCTCCCCCGCCAAGTCAATAATAGCCACCTCCTTCCTTCCTCTCTTTGCTTTATCTACATTTCCATCTTCTGCTAAATCATCTTGTTCTCTATTCTTCCGCATATCTCCTTCATCTCGTTTCTCAGCCTCTCCTTCAAGTCCAACCATTGTATCTCTTGCTACCTTTTTCCATTTTTCCTCATGGGGGTAGTGATAACACGATTTATGACTTAGGATTAGGTAGTCACTTAGATAGATTTCTCATTCATTCGTGCAAGTTTTGGCATTGATTCATGACGTCTTCGCTCAATTCACGCACATTTCTAGAAAAGACGTCTACACTACCTTTTATCGGTTTTGTAGGTAATTCGGGGATCTATTGGACGTTAATCGATACATTTGAGGGCCAAGCCTCATGATGGTTCACATCCAAAGCCTTTGAGGAGCATAATTGGAGCAACAAAGGACACAAAGATCACTAATGGTGCAAGCAATGGAGCAACTCATGGCTAGACAATCATAGCACGTTTCTGCTGAAGAAAATCGGACCAAGTAGCAGTTAAATCGGCCGATTTTTGTCCACTGGGTCGATTTTTGAGGCTTTGACAGCTTAAGCCACGTGTCCCACGATCTCTTGTCCGTCCTTGCTCTTGGTGGAGAATATAAGTGGTCCCTCAGGTGGTTGCTGGGCATCTCTCCTCTCCCACACTCTCATTCACAGCTCATTCATCTTGGAGGAAGATTGGAGAAGAAGAAAAGCTCCCAAGGATTGAAGGAAGAACAAGAAGACCATTCTAAGGGTGATTTTGAGTGATTTTGTAGACTTGGATTGAAGAACTAATTGCAAGGATTGTTAAGAACGTTTTGCATCTTCATTTTAGAGTTTGTAAGTCTTGCTACAACTTAGATTTGGCTGAGATTTATTGATTTTGCTTACTCATCTTTCATTACTCATCTATGAGCACCATGTATGCTTGTTTGATGATTTCGGATTTTGATATGCATATTATTGGCTAGTTTCTTGTGATTTTAGAGTGATGGATTGATGGTTATGGCTTGGGTGATGATAGGATGGACTTATATGTTAGTTTAGGATGATTTGAATGCACGAAACCCATTTTCAGAGACAAAAATCGACCTGTTCTTCATCTAAATCGTCCGATTTTCTGTATGATCCACCCGATTTTCTTCTCTGTTGCTCTTTAATTGATAAATCTGCATGTTAGGGTCCTTGGTTGTTTAAATCCTAGTGTTTATTAAGCCTAATTTAGCTTAGAATCACCTAATGCTACCAACCTAAGTGAGGGAAGAGATCTACCCGATGATTTCCGATCTTAGATACCTAAGATGATGAATGCTAGGTAGTAGTGAGCCTCATAAGCCGCTATTGGATTGAGTGTGCTAGGATAATTGCTTGAGATTTCCTTATTCCGAGACTTACCCGGTAAGGAGAGGGTTACCCTTAAGTAGTATCTAGTTTGTGTGGAATTCCTTACTCTAACTCCTAGAGACTTACCCGGTAATAGGAGTTTGATGCGGGATTAGTGAAGTGAGAGACCTACCCGGTAATTGCTTCCATTAGCGAAACATTCTTTCCCAAACACCGCAGCTTGTCCTTAGAATCCTTAGAACCTTGAGTCCAATGCCATAACCGGAAATCTTGACCTCTAAAATCTACTTTTCTCTCTTGATCATATTCTTGTGTTTGTGTTTGCTTGTTCGTTTGCTAGCTTGAGTTGTTAGTTGTTTATTATCTTGCTTGACTTGTGATCTTTGTTTAATCACCACAAAAACCAACAAAAACATTGTGTTTTCCATTTTCTTTGTTCCTCACCTTATCTTAGTCTAGATTTACACTATTTTTTATCATCGCTTGACTCGATTTCACCTTAGTCTTTGTGTTCGACCTCGGAATACTTACCTTTCTACAAAACGACCCGTACACTGCGGGTTCGCTAGGAGTTAGGATAATTATAACGAGTATAAATTTAAGACTTATTGCGTGCACATCTATTCCTAGACGTAACAGGTAGCGTTACATTCCTTGGGTTTGTCGGAAGAAAGAAGATTCACTGTTATAGCCTCTGTAGTCCTTATCTTGAAATTGTGTAACTCCCCAACCAGGCTATTTTGTTGAGCTAATGGTAAGATCTGTAACTCGTCATCTTCTTTTTCCTCCAATAAGCTATCTAAGACCCGCAATGCTCTGTTGCCCTTGTTTTCCTGTTCCATATTCTCACTTGCTTGAGCCTCTGCACCCCTAGTTTCTTGTCTCTCCTTGTGTCCCCATCCAGCAGTTCTTTTATCTTTTGTGGATCGTAGTGGAGGGGCCCTCAAGTCACCATCATACTCATTCTGAAATTCTTTTGCGTGTTCATCTTTACACTCCCCTTCAACATGCCCCAGCCTGCCACATGTATAACAGAAATTTGGCAGTTTCTCATACTGTATCGGTATCCACAATCTTTGATTATTAACATAGATAAGTAGTCCCCTCCGCAGAGGCTTCCGGATATCCACGTTCGCCCTAATTCTCATCTCATTACTCATTCCCTTTGAAAAGTCCTCCTCATGGGAGACGTTGTAATAGCTAGGATTTCCGAATTCTAATTAATGTTGATTAACTTAATCGTTGATAGTAATTGACAATAAACTTGCGAAGATTTCTCAAGTGATGAGTATGAGTCCCAACGTTATGTTCCTCGCGTAATTTTGGACGTTTGGGGAAATTTTTACTTTTTCCCCCGGGTAATTATTTTTACCCTCCGATGTTATTTGGAGCATTTGGGAGCTCCAATTAATAAAAATGCAGTTGAGAGAAATGATCAGGACATCAGATATGTCTTAGATATGAAATAACATGGAGAGGCAAAACGGCCAAAAGAGTCGCTATTTCGTTTCTTAACGACTAAGAAAGACGGCTTAGGAATACACGTTTTCCGAGGCAGTTGTGTAATAATTATCCCTACAATATTCCAGATTTAATGTTCCAATCTCGAGAAGTTTGGAGAAAGAGGTTCGACCCACCTTTGGATCGGTTAAAGGATAATTATCGACTTTACTAAAGGATAATTATCGTCTTTACTATAAATAGCGGAAAATCCTTTATTAATTCATTTCCTTTCACGTTTTCTCGTAAAAGTTCTGATTTCTCTCAACCTTCAAACTCAGATCTACTCTCCGTTTTTAATCCGATTTCAACTCCGTTTGAGTTTCTGGATTCCTCTCTTCATTCTCTTCATAACGGTACCGAGTTTCTGCATTTCCGAGTATATGGAGGGCTGGTCGAGCATATATGTCACCAGGACGGTTCCGTCGCTCAGATTCCGATGAATTTGATGCTGTTCATGCGTAGCCTGCGTCGTTGTGATTCCGAATCTTCTTTCAGATCGTCAATCGGGTTAGTAACGAATAAGTTATGAATTTATTCGTTTCCGTCCTGCGATTTGGCCTAAATTGACTTTAGGCTTGTCAAATAGGACAATTAGAAATTCCATTATGGTCGTTATATTATTCTAGTGATTATGGATTCTTGTTTGATGAAATTTGATGACAGGGGGTTTAGAAATTGCCTGCGGGCAAAACGTTATTCTGGCGAAATCTAATTAATAAATTAAAAGTTAATTAATTAAATTAAGATTAGAATTGAGATTGAGGAATGTCAATTAGATACTACCTTGAGATTTGAGGAATTGTGAGTTATGTTGAGATATTGAGGTTTAGTTGGTTGTGAGGCTTATAGATTGAGTATGATCCTTATGGATCCCTTTGGGTCTAGGTGTGACCCCCTTTGATGAATAGAGGTTGATATATCTCTTTATGCCTTGTTTATAGGCCGTGTTGTCCCTCCAGTGTAGAGGTGATCGTGGTTGAGTTTGTACGAGGTTGAGGTAAGTCCGTAGGATTTACTTAGCTACCATCCCTATATTGGGTGTTTGCATGAGTGATGTGTGCTTTATATGTTTGCTATGATAGCATGAGTTGTCGTTTTTATCGACCTATGTTCTATTGACTGCCCCACTGCGTGGCTGTGATAAACTTTCCCTTTCATCCCGCCGTGGAGTCTGGGAGGTTCTCTGATGTCGGGCCAGACTGGTTTACAGGAAGGGCGCAATCCACTCCCATAGGGTACACGGATTGTGTGACCGATACTCGTACAGCTGGACATTGTACTCAGAGGCGGGGATGTATCGGTCCTCGTGTCACATACTTTCATCTATCTATATATATACGGTTTTTGAGTGAATGGTTATTATATAAAGATAATAAATGGGTAAATGTGTGATAGCATTCTGAGGTGTTTATCTTTCATGATTGTGTTTGTGCTTATGCATTACCTCATATATGTATGGTTAGCTAACGGTTTCATACCGTGTTGTAGATGTTTACAGGTTAGGCGCTACTGGGTGATCTGGCAGGGTGACAGGCCGAGGACTCTCGTACATTAGGTGGTTGGTTTGGGGTTGTTGTGTTTCCCCTCCTGTGTGAGGATTGTTATCATGAAATATTGTGATATTTTAGGCACGTTTTCTAAACGTATTTGATTCATATTGATAATCTTTGATTGAACTTTGTGCATATGTGAGCTAGTATTACCTATATTGTCGATATGGATGTCTACACTAGTTCTATGTTGATTATAGGTGATTTAGAGCTATTTCCGAACGGAATCGAGCAAAGGAGAGTTGATTCGACATGTCCAAGGATTGAGGACATTCTTAGGAAGCAAATTGGAGTTTTAGCTTGAGGAATGCACGAGGCTAGGGAAGAATCACGTTCTTGCCCTAAACCACGCTCTAAAATACGGCCGTACTACGAACCACGTTCAGTTCCACGGCCGTGGAACCCTGCAAGAGAGGCGTGATGCATTCCAGTAACTTACACGGCCGTGGAATACATGGTACAAACCGTGACCTAATCCACGCCCTAAATTACGGTCGTGGGAACTTCCACGACCGTGATCTTGGCGGATCTTTTCGCCACACTTTGAAGCCAAGATCTTTTGAAGATTGGGCCGGGCCGATATTCTATCTTGCCCTATAAAAAGACGGACGAAACAAGATTCCGTCATCTTCGCTAAGCATCATTCAACCCCGCTTACCCTCATTTACAACCGCCATCTCCGTTGAAGGAATCTCAACGCCGTTTGGCCTTTGCTTGGAAGTATTGATCATCTCATTGGAGATTGAAGTTCGCATCTGGGAATTACCCTAATCTCGCACTTTTGGTGGAGATTGCTGTTGAGATCTCCGGATTGGCGGAAGATCGAAGCTTTTGGAAGATTGTGCAAGGAGATCTCTCTTCTTGTTTAGGTTTGAGTTGAAAAACGGATTGACATCCCGTTTTTCCCTTCTTTCCTAAGGTTGCGATTGTTTGTTTTATCTTGAATCCCTTGACAATACTTGTTCTCTTTGTGACTTTGAGATTGGTTTGAGGATTATTGAAAGTTCTTGAAGGTTTTCATCTTTCTATCTTTTTATTCTTGAATTGATATCAACATCACTGTTATTGGCTAAAAACCCTTAACAATTCTAAGGTGAAGGGTTGATAGTTGTGGCTTAGATGATGATAGATCGATCGTAAACAGATTAGACCCTGAGAGTTAGAGAGAATCGCCGACGAACCCTAAATCACGGCCTGTTCTTGAGTCCACGGCCGTGGAACCCCAAGAACTAACCGTAATTTTCCTTAAGTCGACGATCTTGCTTTTACTTTAATCCAAAGTTAAAGATTTGCTTTAACTTAGTTTAGACTTGCCTTTTCTAGGTGGTAGTGAAGCCTCAACAACCTCTACCTCGATTGTGAGTGTCATAACCTCAATCGGTTTAGTTAGTCTTGATCCTTGGGTTACAAGTTTGGGTATTTGACATAAATTCTCATCTTTAGAATCTTTCTATATTGAGCCTCAACAACCTGTATAGAGAGTGCCTTGTAGGTGAGTTATATAAGGTTTTTGGAACTTCACCGTACGATTACCTTACATTAGTATACCTTTGCATACCTCAACTCTGTCTTTATATCATTAAGTATATCTTGAATCGATTGCCACAACTGGATACTTGGATCTTTAGGATTGTTGGTTTCCTAATATATTTGCAAACTCTCATATTTACTCGCTTGATAATCTGCAATCGTATTTGTTCCCACCCAAATCCCTGTGTTCGATACTCTGGAATTCTTGCTTAGCTACGTCGATCCGTACACTGCAGGTTCGCTGCTTGATTCTAGTTTTATAAATTTAAAGCTTATTTGCACACACCTTTAGGGGCGAACAAGTTTTTGGCGCCGTTGCCAGGGATTTGGTTTCGGCCGAATCCGGTTGCCGGTTGTCAAGCTTGGGAGCTTGCTCTCGTTATTTGATATTCCTTTGAGTGCATGCGCAGGTCTAGGAACACCGAAGATCTCTTACCTCTTGATCAAGAGCTAGAGAAAACCTTGAGGCAAAAGCGCAAGGAAAAGAAGATGGCTGAAAAACACGAACGTGATCTTCAAACGGAGTTGGCAGAAAAGAATGCTCAACTCCAGTGGAACGAGAACCTCCGCCAGGATGAAATGGATCGTCATCAATCCGAAGTTAGCAAACTACAGGATGCGATGTTCCAAATGAGGATGGAGTTAAGCGACCTTAAGAATAAAGGAAGCAAGAAATCCTCTAGGAGGGGATCAAGAACTAGAAGAAGAAGCCACTCGTCCACTGATGATAGTGACTCTTCCATGCCACCGTTAGAGGAGATTGATCCCACGATTAATATGAATCCTTTCCATCCACAAGGAGCTGTTAATCGCCGCATTCTACCTAGGAATGTGAGAGTCGAACGTGTGGATAATGAGCCAAGAACTCTTGGCCAGCGGATGGATCCAACACAACAACCACGCCGCTTGGGTGTGAAATTTGATGCTGAAGATGTGCAAGGGTTTAGCTTTAACCCTCAAGTTATTACTCTTGTTCGCCAAAGCCAATTTGGCGGTACAAGCGCTGAATCTCCACACCAACACTTGCAAAACTTTGAGTGTATGATGGAGACGATGAGACCGAAGAACGCTACTACCAACAGCTATAAGCTCAAACCTTTCTTTTTCTCCTTGAAAGGGAAAGCGTTGTCTTGGTACCAAGCTCTTCCTAATGGAAAACTAGACACGTGGGAAGACCTTTCCGCGGAGTTTCTCACCAAATTCTTCCCGCCCTCCAAAATGGCGGAACTTAGAGGTAAGATTAATGCTTTTTCCATGAGACCTAATGAAAGTTTGTTTCAATCTTGGGAAAGGTTTCAGGACTTGCTCTTGGATTGCCCTCATCATGGCATATCCAAGCTTGCCTTGCTAGAGATTTATTACAAGGGGCTGGATGCGGGAACGCAATTCAACCTCCAATCCCTCTCATGTGGAACGTTCATGGACATGAGAGAAGATGACACTTGGGACTTCATCGAGAAGCAAGCAAGAGTCATAGAGAAGTATTCCCACCGGAAAGTGGAGGGAAATCGTGTGGAGCAAGGAGCGAAGCTCACACATGAAGCTCAAAATCAGATTTTCTCCCTCAACAATGAGATCAAGGAGTTGAAGGAGGCTATCAAGACCAACTTCCCAAAGCAACAAGAGAAGGATGTTGGCTATTTGGGCAACAACAATGGCGGTGATAACACCAACCGCAACAACAATAACCGGAACAATAACCGGAATAACAATTGGAATGGAAACAACAACAACCGGAACAACAATTGGAACAACAATAGGGGTTCAAACAACAACAATTGGCGCTCCAATCAACAAAATTCCGGTAACTCTTATCCTTCCAATTCTAATTCACTAACTCCACCTTCCTCTTCCTCTACTCCTTTGAAAAGCCAGGGGCAATCATCTAATGGAGGAAACAATACGGGAAAGGAGAAGCCCGATCCCATGTTGGAAACAATTTTGGGAAAGCTTCAAGGGTTGGAGAACCGCCTCATCAAGGTTGATGATCAAGTTTCTAAGGTTGACAAAGCTCAAAAAGTTTTGGAAAACCAAATGTTCAACCACGCGGAGGAAGTTCCTAGAAATCAAGGGAAACTTCCAGGAAAGACGGAGGACAACCCTAAGGGAAGGGTGATGGCGATCACAACTAGGAGCGGAGTGACCACCACCGATCCGCAGCCTACGTTCGTTGAAGTCCCCGTAGAAAAGGACAAAGAAAAAGGGAAGGAGAAGGAAGATGTTTATGTTCCTCCTCCAGCTTACAAACCTCCCCTACCATTCCCTCAATCTAGAGCGCGAGCGCGCCTAGACAAACAATTCGGTAAGTTCATAGAACTCATGAGTAAGCTACATATTAATATACCATTCATTGATGCTATTGTAGGTATGCCGGCTTATGGCAAGTTCTTGAAGGAGCTCCTCTCCAACAAGAGGAAGCTAGAAGATTTTGGAGAGGTCAAGATGAGTTCGGATTCTTCGGATCTCATCAAGACCATGAAGGAGAAAATGCCCCCAAAGTTGAAAGATCCGGGGTCATTTTGCATTCCCATTGGAGTGGGAAATGTCACATATGACGCTTTATGTGACTTAGGAGCAAGTGTGAGCATCATACCACTAGCATTATGTAGGAAGATCGGTTTAGGCGATCCTAAACCGGTGAAGATGACGTTATACATGGCGGATCGATCCATCACTCGCCCCGTCGGTATTGTAGAAGACGTCCCCGTCAAGCTAGGTAAATTCTTTGTTCCCATCGATTTTGTCGTGCTTGACATTCCTGCAGATAGTCCGGTCCCGATCATACTCGGAAGACCATTTCTTGCAACTTCCGGCTGCATGGTCGATTGCAAGAATGGAAGACTCGCTTTTGACATTGGAGAAGAGAAAGTAGAGTTCGTTCTTTCCACTCTAGTGAAGGAGCCGATCTTTGACGAGGATATTTACGATATCCAAGATGAAGAAGGTTTGTCTAGGGAAGAGGTAAGTGCGATTCTCTTTAACGATCCTTTACAAAAAGTCATTACCATGAGTCTAACAGATGTAGGGGAAGAAGAAGAGTGCAAAGAGGAAATTGAAGCCTTAGAAGCACAAGAAGAGATGCATGAAGTGGAGTTTGAGAAACTCCACGATGAGGCTGAGAATATTAGAATCCACGGTCACACCCTATATTCCACGACCGTGGATTTCACAACCAAAATCGACCTCCATTCCAGTGGATTACACGGCCGTGGAACATCTGGAGGGCCCGTAATTCTGACCGTGGAAGAAGATGACCGGCATAACTCTTCAACTTCTTTTAATTCTTCTCCAACTCACTCAACACCCTTAGAAACTTCTAAGGAAACGTCGGATGCTCCTCAAGGACCATTGGAAGCTCCGAAAGTGATGGAACTCAAACCACTTCCTACTCATCTAAGGTACGCCTTTCTTGGATCTAATTCCACCTTTTCGGTCATTGTTAGCTCCGAACTAAGCATAGATGAACATGAGCAGCTCATGATTGTCCTTAGGAAACATAGAAAAGCCATAGGCTATACTATTGAGGACTTAGTAGGAACTAAACCCTCCCTATGTATGCATAAGATACTAATGGAGGAGGACTTTAGAACTTCAAGACAACCTCAAAGGCGGTTGAATCCGACCATGAAAGAGGTTGTCAAGAAGGAAATTCTTAAACTTCTTGATGCAGGTATCATCTATCCTATCTCCGATAGCAAGTGGGTGAGTCCAGTTCAAGTAGTTCCGAAGAAGGGAGGAATGACAGTCATCACCAACAAGAACAACGAACTCATTCCTACCCGAACCGTGACTGGATGGCGAATGTGCATAGACTACCGCAAGCTCAACAACGCAACGCGGAAGGATCACTTTCCATTGCCATTCATCGATCAAATGCTTGAAAGGTTAGCACAACATTCACATTTTTGCTACCTTGACGGTTATAGTGGTTTCTTTCAGATTCCGATACATCCGGATGATCAAGAGAAGACCACATTCACGTGCCCTTGGGGTACGTTCGCCTATAGGAGAATGCCGTTCGGGCTTTGCAACGCCCCATCCACCTTTCTACGGTGCATGATGGCCATCTTCTCCGAATACGTAGAGGAAATCATGGAAGTCTTCATGGACGACTTCTCCGTATATGGTTCCTCTTTTAACGATTGCCTTTCTAACCTTTCTCTTATTTTACAAAGGTGTGAAGACACTAACCTAGTTCTTAATTGGGAGAAGTGTCAATTCATGGTTAAGGAAGGAATTTTATTAGGTCACTTAGTCTCTAGTAGAGGGATAGAGGTAGACAAGGCTAAGATAGAGACCATAGAGAAACTTCCTCCCCCAATTTCGGTGAAAGGGATAAGAAGTTTCCTAGGACATGCTGGATTTTATAGACGTTTCATTAAGGACTTTTCTAAGATATCAAAACCTCTCACTAATCTATTGATGAAAGATGCGGTTTTTGAGTTTTCACAGGAATGTTTGGATGCGTTTAACACCATTCGGCAGGCTCTAATTTCAGCACCTATTATCCAACCTCCGGATTGGACTCTCCCCTTCGAGATTATGTGCGATGCTAGTGACGTAGCTATCGGATCTGTTCTTGGATAACGAAAGGAAGGGCGAACCCATGCCATATACTATGCTAGCAAGACGCTAGACGAAGCGCAGCTCAACTACGCCACTACAGAGAAAGAGTTTCTAGCCATTGTCTACGCTATTGAAAAGTTTCGCTCTTATCTTGTAGGTGCAAAGGTGATTGTCTACACGGATCATGCAGCGATCCGGTACCTCCTTGCAAAGAAAGATGCGAAGCCAAGGCTGATTAGATGGATTCTTCTCCTACAAGAATTCGATCTTGAGATCCGCGACAAGAAAGGTTCAGAAAATTCTGTTGCGGATCATTTGAGTCGTCTAACACATCTAGGGGACGACCATCTACCCATTGATGACTCCTTTCCGGACGAACACTTACACATCATAGAGGAGTGCATCAACGTGATCTCCAAAGGTAACGAACCATGGTTTGCTGATTTTGTTAACTATTTGGTTTGCCAGGAGACACCGCCCGGACTATCCTACGCACAAAGGAAGAAGTTCTTTAAGGACGTCCGGATATACTATTGGAACGAGCCTCTCCTCTTTAAGAGAGGTCCGGATGGCATCATTCGACGATGTGTGCCGGAGGATGAGATGCAAAGTGTCATCCGCCATTGTCATTCACTACCTTGTGGAGGACACGCTAGTTCGAACAAGACTAGCGCAAAGGTATTGCAATCTGGATTCTATTGGCCTACTTTATTTAGAGATGTGCAATCCTTTGTTTCTTGCTGCGATGCTTGTCAAAGAACAAGCAATATTTCTAGAAGGAACGAGATGCCCCTCAACAACATCCAAGAGGTGGAGATTTTCGACGTTTGGGGAGTTGATTTCATGGGACCATTCCCATCTTCTTGTGGAAACCAATACATACTATTGGCGGTAGATTACGTTTCTAGATGAGTGGAAGCAATTGCCTCTCCCACAAATGATGCCATGGTGGTGGTTAAGTTCTTCAACAAGACCATCTTCCCACGATTTGGGACACCAAGGACTATCATTAGTGATGGAGGTTCTCACTTCATAGCCCGTCGCTTTGAAGCTCTTCTAGCTAAGTATGGGGTTACTCACAAGATCGCTACCCCTTACCATCCACAAACGAGTGGACAAGTTGAGATCTCAAATAGGGAGATCAAGGGAATTCTAGAGAAAACGGTTTCAAGGACTAGGAAGGATTGGTCCTTGAAGCTAGATGATGCATTATGGGCGTACCGGACTGCGTACAAGACTCCCATAGGAACCACACCATACAACCTTGTGTATGGGAAGTCTTGTCACTTGCCGGTGGAGCTTGAGCACAAAGTGTTTTGGGCTATCAAGTGGCTGAATTTCGGCATGAAGGAAGCGGGAGAGAAGCGTCTCCTAGACATCAATAAGCTGGATGAACTTCGCTTGAACGCCTATGAAAACGCCAAGATCTACAAGGAAAGAGCAAAGCGTTGGCATGATAAGCATATCATTCCAAAAGACTTCAAGGAAGGAGATCAAGTTCTCCTCTTCAATTCAAGACTTCGCCTCTTTCCAGGTAAGCTTAAATCCCGTTGGACCGGACCTTTTCTAATTAAGCGTATTTTCCCCCATGGTGCAGTTGAAGTATGGGGTGAAGCTAGCGGAAGTTTTAAGGTGAACGGCCAACGACTCAAGAAGTATACGCCGGAACTCCAAGCTGAGGAGTTTGCGCCTACCGCACTCGAATAAGTGCGAGATTGGTCTAGCTACGGACCTTAAACAAAGCGCTTCTTGGGAGGCAACCCAAGGTATTGCATTCTCGTTTTTGTTTTCGATTCATAGTTTAGCTTAAAATAGACGTTTTTCGCTTTATTTTGCCTCGATTTCTCCCGGTATGTTCGTGTTTTTGGATGTAGGATCGATGGAAAAGGAAAAGGGGAGAATAATGTCGAAGAAAAGTGACGAAATTCGGACTTTGGAGCTTTACAGGAGGTTCTACGGTCTAAATTACGGTCGTCACAGCTACAGTGGCCGTAATTCTCAAAAGCCTTTGAAAAATCACCAAAACCACGGTTCCGTACACTTCCATGGCCGTGGAACACCCCGACAGACCGTGATTTTCAAAAATTTGCCTGCAACTATATAAGCCACGTTCTTCACAAACTCATCCCAAAAATTTCCCCTTTCCACGACCTAGACGCCGAAACCCCACGACCTCCTCCAAATCTTCGTTTCTTAATCGTTTCTAATGATTCTTCATCCTAAACTGCAGCAAATCCAACCACAAACAAGATCCAAGCGACAAACCGAGCGGAAATCCATCAACAAACGCGCATTTCGGGTTTTTCAATCCGAAAAAGAGGTTTATTCTTTCTTCCTGATTTTCGCCGATTTGGTTCGTTTTTGCTATAGATTTGTAGGAAGAACTGACAAAGACTGGAAGGAATTAGACTAGGATTGCTTGTTGTGGTGATTGTTGGTGCATTTGCTGAGATTCGTGAAATTCTGGGACGAATCACGGCCTCTGGGTAAACCACGGCCGTAATTCCTGAAGAACAGACCGTAATTTTGGTGAAAAATGGATTTCGTAAGGAGAATGTCGGGAAGGATAAAAGAGAAGAAGGGAGAGCAGAATAAGAAAAGGAAAGGAAATCCCTCCACCTCCTCATCCTCTAGGGCACCACCACCCTCGTCTCCCTCACTACCCTCCTCACCTTCACCTCCATCCTCACCTCCTCACCCTAGCATCCCGACCATACATGAGAACCACCTTGCTGCATTTGAGAGGATCACGGAGAGGGCAGTGATTGGCCCTAGGTATTTGTTGTTGGAGGATCTACATCCTCTCAACATAGTTGATGATCTTACATGGCTCTTGGATAGAGCCGGATTACTTGTCTTCACGAACATTCGTGAAGACGCCTATGAGGAGATCACCCGGGAGGTTGTGACGTCTTTCGAGCACAGCCATGTAGATAGGACCGTCTCTTTCCGCCTCATGGAGAGAGATTATCAGTTGAGTATCATTGAGTTTGGGACCATTTTCGGGTTCCATGAGACCTTTAATGGTCGATTTCCGAGTGGAGTTTACCCCAAGAACTTTTGGGAGGAAGTGGCTATGGTTTATGCCGACGAGGACCGTTGGCAACCCGCCGATACCAAGGCTAGATTGATGTACCATCTAGCCTTGAAGATAGCTCACCGCGTTCTTTTGGAGTGTCTCTTCCCTAGGACGGAGACACCCCAAAAGATCAAGACGGATGAGCTATTCTTGCTCTATTGCATGCTATATGGACGCCGTGCAGATTGTGCTACCCTCTTGGCTGCTACGATGAGCAAGCTCAAGAACAAGAAGAAGGGGAACATCGGGTATGGTGGAATAGTTACCCACATTGCTAGGAGTTTTGGTGTAGATTTTTCTGCTTGTACCCGCATACCGGCCGTTCCTTTAGGGCTACATGCATTCATGGTTAGGGGTCTCATCTTCCCCACACATGGAGGTCCGCCTTATGCGGGCATGCCTTGGGAGACCAGGACGGGTAGGGGTATAGAGTGGCTGCCGGAGTACTCCATTATGGCGGGACGCCATAATTGGAAGGAGACGTTCGCTGCGATGCATGCGAACAGGATAGTAGCTCCCCCTTACGTCCCACCGCCGGTTGTAGAGGAGGAGGATATGGGAGATCAGTTCGAGAGAGGAGGAGGAGCGGAGCATGAGTTTGGCACGTTTCCGGACCAGCCGGAGGCGGCCCCAGATGTACCTAGACGCTCTCCACGTCCAGCTAGAGCCTCAGGCTCGTCATCTCGCCGCGCTAGCGTGAGTGAGAGGCCCACGTGGATGACCACACCTCCCACATGGTATGCCACCCCACCTCCTTGGTCCACGGAGCAGCCAGCACCACCACCACCAGCACCGGCACCATCCGACGCCCCCGCATGGTACAGTCACGCCCCGGGATGGTACGAGCAGATGCCGGATTGGGCTACCGGACTTTCAGAGAGAGTTGGAGCGTTGGAGATCCGGGCCGACGCTAGAGACGGACGCCTCGACGACCTCGACCACATGATGAGGGACGTCTACCGCCAGCAGTTTGGGCGGCACTACGACTCCAGCTTCTCCCCATTCCCACCTCCGCCGGCGCCGCAGTGATTCGATTCATGACCGTTCGTTTTAGACATTCCCGCCACCACTTTGTGAGTTTCTTTTTCTTTTCTTTCTTTTCTTTCTTTCTTTTGAACATTAGGGACAATGTTCGTCCTAAGTATGGGGTGGGATGTACTAAAAAGTTTGTAATAACTCTACTTACTATGTTCGCTTTCATTTGAGACTATCGTTGCATGTTTATTATGTGTTACACGTTTCCTTATTACATTGCATGAAAAATAACTTGAAAAACCCATAAAAATTGAAAAATTTTGAAAATTTTGTGCTCCTAATGAATTGAGATGATTTCCATGATAATCACTACTTGTGAATTGAGTTTGATGACAATTGCATGCTTAAAAGGATTGTGAATTGAAAAGAATTTGAATGAATGAATTTTACCTCTTTTGCAAGTTTTATAATGTGAAAATGTTACCTAAATCATGCTAGGAAATTGAAGTTGAAATCACATTATAAGTTCCTATACTTCTTGTTGAAATGATTAAGGCAATTCGATACTTTCTTTCTTCTTTCTTTGATCATCTAAGCTCCTCATTGAAATATTAGCCTCCTTTACCTATCCGGGAATTTGGAGAAGTGAATGAGAAAAAGGCATGTTTGATGTGGGAGGGCCATGAGAGCAATTATTTGCAATCAAATGAATAGAAAGAAATTGTAGGTTTGGGGAAGTCAATCATGACGATGAGTAACTCGGCACCATTCACATAGCCGGGTGTTTGTGTCTTGCCAAAGTCGGATTGAGCGATATTCCTAGCGGATTATGGTATGTGCGCTAAGGGTTTGAGGCATCTCATAAAAATTGAGAAACGCCGATCTCCTAGGCTTCGGTTTTTGTGCACCACTGTCCATAACTCCAAAAGTAAAGTCGAAAAATGAAAAGAAGAGAGCGAAGCTCTAAGTTGAAGTGTTGCGGGAACCGCATAAGAAGAAGAAGGTAGTTGTCCACTTTCCCGGATTTATGCACCACTTTTCCTTAAAGTTCTCCCTTCCCTTCCGTATTCTAGACCTTTTCTTTGAAAGTCCTTAAGATCAAAAGAATGTTATATGACTTGGTGGTCTAAATTGAAGTTTCTTGTGATTGATTTTGATAATGTTTGAAGGTTATAATGCTTGCTTGGAAGTCAAATTGGTTCATGAATTTTCTTTGCTTTTTACTCTTTGATTGAGTGTGTGAACGTTTGACAAACGATTGAAGCAAAGTTTGAGAATGATCTATTCTTTAGAAGTCACATTCACCCAAAAAGAAGGTACACATATTTCATCCTAACTCTTGTTTAAAGCTTTTTGAAAGACCTTGCTTAGGGACAAGCAAGTGTTAAGTATGGGGTTATTTGTTAGCATGAAATATTGTGATATTTTAGGCACGTTTTCTAAACGTATTTGATTCATATTGATAATCTTTGATTGAACTTTGTGCATATGTGAGCTAGTATTACCTATATTGTCGATATGGATGTCTACACTAGTTCTATGTTGATTATAGGTGATTTGGAGCTATTTCCGAACGGAATCGAGCAAAGGAGAGTTGATTCGACATGTCCAAGGATTGAGGACATTCTTAGGAAGCAAATTGGAGTTTTAGCTTGAGGAATGCACGAGGCTAGGGAAGAATCACGTTCTTGCCCTAAACCACGCTCTAAAATACGGCCGTACTACGAACCACGTTCAGTTCCACGGCCGTGGAACCCTGCAAGAGAGGCGTGATGCATTCCAGTAACTTACACGGCCGTGGTATACATGGTACAAACCGTGACCTAATCCACGCCCTAAATTACGGTCGTGGGAACTTCCACGACCGTGATCTTGGCGGATCTTTTCGCCACACTTTGAAGCCATGATCTTTTGAAGATTGGGCCGGGCCGATATTCTATCTTGCCCTATAAAAAGACGGACGAAACAAGATTCCGTCATCTTCGCTAAGCATCATTCAACCCCGCTTACCCTCATTTACAACCGCCATCTCCGTTGAAGGAATCTCAACGCCGTTTGGCCTTTGCTTGGAAGTATTGATCATCTCATTGGAGATTGAAGTTCGCATCTGGGAATTACCCTAATCTCGCACTTTTGGTGGAGATTGCTGTTGAGATCTCCGGATTGGCGGAAGATCGAAGCTTTTGGAAGATTGTGCAAGGAGATCTCTCTTCTTGTTTAGGTTTGAGTTGAAAAACGGATTGACATCCCGTTTTTCCCTTCTTTCCTAAGGTTGCGATTGTTTGTTTTATCTTGAATCCCTTGACAATACTTGTTCTCTTTGTGACTTTGAGATTGGTTTGAGGATTATTGAAAGTTCTTGAAGGTTTTCATCTTTCTATCTTTTTATTCTTGAATTGATATCAACATGACTGTTATTGGCTAAAAACCCTTAACAATTCTAAGGTGAAGGGTTGATAGTTGTGGCTTAGATGATGATAGATCGATCGTAAACAGATTAGACCCTGAGAGTTAGAGAGAATCGCCGACGAACCCTAAATCACGGCCTGTTCTTGAGTCCACGGCCGTGGAACCCCAAGAACTAACCGTAATTTCCCTTAAGTCTACGATCTTGCTTTTACTTTAATCCAAAATTAAAGATTTGCTTTAACTTAGTTTAGACTTGCCTTTTCTAGGTGGTAGTGAAGCCTCAACAACCTCTACCTCGATTGTGAGTGTCATAACCTCAATCGGTTTAGTTAGTCTTGATCCTTGGGTTACAAGTTTGGGTATTTGACATAAATTCTCATCTTTAGAATCTTTCTATATTGAGCCTCAACAACCTGTATAGAGAGTGCCTTGTAGGTGAGTTATATAAGGTTTTTGGAACTTCACCGTACGATTACCTTACATTAGTATACCTTTGCATACCTCAACTCTGTCTTTATATCATTAAGTATATCTTGAATCGATTGCCACAGCTGGATACTTGGATCTTTAGGATTGTTGGTTTCCCAATATATTTGCAAACTCTCATATTTACTCGCTTGATAATCTGCAATCGTATTTGTTCCCACCCAAATCCCTGTGTTCGATACTCTGGAATTCTTGCTTAGCTACGTCGATCCGTACACTGCGGGTTCACTGCTTGATTCTAGTTTTATAAATTTAAAGCTTATTTGCACACACCTTTAGGGGCGAACAACGATGATCTTTTGTACCTCCTATCTGAGGATGTCGTTTTATATACTCGGCTATGTTGTTGTTTACTTTGGGTCGTACAGTTTATATTGTTTTATGTATTTGTTTTATATCTGTCAGTGCCATGTTGTAAGGTCCAGTGAACTTGTTGTCAGGCTAGGGTCAGGATCCATTGTGAGATCCTAGCCCAATGTGACATCCCGAGTCCCGCGGATTCGGGGTGTTACAGAGTTGGTATCAGAGCCCAGGTTGACAACAATGGCACTTGCTACCTGCAATGAGGTTTGATAGGTAAAATAAACAGAGCCCACATGGGATCTGACGTTTTCAAAGGTTTTGGTTTTAAGTGTGGTTTTGGGTAGATCGACACCAGATTTACCAACAATTGTAAGATCAACTGAAGCTTATGGATCCGGAAAGAAGTAGTGGACTGAATCAGTTACTAGAGAAGCAAAGATGATGAATGAGGAACCAAGTCCGATATCATGACAATCTAGTGATTCTTTGGCCATGAAGATGACTGGCAAGGAACTACAGTGTTTTAATTGCGTGGAAGTTGGGACACTAGCGAGCTGTGTGCCCAAAGGTGCCCATCATATGCTTTACGTGTGGTAAAGCAGGGCATAGAGCAAAGTTTTGTCGACAGGGCAAGGCATTGCCTTTACAGGTCCCCTTCAAGAGTGAGATCATTCCAGGTGGACGACGAAGGTCGAGTTACCCTTCAGTTGCACAGGTTGCAAGGATGGGATGATTATGTTTCAGTTGTGGCTATCCAGATCATTTGCGTTCTGTGTGCCCTTTGGCACTGATAGCTTGTTTCACTTGTGGTGAGCTAGGTCATCTGGCCCTTTTTGTCAACGCGGTGGTGTTTCTTCCCAGCAAGACCTTCCTCTTTCCGGTGCAGAAAGAGTGGAAGTGGAGGCTATAGTAATGACCTCAGTGATACTTGAGGAGCATAGATTTGACATTGAGTGATGATATGTTGAGGAGCTACGAGTGTTAGCTGTTATAGGTACCATTCTCATTAATGGTTTACCTAGTGGAGTTTTGTTTGTTGTGAGTGCTATGCACTTCATGTCTTTCGATGCATGCGTTAATAGTTGATTGTGTAAATAGTAGAATATAGACTTTCCTTTACATGATTACCAGTTAGGGGTCTGAGTTACCCACGAGATTGTGATTGTCCCATTCATTTAGGGGCTTGTGTATGGTTTATAGACTTTTTTGTCATGCCTTAGGTGCACGAGGAAGTCACTATGTGTATGGTTTGGATGAATAGATATCATGTCATGTTAGATATTAGTTGGAAGGTTGTTATAATCTCTACTGAGACCGATTAGACAGAGGTCTTCCAAGGTTACGACCTTTGAAGAGATGAGTCTTGTCATTAGTTCCGTATGAGCAGCGAAGTTGAAAACACAAGGAGGTGATGTTTCTGATGTTATGATATGAAGAAGATAGTTCCACGTTGGAGGATATTCCAGTGGTTTATGAGCTTATAGACGTGTTACTGAACCGTCTAGTTGCCACCTCAACGAGTGTGAACATTGTTATCAAGTTGAAGTGTGATACGACACTGATTGGGAAGGCCCATATCATATGGTGCTTGTTGAGATGTTGTAACTGAAGGATTGAAGAGTGGGCTGAGACGAGCTTCCTTCGCCCTAGTGTATCCAATGTCTCGTATTGACGACTTGACGAATTAGCTTCAAGGATCAATCGTGTTTTTCAGGATTTCCTTGCGCTCATATTACCACCAATTGAGGGTGAGAGAGCAGGATGTGTGTAGGATAGTTGTTCATACCCGTTATGGACAGTACAAGTATGTAGTGATGTCAGTTGGGTTGACGAATGTCTTAGCAGTCTTTATGGAGTTGATGAATAGTATTTTTGTCGACTTCTTTGAACAGTCTATGGTGGTCTTCATTGATGACATTTCGATATACTCTCGTAGTAGAGAGAAGCAGACCGATCATCTGAGGACAGTTTTGCTGATGTCGAGAGATAGAGGGTTGTATACTACGCTCTCTAAGTACGAGTGGGAATGCGTAGTTTTCTCGGCTTAACCGATTACTACCCACGCTTGTGGAAGGGTTTTGTGAATATGTATCCCTTTACGAGTCTTTTGAGTAAGACCCTCAGAATTGCGTGGTCAAAGCAATATGCCAAAATGTTGAAGAGTGGAGGAGACATTTGACCTCTGCTTCGATTTTGTTATAGTCCGAAGGTTCTGGGGATTCCATAATATACGGTGATATATCCCAGCTAAGTTTAAGACGCATATTAATACAGAGGAGTGGAGTTATGGATATGTGGGTCTACAGTTGAAGACGTGTGAGGAGAACTACCTGACGCCTGATTTAGAGTTAGCAGCGGAGTTGAATAACCACCAGCGTTAAGGACTCGAGTTGATCAAAACTTTAACCCAGAGATTCCATACTATTTAGAGAAGTTGAACGTTGTCGCCAACAACTTGAACAGAAAGACGCCTCAAGAGAAGACAACTGCGAGGCTGACAGTTCAGCCTCAGTTTTAGAGAGATTCAGCTTAGCTAGAGTTGGACAATCAGTTCCTTGATGAGGATATCTTGTTATGCCTTAAAAGTTCTACCTGGTCTGTTGGATGAGGTCTAACAGAAGCAGGGGGCCTGCCCGACCTTGTTGAAGATGGGAGAGAAGATGTCTCGTAATGAGGCACCACAGTTCTCCATGAGAGTAGATGGAATGATGAAGAGTCATGACCGCTTTTGTGTACTTGCTGATGCAGAGTGAGATAGACAATTTTACAGTACATTCACTGTATACCTTACTTTGTACATTCAGGTACGAGTAAGAGGTACCACGAGGTGAGACGATTATATTGATGGAGAAGATGGAAACTGATGTAATCGGATTTGTGACACAGTGTGTGACCTGTTAGCAAGTCAAGATAGAACATTTCCGACCTAGAGATGAGCTCCATCCACTACCAGTCAATAGTGGAAGTGGTAGGACATCTTTATGGACTTTGTGATGGGATTGAGGCCCAGTGGGAATTTTGATGTATCCGGATTGTTGGTGACAGATTAACGGAGCCGGCATGATTCGTTCATATTAGAGAGACATGGCCAGCGAATGCATTGGTTGAGGAGTACACTAGAAAGATAGTGAGACTCCATGGTGTACCGAGAACGATCATCTCTGATCGAGATGGACGTTTTACCTTGAGATTTTTGGCAGCAGATACATACTGCTTTAAGGGATGAGTTTACACTTTATGACTGTGTTTCACCCCCAAATAGATGGTCAGTCAGAGAGGACCATCCAAACCCTTGAGATATGTTATGAGCTTATGTATTGAACTGGCAACATGGATGGTTAGATTACCTCCATTAATGGATTTATTATGTGATAATGATTGACGCGCATCTTTTGGGATGCCCCCTATGAGGCATTATACATATGTAGACGCCGCATACCTTTATGCTAGATTTGACCTAGCCGTATTGGTAGAATAACACCTGATCCGATTCAAGATTTTATAGTTCAAGTAACGCTGATTAGAGGAAGAATGCTGGTTTTACAGAGTCGCCAGATTTTATATGTAGACAAGAGGCGTTAACCTCTAAAGTTCAAGCGAGAGTTCATATCCGGCTGTAAGTATCTCAGCTGCGAGACGTTAGACGTGTTAATATGGAAAGGGAACTGAGTTTCCAATATGATGGTTTATTTGAGATCGACCTATACGGAGAAGGCAGCATGATGTTTTGCTTTGCCTCTGAGATTAGAGGATATTCACCCAGTGTTTCTTATGTCTCAAATGAGGAAGTATATACCAGACTCGAGACACCTTGTGAGTTACGATAATTTGGTGGTTGAGTTCAACCACACTTTTGTTGAGCATTCGATTACATTCTTGGAATGAGATATGAAACGCTTGCATTCGAAAGACATTCCCATATTGAGGATATGATGGTCGAGATAAAGACCTGAAGAGGCTATGTGAGAGACTGAGGATAGTGCCCTGAGGGACTATCCAGAGTATATGTTATGACATACCCATTTGTGGGAGCACTAGTATATCTTAGTGCTATCTTGATGAATGTTGTGCTTATGTGCTTATATGCCTTGATATGTTATTCCATGCTAGTTGTGATGTGATTTATGATCTTAGTAGATCTTGATGTGCTAGCGTGATGTATGCTATAGCTGGAGATGATTACTTCCTCCATGCTACCCGAGTATGATCATATTTATAGCTAGAGATGGTTCTTTCCTCCATGCTATTTGAGTGAGATTAGGATTCAGCTGGAGATGGTTCTTTCCTCCATGCTACCTTGATGGACATAGTTCAGTGGAGATGTGATTCCTCCATGCGATGTATATGTTTATGGGTTGGCTAGAGACGTATTTCCTCTATGCATGTGATATGTTTTGGCTAGAGATGTGCTTCCTCTATGCCTTGTGATGTGGTATGGCGAGAGACGTGATTCCTCTACGCCTTTGGGTAGCGTTATGACCCTGTTTCCTGGAGTGATGATTCCTACATTTTATACTTGAGGTTATAGATTGTTATAGGTTGTGATCTTTGGAACGGAGATGTGATACCTCCGATAGAAAGAGTGAGAGTTATACCTCGGCGTATGGGTCCGAGAGAATTTGGGAATTGTTCAAGTTTCGGGACGAAACTTTTTTTTAGGGGTGTGTGATGTAATAGCTAGGATTTCCGAATTCTAATTAATGTTGATTAACTTAATCGTTGATAGTAATTGACAATAACCTTGCGAAGATTTCTCAAGTGATGAGTATGAGTCCCAACGTTATGTTCCTCGCGTAATTTTGGACGTTTGGAGAAATTTTTACTTTTTCCCTCGGGTAATTATTTTTACCCTCCGGTGTTATTTGGAGCATTTGGGAGCTCCAATTAATAAAAATGCAGTTGAGAGAAATGATCAGGACATCGGATATGTCTTAGATATGAAATAACATGGAGAGGCAAAACGGCCAAAAGAGTCGCTATTTCGTTTCTTAACGGCTAAGAAAGACGGCTTAGGAATACACGTTTTCCGAGGCAGTTGTGTAATAATTATCCCTACAATATTCCAGATTTAATGTTCCAATCTTGAGAAGTTTGGAGAAAGAGGTTCGACCCACCTTTGGATCGGTTAAAGGATAATTATCGACTTTACTAAAGGATAATTATCGTCTTCACTATAAATAGCGGAAAATCCTTTATTAATTCATTTCCTTTCACGTTTTCTCGTAAAAGTTCTGATTTCTCTCAACCTTCAAACTCAGATCTACTCTCCGTTTCTAATCCGATTTCAACTCCGTTTGAGTTTCTGGATTCCTCTCTTCATTCTCTTCATAACGGTACCGAGTTTCTGCATTTCCGAGTATATGGAGGGCTGGTCGAGCATATATGTCACCAGGACGGTTCCGTCGCTCAGATTCCGATGAATTTGATGTTGTTCATGCGTAGCCTGCGTCGTTGTGATTCCGAATCTTCTTTCAGATCGTCAATCGGGTTAGTAACGAATAAGTTATGAATTTATTCGTTTTCCGTCCTGTGATTTGGCCTAAATTGACTTTAGGCTTGTCAAATAGGACAATTAGAAATTCCATTATGGTCGTTATATTATTCTGGTGATTATGGGTTCTTGTTTGATGAAATTTGATGACAGGGGGTTTAGAAATTGCCTGCGGGCAAAACGTTATTCTGGCGAAATCTAATTAATTAATTAAAAGTTAATTAATTAAATTAAGATTAGAATTGAGATTGAGGAATGTCGATTAGATACTACCTTGAGATTTGAGGAATTGTGAGTTATGTTGAGATATTGAGGTTTAGTTGGTTGTGAGGCTTATAGATTGAGTATGATCCTTATGGATCCCTTTGGGTCTAGGTGTGACCCCTTTGATGAATAGAGGTTGATATATCTCTTTATGCCTTGTTTATAGGCCGTGTTGTCCCTCCAGTGTAGAGGTGATCGTGGTTGAGTTTGTACGCGGTTGAGGTAAGTCCGTAGGACTTACTTAGCTACCATCCCTATATTGGGTGTTTGCATGAGTGGTGTGGGCTTTATATGTTTGTTATGATAGCATGAGTTGTCGTTTTTATCGACCTATGTTCTATTGACTGCCCCACTGGGTGGCTGTGATAACCTTTCCCTTTCATCCCGCCGTGGAGTCTGGGAGGTTCTCTGATGTCGGGCCAGACTGGTTTACAGGAAGGGCGCAATCCACTCCCATAGGGTACACGGATTGTGTGACCGATACTCGTACAGCTGGACATTGTACTCAGAGGCGGGGATGTATCGGTCCTCGTGTCACATACTTTCATCTATCTATATATATACGGTTTTTGAGTGAATGGTTATTATATAAAGATAATAAATGGGTAAATGTGTGATAGCATGCTGAGGTGTTTATCTTTCATGATTGTGTTTGTGCTTATGCATTACCTCATATATGTATGGTTAGCTAACGGTTTCATACCGTGTTGTAGATGTCTACAGGTTAGGCGCTACTGGGTGATCTGGCAGGGTGACAGGCCGAGGACTCTCATACATTAGGTGGTTGGTTTGGGGTTGTTGTGTTTCCCCTCCTGTGTGAGGATGATCTTTTGTACCTCCTATCTGAGGATGTCGTTTTATATACTCGGCTATGTTGTTGTTTACTTTGGGTCGTACAGTTTATATTGTTTTATATATTTGTTTTATATCTGTCAGTGCCATGTTGTAAGGTCCAGTGAACTTGTTGTCAGGCTAGGGTCAGGATGCATTGTGAGATTCTAGCCCAATGTGACATCCCGAGTCCCGCGGATTCGGGGTGTTACAGACGTACCCACCCATCAGATCCCCAAAGTCCCTTGCCACTGTATCCGACGCAATTCCGAGCGGAAGATCCAATACTCTTACCCAGAAAGGCACATGGGTAAACTCCATTTTCGAAGGTTGTGTAGTACCCGGCTCCTTGAGAACCAGAAGTGCTTTATCAAAATTCCACGGACCCTCTGCATGACCTTCAACTTATCTTGAACGTTTTCAAATTGGAATATGAAAAGGTTTTGTTTCAATTCTCTGAATACAAAAGCCATTGGGAAGCCTCCATGCTCCTTTCATCGTAGCTTGGAGAGCATAGGAATTAAAGGGCCTTTGAGTGAGAATAGTACCCATTAGTATCGTCGATTCAACCTTCTGTACCTTGTCGCTCAGCCCTTCAGTTCGAACTACTATGCATTCTTCCTCTGTTAAGTGTATTTTTCCTTTGCCTTTCTCCATCTCCTCTCTCCTTCTCGCACTATCACAATCACCTACACCGTGTTCGATCGTAAAAACCGTTCCTATACACCTAGCCCTCACTGTACGTCGGAAGGAGGCTGTAGCAACTTTCGGTGGGGAACATTATAGGTGAATAATGTGGTTCACTGTTAGGAATTTACTTATTTACGCCCATTTATAGTCCATCCTCTAAATGTTTTGACAGTTCAATAGGTGACGTAACTCTTTGTGCATCAGGGGAAGTTTTGATATATATATATATATATATATATATATATATATATATATATATATATATATTTTATTACTTTAGACTTACTTATTTGCGCCTGTTACTTATTTACACCCGTTAATAGTCCATCCTATGAAAATTCTTCATGCATTTAGAATTTCAAAAAAATCAAGAAAAGCTTCGCTTTCAACGTATGAGATAGAACATGTACAAATACCGGAACTTTCTATGATAGTTATAGATCCTCAAAGTAAAAGGTAGGTATCAATCCTTTAAATCAAGTTCTTTTCAATCTTTCCAATAAAACAACGTCCTTGGACATGACATAAGTGTTTTATCTAAAATCCTTTATATTGCCATCTCTTTCGTACTAAACAAAAGATAAGAATGAAGTACTTTGAAAAGAAGCAAATCTACAATCTCAATTCAATAACTCGTGTATCCAATAATAAATCAAATAATTATAGGGATCATTCAATCCTTTTCAATCTTTCCAATTAAACAACATTGTTCCTGTCATTTTTCGGTTTAAGCACAACAAGGCGAACCTTCAAACGAAAATTGAAATTTACTCAAAACCTTATTCACGGTTGTGGGATGATAGGTTTAGATGGTAGAGGATACAAAACAAGGAGTCGATATATGTGTTTATATTGGATATAAATCGGATCCAATAAGATATATTATATCCTAACCTAAGATAAGATCGTAAGAATTTATTAGGAGAAGCAACGAGGGCGAGACAACAAAGAGACGAGCATAAGACAACCAATGAAGCCGTTTGGAATCCCATAATTTAACTTTGCAAAAGTTTAGCTCTAGACGGGGTGGAGACGAGCATGATACGACCAGAGACGGCCAAAGATGGCATGAAAGACGCCCAACTAGGCCGTCTGGTTCTCGTCTAGCTGCACGTTTGGGCTCTATTTTAGCTTTTGATAGCTTTTGCCACAATTCAATAAAACTGACTTTCCTTTTTCTTCTTATTTGAAGATATACAACTTTGAAGTGAACACAAATGTCAAATTTGAAAGGGAAGATGATTGAAATTGGAAATCTCTCAATCAACAGGTGATCTTTATGTTTCCAAGTATGCTCCGACTTCAGAGAAGATTCAAGTATCGTGCTTTGGTATATTCATACCATTATTCTCCATAAATGGACTTGAATGCCTTAAACACGAAATAAATCGAAGTAGTTACCGAAATATGGAAATGAGAGCTTTAGATACTAAAATGAAGCATAAACAAGCTATATGTATATGAGAATGCATGATTCTTACCACTTTAAATGTATGTTTTGGATTTATCAAAGTACCCCATACATATGATGACTTAAAATACATATGTTTGGACTCATCAATCTATATGGAGACATCTCTAATCAACAAGTTGTTTTTATGCAACGTCTAGTCTGCAAATGTAGGAAGATATGCAACTCAAATAACACTTCAATCGAACCACTACTAAAAACCAAGGATTTCCACCAGTTCTTTTTTTTTTTTAAATTTAATTGTATTGAGAAAAGAGGAATATACAAGGGGAAGATCAGTACATGGGCATCTAGTTAAAACAGCAAGGACAGAAAAGAAAAGGTAACACCATACAGGAAATCATAGAGGGAGGGAGGTTAAACAAGCTGAATTTCGAGCATGTTGGCAGTGGCTCTGGACTCGTTAGAACGGTCCTTCCAGTGATGAGCAAAGTGAAGCTTGATAGCACGAATGACATCAACAACACAGTCGATGGCTCTCGTGAAGGTGTTGTTGAAGACGAGATTATTCCGAGCCTACCAAGTGAAATAGATGAAGGTGATAATCGAAGTTGTACGAATATTGTCAATTAAGTTGGACTTTAAGGTAGATCTCGAGCTAAGCCAACGCCACAAGTTGCTGATGTAGGGTGCAGGGTATGGGACTCTTGTCCAACGAGAGATGATGTCGAGGACAAGGGAGGCGTAGCTACAAGTGCTCCAAAGGTGATCGTCATCTTCAGCCATAGTTTTGCAGAGTTTACAAGTGTTGTCGTCAGTGAGGTTCTAGGTTTTGATCTTGGTCAAGGTGGGGAGTCTTCGGTGACTGGCTATCTAGGAAATGTAACTACATCTTGGGATATTGGAGTTAAGCCAAATGGATCTATAGGGAGGGTGAGAGAGAGTTGTGCAAGGTCAGGCCGGAAGAGAGCATACGTTTTCTTGGAAGAGAATGTAGCATTAGGGTTAGAGAGCATTGTGATGGTGCTGGTACCAACAATAGGGGATGGTAGTTCATCTCTAAGTTTAAGCAAACACTTCCAAGAGAAACTGTGATGGGGTTTGGGCTGACAATCCTAGAAACTAAGACCCTTGAGATTATGACTTTCAATCCAATTGCACCAAAGGTTGTCATCTTTACGATCAATGTCAAAGATGAGGCGGGTTAAGTGGACCTTATTTCTGGTACTAAGATCCAGAAAGCCGAGCCCACCAACGGCCTTGGGAGTGCACACCGTATTCCAAGCGATCAGGGCCCTACAACTATTGTCTTTACCATACTAAAGGAATGATCTAAGTAAGGCTTGAATCTTGTTGATGATCATAGCAGGCAAGAGGAATAAGGAGCTCCAGTACTGGTTAATGGCCAGGAGGATGGAATTGATGAGTTGTACGCAACCAACGTAGGAACATCTTAGCGCTCCAAGAATGGATTCAGTTGGTGGTACGATGGATGAGAGGGAGGTAGTCGGAAAGAGCAAGCCTCCTACAACTAACATGGACCCCAAGGTAATGAAAAGGTAAGGATCCCTTAGCAATACCAGTAAGAAGGCAGGCCTGATCTTGGTCAGAAGATGACATTCCACCAAAGAAAAGGGACGACTTAGAAGGGTTGATCATGAGCCTAGAGATTAACCCCAAGGAGTCCAGGGTATCTTTAAGAATTTTGATGGATGGAATGTCTCCTCTACAGAACAACATCAGATCGTCAGCAAAGGAGAAGTGGGTGATTAGAGGGGACCGGCATTTTGGACGATGGCTAAAGTCGGGATTTGCAGTGTTGAGGTGAATCATGCGTGATAAGTATTCCATGGCGATGGTGAAGAGAGGAGGGAAAATGGGGCAACCTTGTCTCAATCCCCTATTACCTTTGAAGTGACCTCTAAGAGCCCCATTGATGTTGACAGAGTAAGTGACAGTGGAGATGCATTCTTTGATCAGATGTATAAAGTGCTCAAGGAAGCCCATTTTGGTCAAGCAATGGATGATGAAGCCATGGTCGATGGTGTCGAAGGCTTTGGATATATCTACTTTCATTGCAGCTCTGGGGAAATGTTCTTCTGGTTGTATTTGTGGAGCAATTCTTGGCAGGTAAGCACATTATGTTAGATGGACTAGTTTCTAACAAAGGCGTTTTGGTAAGGGCCAATGATATGGGGTAAAATGGTGTTGAGGCGAGAGGAGATAACTTTAGCAATGGTTTTGTAGATTGCGGTACATCATAAAATTGGCCGGTAATCAGATGGGGAGATCGGGTTTTCTGTTTTAGAGATAAGAGAGATAGAGGCGTGGTTGACTTGCTTGGGAAGTTTCCTTTCTTGAAGAAGTCCTGGATAGCTTCGATGAAGTCCCGGTTAGTAATGTTCCAAGAAGCCTTGTAAAAACGGGCATTGTAACCGTCAGGTCCCAAAGATTTATTGTCTCCAATGCTAAAAAGAGCGGTCGTGATTTCTTCAGCCGTAACCTACATAGAAAGAGAAGCAAAGTTAGCAGGGTTAAGGCTGGGGAGTGGAGGATCAGGGAAGGTGTGGTTACTAGGCTGGTTTGGGTGGTTACTAGGCTGGTTTGGGTGGTTAAAGGCTTTATGTAAGTGGCTAATGAATGATGAGGCAATAAGCTCAGGGTCGTAAGTAATGTTGCCATCGTGGGTTTGGATCGAGAGAATATGGTTATGGCTTCTTCTTGCTTTAATGCTCCTGAAGAAGGAGGAACACTGATCTCCGTAGTTAATCCATCTAGCTTTAGAGAGTTGGGCCAAAGTTGTATTGAGCGAGTGAAGGATGCCATCAAAGAGGCAGTGAAGGATATCTCATCCTGTTGGAGGGAGGTGTCGTGGAGGTTGCTTTGTAGCCTATCCTGGGCATTGTGAAGGTTCTTCCTATTTTGATTAATGGCCGTGTGAAAATCTTCGAGTTTCAGACTTTGAAATTTTTTGAGCTTAGCCTTAAGCAACTTCATCTTCTTCGTGAGCTTGAACATAGGATTACCTTCAACTTCCAAATTCCACGCATTAGTGACACATGAAGTAAAGTTCTCATGATCAGTCCATACATTATTAAACCTAAAAGGTATGTTGAACTTGCCTATAGGAGGGGCAATAGTGAGCAAATCCGGGGAGTGATCCGACATATTGGGCGGATCAAAGTGGGCTTGAGAAAGGGGAAAGTAAGCGAGCCAAGTGGGGTTTGTGATAATACGGTCAAGTTTGCTCCAGATATGCGACCCAATCTGCTTATTATTCCATGTGTACTTACACCCCGAGTAAGGAAGGTCCATGATATTGTTTTGCTCATAGCAAGAGGCAAGTTCGGAAAAGATCTGCGAAATGCAATGGATATTATTTGAAGTCTTCTCATATGGGGAGAGAGTAACATTGAAATCTCCCATAAGGGCCCAAAGGGTGGATGTGTTAAGCTGAATGATCGTAGAGATGGTAGTCCAAAGGTTGGGCCTATCATCAGGAGAGTTATGAGCATAGATGAAGGATATCTCAAGGGAAGTTGGTCGATTTTGGTGAAACAGAGGGTTGGAGATTGTTACAGTGGATGAGCTGATCAGAAAGAATTGTGGTGGTGAGGTAAAGTTTAGCAGGGTTCCACCAAAGCCAAATTATACAATTATGGGCGTGGGATGAGTTGGATACTTGGGTCCAAGTAGGGAACAGGTGCTTAGAGATACGGATCTCTTTGTTGGTCCGTAGTCTGGTTTCAAGGATAGCCAGTAAGTCAATATCATTCTTCTTAACCAACATCTGAACGGCTTTTTGTTTATTAGGGTCGTTTAGGCCCCTAATGTTCCAAGAGCATACTTTAATATTCATTGGGACACTTCATTGTATCCCGGGCAACACTTGTTGTCAAGGGAGAGTTGGAGAGAGGTGAAGTGTTAGACTTGTCAGAGGGAACTTGGAGAGGAGGGGGAACCTCATGGGCTGGTAAAGAAGCACTAGCAAGGATCGGTTGGGGAATGGATTTCTCCATTGGAGCATTGGGAGTTTCTGTTTGGGTTGAGAGGTTGGTTAGCATTGGGAGAGGGTTAGAGGGAGGGTTTGACCCATTATCAAGGTTTTGGTTTAAGGTAAGCTCAAGAGAGGGGGGGGTCGAGCTCACTCTAGGATCGAAGGGAGGGTCAGATTGAATAGTGAGGTTTGGTGGGTTAGGTGATAGGAATATCCAGGGTAGGGAGTAAGGGCCCAAGATTAGGGTTAAAGCGAGGTTTGGGGCAAAAAGATAGGTTGATTTTACTCCCCACTAATTTGCCGGTAGGTTTCAGGGGCTGGCAACAGTGACTGAAAGTGAGACATTTAGGGCAATGGGGAGGGATCCAGTCGTATGTAACCTTTTGGATGAATGAAGAGCTGTCAGGGCCAGAGAGTAACCTCACGAAGTAGAGGACAAGAAGCATGTACGTCAACCAGGATACGAGCATACCCCAACCTCTCTTGATTAGCTGAGCAAGAGTCAGTAAGGATAGGGGTTCCAAGGGCAGATCCAATCTTGGCAAGCATATTTTTGGAGGACCAGAACCTATAATCAAGATCATGGAGGGTGGCCCGGATTAGGACAGAGCTCAGGCAAGAGTAGTCAAGAGGAAGATCCTTGGTCAATCTCTTCAGGAGAAACGTAGTGGCACCGTTTGTGACCCAAAAAATCCCATGAAGGATAGAGTTGAGGTCATCCTCGTTAGCAAATTGGAAGACAAACACTCCTTTATCATTTCGTAGGATTTATGGTGAGGAGATTGTGTTCCAGTGCTCACGAACAAAGGAGGACATACGTTGAAAGTTGATTGGGCTCCCAAGCGGAAAACCAACAAGAGAAAGTTGCCACTTCGAGGTTGTTTCAGCAACATCATCGTCAGTAAAATTGATGTGTCCGGATTCAAGCCCTGGGACAAAGTGAAGGGGAATATGGTTACAACTTGCGTTGCTCGAGACGATATCTTTGTAAGATATCGAGGCGACGGCAAAAGGCATTGTAGTAATGATGGTGTCTTTATGGGGATGGGGAGAAGAAAAGGTTGTTAGGGGTTGTTGGGTAGTGGGTAAAGGGGAAGGTGGAGGGACGACAACTTGGGGGGGACGTGAAGCATCGGGGGCATGACGGTCGGCCTTCTGAGGAGGTGAAGGGTTTGTGGTAGACTGGGAGGGTGCTAGGAGGGAGGAAGAGCCACTGTTAGTAGCTTTGCAAGGTGATGCTGGCATGATAGCAAGTAGCGAAGACGGTTGGGGTGTAGGCGGCGAAAGCGGGGGAAAAAGAACTATAGAGGAGAGCGTTGAGGCGTCGAGATGCTGCTAAGAGTTAGCAAGCAGCCTCCAGTTATTGGAAAGGATGAGCTCCTCAGGGATGGGTTGAAATGGGCTCGTCGGGGTGTGAAGGCGTGGAGGCACTGTGTGAGATTTTACAGGGTTTGAAGATTTGGGGTGCAAGTCGGAGAGCTTGATGGAGAGGCGTCTGGATCTCCTCGAGCCAGCCATGGGGAGCGACAGGGGAGGTGGTGGGTGGGGCGCGGCTGGGATGCCACACTGGGGAGGAGCAGACGGAAGCCCGACTCCGAAGACTTGGGAGGATAGGAGAGAGAAGAGAGTGTTTTTTTTATTTCCACCAGGTCTTGTTTGTTGGTAATTGTTCACATTACAAGTCGAATCTTCAATCCATTGAAAATTACCACCCATTTGTAAAAAGGTTCCGATAGATTCGACCACCTCACTTGTTTCCAACGGATTTCACTGTCTCACTTATTTCGAACTGACAACGACGTAACCATTATATACCAAAAATCAATAAAAAAAACTATGGAAATGCCACTTTCAAACTGAGATTAAAACCATAATTCATTATATATATTTTGGGAACTGAGGTGGCTATGAGATTAGAAATTACCATCATTGATCTAGCACAGCATTTGTTAAATGGGAGTGGAAGCTTGAGACCTACGATGAAAGAAGTCGCTATGAGATTGGAAATGATCATCAAATCTTCGGCTGAAATGTCTTCTTGCACTCAACAATCATTGCCAAATGAAAGTTTTAGTGTTGCAATAAAGGAAGAATGATCTTTTGAGTTCATGTCAGTCCCACTTAATTCCTACTATTGTTGGTAGTCCCCTATGTGTTGATGTGCATCCTATACTCCATGACACTATATGACTTTGTTGTAAACAATGTTGATCTTTTAAAAAAAATTATGGAAAGAAGAAGAACGAAGTAGAGAATGAAGATTGGGAAATAAAAACACCTTGGCGTGAAGACAAGCATATTATTACAAGCCGAATAATAACGAAGTGGGAAAATTCAAACGCGAAATACATTGACGATTCGAATTAGAGAATGAAGATTGGGAAGGATTGAAGCTAGTATTTACCTTCCCGAGAGGATATATTGCAGAAGAAGAATGAGAGGGAAGAACCTTTGATCAACCGTGGTGGTCACCTTATTGACCAACTGTGGTGGATGGTGACTGAAACCCTATCGAAGTTTCTCAAAAAGGGCCTAAAATATACCACCTTTTCTTTGCTGATGATATCCTCCTTTTCGTGGAAGTTTTGGTCAATCAATTAGGGGTCATTAAAAGTATTTTTGTAAGCTTATGTGGTGCCTCGGATTAGCGTGAGTCTCTCCAAGTCAAATATGTTTTGTCTCAAATAATTATGTCCGCGGGTATTTAGAAGTTATGCTAAGCAACATTAGCGGTATTCCCTCGACTCAAATCTTGGTTCTTATCTTGGTATCCTGCTTTTGCATGAGAGAGCTACCACCTCCACTTTTCATCCGTTATTGAATAATGTTGCTCTAAGCTTGCGGGTTGGAAGACTCATACTCTTAACATTGCGGGTCGACTGAGTTTGGCTAAGGCTGATACTTTTGAATATTCCGTCGTATTTTATGCAGAATGTGATGCTCCTCCTTCGATTTTTGCTAAGCTAGACAAACTTTGTCGGGATTTTATATGGGGGAGCGCAGAAAATTCATCTAGTTAAAAAGAAAAATGTTTGTAGATCCAAGTCCGAGGGTGGTCTTGGGATTCGTCCAGTCATTGATGCTAAGTGGGGCATGATTAGTAAGCGTGGTAGGGATCTTCGAGTGTAGGAATCATTTGTGGGCGAGAGTTCTTGCGCACAAATACCTTGGCTATACCTCTTGGCCTCTTCAGTTGAGGGCCCGACATGGCTGCTCCGTTGTTTGGAAAGGGCTTGTTAATGCCTACAACATTGTGATTGCACCCAACCTTGCTTGGAATGTCATTGATGGGCGTTAAGTTTTGAACGGATTGTTTGCTCATCGACATTCCGTTGGCGTTGCACTACTGCTCTCTTCTATGCCCATAAATGCTTTTGAGTGCGGGAGTTGTGGTTTGTCGATCCGGCTACGGGCCTCTAATATCCATAGAATTTTCTTAGACAATTTTTTATTTATTGGCCTGTAATATTAATTGAGTGAGGAGAAAAATATAACTCTCCGTCTTGTTTAGGTATTGGCCTGTAATATTGATAGAATTTTTTCAGACATTTTTTTTATTTAAACTATATTATACCACATTGCTTTTAATATCCACGGGATAAAGTCTCACCCATCTTTTTTTAGCTTCCCGATTGGGCTTTATACCACATATTTCTTAAGATTTACACTTAATTATAATTAATTTAATTAGTGTACACGTGGCTTTTTATGAGTGATGGGTCCATATTTGTTAATTTACAAATTTTAGAGGCTCCGAACTAGGTTCACATGAGTCATGAACCAAGAATTTAACTGTTTTGTAGGGATAAGAAGAAGAGCCTAATGTCCTTAAATACCTCCAGTTTTTACGCATGGCCACATGAAAAGCTTTAACATCAATTATATATACATTTCGAGACTTGCAAAAATTGTAAAACAACAAACAACAAACAACAAACAGTAAACAATAATCAACAATGGAGTTGTTGAGTTCAAATGGTCGTGCCCTACTGTTATTCTCGATTGTGATCCTCCTTATGTTGGGAGAATCACTTTCTCACAAAAATTCTGTAGCTTCAAGGAAGTTAATAGTATCCGACTTAGATGAGGAGGACTCTCCAGCCGATATAAAGTATAATGATAAGATAGCAAGAAGGAAGCACAGGAGGAATCAAAGATGAACAAGGAGGACAAGCAGGACCAAAAGAAGTATAACGATAAGATTGCGAAGAAGGAAGCACAAGAGGAATCAAAGATGGACAAGCAAGACAAGCAGAACGAAAAGAAGTATAACGATAAGATTGCGAATAAGGAAGCGCAAGCGGAATCAAAGTTGGAGAAGACGGGCAAGGAAGTCGAGAAGGCAATTGAGGACAAGATGAAGGAGAGACAAGCCAATTATGATGAGCAAGTTGCTAACAACGAGGAGATGAAGAAGAGACAAGCCAATTATGATGAGCAAGTTGCTAACAACGAGGAGATGAAGAAGAGACAAGCCAATTATAATGAGCAAGTTGCTAACAACGAGGAGATGAAGAAGAGACAAGCCGAGGAAGTTTCTAACAATGATGAGATGAAGAAGAGACAAGACAATTATAATGAGCAAGTTGCTAGCAACGAGGAGATGAAGAAGAGACAAGCAAATTATGATGAGCAAGTTGCTAGCAACGAGGAGATGAAGAAGAGACAAGCCAATTATGATGAGCAAGTTGCTAACAACGAGGAGATGAAGAAGAGACAAGCCAATTATGATGAGCAAGTTGCTAACAACGAGGAGATGAAGAAGAGACAAGCCAATTATGATGAGCAAGTTGCTAACAACGAGGAGATGAAGAAGAGACAAGCCAATTATGATGAGCAAGTTGCTAACAACGAGGAGATGAAGAAGAGACAAGCCAATTATGATGAGCAAGTTGCTAACAACGAGGAGATGAAGAAGAGACAAGCCAATTATGATGAGCAAGTTGCTAACAATGATGAGATGAAGAAGAGACAAGCCAACTATGATGAGCAAGTTGCAATTAATGATGAGATGAAGAAGAGACAAGCCAAGTATGATGAGCAAGTTGAGAAGCATCGCAAGTAGTAGGCCAAGGAAGAGGAGAAGATGCCTTGAAGGATCGAGAAAGAGCCTAACACTTTCCTGAAGCTCTAGACGACAAACCAAAAGATCCAAAAGATTGATACATCGTATTTCTTTAAATATAATTTTATATTGAAGAGTCATATATCGAAATGAACACTATATAGAATATTACAATTACAAGTAATAATATCTTATAGGAAAGGGTCGGAAAATTTTTGTTCATGTGTCCTTATTCCTCGTAGTAGAAGCAACAATAGTTTGTTGTCGTAATATTCCGTAACATAATTCAATTTTCTTTTCGGAAATATATCTAGTTAAAGTTTTTGCTGATAAGAAATTTCATTTTAACTTGAAAATAGTTTAGTTTTAGTGCGTACGTAATTTAATCGGTTGTGTATGAGATGAATTTCTTAAATTGCGCTAGTGGTTAATTATGAAAACTTGAAATATTCTAGATATTAAATCTTATCCGGGTGTATTCCGAAAGTGCTCCACCTGCGTATTTGTAGACTATTTTCTACTAATGTAAGTCTTAGAATTACTAGTTTTTGGTTTGGATGTGTTAAATATCATTATGATGGTGGGTAAGATGTAGTTCGGGGGAACTAGTCCGTTGCATAATATATCTAAAAGTGATTTGATGCCTAACAACATTGCTATTGGGCCAATACTACTTGTGTGTGGATGCCCGTGGCTCTGTCGCTTCATCAAACGATGGAGACAAATCGAAAAGTGAATTTTTTCAAGCTTCTGTTGTAACGACACGAGTCATCTAATGAAGGTGTTGTTGAGAGTACAAAGTTATTCAGCCACAATTGGTTGACCAAATCCACAAACAACTACAATGAAAATCGGATGCTTAATTGTTAAAGGTGGTCAAGGAATGTCCTACAAAGCTTAAGGAATGTTGACTGATGGAAAAATTACTGCAATCAAGATGGCCAGATTGATGGATGAAAGCCAGATGGGGAAATTTGTAAATGAAGTAGTTATTTTTATCCTTAGTTGGCCGATGTGCTTGGAAGTTGCAGCGGATTCAACAAGAGCTATTTCATATCTACATTCATCTTCATCCACACCTATATATCATAGAGATATCAAGCCTTCAAAAAATTTGATGGATGATAAACGTAGAGAAAATATTTCATACTTCGGATCCTCCAAGACTTTCGCAATTGATCAAAGGAAAATAACAATGGGAGTTGTTGTCAGACACGAAAGAAAAATAACAATGTTGTTGAGATGATCTATCAAGAGGAGAATGCTCATTCGACAATTATCATATGCCTTCCACATGCCCGTAATGGCGTTTATCACTTTATTATCGATGTACGAACAATTTGTTCGCACGTTAAACTAGTAGTTGACTATTTGAGTGATGAAACGACCTCCCCAATCGGAATCTAGATAATCTCGAAGCTGAATGTTATTACCATGAGGAAAATGAGGTCAAAGTGTGTTGAGTCTTTGGCAACTCTCCAAAGACTATGCAAGCAACAAAATGAGATTTTCTAGGCATTTGCATGAACCGATTGAAAGTCTACTATGCAAAGTAGAGACCGGGTTTGATATTTGTAAAATAGTTATATCCAAAATTCATGGAAAGAGGAGTAACATAGCTTTTTATGTAGCCGTTGTAGACCGTTGCTTTTTAAGAACGCAAAGGGTGAAGGTAATTCATTTTTAAGGTAAGTCTTATTCTATGACTAAGAGAGCGGCTTGTCGGAATTGAATCTTAAGAGGTTGGGAAAAGAATTAAGTACGATCATAGGCGAAAGTATGATTATCTCCTAATGTGTTGAAATCTAACCATAAAAGTATGTTTATGTTGTGAGGTGTTCAATGTGAGGGAAAGACATATCTCATCCACATGACCGTCCTCTCAAGTTACATAGGTTTATCCTAATTTTATCCGTAAATTATGAGAGTGTGTGTAAGATGTGTTGAGTCATTTCATTCAATCAAAAGGTGAAAGAGATCCAAATATAGACCCGTTTTGAAAATGCATGTATTGTTCCACCTTTTTATTTATTATTTTAGTATGATTGCTAACCATGAATTGGTGTGAGTAGTTCCCAGATATTAGATTTTATACCCTATTTTTACAACTTGAATCCAATCAATACACCTTAACTATTTTACACTTTTTATCAACTGAATTTGTGATTCATTTTTCAATTAATCAACAAATTCCTTGTGATATGAGATTTGATGAAAACATGTACTACAACTATCATAATTACCCTTTGCAATTTACTACATCAGTAAGTATGCAAGTAACATACTTACAAACTATGTAACTAACTAGAATGTCTGTCCACCCATCCACCGCGAGCTGGAGAATCATGTTCCCCACTTGGATAAAATGTACTAATGTTGAGAAAAAATAATATCTTTGTAAGTATATCAACAACTTGTACAATAGTGAGAAGGTGAGTGAGATGAATAAGACCATCAAGCACATTTTCTCTCCCAAAATGACGCAATGTCGATATGTTTTGTACGTCCAAGAAACGGAGCTCTTAATAATATGAATAGCCGAGATGTTATCACAATATAAATTGCCGGGTTTAAGATTATTATACCCATTTCTTCAAGAACCCGAACCATCCAATTAACCTTTTCAGAAGCAAGATTCATTTCTTTGTACTTTAGGTGAACTTCGTGAAATGGTGAATTGCTTCTTTGATTCCCATGTAATTGGAAAACCATAAAGAGAAACTCAAGATCTTGAGATGAAACTCAAGATCTTGACTTAAAATCTGCGAAGCTGAATGTAACACAAGGTTTTGAATTGAATCTCAAGATCTTGAAGTAAACCTGTAAAACTGATTATCACGATTTCAAAGGTTAATGTAAAAGATGCGGAAATTAAAGCAAGATAGACACGCGATATGTTTACGAAGTTCGGCTCTAAACCAACCTACGTCTCCACCTATGGGTATCAAAACCGTAGGATTTAACTATCTATTATATCACTTCTTTAGAGTCCTAGATACAACCTAGAAGAACTTTCCTTCTTCTAATAACTTGTAGCCTAACCTGCTAATATCTAGTTAACTCAGATCTAGTGAAACAATAGCCTAGTTACAATGTAGAGTAGATCTCTGAGTATAACACTTATTATAATCCTATATCGCTTGTTTGTTTTTCTTAACTCTCACCAATAAAAAAATGATTGTAACAACGATAGAGGTTTAGACAATGTAGTGGAGAAAGCTTTTCTTTGATCAATGCGTGAGAGTATTATCTTCTTCACTACTTGTTCGTATCTTTTGTAGGTTGTTGTAAGGACTTGATTTCTTGACCATTTGATATGCACCTAAGTCTCACAGAATCTTGCGTAGATCTTGTCCGTTTGAGATTTGATTAATCTTCATGCATTCTTTAACGGACGTAACAACTTATAGCCGTTTGAATCTGCGCAAAATCTGTAACAAACACAACAAGTATATCCACATATAGATATTTATAGATACTTGTCAATCATAACTACCTTTCTTTGTCTTCCATCATACCTGTAAAAAAAACTATAACAATTTACATTAAGGTGGAGTTTATCAACATTCCCATTATTTAACATTTTGCCGATATGCTTACGACGATATTACCTTCTGCGCAGTATTAGTATATGTATTTTATGAATACTACCGGACTTATAATAAACAGCAAGCTCTTGCTTATGTAGCTCTTTTTCATCGATACATAGAAAAAAGTAGGAAGACATGTATAAAAATATTGTTTAAAAAAATAGAATAGGAAAGCACTATTATAACGTAACTAGGTATACCTTGTGTGCTTGGTCAATCGAGTACGGGAAAATGATTTAGTAACTAACACGGTATATTATTATATAGAAGAGAAAATTATCTAAACAGTTTTCATCTTTTGGCATGACTAAACTTTAATACCTCATCCTTTTAACTATCAGAACGGTATCTCATCTACTTACCCTGACCGAAGATTAGTATATACGGTACTGTTCACACGTTAAACTCTGATAACAGCGTTAACTGTGAGGGGTATTGTTGTCCATGAACATTTATGCCGTTTTGCCTTCCATTTTCCAACGATCACATTTAAAACCGCCAATTCTGAAAAAAGTACCCCATCTTCTTCTGTCCCTACGATTTCAAAATTTCTAGGTTGTAGTCTTCGTTTTTGTGCTATTTTTGTGCAAAGAGATGAAGTGAAAGTATTTCCGTGTTGGAGGAGAAACTCCTACTCAAGGAACCCTTATTTTTCTGATTTCAGATGATTAGGGTTTGTTTACTATCTGCTTCTTCTGATTTCTGGTTTGTGTAAGTTTAGGGTTTAATCTTCGTTTTTGTGTTGTTTCTTGTAGATGATAGTTTCTTTACTATGAAGATACATCATGGGGGTAGATTTCACGGTAAGGGAGGGCTAAATCGCACGTATGTTGGAGGGGAAGTCTTGTACACTGATTATGTAGACATAGATATGATATTTATGCATGTTATAGTTACTTGGGCCTATGATATTGGTTATGAGGTTCCACCAATTCAATTTTGGTTTAGGATACCTGGTAGTGAAGATGGCTCAGGTTTCTTGCTTGTTAGTTGTGATAAGGAGGCATTGGAAATGTCATCTTATGCAACTAACAAAAATAGGGAGTTAGAGTTGTTTATTGTCTTTGAAAATCCTAGGAGAGAGTTCATGGAACATGAGTTAACTCTGCCTGGAGAGGACATTGATCATAGTGTATACTTGGGAGGCAATGTTGATGACATTGAAGACAATGATGATGATGATGATGTGATGAACGAGGACAGCTTCCAAGATGATGGTAGTAAGAATGCTAGAGTTGTAGACACACCTAGCAAAAAGCAGTTGTAGTTAGGCCTAAACGACATACATATTCAACAAGAAGTAGAGGGGAAAATTCTAGGACCAAACAAGTTGTGAGGCAACTCATTGGAGCTTTTCTCACTTTGATCCAAAATTCAAGTGTGATATCTTGCTAAATAACCATAGTGAGAGCTACAACAAGAGCATTGTAAGTGCAAGGAAGAAAGGTACTTTAGGGTGTCTTAAGGAGATTAGAACTACAACAATGGTAAGGATGGGTAACAGAAGATTATTAGGTGGTAGATGGAAAACACTTGTGGGAACAAGGTTTGAAAAGATCTTGAGAAAGGCAGTGAGGTGGAACAATGAGTATAGGGTTCTAGCATCTAGTCGTGCTAAGTATGAGATTCATGGAAGGGGAGCTACCTGCATAAGTGGAGTCACTACTCAACACTCAATGGCCTTAGACTTGAAGGCATGCAAATGTAGGAGATGGGATGTGTCATGATTGTCTTGTGGGCATGCATGTTGTGCAATATTTTCACTTGGGAAAACCCCAGATGAACTTGTGGATGAATGTTAAAGTAAAGAAGCATACATGAGAGCCTATGAGCCTGTGATGAATCCAATTACAGGGGTTAGAGAGCGGGAGAAGATGAGTACACCTATTGCCCCTCCATTGTATAGAAGGCAACCTGGAAGACCTCCTGTTTTAAGGACTCTATCTCAAGGTAAGATTAAGTTCACCAAAGTTGCAGGTAGTTATTTTCTAACTAAGTTTAATTTATTTTGCTACTGTTTTTTGTTTTATAGGTGAGATCCCTCCACCACATGGTACAAAGAAGTTGTCCAAGACATACTATAAGCAGGTCACTTGCTCAATATGTAGGAAGAAAGGACACAACAAGAAGACATGTGCAAAGAGGAATGAAGAAAGGTCAGAACAAGAACAAGAGCATGATCACACTTTCTTATGAAAATTTGGTCAATTTAGTGTACCTTTTGGCTTGTAATTGTGGTGAATTGCTTGTAATTGTACCTTATAACTTTAGTTTGTGTACCTTCTGAATTTAGTCAATTTCTGTGGTGAATTGCTTGCAATTGTACCTTTTGGCATATCTTATTACCTTCTGTTATGGTTTTGTGTACCTTTTGAATTTAGTCAATTTTTGTGGCTTGCCTTATTACCTTCTGGCTTTTCTTATTACCTTCTATTATGGTTTAGTGTACCTTCTGAATTTTTCTAGTTTTTTGTGGTGAAAAATTTTGTGGTGACAATGCCTTCTGTGGTGAAAAATTTTTTTGAATTTTTTTGGTTCTTATTACCTTCTGTTATGGTTTTTCTGTCTAAATAGAACTCATTCTTCTGGTTTTTTGTGGCTTTTCTTATTACCTTCTGGTGACAATGCCTTTTGTGGCTTTTCTGTGACAATGCCTTCTATGGCTTGTAATTGATCCTCATGGTGACAATGCCTTCTATGGCTTGTAATTGATCCTCATGGTGAAATTTTTTTTCTGAATTTTTCTGGTTCTTATTACCTTTTGCGTTGCTACATCATTGACAGTGATGAATCCAATTTCAGATTTTTGACAGTTATGTTTAATTTCAGAATGAGGATTGATGATTGTTTGTGGTCAATTTTCTCTATCTTTATGGTCAATTTCAAAAGCACTCATTGATGCATAAACTATCAAAATAGAAGAGCACAATAACCAATATCTCATTGGCTTTTCTGTGGCTTTTTTGACAGTTATGGTCAATTTTTCAGAAGAGATGTATCTATTCATAGCCTAGGAAATATCATTGTCACCATAATATCTCATACAGAAAATATCTCATACACAAAATCTCATACAAAATAGAACAACACAATAACCAATATCTCATTGGATCTTGTCTTCAGACTTTCAATAATACTATCACTGCAAAAATGAACAGCACAATAACCACAAATTTTAGCACTAAATATCTTGTTGCATCCTTGCAATGTATGGTGGAATTGCATATTCATCACTTGAGCCTTACAATATAACTTTTGGCTCCTTCACATCTCTTGTAAACCCACATCCTTGTCCAACCTAGAAACGAAGGTAAAACCACACACAGTTTCAATAACTTGACAGAAAAACCAAGGTCTTGTTCACCAAATAGAAATCGAAGACATAAACCCTAATCGGACATACGTTCCACATAGAGCAACCATAGAAATATTTTCCGACGTTAGGAGGTCGCGTGCAAATGGAAATCGTCGCCGGAATCCAATGGTAGCAAAAACTCTCTTGGATTCTAACACTCCTCTCCTCCACGAGCTTGAAGACCCAAACGAAGACCCTTGATCCATAGCCTACACTCTTCAATTGACAACGGGGTAGAATTTTGAAGACCAAAATGAGCAGAATCAAACTGGGGAAAATTAGGGGTTAGGGTTTATGTGGAGAAGGAAGAAAGTGGTTGGCGGTTTTTGTTATTTAACCATTGAAAAATTTAAGGCAAAAAGATATGAAGGTTCATGGACAACAATACCCTTCACTGTTAACGCCGTTCTCAAAGTTTAACGTGTGAACAGTACCGTATATACTAATCTTCGGTCGGGATGAGGAGATGAGATACAATTCTGATAGTTAAAAGGATGGGTTACTAAAGTTTAATCAACCCAAAAGATAGGGTATTGTTTAGATAATTTTCTCTTATACAGAAATGCAGCAGAAGATAAAAATAGATTACATAAGAAATTATTCAAGTAAAGAATTGTATAATGTTATTGATTCATCAATTCACATTAGTGTTGCTTTCTCATGCGCTCATAAAAGTCTTGATGTTCTTCTCAAGACAATCAAATTTAAGCTCTCAAGGCAGTCAAATTTCAGTCTTGATGTTCTTCTCAAGGCAATCAAAAGCTCAACATAATCATTCTTTTTAAGAGCATCTTCATCCCAAAAATTATTTTTGAGTTTCTTAATTCATTTTCACAATTTTATCTATATTCCACCTCATCTACAGAAACTCAATTCTCCATCTCATATTTACATGATAGTTTCTTAACTTACCCTCCTCTTACTTTATGTAGCCTATATTCTTTTATTTATGTGTATGTATGTATTATTATTATTATTATTATTATTATTATTATTATTATTATTATTATCATCAAAGGAAAAACATATTACATGCCGCTGGATGGGAGCCGACTAACAAGTTGGGCCCCCATCCCTTTTGAATAGTAAACGCAATCCTAGTCAAAATAAAGCATGTACTCCTACTATATCCGGACAACTCTTTAGCAACCGAGCCCAATCTTTCAAGAAGATCCATCGCGTCGTCACCCAAGTCGCCAAACGTGGAAAAGAAAAAGGGAAGAAAGTGATACCCCATGGAGCTACAAACCTCCGCATATTATTATTATTATTATTATTATTATTATTATTATTATTGTTATTATTGTTATTATTGTTATTATTGTTATTATTGTTATTATTGTTATTATTATTATTATTATTATTATTATTATTGTTATTATTGTTATTATTACTATTATTACTATTATTATTATTATTATTATTATTATTATCATCAATTGATATAACTAATATTATTATTATTATTTATTTATATATTATCATTTTTAATTAACAATGTAGATTAAAAGACAAGTTTTATTGAAAATTAACTTACAATAATACAACTTTTTAATACCTTTTATTAGATAAATTTCTAAATTTGTGTTCATCACTTTAACGTATTAATATTTTAAAAGAGATTTATTAAAATATAAGTAAAATATAATCAATATTAATGTCTATAGATATATAAAAATATTTTCTAACTAAACATAAAATTTTTAATTTTATTTTCATTATTTTTACTATATATTTTAAACCTTGAAACTTTATGTTTAATATTTGAATTAAAGTTTTAAATAACTCATCTAGTTCCCTATTTTGTAGCAAAATTTAAAATATATATAAAAAAAAACTAATGTAACAATCAAAATATTAAAAACAAAATAAAAATTTTCTTTGAATTCTGTGTTTTGAGGAAATGGTCAGATTTCATCTATTGAAGAAGAACCTTCTCTCCACTTATTGTCTCTATTCCCACACCACCATCTGACATTAATTTTTATTTTTTGAAAAATAATTAGGGAAAAAACTCAGGGTATGTGGAATGAAGATGCTCTAAGGTAGTCAAATTTTTTGACCTCACACCAGAGGGACGACTGACAAACTTAGTCACCATATTTGAGTTCTTATTAGGAGTCAAGCTTTAGTTCCTTGGAGGTGTGTGCAATGTCGGTGTGTTGACCATAAGTTTTGCTGGTGTAGTGGCCAATTTTAGTAGCGTCATTTTAGTTAAGCAATTTGAGGTATATAAGCTTCAAACATCTTGTATCGGGTGAGAATCTTGATTTTGTAGGGGAGGTGGTAGACCATTCACTACCTAGAAAAGCGGGTACAAAGCGGCATTTTAATAGCATTTTACGACACCTTAAAAACATCTTTGTATCAGGTGAGAATCTTGATTTTGTACGGGAGGCGCTAGACCATCCACTACTAGAAAAGCGGGTATAAAGCGACACTTTAATATCATTTCGCGACACCTTACGGTGTTGCAAATATGATCAACCACAGGTCGAAAGGGTGTCACAATTTCAACCGTCACAATTGGTAGAGGTGTCAATTGTGACGCCTCAAAACAATAAATTGACACATCTTAAGAGTTAAAGATGTCGCATTAGTTAATAATTTTGCGACAAATATATCTTCCATTGGTTTGAGACATTTGCAAAACTTTAACAAGATGTCGCATTAGTTTATATAAATACAAGATCGTTTTAGAATATATACAAGTTTTATATTATATTACAATTTTGTAAATATTATTTTCTTGTGTAATTATTATTCATAATATTTATAATGAAATTACAATCAATTAACTTTTATTAAAATAAAAATAAGTTAATTGACTTTGATAATATTTAATAATAATATTTTCTATATATTAATATTTTCAAGAATAAAAAAATTAGTATTTATACAAATTAAATAATTTACTTTTACTTTAGCATTCTCAATATTTTTTTTATTTGGTATTGTACGAAGTAGTTATAAAGTTTAAAGATAAAGATATTTATTGTTTTAAAACCATATTTTTATTTTCTTATTATAATGTACATTAATATTCTCATTTTTTTTATTATCTATATGATTATCAATTTTATTTTGATTTTTTTTGTGTCTTTTTGAATTATTTTTATTACATTTTTTTTGTAAATAAAGTAGCAAATACATATCCGGATCAAACGGATATTCGGATCAAGCAGATATTCAGATCAATCGGATATACGGGTAAAGTTATTTTTCGGATCAACCGGGTCAAGCATAAGTCATTCGGATCAAACGGATCATCCGGATATCCGTGGATAATAATCCGATCCGATCCGACTAAAATGATTTTCGGATACTATATTTTGAAATTCGGATCAATCGGATCGGCCGGATATCCGCGGATAATTATCGGATCCGATCCGGGAAAAAGTGCCGGATACGGATCGGATCCGGATTGGGGGTTTTATGAAAATTTTTATCCGGATACCCGGGTATTCGGATCGGATCGATCCGTTTCCCACCCCTACTTCGGTACTCGCTTCGCTTTTTAACACAACTATTTTTAATACCTCAAGGTATCGCAATTTACAATTAAGTTAGGGAAAAAAAATTAATTTAACAATATGGTTATCTGTTTCTATAAACTTTTATTTCATTTATTTAAATTATATGTAACTTCAATTGAATTAGAGTATTTATTTAGCCTACAACGTAGTTTTAGGTGTAGTAAATGATCAAGATTAAAAATATGATGTCACGAATACCCCGAACGATGCATTTATACTTTGTGGGTGGTGATACATACAATAGAGGATGTATATAGAGCTACAACAGAATATTTAACACTTGTCTACAAGACCTTATCAATTGGTCTCACTGAAATCTGCATCGATGACATCGACGTCACCATCTGTAGATGACTCAGATGTAGGCCTACGTTGGGTGTACACCTGCATCACTTCCTGGTTGAGGGCAGCCATTGCATCCTTGATTGTTTGTGTCACGCCCCCGAGATGGCATCCTTGAGCTCCTTCAACCTCTCCTCAACCTTCTCCTTCACTTCAGCAGGGGCTTTCTCCCCCAGCTCCTTCAGTTTCTTCTCTGTCTGATACACACACTAGCTTCTCAATCTAACGTTACAAAGTGACAACATGATGCCCACGCACCTCATTTTGGGGCAAAGTTCTAGCACATGTGATGGTGATGTCCTGCTTATTGCCAACACCGTTTACAATTTAATTAAATGAAATAAAACTTCTAGTTATGCTACCATATCAAGGAATGCCACCTTCTTGGTTGTAGAATAATTTTTATCAGTCAATGTAGAGACTCCAATCATAGTTTCGGGCGCCAGCTTGCTAGGAGGAACAATTTTCACTAGTGGATATATAATATATTTGTAAACACTTGTAGCTGTAATTTGTAACATGTGTAAGAAACTGCTTAGAGATAGATTGACAAGCCAATGTTAATATTACCATGTAGATCCTTAGTTCTTGATGGTTTCATGTAGTCAAAGTCTGCAGAAACGCTATGCAACTCAAAAAAAATCAAATGAGGAAGTATTTCATTAATGGAGAAGATTTAAGAGCTCCACAAGAGGAAACTTGTACAGATTCATAAGGTTGCTTCATTTTACTTCCTGCAAATTTTTTTGAGTGAAACACAATTTCAAGTCTACAATCCCACAATAAACTGTACAATACTAGTTGAGATCTTAATTGTTGGTTTATCTTTAATTGTACCTATCAATCCTGGACACGGAGATCCTCTGTCAATTTTTACTCAAGAAGGTGGCTCGGAAGTGCAATAACAAAGATTCGGCTATTACCTGGTTCAAGTTGCACAGGATGAAGAACATAGCGATTATAAACAAATATTGTGCTTAAGTTAAGAGGAATTTTGCCAAAAAAAGATAGGAACTGATCTAAGATAGAAAGAGATGGAAAAATGTAGTAATTTTGTAGTTATGAATTTGAGTTGAGGTTGAGAGGGATAAACATTTACCATTTCCTAAAGAGAGCAATTACGGTATGAACTAGCCTGAAGATAAGAGAAACAAAACTTTCGAGCTATGCTTATCAGCTGACCTTTAAGCTTGATGAAAGTGCTGGCTTTGTTGATTCGGTAAGATAGTGAGTGACTTTGACGGAAGCGATTAGACATTGTGCACAGTCATGAAGTGATTAGACAAAAGGAGATACATAGCTTGATAACTACCTCCTGAAACCGATGGATGCTTAGTGAGATTTAGACGGAGGCTTCAACTCGCAACGTAAATGAAGAATGACCCTTCCACTTGATAAAAATTGTAGCAATTAGCAAATAGACATATAGAAAGGCCAAAAATGCAATGGAAGAACCGCAAAATGCATAAAAGTGATGCAAAGCTTCAATAATCAAGTGCAATAAAATTGTAGCAATCAGCAACCTCAACAATTCTTATTAGTATATATGGAAAATAATTCTCTGTTAAAAGCACATAAAGTTTCTAAAGTAAACAAAGCGAGACAAGCAATTGACTGAAGTGTGATAATACCACCACAATCCTTACACATTCCGACAAGAAACACAATATGTATTTTTAACTAGCATCCAAAATGATATCATAATTTTGTCTCAATTGAAATGGTAAAATGTAAAAAAAAGAAATACTACAATTCTACCACAAAGGCTCTCTGTCAATTCAGTTGCTTGCTTATGAATCACCTATATTAGATATGAAGCACTAAAGGCTTTCTGCCAATGCAGCAATTATTCATGAGTCCGTTTACAGATACAATATCATGTCCTGATCTATGATGCACGGACACAGACACGGATACGGGAAACGGACACGGCGAGAAACGGGGAAGCGGCAATCCTCAAAAGTATAGGAAACGGGGACACAACGAGTAAAATAATTAATATTTTTATTTTAAAGATATTTAAATATAGAATTACTATATCATAATGAGATACATATATATGAAAAAAAAATCAATGATATATGAGTTGGTAAAAATATTAACATGATAATAAAATAATCGAAACAAAAGCTTAGAAACAAACATTTTCAGTCTTACAAAACATAGAAATAAACATATTTAGTTTTATAATCTGAAATAATCATACTTAGTATCAAAATTGAAGAATGAATCATTCATTTGCAAATCAACAATAACCGAACACCATGATCAACAAAGGAAAATAATAATAAATATTTGTGAGTTATAAAAAGTGAAAGAATTAGAATAACATATTCACCATTCAACAAATAAAAATCACAAAATAAATTAATAATCAAAGATTCAAGATTAATTTATAAAATCATAAGAAAAATGGAGAGAAGAGCCGGCCGGCGGAACAACATTTTAACATTAGAGCCGGACAAGAAGATTGGTGTCCTACTTCTGACAACCACAATCTCGCAAGTGGTCATGTGGAGCTAGGTTTAGTCGGAAAAAATGGGAAAGAAGAGAAAATATTACGGTATATAAGTTTTTATTTCGTTGATCATGTCTTGACCGGACACAATCCGCGTCCTCACCGTGTCCTAGACGTGTCCTACCTTGAAAACGTGTCTTGACCGTGTCCGGTCATATTTGACCGTGTCCGAGCCGTGTCCGGGTGTGTCCCCGTTTCCGACACGACAGGACACGGGACACGCCGCCTTCTAGAAGTGTCCGTGCATCATAGGTCCTGATATATAGTTTTCCCACAATTCTACCATTGTGAGCAAATAGTAACATAACAAAGACTCAACTGATCTATAAATATCAGTTTCAAGGCAGTTGCTTGCATATACAATTTCAAAATAAACCATTACAAATAATATAAAAGACTATACTTTTTCAGTTTCAATATAAGTGCTTGTAGATATCATTTAAAAACAAATCACTGTCAGCAAATGATGATTTCTAAGCAAGCATGCTAAAATTATAAAATGAATGGATCAATTGCACGTCAAGTCATTTTGGGTCATCAATAAAAAAGAAACCTATCTCTAAACTCACGGGTTTTATGTGTCACTGTCTTCCTACATTTTTTAATCAACCATTAAAAATTGGGAGAATTTGACATACTAGGCATTTTTGAGTTTTTGTTTAAAAAAGTGTAATCCAAATTTTTTACCACTTTCATTTAATAGTAGGTAAAAATTATTAACCCTTCTATTTAGAAAGAAAGGAATAAATGATTGTTTGTTATTTGTTATATAAGTATAAGTTTTAATTTTTTAATTACTGAGTTTGTTTTTTTTTTTTAATTATTTTTCTTGCCTTTTTTATTATTATTTTCTTTTTTATTTTCTGGACTAAATTTCTCATACCGGAATTTCTCATACCAGAATTTTTAAAACCAGAAATTATCATACGAAAAGTTCATACCAGAAATTATCATACGAAAAGTTCATGCCAAAAATTTCATACCAGAAATTTCATACCAGAAATTATCATACGAAAAGAGCCTAATACCAGAAATTATGATACCAGAAATTATGATACCATAAATTATGATACCAGAAATTGTAATACCAGAAATCGTAATACTAGAAATTGTAATACAAGAAATTGCAATACTATAAATTGTAATACCAGAAATTGTAATACCAGAAATTATGATACCAGAAATTATGATACCAGAAATTATGATACCAGAAATTATGATACCAGAAATTATGATACCAGAAATTGTAATACCATAAATTGTAATGCTATAAATTGTAATACAAGAAACTAGCAACTTTATTTTTTTATTATTTTCTTTTGGTTAAGTAAATATACCAGAAATTATTGTCAAATTCTCGTATTATGAAATTTTTCATACTAGAATTTCATCATACCAGAATTTTTCATCATAATAGAATTTTTTCATCGTACCAGAATTTCATAATACCAGAATTTTTCATCATACCAGAATTTCATCATACTAGAATTTTTCATCATACCAGAATTTCATAATACCAAAATTTTTCATCATACCATAATTTCAGAATATAAGAAGTTTTCATCGTACCAGAATTTCAATTTAACCTAGCAGTGGTAGCAATCATTTTGGAGCTACAATTCTACATATTATAATAGAGGCTAGAAGACTCAAAATCCACACAAGGAATTGGAGAAACCACTACAATTGAAAAGAAACAAGCAAGATCCACTAGAGAACAGTAGAAGAGTATGATTGCCCTTAATCTGCAGAGACGAAGCCGTTTTAGGGTACCTCTCGGCATCAAGCTTAGCAAACATCACGGGGCTACTAAGCTCCTTAAGCCGACTAGCAACATCGGCGAGTGAGGCATAAGCTCGGCTCTTATGCTATTCATCATTTGTGGAAGGATATGAGGATCTGTCAACAAATATTCTTTAGCTCACTATGCTCTTATGCTATTCAAAAGGAAGCAATGGTTAAAATCAAAAGTAGCAGCAAGTTATTGTTTCATTTAAAACGAATCTTACCCAAATGCAGAACGAAATCACTAGTACATAAGCCAGAAAGGATTCAACACGATAAGATTATGATCTAATCATGCACATAATTTATAGAGACCAATAAAACTTCAATGAAGATCAAAAGTTCAGATAAACCAATAAAAAGTTGCCAATTTCTTTTCATAATTTCTAACATCCATTAAGCAGGAAAAACTTAAGGGTACAAAAAATATAAACAAAAACCATCAACACTCCCAATTTTAAGGTTCATTATTTCTTCACACGTCCAGGACTCCATGCCGTCTGTAACACTAGGTGCTCGGTGAACATATTCTTCCCAAGGCGGTTCAACTAGAATTACATCAAACTTGGTTCCAAAAAAATCTGGAGAAAGCACAAACTCCTGCAAATCACATTTATAGTACATTGGAGCAGTAGATGATTTAACCACATTCTCATCTTTCTTTTGGATAAGCTCCCGAGGCTTTGGATAGTCATCTACATTGGTAAACTCAAGTTCTCTTATGAAATTCTGAGGACGCATCCCGGTACCCACAAATTTTTGTGAATAATCATATGTTCTCCCCTAGATGTAGCTTTACGAGGTGGTCCATTGCTTTTTGGAGGATAAGATTATGATCTAATCATGCACATAATTTATGCAATTAGAATCTAAGTCGTGTACTGATTACTTTCTCTAATTACCAAATGATATCACACTAAGCTAGAAAGGAGACGGTGTTACCCCATTTGCGCGGTGTTTGTGCTGCTGCGCCTCTTCTTGCTCATCTACGACTATGAGCTCTTCAATGTCGTCCAAATCTTCGGCATCGCCATGGGTGGGGTATTGTGCGGAGGTAGGGAGTGGAGAAGATAGCAGATAGCCACAATTTTCGGTACTTTGATTCGGGCCATTTCTTTCGGTATCACTCGAAGGTTGAAGAAGGTTTCTGAGGGAGGACGAGGGAGATCGGAACAGGGAGGTTGAAGAAGGTTTCTGAGGAGCGGCGACAACTCCGGTGTTGTTGTCGAGTGCAGGAGGACGAGGGAGGTTGAAGGAGAGATCCGTGTGAGATGGAGAGTAAGGTTATAGAAAGGGGAAGATGAAATCTCAACTGGGCTAAGATGAAGACGGTCATGGAGTTGGAGATTAGGGTTGGTGAGAGGATAATGTTTGACCGTAAAAATATTTGTTTGGGGTATATTTACTTAACCAAAAAATTAAAAAGCCTAGTTATTAAATCAAAAACCCAAAAAAGCCTACTTACCTGATTAGCCCTTAAATAATACCATTGAATATTACAAATATAAAATTAGTGGATCATTTAACATTGAAAACAATGCAACCTCTATATCGACTACTCCAAACCAAGCATCAGGAAGGTTTTAAAGAAAATGAGGTGGGAATAAGAAGCTTTGAAAACAAGAAAGGATCATGTGATGACTGGTGATATGGAGTAATCAATCCCTGCAAAATCCGATTTTTACAATGATCAGAAACTTGACAGGCTGAAATGATCAGAAACCTGAGAAAAATCATGTAGAAAGACACTTAGTTAATTGATACAGTCATTCATTCATTCTGCTAGTTTTGATTTAAGTGACCTAATACTAATTTCATCCAAGTCAAACCAACCAATTTCATTAGAGAGCATAGCTGCAAAGTTAACAATAAGAACACACGTCACTGTATTGTAACCTACAAAATATATTATATTGAGGAAAAGAGATCTTAAAATACCTGAACAAGCTTCTCACAACCCTCTCCTCCAATGCAACCTTCAACAAAAATAGCTTCTTTAATTTCTCATTCACCCGCGCTATTAGTGACCCAATCAATACAGTCTATGGCTTATACATGTGCCAAGGCGATGTCACTGTGGGGGCGTGTTCCGCCTGCGTCTCCTGCGCAGTAAAGGACGTTGCTATGAGGTGGTGTCCAAAGAGCAAGAAATTTTACATCTGGTACAACGAGTGCAGTCTGCACTACTCCGAGAACAACATATTCGGATTGAGAGAAGACCTGATTTGGGAGAAGACAAAGACAAGTAACTTGTCTGGGAGACAGTAACCTAATATTCAGTTTTTGGAATTTACATTTTAATATTGACATCTTCGTATGCCGTTAAAATAGAATAACAAAACGACGCTTCAAGGCGTCTCTCTTGATGCCATTTGTGACATTTTTATGTGTCTGAAATTTGCGACACTTTAATGTGTCTTTGATACTGTCATTTACGACACCTATATGGGCCGGAAAATAGAGACACCTTAAGGTGTCGCAATTTAACGAGGGTTTTGCGGATGCAAATTTTTTGCGACACATTGGCATGGTGTCGATTTTGTTCTCGATCAGGAAGTAGTGCATTCTATGAGAACCGAGTAGGGAAGTAAATGATGGATGGTTTTGAAACTTGATCTGGAGAAAGCCTACGACCGTTTGAGGTGGGAATTCATTGACGCTTAGGGACCTTGGCCTCCCTTCTTCGTGGATTGATTGAATCACAATTTGCACTTCGACGGGATCCATGCGTATGGAATGGTGGGATGTCCTCATGCTTTCCTATGAACCGGGGGATTCGACAAGACCGTATCTTACCCTACTTGTTTGTTGTTTGCCTTGAGTGTCTTGGTTATTGACCAAGCGGTGGTGGAAGGTGACTGAAACCCTCTCGAAGTTTTTCAAAAAGGGCCTAAAATATCTCACTCTTTCTTTGCCGATGATATCCTCCTTTTCGTGGAAGTTTTGGTCAATAAATTAGGGGTCGTTAAAAGTATTCTCGTGAGCTTATGTGGTGCCTCGGGTCAGTGTGTGAGTCTCTCCATGTCAAAATTATTTGTCTCACATAATGTCCATGGGGATTTAGAAGTTATGCTAAGCAACATTCGCGGTATTCCCTCGACTCGAAATCTTGGTTCTAACCCTGGTATCCCGCTTTCAATGAGAGAGCTACAACCTCTAATTTTCATCCGGTTTTGAACAAAGTTGCTTTAGGCTTGCACGTTGAGAGACTCATACTCTTAACATTGCGAGTCGACTGACTTTTGCTAAGGCTATTATTTTTTAATATTCCGTTGTATTTTATGCAAAAGCTCCCCCTTTGGTTTTTGCTAACCTAGACAAACTTTGTCGGGATTTTATATGGACTAGTAAGCCTGGAGCACGGAAAATGCATCTAGTTAAAAAGAAAAATGTTTGTAGACCCAAGTAGGAGGGTGGTCTTGGGATTCGTCCAGCCTTTGATGCTAAGATTAGTAAGCTTGGTTGGCGGCTCTTTGAGTGTAGGGATCATCTGTGGGCGAAAGTTCTTGCGCACAAATACCGCATTGGCTTAACAACCCTTGGCATTGGCTTGCTTCTATCCCTAACCCTAAAGGGAAACTTGAAGAGTGCGTCCGGATATGCTCATTCACTGCCTACATCTACTTCACCTCGAGAGCCCGTAACCTCCTGATCCACAACAACACTTTCACCCGCGCCCTGGACTGCGCCAACATGATCATCACTGCTACAAAGAACCACCTGACTCACACCTGGAAAAACAGATCTCCGGAGTCCACCGCCTATGCTTCAACGCCCATCAATAACATGGCTGCTCCGTTGTTTGGTAAGGGCTTGTTAATGCCTACAACGTTGTGATTGTATTCTACCTTGTTTGGAATGTTATTGATGGGCGTTCTACTAAGTTTTCTTACACAATTTTTTATTTAAACTATTTTGTACAACAACTTTGTCCGTGAATTTTGGAATAATATTAATTAAGCAAGGAAACAAATTTAACGCTCCGTCTTGTTTAGGTACTGACATGTAATTTCCATAGCATTTTCTTAGAAACTTTTTTATTTAAACTATATTATACCATATTTTTTTAATATCCACGGTATAAAGTCTCACCCATATTTTTTTGGCTTCCAAATTAGGCTTTATATACCACATATTTCATAAGATTTATACTATTTATAATTAATTTAATTAGTATACACGTGGCGACTTTATATGAGTGATGGGTCCATATTTGTTTAATCACAAATTTTAGCGGCTCCGAACTAGGTTCACGTGAGTCATGAACCAAGAATTTAACTGTTTTGTAGGGATAAGAAGAAGAACCTAATGTCCTTAAACACCTCCAGTTTTCATGCAGGGCCACATGAAAAGCTGTAACATCAACTATATATACATTTCAAAACTTGCACAAATTGTAAAACAACAAACAAGAAACAATAAACAATAACCAACAATGGAGTTGTTGAGTTCAAATGGTCGTGCCCTACTGTTATTCTCGATTGTGATCCTCCTTATGTTGGGAGACTCGCTTTCTCACGAAAACGTTGTAGCTTCAAGGAAGTTAAAAGAATCCGACTTAGACGAGGAGGACTCTCCGGCCGATATTAAGAATAACGATAAGATTGAGAAGAAGGGAGCATATGAGAAATCCGACTTAGACGAGGAGGACTCTCCGGCCGATATAAAGTATAATGATAAGATAGCGAAGAAGGAAGCACAGGAGGAATCGAAGATGGACAAGGAGGACAAGCAGGACCAAAAGAAATATAACGATAAGATTGCAAAGAAGGAAGCACAAGAGGAATCAAAGATGGACAAGCAGGACAAGCAAAACCAAAAGAAGTATGACGATAAGATTGCGAATAAGGAAGCGCAAGCGGAATCAAAGTTGGAGAAGACGGGCAAGGAAGTCGAGAAGGCAATTGATGACAAGATGAAGGAGAGACAAGCCAAATATGATGAGCAAGTAGCTACCAATGAGGAGATGAAGAAGAGACAAGCCAAATATGATGAGCAAGTTGCTATCAATGATGAGATGAAGCTAAGACAAGCCAAATATAATGATCAAGTTGCTACCAATGATGAGATGAAGAAGAGACAAGCCAAATATGATGAGCAAGTTGCTATCAATGATGAGATGAAGAAGAGACAAGCCAATTATGATGAGCAAGTTGCTACCAATGATGAGATGAAGAAGAGACAAGTCAAATATGATGAGCAAGTTGCTATCAATGATGAGATGAAGAAGAGACAAGCCAAATATGATGAGCAAGTTGCTACTAATGATGAAATGAAGAAGAGACAAGCCAAGTATGATGAGCAAGTTGAGAAGCATCATAAGTAGCACGCCAAGGAAGAGGAGAAGATGCCTTGAAGGAGAGATAAAGAGACTAACACAGTCACAAAGCTCTAGACGGCGAGCCAGAAGATCCAAAAGATTGATACATCATATTTCTTTAAATATTTTTTTTATGTTCAAGAGTCATATATAGAAATAAACACTATATAGAATATAATAATTACATGTAATAATATCTTATAGGAAAGGGTCCGACAGTTTTTGTTCATGTGTCCTTATTACTCGTAGTAGAAGCAACAATAGTCAGTTGTCATAATTTTCCGGAACTTAATTCAATCTTCTTTTAGGAAATATATGCGGTTAAAGTTTGTGCTAATAAAATTTTCATTTTAATTTGAAAATAGTTTAGTCTTAGTGCGTAAGTAATTAATCGGTTGTGTATGAGATGAATTACTTAAACTGTGTTAGTGGTTGACTATGAAAACTTGAAATATTCTAGATATTAAATCTTATTTGTATTGGGTGTGTTCTGAAAGTGCTCGACTTTCTTATTTTTAGACTATTTTTCACTAAAGTAAGTCTTAGAATTACTAGTTTTCAGTTTGCATGTGTAAAATATCATTATGATGGTGGGTAGGAAGTAGTTCGGGAAACTAGTCCGTCGCATAATCTATATCCTCACTATACTAAAAGTGAGAGTTTCTCAAATGAATAGGGAATTTACCCTTTTACCCTTATTATTTTTTCTTTCCTTAATTTACCCTCCAATAATATGATATATTATGTTCCACTACCATTGACAGCTTGCCTCCACCCTAATCTGCTATCTTTACACGCGTCATATGTCCTTGCATCTTCTTTGTCTCCCTCAAAATCCGTGTTTCTTCCTCCAAACAACTCTTCCTTCTACAACCGTCATAGGCCATTCATCAGCCCTTTCTCTTCTGTAGCTTATCAATCACTCCTCAAATTACCTGTGAAATCTGACTCCCCACAACTCTCAAAACCAAAAAAAAAATAAAAAAAATCAATCCGAGCGACGACGCTCCATTATTGAAGAAGCAAAATCGCTGCACACATGGGAAGCATAAGGCCGCCCATAATGAAGCATCCAGCGGTGGTACCCACTCCAGCGACTCCTCTCCCGGTGATTTTTCTTCGATCGTCGAGGAGGTTCTTCATTCCACAACCCCTTGCCTCCTCTCTACTCTTCATCTTCTCTGATTCTACCCACATTAAAGTTTCAATTTTGAATTTCTGAATAAAATGATATGTTTTCTTTTTGTGTGTTTTTTAGATTTCAATCATGAGGGCTTCTCGGTTCATTAACTGCGGTACGATCGTCGACGGCGTTGTGTGCAAGCCGTGCATGTTAATCTCTTACACTAGCAGTACTTTGACTACTATAATCATTTCCCACCATTTTATTTAATTTCTTAATTGTCTTCTCAATTCACATATATTTTGCAGGAATTGACAAGCTTAATTGTTTGATTTTATCCTTGAATTATAGTATTTGATTAATTTCTTCATTGTTCCTTCTGATCATTGATTAGTTGCATGCCAAGAACAAATGAAACAAACACTCAAAAGGATGCTTGTGATAGGGAGCTTGCATCTGTAGTATCCTCTAGACAAGATGTGTTGAAGTTTAATAGTGTATGAGAAATTTTGTGATTTCATTAATTGAAAACAGAAGTTTGTTACAACTTATATAGGATCACTCAAGCAATACATATCTGACATGTGTCCTATGATGTTGGGCTAGCTGTAGAGCTGGACTCACTGGGCCTATTATCCTCTCTCGAGCCAAGCTGATGAATGTTCAATTTGGATCGTAGTTGAGTGAACTTAGCAGCTGGAAGAGGTTTAGTAAGAATATCAGCAATTTGGTCTTTTGTAGAGAGGAAGGCAACTCTGAGTGACTTGTTCTGGACCCTTTCTCGAACAAAATGATAATCAATGGAGATGTGCTTTATTCGATGATGTAGAACAGGGTTCATTGCCAAGTACGTTGCTCCAAGATTGTCACACCAGAGTATGGGAGACTGGGGAAGCTGAACACCTAATTCAGTTAATAGAGTTTGAATCCGTAGAGTTTCACAGGTAGCAAGTGCAAGTGCTCGATACTCTGCTTCTGTTGAAGATCGGGCAACTGTGTCTTGCTTCTTCGATTGCCAGGATATGAGGTTTGAGCCAAGGTAGATGCAGAAAGCGCCAGTGGAACGTCTGTCAGCTTGGTCTCCTGCCCAATCAAAGTCAGAGAAGGCTGATAGTGTATGTCCTGATGTTGAAGAAATGTAAAGCTGAAGGTGAGACGTGCAATTGAGATATCTGAGAATGCGTTTGACAGATTGCCAATGCTCTTGTGTTGGAGAGTGCATTGCTTGGCAAACTTTGTTTACTGCAAAGGAAACGTCTGGCCTGGTGAATGAGAGATATTGGAGGCTGCCGACAACACTGCGATAGAGTTGTAAATCAGGAAATGCTGTTGCAGGGGATGCTGAAGGTGATGTAGTGGCTGCCATGGGAGTAGTCACAGGCTTGGATAAATGCATATTTGTCTTGACAGCAAGATCCTTAATGTACTGGGATTAAGATAGATGAAAGCCAGTATTATCTCGAACCACCTGTATGCCCAGAAAATAATGAAGCACTCCCAAGTCTTTCACAGGAAAATGAGCAGCCAAAGAAGTGATGAATTTTCCTGCAAGAATGTCAGAACTAGCAACAACTAGTAAATTATCCACATACACTAGAATAAACACAGATTGATCCTTATGGCGATAGGAAAATAATGAGGTATCTGCAAGTGAAGGTGGAAAACCAAGGGATAGCAATGTGTCACTCAGTTTACCAAACCAGGCTCGTGGAGCCTGTTTGAGTCCATACAGAGATTTTTGAAGTTTGCAGACATGATTAGGAAACTGAGAGTGAGTGAAACCTGGAGGCTGATGGACAAAGACGTCTTCATCCAGATCTCCGTGAAGAAAGGCGTTCTGTATGTCAAGTTGCCGAACCGACCAATGGTTTGTGGAGGCTAAGGATAAAAGAAGGTGAATGGTACTTGGCTTGGCTACGGGGCTAAACGTCTCGGAATAATCAACGCCCTCAAGTTGATGGAACCCCTTTGCAACAAGACGAGCCTTTCTTCGCTCAATTGAACCATTTGAATGACGCTTTGTTTTGAAGACCCATTTGACGCCCAGAATGTTGGAGGATGGGGGTGATGGAACGAGAGTCCAAGTATGGGTATGAAGGAGAGCATTGAATTCGTTGTTCATAGCCTCCTGCCACTCAGGAAATTTGGACGCCTCAGTGTAACTGGAGGGTTCGTCAGGTACAATAGTGGAGATGCCACAGGAGGGTTTAGTTGGCGGCCAAGGTACATTACCATCTTGTCTAATGAGAGGTTTATGAATTTGATTTCTTAGACGGGTTTGCATTGGATGTGATGGAGGGATAGGGTCTGATGGGTTTGCAGAAAAAGAAAGGTGGGTTGGCCCAGTGGAGGAAGGTGGGGAAGGGGGTTGGGCCGAACTGGTAGACGTAGTGAGGCTTAAAGTGGGTTCTGTGGAGCTGAAAATTAGGACTGGATTTTATGGGTTTTGAAAGATGGGAAGTTCATGATGGGTGTTGGGTTTGGGTAGAGGCAATTGGGCTGCAGAATTAGCAAAGGGAAATTGTGATTCATGAAAAATCACATCCCTAGAGATGTAAAACTTTTTGTTGAGCCAATCATAGCAAATGTAACCCTTATGGTGTGTGGCATAGCCAAGAAAGACGGTTGGGGTTGATCGAAAATTTAGTTTGTGTTTGTTGTAGGGCCGAAGATTCGGAAAGGCGAGACACCCAAAAATCTTAATGAATGCATAATCCGGAGATTTATGAAAAAGGAGATCAAAGGGTGTTTGGTATTGAAGTATAGGTGTGGGAGTGCGATTTATGAGGTAAACGGATGTCTCAAAGGCAAAGTCCCAATAAGAAAGGGGTAAGGAAGAGTGTTTGAGTAGGGTGAGTCCCATGTCAACAATGCGTCGGTGACGAGTCTCAATGCTTCCATTTTGTTGATGGGAATAAGGACAAGTGAGACGATGAAAAATACCGTGATCTTGAAGGAAAGGGATGATCGGTTTAAACTCGGTGCCACCATCCATTTGAATGGCTTTAATAGTTTTGAAAAATTGGTTTGTGACAAGTTTAATAAAAGAGGTTAAAATAGGTGTAACTTGGGATTTTGTAGACATGGGAAATAACCAAACAAAATTTGAATAATCATCCATAATAGAGAAATAATATCTATTGCTCTTTAGTGAAATTTGGTGAGATGGGCCCTATACATCCATAAACAAAAGGTTAAAAGGGCCATCTGATTTTGTGGTTGAGGTAGGGTGAGGAAGAGCATGGGCCTTAGCCCAAGAACATGAAGTGCAAGGAAAATGGGTTGTGGCTGACTGGGCCTTAGGGCTGAGATTCTTTTGACGAAGAAAGTGAGAAGTGATGCGCTGAGACGGGTGTCCCAAACGACAATGCTAGAGCTCTGCAACAGACGATGAAGGAGAAACGGTGGTGGTGAGAAGGGTGTTGGTCGGCACCGGAAACTTGTACAGGCCTCCTTCAACGAGTCCCCGAAGAAGAGTTGTCTTTGTCTTGGAATCCTTCAAGATAAAACAGTCATAATGAAATTCAAAAAAGACCTTGTTATCTCTACAAAATTGATTGACATAAAGTGAATTTTTGTTGGGTGCAGGGGTATGAAGAATGTGAGAAAGAAGAAGAGTTCGATTTGAAGCAGTAAAGGAGGAGGAACCATGGTTAATTATGGGAATTGTGGACCCATCGCCAAGAGAGACACAATCTGTACCATCATAGGGAAGGGAGTCAAGACGGAGGTTCGCTAGATCTGGAGTGTAATGGTTGGTAGCACCAGTGTCAGGATACTAGTAATTTGAAGCAGTATTGTGTGCTTGCATAGATGCAGGAGGTTGAGCTTGGTAGGCTTGATCAAACCTATGCCAACAAATGAGAGCACTATGTCCAGGTTTGAGGCAAACCTGACAAGTGGGTCGAGTGTCTGGTTGTCCAGCAAAATTAAACTGTTGGCCTCTACCTCGAGCATGTGGTTGAGAGGAGGGAGCACGAGTGTTGGTGGATTGATAACCCCTGTTTTGAGGAGAAGTCTGATGTTGACCCTGATTTTGACCCTGAGTGTTTTGGGAGCGTCCACGGCCCCTGTTTGAATTGTTGTTGTTGCGAGTGTAGTTGGCCTGAGGATTGGTGGTGGTATTATTGGAGGTTAGGGGAGGAGTGGGAAGAAGGGGAGCAGATTGTGTTGTGAGTCGGGCCTCATGAACAAGGAGGTAAGATAGTATCTGATTTGGAGAGGGCAAAATAGGCTGAGTTGATAAAGCAATCACAATAGAGTCATACTCTGTGCCTAATCCTGCAAGGATGTAGGTTATGAACTCGGAATCAGAGATGGCATGTCCAGCAGCAGTGAGGCTTGAAGCAAGTGCCTTAGCTTTGTGATAATAGGCTTGGATAGACAGATCTGCCTTCTTAAGGGAAGCCAGTTGAAGACGAGCATGAACCGCCTGAACACTGGAACGAGCAGCAAAAGACTCCTGAAGATGGGTCCAGATCTGAGAAGCAAAGGTACAATCAAGAACTTGTACAAGAACATCTTCAGTAAGACTGGCCATGAGAATAGCCATTACTAGTTGATCCTTAGAGACCCAGGTGGTATGAGCAGGATTTGGAGCATCACCAATATGACTTGCTGGACATGGACATGAACCATCGGCTAGACCAAAAAGCGATTGAGCTCGAAGAAGAGATGTTACCTGGGCCTTTCACAGAGGAAAGTTAGCCTGGGTAAGCTTTACTGTAAGAAGGTTAGTGATAGGGGAAAGAGAGAAGGGTGTTGTATTTTGTGGTAAGGTGACAGTAGGGGAAGAAACTTTCTCCTCTGTCTGAGAAGAGAGGGATGGCATGATGGTAGTGGACGTTTGTCCTATTTAGGCTCTGATAATAGTGTATGAGAATTTCTGTGATTTCATTAATTGAAAACAGAAGTTTGTTACAGCTTATATAGGATCACTAAAGCAATACATATCTGACATGTGTCCTATGATGTTGGGCTAGCTGTAGAGCTGGGCTCACTGGGCCTATTAAAGTTGTTTAAATATGAGCTTGAGGAGAACTTGGCAATTCTTGCAGCCTCGTGTTTGTAGGTCTTTCTTCATTGAAGTTATTTGAATGTGCGCTTATGTCCTCGTATCTACTAAAGTTTGCCTATTTTCTTTATTTTATTCAAAATACTCTTTACTTTTGTGACAATCATATGTTCTATGGACCAGGACAAGTGTAAATACTTGGTACTTTTATAACTTTAGGATGGTGGAGCTGGATCGATCATGGATTCAGTGCTTCTCCTAAGACAGGTGAACCTTTCTTACACATTGATTTCATACCTGTTGTGTAAGTTGTTATAATTTGAGACTTATGTCTCAGTTAAACCATGCTTCCATTCCATTGAATTGATTCTTATTTTGCGGTTAAACTGAAAATAACATCAACTGATATAAAAAAATGTGCCAAATTAGCATTACGTTGAACACTTTATAAAACTACGGAGCTCTTAATTCCTCAGTTGTAGTTTCTTGATGACGAAGGTGCTCAAGCTGATTTATGGGACATGTGAAGGATGAAGATTCACCCGCCTTATATGCCTTCCTCCTTTTTATGAACCATAACACTGACTCTCTCTAAATCTTCTTTTCTTGCCTTTTCAATTATGTTTGTGATGTACATACTAGATTCTATTAAACCTTTTCTGTTGTTCTTCTTGACAAGCCTTTTCTTGTCGACTGCACCGCTTCTACCACCTCTGTGAGACATTCTGCTCTTACAAAAACTTTGAGAATTTTCAATTGAGACAATCAAATGTTAGCCATTGTAATAAATGCTCCAAGTTTGCTTTACACTAGATTGTTTGTGTATTGGTCTTTTTGTATGATTGTATATATCTTTACCCCCATAAATTCACAGTTTCAAGCTCAAATTCTATGTTTATTCTTCAGGTAAAAACAACTTTTTAATTGCATACTCTGTAAATAATACCTTTCTTTATTACAAAAATCTCTCAAATTTAGAACTTCTAGATTCTGTTACAACATGCAATAGATTACCCACCTTGGATTTTGATTTTCTATATTAAATTCCCAAGTTGAAAATATCGGTATTGTAAAATGCCATTTCTTTTCACATGGGTTCTAATAGAATACGTAATTATTGTAAATAGAGGTCCGCCCTATGTAATTATGTAAAACTGTTATATCTATTTATACAACCCATCTGATGATGGAAACCCTAAGGGGAATATTATCCAATCTTCTAATTCTCACATGGTATCAGAGGGTTACGTTCCATAACCCTTCTCCTTCACGCTTTCCGCCCTACTTGTGCCGGCAATTTCCCCTCACCGCCGTCGAGTCATCCACCTCTATCTCTTTTTTTCTCTAACCGTTCCAATGGCTACGGAGAAGAAACACACGTTTCATTAGGCTCTTGGCATATCCAACATCAAGAACAACAGTGCTCTCGTTCTAGATCATGACACACCATATGATTCCTGGGTTACTCTGTTTCGCGTCACCGCCAAGGCTCACAACGTCTTGGACCATATTGACGCGAAAATTGCACGCCCTACTGATATTGACGATGATCTCTGGACTCAAGTAGACGCTACTGTTCTTCAATGGATCTACAGCACGGTTTCAAAGGATATTCTCCTTCAAATTCTTGATCCTGACGACACCGCTCTCAAAGCTTGGGGTTGAATTCAGGATATCTTTCAGGATAACAAGCACACCCGCGCAGTTTATTTGGAACATGAATTTTCCAACTGCAAATTGGCGTCTTTTGCTTCCGTATCCGCCTACTGTCAACACATGAAAGCCTTGTCTGATCAACTCAAGGGTGTTGATTCATCAATCTCCGATAACCGGTTAGTCCTTCAATTATTGTCTGGTTTACGTGTTGAGTATAACGCCACTGCCAGTTTCATTCAACAATCGGATCCATTGCCAACGTTTCACAAAGCACGTTCGCAACTCATCCTTGAGGAAACAAGAATGGCTAAACAACAGGACAATGACAAGGATTCTGCGGCTTTACACACCGCCACCAGAGCTCCGGCCAATCCACCGTCCACCGACCACCGTGGCACCACCGCTGCCGGCAACCAGGACGGGAACCAACGCAACCGCGGCAAGGGCCGGAAAGGGCGCAACCGTAGCAACGGCCCGAACCAACAACCCCCTACACAGTTCGTATTCCGTCCTAATTTTGGGTGGGTCCCTGTGCAGTCCGGCCCACATCAGTCTTCAGCCCAATGGAGTGCGGCCCACTTCCCTTTTTTCCCTCCTGCCCAAATGCAGCGCCCACCTTGTCCATTTCCTTCTCAACAGGGCCTGTTGGGCCCATCTCCTGCGCAGCCCACTGGCCAACAGGCCCATGTTGCTATTGCAGGACAGTTTATGCAGCCAACATCAGTCGATCAAGCGTTTGCGTCGATGACATTAAATCCCGCTGACAATTTATGGTACATGGACACCGGTGCCACTTCTCACATGACGAATGATTCACGTAAACTCTCGTCCATCTCGTATAATGGTTTATTAAATTCGATAATTGTTGGAAATGACATGCGGATACCATCTACAGGTCTTGGTGCTGCTAACATTCCCACCCCTAGTAAACCCCTTCATTTATCCCAAGTCCTGCTTGCACCTAAAATAGTTAAAAACCTTGTCTTCGTTCGTCGTTTCACCACCGATAACCACGCCATTGTTGAGTTTGACCCGTTTGGTTTTTCTGTGAAGGATTTACACACGGGACAAATACGTTTGAGATGCAATAGCTCTGAGAATCTTTATCCAATTACAAAGGTTTTGAGACAGCTCATGCTCTTTCTGCTCAGTCATCCAGAGTCTAGCATGCTCGCCTAGGTCATCCTGGCATGCCAGTTCTAGACGTTCTTAGGAAGTTTTCTTTTCTTAGTTTTAACAAGGAGCGCGACTCCTCTCTTTGTCATGCTTGTCAACTTGGGAAACATCATAGGCTCCCGTTTGAACGTTCTATTAATAATACTATTGCACCTTTTGACATTATCCATAGTGATCTTTGGACCTCTCCGATTCCTAGCCGGGAAGGTTTCAAATATTACCTACTTTTTCTTGATGATTTTTCACATTTTCTTTGGGTTTTTCCAATTAAATTAAAATCTCAAGTCTTTGATAAGTTTGTGCAATTTCATTAATTCGCCAAACATAATTCAATGTACCTATTAAAACTTTCCAATGTGACATGGGTCGCGAGTTTGATAATCATCAATTTCACTCATTCTTCGCCCTCCATGGCATAAATTTCCGGTTCTCTTGCCCTCACACATCACCACAAAATGGCAAAGCCGAACGTGTCATTCGAACCATCAATAACATGATGCGTTCTCTCCTTTTTTCATGCCTCCTTACCTATTACGTTTTGGTCTCATGCCCTTGACATGACATGTTTTCTCCTTAACATTCTCCCATCCACCACAATCCAAAATCATCCCCCAACCCAAATGTTGTACCTTTCAACACCTTCTTATCATCATCTCCGCGTTTTTGGATGCATTTGCTATCCAAATCAAAGCGCAACAATTCCCCACAAATTAACTCCTAGAACGACTCCTTGTGTCTTTTTAGGTTATCCCACTCATCATCGAGGTTACAAATGTTTGGATTTGAAATCAAATAAAATTCTCATTTCCCGTCATGTAATGTTCGACGAGTCAGTATTTCCTTTTTCTAAATCCGAGTCATTTCGTCCTCTTCCTACGGTGTTGGAAAATGACCCCAACTGCTCATCTTACCATAAAGCCCAGTAGATTGATTCCCAGGCCCATACCCCTCTGGCCCAAAATCAACCTGTTGCAGTACTCGTTTCACTGAACCGGCCCACCTGAGTTGTTGATCTCCCCCCCACGCCCAGCGTGTCTCCAAGGCCCACGCCTTCCCAGGCCGTCTCCCCTATCCAGCCCAATCTTGCGACCGGCCCAACTTCCTCATCCTCCCCAACTGGCCCATATCCGGCACCCACAAGACGTGCCCAATCCCCATCTGGCCCAGCTTCCTCCCACATCATCCACAACAGCTCCCCACGCATTTAAATCCAACAAACCGGCCTAATACTCACTCCTTAAGCGGTATTTTCAAACCACGTCAAATCTTCGACCTCCATACCACCACCACATCCGACTTATCTTCTATACCTACCTCCCACAAATTAGCTCTCCAGGATCCAAATGGTCCGCTGCTATGCTCGACGAATATCGAGCCCTTATACGAAATGGTACTTGGGTTCTTGTTCCTCATCCTGAACAAACTAATATTGTGCGATGTATGTGGATTTTCCGTCATAAGTTCAGATCTGATGGTTCTCTTGAGAGGTATAAGGAGCGCCTCGTAGCCAACGGATGCTCCCAACAAATTGGAATTGATTGCGATGAGACGTTTAGCCCAGTTGTTAAGCCAGCTACCATTAGAACGGTTCTCAGTTTAGCTGTGTCTCGATCCTGGCCTATCCATCAACTTGACGTTAAAAATGCCTTTCTCCATGGGCATCTCAATGAGACGGTCTACATGTTTCAGCCCCTTGGTTTCGCAGACTCTACACGGCCATCTCATGTATGTCTTTAAAGAAATCTCTGTATGGGCTAAAACAGGCATCCCGGACTTGGTATCAACGCTTTGCAGGATATTTGCTCAGTATTGGTTTTATAGGCAGTAAGAGTGATTCTTCTCTATTTATCTATCGGCATGGAAATCATCTTGCTTATCTATTACTGTATGTTGATGATATTATTCTCACTGCTTCTTCTGATGCCCTCCGCAACACTCTAACTGCTTCCCTGAGTAGGGAGTTTGCAATGTCTGATCTTGGACCCATATCATATTTTTTGGGCATCTCTGTTCAGCGATCTTCATCAGGTCTATTCTTGTCTCAAGACAAATATGCTCGGGAGATTGTTGCACGAGCAAAGATGACTGCCTGTAAACCTACGGCCACACCAGCTGAACCCTCCATCAAGCTCAACGCCTCTTCTGGCCCACCTGTCTGTGATCTCACACTGTATCGCAGTTTGGCAGGGGCACTCCAGTATCTCACTTTCACAAGACCTGACATCAGCTTTGCTGTCCAACAGATATGTTTATTCATGCACGATCCTCGCGAGTCTCATTTCGGTGCCCTAAAGCGCATCATCCGATACATCTCTGGGACATCTTCGTTAGGTATCTCCATTTCTCCTTCACCTAAAACTGATCTCATTGCATACACAGATGCAGATTGGACTGGTTGTCCTGATACACGCCGCTCCACATCAGGCTACTGTGTCTTCTTCAATGACACACTAATCTCGTGGTCTGCCAAACGTCAATCAGTGGTTTCCCGATCCAGTGCAGATGTAGAATATCGAGGAGTTGCCAACGTTGTCTCTGAGTGTTCTTGGCTTCGCAATCTTTTGCTTGAGCTTCACTGCCCTCTGGACAAGGCATCCATTGTCTATACTGACAATATTTTGGCTACCTATCTTGCTAGCAACCCGGTTCACCACCAACGGACTAAACATATAGAGATTGACATTCATTTCGTCCGAGACAAGGTTGCCCGAGGTCACGTTCGAGTTCTTCACGTCCCTTCAGCATTTCAGTACGCAGACATTTTTACAAAGGGCTTACCGCGACAACTTTTTCTCGATTTTAGATCCAGTCTCACTGTAATGTCTCCTCCCGTTTCGACTGCGGGGGTATGATAGAATACGTAATTATTGTAAATAGAGGTCCGCCCTATGTAATTATGTAAAACTGTTATATCTATTTATACAACCCATCTGATGATGGAAACCCTAAGGGGAATATTATCCAATCTTCTAATTCTCACAGGTTCATCCATTTTTGATTATTTTTTTTGATGATTAATTTACAACATTGATTATATGGTTCATTTGATCTGATTTTTTTTTCATTAAATATTTTCAATACCCATTTTTAATATCTTACCCAATTTGTTTTATCATGTCATTTATGTTCTTTAGTAAATATAAAATGAATGAATGTTGCAGCAAGTCAAAATCTTTCAAGAAGATGAAACAGGTGACAAGGTGAGTGTTTTTCAGCAAGTTTGCTTTGATGAAGTTTTTTAGTTTGAAGATTTTCTTTTTTTTTCAGCAATTTTCTTAATTTTAGTTTGCTTGATTCTTGCTTTGTTTCTTCTCACCATTTATCATGACTTAAAGGACTTGAAAATAGTTCCTTCTTCCTTATTCACTTATGGTAACAAGTTTCGAGAATCATTTTTTCCCTAAAAAAATCAGCGGTCTTCTTCTAGCAGATGACCAATCTGTTTAGTCTCGTTCAGTGTCGGTTATTGATATGAATATATGGGTATTAATGATTTGAAGGTATAAGGGTATGATTGATATCTATATGTGTTTGATCTATGTAGTTGGTAGAAAATAAGCTAAAGAATGGCAGCCAAAGCAAATCCGCTCATTCACAGATGGAACATCTCATAAACCATCCATTACAAAGGTATCTCATATTTTAGCTGGATCAAGGTGTGAAAGCTGGAAAACACCCATGGTCTTTACACAAATGCCAAATGAAACTGCTACAACAATAGCATGACAATCCTTTGACTGACACATCTACTGCATGTAATATGCATTTTTCAATAAAATAATGAATAATAAGAAAAATTAGATGCATAAGAAGTGTGATTTTCTTAAATGTGCACCGTATATATTTGGTAAAATAGAGGCTCTTCTTCCTGCTGGATGTGTTATCATTTCATAGGGAGCCATTACATTTGCAATCTTATGAATATGACTAATGGTTGATATTTATTTTTTCCTTTCCTATGTTTCAGGCTCATTTCCTCCTCTTGGCCCAATGAATTTGATCTTATGTTGCTTGCTAGATCCTCATCAGTTTCAAGCTCAAATTTCATCTTCTTGTACTTCTTAACCCCTAAATCGACATTCATATTGCAATTTTCTTCAAATCCCATCATACCCAACCTCTGTTTTGGTGTATAAATCTTACAGATTCAAAGGAATTGGAAGTACTCAACAATTGGAAGAGGTATCAAGATGTGTTGACCATTTATCCCTTCAGATTCAAAGGAATTGAAAGACCCCAACTTTTCACGGGTACTGGAATTGTTCAAACTTCAAACATGGACTCATAAGACTCTATTTTTATTTATTTTTCACAGACTTATATGCTTTTTTGAGGGAATGCTAATTTGTTTTGCTTTATTTGATATGTATGTGCAGTTTTTAATTTTATTAATACTCCATGTTGATATAAAGAAAAAATTATTCTCTTCATTTCCCTTACAAGAATAAAATCATGAATTGTTCTTCAACAGTCTGCAAGAAGTGCATCCATAATTATTTCGAGAAGAAAGAAGGCGAAAAGTGCCCTATGTGTGAAACTTACATTGGTAGCACTACTGAGGATAAGGTGAGTTAAAACTTTGGTAGTAATACAGTCATACAGATGTTTTTTCATGAAAAATACTTGCATAGTAACGTTTTTCATGAAAAATACTTGCATAGTAACTCTTTGGCATGTTGCAGGCATGATCGTAGTTTACAGATCTTCGAATGAAGCTTTTTCCAAAGAAAAAAAAACAGGCGAGGGTTCTAACAAACCTACTCGAACAGGTTCACCTCTGGGTGGAAGCAAGGAGAAGCCTCGACTATTGTTCGATCTTAGCTCATCAAGAGCATATGAGGTCTGAGGGCTTTAGTGAGACTGATAAGAAGTTACGCACGCGCGTCCACGCTACTTATACTAAAAGAGGGAGTTCCCTAAATGAACGGTCATTTTCCCATTTTACCCTTTTAGTTTTTTCATTTCTTTTTTCTACACGTGCCATTATATCATTCTTATGACCTAACGTGTCATTTTCCGTACTACTCTCAACCAGCGTTCCTTCTTTGACACTCAGCCAAAGCCTCCACCGCTTCTTGCTCCGTGAATATGAAATCGAGATTGCTTTCAAATCTAGGTTTCTTCTTCTAATTAGTACCTCACGTTCCTTTTCGGTTTTCTCTCTTGGTTTTTGTACCGGCGGCAATGACCATTCGAATCGATGTTCGTTTGTTTCCAACCGTGGATATAAGAGCATGTGCAACAGATGCTCTATTTTAGAGAATGTTGAGATTTTGAGGAATTTTGAGGGTTTTTTTTGTCCAACAAATTCTCTATCCTAAACTCTAAAATAGGGGATTTGGGAAAATTATGTCTTCAATTCCCTATATTTGCAGCAAGAAAGAGCTTCTCCAAATTCAGCCCATGAACAAATTTTGACAGTTTTTATAAATAAATAAATAAATAAATTCATTACTCCCTATTTTGAAGAAGCTATTGGGTTTTATACAAAAAAATTTTTAGAGAAAATTAAAAAAAATTCTCCATTTTAGAGTTTTTTTGAAGAATCTGTTGCACATGCCCTAAAGATAGCGGACTACTTCCTCTTGATTCAGGTTTTAATCGACTCAAATCATCGTTCATTTTAATTCCAACATCTCTTGATTCTTTCTTTGGTGTGTCTATAACAACTATGAATTATACCTCTAGGGTTTGAATCGACTAAAACCGGCTAGGGTTTGATGAAGCAACCACCACCGTTGTATTTAACCTTCTATATCCAACGAGGGAGAAAGGATCTTCGATCTGGACGAGTTTGGCACACTTTGCTGCTTTGGAGGTTATCTTCATTTACTCAATAAATGGTTGCTTTGTGTGTTTTAGTTTTGATATGAAGTCTAAAGATAAAAAATGATTGAAGTCCCCTCAATTTCTTTCTCCTCTGTACTTCTGTTCATGTTTTTTATTTCAGTTCTTGACCAGTTAAATCCGTTTCTTGTTCATTCCCTTCCTTATCGGGGAATTCTTTGGGATCTTCTTCTATTGATTCTGGCTACATCCTCGGCGTTCCTTTCTTTGGTATGCTCATTTAGGGTTGTCTTTCTTTCAAATAGTTACCGATATGTGCTTGTAATGTTATAATGTTGATTGATATACAACTTGTGCTTATGACTTTTTCAGTTTCTCCTCCAATTTTGGTCTGATTATTCCTAATGTGAGGTGGTTGAAGGTGATATTATTGTTGCAGTGTGAGATAGAGTCCACTCACGTCTGTCAATTTGTTTGGTCAATGTCATTTATCTTATTGTGTACAAGCTTGAGCAGGTTGGTATTCTATCAATAAAGTGTTGATCGACAATGGCGTTTTCCCAAGCTCATGCTCACCTGTAGTTAAGGTAATCATTCATATCCCTGTACCGTTTACACAGTCTAGCATTTAGAGAATAGTCATGAGTTTGTGTTGCAAAGAGCTAGGGTTTGGATTCTAAGTTTTAACAGTTGATGCTAATTGTTTTGTCATGTTGATAGTGCTAGAAAGCATGGAAATCTTATGGCGGCAATTTAGCTTGCGCTTCCAATTTCGTGGAAGTAATTGCTTGCAATTCTAGAAACAAGTACCTAGCCCAAGTTATTAACATGGATACCGAATGTTTTGTGAAGGTAAAGCAGTGTGTTGATCCAAGATTAGGATCAGATTATCCTCCCAAGGCAATTGCTTAGGTAGTTACCCGTACTTCAAATTGTTCTTCCTGATGAACTAAGAGCAACCAAACCTTCAATTATTCTTTAATCACATTACATGAAGTAGTTTGTTTTGCAGTTTGTTTTCCACGGTGAAACAGCTTGCTGTTGTGGTTGCACTTTGCCTACAATACGAAGCTGATTTCAGGCCAAACATGAGTATCCTCGTGAAAGCTCTCCAACTGTTGCTGAATGCTCGGCCTACTTCTCAGTCTGAAGCATCCAAATTTTAAATATTACTATCCTCATTATTTTCGAGTTCTTTACATTTAACTTCTTAAAGAAAAGTAGTGCAGGAAGAAATCCAACTTGAATATATGAGTATTTCTCTTACCACATAAGTCAATATTTGACATTTGCTTTAGACTATAAGTTCTATATTTTTCTTTTCCGGTAAGAAAATAAATTACATTCAAATTCATTTACTTTTTGAATGGTAAAAGTAGTTTTTGAGTGATGTTTGTAAAGCAAATGATCAACTATACCTGTAAATAATTTATTTTCTACTCATTTCTTCATTGATATGTATTTTCAGATTGGACAATTGGCTCGAGAAATTAGAGCACTATCTTTGTCCAATCCCATTACCATCTTCAATGGCAATTCTTCTTCTTCTGGTTCCTATGTAAGTTCTTTTTTACTTCTTTTCTAAATGTATATCAGTAGCTTGTTATGATTATGTTTTGAATTTGCTTTACATTTTACATCAAGGAGAATCAAAATTATCTCTTAGATGTGTTATTTAGGTAACACTAAGGCTATTTTAGTTATTTTTTTTCCCATGCCATGCAAGTCATTGTGCAATTCTTTTTCCTATTAAGTCACTGACCACATTTAGTCTATTGCTTTAGGTTAAAAATATCCGAAGTAACAATTAATTTGTTCTTATGAGAATAGTGGAAAATCGATTGAAGGATTGTGAACACATCTTTTGTTTTTGTATGCTGCAATTGTAATTACCGAACTACTTTTCTTTTATTTCATGCACGAAGTTATGCTTCTTACTTGGTGTCTGTTGCTGCAGTTGGAGCCATGAGATATTGTTATATGTAATGGAAGGTTTGGCTCCCTCATGTTTTTGCTTTGGTGCATCATGTTTGTGCCCATGCTTCATTCTTTTGACTACTTGCTTATATTTTAAGTATGTAAACGACAATGTAAAAGTAATTGGTTTTAGATATCACCCAACTTTTGTAAGCACAACAAACGGTTTGTCGCAACCCTGTGACAATGAAGTGCTCAATAAGTGTAGTGGGCTTGAGCACGACTGCCTTGCAAGTAAGCAATTGTTTGCCTGAGTGATTAGCTGCAGTGCAAGAGTTTTTGTTGCTGCCTAGATCACTTAGATACTTTAAAGGTGGACACAAGTAGGAGAAAGCTAGATAGGAATAATAATGATGATTTAGTTAGAGGTTGTAGATTTAGGTCCGTATTCCTGAATAACTTTGTCACGATATAATAGGTTGTAAGTAGCATATCTTCAATTGAATATGCCTCTTTACCATTGCACGTTCGTCCTGCTCTGCTTCCGTATCAGAACAATTCATGTTAGACTTCCTCTTAGAATTGCCTTTATTACTTGTCTTCACACGATTGCTCCTAGCTTCACCATTCTTCTTCCTTCGCCGCTCAGTAGACCATCCTAGCTTCACCTGTTATAAGTCATCCCTAGAGCAAGCATATGATCCTCCATTCAGATGGATGTACAATGGCACATCCCGATGCTCATGCGGGAGCAAATCGATGCAGTAACGATCATTTGGTGTCTCGTTTGTATTTAACAATTCCTTATCTCGATCATTTAATGAAAAATTTTACGATTTCGTTTCAATAAATAGTTTATCCTTTTAATCATTAACCGCCATATTTTACGATCGTAAATTACGGCGCGTCCTTACTAGTATATTTGAAAAGTGATTTGAAATGTTTTAGATATGTAATTCATTATTTGGTTCCTAACAACATTTCTATTGGGCCAATACTACTTGTGTGTGGATGACCGTGGCTCTGTCGCTTCATCAAAAGAATGGAGATATGAAGCCTTCAAAAATTTGATGGATGATAAACGTAGAGAAAAAATTTCGTACTTCGGATTCTCCAAGGCTTTCGCAATTGATCAAACCCACTTAACCACCCTTGTTCAAGGAACAATAGGGTGATAAGATCGAGATCAAGATAAGATCAAGATCGTGATTGTGATAATATCGAGATCGTGGTAATATTAAGATCGTAATATAAAATAGCCTTTGGCATAGACACCCAAAAACCATACTTTCCAACTCGTGTAGCTCTCACTCCAGCGGTTCAACAATCATAGAAAAACCAATTAGAACTTAGAAATCCAGAAAAGACTAAGGAAAACCTTCGATTGTGGCCCTTCAGTTTTAAAAAGGTACAAAATTGAAACTTTCTACGATAGCTAGAAATCCTCGAAGTTTTGATAAAATGTTACTCTCAAATCAAAGTTCTTTTCAATAAATCCAATAAAACAAACTTCCGCTTTTGGCCCTCACTTATTTTATCTAAACTAGTTATAAACACCACTTCTTTCGAAGGTAAATAAATGGTAGGAATGAAACACTTTGAAAAGAAACAATATCGCAATCTCAATTCACAAACATATATACAATAATAAATCAAACCATTGCAGGAATAATTCAATCCTTAGATCAAGAAGAATCAGTCAAACATGATAAAATAAGAGAAGTCTTTCATAAATATCAAAGCTGAAAAGTATAAGGGAAAGGGAAATCTAACTCTACGGTGTCATGGCGCGGACTTGGAACCCTAGAAACTTTGGAAATTCGTCCACCCTATGATGAGATGTGGCTCACCTCTCCACTCGAATGCGGAACACCTCCAATCTGACCAAGCAAGGTCTATTTATAATGTTTGGATCAAACCCTAGGAGGAACATAAAAAGCTCAGCCCATACACATAAGATATAATAGGATAAAATATGATTTTAACGCCTCAGTGGAGGCAAAATGGCCATGGTGAAATAGCCACCAAACGGACAGTTTAGTAAAACTGGGTCTCCCGCAACTCTAGTTGGAACTACAAGACCTATGAGTATTACTTTCGAATATATTTCAAAGATCTACAACTTTGCAATTGATACAATTGTCCAAATCCAAAGTGAAGATGGTCGAAATTAAGAATCTCTCATTTGATCCGACTACTACCCTAGTCCACCTCATGACCATCTCAGCCCCATGCACAAGCACTAGTACAAAACCCCCCTAGACCTCGCTTATGTTGGAGCGGTTTGAAAGAACCGTGATCAAAGGTATTTTCAGACCACGGTTATATGTATAACCGAGGTTAATTGATTTTTCTTTTTTTAAACAAAATTTTAGACCCCGGTTATATGATTTAACCGGGGTATTAAAATTTCGGACCCCGGTTATATTACTAACCGTGGTAATAAAACGATTTCGGACCCCGGTTAAAATAACCGTGGTAAACCATGCTCATTAAACGAAGTCGTTTTAAGCCCTAATTAGGCAGCTGTGCGCTTCTCTCTTACACTTTGCCTTCAGCGATTCTCTCTTCGACTTTTGCCCAGCCCTAAAAGTTCAAATCGAAAGCTATGGCGTCGTCGGAGTCCGTGTAGGTGGCGGCTGCGACGGAACCCTCCGACCATGTCTTCCATCACCGACGACGACGAAGCAATCGGCCCTGAAGGAGACTCTAACGCCACCCTCTCCATCCACTGCATCCCTTCCATTAACGCCACCCTCTCCATCCGGCAACTTCCCTCCCTCTGCCTTTCTTACTAGATTTGGCATGCCGCTTCCACTCTCGTTTCGCTCCTCCCCATCCTCCCTCTCTCTTCCGCCCCTCGCTGCATCCTCGAACTCGGATCCAGCCCCATACTCGTCGGGATAGCCGCAACCTCCGTCCTCGGCGCCAACATTACATTCACGGATCTAGGGCATCCACGCTCCACTGAGTTCTTGGTTGAAGACTCTTGCCATGTTAATGTGAGTCATAAAATTAGCTAATTTTTATCATGCTTTTTTGTTGTGATATTCATTAAAGGAAATATGTAAGAGTTCTTTCAAAATAATGGTGTGGTTGTTATCATGCTTTTTTGTTTATAGAGGTTCTCATTGTTAGAAACATTTGATTTTAGATGAGTATTTATTTCTGATGATTATCATTATTTATTTTAAACAAAATAACCTTACTAACTTTAATATACTTGCTATCGAATTAGGAGCAAAATTCAGTCCAAGTTTCGATGGTGGGATAGTGTTGATGAGGTATAATTTCTGCTTCTAAATTTCTATTCTCCATGCCAATTTTAAGGAATTTTGACTGGATCTTAATTTCTAAGTCGGATATAAGTTTCATATATATTTTCGTTTGAAATCGAATAGAATTGATGGATCATGAGTGAATTGAGATGGATCTGCGTGTGAAATCGACTGATTTTGGGTCTCTGTGAACTTTTTGCTTTCTATTTTCTCTGTTGTTGCGTATCAGGTATTGATTTAGTTTTTACAGTAAAGATTTCGTCTATTGACTATTCTAGTTTGTAATGTCTGATTGATTAGCACAAGTTTAAATCTCAGCAAATGTTTTCCTGATTTGTTGCTTCATGCCTTCATCTAACCAGTTATCTGCATTTGTATCTACTGGAGGCATCGTAACAAATTATAGAGTAAATGACGCATGGATTCTAACTCAGCATATCTTTAACCCTGTAGTATGAAATGCTAGTGAAGTTATTATGGCTTCAATGTTCAGAAAGTCATAGTTGGATTCTGTTCTGCAAATATGCTCAACTTATATCTTTTTAACATTGTTGCATCGAGTCTTAGGGTTAATGTTTATTTCAATTTCACTAAGTATAACTCCAATAGCTAATTTCATCATTTGGCTACCATGTATAGCAGTTGAAGGATTAGCTTAAGCTTTGGTGGCTGATCTACTGATCCGTCTTGTTTGCATAAGTAGATTGATTTGTTCCCAAGTTTTTTGTGATATAGATGTTTCATAAGCTGGTACTGGTTTATATAGTTAAATTCACAAGGAATAGTAGTGCAATTTGCCTCAGTTGCTCAATAGCTTAGTGAATCTTGAGGATATGAACTTTAATTTACAAGCCTCTAGTGTGAATTCTTGGCTGACTTGACTTGTTATCTTGATGTGACACTCTTTGAAAATCTTTTGCAAGCATCTAGCCATCTCGACCCTCTTGGTTGAGTAACTCACTGCAACATTTTCCGTAGTCACTAGTCAGGACTTAGAAATGCAGAATTCCGGCTCTTCACTCATATATCTCAAAGGTCAAGTGCCAAGTTAACTAGTTTTTGCTCTATGTTCTTGTATATAAAAGCTTGCCTATCAGCTTATATACGAAAAACTTCTTGGTGTGATATTTTAGTTGGGGCATGCTCCATTAATGGAAGTTTATGTGAAAAAAAACTTCATTACTTATGTGGGTAAATTGCCTGGACTTTAGAATGCAGTTGCAGAATGGAATTTTATGGGAAAATGGACTTCATGACTTACTTGCATAAAAATGCAAGCTAGGTCTTGATAAATGGCTTGATGTAGATTGTAGAATCACAGGGTAGAAAGGAAAGGGGAGGAGGATGTGTTTGAGATATTACTGGAGAAGTGGTTGAATGAAATAGCCATATCAATATCATTACTTTTTATATGAATATTTGGCTAGAGATCATTTGATTATTGTTTGCTTGCCTGTATTTCTTGTGATCCCTTCTGCTTGATAACATTCTTTTGGAAAGGAATGCAACGACATGCAGGTCCTACATGTTCACCATCGTGTTACTCAGGGCCGTCCAATGAGTTTCGGAGGCCCTGTGTCAATATTTTTTTTATCAATTTAAAAAAATATATTTTATCAAAAAAAAAATGGAAAAAAATAAAATTACTTTTTTAATAATAAAATGCATGAAATAATGACAATAAAAAGTAAAATGAGACCGTTTACACCTAATGTTGAGGAGTTAAAAAAAATAAAAATAAGCAAAAGAGGATATAAAAAAAATTACACCCCTTGAAAAGATAAAAATAAGCAATGTGGCAAGCACTCTTTTGTTTAATAGATTAAATAAACATAATTATAATGAGCCCCCAAAAAAATAAGCAAAAGAGGAGATAAAAAATAATTATAAGCAAAAAAGGAGAAAAAAAATAAAAATAAGCAAAAGAGGAGATAAAAAAGATTATATAAACATAACTATAATGGGCCCCAAAAAAATAAGCAAAAGAGGAGATAAAAAAAAATAAATATAAGTAAAAGAGGAGATAAAAAAGATTATATAAACAATAAAATAAAAAAATAGTAGAAATGGGATTCGAACCCTAGACCATTTAGGCCTAATGTTGAGGTTTAACCAATATGGCAAGCACTCTTTTATTTGATTTATTAACTAGACACTATTATTATGGGGCCCCAAAAAAACTGGGGGCCCTGTGCTGTTGGGCCGAATGGCACCCCTTGTTGGACGGGCCTGGTGTTACTAAAAACTCGGCTGGTACTACGAGGAAAGCACATCTTTAGAACCCTCCTTGATCTAGCTAGGCAAGTTACTAATATTGTGGTCAGGGTATGAGCTATGATATGGTTGGGAATCTTGATACTCTCCTTATCTTAGGTGTCTTAACATTTTCCTCATGAATTACTATTAGCTCTTATGATCATGCTACAAAAACAGCTTTAACGTACCTGATTCTACCATCGTTGTGAAGAAACCGGAACTACTAGAAGTTGAACTAATACCCGAATTTCTGGTGTATTGATATGTAATATTAGCTGCCAACTTCTCATATTATTTGTGTTTCCACGCATGTCTCCACTATGCTATTAAGTAGACACCTCTTTTGCAATTCTTCCAATTCGTGTTGTGTTTATCAGTGGCTCATACATGCCTATTCAATTTCTTTTGCTAAGTGTTGTACCTTTCCCTACTAAATGAGTATGGGATAGGTCTTGTTGGACAACTCTACGCTATGCAGGTTTACATATGATGTGATCATACCATTTCTGATCCTAGAAATTTGTTATGGAACTTGCTTGCTTTGAACATTATACAATTTACAGCGCCACAAGTGATAGACATTTTTTTTTCTCTTCAGGGAATTCGGCAATGTGGGTGCCTGGGTTGCACAGCTTATCCACGAACAAGGAGGGAAAATCGTTGTTGTAAGTGATATAACCGGAGCCATAAAAAACAGCCAAGGCCTTGACATTCCTAGCCTTCTGGAACACGTGAAGAAAACTCGTGGAGTCAAAGGTTTCAGCAACTCAGAACCGATAGAGTCAGACTCCATATTGACAGAAGACTGTGACATTCTCCTCCCAGTAGCTCTTGGAGGAGTTATCAACAGGTTCTCTTTCACAAGATGACTTTATTTAGTTAATCATTATATTCATCAGCAACATCTAATAAATTAAAAAAATGAAGTTATTGATTCTTTGTCAAAATATGATGTCTGTTTCAGGGAGAATGCCCAAGCTATCAAGGCTAAATTCATTATTGAGGAGTAACTACATGTTGGAATATAGATATGGTGCATTTTAGAATTGTCATGAAGAGAACTTTGGAGTATCTTGAAGCAGTACCGTATGTGAAAGTTTTAAATAATTGAAATTGAATTATCAGTTTTAAATAATTGTAAATGAATTATCAGAAAATTATGCCTAACAGTTGTGTGATTTAAAATATTGTAGCAATATCATGCAACCACGGTTCTTTAAAGAACCGTGGTGTTTTTTTTTTACAAAAATTTAGAATTGGGACCACGGTTATTTAAAATAACCGTGGTCCGACATCTGTATTTTAAAAAAAAAATAAAATAAGTCAGACCCCGGTTATTTATAAATAACCGGGGTCCGAAAATGACCCCGGTTATTTATAAATAACCGGGGTCCGACTTTTACCCCGGTTAATAAAAAACCGGGGTCCGAAAATATTAACTCGGTGACATTTACCGGGGTGCGAACGCTCGGACCTCGCTCCCGTTAACCACGCTTCCTTAACCGTGTTCCCATATACAAAATAACCGGGGTCTAGGGGGTATTTGTACTAGTGAAGTGAGATCACGTCCATGCACACGTTAGAAAACCATGCTAGACGCTTGGAATTGGAATGAAACCCTTGGGCATAAATATGTCATTTTTAGTATATTTATGCAAGCTTGAGACATTTTATGCATCCTTTAATAGCTCTTGACAATTAAAGGTTGTATTTTTATTTTGTAATTAGTTTTGTTTTGTTCTTTTTCCTCTTTTAGAGAAGAATGCTCTTAGACATATAAAAGTCGTCTTTAGCTTTATTTTTTGTTTATTAGTTAGAGATTAAGATTATGACATTGTTATTGTTTTCCATATTCATGCCAAAAATCTAATCAAGAGAGAGCGTTGGTTAGAATTGTTGTGTGTTGTTCCTAGCTTGGTTGAATCTTTGTTTGTGTCAATCTTCTTATGATTGGTGCTTCAAGTTCCTCACTTGCCTCCTCCATGTGCTTGCTTCACTATTGAAGCTTGTGTAAGGTTGTAATGTTGATTGGGTTAAGGTAAGACATAGGTAAGGGTATTGATCATCATAGATCAAGGTTCTATCTCTTGATCTTCTTGGTTCTTTCTTCTTCACTTTCATGTGTCTACTTCCACCATTTATCATCCATTTTTGTTCTATTTGAGTCCTATTGTTCTTGTTTTCTTATTTGTGTCGAGTCTTGAAGGGTTCATTACATATGGATTAGGCAACAACGGGATATCCCGTACCAAACACTTTAGGTCTAGCCGAACCAATCAAGTTGATCACCTATTGATTGAGTTGATTGAGAGCACTTTCTATCAACTAAGGAGCACATGACCAACTTATCCAAGACGTAGCATTTTACACTAACTCGAGTGATTGCCGTAACTATTCGAGTCGACCGTGTTGAGATCTTCATCACTAGATTCAAAGCTATCTTATCTTATCTTTATTTCCGTTTATCTTTTTGTTTGGTCTATATTTTATCCCGTCTAATTGGACGCTTTTTGATATCCTAGAAGATTTTTGATATCCTATAAATTGAACAATTTTAATAAATACAGGAAATTACATCAAAATAAAACCGAAAGCAAAAAGGTCTTCAAGGGGGAAAGCAAGATGATCCAGCCGGCAGGAGGCAACGAGTAAAGAAGCTCATCTTGAAGGAAGTACACACGGGAAGCCTGGGGAACAACTGTGGACACCTCAGATTTGGACTACAACAGAGCCGTCAGGAGTCGATCACAAATACACGCCTCATTCTCGATAAACGCACGAAGCCGCCAGCAAATGACTGAATCAATCCTCAGAAGACGAGATTGCAGAACACGGGTATCTTGATGAAAAAAAGTGTAGAACTTGATGGGTAAAAGAAAAGTGATTTGTATGGATAAGATTGCCATAGGAGTTGATTTATGTAATCGGAAGTGATTGAAAATGATTGTTTTGTACTTTGTATGCGTTAGGAATAGATTGTTTTTGTGAAATGTCTAAGTTGAACCCTTAACAAGTAAGATTTTTTATTTTTACAATTTGTTGTTTTTGGTTCTTTGCCACCATTTGCCGCCAAAATCTTTGATGAAATGTGATTAGACGGTTTTATTTATTCACGAAGCTTCTTTGGATAGCTTTATTACTTTGGTTACGACTGAGTTTGAAAGACCTTGGATCTCCTCGAGTTTACATTTAACATCTTTAAGTTGTTTTAAGACATTGACAAATTTGACTTTGGTTCATTCTTTATCTTTTGTTTTGAGTAGTTGTGATTTTTTTTTTTTTTTCCTATTTTTGTGAGATACATGTCGTTACCACAAAATTCGATCTCTAGGTTTGTCTAACGATCCGATAAGGGATGAATCCTACACTTTCATTGCATTGAAAAGTGATTTGTATAGTTGTTTGACTTTGCAGCCTCCTGGATGTTAATTTTTGATGTCTCGGGACCGACTGATATTTTAATACCTTGTCGACTTTCGATTGGGTAGCTTGGAGTTTTCCCTTATAGTGTGTAAGCGGTTGTTCCATTGAATACCAAAGACCGAGTCTTGGGCTGGAAACAAGGCGTTTGTGTGAAGGCAAGATGAAATGCCAGAATCAGATGTGGATCGAGATATGAAAACCAGCCAAACATCTATCACTACACAAACAAAGAGTGAAATCACTTTTAGAATTTGTTAAAGGGAAAATTGCAGAAGCAACCGAAAGGGCTTATCAAAACCAAATGAAAGGGTTTGTTGGGGTTGGTGCACCAAGAGACGCCGGAGCTAGTGAAGGATCTTTAGAAGGTGGGGAGAACGCTGGAAAATCCCCCAATACAGGAGGAGAGCGAGCAATTTTGTTGTTATAGTAAAGATTTGCAGCAACCATTAAAGGATAATGGAAGGTGAGAAACTTCGACCTCATTAGATCAAGAAGAAGAGTTGGCTATTGAGCCTTTCTTTTTCCAAGAAAGAAGATGAAGCCATGGTGGTGGCAGTTGGTGAGACCTCCATTGAGGAATTTAGGATTTTATGACTGACGTACAGTAGAGAGCTTTTTTGTTCGCTCTGCTTCTTTTTTGACTCCATTGCCAAAGTTTCTTTCTACATCACATTTGACGTACTTCCGATGGTGGTTATTGTTTAAACGAGAGTGGTACCACATCAAAGATGGAGAATGAGGGAAGAGGGGTTTCCTCAAGAAGAGCGATTTGCTCAAACAACAGCGTTTGATTGACGAGAAGTAGCGTTTCTCGTGAAAGAGTGGTTGGTCGGCTTCCACAGAAGCGGAAAACTGGACTCGTCGATTTTAGCATAGATCTGGTCTATCTACATCTCCAAACGTTACTCGCAGCGACCAAAGCAATCAGCGGCGACGAGGCGGCATCACCAGCGGCGTCAGAGACGAGGAGAGCTCCGGTTGGTGAAGTGGGAGGACCGGTGGTGCAGAATGCCGGGATCTCGGTCAGATTTGGGTTCGAGATGAGGAGCATCGATCGAGGGAGATGCAAAGGTGAGCTTGGCTTCTTGGGCTCCAGTTGGTGAAGACGGATGTCCCTGCTTGTTCATCGGCTCCGGTCGGTGAGAGGGGTTGTGCAAGAATGCTTCCCGTAAACCCTGTAGGCGTTATCGCTTGATGGAAAGAGCGTTTAGCTCCGGCGGTAGTATGGTCCGGGTCGGAGAGATTATTGTGGCTGAAGGAGAGCAAACTCCGGCGGCTAGGGTTTTGTTACCTGTGGTGAACAGGAGAGAGAGTTTCTCACAACCCTTTTTTAGCATGATTTCGAAATGTTAAGGCTTCATTTTCCATTTTATTGACTTGATCACTATTGTTGATTGACTGAGTTGACGAATTCTTCGATTTCAACTGCAAAATTTTCATTGTAAGTTATGACTTGTTAAACTCCTTATTATGGAGTTGGACATATCCAACTTGCATAATGAATCTATAATTTAATTTATTAAAATATATTTTTGATTCTCAACTATATATATTTAATCATATTTCTTAGTTCTTATTATTATATATGCCATTACTATACATGTAAAATGCAGGAGTTGTGTTTAAATGATGTATAGGTTCACAAGATGCGAGATTTATGTATATATGACCAATTTTCTTTAACATGCTATAAATAATAGCGACGTATTCACATAACATGATTAACACGATAATTGATATATTTGATTTTAAGATTTATTATTACTCATGATGCGTAATTCTTGATTTTGGAATACTCTCTAAAATTTTCCTTTACATTTGATATATCTGAGGTTCATTTGTTAGACCTTAGTAGCAATTGATGTGAAGTTGACCTCGATCAATAAGACACTCCTCGGTTGATATTCATGTTTAAGGCCAATTAGACCCGATAATGTGAGACTCTTTGTGGAAAGGTTTGACAACCTACGATGCCGGCCAAACAAGGGTAGATGGAAGTGGTTGAAGCAAGGACGTTGGACTGGCGATGACCTTGTCAAGTTGAGAAGAAGAAGACCCGATAATGTGAGCGATGGAAATGGACGTAGGCGGAGGTCAAGTGGATCACAACAACGGCAAAAGCCTTGCTTCTCTCAACATTTGTTAACGGCGGAGGAAGAAAGCGGTGACAGATCTAGTTTGACGGTGGCTAAGGCTAGTGGCCGGAGGTTAGATCTTGGGAGAGCTTAAAGTATGTCTTAAGCTCAAAAGTGAGACAAGAAGAACATATTTAGAAGTAGGTGGCTGTACAAGCTTCACATGGGTCATCTGTCCTACGAAACTTTTAGCGTCTTGTTACATAAATGTTTGAAATCAAAGCTCTCCAATTCAAAACAAGCTAAGCAAATACATGCTTCTTTGGTGGCTAGTGAAATGATTGCTAATTCTGCCTTGTCTCTGGACAGTAGACTTGTGGCTCTATACGCTAGTTGTGGTGATCTCCATTATGCAGGCCTGCTGTTCGATAAAGTGCCTAAACCAAACATTTTTGCTTTGAATTGGATGGTTTCAGCCATGGAATTCCATGTCCATTATGATAAGGCTATTGCCTATTTTTCAATGGTCCACAAATCTGGAAATGTGCCCAATAAGTACACTTTTTCGTCTGTCTTGAAAGCATGTGTTGGTTTGGTGGATTTAAGGAATGGGAAGGAAGTTCATGCAATGACCAGCAAAATGGGTTTTGGATCTGATGTTTTGGTGTCCAACGCTCTCATTGATATGTACTTTAAATGTGGGAAAATAGCCTTTGCTCGTAACCTGTTCGATACAATGCCAAACAGAGACGTTGCTTCTTGGACTGCAATGATCTCCGGGTGTTGCAAGGTCGGAATGCTGGAAGAATCAATAACCTTGTTTGAGAGGATAAAGTGGGGTGGAATACAGCCTAATGAATACACTTGGAATGCAATCATAGCCGGCTATGCTCAGATTGGAGATTACGATCAAGCACTTCACCTCTTTAATAGGATGACCGCTGTTAGCATGAAATATTGTGATATTTTAGGCACATTTTCTAATCGTATTTGATTAATATTGATAGTCTTTGATTGAGCATTATTGCATTTGTGAGCTAGTTTGCCTATATTATCGATATGGATGTCTACACAAGCTTTATGTTGATTATAGGTGATTGAGAGCCATTTCCGAGCGGAATTGAGCAAAGATGAAGTTGTTTGATATGTCCATGGATTGAGGGCATTCTTAGGAGCAAAAAGGAGTTCAACTTGGAGAATGCACGAGGCTAGGGAAGAATCATGTTCTTGCCCTAAACCACGCTCTAAAATACGGCCGTATCACATTCCACGTTCAGTTCCACGGCCGTGGAATCATAGTCAGAAAACGATGTTCACTCCAGAAGCTTTTACGGTCGTGGAATCATATGCTCAAACCGTATTGATTTCCACGCTCTAAATTACGGTCGTGGAACACTTCCACGACCGTGATCTTGGCGATAATTTTCGCCATACTTTAAGCCACGATCTATTATTTTATTGGGCCGGAAGACGCATTTCGCTGGGCCTATATAAAGATGGACGAAGAGAGATTCCGTCACCTTACCTTCTTTCACATCTTGTTTTACACCTCGCTTACGCTTCGGCACACCTCGGCTTAGACATTTACCTACACTTATACATTGAGTTAAGGTTTTGCATACTGGGGATTATTCTTCGATTGGAGGTTATTGTCGAAGAGAGATACGTTCCTGGAGCTTGCTCGGACGTAGGAGATTACCTTTTGCACGCAGTTTGCAAAGGTTTAGAAGATTCGGAAGATTGTTCGGGAAGAGATTCTACATTTGATTCTAGGTTTGATTTAAAGTCGGATTGACAACCCGATCTTTGTTCTTATCTAGATTGTTAATTGTGTTTGTTTGTTCTATTCCGAATCTTGTGACGATATTTGTTCTTGATTGTGACTTTGAGATTGGTTTGAAGTTTATTGAAGGTTCTTGAAAGTTTTCATCTTTAAATCTTTTAATTCTTGAAGTTAATATTAATATGACTGTTATTGGCAAAAAACCCTTAACAATTCTAAGGTGAAGGGTTGATAGTTGTGGCTTAGATGATGATAGATCGATCGTAAACAGATTAGACCCTGAGAGTTAGAGAGAATCGTCGACGAACCCTAAATCACGGTTTGTTCTTGAGTTCCACGACCGTGATTCTCAATGATCCACCCGTAATTTCCCTTAAGTTTACGACCTTGCTTTTACTTTAATCCATAGTTAAAGATTTGCTTTAACTTAGTTTAGGCTTGCCTTTTCTAGGTGGTAGTGAAGCCTCAACAACCTCTACCTCGATTGTGAGTGTCATAACCATAATTGGTTTAGTTAAGTCTTGATCCTTGAGTTATAAGTTTGGGTATTTGACATTAATTCTTACCTTTAGAACCTTTCTATACTGAAGCCTCAACAACCTTTATAGAGAGTGTCTTGTAGGTGAGTCATATAAGGTTTTTGGAACTTCACCGTACGATTACCTTACATTAGTATACCTTTGCATATCTCAACTCTGTCTTTATATCATTAGTATATCTTGAATCGATTGCCACAGCTGGATACTTGGATCTTTAGGATTGTTGTTTTCCCAATAATTTGCAAAGCTTCTCATATTTACTCGCTTGATAATCTGAAACTGAATTTGTTCCCACCCAAATCCCTGTGTTCGATACTCTGGAATTCTTGCTTATCTATATCGATCCGTACACTGCGGGTTCGCTGCTTGATTTCTAGTTTTATAATTAAAGCTTATTTGCACACACCTTTAGGGGCGAACAAGTTTTTGGCGCCGTTGCCGGGGATTTGGTTTCGGCCGAATTCGGTTGCCGGTTGTCAAGCTTGGGAGCTTACTCTCGCTATTTGATATTTTTTTGAGTGTATGCGCAGGTCTAGGAACACTGAGGATCTCTTACCTCTTGATCAAGAGCTTGAGAAGACTCTAAGGCAAAAGCGCAAGGAAAAGAAGATGGCTGAAGAACATGAACGTGATCTTCAAGCGGAGTTGGCAGAGAAAGAAGCTCAACTCCAATGGAATGAGACCATCCGCCGGGATGAAATGGATCGTCATCAATCTCAAGTTAACGATCTAAAGGATATGATGTTCCAAATGAGGGTAGAGATAAGCAACCTCAAGAATGGAGGAAGCAAGAAATCCTCAAAAAGGGCATCAAGATCAAGAAGAAGAAGTCATTCATCCGCTGATGATAGTGATTCATCCATGCCACCGCTAGAGGAAATTGATCCCACGATCAATGTAAATCCTTTCGCTCCACGACCAGCTGCTAATCGCCGCATTCCACCTAGGAATGCGAGGATCGAACGTGTGGATGATGAGCCAAGAACTCTTGGCCAAAGAATGGATCCAACACAACAACCACGCCGTTTGGGCGTGAATTTTGATGCTGAAGATGTACAAGGGTTTAGCTTTAACCCTCAAGTTATTACTCTTGTTCGCCAAAACCAATTTGGCGGGACAAGCGGTGAATCTCCACACCAACACTTGCAAAACTTTGAGTGTATGATGGAGACAATGAGACCGAAGAATGCTACTACCAACAACTATAAGCTCAAACCTTTCTTCTTCTCCTTGAAGGGGAAAGCGTTGTCTTGGTACCAAGCTCTTCCTAGTGGGAAACTAGACACGTGGGAAGACCTTTCCGCGGAGTCCCTTACCAAATTCTTTCCGCCATCCAAAACGGCGGAACTTAGAGGTAAGATCAATGCATTTTCCATGAGATCTAACGAAAGTTTGTTTCAATCTTGGGAAAGGTTTCAGGATTTGCTTTTGGATTGCCCTCATCATGGCATATCCAAACTTGCCTTGCTGGAGATTTACTATAAGGGGCTAGATGTGGAGACACAATTCAAGCTCCAATCCCTCTCATGTGGTACATTCATGGACATGAGGGAAGATGACGCTTGGGACTTCATTGAGAAGCAAGCAAGAGTCATAGAGAAGTATTCCCACCGGAAAGTGGAGGGAAATCGTGTGGAGCAAGGAGCAAAGCTCACACATGAAGCTCAAACTCAAATCTTTTCTCTCAACAATGAGATTAAAGAGTTGAAAGAAGCTATCAAGACCAACTTTCTAAAACAACAAGGAAAGGACGTTGGCTACTTAGCCAACAACAACAATGGCGGTAACAACACAAACCGCAACAACAACAACAACCAGAACGATAACCGGAACCATTGGAATGGAAACAACAACAACCGGAACAACAATTGGAACAACAATAGGAGTTCTAACAACAACAATTGGCGCTCCAATCAACAAAATTCCGGTAACTCTTATCCTTCCAATTCTAATTCACTAACTCCACCCTCTTCTTCCTCTACTCCTTTGAAAAGCCAGGGGCAATCATCAAATGGAGGGAACACTTCGGGGAAGGAGAAGCCCAATCCCATGTTGGAAACGATTTTGGAAAGCTACAAGGGTTGGAGAACCGCATCATTAAGGTTGATGATCAAATTTCTAAGGCTGATAAAGCTCAAAAAGTTTTAGAAAACCAAATGTTCAGCCATGCGGAGGAAGTTCCTAGGAATCAAGGGAAACTTCCAGGAAAGACGGAGGACAACCCTAAGGGAAGGGTGATGGCAATCACAACTAGGAGCGGAGTGACTACCACCGATCCGCAGCCTAAGTTTGTTGAAGTCCCCGTAGAGAAGGACAAGGAGAAAGAGAAGGGGAAGGAGAAGGAAGATGTCTACGTTCCTCCTCTAGCTTACAAACCTCCCCTACCATTCCCTCAATCTAGAGCGAGAGCACACCTAGATAAACAATTCGGTAAGTTCATAGAACTCATGAGTAAGCTGCACATTAATATACCTTTCATTGATGCTATTGTAGGTATGCCAGCTTATGGCAAGTTCTTGAAGGAGCTTCTCTCTAACAAGAGGAAGCTAGAAGATTTCGGTGAGGTCAAGATGAGTTTGGATTCTTCGGATCTCATCAAGACCATGAAGGAGAAAATGCCCCCAAAGCTGAAGGATCCGGGGTCATTTTGCATTCCCATTAGAGTGGGAGATGTCACATACGATGCTTTATGTGACTTAGGAGCAAGTGTGAGCATCATACCACTTGCATTGTGCAGGAAGATCGGTTTAGGTGATCCTAAACCGGTGAAGATGACGTTATACATGGCGGATCGATCCATCACTCGCCCCGTCGGTATTGTAGAAGACGTCCCAGTCAAGCTAGGTAAATTCTTTGTCCCCATTGATTTTGTCGTGCTTGACATTCCTGTAGATAGTCCGGTCCCGATCATACTCGGAAGACCGTTTCTTGCAACTTCCGGCTGCATAGTCGATTGCAAAAATGGGAGACTCGCATTTGACATAGAAGAGGAGAAGGTAGAGTTTGTTCTTTCCACTCTAGTGAAGGAACCACCGGATACGCCTCGAAAGCCAATTGAGACTCTTATTGCTAAGGAATTGAAACAACTTCCTACACATCTAAGGCGGTCGAATCCGACCATGAAGGAAGTTGCCAAGAAGAAAGTTGTTAAATTGCTTAATGCAGGTTTCAAGAAAGCTGAGATCTATAAGGAGAGAGCAAAGCGTTGGCATGATAAGCATATCATTCCAAAAGACTTCAAAGAAGGAGATCAAGTTCTCCTCTTCAATTCAAGGCTTTGTCTCTTTCCAGGTAAGCTTAAGTCTCGTTGGACCGGACCTTTTCTAATTAAGCGTATTTTCCCCCATGGTGCAGTTGAAGTATGGGGTGAATCGGGCGGAAGCTTTAAGGTGAACGGCCAACGACTCAAGAAGTATACGCCGGAACTCCAAGCTGAGGAGTTTGCACCTACCACACTCGAATAAGTGCGAGATTGGTCTAGCTACGGACCTTAAACAAAGCGCTTCTTGGGAGGCAACCCAAGGTATTGCATTTTTGTATTTGTTTTCGATTCATAGTTTAGCTTAGTTTAGACGTTTTTCGCTTTGTTTTTGCCTTCGATTTCTTCCGGTATGTTCGTGTTTTTGGATGTAGGAACGATGGAAAAGGAAAAAGGAAGGATAAGGTTGAAGATAAGTGACGAAATTTGGATTTTGGAGCTTTACAAAGAGTTCCACGGCGTAAACCACGGTCGTGACAGCTACAGTGACCGTAATTTCCAAAAGCCTTTGAAAAATCACCAAAACCACGGTTCCGTACAAAACCACGGCCGTGGAACACCCCGACAGACCGTGATTTTCAAAATTTTGCCTGCGACTATATAAACCACGTTCTTCACAAAAATCATTCACAAACACCCATTTCCACGCCTCCATTCCCGCCTCCACCACCACCGTAGTGATGATGATGACCGTTTGCTTTAGCCGCTCCACCGCCATGTTGTGAGTCTTTTTCTTTCTTTCTTCTTTTCTTTCTTTCATTTGAACATTGGGACAATGTTTGTTCCAAGTATGGGGTGGGGTGTGACTAAAGTTTGTAATAACTCTTACTCACTATGTTTGCTTCTATTCGAGACTATCATTGCATGTTTATTACATTGTTGCACGTTTCGTTATTGCATTGCATGAAAAAGAACTTGAAAAACCCATAAAAATTGAAAAATTTTGAAAAATTTTGTGCTTCTAAGGAATTGAGATGATTTCTATGATAATCGCTACTTGTGAAATGAGTTTGATGACAATTGCATGCTTAAACGAATAGTGAATCGAAAATAAATTGAATGTGTTGATTTTACCTTCTTTTTGCAAGTTTCATAATGTGATGAATGCTACCTAAATCATGTTGAGAAATTGAAGTTGAAATCGCATTATAAGTTCCTATACTTCTTGTTGAGATGATTAAGGCAATTCGATTTTTCTTTCTTCTTTCTTTGATCATTAAGCTCCTCATTGAAATATTGACCTCCTTTACCATCCGGGAATTTGGAGAAGTGAATGAAAAATGCATGTTTGATGTGGGAGGGCCATGAGAGCAATTTTTTGCAATCAAAAGAATAGAAAGAAACAATAGGTTTGGGGAAGTCAATCATGACGATGAGTAACTCGGCACCATTCACATAGCCGGGTGTTTGTGTCTTGCCAAAGTCGGATTGAGCGATATTCCTAGCGGATTATGGTATGTGCGCTAAGGGTTTGAGGCATCTCGTAAAATTGAGAATCGCCAATCTCCTAGGCTTCGGTTTTTGTGCACCTCTGTCCATAACTCCAAAAGTAAAGTCGAAAAATGAAAAGAGAAGAGCGAAGCTCTAAGTTGTGCTGCGGAAACCGCAAAAGAAGAAGAAAAGAGAAGTAATCCATTTTCCCGGATTCTTGCACCACATTCCTAAAAGTTTCCTTCCCTTCCACATTCTAGACCTTTTCTTTGAAAGTCCTTAAGATCAAAAGAATGTTATATGGCTTGGTGATCTAAATTGAAGTTTCTTATGATTGATTTTGATAATGTTTGAAGGTTATGATGTTTGTATGGAAGTTTAATTGATTCATGAGCTTTCTTTACCCTTTACTCTTTGATTAAGTGTATGAAAGTCTTATAAACGATTGAAGCAAGATTTGAGAATGATCTATTGTTTAGAAGGCACATTCATCCAAAAGAAGTATTGTTTTGAGAAGGTACACATATTTCATCCTAACTCTTGTTTTAAAGCTTTTGAAAGACCTTGCTTAGGGACAAGCAAGTTGCAAGTATGGGGTTATTTGTTAGCATGAAATATTGTGATATTTTAGGCACGTTTTCTAATCGTATTTGATTCATATTGATAGTCTTTGATTGAGCATTATTGCATTTGTGAGCTAGTTTGCCTATATTATCGATATGGATGTCTACACAAGCTTTATGTTGATTATAGGTGATTGAGAGCCATTTCCGAGCGGAATTGAGCAAAGATGAAGTTGTTTGATATGTCCATGGATTGAGGGCATTCTTAGGAGCAAAAAAGAGTTCAACTTGGAGAATGCACGAGGCTAGGGAAGAATCACGTTCTTACCCTAAACCACGCTCTAAAATACGGCCGTATCACATTCCATGTTCAGTTCCACGGCCGTGGAATCATAGTCAGAAAACGATGTTCACTCCAGAAGCTTTTACGGTCGTGGAATCATATGCTCAAACCGTATTGATTTCCACGCTCTAAATTACGGTCGTGGAACACTTCCACGACCGTGATCTTGGCGATAATTTTCGCCATACTTTAAGCCACGATCTATTATTTTATTGGGCCGGAAGACGCATTTCGTTGGGCCTATATAAAGACGGACGAAGAGAGATTCCGTCACCTTACCTTCTTTCACATCTTGTTTTACACCTCGCTTACGCTTCGGCACACCTCGGCTTAGACATTTACCTACACTTATACATTGAGTTAGGGTTTTGCATACTGGGGATTATTCTTCGATTGGAGGTTATTGTCGAAGAGAGATACGTTCCTGGAGCTTGCTCGGACGTAGGAGATTACCTTTTGCACGCAGTTTGCAAAGGTTTAGAAGATTCGGAAGATTGTTCGGGAAGAGATTCTACATTTGATTCTAGGTTTGATTTAAAGTCGGATTGACAACCCGATCTTTGTTCTTATCTAGATTGTTAATTGTGTTTGTTTGTTCTATTCTGAATCTTGTGACGATATTTGTTCTTGATTGTGACTTTGAGATTGGTTTGAAGTTTATTGAAGGTTCTTGAAAGTTTTCATCTTTAAATCTTTTAATTCTTGAAGTTAATATCAATATGACTGTTATTGGCTAAAAACCCTTAACAATTCTAAGGTGAAGGGTTGACAGTTGTGGCTTAGATGATGATAGATCGATCGTAAACAGATTAGACCCTGAGAGTTAGAGAGAATCGTCGACGAACCCTAAATCACGGTTTGTTCTTGAGTTCCACGACCGTGATTCTCAATGATTTACCCGTAATTTCCCTTAAGTTTACGACCTTGCTTTTACTTTAATCCATAGTTAAAGATTTGCTTTAACTTAGTTTAGGCTTGCCTTTTCTAGGTGGTAGTGAAGCCTCAACAACCTCTACCTCGATTGTGAGTGTCATAACCATAATTGGTTTAGTTAAGTCTTGATCCTTGGGTTATAAGTTTGGGTATTTGACATTAATTCTTACCTTTAGAACCTTTCTATACTGAAGCCTCAACAACCTTTATAGAGAGTGTCTTGTAGGTGAGTCATATAAGGTTTTTGGAACTTCACCGTACGATTACCTTACATTAGTATACCTTTGCATATCTCAACTCTGTCTTTATATCATTAGTATATCTTGAATCGACTGCCACAGCTGGATACTTGGATCTTTAGGATTGTTGTTTTCCCAATAATTTGCAAAGCTTCTCATATTTACTCGCTTGATAATCTGAAACTGAATTTGTTCCCACCCAAATCCCTGTGTTCGATACTCTGGAATTCTTGCTTATCTATATCGATCCGTACACTGCGGGTTCGCTGCTTGATTTCTAGTTTTATAATTAAATCTTATTTGCACACACCTTTAGGGGCGAACAACCGCTGAAGGGTTGACTCCTAATTTAGTGACTTTTAATGCACTTATCTCAGGCTTTGCACAAGGAAATCAAGCTGTCAAGGCAGTTGAATTGTTCAAGAATATGATAGCTAATGGCATCAGACCCAATTGTGTCACTATAACAGGATTACTTCCTGCTTGTGAATCATTGGGTTCATTCCAAAAGGTCAGAGAAATTCACAGTTTGATCTACAGACTAAATCTGGAAATCAATGTATATGTCGCTGGTGCTTTGATTGACATGTATGCCAAATGTGGGAGCATATCATACGCAAATAGCGTCTTCCAACAAAGTTGTGTAAAAAACGTTCCAATGTGTAATGCCTTAATAGGGTGCTATGCAAGACACGGTCTGGTGGATTCTGCAATGCAGTTGTTGGAGCAAATGCAGAGATACTGTCTCAAAGCCAACCAAGTGACCTTGGTTTGCATTCTTTCTGCTTGCAGCCATGGAGGCTTAGTCGAGAAGGGCATGGAGATCTTCAGGTCAATGAAAGAGAAGTATGGTGTAGAAGCTAACAAAGAACACTATGCTTGTGTCATCGATCTCTTATGCCGCGCTGGGAAAATGGAAGATGCTTATGAAATGGTGATCAGAGCAAAGCCCATGGAAGGTTATGAATCTGCAGTAGGGGCCTTCTTGAATGGGTGCCAGATCCATGGAAGAAAGGATCTGGCAAAAGGTGTGGCTCAGTTGAACCCTTACCAAGTAAGATTTTTTATTTTTACAATTTGTTGTTTTTGGTTCTTTGCCACCATTTGCCGCCAAAATCTTTGATGAAATGTGATTAGACGTTTTTATTTATTCACGAAGCTTCTTTGGATAACTTTATTACTTTGGTTACGATTGAGTTTGAAAGACCTTGGATCTCCTCGAGTTTACATTTAACATCTTTAAGTTGTTTTAAGACATTGACAAATTTGACTTTGGTTCATTCTTTATCTTTTGTTTTGAGTAGTTGTGATTTTTTTTATTTTTTTCCCTATTTTTGTGAGATACATGTCGTTACCACAAAATTCGATCTCTAGGTTTGTCTAACGATCCGATAAGGGATGAATCCTACACTTTCATTGCATTGAAAAGTGATTTGTATAGTTGTTTGACTTTGCAGCCTCCTGGATGTTAATTTTTGATGTCTCGGGACCGACTGATATTTTAATACCTTGTCGACTTTCGATTGGGTAGCTTGGAGTTTTCCCTTATAGGGTGTAAGCGGTTGTTCCATTGAATACCAAAGACCGAGTCTTGGGCTGGAAACAAGGCGTTTGTGTGAAGGCAAGATGAAATGCCAGAATCAGATGTGGATCGAGATATGAAAACCAGCCAAACATCTATCCCTACACAAACAAAGAGTGAAATCACTTTTAGAATTTGTTAAAGGGAAAATTGCAGAAGCAACCGAAAGGGCTTATCAAAACCAAATGAAAGGGTTTGTTGGGGTTGGTGCACCAAGAGACGCCGGAGCTAGTGAAGGATCTTTAGAAGGTGGGGAGAACGCCGGAAAATCCCCCAATACAGGAGGAGAGCGAGCAATTTTGTTGTTACAGTAAAGATTTGCAGCAGCCATTAAAGGATAATGGAAGGTGAGAAACTTCGACCTCATTAGATCAAGAAGAAGAGTTGGCTATTGAGCCTTTCTTTTTCCAAGAAAGAAGATGAAGCCATGGTGGTGGCAGCTGGTGAGACCTCCATTGAGGAATTTAGGATTTTATGACTGACGTACAGTAGAGAGCTTTTTTGTTCGCTCTGCTTCTTTTTTGACTCCATTGCCAAAGTTTCTTTCTACATCACATTTGACGTACTTCCGATGGTGGTTATTGTTTAAACGAGAGTGGTACCACATCAAAGATGAAGAATGAGGGAAGAGGGGTTTCCTCAAGAAGAGCGATTTGCTCAAACAACAGCGTTTAATTGACGAGAAGTAGCGTTTCTTGTGAAAGAGTGGTTGGTCGGCTTCCACAGAAGCGGCAAACTGGACTCGTCGATTTTAGCATAGATCTGGTCTATCTACATCTCCAAACGTTACTCGCAGCGACCAAAGCAATCAGCGGCGACGAGGCGGCATCACCAGCGGCGTCAGAGACGAGGAGAGCTCCGGTTGGTGAAGTGGGAGGACCGGTGGTGCAGAATGCCGGGATCTCGGTCAGATTTGGGTTCGAGATGAGGAGCATCGATCGAGGGAGATGCAAAGGTGAGCTTGGCTTCTTGGGCTCCAGTTGGTGAAGACGGATGTCCCTGCTTGTTCATCGGCTCCAGTCGGTGAGAGGGGTGGTGCAAGAATGCTTCCCGGAAACCCTGTCGGCGTTATCGCTTGATGGAAAGAGCGTTTAGCTCCGGCGGTAGTATGGTCCGGGTCGGAGAGATTATTGTGGCTGAAGGAGAGCAAACTCCGGCGGCTAGGGTTTTGTTACCTGTGGTGAACAGGAGAGAGAGTTTCTCACAACCCTTTTTTAACATGATTTCGAAATGTTAAGGCTTCATTTTCCATTTTATTGACTTGATCACTATTGTTGATTGATTGAGTTGACGAATTCTTCGATTTCAACTGCAAAATTTTCATTGTAAGTTATAACTTGTTAAACTCCTTATTATGGAGTTGGACATATCCAACCTGCATAATGAATCTATAATTTAATTTATTAAAATATATTTTTTGATTCTCAACTATATATATTTAATCATATTTCTTAGTTCTTATTATTATATATGCCATTACTATCCTATATACGTTATAAGTTTGAGTTGAGGATTAGTACAATAATGAGCTTTTTAACTCCACCTACGAACCACTGGACAAATCAGCTGCTTCATTATAACTATTGTGGCTGCTTATCAAGCCCAACAGTGGGATATATTACATTATCACCGCCTAGAAAAGAATGCCCACTTTTGACCCCTTCTCACCGTTGTTCCTGCAGCCTCCTGAGTAGTCGACGCGTGGTACTACCGTGTTTCTCTTAGCTCTTGCCAACGCCGCTTCCTTTCGTCGGGTCATTCTTCATGGTGGCGTCGTGGCTTCTCTTCTTTCCAGCGGATGTAGGAACGTGTCAATCCTTCTTCGATTTCGTCTTCCACATCTTTAAATGAGAAAGCTATGAACGATTCAAACCCTAAGGGTTCCAAATTCTGATATTTGAAAATTGTTTTTCGTTTGGAGGAAGATTACGGATATGAATGTCGTGGCTCGAGATGGGGCCTTTTCATTCGGATTCAAAGCTAGCCATGACCACACTTGACAGCAAATGCTCATTCTTTAACCAGCTTACGAATTTTTGATTGTCAAGAATCGGTCTTATAAACTGCACTGCTTTATATGGAGGTGATACTGATGATCAAACTAGCTTAGGATCCAAAACCCTAAATGAGCAAACAGAAAGTGAACGCAGAAAGCCAGCAGTAGGAACACCTGAATACTTGGCGCCTGAGATCCTTCTTGGGATTAACCATGGTTAGTTCAAATTTTACTTGGTTGCTTCTACACAAATCAGTAATACTATAATTCATTCCTCTTTGTCTATTTGAAAATGTTATTCACTCGAGTCAAAAGTGCCTCTACCTTGTAATTTATGCCTTTTTGAATGGTATTTATTATTTGATCAGACCAACTATATGTTTGTTGTGGTGTGTTTGAGTTCCCTGTCAAGATGTTTCTTGCTGGAATATTGATAGTTCCTGCTTTACAAACTAATTCATGTAAAATTTGTCACAGTTCATCAATTTTGTTTTCGATTGATGGTTTCTTGTTTGACGCACACCAGGTGTTCGTAAAAATGCCCAAAATAACATCAAGTGTTTAAAAGCACCGCAAACATGGAATAGGAGGATCATCGGTACAGGTTTGTTCCTCTACTTTCTCTTTATGTTTTCTCTTTTTCGAGGGGTTTTTGCATCAGCTTCAAAAGCACAATCTTAGAACTAAGGTTCTAAATCCCTTGTTCTAATTTTAATCTGTTATGTCTCATTGTTTCCTTCTAGGGTCTGAATAAGATTCATCCGAAAGATTATCCTAATCATACATAACTATAAAAGTTTTGATGTACATCATCATTGTTAACAAATTTGAGCTCTCTGAGTTCAACTACATTAAAAATAAAAGAAGGGAAATGGTGGAACAACAGAATGGCGATGGTGGTAGACAAAGTGATTAGAATGCTTGTTCATTCTTTCACTTCAGCTTCTGGGTTTTGCTCTTCATCTATCTACTACTAGCTGGGTTTTGCTCTTCAACTTAATATCTTAATGTTTAGGTTGCTCATCTAAAAAATATTTTGTATGTTTAAAATGTAGATTAAATGTGTACTTTTGCTCAATTTCCATGATAAGAGAGCACTGCAGAAGAAAGCACTGCAGGACCAAAACAACGCACTGGCTAAAAAGGTAAGCATGTCGGCCAATGAAGACTTCCAAGACGACGAAATGGTAACTTCCTGAGGTCGTGCCTTATATTTAAAGAGAAAGGGAATGAGTAACAGACGGGATGTAAGAGTATATGCTTATATATTTGGTTTGTAGTATATATTCCAAGATTTCTCCTGAGAAAGACAGTTAAGGTATCTCATATCAGAAAAATGAGCAAGAAAAGCAACATAATGCTTCTGTCTGAGTGTCTTAAATGACTGAACTTAGCAGCTACTTGCGCTGCCTTCTACATAGAATGATGAATCCTACAATTTTCCGTGTTGTGAAATAGGGGCGAGTTTTGGTGCTTGTGAAAATGTATATACTAGCTGTGATGAGACTGTCTATGAGATCCTTGTTGACGTTGATCCACAGTTGATTTCTCAGGCCATTACCGAACGGTTGAAGATGCCTTGGCTTAGCTGTTTCATGCTTTTACAACTTACATTCAGGCCATTACCAAGCGGTTGAAGGTGTGTTGGCTTAGCTGTTTCATGCTTTTAAGACATTGACAAATTTGACTTTGGTTCATTCTTTATCTTTTGTTTTGAGCTTAAAGTATGTCTTAAGCTCAAAAGTGAGACAAAAAGAACATATTTAGAAGTAGGTGGCTGTACAAGCTTCACATGGGTCATCTGTCCTACGAAACTTTTAGCGTCTTGTTACATAAATGTCTGAAATCGAAGCTCTCCAATTCAAAACAAGCTAAGCAAATACATGCTTCTTTGGTGGCTAGTGAAATGATTGCTAATTCTGCCTTGTCTCTGGACAGTAAACTTGTGGCTCTATACGCTAGTTGTGGTGATCTCCATTATGCAGGCCTGCTGTTCGATAAAGTGCCTAAACCAAACATTTTTGCTTTGAATTGGATGGTGTCAGCCATGGCATTCCATGGCCATTATGATAAGGCTATTGCCTATTTTTCAATGGTCCACAAATCTGGAAATGTGCCCAATAAGTACACTTTTTCGTCTGTCTTGAAAGCATGTGTTGGTTTGGTGGATTTAAGGAATGGGAAGGAAGTTCATGCAATGACCAGCAAAATGGGTTTTGGATCTGATGTTTTGGTGTCCAACGCTCTCATTGATATGTACTTTAAATGTGGGAAAATAGCCTTTGCTCGTAACCTGTTCGATACAATGCCAAACAGAGACGTTGCTTCTTGGACTGCAATGATCTCCGGGTGTTGCAAGGTCGGAATGCTGGAAGAATCAATAACCTTGTTTGAGAGGATGAAGTGGGGTGGAATACAGCCTAATGAATACACTTGGAATGCAATCATAGCCGGCTATGCTCAGATTGCAGATTACGATCAAGCACTTCGCCTCTTTAATAGGATGACCGCAGAAGGGTTGGCTCCTAATTTAGTGACTTTTAATGCACTTATCTCAGGCTTTGCACAAGGAAATCAAGCTGTCAAGGCAGTTGAATTGTTCAAGAATATGATAGCTAATGGCATCAGACCCAATTGTGTCACTATAACAGGATTACTTCCTGCTTGTGAATCATTGGGTTCATTCCAAAAGGTCAGAGAAATTCACAGTTTGATCTACAGACTAAATCTGGAAATCAATGTATATGTCGCTGGTGCTTTGATTGACATGTATGCCAAATGTGGGAGCATATCATACGCAAATAGCGTCTTCCAACAAAGTTGTGTAAAAAACGTTCCAATGTGTAATGCCTTAATAGGGTGCTATGCAAGACACGGTCTGGTGGATTCTGCAATGCAGTTGTTGGAGCAAATGCAGAGATACTGTCTCAAAGCCAACCAAGTGACCTTGGTTTGCATTCTTTCTGCTTGCAGCCATGGAGGCTTAGTCGAGAAGGGCATGGAGATCTTCAGGTCAATGAAAGAGAAGTATGGTGTAGAAGCTAACAAAGAACACTATGCTTGTGTCATCGATCTCTTATGCCGCGCTGGGAAAATGGAAGATGCTTATGAAATGGTGATCAGAGCAAAGCCCATGGAAGGTTATGAATCTGCAGTAGGGGCCTTCTTGAATGGGTGCCAGATCCATGGAAGAAAGGATCTGGCAAAAGGTGTGGCTCAGAATATCTTGCAGATGGAGTTGAAAAGGCCAGGAGGTTTCGTTACGCTATCGAATATCTATGCTGCTGATGGCGAATTCGAAGAGGTTGAGAATGTAAGGAAATTGATGAAGCTCAAGGATGTTCATAAAAGGCTAGGATTCAGTTCACTTTCGAAGAAGACATAGAGATGTTGAGCTCGACTTTGCTTGCTGGAGGTAAAAGCCGATGGCTTTGTATGTTGAAGTTGGGCTGACTACTCCCTGAAATACCCCTATGGGTAAAAAATCCAGATTATGAAAGAGTATGAAATTTGTCCGTGTAGAATAATCGCAATATTGTTTCTAGTACAAGTTACTAATCACTGCAAGATTGAGAGGCTATCATCTGATTCATCTCCCTTGTTTTTAATGGTTCTGCTTTTGCAAAGGTTGACTGGCTGAACAAGTTTATAGGCTACATGTGGCCTTACCTGGACAAGGTATCCAAGCATTGCAATGCCATTTTTTTATTAAATACCATTCGGTTCTTTTCTCAGTAATAGCTTACATTGGCTCTAAGTTATGATTGTTATAATTTGTATGGCTAGGCTATATGTAAAACTGTGAGGACTATTGCTACACCAATCATTGCTGAGCAGATTCCAAAATATAAAATTGACTCTGTTGAATTCGAGTCTCTCACTTTGGGAACTCTGCCTCCTTCTTTCCAAGGTGAGTGCCATTTCCAGTCAACAATTTTGTGAGCTACATTTCCTTTCAAATTACCAATAAAAATAGTTTGCAAGGCCTAAAACAGATTCTCAAATTATGTTTGTCATTTATTTGTTTGGTGGTTGTCAGCAACATCTCTAGGTAGATTTGTTGACAGAATTCGAGCATGTGGACATTAATTTCATTATTAAGATATCTTACAGAGTGAGTATTAACTTGTAAACAACTTATTTTGGTCAATGTTGTAGGCCATTATGAGTCCTCATTTTGCCAGTGTTAGGTGTGAATATTCGCCTCAAAATATCTGACCAAATTCTTATTTTGATGAAAGTAGCTGTTGATTGTCTTTCATGCATTGTGCTCACTCTTCATTGTGTTTTGCCATTCTATCCGGCTTGTTCACTTGTTAGGCATGAAAGTCTATCTTACTGATGAGAAGGAATTGATAATGGAATTGTGTTTGAAGTGGGCTGCAAATCCTAATATTCTGGTTGCTGTGAAATCATTTGGCTTGAAGGCAACTGCTCAGGTTGGTTGTTCCTCTGCTTTCTTTTTTTTTGTCCTTTTTTTTTTATCTCTTTGGGGGTGGCGAAAAGTAGACATCAACATATACCTACTAATGTCTCCTTCTTTTCCTTCTGAGAAAATGTTATAGGTGGTGGATTTGCAAGTCTTTGCTTCCCCTCGCATTACTTTGAAGCCGCTTGTTCCTAGTTTTCCTTGCTTTTGCAATATATTTGTGTCACTCATGGAAAAGGTATGTGCTGTGTTAACCTTTAGTTTTTGATGAATAATAGGATAATACCATGCTGCTTTTTGTTGTTAAATGCTACACATTGTAATTTTAAAGGAAGCAACATTGCATGAACAAATTTTCTTTGTGCATAATGTATCTGCAGTAAATGCTACACATTGTATTTTTGATTAAATGTTCATTAGTGCATATGAAGTTTGAAAATATTCTTGTAAGTGCCATCATTTGAATCTTCTTGCCGACTTCTCTCTCATTTACATTTTAAAACTCAGACAAAAAAAAATTACATTTTAAAACTTCAAAAATAAAATCTTTAAAAATAAAATCTTTTAGATTTTGATAATAACATGTCTACTGTTTTTCTGCAGCCACATGTCGACTTCGGGCTAAAGCTATTAGGAGCTGATCTTATGGCTATTCCCGGCCTATACCGTTTTGTCCAGGTTAAGTGAATCTCTTTTTTAATTTGGTATTAAGCTTCTATCCACAGTTCATCTCTCTGTTTTTCCAACATTTGTGTTCACATTTTGTAGGAGAAAGTCAAAGATCAAGTTGCGAGCTTGTATCTGTGGCCGCGCACCCTGGAAGTACCAATCTTGGATCCAGCAAAGTATGTTGAAATTCCTTTTTCAGATGCATTATGAGTTATTTTATTTCCCATACTTTTGCTTTTGAGTTCAATGGATCATTGGGGAGAAAATTTTGCAGAGCTCTTAGGAAGCCTGTGGGTATTCTACACGTGAAGGTTCTAAGAGCTTCAAACCTGAAAAAGGATCTTTTCGGTGCTTCAGACCCGTATGTAAAATTGAAACTCACCGACGATAGAGCTCCATCAAAGAAAACCACTGTCAAGCACAAGAACTTAAATCCTGAATGGAATGAAGAGTTCAATATAGTAGTTAGAGATCCACAAACCCAGATATTAGAATTCAATGTTTATGACTGGGAGCAGGTCTGTATACTAATGCACCTTTGAAATAAAGTTCAGATCTTTTGTTCAAAATAATCAGTTTTCTGAAGCATGTTTTATTCTTTGAATGTGTAAGGTTGGGAAGCATGAAAGGATGGGTATGAACAGGGTTGAATTGAAAGATCTTCCTCCTAATGAGCCAAAAGTTCAATCTTTTGAGCTTCTTAAAACCATGGACGCTAATGATCCTCAGAATGAAAAGTCACGTGGACAGATTGAGTTGGAGTTGACGTTCAAACCGTTTGACGAGGAGCAGTTGAAAAAGGAATATGGGGATGCAAATGCTGTGATAAAGGCACCTGAAGGAACACCTGAAGGTGGCGGGGTTCTTGTTGTCATGGTACATGAGGCTAAAGATTTGGAAGGAAAACACCATACCAATCCATCTGTAAGGATTTTATTCCGAGGCGAAGAGAAGAGAACCAAGGTTAGTGCAATGCAATTCTGATCCTTCTTATATGAATCAAGTTAGGGAAATTCCAGATGGTGCCCCTGTGGTTTGAGGTTTTCTGGATTTTGCCTAGAAGTTTTTTTTTAAGTTTGGATGGTGCCCTTGTGTTTTAGTGTTTTCCGAAAAATGCTCAATTTCTTTTAAATTGTAGGGGGACTTCAACTTCAAATAATTAAAAAAAAAACTATGTACAAAATGTTTAGCCTCTTTTATCATTTAAAAAAGAAGAAGAAGTATTTCTCATTTTAAAAATAATATTTTAGTTGACATCCCTTTACAATTTAGATGGAATCGGGCATTTTTCGGAAAATAAAAACCTCTGGGCAAAATCCGGAAAACCCCAAACCACAGGGGCACCATCCGGAATTTCCATTATTTTACTATTGTTCTACTTTATTTAGTACTTCTGCTTCCTTGGCGAAGGAAAATAACTCTTTACATCCTCCACTTCACTCATGTCTAAAATGTGCACACTAATGGTTATTTGCAGGTGATTGAATAGGCTGTGCTACTCAGTTCTTTTTCCTTTGTTTTCATCTCCATTGCTTGTCAAAATTTGCATGTCACTGAGTAACATATTGATAATCTGTTTTTCTATATTTCTAGACTATTAAGAAGAACAGAGATCCAAAATGGGATGACCAGTTCCAATTTGTTCTGAATGAACCGCCCACCAACGATAGGTTGCACGTTGAAGTTGTGAGTACCTCGGGAAGGAACCTGTTGCACCAAAAGGTCTGCTTCGAGTCTTTTCCCTTACACTACATATTCAAACTCTTTCTATTACTAGCCTGTGGTATTTCCCCTTGAAAGAATTGTGTTAAATATGCTCTTTTTATAGACTTTTGTTTTGTAGACCCTTTAATTTTACCCTATATATAATTCCCCCTAGACGAAAGGAATGGGGTTAAATAGGGATATTTAGTTTATGCTATGGGTACTCTTAATAGAAAAATAGTGGTAAAAGGCCTAGTTAGTCATTTTATCCTTTCAAATTTTATAGCTCGATTTCCCTGACCCCAAACTACAGTGTATGTATGTTGTGAAGATAAGTTTTTCTTATCATTAAACCTTACCTTAGGCTTGTTTAGCTTTTGTGACAGTATAATTTGCAAACATTTCTGGCATGTCGGGGGCATTTTGAATCGAGTCTGAGATTTGAGTTGCATTTTTTGTTCGTCTTTACAGGAATCCTTGGGGTACATCGATATCAGTTTGTCTGATGTAGTTAGCAACAAGAGAATCAACGAGAAGTACCATCTAATAGACTCTAAAAACGGGCGTGTTCAGATTGAGATGCAATGGAGAACAACCAAATGAGACGATCTTCCCATCAATTAAACACCAACTTAAGACAAGTCAGAGTTCCTGTGCCTCCAGAGTTGGTGGCCGCAAACTACTAGGTATGTTGAACTTTGTTTTACAAATTTTATCAAAGAAGCCAGAGTTTCGACACCTAATAACAAACTTATTTTACAAATTTTATCAAAGAAGCTCTTGTGCCACTGTAACAAGGTTACACATGAATAAGTCACACAAAGTCAGCAGTGCAAAATGAAATATTAACAGCACAATTTAAAAAGTCCAGAGTTTCAACACCTACCTCGATGGATTTTCCATTTCTGAGTTGTGGATGCGAGAGAGGATATTTCGGTTGTGGATTTGCGTACTGGGAAGAAATGAAGAAATTAGCAGCCAAGAACCATGGAAGAAACGAAGTACACAGTTCCAACTCGGAATAAGAAGGCATATACGAATTTAGCCCAAGTCGTGTCAGGTGGTACCGATTCGTCAGTCGTCTCTTACTACTTTGCTTGTTGGGAGAACGGGAGAAGGAGATACGATTTAGCCCTACATTTTACCCTCTCAGCCTATCTTGCTTTTCTTAAAAAAATTTTTTATTTTAAAACGGTTCAGAACAACTTAATAGGATGCGAACCGGACCGGACCAAATTATAATTAAAGGGTTATGATGATTTTATTATATTTGATCTAGCGGTAACTTTGAATTTTAAATTTTTTTACGATTTTTTTTATTTATATTATTTTTTTTAAAATTTTACCGCAATATTTTCTTATGGCGCCAACTAATTTGGTTGTTGGCGTCGACGACATAAGCAGTCGCCAATGATCCCTTCTATAAGCCACAACAACGATTAGCCGACGCCAATTACATGACTATTAGCGACGGTTTGTATACCGCCGACGCCAATACTTGGTATTTTTGCCACGTTGATTGTTGCCGTCGCCAGCATGCGTGGCTAATTGAATTATTTTTTGTAGTGAGAAGAAGAAACTTACCACTACAGAACCAGGCAAAGGAAGAACAACAACTCAACTGCTCATCCACAACAACCACCACATACTTTATCATCATCATCAAAGCCATCAAAACACACATCCAAAGGCTTACCCTTGAAGGAATTCCAAGGGGAAAACAAGAAGAAAACCAAGAGAAGAGAAGAAGAGCGTAAGGAGAAGAAAATGAAGGAAGAAGTCTGGAAAGCAAACCCTCACACAAGAGAGAGAGAATACTTATAGGTGAAGAAACGGAAAAGCAAGGCGGTGAAAGAAGGCGGCACCCACCCTACAAACCGCGGGGCGGGTTATCAGTGCCGCGGGGGTGGCTCCACATCTACGGCCCAACGAGCGCAGGGGCCGGGTCACTCCGGCCACGAACTAAGGATATTACAGTTGAAGAAAATCCAAATTACCAAGTAGAAAGCGATTGAAGTGACTCAAAGTCCATCATCGAAACCCTGAAATTCGAAGAGGATATTGAAGAAAGAAGGGGAAAGTATATAAAAAAGAAAACTTGAGGAAGAAGGGAAGAAAACCTTACCTTGAAGACTGAAGAAGAAGGCTTCATCGAAGATGGATCATAATGAAGAATACACCAATGATTACAAATCAAATGAATCACTCAGGAGAGAGGGAATTACACAGAAGAGAGGGGTTTAGATCTATCAAGAAAAGGATAAATTGCTCTCTTATGGTTTAACATAACGGAGGCAAGAAGAAGAGGGAGGGTTAAGAGGCAAGACAAAACATTAAACGATATATCGACATCTGTTTGGGCATGTTTAGGAAGAATGATACATTTATTATTAAAAGCATTACATTAAAAAGAAAATTGGCATAATTAAAATTAATAGCAAACTACAGGGTGGAAATCGATCACCACTAAAAATAGGGGCAAAATTAAAAGTACACTATTGCAAGAGATACTCCTACCTATAATATATATATACTAAAGTTATTTTTGATACGTGTCACTGTCTCCTTCTTCCTAACGTGGCGTTTCTTCCATGTCTCTATTCCTCACTTTCTCCTTCTCTAATCTACGTCTTCTTCTCTTCCCATACACAGATTGTATCCGCTCCAATCTAGGATTTCTCCACCTCCGATCTCCCTTTTATGTCTCCCTTCCTCACTTTCTTCGTTTTTATCGTCGTCCATGAGTATTAGCTTCAACTCATCGGGTGGTACTATCATCATGCCTGCAATAACTCGATTTCAGGTTATTCTCGTCATCTCTTTTCTTCGCTTTTATCTCCCAAATAATTTCTCGATTCTGTCAGATTTGGATTCTTCTACTCTTCATCGGTTTGTTTTTATAGGGTTTCCTATTCTACCTTCTTTTTTTTTCATTTCGTCTGTTTTCTTTGATTGCATGTTCTCCCTTCCGACGATTGGAGCTTCGTACCGTTCGACGACTGGAGCTTCGTACTTGTCCCTGATTTGATTTTCATGTGAAATGGGTTCTGGAGCCGGGGATAGGCGATTCTCCGGAGGGATGCATGGCGAACGTGTTGCCGTGTTTGGAGCCGAACGATATGTGCAAGCTCGCGAGGCTCAATAGAGCTTTCCGAGGTGCGTCTTTGGCTGATTTCGTGTGGGAATCCAAGCTTCCCTCCAATAATCGGGCCCTTGTTGATAAGGTGTTCGACGAAATGCCCCTTGGGTTGTGTAAGAAGGATATATATGTCCGGTTGTGTAGGACTAACCCTATCGATGGCGGGACTAAGGTAACTGTTTATCTTGATTGAAAACCTTACTGAATTTTAAGCTCTTTGGGCCCATTATTTTGGTTTTCTTTTGTGCTATATTTCAATTCATCCATTGATCATTCTATTTGTTTGGGTTTAATTGTTATAGTTTTATTATTTATCAGTCAAAAGGTATGCATAATCTGTGTGTTAATTAAGCTTTGTTTATGTGGAATGTGATGATATTCAAATCTGGCTTCACAAGTCAATTTCTTATTTATAATATTTAAAATGATATAATTGAATTTCAAGTTGCTGAGAATGATTAATCATGCAATGTAAAGAGAAGCAGGACAGATGAAGGTGCCAATAAGAAGAAGTCAAATACTGATGTTGAAGAAAAGGAGAATGACAAAGATGCTAAAAAGGAGACTAAGCACTCAGAACCTCCACATGATTTCATCCATGTCAGGGCAAGAAGAGGCCAAGCAATTGATAGCCACAATATAGCTGAAAGAGTAAGAAATTTTTTTCTTAATTTATTTTCATTTTTACTGTCAATTTGCTAGAGTTTTCAGCATGGAATTAATCTGACGAATGTCGTTTTTGTTTATTTTTGCTTGTTTAGGTTAGAAGAGAAAAAATCGGTGAGGTAATGAAGTGCTTGCAATTGATAGCCACAATATAGTTGAAAGAGTAGGAATTTTTTTTCTTATTTATTTTCATTTGACAGTAGTTTCTTATTTATTTTCATTTCTACTGTCAATTTGTTGTTTGATTGTCCCTTTTTGGTTTCTTGACCTTTGTTGTTTGATTCAGATGTTGCCCTTTGCTCTTTCGGTTGGGTTGAACTTGACCACTGCCTCAAAATACTCTTCATATGATTAATCCAACTTTTATAAATGCTACCTAAAATCTCTAAATGCATTATGACTTGAAACTAATGTTCTAAATATTTCCTTCGTAGATTCCAACATTTGGGAGGATGATCTTCACAACATTTTCAAATGGGTTTCCCACAAAATTTAATCAACGTAAAATTGCAAACATAAGAATAAGTTTTTTCATTCTCAGATTGGTGCCCAATTTGCGGTTTCATAAGATTAATATGTAAAATCTCTATGTTCAATCATTTGGGGCGCCCGAATTGTTCTGAGATGATGAGATTAACCCCAGTTCCTACTAAGCATCCCAAAGTTTCAATAAGACCATCGACCAGTTAGATTACAATGACCTAATAGCCTGCAATTCATGACATCCACATGTTGGCTAATGTGGATAATAATGTGAGATCTTATCATATAGTTATATGTTTACATGTGTATGAAGCATGATGGCATGAACACTGATGATTGTGATTTTATGTTAATTCTTCTGTATCACATTTTGTAATTGATTATCAGGAAACTGCAATTGATGATTATTTTAAACCACTGGACAAGGAGGTTGAAGCGTTATCAACATGCAATTTGAAAAGGAAAAGGCAAAGGCAGAGATGATGGGGCCATGTATAAACAGGCTCTGTGTGAGAGAGTTGAAGCAGAAGCAGTCGTGGAGTTGAACAAAGCGAAGATGATCCAACAAAACCTGGGGCATTCACCTTCTGAACCCAAAAAGTCTCAGACGGGATGAGATGGAACCTTTTTGCCTTATAAAGAACAGGTTGGCCAATAAAGTATGTAATATCTTGGCTTGACAATGCCCATTCGTTAGGTATAGTCAAGTACACGCGGCCGTGTAGAATAGGCGATTTCATTTTTGCATCTTTTCCAGCTTAACATCATGCTTGTTTTGACGAACTTTTACAGTAGAGAACGATGGTGGTAGATACCAAATGCAGCGGCAGAAATCTTGACGCCGATAGATCTATGAGCTTGAGGTGCAAAAAGGCCCACTTCTCCTCTACTTGAGGAGAACGGGTAACTTTCATCATCCCTGTAAGCGTCTTCAGTGATCAGCAATATCTAATAAGGCTTACAGCTAAGGGCTACATCAAGAAAGTACCTCTGAGCTTATTTTCATCAATTAGGACAACTGGAATAACTGCAATTCAAGCTGCTTACTTGCCTTAGGTAAGGGCTTAAGTGTTAACAAAGGGAGTTTCTCAATTCTAAATTATATAAGGACATTATTACAGAGTGCCACCTACTTGCTTCCTTTACATAATCATCTTGAATTATACCCTAATCTTCTTTGTAGTTAATCATTTGTTTATTAATCTCAATTGTCCACATCCTCCTACCTGATTATTTAGTGCAATTATTAGGATTATTTTAATCTCATGCACTACTGTTTAGTGCTTTTTTGTGTGTCCTGTATTCTACATTAGTCTCAAATCTCTATAAGTTTCTAATTTTGACTCAAATAATTTACAAACACTAAAAAATTGCAATTTCATGAGAAAATCATTGTTCACAGCTAAAATTATATAGTTAAAAAACAATGTAACAATATTTACATGAAATTAACAATGAATTAAATGATGAAGCTTGAAGATTTACTTTCTTTGGTCTTGCCTTTTGCATAAACTTACTACCTATGTGCAACTCCATTATTTAAATCAGTTTTTCATCCAAGATTAATGTTGTCAAAATACTAACAGTTCCTGAAATAATGTTGAACAAAAGATGACATCTTTTAAGATTCCAAAAAGGGTTGTTGGGATGTCAATGCTTAATCGTTTCCGTACTTGATTACTAGCTCTTTTTGTTTATAAAGATTGGTAAATGAAAGCTAAATGGTCCAAATACCATTTAACTTTTATATTTATGATAAAAAAAAAATTCAAGGCTTATTGCCTTGTTAAAGCATGTGGGTCTTCTCAAAAAGTGCTTCAAAACTCTATCTTTATTTATCTATTTAATTGAATTGATAGTTTTAAAAACTTTCCAGGTTGAGTGCAGATATGATAAGTATTCCAATAGAATGAGGAATGGTATCCATAATGTGAAGTAAAATTGCAGGTGAAGGATCAGCAAAGACTTACATTGCAGTTGCACTCCAAGCTGTGTGTAGACATTCCAAGAACTTAAGGGAAGGAATTCTAAACCAGATTAAGTCAGTTAGGACGAAATTAAGGCCAGAGTTACCTAAGATTAGAACAGGTTTATCACAATTAATCTTGTTTGACAGGGAATCAAGACAAAATAGGGTATCAATTCACCAAATTGGGCTAATGTAGCAATGCTAGAGACAAGCACGGTGAACCATTAGAGGCTTGCATGAGACTTCGGAGACCATTCTTCGCGCTTTTTGCGCTTGGCTCTTCGAGCACTTTCTTCACTTCACCCGTATAATTAGGCATTTTTGATTGAATTGTTTCTTGATTAGTTAACAGCCGTAATCAACACTGCGACAATGGATTGTGGGTACCCGAATGACTTGGAGAGGCTGATCTTGACCTCTCAAACTGGACTCACCAAGAACCGAAGTCACTGAATTTGTTGAATGTTGAAGACATATGATTTGATAAGGGTATTGTTTTTGATAATTTGCCTCAAGTCTTACCGACATTGTTTTGGACTAATTTGATCGAACTATACTTTGTTGATAATTATATAGTTTTAGCTAATTAGTAGGCTTTGGTTTGCTGCCATATTTCGTGATGATTGTTAATCTTAAATTTGATACTATATCCACTAAATTAGTTGATCGACAAATTAGGTGAAAGGGAATGTACGAAAAAATACCATAATATTTAAAACAAAATACCGATACAATATACAATTTTTTTGAACTTAGCTCTTCCACAAGTGCTTGCTTCAAATTGTTTGTCATAGGGATGTATTATAGGCTTATAGCCAACAACATACTCGAGGTATCCATAACACAGGTCATAAAAAAGATCATAATCATATGTTTATTAAGTTCTAGCTTTAAATGTTTTGCTTTGACTTACCCTTGTTTATATGTGTGATCAGTTGTTATCTTGTTCTTCAATTAATTTTCAATTATGGATCGGATGAATGCAAGTTTCCATTGGATTTAGTTTGGTTGTAGTTTATATTTCTGATTGCGTTCTGTATTGTCTTTTGTTTGAATCCATTATCGAATTATTACCGGTTGCGTGTTGTATTCGCGCTTGATATATTTCGTGAGGAAAGGACACAAAATTTCTTTCTGAATAGAGCGAGTTCTTGGCTTAAGGAGGATATGCACATTTAAAGGATATGTACCGAATTATTGTAAAATGAACAGAACGACATGTATTTGTATCGAATTATTACATAATGAATAATAACCGATTTCATTTACGAGTGCAATTTCCAAATTCATATACGGCGCACGTGCAAAGCACGCGCGTTCCAACTAGTATCAATAAAATTGTGGTTCTACCTCCACCATTTGTGTGGTCTTCTCCACCAAAATCTATCATGGTATCAGAGCGGCGATCCTATATCGGCGTTCTAGGGCCACCAGCCGGCATCACAAAACAAATCGCAACCCCAACGACTTTCGCTCAAGACTCATTGCCTCAAATTGAATAAAAATATATTCAAAGGCAACTCAAAAGGAACGTCAAAAAAACACATGACTCGCACTAGCTTTACACGTTCCGCCGACCAACTGACGGATCTGTTTACAAAGGCTTTATGCTCCGAGTATCAATTTATCAAGTTCAAGCTCGATGTTGTGCGCCACCCACCACCGGCTTGAGGAGGCGTGATAAGATCGAGATCATGATAAGATCAAGATCGTGATTGTGATAATATCGAGATCGTGGTAATATAAAGATCGTAATAATATCTTTATTATTTAGGTGCGAAAAATTAAGATGTGAGCATTACTGAAACAACAACAAGGTTTAGGGAGTTGTTGTGAGACACGAAGGAAAACAACAATGTTGTTGAGATGACCTATCGAGAGGAGAATGCTCATTCAAATATCATCATATGCCTTCCACATGCCCGTTATGACGTTTATCACTTTATTATCGATGTACGAACAATTTGTTCGCCATTTAAATTAGTCGTTTAGTATTTGAGTGATGAAACGGCCTCTCCAATCGGAAAAGAGATAATCTTGAAGCTGAATATTATAACCATAAGGAAAATGAGGCCAAAGTGTGTTGCGTCTTTAGCAACTCTCCAATGGTTGCCAAAGACGATGCAAAGCAACAAAATGAGATTTTCTAGGCATTTGCTTGAACCGACCGAAAGTCTACTATGCGAAGTAGAGACGGGGTTTGATATTTGTTAAATAGTTGACTGCAGAATTCATGGAAAGAGGAGTAACATAGCTATTTATGTAGCCGTTGTAACCGTTTCTTTTTAAGAACGCAAAGGGTTAAAGGTAAGTCATTTTTAAGGTAAGTCTATTGTACGACTGAGAGAGTGACTTGTCGGAATGCAATGTTAAGACGTTAAGAGAAAATATTAAGTACGATAATAGGCGAAAGTACGATTATCTCCTGATGTGTTGAAATCTACTCATAAAAGTATGTTTATATTGTGAGGTGTTCAATGTGAGGGCAAGCCATACGTCATCCAGACGACCATCCTCTCAAGTTACATAGGTTTATCCTAATTTTATGCATAGATTACGAGAGTGTATGTATAAGATGTGTTGAACCATTTCATCCAATCAAAAGGTGAAAGAGATCTAAATATAGACCACTTTTGAATATGCATGTATTGTTCCACTTTTTTGTTTACTAGGCTGGCCGCACCTGCCGTAAATTTAAAGCATATAATATATAGTCTAATAACATGTAGATTATAATCCTTTATGAATAAGAAATTTAGCTGGACAAAGCAAAATATTATTATCTCGCCAAAAGATTATTACAAGGAAATTGACAACACAACTAAATTCTCCGAACATATGCTTCACACAAACAACTTGGTTTCAAGAATGAAAAAAGCGAACAAAAAAACAAGGCGGTTTTGGTGGAATGTACCTAATCCAATATTACACTATACATACTAACCCCCACTTTAATCCTTTTGCAAAATAGCCCCTAATACATCATATCCTTCTTGCGTAAATATTGAAGCAAAGGAGAGGTTTGAAAAAGGAAAAAGTACTCTGCAATCTTTTCAATCATGAGACAGCCGTCGATGTGACTTCTCCGCAGAACAATGATGATTATTACATTCCCTCCAAAACAACCCTTTTCATACCCAAAACGATGACCTTTTCATACTCAATCCATTTTTTTCTCTTCAATTTAATTCACATTTGATACTAAAATAATACTCAATTTGAATTTGTCGTACCTAAATTTTACACAAAATTGATAATATGCACAAACATCAATATCAAATGACATATGATTATTATAACACAGTTTGGGTACTCATAAAAATATACTCAATATTTCACTTTAAACATACATAACAATAAGAAATATACCACAAAAATAATAACATATACCTAATAAAATAATCATACCCATGAATTGGGTAACATTTTGCCACACTTATATAATCTTTTAAGATTAAACACACATGCCCAAACTTACCAATAATGCTCTAACAGTATACACAATTCATCAAAATACATACACAATGCTACTTAACAAAACGAATCAAAAGCATACCCAAAATCTAGTAGAAATAGCCTACCCAAAATCTAGTACAAATAGCCTTCCCAAAAAAAACAAATTTGGTTCCCGGCAGCGACGGAGTATCAATGACGAACTACAGACTGAAGAACGGCGGAAACCCTAGCATCCTCCGCCATGATAGCCTACCCAAAAAATATAGATCTGGTACCAACTTACCAAGCCTAGTCGGAATCTTCGTCGAACTCCTCTTTCTCGCCGGCCTCCGCAACAATAGCCTCATCTTCGTCGGAATCTTTGCCACGAAACTCCGGCGGTTGGAAACCAAGCCTCGTTGGACTTCCCTTTTTCGCCGGGCTCCGATCTAATAGTCTCATCTTCGTCGGAATATTTTTCTCGAAACTCCGGCGGAACTCCGTTACAAAAAAACTTAAGCAAACATATCAACAGTACTTACCCAACAGCCCTTGCTGAAGAACAAAAACGCCATCCATTGAGTTTTTTGTAGTAGAAATGAGGGATATTTGTGTTTGAGATGCACCAATATGAAGAATATGACTCCTATGCAATAAATGGTGGAAAATGTGGGTAAGAAAATGATGGAGATCCACCATTTATTCTTCCTTTGATTAGTTTTGAAACTCCCGCCCACAAATGTCTATTTCAACACTATTCATCTGATTAAGATGTGACTCCTCTGCAACAATTTCAATTTATTATATTTTTTTTCTGCACAAACAATTGGTGGAAAAGGTGGGGGTTAGAATACAAAGATGAAAAAGCAAAGGTCCAATATTACCAATTCTTTCAAAAAAAACAAGTAGACCAACTAACCCCCATATCCCAGATAAAAACATTAGAGATAGGAGAACAATTTTAGTATTGATTATGTAAAAGTAAGAACCAAGAAACAAGTAACAAAAAGAAGAAGATAGATAAGACATTAAATACAGGTTGCTGGAAAATATGAAAATGTAGATGGTAAAGATAAGGCTTCTTGCTCAAAGACATGGTTATCAAATACAATTTCAAGAATTTGACGGAAAGCTACATGACACTTGAAAGGAAGGCACTGTTTACAAAAACATAATGGGAAGCAAATAGAAAGATGCCAAAATGTGAAATCTAACTGAGTTGTAAGCAGAAGAAATAAAAACTAAATGCCAGAAATCTGAATGCTAAAAAAATCTAAAGCTGAAGATCAAGTGATCAGCATTCAAGGCAACAAGAATAACATAAGGTGATAACTAAAACAACGTAGAAAAAGAGCTAATCATAATAACTGAGGAATAACTGTTGAAGTGGGGAACTCTTGTAAGTTGTAAATGGTATTAACCGGGTACAAAAATAACACACTAACCTAAGGTGACAGTCAAGGGGTATCCACATACAACTCGACGAATGAAGTATACTGCTATAGTGATAATTCCGTTTGTATGATCATGTAATTAATCATTCACTCCTCCCCTTGAGTGAGTAAAAATCATAATAGCCATATTGGGACAAAAGAATTGAAAGAGAATTGCATAGCACGCATCTGTTCACCTTCATCAGCAAATTTAACAAATCCATAACCCTTTGTTCTCATAGTGGCCCTGTCAATTACAACCTAAGCAACCTTAACAGAATGATAAGGAGCTCTAAATGTCTCTTGTAACACATAATCATTAACATCAGCAACCAAATCTCCAACAAATATCTAGTCAGAAGAGTCATCAGCACGCGTCTCACCAACCCCATAATACGCCCAGTTCAATTTGAAGCTGTTGTCAACAAATGGTATAGTCGTACCATTGTATGTCTGCAGAACTCTATCTGCAACAGGCGGTTTGAAAATTCAATAAAGCCATAACCCTCGACTAATGAGTCAACTTGTTCCTAATGAGATTTAGGAGAAGCGAAAGAAGTTTAAGAAGCATACAGAGTTTGAAAAGATGGATTAAAATTATGGCTTTCTTTTTTTTGCCCAATAAATTTGATAGGTTGAAGGCTAGAATCGAGTTTGAAAAGATGGATTAAAATTCCATTCAATTGGAGTTCAGTTGTGGTGATCAAGCAGACCGAATCTGATGAACAAACCTCGAATTAAAACCAAAAGAGAGAGGGATCTTACCTACGAGCGGTAGATGCAACCTAGAGGATCGTCCAAGAATTAGGAGATGAAACAAAAAATACAAATGATGAGAATTAGGTGATGAAATTATAGGGAAGACAGAAAGTTTACCCTGGTTAGAAATTAAAGGGAAGACAAAAATTGCAACTTCAGAAATGAATGAATTTACGGAAAATATTAGAGTGAATTTGCACAGCAATCTACAAGAAGACCTTCACCTGGATTCCAAGCATCTTTCCCATCACTCTCAATGCCTCTTATGTGTCCTTGTTTTCCTTGTAAAGATGAAACCTGTCATTCGATACATGGGGTTTTAAGTAATCCAATACAAGAATCAACTGAATACCATCATTGCACGCAAAAGCTTATCAGGCATAGGTTACAACAGTAAATGAAATTGGAATCCCCAATGATAATCATATTACAAGGAATATCTCCAAATTTTCAATCTGACAACAATCAATAATATAAAGCTTTGGAAGGAGAAACTGAGCAGTTGAGACATTGAGATACTATCTATATTTTGGTATGATCTTGTTAGACATTGAGAAACCCCGAACCCGAACCCAAAAACCGAACCGAACCGAACCAAAATCGAACCAAAATCCGAACCAAACTGAAACCGAACCGAACCGAACCCTGAATCGAACCCTTAACCGAACCCTTCACGTTCCGGGAAAAGATCTCAATGTCGTATTCGTCTAGAAAAACAAAAATTATGTTTTCATTATGGTATTACCGAACGCCAATTACTTAAATACTTTCGTATCGCTAGAAAAGCGAAAGGGTCAACAGGTCAGGTTTTACTCCAATTACTTGAAATGCGTTTGGACAATATCCTTTTTCGATTGGGTTCGGTTCGGTTTGGGTTTTCGGTTTCGGTTTCGGTTAAGGTATGCCTATTTCAAATTCAGTTTCTTCATCCTCATCTTCTCACTTTCACCCACAAATCGAATTCAGTTTCTTCATCCTCATCTTCTCACTTTCTACCTCAAATGTTAACATGGCTTCGTACGTACTTTTCATTGGGGACTTTTCACAAACACTTGTTGGGTGTGGTGAAACCTGTGCATAATAAGAAAAAGTCAACTTCAAAGCCAATAACAAAGGCAACACAACAATCTAGATATCTTGAGTAATCAAACAATCTTATCAACCAGAATAAGAAAAAAAATTTAGAAGAGATCGATGAAGAAGAGAGAGAACATATGTTTGAAGAAGCTAAGCTACAAAAATAAACCTATGTAGTAAAAATAGAAGCATAACTATATTAAGAACTGTTTTTCATCGTTGTGGGTTATAAATGCAATGCCTCTTGAATCTCACAAAACACAACAAACAAACCCAAAGAGATAGAAATTCTTACTAGACGATGTCGACTGGTAGGAGCCCTAGGGATGTCGACTGGGTAGGAGCCCTAGGTAATCGCCGAGAAAGCAACGGAGGATATTATATGCCAGATTCATCCGACTATTACTTCTTAGGAGAGGCCAGTTATGAGAACAACAAGTGGTGTGAGTCACTAAGCAGCGAATCAAGGTTGTTACTAGTGAATCAAAACAATGGTAGACAACTCATACCTGGTGTTGGAACTAATTTAATGAAAAGAATGAATAAAAACATGTTTTAACACATGTGTGCGCCGGGCACTTTTCCGGGCACATTTTCGGTGGGCTCCGACCATTATCAACACCGGAAAGTGGAAGCGTTGACTTCGTCTCCACGAGCTCTTGCTCGTGGTATATTCATACATTAAATTTGAGTTCCGTTTGAATGAGAAATGAATGCCCAAAGTTGGTTGCGTAATAGGCAATAACTTGGGAAAATAGTCAAAATTGAGTGCTTCCCACATCGACTATATGGAGGGAGAAACAATGGGATATATAGGGCAAGTTTTCTCTAAGGCATGTGGCCTTGGGTCATGTTCGCTCCAAACGGTGTGTGCAAGCTTTAAATTTATAACCCTAGACGTAAGCTTAAAACAAGGGGTCGATCACAGGGACTTAGTGAAACAAAGTCAATCACGGTAAGCTTTAAGCTTTAGCAAATACTAACCACAAAAAGCGATCAACACAATCAAAGATGATAAAAGTCAATAAAACAAATATGCAATTCTAGGGATTAAAGCATCTAGTTGTGGTTCCAACTCAAGATCTAAAGATAAGCGGACAAAGCTGAGAATTTTGCATAGGGAAGGTGTTTCTAAAGTGGAATAGATCACCGGGTAAGTCTCACTACTCGCTAATCCTAAACCGTAACTCCTATTACCGGGTAAGTCTCAAGGAATTAAGATAAAGAACTATAACCTCAAACTAACACTCCAACTAAGGGAATAGAATCAACCTTTACCGGGTAAGTCTCAGGCTAACTCACAAAGATGGGATGAAAGCACACTCAAATCCCAATAAAGGATAAACCTTTATTACCTACACTTATGATCTTAGGTACACAAACTAAGGAATTACCGGGTAAGTCTCATCCTAAGCTTGCATTGAACCAGGAAAGGTGTAATAAGAATAGGATTTGACAAACTCTAACACTTAACTCTCAGTTTCGGATCAGATAAGTCACCTCGGTCAAACGAATTCCACCCCGGCCGAGATGTTCATCGACTGAGCGAGATGCTTAGGGTTAAGGTTAAAGACTCGAACTTTCAGGGTCCTACTGGAATCTAAGATTATTCTATCATTGTTTTTCCCACAACCTTCAGCCAATCACCCTAGAATCACACAAAGAGATTAGCCACTCATCATCATGAAAATATTAATCAAATATATGGGAAGAAGGTGAATATTTGAACAAGAAGAACTTAATGCAAAGACTTCAATAACTGAATCAAATATCACAACAAAGCGTTTCTTTGGATATAAATCCAACAAAGAAAGACAATAAGGAAGGGAATCTAAGAAGATCTTACAAAAACCCTTCAAAATGCTATAAAAGCTACAATCTTTCTTCCTTCAACCTTCAAAAAGGTTCTTCGAATCTCCCAACTGGAGTATGGCTGCTGCGATGTATAAACCTTGATCGATGGTATAACATGATTCTGGATTTGTGGAAATCCAACCCTTTTTATAGGAAAATAACCCTCCAAAGATAAGATATCTTAGAAAGATCTCTTCCCATAAAAATAGGTAAAATATATGATCTGAAATATCTTCTTCCTTCCAGGAGCCAAGCCCAAAAATATAAGATCCTCTTTCCAAAATTAAAAGATTTCAGCCAAGAATAAAATATTCTCGCCGCGTCCCAGGTGCTCGCCTCGGTCGAGTCGACTTCTCTGGATCACCTCGGTCGAGGTGAATCTGTGGTCAACCGAGGTGAATCTCGACTGAGTGTGAAACCTCTCAAATCTGGTCTAAAGTGAATCCTAAATCCATGGCTGTGTTTCCTGGATGGTTCCTTATGTTCCTGAATGTAGCTCCAATGACTCCATAGCTCCTTTTTGATGCAAAAACGTGCCATTTTACCTACGATCACAACAAAACTAGGTGTAGACCTCGATTCCCGCAAAGGTAGATGAAATGGTAGCATAATCACATAATGTACATACAAACATGCAGATTATTGAAGATAAAACGTCCAAACAAACCCCAAAATATAGACTATAATACATGCTATCAGGTCACTACCCATTTTCAATGGGGAACGGCGTATGCAAACCACAACACGCGCGCCTATATTATTTTTGGGCCGACCCAACTTGAAGTCCAACAGTCCAGATGAGGAAGGCCTTGGGCCAGACCCATCTGTACAAACGGATCGGATCTGCAGGCCCATCGGATTAGTCAAATTACCCAATCCAACAGATCCGAAAATCAAGGGTTGTTGGGCAAGTGTCAGCTCCGAATTGGGGCAAGTGTCGACTCTAAAATTGGGCAAGTGGCGAGTCCAAAATGGGGCAAATGTCAGCATCCTATTGGCTCCGTTTTTGGGCTGGTCAATGGGCTTCGAAGCCCATATCCCAATCCATCTCCTCCAGCTCCTATAAATAGAGAGCTCTTCCTCTCATTTCAATCACACCTTCAATCTGCTCTCTTCTCTCTCTTCAAGCTTGCGAGCTTTTTGATCTCAAGAGTGTAAAGCACTACTGGTTCGTAGACTGGTTCTATTACGAAGAACGGATTCTAACAGCAGTTGTATCCTGGGATTCTTAAATACCGGTAACCGTCATAATACGGGGTGTTTTTAGAATTAAGGAAAGAGATTCCGATTTTGACTCTACTCAACATACGCACTACGGTGGTATGAAATTCTGACCCTTACTGTTATATTGCATGCAGTTTAGCTGATGTATTACAAGTTCCTACAGTCTTAATTCTAAAAACTTGTTAAACTGTTATGCACTAACCGTTTACTAAGTGTTGCAGATAAGGCACCGGATAGTCAAACCGGGTTAGATACCGGAATTATTTTAAAAATTGAATTTTAATTTAAATTCAGTTTTCAAAAATCATTTTAAAACAAATAACGATTTTGTTTTTAAACCTGAATTCGATTTAAATATTAAATCAAAAACAGGTCTGTTCTTGTACGGACTTATACCCGAAAAATTAAAACTCGGTTTTTGAGTTTCTATTTCCGATCAAAAAACTGAAATACTGACTGTGGTTGTTTCCGTGTAACTGAAATGGCTCATAACACAAAAAAAACTACCGACGGTGCGAACACTTCCGATGATGGAAGTATCTTAAGGCTCCTTAGTGATGATGCAAATAGGGTTGAGCAGACACCCCATATTCAATTTGGGAGTGGTCTACCACCGACTAAGTTGCCGAACCCACCGACCGGGACTAATCCACTTCCAAGTGGTGTACAATCTGGTCAACAACTTGTCCCTCAGACAGTACCATTGTCTGGCTCTCCGAGCGTAAGATTGCTGCCAGACAAGTTCGATGGAACTAATTTCAAGACCTGGCAACAGAAGATGCTATTCTTCTTAACTATGCACAAACTCGACAGATATGTGACCGAGGGTAAACCCGCAAATGTGGAGGAACTCCAAGCTTATCTGAACATCGACTATGTGTGCAAAGGGTGGATTCTATGCCGTCTGTCTGAATCGTTGTACCAAGTGTACATACTGGTTGAAACTTCTAGGGAACTCTAGGTTACCCTTGAAAAGAAGTTCGCCGGTAAGTGTCACGCCTGTGGCAAAATGGGTCACAAGTCCGACGAATGTCGGAACAAGGGCGGCCCACACAAAAGAAAGGGCAAAGCTCAAGCTCAAGCTCAAGCCCAAGTAACTGAAGACGATCTGACAGTGGTTGAAATGACTGCTGTGGCGTCTGAAGTGAACATGGTCGGGAGCAACCCGATGGAGTGGTGGTATGACACAGGTGCTACCCGCCACATCTGTTCTGACAAGGGGATGTTTTCCACCTATCCGCCACATAGTGTTGAAAGTGACGTCTGAGAAAGAGCTGACTCTCAACAATGTCATGCACATGCTAGATATCCAGAAGAACTTGATTTCCGGATCTTTGCTTAGCAAGAACGGATTCGACGTCAAAGTAGGATCTGATAAGCTAACTCTCACTAAACGTGGGATTTATGTAGGCAAGGGGTATCAAAAGGATGGACTGTTCAAAATGTGTGTACTGACAGTCATCCCAAAAGTTGTAACCAATGGTTCAATGAATAAAACTCCTATTGCTTATGTTGTTGAGTCTTTTAATATTTGGCATGAACGATTAGGACATGTAAATTATAAGTCTATCCAAAGACTGATGAATTTAAACCTAATTCCAAAATGCAAATTAAACAAAGACAAATGTGAAGTCTATGTACAGGCAAAACTCACAAAAACGCCATCTCCACAAGTGGAGAGAACCACAAAACCTCTAGGCATAATTCACACTAATTTGTGTGATCTGAAGTTTATACAAACTAGAGGAGGTAAAAAGTACTTCGTCACATTTATTGACGACTGTACAAGATATTGTTATATCTACTTGCTAAGAAGCAAAGATGAAGCCTTAGAAAAATTCAAGGAATACAAGTTGGAAGTTGAAAACCAACTTAGTAAGACAATCAAAGTCGTACGAAGTGATAGAGGAGGCGAGTATGATGAACCTTTCAACGCGTTCTGTAGAGAACACGGGATAGTTCATCAAACAATTACTCCCTATTCACCTGAATCTAATGGAGTTGCGGAACGAAAGAACCGAACTCTGAAAGAGATGATGAACGCTATGTTGCAGGATTTTGGGTTACCCCAAAACATGTGAGGGGAAGCATTGCTTACTTCCAATTACATCCTCAACAAAATACCGCATAAGGTAACTAGCAAAACGTCATATGAACTTTGGAAAGGTAAAGTACCATCATATAAATATCTCAAAGTCTGGGGGTGCCTAGACAAAGTGGTTGTACCACCTCCTAAAAGGTTACCATCGGACCTAAAACCATTGATTGTATTTTTAGGATATGCACATAACAAAAGTGTTTATCGATTTCTGGTACATAAATCAGATATACCACATATACATGTTAATACAATAATGAAATCTAGGAATGCTTCTTTCTTTGAAAACGTGTTTCCGTGTAAGGATAAAGAAAATCCAAAACGAACTCGTGAACAAAGGGAATAAGGCACTTCTGGAAATGAAATAGTCGAGAAAGAACCTCGAAGAAGCAAAAGAACTCGAACGGAAAAATCGTTTGGGGATGACTTCATAACGGCATTTCTCATGGAGAAAGAACCAAGAAGTTACACAAAAGCCATGTCTACACTTGACGCACCTTCATGGAAGGAAGCAGTCAAAAGTGAGATTGACTTCATTATGCAAAACTATACATGGGAGTTAGTTGACTTACCACAAGGGTGTAAAGCACTTGGGTGCAAATGGATTTTCAAAACCAAGTTGAAAACCAATGTCTCAATCGAGGAAGACAAGGCTAGGCTTGTGGTGCAAGGATTCCGACAAAAAGAAGGGTTGGATTTCTTTGACACCTATTCTCCCGTTACGAGAATAACTTCTATAAGAATGTTAATAGCAATAGCGGCATTACGAAACCTATAAATCCATCAAATGGATGTAAAAATTGTTTTCTAAATAGAGATTTAGAAGAGGAGATCTACATAAAACAACTTGAAGGGTATGTTGTGTCTGAATAAGAACACAAGGTGTGTAGACTTGTAAAGTCCCTTTATGGACTCAAACAAGATCCTAAGCAGTGGCATGAAAAATTTGACAACGTAATGATGTCGAATGGTTTCAGCAATAATGAATGCGACAAGTGTATCTATATCAAGAATAGTCCTACGGGATATGTCTTGCTATGTCTATATGTCGATGGTATGCTTATCATTGGAAGCAACAAAGACATGATCAAACGAACTAAGAATTTACTTAGGGGTCAGTTTGACACGAAAGATATGGGATTAGCGGACATTATTCTAGGGATTAAAATCACTAGACACTCCGAAGGCATTACCCTGTCCCAAGCTCATTATGCTGAAAAGATCCTTGAGATGTTTAAGAATTACTCGAGTGGAACAGCTAAGAGTCCTGTGGATCCTCAACTCCACCTGACCAAAAATGTGGGGGACTCAATGTCACAACATGAGTATGCACGTGTAATTGGGAGTCTTATGTACTTAACCAATTGTACACGCCCTGACTTGGCGCACTCAGTCAATGTACTAAGTCGCTATATAAGTAACCCAGGACATAAACACTGGAAAGGGATAACTAGAGTATTGAACTATCTACGTTATACTCAAAGTTATCGGTTGCACTATGGAAACCAACCTGCAGTTCTAGAAGGATACAGTGACGCAAGCTGGATATCTGTTAGCATGAAATATTGTGATATTTTAGGCACGTTTTCTAAACGTATTTGATTCATATTGATAGTCTTTGATTGAACTTTGTGCATATGTGAGCTAGTATTACCTATATTGTCGATATGGATGTCTACACAAGTTCTATGTTTATTATAGGTGATTTGGAGCTATTTCCGAACGGAATCGAACAAAGGAGAGTTGAGTTGATACGTCCATGGATTGAGGACATTCTTTGGAAGCAAATTGTAGTTTTAGCTTGAGGAATGCACGAGTTTAGGGAAGAATCACGTTCTTGCCCTAAACCACGCTCTAAATTACGACCGTATTACGTTCCACGTTCAATTCCACGACCGTGGATTTGGAGTCAGAAATTCATGTTCATTCCAGAGGATTACACGGCCGTGGAACATATGTTGCAAACCGTATTTGTTTCCACGCTCTAAATTACGGTCGTGGAACACTTCCACGACCGTGATCTTGGCAAATCTTTTCGCCACACTTTGAAGCCACGATCTTTTAAAGATTGGGCCGGGCCGACATTTTGCCCTGCACTTTAAAAAGACGGACGAAGCAAGAATCCGGGGGGCTCGCTTACCCTCATTCATCATCGCTTAGACACGCTGACACTTCACTTAGCTTTGCTTGGAAGCATTGACATCTCTTTGGGAGATCGAAGTTCATGTTTGACAATCCCTCTAATCTCGCACTTTCGGTGGAGATTGCTGTTGAGATCTCCGGATTAATGGCGGAAGATCGAAGTTCTTGGAAGATTTTGCAAGAAGATCTCTCTTCTTGATTAGGTTTGATTTGGAAAACGGATTGACATCCCGTTTTCTCTTCTTTCCTAAGGTAGATTGTTTGTTTTACTTTGAATCTTTTGACATTACTTGTTCTCTTTGTGACCTTGAGATTGAATTGAAGATTATTGAAAGTTCTTGAAAGTTCTCATCTTTTTATCTTTTAATTCTTGAATTGATATCAACATGACTGTTATTGGCTAAAAACCCTTAACAATTCTAAGGTGAAGGGTTGATAGTTGTGGCTTAGATGAGGATAGATCGATCGCAAACAGATTAGACCCTGAGAGTTAGAGAGATTCGCCGACTACCCCAAATTACGGTCTGTTCTTGAGTCCACGACCGTGGAACCTCAAGAACTAACCGTGATTTCCCTTAAGTCTACGAACCTGCTTTTACTTTAATCTAAAGTTAAAGAATTGCTTTAGCTTAGTTTAGACTTGTCTTTTCTAGGTGGTAGTGAAGCCTCAACAACCTCTACCTCGATTGTGAGTGTCACAACCTCAATCGGTTAAGTTAGTCTTGATCCTTGGGTTATAAGTTTGGGTATTTGACACTAATTCTCATCTCTAGAATCCTTCTATATTGAGCCTCAACAACCTGTGTAGAGAGTGCCTTGTAGGTGAGTTATATAAGGTTTTTGGAACTTCACCGTACGATTACCTTACGTTAGTATACCTTTGCATATCTCAACTCTGTCTTTACATCATTAAGTATATCTTGAATCGATTGCCACAGCTGGATACCTGGATCTTTAGGATTGTTGTTTCCTCAATATTTGCAAAACTCCTATATTTACTTGCTTGATAATCTGCAATCGAGTTCGTTCCCCCCCAAATCCCTGTGTTCGATACTCTGGAATTCTTGCTTAACTACGTCGATCTGTACACTGCGGGTTCGCTGCTTGATTCTAGTTTTATAAATTTAAAACTTATTTGCACACACCTCTAGGGGCGAACAAGTTTTTGGCGCCGTTGCGGGGGATTTGGTTTAGGCCGAATCCGGTAGCCGGTTGTCAAGCTTGGGAGCTTGCTCTCGTTATTTGATATCTCTTTGAGTACATGCGCAGGTCTAGGAACACCGAAGATCTCTTACCTCTTGATCAAGAGCTAGAGAAAACCTTGAGGCAAAAGCGCAAGGAAAAGAAGATGGCTGAAGAACACGAACGTGATCTTCAAACGGAGTTGGCGGAGAAGGAAGCTCAACTCCGATGGAATGAGACTCTCCGCCAGGATGAGATGGATCGTCATCAATCTCAAGTTAACAGTCTACAAGACATGATCTTCCAAATGAGGATAGAGATGAGCGACCTCAAGAATAAGGGAAGCAAGAAATCCTCAAGAAGGACATCAAGGTCTAGAAGAAAAAGCCACTCATCCGCTGATGATAGTGACTCTTCCATGCCACCGTTAGAAGAGATTGATCCCACGATCAATATGAATCCTTTCCATCCACAAGGAGCTGCTAATCGCCGCATTCCACCTAGGAATGTGAGAGTCGAACGTGTGGATAATGAGCCAAGAACTCTTGGCCAGCGGATGGATCCAACACAACAACCACGCCGCTTGGGTGTGAAATTTGATGCTGAAGATGTGCAAGGGTTTAGCTTTAACCCTCAAGTTATCACTCTTGTTCGCCAAAGCCAATTTCGCGGTACAAGCGCTGAATCTCCACACCAACACTTGCAAAACTTTGAGTGTATGATGGAGACGATGAGACCGAAGAACGCTACTACCAACAACTATAAGCTCAAGCCTTTCTTTTTCTCTTTGAAAGGGAAAGCGTTGTCTTGGTATCAAGCTCTTCCCAATGGGAAACTAGACACGTGGGAAGACCTTTCCGCGGAGTTTCTCACCAAATTCTTTCCGCCCTCCAAAACGGCGGAACTTAGAGGTAAGATTAATGCCTTTTCAATGAGACCTAACGAAAGCTTGTTTCAATCTTGGGAAAGGTTTCAGGACTTGCTCTTGGATTGCCCTCATCATGGCATATCCAAGCTTGCCCTGCTGGAGATCTATTACAAGGGGCTGGATGCGGGAACGCAATTCAACCTCCAATCCCTCTCATGCGGAACGTTCATGGATATGAGAGAAGATGACGCTTGGGACTTCATTGAGAAGCAAGCAAGAGTCATAGAGAAGTATTCCCACCGGAAAGTGGAGGGAAATCGTGTGGAGCAAGGAGCGAAGCTCACACATGAAGCTCAAAATCAAACTTTCTCCCTCAACAATGAGATCAAAGAGTTGAAAGAGACTATCAAGACCAACTTCCCAAAGCAACAAGAGAAGGATGTTGGCTATTTGGGCAACAACAATGGCGGTGATAACACCAACCACAACAACAATAACCGGAACAATAACCGGAATAACAATTGGAATGGAAACAACAACAACCGGAACAACAATAATTGGAACAACAATAGGGGTTCAAACAACAACAATTGGCGCTCCAATCAACAAAATTCCGGTAACTCCTATCCTTCCAATTCTAATTCGCTAACTCCACCTTCCTCTTCCTCTACTCCTTTGAAAAGCCAGGGGCAATCATCTAATGGAGGAAACAATACGGGAAAGGAGAAGCCCGATCCCATGTTGGAAACAATCTTGGGAAAGCTTCAAGGATTGGAGAACCGCCTCATCAAGGTTGATGATCAAGTCTCTAAGGTTGACAAAGCTCAAAAAGTTTTGGAAAACCAATTGTTCAATCACGCGGAGGAAGTTCCTAGAAATCAAGGGAAACTTTCAGGAAAAACGGAGGACAACCCTAAGGGAAGGGTGATGGCGATTACAACTAGGAGCGGAGTGACTACCACCGATCCGCAGCCTACGTTCGTTGAAATCCCCGTAGAGAAAGACAAAGGAAAGGGGAAAGAGAAGGAAGATGTCTATGTTCCTCCTCCAGCTTACAAACCCCCCTACCGTTCCCTCAATCTAGAGCGCGAGCGCGCCTAGACAAACAATTCGGTAAGTTCATAGAACTCATGAGCAAGCTGCATATTAATATACCCTTCATTGATGCTATTGTAGGCATGCCGGCTTATGGCAAGTTCTTGAAGGAGCTTCTCTCTAACAAGAGGAAGCTAGAAGATTTCGGAGAGGTCAAGATGAGTTCGGATTCTTCGGATCTCATCAAGACTATGAAGGAGAAAATGCCCCCGAAGTTGAAGGATCCTAGGTCATTTTGCATTCCCATTGGAGTGGGAGATGTCACATATGACACTTTATGTGACTTGGGAGCAAGTGTGAGCATCATACCACTTGCATTATGTAGGAAGATCGGTTTAGGCGATCCTAAACCGGTCAAGATGACGTTATACATGGCGGATCGATCCATCACTCGCCCCGTCGGTATTGTAGAAGACGTCCCGGTCAAGCTGGGTAAATTCTTTGTCCCCATTGACTTTGTCGTGCTTGACATTCCTGCAGATAGTCCGGTCCCGATCATACTCGGAAGACCGTTTCTTGCAACTTCCGGCTGCATGGTTGATTGCAAGAATGGAAGACTCACTTTTGATATTGGAGAAGAGAAAGTAGAGTTCGTTCTCTCCACTCTAGTGAAGGAGCCAATCTTTGACGAGGATATTTACGATATCCAAGACGAAGAAGGTTTGTCTAGGGAGGAGGTAAGCGCGATTCTCTTTAACGATCCTTTACAAAAGGTTATCACTATGAGTCTAACCAATGTAGGGGAAGAAGGAGAGTGCAAAGAGGAAATTGAAGCCTTAGAAGCACAAGAAGAGATGCATGAAGTGGAGTTTGAGAAACTCCACGATGAGGCTGAGAACATAAGATTCCACGGTCATACCCTGTATTCCACGACCGTGGATTTCACAACCAAAATCGACCTCCATTCCAGGGGACTACACAGTCGTGGAACACATGGACAGGCCGTAATTCTGACCGTGGAAGAGGGTGATCGGCATACTTCTTCAACTTCTTTTGATTCCTCTCCAAACCACTCAACAACCTTAGAAACTTCTAAGGAAACGCCGGATGCCCCTCAAGGACCATTGGAAGCTCCGAAAGTGATGGAACTCAAACCACTTCCTACTCATCTAAGGTACGCTTTTCTTGGATCTAATTCTACCTTTCCGGTCATTGTTAGCTCCGAACTAAGCATAGATGAACATGAGCAGCTCATGATAGTCCTTAGGAAACATAGAAAAGCCATAGGCTACACTATCGAGGACTTAGTAGGAATTAAACCCTCCCTATGTATGCATAAGATACTAATGGAGGAGGATTTTAGAACTTCAAGACAACCTCAAAGGCGGTTGAATCCGACCATGAAGGAGGTTGTCAAGAAGGAAATTCTTAAACTTCTTGATGCAGGTATCATCTATCCTATCTCCGATAGCAAATGGGTTAGTCCAGTTCAAGTAGTTCCGAAGAAGGGAGGAATGACGGTCATTACCAACAAGAACAACGAACTCATTCCTACCCGAACCGTGACCGGATGACGAATGTGCATAGACTACCACAAGCTCAACAACGCAACGCGGAAGGATCACTTTCCCTTGCCATTCATCGATCAAATGCTTGAAAGGTTAGCACAACATTCACATTTTTGCTACCTTGACGGTTATAGTGGTTTCTTTCAGATCCCGATACATCCAGACGATCAGGAGAAGACCACATTCACGTGCCCTTGGGGTACGTTCGCCTATAGGAGAATGCCGTTCGGGCTTTGCAACGCTCCAGCCACCTTTCAACGGTGCATGATGGCCATCTTCTCCGAGTACGTAGAGGAAATCATGGAAGTCTTCATGGACGACTTCTCCGTATACGGTTCCTCTTTTAACGATTGCCTTTCTAACCTTTCTCTTGTTTTACAACGTTGTGAAGACACTAACCTAGTTCTTAATTGGGAGAAGTGTCAATTCATGGTTAAGGAAGGAATCGTATTAGGTCACTTAGTCTCTAGTAGAGGGATAGAGGTAGACAAGGCTAAGATAGAGACCATAGAGAAACTTCCTCCCCCAATTTCGGTGAAAGGGATAAGAAGTTTCCTAGGACATGCTGGATTTTATAGACGCTTCATTAAGGACTTTTCTAAGATATCAAAACCTCTCACTAATCTATTGATGAAGGATGCGGTTTTTGAGTTTTCGCAAGAATGTTTAGATGCGTTTAACACCATTCGGCAAGCTCTAATTTCAGCACCTATTATCCAACCCCCGGATTGGACTCTCCCCTTCGAGATTATGTGCGATGCTAGTGACGTAGCTATTGGAGCTGTTCTTGGACAACGAAAGGAAGGGCGAACCCATGCCATATACTACGCTAGCAAGACGCTAGACGAAGCTCAGCTTAACTACGCCACTACAGAGAAAGAATTTCTAGCCATTGTCTACGCTATTGACAAGTTTCGCTCTTATCTTGTAGGTGCAAAGGTGATTGTCTACACAGATCATGCTGCGATCCGGTACCTCCTTGCGAAGAAAGACGCGAAGCCAAGGCTAATTAGATGGATTCTTCTCCTACAAGAATTCGATCTTGAGATCCGCGACGAGAAAGGTTCAGAAAATTCTGTTGCGGATCATTTGAGTCGCCTCACACATCTAGAGGACGACCACCTACCCATTGATGACTCCTTTCCGGACGAACACCTACACATCATAGAGGAGTGCATCAATGAGATCTCCAAAGGTAACGAACCATGGTTTGCTGACTTTGTTAACTATTTGGTTTGCCAGGAGATACCGCCCGGACTATCCTACGCACAAAGGAAGAAGTTCTTTAAGGACGTCCGGGAATACTATTGGAACGAGCCTCTCCTCTTTAAGAGAGGTCCGGATGGCATCATCCGACGATGTGTGCCGGAAGATGAGATGCAAAGTGTCATCTGCCATTGTCATTCACTACCTTGTGGAGGACACGCTAGTTCGAACAAGACTAGCGCAAAGGTATTGCAATCTGGATTCTATTGGCCTACTTTATTTAGAGATGTGCAATCCTTTATATCTTGCTGCGATGCTTGTCAAAGAACAGGCAATATTTCTAGAAGGAACGAGATGCCCCTCAACAACATCCAAGAGGTGGAGATCTTCGACGTTTGGGGAGTCGATTTCATGGGACCATTCCCATCTTCTTGTGGAAATCAATACATACTATTGGCAGTAGACAACGTTTCTAGATGGGTGGAAGCAATTGCCTCTCCCACAAATGATGCCATGGTGGTGGTTAAGTTCTTCAACAAGACCATCTTTCCGCGATTTGGAACACCAAGGACAATCATTAGTGATGGAGGTTCTCACTTCATAGCCCGTCGCTTTGAAGCTCTTCTAGATAAGTATGGGGTTACTCACAAGATCGCTACCCCTTACCATCCATAAACGAGTGGACAAGTTGAGATCTCAAATAAGGAGATCAAGGGAATCCTAGAGAAGACGGTTTCAAGGACTAGGAAGGATTGGTCCTTGAAACTAGATGATGCATTATGGGCGTACCGGACTACGTACAAGACTCCCATAGGAACCACACCATACAACCTTGTGTATGGGAAGTCTTGTCATTTGCCGGTAGAGCTGGAGCACAAAGCGTTTTGGGCTATCAAGTGGCTGAATTTCGGCATGAAGGAAGCGGGAGAGAAGCGTCTCCTAGACATCAACAAGCTGGATGAACTTCGCTTGAACGCCTATGAAAACGCTAAGATCTACAAGGAAAGAGCAAAGCGTTGGCATGATAAGCATATCATTCCAAAGGACTTCAAAGAAGGAGATCAAGTTCTCCTCTTCAATTCAAGACTTCGCCTCTTTCCAGGTAAGCTTAAATCCCGTTGGACCGGACCTTTTCTAATTAAACGTATTTTCTCCCATGGTGCAGTTGAAGTATGGGGTGAAGCTAACGGAAGTTTTAAGGTGAACGGTCAACGACTCAAGAAGTACACGCCGGAACTCCAAGCTGAAGAGTTTGCGCCTACCGCACTCGAATAAGTGCGAAATTGGTCTAGCTACGGACCTTAAACAAAGCGCTTCTTGGGAGGCAACCCAAGGTATTGCATTTTCGTTTTTTGTTTTCGATTAATAGTTTAGCTTAGAATAGACTTTTTCGCTTTATTTTGCCTCGATTTCTTCCGGTATGTTCGTGTCTTTGGTTGTAGGATCGATGGAATAGGACAAAGGGAGAAGAATGTCGAAGAAGAGCGACGAAATTTGGACTTTGAAGCTTTACAGAAGGTTCCACGGTCTAAATTACGGTCGTCATAGCTATAGTGGCCGTAATTCTCAAAAGCCTTTGAAAAATCACCAAAACCACGGGTCCGTACACTTCCACGGCCGTGGAATACCCCGACAGACCGTGATTTTCAAAATTTTGCCTGCGACTATATAAGCCACATTCTTCACAAAATTTCCCAAAAACTTACCCCTTTCCACGCCCTAAACGCCGAAACCCCACGACCTCCCCCAATTCCTCGTTTTCTAATCGTTTTCAACGATTCTTCATCCTAAACCGCAGCAAATCCAACCACGAACAAGATCCAAGCGACAAACCGAGTGGAAATCTATCAACAAACGCGCATTTCGGATTTTTCAATCCGAAAAAGAGGTTTATTCTTTCTTCTTAATTTTCGCGGATTTGGTTCGTTTTTGCTATAGATTTTTAGGAAGAACTGACAAAGACTGGAAGGAATTAGATTAGGACTGCTTGTTGTGGTGATTGTTGGTGAAATTGCTGAGATTCGCGAGATTCTGAGACGAATCACGGTCTCTGGGTAAACCACGGCCGTGGAACCTGAAGAACAGACCGTAATTTTTGTGAAAAAATGGATTTTGTAAGGAGAATGTCGGGAAGGATAAAAGAGAAAAAGGGAGAGCAAAGTAAGAAAAGAAAGGGCAACCCCTCCACCTCTAGGGCACCACCACCCTCATCTCCTTCACTACCATCTTCACCTTCACCTCCATCTTCACCTCCTCACCCTAGCATCCCAACCATACATGAGAACCATCTTGACGCACTTGACCGGATCAAGGAGAGGGCAGTGATTGGCCCTAGGTATTTATTGTTGGAGGATCTACATCCTCTCAACATAGTTGATGACCTTACATGGCTCTTGGATAGAGCCGGACTGCTTGTCTTCACGAACATTCGTGAAGACGCCTATGAGGAGATCACCCGGGAGGTTGTGACGTCTTTTGAGCACAGCCACGTAGATAGGACTGTCTCTTTCCGTCTCATGGAAAGAGACTACCATTTGAGCATAGTTGAGTTCGGGACTATCTTTGGGTTTCATGAGACCTATAACGGTCGATTTCCGAGTGGAGTTTACCCCAAGAATTTTTGGGAGGAAGTAGCTATGGTTTACGCCGACGAGGACCGTTGGCAACCCGCCGATACCAAGGCTAGATTGATGTACCATCTAGCCTTGAAGATAGCACACCGCGTTCTTTCGGAGTGTCTCTTTCCTAGGACGGAGACGCCCCAAAAGATTAAGACGGATGAGCTATTCTTGCTCTATAGCATGCTATACGGTCGCCGTGCAGATTGTGCTACTCTTTTGGCGGCTACGATGAGTAAACTCAAGAATAAGAAGAAGGGGAACATTGGATATGGTGGGATAGTGACCCACATTGCTAGGAGTTTCGGTGTAGATTTTTCTGGTTGCACCCGCATACCGGCCGTTCCTTTAGGGCTACACGCATTCATGGTTAGGGGACTCATCTTCCCCACACATGGAGGTCCGCCCTATGCGGGCATGCCTTGGGAGACCAGGACGGGTAGGGGGATAGAGTGGCTGCCGGAGTACTCCATTATGGCGGGACGCCATAACTGGAAGGAGACGTTCGCTGCGATGCATGCGAACAGGATAATAGCTCCCCCTTACGTCCCACCGCCGGTTGTAGAGGAGGAGGATATGGGAGATCAGTTCGAGAGTGGAGGAGGAGCGGAGCATGAGTTTGGCACGTTTCCGGATCAGCCGGAGGCGGCCCCAGATGTACCTCGACGCTCTCCACGTCCGGCTAGAGCCTCAGGCTCGTCATCTCGCCGCGCTAGTGTGAGTGAGAGGCCCACGTGGATGGCCACACCTCCCACACGGTATTCCACCCCACCTCCTTGGTCCACGGAGCAGCCAGCAGCACCACCACCGCCACCAGCACCAGCACCATCCGATGCCCCATCATGGTACAGTCATGCCCCGGGATGGTACGAGCATATGCCGGATTGGGCTACCGGACTTTCGGAGAGAGTTGGAGCGCTAGAGATTCGGGCGGATGCTAGAGACGGACGCTTAGACAACCTTGACCACATGATGAGGGACGTCTACCGCCAGCAGTTTGGGCGGTTCTATGATCCGAGTTTCTCTCCATTCCCACCACCGCCGGCGCCGCAGTGATTGGACGCATGATCGTTGTTTTAGACATTCCCGCCACCATTTTGTGAGTTTCTTTTTCTTTTCTTCTTTTCTTTATTTCTTTTGAACATTAGGGACAATGTTCGTCCTAAGTATGGGGTGGGATGTACTAAAAAGTCTGTAATAAACTCTACTTACTATGCTTGCTTTCATTTGAGACTATCATTGCATGTTCATTATGTGTTGCACGTTTCCTTATTACATTGCATGAAAAATAACTTGAAAACCCATAAAAATTTGATAAATTTTGAAAATTTTGTGCTTCTAATGAATTGAGATGATTTCCATGATAATCACTACTTGTGAATTGAGTTTGATGACAATTGCATGTTTAAAAGGATTGTGAATTGAAAAGAATTTGAGTGAATGAATTTCACCTCTTTTGCAAGTTTTATAATGTGAAAATGTTACCTAAATCATGATAGGAAATTGAAGTTGAAATCACGTTATAAGTTCCTATACTTCTTGTTGAAATGATTAAGGCAATTCAATACTTTCTTTCTTCTTTCTTTGATCATCTAACCCCTCATTGAAATATTAGCCTCTTTTACCTATCCGGGAATTTGGAGAAGTGAATGAGAAAAAGGCATGTTTGATGTGGGAGGGCCATGAGAGCAATTATTTGCAATCAATTGAATAGAAAGAAATTATAGGTTTGGGGAAGTCAATCATGACGATGAGTAACTCGGCACCATTCACATAGCCGGGTGTTTGTGTCTTGCCAAAGTCGGATTGAGCGATATTCCTAGCGGATTATGATATGTGCGCTAAGGGTTTGAGGCATCTCTTGAAAAATTTGAGAAACGCCGATCTCCTAGGCTTCGGTTTTTGTGCACCTCTATCCATAACTCCAAAAGTAAAGTCAAAAAGTGAAAAGAAGAGAGCGAAGCTCTAAGTTGAAGTGTTGCGGGAACCACATAAGAAGAAGAAGGTAGTTGTCCACTTTCCCGGGTTTATGCACCACTTTCCTTTAAAGTTTTCCCTTCCCTTCCATATTCTAGACCTTTTCTTTGAAAGTCCTTAAGATCAAAAGAAGGTTATATGACTTGGTGATCTAAATCGAAGTTTCTTGTGATTGATTTTGATAATGTTTGAAGGTTATAATACTTGTTTAGAAGTTAAGTTGGCTCATGAATTTTCTTTGCCTTTTACTCTTTGATTAAGTGTGTGAAAGTTTGAAAAACGATTGAAGCAAGGTTTGAGAATGATCTATTCTTTAGAAGTCACATTCATCCAAAAGAAGGTACACATATTTCATCCTAACTCTTGTTTAAAGCTTTTTGAAAGACCTTGCTTAGGGACAAGCAAGTGTTAAGTATGGGGTTATTTGTTAGCATGAAATATTGTGATATTTTAGGCACGTTTTCTAAACGTATTTGATTCATATTGATAGTCTTTGATTGAACTTTGTGCATATGTGAGCTAGTATTACCTATATTGTCGATATGGATGTCTACACAAGTTCTATGTTGATTATAGGTGATTTGGAGCTATTTCCGAACGGAATCGAACAAAGGAGAGTTGAGTTGATACGTCCATGGATTGAGGACATTCTTTGGAAGCAAATTGGAGTTTTAGCTTGAGGAATGCACGAGTTTAGGGAAGAATCACGTTCTTGCCCTAAACCACGCTCTAAATTACGACCGTATTACGTTCCACGTTCAATTCCACGACCGTGGATTTGGAGTCAGAAATTCATGTTCATTCCAGAGGATTACACGGCCGTGGAACATATGTTGCAAACCGTATTTGTTTCCACGCTCTAAATTACGGTCGTGGAACACTTCCACGACCGTGATCTTGGCAAATCTTTTCGCCACACTTTGAAGCCACGATCTTTTAAAGATTGGGCCGGGCCGACATTTTGCCCTGCACTATAAAAATACGGACGAAGCAAGAATCCGGGGAGCTCGCTTACCCTCATTCATCATCGCTTAGACACGCTGACACTTCACTTAGCTTTGCTTGGAAGCATTGACATCTCTTTGGGAGATCGAAGTTCGTGTTTGACAATCCCTCTAATCTCGCACTTTCGGTGGAGATTGCTGTTGAGATCTCCGGATTGGCGGAAGATCGAAGTTCTTGGAAGATTTTGCAAGAAGATCTCTCTTCTTGATTAGGTTTGATTTGGAAAACGGATTGACATCCCGTTTTCTCTTCTTTCCTAAGGTAGATTGTTTGTTTTACTTTGAATCTTTTGACATTACTTGTTCTCTTTGTGACCTTGAGATTGAATTGAAGATTATTGAAAGTTCTTGAAAGTTCTCATCTTTTTATCTTTTAATTCTTGAATTGATATCAACATGACTGTTATTGGCTAAAAACCCTTAACAATTCTAAGGTGAAGGGTTGATAGTTGTGGCTTAGATGAGGATAGATCGATCGCAAACAGATTAGACCCTGAGAGTTAGAGAGATTCGCCGACTACCCCAAATTACGGTCTGTTCTTGAGTCCACGACCGTGGAACCTCAAGAACTAACCGTGATTTCCCTTAAGTCTACGAATCTGCTTTTACTTTAATCTAAAGTTAAAGAATTGCTTTAGCTTAGTTTAGACTTGTCTTTTCTAGGTGGTAGTGAAGCCTCAACAACCTCTACCTCGATTGTGAGTGTCACAACCTCAATCGGTTAAGTTAGTCTTGATCCTTGGGTTATAAGTTTGGGTATTTGACACTAATTCTCATCTCTAGAATCCTTCTATATTGAGCCTCAACAACCTGTGTAGAGAGTGCCTTGTAGGTGAGTTATATAAGGTTTTTGGAACTTCACCGTACGATTACCTTACGTTAGTATACCTTTGCATATCTCAACTCTGTCTTTACATCATTAAGTATATCTTGAATCGATTGCCACAGCTGGATACCTGGATCTTTAGGATTGTTGTTTCCCCAATATTTGCAAAACTCCTATATTTACTTGCTTGATAATCTGCAATCGAGTTCGTTCCCCCCCAAATCCCTGTGTTCGATACTCTGGAATTCTTGCTTAACTACGTCGATCCGTACACTGCGGGTTCGCTGCTTGATTCTAGTTTTATAAATTTAAAACTTATTTGCACATACCTCTAGGGGCGAACAATATCCAACTCTAGAAAATCAAAATCCACAAGTGGATATGTGTTTACACTTGGTGGTGCGGCAGTGTCTTTGAAATCTTCCAAACAAACGTTATTGGCCAAATCCACAATGGAGTCTGAGTTCATTGCGTTAGACAAAGCAACTGAAGAAGCTGAGTGGCTTCGGAACTTCTTGGAAGATATTCCGATGTGGGAAAAGCTAGTGCCGACATTATGTGTACAATGTGATAGTCAATCGGCTATAGCTCGGGCACTGAGCGCTTTATACAATGGAAAGTCACGTCATATTAGACGACAACATAAGCCCATTAGAAAACTGATATCAACAGGTATAGTCTCGGTAGACTATATCAAATCAGCTCATAACCTAGCAGATTCATTTACTAAGGGTTTGTCGAGAGATCATGTTTTAAAATCATCAAAAGGAATGGGTTTCAAGATTATTACGAAAGAGGATGCTTGAAGGACAACCCTACCTACGTGGCTGGAGATCCCATGATGTAGGTTCAAGGGGAAACCCTAACCAAGTTGAATCAAGTGGAGCACTGTCTCTACTCAGTTCCTAAGAATGATAGACAGTGGAAACTGTATGAGTTTAGATTAAGCTTGACTTTTAATGATTTCATCGCCTTGAAACAAAGGGGGAGTATGAAAGATACTCTTTATGGTCAATCACCTTGTGAGTGTGACATGGGGCCGTGTCTAGGAGAATAAGGTGAGGCTAAATCCTCCAAATTCACTCATGAATAAACCAGGGATGTTCAAGGCCAAAATGAACACAACCAGAGAACCAAACGTTCTGCGAGAAAATGAAACTGTGTGATAGTTGTTGTCTCGGTTTACATAAAAGCCCGGGTGGTTCAAGACATCATAGTCACTACATGGTCGAGTAAATCCGATAGCTATTCACTACGGACGGTTCAAGCATGAAACATGACACCAGTCCAGATGCAGTGATTTTTTGACTGTACTCTTGAGAATTCTGTCTGTCTAAAAGCAGAGAAGCATATGTTTAGAATCATTTCTATTCATGTGTGGATTGTTGGAACTAATTTAATGAAAAGAATGAATAAAAACATGTTTTAACACATGTGTGCACCGGGCACTTTTCCGGGCACATTTCCGGTGGGATCCGGCCATTATCAACACTAGAAAGTGGGAGTGTTGGCTTCGTCTCCGTGATCTCTTGCTCGTGGTATATTCATATATAAATTTGAGTTCCGTTTGAATGAGAAATGAATGCCCAATGTTGGTTGCGTAATAGGCAATAACTTGGAAAAATAGTCAAAATTGGGTGCTTCCCACATCGACTATATGGAGGGAGAACTAATGGGATATATAGGGCAATTTTGCTCGAAGGCATGTGACATTGGGTCACTAACCATTTTCAATAGGGGAACGGCGTAGGCAAACCACCACGCAGGTGCCGAGCCTAGCCGAGCCGAGCTCGAGCTCGTGGTCGTGTCGTGCCGAGTCCGAGTTATGTTACGGGGCGGGTGGACCTATTTATAATATGGGTTGGCCACCTATATTAGTCCGTGCCGAGTCAGCATCCTATTGGCTCCGTTTTTGGGCTGGTGAATGGGCTCCGAAGCCATAGTCCAATCCATCTCCTCCAGCTCCTATAAATAGAGAGCTCTTCTTCTCATTTCAATCACACTTTCAATCTGCTCTCTTCTCTCTCTTCAAGCTTGCGAGCTTTTCTGATCGCAAGAGTGCAACGCACTACTGGTTCGTAGTCTTCCGGTTCTATTACGAAAAACGGATTCGAACAGTAGTTGTATCCTGAGATTCTTAAACACCGGTAACCGTCGTATTACGGGGTGTTTTTAGAATTAAGGAAAGAGATTCTGATCTCGACTCTTCTCAACATACGCACTGCGGTGGTATGAAATTCTAACCCTTACTGTTATATTGCATGCAGTTTAACTGATGTATTACAGGTTCTTGCACCTGGGACTCTAACCGAAGAATGGCAATGAAGTTGGAGAATCAATCCCCAAAATAAAACCTATGAATGCTTAATCCGGCGAGCTCAAAACGAGATTGGACTCTGATGGCGAGGGCGTACTCAAGCTAAAATAGAGTAGCGTTAGAAATTGATTGTCGTAAAACGCTAAAATTAGAAGAAGAAAACCAAAAAAAGATATGAGCAAAGATCCGAGCTTACAAAAAAGGGAAAGACGGAGGAATACGACAATAGAGCTCTTACCGAAGCATCCAGATTTCGAGCACAAATTTTTGCGACCGGTAAACACATCCCGAGATTTCGAGCACAGATTTTTGCTTGTGTGGTGAATGCGGAGGTGAAAAAAGGAGAAGAAGAGCCAGGGAAAGAGGACACAAAGAGTAAAGGGAAACACGTCATTAATGTGTGTTGATTTATGAGAGAAAAGCAAAGACGGTGAGGGAAAGGCTTATCAGAACAAAAAAAGGTAAGGGTAAAGGTGAAATAGTACTATTCATTGGGGTAAGTCCCTTTTTATTATAGTATGAATATAGATATAGATATAGATATAGATATAGATTCTTTTAGTATGATCGCCAACTATGAATTGGTGTCACAACTTGAATAAAATTAATAAACCTTAACTATTTTACTTTTTTTCTTAACCGAATTTGTGATTCATTTTTCAATTAATCAACAAAGTCCTTGTGATACTACATTCGATTAAACTTCAATTTACTTATCCATTTCTTCAATCAAATGTGGATCTTTGGAGGCAACTTTGAAAGAAGATGGTTTAGTAAAATACCAAACATAATCATTCAGGTGTAAGGGAGCCTTAAATAATCTTCGTGGAGGTGAATAAATAGGTGAAGTGGTGGAAACTAAGCCCCCGTTTGGTTATAACTTCGGAAACGGAAAATGAATAGAAATGAATTTAGTCCATACGTTGACCTAATTCATGAATATTTTTGGAATCATTCCTTCTGGTTACATGTAAAATGTTTGTCTTTACCTCATTTTGTTTCCCTGTAAGGTATCAAAACTAATCAAATTCTACTACAATCACTTTAAACCACAAGGTATGATTCCATAAAATTTCATGAATAGTTATACACTTATGGACTAGTTTTCATTCCGTTTTCGTTTCCAGAGTTAGAACCAAACGGGCCCTAAATGAAAAGTGGTAGAATTGTGGAAGAATCTTAATCATGAGTAGAAAAAATGAGTCTCATTAATCTTAAACCTATCACTTTATATTGTGATACCATCTCGGCTATTCATATTGCTACTAACCTCGTTTTTTATGAACGTACAAAACATATCGACATTGACTATCCTTTTACGAAAGAAAAGGTGCTTGATGGACTAATTCAGCTCATTCACATTCTCATTATTGAACATTCTGCTCATATACTTACGAAGATATTACCTTCTACAGTTCTACTCAATATTAGTACAGTTCTACTAACCCCGTTTTTTATAAACGTACAAAACATCTCTAAATAGAACTTGTTCCCAAAGATTTAAGAACTGTAAATCAAGTTGAACTAATTTACAGTTCAGTTTACTTGTCTTGTATGTTTGAACACCAATAAATCAATGTCTTTGATGCAAACAATCTTAATAGAGAAAAAGGTGACGATCTCTTGGACATTTTATCAAACACATTAGGTGTAATATTGAAACCAAATCCTAAACCTATTAAAACTATGCAATATGAAGTACTCTTATCATTATTATTTACAATAAAATGCATCGTCTTTTGAAAGTTGACACAATGTTGATTAACAACAAAAACCATACAAGAAGTGAATCTGTTCTATAAACTTCCTTGCATCTCTCCCTCTTTGTTGCTCCTAGTAACACCAAGTTAAATGCTACAAACCCTTTCGGCAAACTTTACAACTGAAAGGACCATAAAACAATAGGAGTGAAAGAACCATGAATTGCATCAAGGTCAATAACATAACATAATTAGGTAACAACTATATTCACTTACTTGAAAATTTTATCCTTTAAGCAACAAAAATCGGCTTTAAGCAACAACAATCGAAAATGCATTCCAAAACTGGAAATCAAATAGCTTCGAGTCTTCAAACAAAAATTTGGGTTTCAAATAAAAAATGTCTTGGAATCTAATTTGTCTTTCTAATCAAACAACTTCGGTTCTTCAAGCACGAATTGAATAGGACTTAAGATTGAATGTGTGGGAGGTTAAATTCATTCTTCCGTATTTGTAAGCTGTTAGAGTACGAGCATAGTGTATTAGGCCTACTATATTAGGTCGAATGTTGGGTTTATCGTTCATTTGTTGACTTATACTTTATTTGTTAATTTATTTTCTTATCTTATCTTTTGCTAGTTTATCTTTTTATCTCTTTATACTTGTCTATATAAACATTATTGAATCAATAAAATTAACAAGTTTTCGATTCACAAGTCTCTTCATAAGCAAATTGGTAAGACAATGTTCTTCTTTATCCTTTATGGCCCTAGCAACCTCGGGCCTATTTCTTGTATTCCTAAAGGAGATTTCCCACGTCTTTGGAATGACCATGTATCTACCCTTAACCTCCCTTTTACTGATTATTTACAAGCCGTTAGCGAGATGGGAGCGTACAAAGCTCCGGTGCGGATGGTTTCCACCCTGTCTTTTTCCATAAATTACGGGCATCCATCGGCAATTATTTGGTTGATATGGTTTTGGCTTTTCTTTCGGGTCAGAGTTCTCCCGCCGTTGATGAATGAGACCCTTATTGTGCTTATTGTGAAGATTGCTAAACCGACGTCTGTCCTATCAGTGTTTCTAACGTCTTCTGCAAGACTATCACAAAGTCCTTGTTAATAGGCTCAAGCATGTGATGAGTAAACTGGTGAGTCTTATGCAGAGTAGCTTTATCGGTGTGAGTCCTTGTAAGATTGTGCTTATGTGTGTTAATCTTGTTAATGGTTGGCGCTCCTAGTCAATTCTAGTCACTCCTTGTACTTGCCTTACTTAGAAGGCTTGTGTAAGGTTGAAGAAGTGAGGGTTAAGGTCAACTCTTCGTTAAGTGGTTTTGACACATAATTGGAAAATTTTCTTTGTGAGAATACCCTAATTCGTATCTTCATATATTTCCATCAAATTCATACCATATTATCATGTTCTTATCTATCCATATTCAATCCATCATCACACATTCTTTTGTTCGAGTTTTCATAAATCTCTGCCGTACACAGAATCTCGCCCGAGATTCCTAATCGAGATTTATCCTCTGAGACTGTTCGTGGATTTTCAATCCAGATCAGGCAATCGCTACTTCAACCCCGCATCAAAGTGGTATTAGAGCTCAGTCGATTGAAGTCCGTCTCAGGTTTGAGTCAAGTTTATTTGCGTCTTCTTTGAGCCATATAAAAATTGAGTTTTTCTTGTTGCGATTACCTTTGCGAGATTATTTGATTTTAATGTGCGTTGACTTGTGTCTTTGGAGGAGAGAAACACCATAGCCAAACACAAAGCCGAACATTGACCTCAACGACACCTCGCCCGGCCTTATCCAAAATATTGCTTCAGACTTTGAGCATAAAGTTGAGATATTTATATACTTGCTCCCCAAGTTTCGTAAATTAATCTTAATCCAGTATAAGATCAAATATTTATTGGATTTGAGTCAAATCTAATAAATATCCAGCTGATATTCAAGGAAGGCGAAGATTTACAAGATATTGTTCTTCAAATCTTATCTATTAGGTGAGATCTTATCAAATACGTTCAATCCTAACCGAATATTTTTTCCAACTACCATATCCACGCCCCTTCGAACAATAAAAGATTCATAAAGAAACCATGAAATAATATATCACAGGAGTGATTTTTGATTATCGACGTCCATTGTCGAATCAACAATATCGACCAGATATTACCAAATCTCGGCCAAGATTTTGACCGCGGTTTGCTACTGTTGCAAATTTTTGAAAATTTTTTGAGGCATAATTTGAAGAATCCAAGTCTACCCTGCGCAAGAGTACATCCAGATAAGAATACCATCCTTGACCCAATTACGGGCCTTAGCCGACCACAAAACACGTTCTCGACCAACCTCAAATAATCTCGGCCGAGATTTATTAAATTTGACCGAGATTTGCCCCAATCAAGACCGAAATCAGTCCCGGCTATCTCTCTCTCCAACTGCGCATGTTCAAGGTACATAATTCTCTCTTCTTAATCTCTCATGTACCTTTTATCTAGCCTCTTTCTACTCTAGACACTTGAGTCAATTTCTTCCGGTGTTGATGACATGAATTATAACCTTAGTATAGGCACGCGTTTAGATAGATTTTCTCTTTGTTTTGCAAGAATGGATATGTATTCATATGAATTGTGCTTATATTGGCCTACTTTATGAGAAATGATGTCTACACATAGTTTTTATTGCAAATGTAGGAAATATGACGCATTTTGGATAAAAAATAGAGCATAGAAGGACAAGGTGTCAAGAGGATATCATATTGAGCATACTAGAGTATAAAAGAATAGCAAAGATCAAAAGAAGAAGGATACAAGAGGAATGCAAGCAAGGAGTCGAAGAAAAGTACGTAAAAGAAGACAAATCTCGGTTGAATAAAATATATCTTGGTCAAGATTTTATTCGGGTTCATCCGAGATATCGATAAACACGGCCCATGTTCCATGCGTCATAAACCCTAATTTTAATTATTAAAGAGGAGGCGACTGCAGCGTAAAATGGAGACGAGTTTTGCGACGTTCGATAGAGTTCGGAACGCCGAAAAAAGATGGCGCATGCAATAGAGAGGATTACAACATCAAGTGATAGAAGATTTGCACGTTAGTTACAACACGTGGAAGGAGTAAGGAGATTTGTGAAGATTTATTGAAAGAAAGTACTTAGTTGTTAGATTTCGTTATTTGAACACAAGGTTGAACCTTTGTTATTGCTAGACTACAATTTTGATATTTGAAGACCATTTGTTAAGTATTCTTTGCCCTTTTCTTGATTATTTCGCTTTTATGTCTTGTTTGATATCATATATCTTCATTGATGTGAATATGAATTTTGTTGGCTAGAACTCTTGCGATTCTAAGGTGAATAGTTGATGGTTTTGGTATAGATGATCATAGAATGAACCTTTAAGTTAGTTTGTATCGTGAAGGTTGAGTTTAACCTACGCAGTTTCCGAATTTCGGATTGTTCTCAGGAATCTCAACCGATATTTGAGCAATAATCCGAGATTTCCCCCTGTTTACCCGTTCATGTTATATCCTTAAGCTTAGGTTATAGATTGCCCAAATCCTATCCTTTTGAGTCTTTCATGCTTACATCTAAGCTTGGGAAGAGACTTACCCGGTGATTCTCTTTCTTAGTTGCCAACAATGATGAGTTCTAGGTAATAAAGGTTTAAACTTTATTAGGTTTGAATGTGCCTTCACCTTGCCTTTGGGAGTTAACTTGAGATTTACCCGGTAAAAGTTAGTTCTATTCCCTTAGGTTGAGTTGTTGGTTTGATATTATAATTCCTTTCCTTAGATCCTTGAGACTTACCCGGTAATAGGACTTTTGGTTTGGGATTAACGGATAGTAAGACCTCCCCCATAATCTATCCCACCTTAGAAACACCTTTCCTTAGCAACTCCATCCTTATCCATAGATCTTTAGAAATCTTGACTCAAAAGCCACAACTTGACGTTGTGATCTCTAGAATCCGCATTCTCTCTTGATTATTATATCTTCATTGATTTTATTGCTTTGTTATTTGCAAATTTTTTCCTAGATTTGGTATATTGTTAGATTTCACCATAGTCCATGTGATCGACCTTGAAATATTTGTCTTCATTGCGATTGATCCGTACACTGCGTGCTCGCTTATTTGCTTCTATTTCTGGTATAAATTTAAGACTATTTTCGTTCATATACACACACGTTTGTGAGCGAACAAGTTTTTGGCCCCATTGGCTGGGACTTGGTTTGTAATATCCACATTTTTAATCCCGTTTATTTCCAAATTTAACAAGATTCCGATCCCTTAACATATTTTTTTTTCATGGTATCTAGTATCATGTATCAACACAAATTTTATCATTTATTGAGTCTTTCACACACATAAAATAAAATAAAAATAAAAATAAAAATAAAGATCCCAAAACCCTAATTTCGCATGTACCGAGTAACGATTCCGTTGGATCAAGATAATTCATGTTTCAGCCCGTTCTCTATTTTGTATGAGAAGGCCTATTTAAGAGGCCCAATTGCCACATGACTCACCTTATTGTCCACCAAGGAAGCCGTTACAATTTGGAAATCCTAAACCCAATAAACACATTTAACATTAAACCTAATTATCCCTAACCTAATTAATTCTAACCTAATACATCTTCAACCTACCAACCCACGTACACTCCTGGTATTCACGCCCCAACAAGAACGCAATACCCCACTCCTCCTTTCATTTCCGCTCAGCCGCCACCATCCCTCCAGATCGATTCGTCACATCGCCGTCGGGAACCCTAGAGGAAACTCGAGAAGCTGTCTCTGCGTCACACCGGAGGCGACCAGCAACTCCAACTCGGGTGGCGTCGGCAACCACCTCCGCCGCACCCCAGCCGTCTGCAACATAACGGACACTCGGGCATCACCTTCAGAAGCAGTCGACTTCCTTAGCCAGCCCTTGACCGTCGATGTCGCCGTAGGAACTAGGTGAGTCGTCCTGCCACCTCCTGCTTGTCCCTTCTTACTGTAAAGAGTAGTGCGGGTCTGATTTGTTTGTATCGTACAATACCGTAGACCACGAATTGCCGCCGCCCCGTCACGAGCCACACCACCACTCCAGCCTTCCAGCCATCCCTCTCTCCTTGTCGAGGACAATCATCGATCATTGGGATCGGATTGTACTGGGTTGGTGAGTCCTCTTCAATTCTATCTCCATCTTCTGTCAAATCTCGTAACTGAGTATGCCCACAGTCTTTTCTTGCTTCCCTCCATATATATGTTCTAATAGTTGCCTTTGAATCATTGTTGAAACCCATATGCTACAGAAAACAAGCCACTCAAGGAACTGTTGTATTTTCTTAGTTTTCTGACTCTATCGAGCATCCAACTTTGTGAAATGAATTAGGTATGCAAAACTCTTCTTTTGTTGCTGAACTTTGGATATGTTACATTTGGTCTTGTATAGTATAACATACTGAAATTTTAGAGTTTTCCGAGTTATAGTTTAGGAGATATGGTTGTCCAAAGTTGGCTCCTCATACAACTTTATAAGTGTGCTGAGTGTAAAAAAAACAGCATGTGATGCTGTTTTGTGAGATAGTTTTGAATAGGTTTTCGATCTCTGTTGGACTTGAATTTTTGATATGATATATTTGACATATTGTAGTAGAACATATTAAAATTTGGGAGTAATCCAGCAAGTGGTTTAGGAGTTATGAATTTTCGAAGTTGGGACATTAAACAGTTTTCTGGATGTAGCTGAAATTCTTTAAGTGCTGGAAACTCTGTCTTGTGCAGTCATTTTTGAGCTTACGTTTAGATACCTGAGAAATACAATCCACCGTTCAAATTTCAGTATGTTTTAGAGTGTTATGCATAGTATGATGTATCAAAAGTTGGGGTTGATCCAACGGTTGGATTTAAATATGTGAAGGCCCAAAGTGGACTGGTTGAGCAGTTTATAAACACTCAGTTTTGGCTAAGTCTGATTTTTCTGGTTTTGGAACCGACTTTGGGAATTTGTGTAGAGTTGATTATTTGGTATTTTTAGGAAGTTCTTGCTCCTATGGATAGAGTGTATAACATTGAAGAATTAGAGACTTTTGTTAGAATTTTTATATTTTTATTCGGGACTCGTATCATAGGCTAAAGTTGGACCTTAGTGACCTTGTTAAAAGTTAAGAAAAATGTGTAATCTATAAGTTCTACTTAAACTAACTCTCAAGAGTTAGATTATGAAACTAAGCCCTAAAGAAAGGTTTGGGAACATATTATAGGATCTTTGAGACTTTTTGGGACCAGGGATAAAATGGTCATCTACCCGTATAAGGGTATTTCGGTAATTTATCTGATGATAGAGTTAAATATCTTAGAAGTCAAAGACTTATAATTAAGTGGGATACATTGTTGACCCACTTTCCTTTATAACAGGCGGTTGAGTTCCTGCGGTTACAGACCGAGTCGAGATAACGTGATTATGTTTGGATTCAGGTAAGTCCTTTGGGCTTACTTAGCTGACTTCTAGATATGAGTATGAATAATGGTAGTGGTCTGTGAATGAGATGTTTATAGTTATATTTTAGTAATAATGATATACCGACCTATACCTTGGCCTAAGAGTAACGGGCGGTGGCATTCTGCTCAGTAGCCTGAGGGCGTTGGGGGTTTCTTTAGGGACTAGTCCACACTCGGTTTGTAGTGATGCTACCGGCGGAGGTAAGCTAGACCTACACCGGTTGGATAAGGAACGGAGGCGAGAACTCTTAAGATTCTCGTGCCACAACTTTAAAACGGATTAAAGCGAATCACCTAAGCTATCAGATAATAACCGAATTGTGTGCCATCATGATGGGTGTTTATGTTACCTTGTTTGTGTTTGTGCTATCCTTATTCTGCTTATATTTGGATTGTTAGCTAACGGTTTATCCGTGTTGTAGATTTGTAGAGATAGACAGTTGCAGAGATTTCCGGAATGGATGGTCAGCCGGGTCCACGTATTCATTAGATGGGGACGGGGGAGTCTTCCATACGACATGCATGTTACGTATATATATGCTTTGTAAGGCTGTAACATGTGCACATTCATAAAATAAAATTTTATATTTTGAAATTGTTTTAATTACATTTGTGTCTTGTTGTAAGATCCTAGTAAAGTTGTTGTTAAACCAAGGTCGGGACCCATTGTGAGCTCTTAACCAGTAGCTCTCCGAATTCCAAGAATTTGGGGTGTTACATGGTTTAGATAGTATTTGGTTATCTAGGGTAGATACTTGCTTTTGCTACTGATCTTTCTACTTGAGTGTTCTTGCAGAAATCTTCTCTTTAGGTTTATCTAATTATCATATATCTTGTTCTTTCTACTCGAAACCACAACCAGATGCTTTGATCTCTAGAATCTACATTTCCTTTATCTGATTATCATATATCTTGTTCTTTGTTGCTTGACATTACAACCTAAAGTTATATACTGTTGCTTGATTTTGCCATAGTCCTTGTGTTCGACCACGAAATACTTGCTTATATTGCGATTGATCCGTACACTGCGGGTTCGCTTATTTTGCTTGGTTCTCGGTATAAATTTAAGACTGTTTTCTCCCATATAAATAAACATTTTGGAGCAAACACGATTCAAGCTAATATTGATGAGATGCAAGCTACTATGAGGCAATTGGTCCTTGAGAAAAGGAACAATGCTAGAATCAAAGTACAACCACCCGTCACACCAACAGTTGTACCTCACCTTCCGGTGAGGTATGTTAGGATTGATCCGGTTGTGGGAGAGCCACAAACACTTGGGCAAAGAATGGATCCGACTCAGCGAGTACCCCATCCGGGCGTGAATCTAGGAGATCCGGCCGCACATGATTATTGATAGCATGTATTATAGTCTATTGTTTGGGATTGGTTTGGACGTTTTATCTTCATAAATCTACATGGATGGATGTATATTCTTGATCATTATGTCGTTTTGTTTACATTTCAAGAATCGAGGTCTACACCTAGTTTTGTTGTAATTGTAGGGAAAATGGCATGTTTTAGAGCGATATGAAGCCAAAGGAATAAAGGAGTCATTGGAGCTACATTTTGGAGCATGGAGGAGCTACAAGAAACGCATAGAAACCATGGAAGTTGGACAGAAGTTTGATATTTGACCAGTTTTGAGAGATTTGTACGTACCTGAAGTTCACCTCGGTTGTCCCCAAGATCACCTCAACCGACATGCTTCGTTGAGCCTGGATTGAGACGCACGGCCGTGGCCCATAAGATCTTTTATTTTTGACAAGTGATTCTCCTATAAATTGGAAGATATTTTCTGAATGGAAGGATGGTTGGTTAACCGATTAGTTTGAAAGATTGACGATATTCCAAGGAAGGAAGGAAGTTGAAGGAAGATAGCTTTGAAGTGAAAGTTGAAGGCTTTTTGAAGGGAGTTGCAAGGTTTTCTTAGGATCCTTGATTGTTGTCTTTTGATTTGTTATTGAGGAACACAGTTTGTTGATTGTTTGGATTGTTTTTTATTGTTTGGATTGTTTGTTTGTTTGATTGAGTGATTATTGAGACCTTTGTGTTAAGGTTTTCTTGTTTGGTTATTGATTCTTTTCATATATATTTGATTATTATTATCATGATGATTATTGCTAAATTTTTGTACGATTATAGGGTAATTGGCTGAAAGTTGTGGGAAAGACGATGAAAGAATGAGCTTTTACCTTAGTGGACCCTGAAAGCTCGAGTCAAACCTTAACTCGGTTGGTTCATAGAACACCTCGACCGAGGTCGATATGAACTGAGCGAGGTGTGAACCAGATCTGATCCAAACCTGAGTTTAGGTTATAGTTTGCCAAATCCTATCCTTGTTGTACCTTTCCTGGTCCATACGCAAGCCTAGGATGAGACTTACCCGGTGATTCCTTTGCTTGTATATCTATGATGATGAGTGTTAGGTAATAAAGGTTTATCCTTTATTAGGGCTTGAGTGTGCCTTCATCCTACCTTTGTGAGTTAGCTTGAGACTTACCCGGTAAATGTTAGTTCTATCCCCTTAGGTGGTGTGTTGGTTTGAGATTATAGTTCCTTTCCTTAGTTCCTTGAGACTTACCCGGTGAGAGGATCTTTGGTTTGGGATAGTGAGAGTGAGACTTACCCGATGATCTATTCCCACCTTAGAAATACCTTCCCTTGCAAACCTCAGCTTTGTCCACGTTATCCTTTGAGATCTTGAGTCGGAACCACAACTTGATGTTTTGACCTCTAGAATCTGCATTCCTTTATGTGATTATTATATCATCTTTGTTATCTTTGCTTTGTTGCTTGCTTTTGATTCACAACCCGATTTACCGTGCTTTGTTTCACCATAGTCCCTGTGTTTGACCCAGGAGTATTTGCCGTTATTACAATTGATCCGTACACTGCGGGTTTGCATATTGTTTCAGGCTTATATATTAGGTTGTAAATTTAAAGCTATTTCGTTCACGATTACACACAAGTCTGAGAACGAACAATTATGAGCTCCGCCCTCAAGTTCTTCAGATGATCCGTCAAAATTAGTTTGGAGGATTAGAGGAAGAGTCTCCACATCAACACTTGCCTTCATCCTACCGGGGAAGGCCGATTATTATTCGGTGGAAAGGGTCTTTGTCGGGAAGTACTCATCCTTGTTAACCTACAATTAAATTCTGAATGCTAAAGTTCTAGTGAGGACGATGAATGACATATTCACGTTAATTTGGGGAATTCAGGTTCAGGAGCGCATCCTTTTGTTTGCTTGGAAAGTGTGATGGGGTCGTACTCTTACTAAAACGGAGAGGTTTAGGCTCCACCTTACCACTGACGCCAACTAATCGTCCGGCCATGGGTGTCCCAAATCTCTTGTCCATCTTTTTAGAGATTGTAGTCATGTGACCGCTTTATGGAAATGTTTGGTTCCTACTACCCACTAGGCCACTTTCTTTGCCTTGAGTTGGGACCTATGATTGTTCAAATACTTAAATTTGGGGGGCGCAATAGAATTGGATTATGTTTGGAATACTTTGTTCTTGATTGTGTTTGGTGGATATGAAAATGGAGGAAATAACCGCATTTTCACAATAAGGATGAGGTGATTGAGAAACATGGTATTTTCATACAAAGGTATAATTAGAGTAGACATGCTTTTCTTGTTAAGAGGGATAATAAAGTCATGCGCAATAAAACAGAGGTTCTTATCCGCTGGAACCGTCCCCCCAAGGATGGGCTAAGCTGAGCAAGGATGATGCTTTTCGTGGGAATAGCTTGGCCGTGGATGGGGGCGCTGTTCGGGATCAACAAGGAGACATGATTGTTGGGTCTACGGCTAATGTTGGTATTGCTAGTGCTTCCGCTGCTGAGCTTTGACGTGTCATCTATGGCCTTGAGCTTGCATGGGACCGGGGTTTTCATCGGGTTTTGGTTGAAGTGGACCCCCTATTTTTCATTCGGTTTATTGAGGATGGAGTGAATGCCATGCATACTCTCTTTATCCTGGTAATGCGTTGTCAAGGCTTCATTGCTAGAGGTTGAATCAACCGATTTGGTCACATTTTTTGGAAGGCAATAAGGTGGCGGACTTTCTTTTCAATTTTGTCTTCTCTTTCTCTATTGATTGCCATGTTTTTTATGCTCCCCCATTTGTTCTAATAAGTTGTTGTCAGATGATTTAAGGGAAGTTAGTTTTGCTTGCATGACTAGCTTCTAGTTTATTTCTTTTGCTTCTAGTTAGGCTTTGCCTCTCCTTTTCCCACCAAAAAAAGTATTTATTGAATACTTTTTTTTGGAATATTCTTAATTAAGGGAGGAGACGAATATAACGGTCCGTCTTGTTTAGGTACATGCTTGTAATATCCAAAGCATTTTCTTGAACATTTTTTTTTATTTAAACTAATTTATACACCATTTTTTTAATATCCGCGTATAAAGTCTCACGTATATTTTTTTGGCTTTCCGATTAGGCTTTATACCATATATTTCTTAAGATTTATACTTAAGTATAATTAATTTAATTAGTGTACACATCGCTTTATATGAGTGGTGGGTCCATATATATTAAATAACAAATTTTAGAGGCTCCGAACTAGGGTCACATGAATCATGAACCAAGAATTTAACTGTTTTGTAGGGATAAGAAGAAGATTCTAATGTCCTTAAACACCTCCAATTTTCACGCAGGGCCACATGAAAAATTTTAACATCTACTATATATACATTTCAAGAGTTGCGCAAATTGAAATACAACAAACAACAAATAACAAACAGTAAACAATAATCAACAATTTAGTTGTTGAGTTCAAATGGTCGTGCCCTACTATTATTCTCGATTGTGATCCTCCTTATGTTGGGAGAATCGCTTTCTCACGAAAACGTTGCAACTTCGAGGAAGCTAATAGAATCCGACTTGGACGAGGAGGACTCTCCGGGCGAAATTAAGAATAACGATAAGATTGGGAAGAAGGGAGCATATGAGGAATCTGACTTAGACGAGGAGGACTCTCCGGACGATATAAAGTATAAAGATAAGATAGCGAAGAAGGAAGTGCAGGAGGAATCGAAGATGGACAAGGAGGACAAGCAGAACCAAAAGAAGTGTAAAGATAAGATTGCGAATAAGGAAGCGCAAGAGGAATCAAAGTTGGAAAATAAGGACAAGCAAGACGAGAAGGCGATTGAGGCGGAGATGAAGAAGAGACAAGCTAAATATGATGAGCAAGTTGCTATAGTTGAGGAAATGAAAAAAAGACAAGTCAAGTATGATGATCAAGTTGCTATCAATAATGAGATGTAGAAGAGACAAGCCAAGTATGATGATCAAGTTGCGATCAATGACGAGATGAAGAAGAGACAAGCCAAGTATGATGATCAAGTTGCTATCAATGACGAGATGAAGAAGAGGCAAGCCAAGTATGATGATCAAGTTGCTATCAATGACGAGATGAAGAAGAGGCTTGCAAGTATGATGATCAAGTTGCTATCAATGACGAGATGAAGAAGAGGCAACCAAGTATGATGATCAAGTTGCTATCAATGACGAGATGAAGAAGAGGCAAGCCAAGTATGATGATCAAGTTGCTATCAATGACGAGATGAAGAAGAGGCAAGCCAAGTATGATGATCAAGTTGCTATCAATGACGAGATGAAGAAGAGGCAAGCCAAGTATGATGAACAAGTTGTTATCAATGACGAGATGAAGAGACAAGCCAAGTATGATGATCAAGTTGAGAAACATCATAAGCATCATGCCAAGAAAGAGGTGAAAATGCATTGAAGGAGAGAGAAAGATACTAACAAAGTCACCAAGCTCTAGACGACTATCCAGAAGATCCAAAAGATTGATACATCGTATTTATTTAACTATTATTTTATATTGAAGAGTCATATATAGAAATAAACACTATATAGAATATAACAATTACATGTGATAATATCTTAATGATTGGGTCGAGCAATTTCTCTTCGTGCTTCTTTATTCCTCAAAGTAGAAGTAACAATAGTCGGTTGTCGTAATATTCCGGAACTTAATATAATCTTCTTTCAGGAAAAATATCCGATTAAAGTTTTCGTTAATAAGAATTTTAATGTTAACTTGAAAATAGTTTAGTCTTTGTGCGTAAGTAACTTAATCAGTTGTGTATGAAATAAATTTCTTAAATTACGGTAGTGGTTAACTATGAAAATTTGAAATATTCTAAAAATTAAATCTTATTCGGATGTGTTCCGGAAATGCTCCACTTGCGTATTTTTAGGCTATCTTCTACTAAGGTAAATCTTAGAATTACTAGTTTTCGGTTTGCATGCGTTAAATATCATTATGATGGTGGGTAGGATGTAGTTTGGCCGAAAATGTTTACCCATACCCGTTCCACCAAAATACGGGCCGGGCCGGACCAAGCCTGATCGGGGCAAACTTATTGTCCATACCCATGTTTTTTACCGGGCGGGCTGGACGGGCCGACCCGAATTTATACAGGTCTAGTTACAATATGTTGATGCTAGTAACGTCGAAACCTAGAGGGAGATTGACAGAAGAAGGTAAACCGCTTTCTTTATTAATTGACGCTAGGTAAGTATTAGATTTTATTTTTAATAATTAATTTTAATGTTATTAGAATAGATTTCAACGATTGATTTAATTAATATTAATTTATTAGATAAATATTAGAAGAGCTTCATGTAAATATTTATTTTTACATGCTCAAATTTTAATTTAAGGGATAATTTTAATTGTTCTAATTTTATTTTTACATGCTCTAATTTTTATGTAAATATTTAATTTTTTTATAAATTTATAAATAAAGCATAAGATTCTAGAAATCTCACTCGCTTTGCATGCTAGATGCAGGTGAATTCAATGCGGGTGAGAGCTTAACGTACGGTGGGTTGGATGAGAATCATGGGTGTACAATTTTAGGTGGTGATAGGGTGACAACCCACCCGCTACCAAACAATTGACATCCCTCACCGGAGAATATTGCACCAGGCACGGATGGGCATGGGTTTGCCATAGCCCACCCCAATTTTAAAAAAAATTAACTTTAATGGGTAATAAAAGTATGTGATTGTTGCCCAATTGATTTTGATGATTGACATTAAAGTTTTAATGCAAGAGGCCATTGGTTCGATTTTTCCTTAAGACAATTTTTTTTTTGTTTAAAAATAAAATCTCTCTTTACATAAATTTTTAAAAATTTCGGTGATAAAAAAAATTACAATAATTTACCCATTTTATACCAAAAGACTCGAATAAACTCTTTTGTGGTGATGATTTGAGTATGTATAATATACTTGTATCGGTAATTTTAATCTCGGATAAAAAGTTGTCACTATACAAAGTAATGGACGATAAAAATACATAATTATATACAAATCTAGCCCATCTAAATTTTTATTCCTAGATCAGTCCTGCATTGAACTGCACATTCCAGTCGTTTCTCTCCTTACTAGTTACATTCAAACAACTGTTTACAGGTCTTCTCCCACTATTTGAAGCGAAAATCAAATGTACGCTCTTCATCCCCATTTGAAATAGTTGTGCTCTATTGCCCGTAAAACCCGGGACTTCAACGACCCTGATCAAATTCAACACAAATCCAACATTAAATTCAGTGAGCAGCAGCGTTGTCACTAAAAATGGGTGTACAATTTTTTTTTTTTTTGAAAAAAATCGTTTTAAAATGGGTTGTGCTTCTCTCGTTTATAAAAAATTTTTCTACAATTTATTTTTTTAAATATCACTATTCTTGTGTTATATTTAAATGTTTTTTTTGGATCTTTCGTCGAAGTGAACGAAACTTCATAAGTATTTCCCGTTTTAGACTCTAGAGTGAAATAATTCACCAAAATGCACGAGATTTGTTGTTTGGATTAGAAGCGCGGTCTTAGACCACACTCTTATTTGTAAAAAGCGTTGTCGAGGACAACGTTTTAATATCTGAAATAAAGATAACAAAAACACAAATAGAGGTGTGGTCCTAGACCGCGGCTATAGTGTAACGTTTTTGGAAAAAAAAACCTAAAGAGGCGCGGTTATATACCGCGCCTATAGGACAGCTTTTTTTTTTAAATATATAGGCGCGGTCATAGACGGCGCCTTTTAAGTGTAATGTTTTTATAATTTTTTTTGTATTGTTGTTTATTGTAAGTAGATGACATATTGACTTTGTTTTTATCGCAATTTTATTTTCATAAATATTTTTATCGAAAATAAAATTTCGCCCCCCTTTTAAAATCCTGCGGCCGCCACTGGTCACAACATAAGAGAATGTGGTTGCAGCTCTCATCCTCTAGTTGATACCATCGAAAAATGGGATCCAGTTCAGAAAATACAATTTTTCTTTTTGTACAGAGTCAGTTTTTAACTAAACAGCTTCCATCTGATTAATTGAAGCTTAAAAAATACTGGATTTATGCCTACTAACAGCCAAGCCTGAGATACTTTGAAACACATTCAGACAATGCAGTAGAATTGAAACAGATCCAACATCACCTCTGCAAAACAATATTACATCATCTACATAAGCTAAGTGCGTGATTTTCAACTTTCCACATTTCTGATGATAATTAAAATCAGATTCTGTAGTAGCTTATTTGATTAATCTGTAAAACGCGTTGTCTAGGACAAAGATAATAAAAACACAAATAGAGGTGCGGTCCTAGACCGCGGCTATAGTGTAACGTTTTTGAAAGGAAAAAAAAATTAAAAAAAAATAGTTGCCCTATAGGCGCGTCTATAACCGCGCATCTTTAGTTTTTTTTTTCCTTTCAAAAACGTTACACTATAGCCGCGGTCTAGGACCGCACCTCTATTTGTGTTTTTATTATCTTTGTCCTAGACAACGCCTATAGGGCAACTATTTTTTTAAAAAATTTTTTAAGTGTAATGTTTTTTTTTTTTTTTATTTATTTTTGTTTATTGTAAGTAGATGACATATTAACTTTGTTTTTATCGCTACTTTATTTTCATAGATATATTTATCGAAAATAAAATTTCGCCCCCCTCTAAAAATCCTGCGGCCGCCCTGCTTGTAAGGATGGCGAAGTTAGGAAGATTTATTATGCATGTAAACTTTTAAAAAATTAGGATTTTTAATTAAAATAATTTTTTAATTGAAGTATTGAACAACATTGATTTTGTACGTAAATCTATATTACTACTAAAACACAACCCTCCTACCCCACATGTCAACACATTAGCTATGTCACTAAAAAATTTTTGACAAATAATTATGGATTTGCCATATTTTAATTACAGATTTGCCATATTTTAATTACAATTTTAATTCAAATCTAAAACATTTTCCATATCATGCCAAATCAACAAAAAGAAATCCATCTCATCATATTCAGTATATTACTGTTATAACAATACGATTTTGTTTGTTACCAAATCTACTAACTAACAACTTAATTAGAAATAGACCCGTTTATTAGTTAACAACTTAATTAGAAATATTATTTAAGACTAAGAAAAAGCATTTCATCCAAACTTTGTCATTTTTTATTAACTAATACGGCTAATATCATGTTGTGATGATTAAATTAAAAAATTTATAAAAATGAAAGGACATAATTAAAAATATATTAAAAATATTATTATTTGAGTATCATATTTATACCTAAATATAAATTTTAAAACTTAGTTATTTATTATTAAAAAATTATTTAGAAAAAATTGAATAGATTTTAAAAATAACATATAAATTGTAGAAAGTGAAAATATGGTAAAATTTAACTATTTTGACTTTCGAATCAACTATGAACTATTTTTATTAAGAAAGAAACAAACTAATTATATAGATAATCATCAACATTAAAATTTTGATATTGTTATAAATAAATAATTAAGTAAAAATAATTACTTATGTTATTTAGTTGTTAAAAATTTATAAATGTTTCGTAAATATACCATTTGTTCATACATATACAAGCTCATAACATATTACTCAAAAATCCAATATATAAATATCCCCGCACAAGGTGCGGGTTATAAACTAGTTTTCTATTATAGCCAACAATATTTTTTTTTTAAATTGAAATAGCTAACAATTTTAATTATTTACATAAACATTATTAGTTTTTTTTTTTTTTTGAAAGGGAGATCTCAGATTGATATATATTTTTTAAAATGAATATATGAATCTTTTTAAAGCATGATATTTTGCTTGACCATATATTTTGAGTAACTAATTTGAAATCATCTTTCTAAAATTTTAATTTTGATTAATGAGGAGATTTTTTTGGATTTAAAATATTTTTTTTGATTCGAAATCATTTGTTTAAAATTTTAATTTTGATTAATGAAGAGGTATTTTGCTGGATTTTGAAAACAAAATAAATTACACCTTAAAAATAAACTAAAAGAATTTGTTATGATATTATTATTGGTAAAATCGATCGCAAAAAAATCGGTATGAGTTTAAAAACTATTTTTGTAAACATATTTATTTAAATATTTTTATAAAAAATTTATAAATCACTTTTCAATTTGTATTAATTTTAGATTTTACAATTGGTAACCACCGGTACGTTCATAAGCATGATGACCTCGATGAGGAAGTGATGTTCCAGGTATGATCGTGTGACGTGGTGTGATCCCCTTCCGTATATAAAACTTGCATGCATGTTTTGGACGGTGCTCTAATAGAGATCGATCCGGGGAAAGAAGATGGATATGTAAAATGGGAGACGTGATTACATATCTTCATAACTAGTAGTACGTCGGAGGAGAACATGTTGACTTGAGAGAGTGTTGCGTTACCATGCGTTGCCGAGAGTTGAGAGATGATACATTCATTGCATTGCAATATCTACTTGTCATCGTAATCATTATCATCGTGAGCACTATCATCGTTTTCGAGTATTATTTATTTTGATATTTGACTACCTCTACAGTTTTACTCATATGTATTGAGTAATTTTATTATTTGATTTTCTTTCTTATATATATTTAACGTTTTTACAAGCTCATTAGTTTAGTGTACATATCTTTCTTATCGTTATTATGCTAATGTTAGGAAGTTATATAGTTTGACTTGATGAACCGTGACATATGCATTCTTTGGTTGGTTGAGGTTTAATAATAATAGTTGTAACAACCAGTTTTTTGTTGTCACCGCCCCCGACGGTGACAGCGGCTAGCCGCAGTATGGCGGGGTTGAGCCGCGGGTGCAGTAGACCACAGATCGTAAGATCTTCTTTCCTTTTTCGTTTCTATCTTGTTTCCTTTCATAGAAGATCCGATTCTATATCTTTGGGCCGACTATCCTTTGATCTTCTAACCCTAGAACGCCTTTCCTTCTATCTTTCCACCCCATTTCTATAAATTCCCCTTTCTCTTCCTTTTTGCATTTCTTGCATACGTCTTCTTTAACCTTGAGAGCTGCAGCTGTTTCCCTTCCTCCCTTGCTGAACGTGTAAGTCTTCTTCTCTGAGTTCTTCATCACGTTCATGAGTTGTTGCATGCCTTCCCTTCTGTTTCGCTCTTCCTTCGTTCTTCTCTTTTCTTCTTCTCCGAGAATCAAGTTTGATTCTTGATTTTTGTGGAGCGTTCCATTGTTGATTTGTTGTTGTTCTCAGACTCCCTTGGTTGAGTCTTGACGTGTGTGGATAAAAGGATTAAGCTTTGGATTCCCTGTTGTGGTTCTGCTGTCAAAAAGAAGCCCAACAATTGCTTCTGTCAAGGAAATCGCCCACGCGCCTCCTCTTTGCTGCCCCTACGGATCTTCCCAACGCCGCCCCTACGGTTTTTCAAAAGTAGCTCCCATCTTTGGTGAGTTACTTACTTCCTTACTTTCCTCGTTCCTTTCCTTAGCTTTGGTGGATGTTGTTGACCCTTGGTGATCTGTAAGACTAGAGTTTGTGACCCTAGCTTGGTTCCTAATTCTGTATGCCTTGTTTAAGAAGGCATTCCTTCCTTCCTAACCTTCATAAAGTGAATTGTTGTTGAGTTATTTGAGTGAGGTAAGTCTCTTGGACTTACTTAGCTTCATTCCGTATATTAGTTTGACTGTTTTGGCTTGGTGTGTTGTTGTTTATCGTTATAATTGATAACCGAACCTAGAATTGACCTCGTTATCTTAATTGGCTCAAGTGTATTATAACCGGGTGGTGACCGCTTGTCCAGTTCAGAAAGGGGAAACTGGGAGGTGCTCTTGCGAACAGTCCAACAGGCGACAGAGGGGTGCATCCGCTCTATTCTCGTTGGTGAAAGAAGACAGAGGCGATATCCTAGTGATTCTCGTGTGACAACATAAGTGAATTAGTAAAGAGATTAACTTAATGAAAGATAATAACCGGCTGAGTGTGAGCATGATTATGTGTTTTACTCTACCTTATGTGTGTTTGTGCCTTTACTGTCTTTTTGATATGTAGAATGTTAGCTAACGATTTATGCCGATGTTGTAGATGCCTTACAGGATATAGGTATTGCTGAGTGATTTGGATGGTGTGGTCAGCCGGGGTTCCCGTACATTATAGGATGGAATCGGGTTTATGTTTGTGTTGTGTTGTTTGAACTCGGCTCCTAGTCTTTTACGTTTTCCTTTGTTTGAACCTTTGGTTTTATTATAAGTTTTGGTTTTCATTTGTATGTGCCTTGTTGTAAGATCCTTTGTGTCGTTGCTACTCTGAGGGTCGGGACCCATTGTGAGGTCCTAGCCCGTAACGCTTTGAGTTCCCAAAACTTAGGGTGTTGCAATAGTTTTACGAGGTGAACTTGAGTGTATATTTTTAGTATTTTGTTTTGACGTTCCTCATATGATGCATGCAAGTTTGATCTGATTCTTGAGTTGTGACTCTAATTTTGGGACGCTAGCTAATGGTTTTATACGTTGTTGTTTTTAGGATAAGCTTCAGCTCTAGGTAAATTCGCGAGAAATTCTTAGAGATTGGTAATCAGTCGGACCCGTGTATGCCTTAGGTTTCGGGAAGGTCGTTTATTTGTTGGTCTGTATCGTTTATTTCTTTTGAGTTCGCTATTAAGGTCATGCCGGTCCGTATTTTATTTTCTTTACATGATTTAAAAAATATTTTGTTGAACTGAAACACATATATTGTTTTCAAGTAAATTTTTGATATGTATTTTATCATATTATTTGAAATAACCCTTATTACCCTTAATTATTAAATTTAAATTTTTTTTCTAAATCGGTTTTACTGCATAAATTAGTTGATGTATTTTTTATTTATTATTTCTATATACTTTTTTACAAAAATATCAATTAGTTGACTATTATAAGGAATTTGTCCTTAAATTTATGGTTTAATTTCCGTCTATTCTTATCATGAGGAATTTGTCCCCAAGCATCACATAATAGGAAATAATTTTTTTTATATAATCGACCATAATGCTCTCTTGGATCGGTATTAATTTGCTACATATATATAACCATGATGTTTGATTATATGGATATTGACTTTGACATCGAAACAACCTCGGGGATCGTGTCATAGGGTCCTCTCACAATTGTTATTACAAGGTTGTAGTGCTCAAATCATTCTCAACCTTTTGGTTTAATTTTCGTTCATTCATATCGTAAGGAACTTGTCCATACAACAACCATCAAATAATAGGTAATAAAAATGTTATTATAATAAACCCTAATGTTCTCTTGAATCGACACTAATTTTGACATCCAAGTAGCCTAAGGGATATTGTCCTGAGTTCCTCTTTCATGATTGTTATTGTAGAGTTTAGATTCTTTGTTGATTTTCATTCATAATATGAAAAATTCAACCTTACAACAAGCCTCATATAACACGTAAGACAATTCCAAACATACTGAATTATCAAACATTTTTTACAAAAATGATTATCATCTGACCCGTGCAAGGCGCATATATTAAAACTAGTATAATACTAAAGCGTAAGTGCATAAGTGTAACACCCCAAGTTCTGGGAACTCGAAGCGTTACAGGCTAGGACCTCACAATGAGTCTCGACCCTCAGAGTAGCAACGACACAACGGATCTTACAACAAGGCACAGACAAATGAAAACCAAAAGTAAAAATAAAACCAAAGTTTTAAACAAAGAGAAGCGTAAAATACTCGCAGCCGAGTTCAAAACAAAATGGAAAGTAACAACATAAACTCGATACAGTCCTATAATGTACGGGAAACCCGGCTGACCATACCATCCGGATCACTCAGCAGTACCTATATCCTGCAAGGCATCTACAACATTGGTATAGGCCGTTAGCTAACATTCTAAATATCAAAAAGACAATAAAGGCACAAACACACATAAGGTAAAGTAAACACATCAACATGCTCGCAAACAGCCGGTTATTATCTTTCATAATGTAATCCAATTACTAATTCAACTTATAGTTGTTACACGAGTATCACTACGATCTCGCCTCCGTCCCCTTTCACCAACAGGAATAGAACGTAAGCATCCTTCTGTCACTTGCTGGATTATGTAAGACCCCAGTCTTTCACCTTCACCGCCCTCGCGGTGAAATGTGTTGCCCCTACGGTAGGCCGCACCCGCGGCAGGGTCAACCACCCCTGCGGCTGACTACAAATCGCGCCCGATCTTTCTTTCGTTCTTTTTATCTTCCTTCCATAGATAGAATATCCGGTCTTCTATCTATGGGCCGGCCTCCTTATCTTATTCTTAACCCTAAACGTCCTTCCTTCTATCTTTCCAACCCGTCTCTATATATTCCCGCCTTTTCATCCTTTTCCCGTTTCTTGCTTACGTTTCTTCAAACCTTTGAGAGCTGCAAGCGTCACCTTGCTTCCTGCGACCTTACAGAACGTGTAAGTTCATCTCTTCTGGTTTCTTCATCACAATCATATAGTTGTTGCATGCCTTCTCCTTCTGTTTTGTTTTCTTCTTTAGTTCTTCCTTTTCTTCTTCTCCAAGAATCAAGTTTGAACCTTGATTCTTGTTTGCATCCAGTTGTTGATGTGTTGTTGTTCTCAGGCTCTTCTCGTTGAGTCTTGACATGGTTGGATCAAAGGTTCGAGCTTTGAATTCGTTGTTGTGAATGTTTCTGTTGAGAGAAACCTCGACAACACCTTCTGTCGCACAACCTCCCCGGAACCTGCACATTCCCGCCCCGCGTCCATCCGCCTCTGCGCCTTGTCCAGCTGCCCCTATTGTTTCCTCTACAGCAACTCCCGTTCTTGTGAGTTGCTTCCTTCCTTCCTTTCCTCGTTCCTTTCCTTGTTCCTTATGGATGTTCTTTGACCCCTGAGTTTGCTGTAAGACTAGGATTGAGCCCTTAACTTGTGGAGATCTCTTAAAGATCATTGAGACTAGAAGATGTAGACTTCTAGCAATCGTTTTGTTCCTGATTCGTGATGCTTGTGTGAACAGGCTTTCCTTGCTCCTTTCCTGAGGGAATCTGAGCCGTCTCTTAGTTGTTTGTTGAGCTTTGAGTTACCTTCGAGTGAGGTAAGTCCCTTGGACTTACTTAGCTTCATTCCGCGTATTAGTTGTATTGTATTGGCTTGTTTGTGTTGTTTATTCTTGTTATAACGGATAACCGGACTAGGATTCACCTTTATAACCCTTAATTGGCCAAAGTGTATGATAACCGGGCGGTGACCACTTGTCTAGTTCTTTAAGAGACTAGAATGTGCTCTTGCAACCCAGACCCGTAGGTGACGGATAGTATTGATCTATTCCTATTGGTAGACGGAAGTGGAGGCGAGTTTCGGGAGATTCTCGTGTGACAAAAGAAGTTCAATTAGTAATGGATAACCTTAAGAAAGATAATAACCGGTTGTGTGCGAGCATGCTATGTGTTTTTTTTTACCTTATGTGTGTTTGTGCCTATACGCTCTTGCTAGTATCTATAATGTTAGCTAACGGTAAACTCGTTTAGTTTATAAACCCGAAAATAAACTAATCTGCAAGTAAACAGGCCCTAAGTTACCTCAGATTTTGCCACATGTCACCACCACATTAAGCTACATGGGATTTTACCACATATCTTATTTAAATTAACTCAATTGTTTCCATAGTTATTTTTATTTAGTTTCTAAATTTAAAATATAAGCCCGGATATAAGAAAAGATTGCGATAAAAAAATCCATATTTAACAGATTTTATACTATTTGTGTTTTAGAAGATTACATTATATAGATTTTTTAAGTCAAGTTATTTTTAAACCAATATATATGATTGTCCATTTACTTTTTGCATTTCAAATAATCGGATGTTTTTAATGTACAAATTATAATGTAAAGTAATTTGATATTTATCGAGTATCATATTTATTTACTGTTTATTTTAATCATCAATTTATTTTATTTCTTTAAATGTATTGTATAAAAGATCAACATAGTCAATTATTATATTAATGAAAATATTTACAAATTTATCATAACCTATAAAGATATTAGGTTAAATATTTATATATCTTATTTAGCATAATATTATAAAAGAGTAAACCCATACACTTTTCTTCTAAAAAAATGTTTAAAATTTTATCAATTAATTATCATAAAAATAATTAAAAAAAAAAATAGTTACAATACAAGAAAATTAGTTTGTTGAATATTCCAATAGACTATCTATATATTAAGAAAAATTTTTGACTTTTATTTGTTAAAAATAACCGTGATAATTTATATTTTAAAGCGTATGATATATTATGATCAAATATATGCATATTCTTATAACTAAATTGTGTATTTATTTTGTAAATAATTATCTAGTTGTTTACTTATCATGTATGGTCTGCCTTGAGAGATTGAGTCATATGATAGAAAAAGCAGTGCATGATGGGGATTGGAAACCGATGAAACTCTCCAGGAATGGGCCGCCTATTTCCCATCTTCTGTTTGCCGATGACATTCTCTTATTCACGGAAGCTTCAGTATCTCAAATAAATGTAGTGAGAGGTATCATTGAGAGATTTTGTGGTGCATCTGGAGAACGTGTCAGTCTTGCCAAGTCCAAACTATATGTATCCCCAAACGTTCAAGGAAGTTTGGAAAAGACGCTCAGCGATTTATGTGGGATTCCTGCTACAAGAGTTCTTGGTAAGTATCTGGGCATCCCTATCTTACATGATAGAGTGTCTAGCTCTACTTTTCAACCGCTTATGGAGCGAGTTTATATGAGACTTGCGGGATGGAAAGCAAAATCGCTTAGTATTGCCGGTAGAGCCACATTGATTAAATCGGTTCTGTCTACAATCCCTATCTATCATATGAATATACTTATATTACCTGAAAAAGTAGTGAGATATATTGATAAGTTATGTAGGAGTTTTCTATGGGGCAACTCCCAGGGGGATCGAAGGATTCATCTGTTGGCATGGGATAAGGTCTGTCATCCTAAATGTGAGGGAGGCTTGGGACTTAGGAAAGCGGCAGATACGAACTTGGCAATGATTGGTAAGCTGAGTTGGCGTCTACTAGTGTGCAAGGAGCAGCTATGGGCAAGAATATTGTATTCTAAGTATTCTGTTCGAAATTATGGGTGGCCTGCAGTGCTGAAAAGCAATGGAAACAGTTCATTTATTTGGAAAGGTATGGTCTCTACATACAAAGATTTTATTGTACCTCATATCGGTTGGAGTGTGAAAAATGGACGCAGGGCGGGGTTCTGGACAGACTGTTGGCTGGAAGATGAACCGTTGGAGAGATTATGTTGTAGTCCTTTGACCACTGTGGATCGAAGCATGAATGTAAGAGATATCTGGCTTGAAAATGAAGGGTGGGATTGGGCATATTTGGATGGGAAACTCAATAATAAGGGTAAGCTGAAGGTCGCTGCTATGGTAATGGGGGAAGCCTTCGAGGGTGAGGATACCTTGAGATGGTTAGGTTCTAAGAACGGGATCTATACTGCTTCGTCAGCTTATAATATTATCAGACAGGAACGAAGTAGGGGAATAGGGAGAAGTGTTTTGTTTGAGAAGTTATGGAAACTATAGGTGACGGAGAGGAATAGATTCTTCTGTTGGTTACTAGCTTGGGGGGTGCCATTGACAAATGCAGAAAGATTCCGACGACACATGTCTTCATCTTCGTTCTGTTATTGTTGCCATTCAGAGGTTGAATCATTAATACATGTAATGCGAGACTGCCCGAAAGCGAGAGATGTGTGGTTAGCTATAGTACCTGATCACCAGAAGCAAACATTCTTTAGTCTTGTGTGGGAAGAATGGTTTCAGAATTATATCTGCATGAGAAGAATTCCGGGATCGAGTATAGACTGGAGTGCTCGGTTTGCTTGTACGTTATGGTGGGTGTGGAAGTGGAGAAATGCTAGGGTTTTTAGAAATAAGGAGGAGATATTTAATAAGATATCATTTTTGGATGAGAGGTTCAAGGAAAATGAAGCGGCAACAACAATGGAGTCTAACACCACTCTTGATCCGAAGAGTGAACGGTTTGTATCATGGATGCGTCCTAAGGCGGGATGGGTGAAGGTTAATACAGATGGGGCCATGAGAGGGTCAGAGGGAAAGGCTACTGCTGGAGCAGTCATTAGAGACGAAGGGGGAGAATGGTTGCAGGGGGCGGCTATCAACCTAGGATGCACTTCGGTCCCGGCTGCAGAACTATGGGGTGTGTTTCATGGATTAGAGTTAGCTTGGGATGCTGGGTATCGCAGGATTTCCCTCGAGGTTGATTCGACAACAGTGATACATTTTTTAAAAAATGGGGTTTGCGCTTCACATCCGCTTTCGAGCCTGGTAAACCGATGCCAAGGCTTTTTCACCCGAGATTGGCTTATTGATCTCGGCCATACTTTTCGGGAAGGTAATAGGGTAGCGGACTCGCTAGCTGACATTGCTTTCTCTTTTGATTTAGGAGTTCATAGATTGGGGTCACCCCCCCTTTCGATCCGTTCTTTGTTGTTAGATGATCTTAGGGGAGTTAGTCTTCCCCGAACATCCCGGTTGTAATTTTGTTTTTATTTATTTGGAGTTGGGAAATCCCATCTCCTATTTTTCACCAAAAAAAAAACTTATCATGTATGATTGTTATACTAATTTATTTTACTTTTATGAATAAATTTTGTCATCCCGTGCAAGGCATAGATATTATGCTAGTTATATTAAAAATAGTTTTTTTTTTTACAAAAAAATATCATAAGAGGTAAATATGGTACAATATGATATACATATAGATGATTCTCCGTAATTTCCATCTTTTGTAAACAAAAATTTTCTATTATAATATGTAATTTTATTTTTTATAATATAATCTTTCTAAATATATAATATTCTAATATCTCAAATTAGGACATAGTACATATTAATATATTCATTAATATGCATAATAATTTTAAATTTTAAAATAGAAATAAAAGTAATAAGGTGACATAACTTTAAAACTACACGTGTAAAAATATGATGTGGCCTTAATGTAAAGATGACACGTGACGAATTTAATGTAGCGATGATATGTGATGATAGCCAGTTTTGTTTCAATACTGATTCTGGATCATATAGTGTGATTGCTGTTTATGCTGCTCCTGCTTATATAAGGAGAAAGGAATTCTGGATTGAATTCGACAAGGTTGTTGAATCGATTAATGAGCCTCTCATTATTGGTGGAGATTTCAATGTGATTCGCTTCCTGCATGAGCAAAAAGGAGGGTCCGGTAAACTACATGCTGATTCTAATGTGTTCAATGATCTCATCATGAAACATGGCCTCATTGATCTTGGCTACACGGGACCGGACTTCACGTGGGATGATGGGAAGTCGGCTAAAAGAAACGTCTTCAAACGACTTGACAGAGTCCTCATGAACTTGGAAGGGAGATTAAAATGGCCTAACGCCCATGTTAGACACCTTGCCAGGTTCTCTTCTGATCACTCCCCTTTACTCTTCTCCCTAGATGTTGTCATTAATTGCAGGAAAGAAAGGAGACCTTTTCGTTTCGAGGCAGCATGGATGACCCATGACGACTTCCAACCTATGGTCGAGATGTGTTGGTTCAATAACCCAGAGGTTAATCTAGCTCTCCCCATTCTTAAAAACTCCCTTATGGTTTGGAATAGACTTGTGTTTGGTAATATTTTTCGCAGGAAACATGAATCTATTGCTAAACTAACCAAGGTTCAAACTAGAAGAGGTAACGGTGACTCTCCAAAGCTCCAAGAGGAAGAGAAACTTCTACAGAAGGAAGTTGAAAACATTCTTGAGCAAGAGGAGATCTTTTGGCTTCAGAAGTCGAGAGAACAGTGGCTTGAGTTAGGTGATCGTAACACCACTTTTTTCCATTCCTCCACCATCATCAAACGGAGTCGTAACAGGGTGATTGGCCTAAAGATGGACAATGATCTGTGGGTGGAAGACCACACTATTCTAGAGCAACATGTTGTAAGCTACTTCAAAGACCTCTATAGTATGCAAGGCTCCAGCCCGCTCCATAGTGCCTACATTGATACCATTGGGTTCCCGGTGATTGAAAATCTTGATTGGACTAACATCATGAGACCGATTAGTATGAATGAGGTGTGGGATGCGACCAAGAGTATGAGAGCTTTCAAAGCTCCTGGAGTAGACGGCTTCCAACCTGTTTTCTATCATAAGTGTTGGGGTACTGTGGGACAGTCACTGAAAGATGAAGTCACCCGTTTCTTTGCGACCCAGAAATTGTTTCCAGGAAGTAATGATATCCTTATTTCTCTTATCGCCAAGGTTGGTAAACCGGAGCATATCAGTCAGTTTCGGCCTATCGCCCTCTGTAATGTTAGCTACAAGATCATCTCGAAGGTCTTAGTACAGCGTATGCAGAGTATTATTGGTAAGCTTGTGGGACCGGTTCAAGGTAGTTTCATCCCGGGTCGTCTTATCCAGGATAATATTGTTCTTATGCAAGAAGTTGTCCACTCTATGAGGAGAAAGAAGACCGGTAAGAAGTGGATGCTCCTTAAACTTGATCTTGAGAAAGCTTATGACAGGATTAGGTGGGACTTCATTGAAGATACGATTAGTAATGCCGGATTCCCTCCCGAATGGGGAAAGATGATCAAGGAGTGCATTAGCTCTGCTAGGATGCAAGTGATCTGGAACGGAGAAGTCACTGAACAGTTCACCCCAGAAAGAGGAATCAGACAAGGAGATCCGATTTCACCCTACCTATTTGTGCTTTGCGTTGAGAGACTTAGCCACCTCATCCTTGATTCTGTAAACAAAGGCGAATGGAAGCCCATCACACTCTCAAGAGGAGGTCCACCATTGTCACACCTTTTCTTTGCAGACGACATTACTCTATTTGCAGAAGCGTCTCTCGCTCAGGTTAAGGTTATCATGCATTGTATTGAAGTCTTCTGCAACGCTTCGGGGCAAAAGGTTAGCATCAATAAATCAAAGATATTTGTTTCTCCGAATGTTGGTAGAGAACTTTGCAGGGATATTGAGCGATTGAGTGGTGTGGAAGTCACCAAGAATTTAGGTAATTACCTTGGTATCCCTATCCTCCAAGGACGGGTTGGTCGGTCTACCTTCACCAGCCTTCTTGACAAAATTAATGGCAAATTAAACGGTTGGAGAAGTAAGACACTCAGTTTTGCCGGAAGAGTTACGCTAACCAAATCGGTTCTCACATCTCTACCTATCTACTCCATGGCCACTCTTACTATTCCGGTAGGTGTATGCAAAGAGATCGATAAACTCTGCCGAAACTTTGTGTGGGGCGACTCAGAAGGTCATAGGTCCATGCACACGGTAAAGTGGAGAGATATGTGCATTCCCAAGGATAAAGGGGGTCTAGGGATAAGAAGCATTCAAATCACAAACAAAGCTCTACTGGGTAGTCTAGGTTGGAGGTTTATCAAGGACTCTGAGAGTTTATGGGTCAAAACCCTCAAGAGCAAGTATATTAGAAATGGTAGAGTGATGCAGACCGCCACCTCCCACATCTGGAATGGTATCCTCGTGGGCCTGCATGAAGTTGTCTGCAGAGGAGCCAAGTGGAACCTTGACGATGGCGCTGATATCCGCTTCTGAACGGATAGATGGCTAATCCAGGAACCCCTTTCCACTGTTGCTCTGCAGAATCTCGATCCCTCAGAAAGTATGCAAGTGGTGCGTCACTACTGGGTTGAAAATGAGGGGTGGAACTGGCATAGTCTCAGTGGTAAGTTGCCGCTGACTTATATTCTGCAGCTAGCTGCTCTTAAACCTAAAGACATTCAGGAGAGGGACAGGGAAAACAGCATGCAGAAAGACGTATTGGGCTGGGGACCTTCTCAGGACGGAGGCTTTACTACTGCATCAGCTTATAGAATGTTATCAAGATCTGAGGATATGCAACATACTGATGACCACATTTACAAGCTGATTTGGAAGCTGAAAGTCCAGGAACGAGTTAGAATGTTTATTTGGAAACTCATGAGAGGTGGTGTCCTGTGTAGCGCTGAGAGGAAGCGAAGACATCTCGCAGAGGTGGATACGTGTAGCTGTTGTATGCAGGCTGCAGAGACTCTCTCTCACTTGTTTAGAGACTGCCCAAAGATCCTGGATGTTTGGAGATCCTTCCAACATGTTAGGAGTGATGTTAGCTTCTTCACCACGCCATTTGCCTCATGGCTCAGAGGTAATCTCTATTCTAATGACATTTTTCATCTCAATTATATGTGGTGTGATATGTTTGCAGTTAGCCTTTGGTGGATTTGGAAGTGGAGAAACGAAAAAGTCTTCCATAATTCAAGCCCGATTGGAGATAGGAGTCATTTCATCCAAGTGAGAACTAGGGAGTACATTGACGTTTGGAACAAGAGGATCAAGAAGCAACCGACCTGCTTGAGAAGCATCATCCATGTAGCTTGGATACCCCCCCCGGAAGGCTTCATTAAAGTCAACACCGACGGAGCAAAATCTAAAGATGGTATCTCGTCAGCAGCAGGTGTGATTAGAAATAATGCAGGAGAGTGGGTGCGGGGCTTTGGTGTCAACTTGGGAATATGTTCAGTCCCCATGGCGGAATTGTGGGGACTAGTTTATGGCCTCAAGATTGCTTGGGAGATGGGATACCGATCGGTTATCATTGAAACTGATTCCCAATTGGCATCCGACCTTCTCAAGCGACACATCGCCCCTCACCACCCTCTTGCCAGTCTGGTACGCACGTGCCAAGACTTTTTGAAAAAGGACTGGATTATCCAGTGCCGTCATGCCTACCGCGAGGCGAATAGAGTAGCGGATTTTATTGCTAATTTTGCTAGAAACCTTCCTATTGGATTGAATGTATTGTGTGACCCGCCTGAGGGTATAGTGGATCTTTTACTGGATGATGTAAGGGGTCAGGCTATCCCCCGTGTGATGACTACATAGCCTTCTTTTCAATTAATAAAAGCGCGTCTAGATGCGCCGGAGACCACTGACTCTCCTTCCCACCAAAAAAAAAAAAAAACATATGTATTTATTTAAATTTAAAAAATAGATAATATATTATTTAAAATGTTCTATATTTAATGGCTATAGAATACTATTGATTATTACTAATAAACTTAATATAAAATTATACAAAATAATTAATTATTTATGTATTATATACTATTATTTATCTAATTAAAAAATAAAAATATTTTATGTATTATAAAGGTAAAGTTTGTTAGACTACAATATAATAAAAGAAAGTAAAAGTAAATAGAGAGATTTGATAAAATGTGTATAAGTAGATATTTAAAAAATATAGTTATTTTATATTTTTGATAAAAAAAAATCTAAAATTGAAAATGCACGGAAAAAAAGAAACGTGACCAAAATGCACGAAAAAAAAAGAAACGTAACCAAGTGGGTTTATCGGATTTTTTCGTGCATTTTGCCACGTTTCTTTTTGCGCATTTTAGGGGTTTACATTATTACTTAATTTCGGTGTTTTACATAATTAATTACTATATATATATATATTTAATATATGTTTGAGTTTGAGAAATGTACAGCAGTGGGCTTATTTGCTCTACCAACAGTCCACTGAGGTGTCTCACATGCTTCTAACCTGCTTATCTTGGTTAAATCTCTTACTTTTGGGTCATTTTTAGGCCCATTCCAATTAGTCTTAACTTATACCTTTACCCTTTGTTTCTTCATCTTCCACGTCTCTTCCCACTGCCCTGCACACGCTGCAACCTACTTCAGTGTCGACCATGTATTGTTGTCGTGTTGTGTCTTAGGGATGCCACCGCTGGATCATTAACATACAACCGTACTGCACTTCTCCTAATTCTTATTTATCCTTCTATTAATGGAGTCTCGGCCGAACCTCATATTTGTCATCGACAAGGAGTTTCTGGCCGCTTCTGATAATCCACAACATGTATTTGCTCAGATTCGTGATTTTGTCGCCGCTTCTGATAATACACCGCAGGTATTTGCTCAGGTTCGTGATAAACCCTAATTTTCCTTGTTTTTCATCCATCTACTGAGTATAGTAATAATGTTCACAGCTAAAGTTGTACACGTGGACATTAAAATCACCACAAATCACTAACATATTCTGTTGTGCAATATTATGTTGTATAAATACGTTTTCTGAAATAATGAAAATCAGAAGTTCAGTTTCATTCTTTCTTCTATCTCGATTTCACTTTCTCTGTCAATTCTCTCTTCCAGGTTAGACTTTGTAACATGGTATCAGAGCTTGATGGGTCAACATAATAGTGATTCAGAAAGTTCACAATCTCATTCACCACAAAATTCATCACGTAAAAGAACCTCATTGTCTTCGATGGAGAAATCAACAAATTCTCAATCGAATGAAAAACCAGACGATTCAGCCATGGATGATCCACACAATCAGTTGTTCTTGCATCACTCAGATGCACCTTCGCTTCAGCTTGCAACGACTCTTCTGAATGATAAGAATTATAGTCGATGGAAAAAGGTCATTGGAAGTTTCTCTCATGGCTAAGAACAAATTAGGTTTTGTTACAAGAGAATGTAAGAAACCTAAATCTGATCCCAAATGGATAGCTAAATGGGAGCATTGTAATATCATGTTAATTTCTTGGTTGTTACACTCTGTTGAGAAGGCCATTGCTGAGTCCGTTTACACTGTAAATCCGCTGTGCAAATCTGGAAAGAATTAGGTTCAAGATTTGACAAAACAAACAGAATCAATACCTATCAGATTCAACGAGAACTGGGGACCATATAACAAGGAAATGAATATGTTAGTGCATATTTCACTCGGATTAAGAAGCTTTGGGATGATTATAATCTAGCTATGGAAGATCAATTATGTAGCTATGGATCGAATGAAATCGCTCTTGCAATTTTGCAAGATCAACAGGTCATACAGTTCCTTGTTGGCTTAAGTGATTCTTTCAACATTATTAGATCTAATATTCTAATGATGTCTCCTCAACCAAACCTGCATGAGGTTTATAATATGGTGCTCCAAGAAGAAAGATAGAGAAGTTTAAAGTCTAATGTTCTCAACACTAGTACAAAGACCTCCCCTAAACCTCGCTTACGTTGGAGCGGTTTGAAAGAACCTAGATCAAAGGTATTTTCGGACCCCAATTATATGATTTAACCGGGGACAATTGATTTTTATTTTTTTTAAAAAAATTTCGAACCCCCGGTTATATAATTTAACAAGGGTATATAAATTTTGGAATCTGGTTATATTACTAACCGTGGTGACACAATGATCTCGGACCCCGATTTGTTTTATCAACGGCGTCGTTTTGAGCATAGGAAAACAATCGCAACCTCTCAGTTAACCCTAATTATCATTCACGACTCTCCTTTGTTTTCAAGGCCGGGCGACATCCCAACCATTCGGCGACTGGCGGCAACGACTGGAGGCGGTGACTAGCGACGGCGAGCGGAGGACGATTCTCCACCTCGACCCCACCTCTCCTTCCTGTTTTGGTGGTCCTTCAAAGTTGATTTTGGTTAGGCTCTTACCTATTTTCTCGAGTCTGAATCGATTAACTGCATCTTTATCTTTATTGGAGTTGTTGATTCATTTGGATTCAATTTTTGGCATTCCAAGTGGTAGGTTTCAACCGTGCTCTCAAAGGCTGTTGTAATATCTGATTTTGATAGTTGTTACATTCCTTATTGCTTTGAAAACAACATAATTTCTTTATAACGGGGGGTTCTATTTAGGGGTGTAAATGGGGTGGGGATTTCCCGAAATTCACGGGTATTACCCGTCATGGGGACGGGGATGAGGGTTTTAAACGGGGATGAAGACGGGAATGGGGACAACTTTGATTACCCGCTTGGGGATGGGGACGGGGACGGGGATGAAGATAGGAGTATCCGCCCCACCCCCGATTCGAACCCGAGCCCGTTAGGGAACCCCGATGGGAATCCCCGATGGGTAACTCGATGGGAATCCCCGACGGGTAACTCGATAGGGATTCCCAATGGATTACCCGATGAGATCTCCGACAAGGAATCTATCGGGATACATAAATAAATAAATTGTACCTATTTTTAGACTTTCATTGTGGTTTCATTTTTAATTTAAAAATTACCGATGATTCCTAAAATTAAAACTGTATAAACTTTTGTACTTTAACACTACTCGTTCTTACTTACACAAAATGTATTTTAACTTTAAATATTAAATTGATAATAATATGTGTAAGTTATGCTAATACTAACCTATATTAATTTGGTTTTCTATCATATGAGGATAACACCTCGTGAAATTTTTGAATACGTCGTGAACGTCAATCACGGTGATCAAATGCAAATCGCACTACATGTCGTTGTGTTTTTTAATGTGTCTTACTCTTTCACATACATGATTTGATGTGCAACCTAAATTTCTAAATCGTAAAATTAAAATGATAAAATAATATGACACTTTATATTGAGACCATAATATAAATGTTAGAAAGATATAATTATTATAATTTTCACTAGTTTGTATTACAAGTCTCGATCATACTTGAACGAATGAAACTTATTATATATACACAATATACCTATACTTTGACAATGAATAAGGTGATGCATTAAACAACAAACTAAGCCACGTCAACATTTCAATTAACAATGTATATTAATATAGTATAAATTGACATTTATCTTGTAATCATGAACTAAGAGTTAGTAAACTAAATACACTTAAAACTTAATAGCATCATACTCGTTCCTACTTTTCACAAAATATATTTTGAAAAAAATACGAGAATAACATTTCAATTAAAATGTATATTATATGCGTAAATTATATACATGCTAGTGGTAACCAATATTAATTTTGTTTTGGATCATATAAGGATAACTAGAAAATTTTGAATATGTCATAAATGCCAAATCACGATGATCAAATGTATGACAAACTACATGTGTTTTTTTTTTACGTGTGTATTAGTCTCTCAAATACATGTTTTGGTGGTGCAACCTAAATCATAAACCGTAAAATTAAATTGATAAAATAATATAACACTTTATCTTGATATCGTAATCTAAATGTTAGTAAGATATAATTATTTTAGTTTACACTAGTTTGTACTACGAGTCTCGATCCTACTTGAAAGAGTGAAACCTAATATATATGCGGTATAACTTTACTTTGGCAAATTTTTATTATTTTTTTTAAAAAATAAAGTTTTCTTCTTTCTTTTTTCTCGTGTTTTTTTTATCTTATATAGTAAAACAAAGTAACAATTTTCTATTTTATGGTCTAATTTCACATTTATTACCCGAGTTAATATTTTTTTCAAAATCTTAAAAGTTAAACGGGGATGGGGATAGAGATTTTTACGGGAAAAACCCATAGAATTTTAAGATGGGGAAGATTAAACGGGGATGAGGAATCCGACGGGGACGAATATCCGACGGGGACGGGAATGGGGACAATTCTCAATACCCGAACGGCTATGGGGATGGGGACGGGGAGTGTTTTACTAAACGGGTATGAGGATGAATAGGGTACTCTCCGCCCCAAACCCGACCCATCGACATCCATAGTTCTATTTGTCTTCTTTAGATGTGTACTCTATTTCAAAGATTTTGTATCTAGTAATCTCACTTTATCTGTATGCTGAATCTTTTTTTTTATTGCATTTGATCCTTTAGTGTTTGTTGAATGGAATTGTTTTGGGATTAAGAAGGGGCTCAAATGCTGTTAGCATTTAGATGGGATTTGTATTAGAAAAAGAAAATTAACTGTAAGTTCATATTCTTGGCCATTATTTTGGACTTGTCTACTAATTATTGAAGAGTTTGTGAATTGTAATTTATTCTACCTTTGACTTCCCTTGTGTATAGCCAGTTGTTGATGCATTTGATACATGTTAATTGATACAAGGTTATTGGCAGGAAGAGGAGCTTTACGAAATTGACATTCCCTTAAAGTTTACAGCGTTGGTGGGTACGAGAGTACACGAATTGGCTTGTTGGTTTGACGTTCTGTTCAATGGGAGGTAATTAGAAAATATTGTCAATTGTCCTGTATTCTTCACCAACGTTGTGATATGTATTGTTGTTCCTTTTTGTGTGACAGTGTCGTGCCAAGGTGGCCGACAACGGAACCTGGTGCACAAACCACCCACTGGTATCAGTTGTGTTGTGTCCTTTCCCAGCCAATATACGTAATGGCTGGACAAGAAATCACTGGGCGCCTTCACATGGTTGCCCATGATGCTCAAAGTTACTCTATTGACCTCACTATGTCAGGTTAGTGGTGGCCAAGTTACATCATTTTGTGGTAACCATGATTATGTTGTTTTTACGAAAGATGTTTATTTCCGGGGACAGTTAGGGTATGTGATGATGAGGTAGGAGAAATCCTTCAAACTTCAAAGGGAAAACTAGAGCTGAAAGAGCCCTATTATAGGATGTCCCAACTACAACCCCAAGCCTATGCAATGTCCCAAGATTAGCCATCAAATCAGCTAGTACACACACAGGGAGTACTACTTCTTTTCAAGTCCTTAGGTTGGATTAATTGATCAAATAAACTGACCAAATTATTTGTACAAGATATTCCTGTTCACACACCAGAGCCAGATGAAGCCGAGCTTTTGCAGCATTTATAAGATGCAGGTGCTCAGATCTCTTGAATAATATGGAATTAAACACAAGCTGAATTTTCTTCTAGGCACGGGATTCCTGTGTTGTAAACATTTGTCAAGCTCATTTTTAGTGAGCCGTAAGTATGAGGATGCATCAGTTTGCTTGACTTCCATTCTACTGCTTTAACAGATAGCAGATGTGTTTGTAATTTAATGGTTTTTATGGATCATAAAGATTCCTTTTCTGGGCATGGTTTCGGCATATTAATGCGTTTCCGCAACAATGTAGTTACTAGCGTCATACCCGTAATATTTAAAAATGTTAATAAAGTAAAATTTGTAAGAAGCAGAAGATATTTCTGATTGGTACGGAGGAAGATTTCCCTTTGTTTTCAAACCCTGTCATTGAGAGTAAGTCTTATCATTTGCTTATACTTACTATATTTTTGCTACTATATTCTTCTACTTCCACTTTGATGCCCCTAAGTCTCCTGATTATCATATGGTTGTATATCTAGTTTCTAGTATTTAATATACTCTTGCTTATATTGTTTGCTGATTTGTATGGTAGTGCAGGATCACTCAGCCATGAAGCAAGGGATGTATTTCTGTCCGCCATACTAGGAGAAGGTCTATGACATATTTCACTAAACACTATCTTTCTCATCAATTATGCTAGCATGATCTATACTTGGCATCTGATATTGTTTAGTTAAAATCATATTATAGGACGTGCAGAGTGGATGGATAAAGGTCACCGTAAATGCCTAATTCTTTGGCACCGTATTCAAGACTAGGTAGACATCATTGTGAAGTTTGTATGTGAACCATGTCCAACATTCACTCCTTTTTTCTTGAATTATATCACTTTAACTTAACTCGGTAAGTCTACTGACTTTTAAAACTAAAATATACGGGAAACTTTATGCTAGGAATAAAAATATCTTGGATCCATACTTTGAGGGCTATAAACCTCCGGCTCTTATTGAATAATCTTATCCTAAGTAAAAGCTTTGATTCCTATAAATTTGAATAAGCTTTCAACCACATTATTCATTGTCAAGAATCAAGATCCTCTTTAGAAGACTGTAATTGTTTTCATCAGGTCAAGGATAATGGATTGGAGGATAGTGTTATGACAATTGAGGAGCTTTGTACTGGAGTCGAATCTCAGGGGACATGTAAAGTTTCTGATATATTCTTCTTTACTTACATTTTAATAGGAAATTAGAATTTAAGTAAATGCCCAATATGATACATGATTACTCCCATCTTGTTTATTTTGTCTTCTAACTGTCAAAAATGTATTTATAAATGGACAGTCAAAGACACTTAGCTGCCTATTCACTAATTTGTTCTATGAACTGCTATGGACTACACAATGATCCTTTGAATTTCGTTATCTCTTAATATTAGCAACAATGTTCCTTTTCTCTCCTCCTGTTAATCAGAGCTTCAAGGTATAGACCGCACAATTCTAATATGAGCACTCAAACTACTAGAAAACAAGGGGAGGCTCGCGATCTTCAAAGGAAGTTCTACAGATGATGAAGGTGTGAAATTCTCCTTTTAACAAGGTGATGTAGGGTAACATGGATGTAGTAACATGCATAACTCTTGAAGATGCAGTAGCATGCATAACTCTTATTCTAATTGTAGAAGCCATAATATGGTATTTTCTTGTCTATTCTTTGAGCTATAGGGTAACATGGATCCAAACATTTGCAATTTGCTTATTAAGGCTTTTATTGGCAACAACAAATCAATGGAGAAGTGCTTGTTGATGCTATAGGAATCTAGGAGGCTTAAGCATTCCCTATGTGTTTCACCTATAAATGAGGCATTTTTTACACAACTTGAGGATTATGGTGATGCTTTCAAGTCTGTTCAGTACTGTTTAAGCTGCATGAAAGATGCCCATTCTGCACTGCTCGGCTTTAAGCAAAACTTTTCAGTTTTGTTGGGATTGACAGCTAAAGTAGAAAGAGTGAAATGCGATGCTTTTTGTTGTATTCAAACCTTGCAGCCACGGTTCTGTAAAGAACCTTGGTGTTTTTTTTTTTAAAAAAAAGAATTGGGACCACGGTTATTTTGAAATAACCGTGGTCCGAAAAATACCACGGCTTTTTTTTATAATAACCATGATATTTTTTGGACCACGGTTATTTCAAAATAACCGGTGTCCGAAAATTACCCCGGTTTAAAAACCGGGGTCCGAAAAAATTAACCCGATGACATTTATCGAGGTGCGAACACTCGGACCTCGCTCCCATTAACCACACTTCTTTAACCCGGTTCCCATGTACAAAATAACCGTGGTGTAGGGGTATTTGTACTAGTGCAATACAATTGATGCTACTGCATTGTATTCAAAAAACCGAGCAAATCAATCTGGACAAAGATTTCCTCAGAAACAGATTGAGGAGAGAAGATTAACCAACAAAGATGATGTTGGTTAGAAGACCTTATTTTGTGATAATTGCAAAGGCAAAAATCACACAATTGACAAATGCTGAAAATTGCATGGATATCCACCTGGACATAAGCTTGATGCCTCATCGATCAACAATACCGGTTCCACTGCACCAATAATCACGAATGATCAACTACTTCAATTATTATTTCTCATAAACAACAACAATTCAGGCATCAACAAAACAACTAGACTTGACAGTGCTGCTTTCCTGGCTGGTAATTGCTTCTTTTCTTCAACTCTAAATTCTAAGTGGATTCTTAACAGTGGTGCCACGGACCGTATTACACCTAACCTTCAATTTTTCTCCACTTATGAGCCTGTACATAATCAGACCTTCATTACCATGCCTAATGGCAAGAATGCATCAGTAGCTCACAAGGGAACAATTCAGCTTAACTCATTTATCAGCCTTCACAATGTTCTTCATGTTCGTGAATTCTATTTTAATCTTTTGTCCATATCTAAACTTGCTACTGAATTACATTCTCGTGTAATTTTTACTTCTCATGATTGTTCTCTTCAGGACCCTTTGATGAAGAATTCACTGGTGATTGGTAGAGCATGCAAAGGGCTATATGTTGTTAATCAGTCACCCCCTTTATCCTCACAGACTACCAATTTGTTTTGTAACAAGTTAGTAGTGATCTCACATGACATTTCTCATTCTTGTTCTCTTGTTCATCTAAAAGTTAACTCTGAAATTTGGCATTGTCGTCTTAAACATCTCCCATTCGATCAATTTCAGTTTATTGAGTCTATTGATGTACACAAAAGCAAACCATCTATATGTCAAATTTGTTCCCAAGCTAAACAACACATATTGCCCTATTCTCATTCTTCTAACAAATCTGAGAATCTATTTGATCTCATACATATAGATACTTGGGGCCCTTATAAACAGTCCACTTATAATGGTTTTTCATACTTCTTAACAATTGTTGACGATTATTCTAGGTGTACATGGACATACTTAATGGCCACAAAGAGTAATGCTTTTACTCTAGTTCAAACATTTGTTGCTTTGGTCAAAACACAGTTTCACTCTCGAGTTAAGATCATTAGATCAGATAATGCTTTATAATTTTCTAGCATTATTGCATCTACATTTTTATAATCAGGAGGGCATTATTCATCAAACCACTTGTCCATACACACCTCAACAAAACGGAGTTGTAGAAAGAAAACACAAACACATCCTTGAAGTAGCTATATCTCTTTTCTTTCAATCTAGATTACCTCTGGCCTATTGGGGTGAGTGCATTGTAACTGCAACTTACCTTATTAACCGCATACCCTCTTCTATTCTACAACATAAAACACCCTATGAATTATTGTTTCACAAACCTCCTACCTACTCTCATCTAAGAGTATTTGGTTGTCTTTGCTTTATAAGCACTAAATCATCCAATCGTGACAAGTTTCAGCCTCGTTCCGTACCTTGTATCTTTATTGGTTATCCCTTTGGCAAAAAGGGTTATAAAGCTCTCACTTTTCACACTCGAGAGATTATTCACACCAAAGACTTGATTTTTCACGAAACCTCCTTCCCTTTTCGTCACTCCACTTCTCTTGATTACCCTATTACCCTACCTATTTCTAGCCTGTCAACATCCTTTGATTCAAGCATATTTCTTCCAATTGATTCAGTTGACAATCCTTCTCTACCTCTCACTGAATTTCCTTCAATTTCTGATTCTCTACCTTCTCCTTTTTTACCTTCCCCTTCCTCTTCCTCTTTATCACATATTTCTCCTCCACCTAATTATACCATACCTCCTAGAAGATCCACTCGAATTCCTAAACCACCATCTTATCTTCAGAATTTTGTATGCACATATAGCTCTTGCTCTCCTTCACCAGGTATGATTCATTCTTCTCTTTTACCTCCTCGTCATTTTACCTTTATATCATCTCTAACATCTTATAATGAGCCTACTTCCTACAAAGAAGCCTCCACCAATCCCCACTGGGTTAATGCTATGGACAAAGAATATCAAGCTCTTCAACACAATTATACTTGGGATGTTGTTCCTCTTCCAGCTGATATGAAACCAATTGGTTGTAAATGGGTGTTGTTCATCTTGGGATGTTGTTCATCTTAATGCTCTTTATCATACCCTTCGATATATTTAGGGGTCAACTAGCAATTGTATCCTACTTCGTGGTGATAGTTCCCCTTCTCTCTTGGCATATTCAGACTCTGATTGGGCTACATGTACCAATAATAAAAGAAGTGTTGGAGGCTATATTTTGCTACTTGGTTCTTCTCCAAACAGTTGGAAGTCTAAGAAGAAAACTACTGTTAGAAGAAGTTCAGCGGAGGCTGAATACAGAGCATTGGCTCAGGCTGCAGCAGAAGTCACATGGTTGGTTCGCTTGCTCCAAGAACTTGGTCTTTGTCCTGCACAACCGGTTCAACGTTTTTGTGACAACAACTCTGCCATACAAATTGGTAACAATCCCGTGTTTCATGAAAGGATAAAACACATAGAGATTGATTGTAATTTTACTCTAGATAAGGTCATGGAAGGTCTTCTACCATTACAGTATATTTCCACTCAAAATCAATTAGTTGATGTCTTCACCAAAATCCTACCTTCTATTCAGCAAAATCAACTTCTTTCCAAGTTGGGAATGACTTCATCTTCCAGCTTAAGGGGGATGTTGAGTATAGTAATAATGTTCATAGCTAAAGTTGTACACGTGGACATATAATCACCACAAATCACTAACAGATTCTGTTGTGCAATATTCTGTTGTATAAATACCTTTTCTGAAATAAAAAAAATCAGAAGTTCATTTTCATTCTTTCTTCTATCTCGATTTCTCTTTCTTTGTTAATTCTCTCTTCCAGGTTACACTCTGTAACACTATCTTCATTTGGTTTTCTTTTTCCTAGGTTCGTTTCTAATGGAACCCATGTATCTTCGTTGGTCATGTTATTCCCGCCGCCTATTATTCATATTATGAGGGATTTTGTTTGAGGACTTGGGATTAGCACTTCTTCACCAAATCTATGTTTTTTTGTTTCTCCTTCCTTTTCCGGTTGAATTACACACTTCTCTTTTTAAAGCTCGATAGCGAAGGAACATGGAAGAAATGAAGGCGCAACTGGAAAAATCGAGGGATTTGTGTTCGGAACCGCCGGTAGACCCAACTGACTGCGTGCCCCACGACGCTTTGAATTCAATCAAGGGTGAGGTTTTTGGTGCGGCAGGGCCCGTGCCAAATCCCATAGCTGGAGGTAAGTTATTCTGCCCAGAGGAATTACCAGAAGCAGAGTCTAAATATCTCTCATCTCCCACCATTTTTCGATAGGTAGGCCGGCAAATTAGACGGAGAAAATGAGTAGAGGAGCGGTTGTTGGAGTTGCGAAGGGCAAGAAGAAGGGAGTATCCTTCACACTCGACTGCACCAAGCCAGTGGAAGTTAAGATTATTGACATTGCTTCACTCGAAAAGTTCCTTCAGGAGAGGATCAAGGTCAGCGGTAAGGCCGGCGCTCTCGGCGACTGTGTGACCATCTCTCACGAGAAGAACAAAATCACCGTCACCTCCGACAACAACTTCTCTAAGACTATTGGGAAAACTCCGCATTCCCGACTCACACCGAGTATGTATAAACGGGTGTTTTGTTGCGCACTCACACTTGTACACCAACCTCACTTACCATCTCTTTTTAAAAGCCTTTATTACTCTCTTCTTGATGGAGTTACACAAATGAGAGGTGGTCTCCCCTCTATAAAGACATTGTCACCTCCTCTACTGGAAGGTTCCGGAACTCGATTCTTCTAGATTATTCCAAAGCCTTCTTACTCAATCATGTACAAATCTAGAACTCTCCCTAAATTTCTAATCTAGTCTACATAGTTCCCTCGAGTTCTAGATGCCTCCATCATCGTCCGGTAGCTCTTCCTCTTTCCGGAAGGTTCCGCCACCATCCGGAGTATTCCGCTTTAATCCAGAAGGATCCACCATATTCCGGAATGTTCCACCACCTTTCGAAATATTCCGTCTTCTTCCAGAATTTTTCGTCTTCTTCCGGAATGTTCTTCCACCTTCCGGAGTGACCCATTATCACGATACTTATATATTAAAATATGAATTATCCTAACAATTCCTCCCTTAATTCATATTTCCAAATATCTCCACAACATCCAAAAATTGCACATTAGTAAAGTTCATCACTAAGTTTTAAAATTAATGCAGTTGTTGCAAGACACTTAGACAAGTGTTGGAAGGAAAGGCGTCGGGCCAAGCTGAAGCAGCTGAGTGGACACTTTACACTAGAAGGCGCCTGCCCAAGCTGATCGAAGTACTGAGTGGAAACTTTACACTATAGCGTAAAAGTATTCTAAAAAACTGAGACCTTCAATTCTATTCCAAAATTGTGTTAATGATGCTTGTATTCTATGTTGTTATTTTGTAATCATTATGAGTGCTGCAGCTATCAAGATTTGTTACAGATTAGTGAAAAATAAATTGAGTATATTGTTTTATGCAGATGAGTTATAACATAGGGCCGACCAAACGTTCATACATGGAAGTAGTAATCGATGGTCCAAGGGCAGTCAACACAAGTGAAATATCTGACGCCACTCGAAGACATACGAAGAATAACTACGGACATCTGCGGCTTTTCTTTTTCATTTTTACCAAAAAAAGATGTATCGGAGAAATTTGTACAACCTTAAACAACAAATCATAATTAGACGCGGCACTGTATTTTCCGATTAATATAACCGTTTGCAATTATTAGCGTATTACCGTACAAATCATCGTCGGCCGGAAAAAAAATATGGCACGCGCCGGCACACCTAGTATGTATATTATATATATATATATATATATATATATATATATATATAGAGAGAGAGAGAGAGTATAGATCCTATGAAATCAGGCTTATCGTGTAATCACGAGAACAAATTCGTAATTATTATTAGTTTTGTTACGAAGGTGCCATATCGTTTAATGTATTATTCGTAGTTATTGTTGGTTGAATGAATTATTCGTAGTTATTGTTGGATTCCTAATTATTATTATTCGTAGTTATTGTTGGTTGAGTGAATTATTATTAATTATGATATCTACTCTAAATCTCAACCCTTAATACTCACCATCCAACGGTGTACGATTGTTCTCATATATACAAATTAGGGGTGTTCTCATGGGAACTACACCGTATATATATATATATATACACACACAAAACCTTAAAGTTCACCTTTACTAGTCAACACAAGCCGTACGTTTTTAATAATCATTCAAGTCGGAGATAATTGGTGATGTGGACATTGTGAAATGGCGTGTTTCACTGAGATGATGAGAAATGGTCAGCATGTAAAACTCTAGGCTGCATCATATAACATCATCTATAAAAGATCATATAACATCATATAACATTATCTATAAAAGATCATACCTAAAAAGTTAAAATTTGAAGTGTACGTTGAATTGAAAACATTGAGAGCCTCATAGAGAGATGAGTCCAGATTTACGAACACAACCACTAAAATGCTATTATCCTCAGTACCTCTGAGACTGAGAGCAGATGCTGCGGTTGCACCCCTGATTGCAAAGCCTCGATGTCAGGATGCTTACGGAAACGTCAGCATCCCTTTCGTCGGCGCTCCACCAGCGGAGGTATGCAGGGCTGATGAGTCCTTGCCGGCCGATATTTGATTTTCCATTCGAGTTTCTTCAAGGATAAGTTGTGAGCGTGCCTTTTGATTCGTCGGCGACGAATCCGATTGTTGAATATAACTCGCAGTAGCATTGTACTCAGCAGGAAGTCAAGACAAAAGTTGAAGAACTAACCTGTTGTCGGTAATTGGAGACTCGGCACCCTTAAGTTGATCAAACAAAACCTTCATGTGCAGAAGTAGGCGGACATGGAAGCAAAAAACGCCAATTTGCAGTTGGAAAATTCATGTTCCGGATAGTTTGTTGTCTATATCTTTAATTCGACCCCATGCTTCGAGAGCGGTGTCGTTAGGGTCGAGAATTTGAAGAAGAATGTCTTTAGAGACCGTACTGTAAATCCATTGGAGAACCGTGACATTAACTTGGTTCCATAGATCATCGTCAATGTCTGTTGGGGGGGATCTTTAGCGTCAATATGATCCAAGACAATATGTGCCTTGGCGGTGACGTGAAAGAGAGTGACCCAAGAGGCATATGATGTGTCATGATCGAAAACGAGAGCGATGTTGTTCTTGATGTTGGATATCCCAAGAGAGGAATGAAACGTTTGTTTCTTCTCTGTAGACATTGTAGGTGTCGATGGAAGGAAGAGGAACTAGGGCACTCAACGGCGACAGGAGGCGGCGCGCCGGTGGCTGAGGCGGAAATGTGAAAGTGAAGGGTGAGATTATGGATTGTAAGAAACTGATATCATGTGAGAATAAGAGAGATTGGATAAATTTCCTTTGGGATTTCCGTCGGTTATGAGTCATTTATATATATATATATATATATATATATATATATATATATATATATATATATATATATAGATTTTAGTTCAAGTGAGGAGAGAGCTTGTAGATAGGAATTAGGAGGGTTGTAAGCCATTAGATGGATTTAAATCAAGGGCTCTCACACGCTCATCATTAATGGCATTTTTGTAAATTGACTTGAAATCTGAAAAAATACCCTTACGTTGAAAATAGTCATCGTTGTTCATACCTTTATATGTCATTGTTCATGTTTTTATGCATCGGTGTTCATAGTATTTTTATTCATCAAAGTGTCATGTCCATTTATATTTTTGTGTTCATTTTGTAATGCATTGATGTTCATTTACAGTATATAACCACATAAAATAAAAAAAAACTCATCACAAAACGTTAAAAGATGATCATAATATGTTATGTATGTGTCAAAGTTATAGATAAGTCATTGATGTTCATACTTTTATACGTTATTGTTCATGTTTTTATTCGTCAGTGTACATACTTTTTTTGTCATTGTTCGTGTGAATATTATAAACTATTTTTCTATAAGGCATTTTGCCGAACAGTTTGCGTGCACACTAAAAGGAGCATATAGATTATTCAATTGGAGCTATTAGATCAACTCAACATATGTATATACATGTATTTTTTCAATCAAACTTATCAAACACAAAATGATTCAAATAAATTTGATTTCGAACACAAACATTAATCATAATGAAACATAAACCTTAAGAATGGAAATCTAAATAGTGAGAGTAGAAATTCGAATAAACAATACCTTAATCGTCTTGTATTCTCTTTGATTTCACAATTTTTTATGTAATCGATCTCTGAATATTATAAACACGATTTTAAAGAAAAGTATAATTTTCAAAATAATGAATACATACTTGTAAAAAAATGAGCATCATCTTTTATTAACACGATTTGAAAGAATAGTATAATTTTCAAAAAAAAATCCAAAAAAATGTTTTAAACAAATACAAAAATGAACAATTAATGTTAAAAAAATTAACAGTTAGTGTTGGGAAAAAATGAACATTTATTGATAAAATATGAACAATGACTCTTTTAAAAATGAACACATACTTATAAAAATATGAACACCAATTTTTATTTACAAAAAGAAAATCTGGAAAAAAGAGGTGACATGGCATGCCACATGTCACCACCCCGACTCTCCTCATTCCTTTCTGCAAGGGTCCTCCTCACCGGAACCGGACCCTATATATATATATATATATATATATATTTAACAATTAACAAAACTGTCCTGATAGTTACATAAACTATAACAACACAAAGGTTGTCTTCAGAAACTTCTATTGGCGTACATGTATTGCTGGATGTGGTACTGTTTGCCTTAGCAAAAACAACGGTGCCTTCTTCGGCAACAAGTGCTACGACGATGAGTGCTGCCAAGTGTCGTTGCCTTCAGAAACTTCCATTGGCAATGCTTCTCCTTCACAAATTTATAAAATAGGGTTTTATGGAAAATCATCAGGCGTACATAACAATTGGAACTTGCTAACAACGTAAAATACACGGCAAAACAAACCACGCGTGCGAATATGATAAAGGAATCGGCAAAACAAACCACGCCTGCGAATATGATAAAGGAATCGGCAAAACAAACCACGCGTGCGAATATGATAAAAGAATAAGGCGTCATATAGCCGCAAAGTTTGAAGTAAAAACATTTACCTTGGCAGCCATTCAACAGGTAAGGGTCCCCAACAAAGTTTCCTTTACAATAACAATCAATAGCATAACCTTCTTCGTTAGGTGAACAAATGACTGTATGATTGGAGTCAGGCCGGGCCGGTGGCTGCTCATTCAACTCCAGTACAAGAGGATAGAGACGGTGGATAGACATGATGTACAAAAATGTATTTACTAGAGCCATTAGCTGTGCTGGAGATGCCATCCAAGCTATCAAGCTCCACATTGCCTACAACTGGAAAGATCGATCAAGCAATTCCCTGACTACTGCAAGAATGCTGGATATTCACCTAAGTTAGACTCTTTTCCCGCTACTCTTTATGAAACTGCCCCAGAAGTCATGTAAGTGCTGTTTCAAAATCCTTTATCTTAATACAAATAACCTTTCAAAAAAAAAAAAAGTTCCAATTGTTAAACTATGAGGTTTTTGTTATACTTGATTTTGTGTAGGGGTTGTCTTTTGAATTGTTAGGTAAAGGTCCTATATTTGTTATTTAAATGACGGATAACAACAGAAACTGCGTGTTGAACAATTCACAAGTCTAAACAACTCCCAAAAATGCTCTCTTATGTGAAATCCTCCTTGGCCCCGCCACGGCGTTCCGGCCCCCACTCCCCTAGTGTGGCATCCCAGCCACGCCCCCCCCCCACTCCCTCTGATCACCATGGGAGGAAAAAAACGCTCCAAAAAACTATCGGTAAAACTCTCTGAGCTCCACCAAGACTCCTCCAAGCTCAAGTCACCATCTCCAAACCACCCCCCAGCCCTTTCGAGGCCATCCCCGAAGACCTAATACGCTCAAACAACCTTCGCCTCTCCAAACCACCACCCACTCTATCTCCCTCCCTCCACTCCGAGGATCTGTTCCCTCCCTTATCTCCACCTCCCCCGATGGCCGTACCAAGTTCTCTGGTACCGCCCTCGCCCGTCCCTTGCGATCCAGCCAACACCACCAACCCACCTCTGGCTACCCCCACTACAAAGTCCCCGACACTTGAAAATCAACGTTCTGCTACCAAGACGAATTGCTCGCCCACTGCCGCCTTCTCACCTCCCCCAGTCTTGAATGACAATCAACCAAACGATGAACCTGGACAAAACGACCCCACCTTTTCGCCTCCAGGTATCCCAAAAGTCTCCTTCAAGGAGGCTCTTATTAAAGATACCTCTTGGGACCACGTTCCTTTGTCCTTTTCCCCAGGACATGATGATGGCACAATCCATTTCACCGAGGAGGATGTTTCTGACGCTACCACCAAGTGGAACTTATCCCTAGTAGGGTTTCCCCTCGGTAGACCCCTTGCCTTCCATAGAATGTGTACCTTCTCCTCCAACTCCTGGAACACCATCTCCCAGCCCAAGATCCTAAAGAATGAAAGCGGCATATACGTTTTCTATTTCAAGTCGGAAGAGGACCTTAACACAATCTTGCAAGGTAGCCCCTGTATCATTAATGGCTCCACGCCCCTTCTTCTCAAACGATGGAAGCATGGTTTGGCACTTGACTACTCTAGTCTTGAGTCTATTCCAATTTGGGCGATCCTTCATAACCTTGACTACTGATTCTGGTCTCCACATATGCTAAGCAAGATCGGGTCTGCCATTGGTGTACCCCTCCTAACTGACTCATGCTCGGCAAATCAAGACCGTCTTGGCTATGCAAGAATTCTTGTTGAAGTGCAAGTCTCAAAGCCCCTCACTCGTGACATCTCCCTCATAGGGCCGGATGGCATCCTCATCAACCAAAAGGTCACCTATGATTGGTTACCGGAACATTGCCCCGTCTGCCTTCTCTTTGGTTACAAATGCAAAACAACCCAACCGACCATTGTCCCTACTAAACAATCGAGACCAAGACCCAGACCCCCCCATCTTTCGACCCTAACCCAATCCTACTCACACCTCATGAATCTCTCCGTATTCAAAATCCCCCACTCCTCAAGTCCCCTAGATCGGCATCCACCTCTCAAAACCCTCCCCATAAAAAACAAACCCCTCCAAACACAAACCTTAACGTCTCGCATCATCACACAGTCGACGTAACCATTGTCACCCCAACACCTGATGATGGTTCTAAGCAGTGCTCTCTCTGCACTCCCTCTGCTGATACTAGCCTTGGCATCCCAACAAACACCCAAATTACCATCCCTTTGGTCTCATTCTCCTCACAGACCTCTGCTCCCACCCCTCCATCTCTTGCAAGCACCAAGGATGTTTGCAACCCCACTAAAGACCCCCAATAAATATGAACATATGTGCCTGGAACGTTAGGGGCCTTAACCACCCTAACAAACAAAAGGCAGTTCGTGACTTGGTTAAGAACCATAACCTGGATGTTATCGCCCTCATTGAAACCAAGTTGCATGCTGACAAGATGAGGAAGCTAAGCTCTCTTATTCCTTCATGGGAACATCTCTCAAACTACTCTGATGAATACAAGTGTCGCATATGGATCTGGTGGAACCCACTCACATCATACCTCACACATATCCTCTCAAATGATCAACTCATCCACACCAATATTACCTTCGCAAACCCTCCTACCATAAACCATCCACCATCCCTGGCTTGCTCTTTTGTCTACGCTCACAATGACATAAATGAGCGGCCTCCTCTTTGGGATTTTATCTCCACAATCCACCTCCTTAACTCGAATGAACCCTGGACAATACTTGGTGACTTCAACACTTACCTCTCTCCTGACGAGAAGATCTCCATGTACCCGTCCCCCCACCTTCAGCCCTCCCCGGAGCTTTCAAACTGCTTCTCTAACCTATCCTTGGCTGGCCATGTCTACTCAGGATGTAAACTCACATGGAATAATAAGCGGTTGGACTCGAGGATCTAGTGCAAACTCGACAGGATTGTCACTAACCAAACATGGGCTAGTCACTTCCCTCACTCCACTGCCACCTTCGCAAACCCTAGCATTTCAGACCACTCCCCTGGTATTCTCTCCCTCAGCCCCAAGAATCGCTTTCCCAGATGCCAGTTTCATTTCAACAACAACTGGGTCTCTCACGAACGGTTCTCCTCCTCAGTTGCCCAAGCCTGGACATCCACCCCACAAACCCAATACCAAAACACCACCCACATGCATTCACTCCACCACAAGCTAAACAAACTTAAGCCCATTCTGAAAAAATTTCCAAATGAAACCCTGGAGATTCTCAACACAACCATCGAACGCCTCAAGCATAAACTCGCCTCAATCCAGACCAGCCTTCAGGGCTCCCCCCTCGACTTAACCCTCATCGAGCTTGAAAGACGAACCACATGTGACCTCAATTCAAAGATGGACTCCCTTCGCACCACCATTGCACAACTCTCCAAAGCAACTTGGTCTAAATACGGGGATCAATGCAATGCCTTCTTCTTCAAATCTATATCTCCTAGGAAGGCATCAAATGCTATTAAATCTCTCCTTGATCCCCATGATCTCGGAAATGGTCCCACCCAGGATCCTAACAAAATCTCCTCCATTCTTATCCGTCATTTCTCCACCATCCTAAACCCACAACACCACCCAAACCCACTTAACCTATACCCAAACTGCCCACTACCAAGCATCACACAGAATGATACCATCTCTCTCTGTAGGACGGTTACCATCAACGATATCAAAACCGCTCTTTTGAACATTGGTGATTCTAAAGCCCTTGGGCCTGACGGGTACAATAGCCTCTTTTTTAATTCCACATGGAGTATCACTAGGGACTCTTTCACGAGTGCCATCCTTGAGTTCTTTAACAAAGGCAAGCTTGACCCTCATGTTAATCACACAACCATCTCTTTGATCGCCAAAAAACCAAATCCCACACTACCTGGCGATTATAGACCAATTTCATGCTGTAATACCACCTACAAGGTGATTGCAAAAATCCTGGCTTCGAGGCTTAATGATATTCTCCCTTCCATCATTGGATGATACCAAGGGGCCTTCATAAGAGGAAGATCTATCAAGAACAACATCTTGCTTTGTCATGAGATATTCAAACGCTATAACTAGCGGCAAATCTCTCCTAGATGTGCAATTAAGATTGACATCACCAAAGCCTTCGACATGATCTACCACCGCTTCATCATTCACACACTTGGTAGAATGGGATTCCCTCTTGATTTCATCAAACTTATTGATGCCCACATCTCTTGCCCCTCTTACTCCATCAACATTAATGGTGCCCTAAACGGGTTCTTCAAAGGTTCTAGGGGACTCAGGCAAGGATGCCCACTCTCACCCCCCCTCTTCATCATTGCCTTGGAGGCTCTCTCATCCATGATCAGCACCAATACCTCTTCTCCTGACTTCAACATCCACCCAAAATGCTCCTCCCCCCGAATCACCCACCTTTGTTTTGCTGACGATTTGTTAATGTTTTGCAGGGCTGACACTATCTCAATTGATATCCTGTTGAAGACCTTGGCTCATTTTGGTTCTTACAGTGGCCTTGACCTGAATCCCTGCAAGTCCTCAATCATTCTTGGAAGCTTGTCGACTCAGGACTGTGACCACATCACCTCCTCTTCCGGACTTCAACGACAACACCTACCATTCACCTACCTTGGCATTCCAATTGGGAGCAAAAAACACAGCTTCAACGAATTCCTTTCACTCATCACAAAGATCACCAATAGAATCAACTCTTGGACCGCACGTAATCTCTCATATGCCGGAAGGAAGCAAATAATCTCCTCCATCCTCCAATCACTGCATTTCTACCGGTGTGCTGTTCTTCCTATACCTCAATACGCCATTGACAAGATCAACAGGCTTCTTCGCTCATTCCTTTGGTTTGGGAAAGACTCAAGTTCTCGCTCCCTCGTGGCTTGGAAGGTCATATGCTCTCCTAGGAACGAGGGGGGTCTCGACTTCAAAGAGCTGCTTTCTTGGAACAAATCCTGCCTCGTAAAACTAATCTTCGACCTCAATCAAGCCCCCCCTTCCACCAACCTTTGGATTGAATGGATACACCAAAACATACTCCGTGACCACTCCATCTGGACCACCAGACCCAACCCCAGGCACAGCAATACTTGGAACACAATTCTTAAGATCAGAGACGAGATCCTAACCTCAGCAACCGCCTCCCATTTCATCTCTAGCACCACCAGACTTGACGGCACATACTCAACTACTGCAGGCTATCTCTTCCTCCAGAACCTTGATGCTACCAACCCCTCCCCAAATTCCTACTCATGCGGGATCATCTGGAATGGTATAAACGTCCCACGAAGTAGTTTCATCTCATGGATTGCAAGCCATAAGCGCCTTCCTACCCTTACCAAACTTCATGACTGGAATCTAGTTCTAAACAACACCTACAAGCTGTGTGGGAACCACCCTGAAGACGAGGAACACTTGTTCAACCACTGCAGCTACTCCACACTTGTACTCGACCTCATTGCACGTTGGTCATATATTGCCTTCCCTTACGCCTACAATGGTGACGTTTGGACTTGGCTCAGCTCCCAACACCCCAAGCGTCATGACCTCATCGCCCACATCCGTATATCATCCATCACAAGCTTCATCTACTCTATTTAGCATGCTCGAAACGATCTCATCTTCAACAATCGCTTCATCCATGCCGCCACATGTGCCCACAACGCCATTCACGCTACCAAGAATTTCGCCTCTGCAAATTGGAAAGACAGATCCCAAACATTAATCATGTGGTCCAAGAGACTTGGCATTCACCTCCTATAAACTTATTTTGCCTCACTAGTTCTCCTTGTTTTGGTTTAGTAGACCTTTTGTAAATCCTCTCTGATTATATATACATCCATTTTCCAAAAAAACAACAGAAACTGCTATGGGTTTATCGTTTAAAAGCAACATACTATTTTATCAAATTATGAAGTTATAAATAAAACTGCATCATGTCGAAGAACAAATGTGTTGTACTACTTGAATAGTGGGACTTTCTTTTTAATCGTCTTTGTCATTTTCGAATGATTGGCTTGTTGTGCTATGCTTGTGAAAAAGCGTAGTTGCACACTTGATGGTGTTGAAGATGTGTATCACGTAGATAGTAACATAGTGATATTATGAAAATAACCTATGATGACTCGAGGATGATAGGTCTCCAAACACAAAAATCAACATTGGTGATATTATGAAAATGACAAAAATCAAGAATGGATGACTGAATGATAGGAGGAGGATAGAACTGGGAAGATCACTAGGAAGACCCCTGATCTAGAGATAAATAACCCAACTATATCAATCAACAACTCTTTCCTATTATAACCTTACACTTTTGCCAATAGAACAAGAAAACAATGAGGATGATTACGATGAACTAGTAACACCAATCTCTCTTGAGATTGACATACAAGAGCAATCAAGTAAGATCACATACCAACAAAATTCTCAACCAAGATCTTTGTCTTTGATTAAAAAGGAACGTCATACACAATTGTGAAATTGTCTTAATACTTGTCTAATTTACAAAAGAAAACGACTCAGTAGAGCCTTTCTTCTAGAATAAAACAATTAACAAAAAATTAATGCTTCAAATGAGGTCTCTTAGACTTGCATGGAGTTTTCTTCACGTGTGCATGGTCAATTCTCCATGTCAACGTGGGATGAAATTGTCATTAAATTCATCGAGAATGGCTTGGACAAGTTACAAACTCATATGAGCATCCTTAGACAAGGACACTACCAAGACCACCCAGTTTTCCGGGAACCTGTCCTTCCTTTCTTAAGTGCAACTACACAAAATTACCCGGTTTAAAAAATAACTAGCTTGTGGTCTCTATTTGCCTTGACGGAATTTTGTTTTCCCTTCTATTCTAATTTAGCTCTTGTACTCTTGATGATGTCACCCTATTATTCAGTATCAAACTTTACTCCCTTATCCATAGAGAACGATATAAGATTAAAAGGGGTTACAAGATTTAAATCATATGGATAAACAAAAATATCCTCAAAGGGCTCTCTATTTGGCGCTACCCTACCTCGTACAAGCATAGTTTCGTCTGGTGCTCGATTATAAAAATTAGAGACGAGATCCTATCTATACTATTGTCCCCCTGTTCATTAGACTCTCCTCCAACCCAAATGGCCGTTTCAAAACCACTGCTGCCTATAACCTTGTCAGGAAAGCCCCTACTCCATATCCGCCTTACAATCTACATCTCATCTGGAAAGGTATCAATGTCCCAAAGTGCAATTTTATTACTTGGATCGCTAGTCATCGTCGTCTCCCTACTCTCTCCAAGCTTCACCAATGGAACCTCATACAAGACGACACCTACAGACTTTGTGATGCTCAAAAGGAAGACGAGGATCATCTCCTCCACAACTGTAACTTCTCCCTCCTTACTCTTGACCTCATCTCCAGATGGACCAGATCACCAGAACCCCGTTCCCTTACCTCTACAAACACAACATCTGGGGCTGGCTCCGTTCCCTTAAGCCAAAGAAGCATGACGTTATAACCCCTATTCGTATCTCCTTCATTACTAGCTTCGTTTACTTTGTGTGGAAAGCCAGAAATGATCTCATCTACAACAACATCTCCACTCAATCCCCCTCCTGTGCTCAACTAGCCATCAACGCTACCAAAACCTTTGCCGCTATGGGCCAACATCCTTGGAATTCATTTTGCTTAAATTCTTACTGTAAACCTACTGTAATTACTCTCTCTATGGTCTAGTAGACCCTCTCCTGTATATTCTCCAGCTCTTGTTGCTAATATTACAACTTTTCAAAAAAAGAAAAAAAAGTAGATGAGTGCAATGTCATATTGTAACCAAACCCTATATCTGCTAATACATATTCTCAAGCATTAAAATTTTCATTCAAAGCAAAAGCAACTCAGTTCCTAGCTTACCCCAAAGTGTCTTTTAAAGAAAAAACTTAAGAACTTAACATCTCCATCACTTACTATATTTATAAGTAATCCATGTAGCTTCATCATTTCCTTAAAGAAAAGGTTAGCAACATTATAAGCATTATCGGTTTTATGACAAGCAATAAAATGAGTCATCTTAAATAATCGGTCTACAACCACAAAAATAGAGTCTCTCTTCTTCTTAGTTATAGGCAACCTTACAATAAAGTCCATGTTAATACCTCTCAAGGGTCCATAGCTGTCGGCAAAAGGGATATAAAGGTTGTGACGTTTTAACCTAGCCTTGTCCGTTAGGCCCTCTAAGCATCTCTTAATCGCGTAGTCTACATCTCTAAGCATATGTGACAAATAAAAGTATGCAAAATATGATAAATCTTGTCGCTCCCAAAATGACACATTAAACCTCCCATATGGTCCTCTTCGAAAAGTAAAATCCTAAGGAAACATATAGGTATGTACATTTTATTAATTCTAATTAAACAAGAACCCTTCAAACAAATATAGTTTATCCAAAGTTCCTTTTAGCACAATGCTTTACCAAAATCAGCATCATTGATATATAATTACTGTGCCCGTTTGGTTGGAGCGGTGGAATGGAAACGGAATGGAATCGGATAAGGGTTAGAAAAGGAAATGGAAATGATGGGATTACTTTCATGTGTTAAAAGACCTCTAACCAAACGCATTTTTTGATTGATTCGGAATCATTCCGTTGCCGGGAATGATTCATAACGCTTCCAAACGAGCCCTTAATGTGAGTAAAAGATAACACCTTAGAATCTAATATTGTGATTGAAGTATGTCTCCTAGAGAAAGCATCGGCCATTACCTTATATTTTTCGAGGAGGAGGCATAAATAAACAAGACTATTCAGCGGCACAAAGACAAAAGCAAGGCTTAGGTTCGTGGGGTTAAGAGATATGCAGCTATGCAAGTGTGAATCTTCATCACTATTAAGGGCCCGTTTGGAAGCACCGGGAATCATTTCCGGTAACGGAATGATTCCGAATCAATCAAAAGTTATGTTTGGTTAGAGGTCTTTTAACACATAAAAGTAATCTCATCCATTCCATTTCCTTTCTCTACCCTTATTCAATTTCATTCCACCGCTCCAACCAAACGGGCACTAAGTATTAACTACTAAAACCACGTATGGAGCACGTGAGTTGGGCTTCAGAAGATTGGGGCATGATCCACGAGGCCCACAACAACATAATCCGGTAACAAATTAAGTGAGCTCTCATCGAACCCGGTTCAGCCCAAGCTTGCATCTTGTGTCTGCGAACCCGACTCAACACTAAAGCAGGTCTGTGGTTAATCACAAATCATTTCCTTCACTTTGTTCTATCAGAGATTCAAAGTTCTCCCCTTACACGATCAATCCTTATCTTTACTAGTCAACATGAGCCGTTTTCACCTGTTATAATCAAGTAGAGGTGAAATTTGCTCTCCCTTACTCGATCAAACCAGCTAATATGTGATGTGGACATTGTGAAACTTTCTCTGGTATGGCTTGTTTCCCTGAGGTTGTGAGAAATGGTCAGCATATAAAACTCAAGCCTCCATCCTAGAACATTGAGACCTTCATAGAGAGATATGAATCCAAATTTACAAACACAATCCATAAAATGCTTGCTAGTTATGATGAGCATGGTGATGCTGTTATCATCATCTCTTAAAAGCGTAGATGCAGCAGTTGCTCCGGTTATTGCAAAGCCTGGATGTCAGGATACTTGCGGAAATGTCAGCATTCCTTTCCCGTTTGGTATCGGTGAGAAGTGCTTCTTGGACTCATGGTACGAGATCACATGCAATACATCTGCAGGATTTACCATAGCCTTCTTATCAAAATTCAACATCGAGGTGATGAAGATTACGCTTCCAAAGAACTACAGTGATCGCTTACAAAGTGTGATTGTAGTCATACCTTCCTTGAATATGTGTAGTGCACATACACAAGGTTTCATGCCCGGTATTAACTTCAAAGGGAGCCCGTATAACTTCTCAACTGATCATAACGTTTTCATCACAGTTGCCTTCAGAAAGTTCCAATGGCAATGCTTCTCCTTTACAATTTTATCAGATAGGGTTTTATGGACAGTCATCAGGTTTACATAACAATTGCCTGGTGGCTAGTTTGATAAAGAATGACTCTGTGAATCAGTACATTGGAAAGTTGTCGTATCAATCCACCGTCCCTGTACTATTGTATTGGAGTTGGCTGAGCAGCCAATGGCCTGACCCCAATCCTCACGCCATTTGTTCGCCTGATGAAGAAGGTCATACTATTGATTGTTATTGTGAAGGAAAATCAGTTGGGAATCCTTATCTGTTGAATGGATGCCAAGGTAAATTTTATTCTATCATACTTCAGTATTTTATCATCTATATATTAATTTTTAAATTATTTTTGTTGCACCTTTACTTTGAGCTAAAGAATGCAAGAACTGCGGAGGAACTTGTACTTGGAATGGAGGAAATTCTTCAAATGATTGTGTTACTACTGGTAATGACGTGACGATGAATGCCGTTTCCTTCGGTAGGAAATTCTTGAGATTGACTTGTATCTCTTTGCACAAACTCTATATAATAGATTTCCCGAATATGACTAACATAAAATCTCTGCCTGCAGTTTTTGTAGCACTAGCTGTTGTTATTGGGACATTACTTGTAGCGTTTGTCTGTTGTGGGCTGTATCGCTTCACGAAAAGAAGAAGGAAAACATATCGAAGAGTCGTGTTTTTGAAGCTAAAGTTGCAACAACACGAGTCATCTAATGAAGGTGTTGTTGAGAGAACAAAGTTATTCACCCACAAGCATCTGAGCAAAGCTACAGATCATTTCAATGAAAATCGGATCCTAGGTAAAGGCGGTCAAGGAACTGTCTACAAAGGCATGTTGATTGATGGAACGATTGTTGCAGTCAAGACGTCCAAGCTGATGGATGAGAGTCATATGGAGCAGTTCATAAATGAAGTGGTTGTTTTATCCCAAATCAATCATAGAAACGTGGTTAAGCTCTTGGGATGTTGCTTAGAGAAAGAAGTTCCTCTTCTAGTGTACGAGTTCATTAGTAATGGAACACTTTCCAAACACATCCATGACCCTGATGAAGATTTTATCCTTAGTTGGCCGATGCGTTTGAAAATTGCTGCAGATTCAGCGGGGGCTATTGCATATCTTCATTCGTCGTCATCCACCCCTATATATCATAGAGATATCAAGCCTTCAAACATTTTGCTAGATGATAAACATAGAGCAAAAGTTTCCGACTTTGGATCCTCCAAGACTTTCGCAATTGATCAAACACACTTAACCACCCTTGTCCAAGGCACAATAGGGTATCTTGACCCGGAATACTTCGAGACTAATGTGTTTACGGAGAAAAGTGATGTTTACAGTTTCGGGGTTGTCTTGTTGGAGCTTTTGACTAGCAAGAAGCCGATTTATAGGACCGAAACAATGGAACAAAAAAGCTTGGTGGTAGAGTTCTTTCTTCTACAGGAAAAGTCCAGCTTGTTCAACATTTTGGACCCTAAAGTTGCAAAAGAAGCCAAGGAGGAGGATCTAATGGCTACTATTGATTTAGCAAAGCATTGCTTAAATGGGAGTGGAAGATTGAGGCCTACAATGAAAGAAGTCGCTATGAGATTGGAGATGATCGTTAAATCTCCGGCTGAAATGTCTACTCAGGACCAGCAAACTTTATGGAATGAAATGTTTGGTAAATCTCCGGCTGAAATGTCTACTCAGGACCAGCAAACTTTATGGAATGAAATGTTTGGTGAGATGGTCATACCCGAGACGACTAATCTGCACGAGTTCATGTCAAGCCCAGTTCGTAATGTTGTTAGTAGTCCCTTATACATTGATGTTCACCCTCTACTCCATGACACCATATGAATCTTGTTTTATTTGCAATAAAAGAAGAAATGTATTTAATGTACATGTTGTTACACCTGGGAATGACGTTATAAAAAAATAGCATATACCATATGAAAGTCTGTTTAGTGATATGTTAGTTTGGTTGGCCTTATTCATGGACCTAATCATATATATAAGGTTCTGTTTGTTAGGGTTACAAGAGTTTTGTGAGTAGGTTTTTTGAATAAATTCTACAAATAAACTTTCTAATTAATATTATCTAAAGTACCATATGAAAGTCTGTTTAGTTATATGTTAAGACATTTGTCCATCTAAGATCAATTTTAATCATTTGTATTATAAACTTCTCACTACAATCTCTCTACAAGTGGTCGGACAAAGTCAATATGGAGGAACTACTATAGACTTGGTTCTATTCTTTTTTGTTTGTTGAATTTACATTTTTGTCGATTCCGCACAACCAACTAGCTAGTACTAGAGCTCGATTTTGGTTCGTTTGTAATATAGGAAAAAGCTCGATGTCTACTTTTGACATAAAGATTGACAAGTTCACTAAGAGGAACAATTTTGGGTGCGGAAAATCAAGATGTGAATATTGCTGAAACAACAAGGCTTATGGGAGTTGTTGTTAGACACGAAGGAAAATAATAATGTTATTGAGATGACCTATTGAGAGGAGAATGCTCATTCAACAATCATGCTATGCCTTCTGCACGATGTTGTCATTAAGGTCAAAAATCAAGAGATGACAACAATATTGTGGTTGAATTTGCAGAGCATGGCAATGTCTCTAATCAACAAGTTTTTAACGTTTAGCCTATAAAAAGATATGCAACTCAAATAACACTTAGGGCCCGTTTGGTTCCAACTCCGGAAACGGAAACGGAATGGAAACGAATTTAGTCCATATGTATATCCATATTCATGAAATTCTATGGAATCATTCCTTGTGTTTACATGCAAAATGCACTTATCTCCCCATATTTTGTTACCCTATAGGGTATCAAAAGTAATCAAATTCAACTTCAATTACTTCAAATCACAAGGAATAATTCCAACAACTTTCATGAACAAGGGTATACATATGGACTAGATTCGTTTCCATTCCGTTTCCGATTCCGGAGTTCAAACCAAACGGGCCCTTAATTCAATCAAACCACTACTAAAAACCAAAGGATTGTCATACGTAGGTACAAAAAAAAGTGCCAACAATTCGACCACCTCACCTATTTTCAACGGATTTCACCGTCAAACTTATTTCGAATATATTATTATGTGTATACAGAGATGATTTGAGAGAGGAAGAGAGAGCTCATTCTATGTAAAATGAATATTTTGTAAAAGCTACGTTATTCATGAAATATGCGTGTGTATTTATACAAAATGTGGACAGTTGTCCAAACTTTCTATTACAGAGTGAATGGTCCCTATTTATGCACGTGTACTTCCTTCATTACCCCCCCCTCCCCCGTGCAAGCTTGGAATTGGATGACCTATCTATTCTTAGCTTGTCAAGCATGGAATTCTGTGGAATAGATGGGAGAATTTTCGTGAACACATCTGCTAGTTGACTTGAAGTAGAGATATGTTTGAGTCAAGCAGCCCTTCCATGATTTTGTCCCTGGTGAAATGGCATTCTATCTCAATATGTTTAGTTCTCTCATGAAAAATCGGGTTGTGGGCAATTTGAATAGCTGAGGTATTGTCACAGTATAGGCTAATGGGCTGAGCAGGTTTAAGACCAATATCATCAAGTAATCGAACTAGCCAAATTAATTCAGCTGCCACATTTTCCATAGCTCTATATTCCGCTTCTGCAGAGCTTCTGTACACAGTGCTTTGTTTCTTGGACTTCCAACTCACAAGGGATTTTCCAAAGAATGACAAAGCCACCAACTGACCGACGTGATGTGGGACAAGCAGCCCAATCAAAGTCAGTGTAGCTAATAGATTAGGTGTTTCACAACCATGTAACACGACTCAATGACCAATGGTTCCTTGAACGCACCTAAGAGTATGTTGCAGGGCTAGCATGTGAGAAGAACAAGGATCCTGCATGAACTGACTTAGGTATTATACTGCAAAGCAGAAGTCAGGCCTGATATGTGTCAGAAAATTGAGCTTGCCCACTAGACAATGATAGTGAGTCGCATTGTCAATGGGAGTGCCTTCATTGGGTAATAACTTAGTGTTGAGAGGCAACGATGTGGTAGTAGGCTTTAAAGCTAAAACATAAGCATCATGTAACAGCTCCAAAGTAGATTTCTTTTGTGACAAAACAATACCAGTGGATGAATAGCTGACTTCAAGCCCCATGAAATAATGAGGATGCCTAGATCTTTGACACTGAAGGTATCATCAAGATACTACTTCAGATTAGATATCTCAGTTTTATGAGACCTTGTAATGAGCAAGTCATCAACGTAAATTGCTATTATTGTCACCAGGATACCATCATGTTTAGTGAAGAGGGAATAGTCATTTTTAGACTGCTTGTAACCTCGTGTAATGAGGGTTGTGGTGAGGTGATGGAACCATTGACGAGAGGCTTGCTTAAGGCCATATAGTGACTTCTTGAGTTTACAAACTCAAGACAAGGGATTTGGGATTCCTGGAGGTGTCTTCATATATACATCTTCATGAAGAGTGTCATGTAGGAAAGCATTATTTACATCAAGCTGATGTAATGTCCAAGACTTGACAGATGCAATAGCTATGATAGAACGTATTGTGATCATCTTTACAACCGGTGAGAACGTCTCATGATAATCAATACCGGCTTGTTGTGTGAAGCCTTTAGCAACCAGCCTTGCCTTGTATCTTTCAAGGGTACCATCTGCTTTGAGTTTGACCTTATAGATCCACTTACAACCGATAGCCTTTTTGTTGGAAGGAAGAGGTATGAGATCCCAGGTATGGTTGTTTTGGAGAGGTTTAAATTTTGTTTCCATGGCTGCAACCTAGTGAGGATATTTTGAAGCTTCTAAATAAGATGTGGGCTCAACATATGATGATAATGATGAAAGAAAGGAATGATGAGATGTAGGCAATGATGGAGGAGAAAGCATACCTGCCGATGGTGGCATCGAAGAGCTATATGAACAGACAAAGTCTCGAAGGTAAGGGGGAGGATTATGAGTTCGAGATAATTTGCGTGTAGAAGGGTGAGGAGATGTAGGGATGACAAGAGATGTACCTGTGGGAGTTGTTGATTGAGGTGTATGGGTGGTAACAGGGGTGTGGGTGGAATGGTTGTGCATGGTATGGGAATTGCTGAAGTATTGGTTGGAATTTCTGAAATATTGGTTGATTGAGGTGTATGGGTGGTAACAGGGGTGGACGTGGATGGAATGATTGTGCATGGTATGGGAATTTCTGAAGTATTGGTTGGAATTTCTGAAATATTGGTTGGTAAAAAAACATTGGTGTCAAATGAAGAATTTTGAATGGGGAGAAGAGAGGGATTTTGCAGGATTGTAGAGGTTTGAAAAGGGAATATATGTTCATGAAATGTGACATCTCGAGATGTAAAAACAACTCTAGATTGGAGGTCTAGTACTTTGAATCCTTTTTGGCCATAGGGGTTGCCAAGGAAAATGAAGGGAGTAGCTCTTAGGGCGAACTTGTCTCTTCCAGGCTTCTTGGTGCTAACAAAGCACAAGCAAACAAACACACGAAGATGAGAGTAAATGGGAGGTGTATGGAATAACATTTTAACAGGAGATTTGTTATTGAGGGTAGGTAAGGGGCAGCGATTGATAATGTATGTGGCAGTAAGTATACACTCACCCTAGTACTCTAATGGTTTTTTGGATTGATGAAAAAGGGAACGAGCTACCTCAAGTATATGTCGATGTTTACGTTCAACTAATCCATTTTGTTGAGGGGTATAGGAGCAAGAGGTTTGGTGTAGAATGCCATTGGTATGGTAAAATTGTAATGCAGCTTGACGTGAAAATTCAAGTGCATTGTATGTACGTATGATTTTGATTTTGGAATGAAATTAAGTGTCTATTAAGGTTGTGAAGGATTGGAGGATCCTAAAAGCATTGCTCTTATGTGCCATGAGATAGGTCCATGTGCACTTGGTAAAGTCATCGACAATGGTTAGAAAAAATTTGAAGCCATTATACGTGTGTTGTCGGTATGGTCCACAGGTGTCAACATGGATTAGGTCAAAGGGATTAATAGTTCGAGTAGTAGAGGTAGGAAAAGATTTTCTTGTTTGCTTTACTTGGGACATATTTGACAAATATCATGCTTCTTGTATGTATGAATGGAAGTAATAAAGGAAAGTTGTTCAAATGGTATGTCTCCAAGGCGACAGTGCCATATTTCTGGTTTAACAAGACAGGAAGTAGATGAACAATAATGTGCAACAGGTTTCTCATGAAGAGATTTATTACAAGAGGAAATAGAAGGTGTATGAGAGGTAGTAGAGACTTTGTCAGCAACATATAATCCTTTGAATCAATCGTCAAGTGATGCTTCATCGAAGGGTCCTGGATGAAACAATGTGTGGATGAAAAGAAAACGTGAGTAGATAAATCCAAGGAGAGCTTATGGACAGATAGAAGGTTAAATTGGAAGCTAGGAACATGAAGAACATTTTGTAAAGTGATACCAGAATTAAGCTCAATAGTTCCAACATATTCAACACGAGCTGTGTTGCCATTTGGCATGGTGATAAGCATGGCACAGGAAGCATTATGGTATGATGAAAATAAGTTAAGGTAGGGGCAAATATGATCGGTAGCACCATTGTCTATGATCCAATGAGATTGGAGTGAAAGAGATAGAAGGCATAGAGTTGTATCAGCAAGTAAAGCAGTATGGTTGTCTGAATTGTTGTCACTGGTGCTGTGTTTGGGAAGCAAAGAGAGAAGTTGATTCATCTGTTCTTGAGACAAAGCAGTGGCAGCTAATTTATGACCAGTAGGATAACCATGTATTTTCCAGCAGTGCGCCATGACATGGCCTGCAATCTTGCACTGGTCACAAAATGAAATGCTTGGAGCAGCCGATGTTGTATAGTCATGTAGTTTCCAACATTTATCGATGTTGTGATTCGTGGCTTTGCAGTGGTCACATAATAAAGATCGTGATGAAGTGGATCTATTTTGTGTGTTGGATCGAGAATAAGAGCTAGACTTGCCGTTTTGCTGAGCATATAAGGTTGTAGCATGATCAATGTTGGATGAGGAACCACCTAGACCACGTTGTGCTTCATCTTGAAGCACCATCTGATATACTTGATCAAGATTAGGTGCAGGACTGAGCATGGGTATATTGGATCGAACAAGATGAAAAGAATCATTCAATCCAACAAGAAATTGAATGATTTGTTGATCTTTCAGAATAGACATAGCAACATTGTTAGATCCACATATACAGGCTTGATTCTCAATAGCTAGCGAGTATTCGTCCCATAATTTCTTTAACTGAGTGAAGTAGAAGGTGATAGAATGATTTCCTTGAGATATAGAGTTTATATCTCGCTGGAGTTGAAACAAATGAGTTCGATTGACTTTACCATATCGATTGCCAAGTTCTGTCCAGATTTGAGCAGCAGATTTGCAATACAACACAGATTCAACAATGTCCTTTTCTAGAGAGTGTAATAACAACGAGAGCAGCATATTGTTACATTGATCCCAACGCGCAGCGAGCTTAGGATCCTTCTCAGGGCGTTGACATGTTCCGGTGACGAAACAAAGCTTGTTCTTGGCAAGGAGAGATACTTCCACTGAACGGCACCATCGATTGTAGTTGAAGTCATTGAGAAGTGTGGTGGAGAGTTTGAGAGAAGGAAAATCAGAGTGATGAAGATAAAGCTGGTCAGAAGGATCTTCAGAGACAGATGAATGTGATGGAGTAATTGGATGAGGTTGAATGTTTGTGGAATCACCAGGATCTGGCGTGATTTCATTGCTACTTTATGTGGCTCTGATACCATGTTATTATATGTATACAGAGATGATTTGAGAGAGGAAGAGAGAGTTCATTCTATGTAAAATGAATATTTTGTAAAAGCTACTTTATTCATGAGATATGCGTGTGTATTTATACAAAATATGGACATATGTCCAAACTTTCTGTTACAGAATGAATGGTCCCTATTTATACATGTGTACTTCCTTCATAAGAATATATAACACGATATAGCCGGCATACACCAAAGTTCATGGTACTCCACAACATAATGGTGTTATAGAAAGAACAAGCAAAAACATTCTAGAGAAAGTTAAATGTATGTTAATAATGGCAAAGCTTGACAAGTCATTTTGGGGTGAATTTGTAAATATTGCATCATACTTGATGAACAACTCCCCATCAACTGCTTCCAAGAGATGATACACACGAAAGAATTCTGGTTTCAAAAGATAGGTATTTGTTGGATTTTGATTTGGATGAAAGTTTCAACGGAATTTAGATGGGTAATTCAGATCAGGGTTCTAATGGTGCAACTTATCCCTAACCATCTTGAGTTCTAGATTGATAATGATGATTATGGGTTAATTTTGGCGGGTTTGCAGCGTCCTATCCTACTAAGAAAAGTGATAAAACTCTGTCAAAGATTCAACTCAAAACCGACTGGATCTAGAGCGATCCAATCATTTAAAACATATGAACACAAATCAATTTGGTGACGCAGTTCGAGATAAGCTCTACTCTGCGGGATCTCAAGAGGGGAGAGCCAACCCAATCCACTAGGCAGATGTACAGTATAGAACAATTACAGGATAGGCAAAACAACAACCAAAAACATACAAGATCAAAGTGAAAAACAACGAAATCAAGGGATAGATGAGAGGTCTGTAAACCACCAAAGGTAACAATATGTGCTTTGAGGCAAAGCAAGATCAAGACAACACAGAACACTTCAAGACCAATCTTGAGTGAAGCACTGGGCTCTGATCTCTCTCTCTCTCTCACAATTTCTCTCTGGTTTCTCTCTTCTCACTTTTCTCAGATCTAGGGTTCTAAGTGGAGGTGTTTCGGCGCGTTAGGGTTGAGGAAGGAAGGGAGCTTAAGTACTCTGTGCCCTAGAGAACCTTAGCAACGCAGCGTTTAATCACTTAACGTTTCGTTCAACAGCTCAGGATAATACTCATTCCGCTTCAAATAGGTGAGATGGACTGGAGCCCTTATTATTGGACATCGATCAACTAGGCCCAAGCAGCTCTGCATTCAGCCCATCACCAATATAACACAAGTACCCTGTCCAACTCTTAACCAAACTAGACCGGCCTAACACTCAGGTCTCAGACCCAACTAAGATGGGCGTGACTCGAACCAGGTTTAACCAAATCCTAACAAATGCCCTCCTAAACCTGGTTCTACATCTGCATACTACCCGTCATGGATTAGTGGTGCTACTATTCGTCCTCAATCCAATGTTGCTTTCTTCATTAGCCATTCTCAATGTGCAAAGAGTCTCTACAATAGGAGAACTTGTCAGCTGTGACAATATAATATTGGTTCCAAAGTCAACTGAGTTAACATCTCCTTTGATCTTCTGTATCAACAGCTGCTTGTGCTTGATATTTTTCCTTATGTAGTGGCACTTGATATCAATATGCTTTGTTCTTTCATGATACATAGGATCTTTACACAAGTACAATGCACTTTGACTATCAGTATAAACAACAGGAATATAAATCTTGTTCTCTATTTCTTCTAACAATCCTTTAAGCCATGTAGCTTCTTTGGCAACTTCAATAGAAGCCATGTACTCAGCTTCTGTTATGGACAAAGCTACCACAGATTGTTGTTGAGACTTCCAGGAAATACAGTTCCCAGCCTGGGTACAGTAAATAGAAGTAGTGGACTTCCTGTTATCTTTGCTACTAGCATAATTAGAGTCTACAAATCCAATCAAGTTAATACGAGGCATATGTTCTTTATACACAAGACATTTATCTTTTGTACCACACATATATCTAAGTAAATATTTCATAGCATCCCAGTGAGGCATCCCAGGATTAGACATGTATCTACTTAGGAAAGATATACCAAATGCGAGATCAGGTCTAGTGCACAGCATGACATACACAACAGAACCAACAACAACATCATATGGTATCTTTGACATATTACTTTTGCTTTCATCAGAGTTAGGACAATCCTTTTTAGACAATTCTAGGTGCCCTCCTAAGGGTATAGGTGCAGGTTTACAATTAAGCATATCAAACTTCTATATAACTTTATGCACATAGTCGGTCTGGGATAACAACATGGTTTTTTTAGATCTATCCCTAACAATGGAAATACCTAAAATTTTCTTAGCGTGTCCAAGGTCTTTCATGTCAAAATGATTTATAAGGTCATGTTTTATACTAGCTATAAGAACTTTAGAAGAAGATATAAGCAAGATGTTATCAACATAGAGTAACATATATAAAGGATCATGCTTCTTCACATTCTTAAAATATAAACAAGTGTCATATTCACTTCTGAAAAAACCCAATTTGATCATACAAGAGTCAAATTTTAAATTCCATTGTCTAGGAGATTGTTTTAATCCATAGATAAATTTTTTAAGTAGACAACATGCATTGGGATTTTTAGAATCAGTGAATCCCTTAGGTTGTGACATGTATATAGTTTTAATCAAATCACCATGTAAGAGTGCAGTCTTAACATCCATTTGTTCTAATTCCTAGTCAAACACAGCAGTCATGGCAAGCATAAGTCTCAAGTTTTATACTTAACTACTGGAGCAAAAATGTCATTGTAGTCTATTCTTTCTCTTTGTGTAAACCCTTTAGCTACAAGTCTAGCCTTATACTTGTCAGGTTCATTAGGAGATAGACCTTCTTTGATTTTATAAATCCATCTACACTGAACTAGCTTAGAATTATTTGGTTTGTTAACTAAGGTCCAAGTATTATTAGCATACATAGAGTCAATTTCATCTTTCATAGTAGTTATCCACAGTTTTGAATCTTTATAGTTAACAACTTGTTCATAAGTTTCAAGGGTGTAGGGATTTTTCACAACTGAAGCAGTAATGAGAGCATATTCAGCAATATTAGCATATTTCTTATTAGGGATTATGGTTCTAGGAGCCCTGTCCTCTAGTGATGGAACAGGTCATGAAAACCTCAACGACCAGAGTTGGTATGATTTCACTAGAGGACAAGGAAGGAATACTAGGGTCCTTAGACATATTATGATCATCTACCCCCCTTAATTGCTGATTATAGGAATTATTGTTGCTATCAAGTTGTGGAGGAAGACTACTACTATCATTAGTAGTAGTATCATCATTATGTAGATCACTAGCTTTAGAATAGTCACCAATGTCAAATTCTACTTCAACATTGTTGTGACTGGCATTAGGCATGTAAAAGGAGGTTCCACCACTGGAATTCTCCTCAGACTCACCAGCAGTGCTGCTTGTCTCACTGGAATGTTTGTTTTTAAAGTGAAAGTCTGTTTCATTAAAGGTAACATTCCTAGACACAACTACCTTATAACCTCCAGGTTGGATAAGGAGAAGCTTATAACCTTTGACACCCTCAAGATAACCTAATATAATACCCTTTTTGGCTCTTGGTTGCAGCTTGCCTTCACTCACATGAGTGTAGGCCGCGCATCCAAAGGGCCTAAGGTAGTTAAGGTTAGTAACAAGTTCTCCCCATAGGGAAGGTTTGAGACCAGTACTAAGAAGGGGTTTTGAAACTATGGCTGAGGAAGGGGATCTATTGATGAGGTAAGAAGCAGTAGTAACAGCTTCTCCCTATAGGGAAGGTTTGAGACCAACACTGACTAACATACATCTTGCTTTCTCAAGCAAGGTTCTATTCATTCTTTTAGCAGTTTCATTCGGCTGGGGTGTTCCAGGCATGGTTAAATGTCTTTTAATACCTTTTTCTTTACAAAATTCATCAAAATGTTTGTTATAGAATTCAAGGCCATTATTAGTTTTTAGACATTTAATCTTTTTATTAGTTTGTGTTTCAACAAGGATTTTCCAGTTCTTAAAAGTTTTAAGGGCTTCATCTTTGGTTTTAAGAAGATAGACCCAAACTTTTCTAGAGAAGTGATCTATGAAGGAGATGAAATATCTCCTTCCTCCTATGGTGTCAACCTGTACAGGTCCCCAAAGGTGAGAATGGATGTACTCTAGGGGTTGTTTGGCTACATAACTAAAGGGGGTGAAATTATGCTTGGATTTCTTTCCTAGGATGCAAGTTTCACATAAGTCTAGAGTAGTAGGTTTCTTATCTATCAAACCTTGTTGATACAAGCTAAGCATTCCCTTATCACCCATATGTCCCAGCCTACTGTGAAGAAGAGTAGTTTGAGCTAGAGTCATATGATCATGTTTTAGACAGATTAATTTCAGGTGAGGTGATAACATGGTATAAGCATCCTTTATTAATGCTTCTAATTAACACAACATTATCTCTAATCACATATCTAACACCATTTTTGGTGACAATGGTACAATTTAGATTTTCAAAGACAGATTCTGACAATAAGTTTCTTCTAAGTTTGGGAACCCATCTAACATTTTGTAAAGTTTAGTAACACCATCATACATACATAAGGGCACATTTCCAATTCTTTTTATAGCTAAGCTAGTATTATCACCTAGCATAACTTCTCCAGCATTATACAGTTTAATACTACTAAATACAGATTTATTTGAAGTAGCATGCATAGTACATCCAGAGTCAAGAATCCAGTCATTCATGGTATTAGAATTGGAAGCACACATATGCAGCTCATGATGGTAAACACGCGCAGGCATAAACATATTATACTTAGAACAATCATGTTTAGATGAGCACACAAGCAGTTCATTAGGATATTCAGATTCACATATAGATGCAGAATGAGTAGATTTGTCTTTATTAGATTCATCTTTCTTTTTCTTCCTACATTCTTCCTGATAATGTCCTAGTTTACTACAATAGAAGCACTTTTTATTCTTTTTATCAAGATCATTTGAGTATTTGTTCTTATCCTTTTCAGGTTCATATTTCTGCTTATATTTTGTTTTATTCCTTTTATTTCCTTTAATCATGAGGGCCTCAGATTTATCATCAGTTTTATGACCATTTTTAAAGACTTTCATACTTTATTTTTCTGTATTATTTGTTCCAGTATTTTATCTATAGAAATTTCATCATGATTAAAGTGGATAACATCTTTAAAGTTGTCAAACTGACTAGGCAAGGCATTCAACAAAAGGATAGCAGAATGGTCATTAGAGATTTTATCATTACATCTTTCTAAGTCTTGTGTCAATTTAAGAAAAATGTCCAAGTTATCATGCAAAGACGGGTTGACATTCATCCGAAAATTGAACAATCTACACCATAGGGATATACGACTAGGCAAAGATTTTTTAAGATACAGATCTTCTAATTTTTTTCCAGAGCAAAGAAGGATTAGTGAGACTTACAACCTGACGAGTCACGTCGTCAGCTAATCGTATAAAAATCTCAGAGTGAGCTTGCTCCTCAAGCTCTTGTTTCCTATCAAGAGAGGTATCCGGTGGAAACTTTCCTTGCACAGTGGTCCATCACTTCTCCTTGATCAGGATCGCTTTCAACTTCATTGCCATATGGAAAAGTCTGAGGTGCCATCAAACGGCTTAATCCTCACTGTGTTTTTCAACATAGTCCCGTGTCTAAAAAGACACAATCCCAGATGTCGTACTTAGGGTCGATGTAAAGCAGTTTTTCGTTCCAAAGACGTATTTGATGTTGTGATGATATATAGTGATAGTGAGTTCTGTTTTAGGTATTATATAGTAGATTATAATAATTTAGTTAATAATGAGTTCACCTGACCAATCAACAGGAATATTTAATATGGAGTGGAATAGGTGATTCGGACTGCAAATAAGGTACTCATGCTATATACAAAACCTTAACTTTACTTTGTACTATCAAAGATTCAAAGTCTCCCTTTACACGACCAATCATTATCTTTACTAGTCAACACAAGCCGTTTTCACCTGTTATAATAAGTTAGGGATGAAACTTTCCCTCCCTTACTCGATCAAACTCCGATATTTTTAATTATAATTCAAGTCGGAGATAATTGGTGATGTGGACATTGTGGAATGGCGTGTTCCACTGAGATGATTAGAAATGGTCAGCATGTAAAGCACTAGGCTCAATCACATAACATCAGCTATAAAGGATCATAGCTAGAAGTGAAAAACTTGAGAACCTCATAGAGAGATGAGTCCAAATTTACGAACACAACCACTAAAATGCTCGACAGTTATGATGGGCATGGTGATGCTATTATCATCATTATCTCTGAGACTCGGAGCAGATGCCGCGGTTGCACCCGTTATTGCAAAGCCTGGATGTATGTGTTAAATTTATCTTTTTAATATCCGTCGGGTCTAATACGTGGAGGGGATGCACGTAAGTGAACCTTACACATAAGCCTTCGGGGTTCCATCCTAAAACCAATTGGCAATAGGAGGAGTAGCCCTAGCTCTTATATACTAGGTTCGGTTATTATCATATTGTCGATGTGGGACAATATATCCACACATCTCAACACTCCCCCCTCAAGTGCAACTATCCTGGACTAGCTGCACTTGACACAAAGCCTTAAGGCCGGCTTAGCCAAACGGGCGGAAAGCATACTCGCTAACCATTACCCGAACACAGGATTACTCGTAGCTCTGATACCATGTTACAATGTAACAATTGTAAGGAAAGAGAAAGAAGAGAGAGAGAGAATTGGATATAAACTGGAACTAACTTCATATGAGTTATTCAGACTGTATTTACTTCAGAGTTTCATTTCTCTAATAGCTAATCAGTTTCACCTTTCAGTCAAAGCAATCCGGTCTGATAATGCCATGGAATTCTCAGGTTCCACTGCTACTACTTTCTATGCTCGTGAGGGTATCATTCATCAAACCACTTGTCCCTATACCCCTCAACAAAACGGCATAGTCGAAAGAAAACATAAGCATCTATTAGAGGTTGCTAGATCTCTTTTCTTTCAATCAAATTTACCTCTAAAATACTGGGGAGATTGCATTCTCACTGCAACTTACCTCATCAACCGAACTCCTTCCCAAATTCTTTCATACAAATCTCCTTATGAACTTCTCTTCAAGAAACTCCCACAATACTCTCATCTACGAGTTTTTGGATGCCTTTGCTATGTGAGCACTACATTTTCCAATAGAGACAAGTTTCAGCCTCGTGCTATTCCATGTATATTTCTTGGATATCCTTTTGGTAAGAAAGGTTATAAAGCTCTTACCATTGACACTCACCAAATCATCCATTCTAGGAATGTCATATTTCATGAGACAATCTTTCCATTCAGATTATCCCCATCCCTTAATTCCCCTTCAACTTTACCCATTTCCCTTCCACTCCATTCTCCTTCATTTGATTCATCAATATTCATTCCTTCCGCTGCCACTCCTCCCCTTGATACTTCCAATATTAACCTTCCTTCACCTTTTATCTCACAATCTCCAAATACTAATACCAATTCTTCTTCCATAGAACCTTCTACTACCAATCAGGAAACTGATATCACACCATCTCTTCGTCGTTCTACTCGACCTACCAACAGGCCCTCCTATCTACAAGATTTCATTTGCACATACAGTTCTTCTTCTCCATCACCAGGTATTTTTTCTGCTTCATTTTTACCTTCTTCACATCATGCTTTTCTTTCTTCCTTAGCAGCCTATGTTGAACCTACGTCCTACAAAGAAGCTGCTTGTGATCCTGCTTGGGTCAAGGCCATGAATGTGGAATACCATGCTCTGCAACAGAACCATACCTGGGACTTAGTTCCCCTTCCTCATGGCAAGAAAGCCATTGGATGCAAGTGGGTTTTTAAAGTCAAGCTTCATGCTGATGGAAGTTTAGAAAGGTTCAAAGCTCGCCTTGTTGCCAAGGGTTTTACACAAAAAGAAGGCATTGATTACCATGAAACCTTCTCACCTGTGGTTAAAATGACTACAATCCGTAGCATTATTGCTATTGCTGCCTCTAAAGCTTGGACTCTTCACCAATTAGACGTGAATAATGCATTTCTCCATGGAGATTTACATGAGGATGTGTATATGAAGCTTCCTCCTGGGATAGACAATCCACAATCCCTTGTTTGCAAATTGAGAAAATCTCTCTATGGTCTTAAGCAAGCTTCTAGACAATGGTTCCACCGACTCACTACAACTCTTCAAACTCAAGGATATGTTCAGTCTAAAAATGACTACTCTTTGTTTGTGAAGAAGTGCGCTTCCAAGATCACTATTGTTGCCATCTATGTTGATGACTTACTTGTCACTGGATCTTGCCATCAGGAAATTGATTGCCTCAAACAATTTCTTGATATTACCTTTAGCATAAAGGATCTGGGAATTCTACATTTTTTCCTAGGCATAGAAGTTGCTTATGTGCCTTCTGGAGTTGCTCTTACTCAACGGAAATTTTCCCTTGAACTACTTCAGGATGCTAATTTATCTCCAGGGAAATCAACTAGCACTCCTCTCCCTCTGCACATGAAGCTTCATCCTGATTCTGGTCCTCCTCTTTCAGATCCTACTGCATATCGTTGTTTGGTTGGAAAGCTGAATTTTTTGACCAATACCAGACCTGATCTTTGCTTTGCAGTCCAGACGTTGAGTCAGTTTATGCAGAACCCCTGTACTATGCATCTTGATGCATTACATCACACTCTTCGCTATGTACAAGGCACCATAGGTGATGGAATCTTACTTAATGGTAGTGATTCTCCTAAACTCGTGGCCTATTCTGATTCTGATTGGGCGGCATGTCCTACTACTAGGCGCTCTGTTGGAGGTTATATCATTTTGCTTGGAGCTTCCCCAATTAGCTGGAAATCCAAGAAACAAAGCACAGTATCTAGAAGCTCGCCTGAGGCTGAATATCGGGCTCTTGCTCAAGCAGCTGCTGAAGTCACATGGTTGGTTCGTTTACTTGAAGAGTTGGACTTACATCCATCTCGGCCTGTTGAGTTATTCTGTGACAATAGTTCAGCAATTCAAATTGGTTCTAATCCGGTCTTTCATGAGCGTACTAAACATATTGAAATCGATTGCCATTTCACTCGGGATAAAGTCATGGAAGGGTTGCTTCACCTTCGTCATGTACCAACACAAGCACAACTTGCTGATGTTTTAACAAAAATTTTACCTTCTGAGCATCAAAATCTTTTGTTATCCAAGCTTGGCATGCTTACTCCTGTCAAGCTTGCGGGGGGGTGTTGAGTCTGTTATACTTTGGACTTATTACAGCCACACGTTTGTAACTGAAAGTGGTTACTGGTGATGTATAAATACAGTCTGAATAACTCATATGAAGTTAGTTCCAGTTTATATCCAATTCTCTCTCTCTCTTCTTTCTCTTTCCTTACAATTGTTACATTGTAACAGTATGGATAGTTGCGGAAATGTTAGCATTCCTTTCCCGTTTGGTATTGGCGCAAATTGCTTCTTGGACTTAAGGTATGAGATCAGATGCAATACATCTGCAGGCTATACCAAAGCCTACTTATCCAAATTCAACATTGAGGTCATGGCAATTACGCTTTCAGATTACGACAGTAATTTGATACAAAGTGTGATTGTGGCCATACCTTCCTTGAAAATGTGCATCGGAGATACACAAGGTTTTGCTGCCGGAATTAACTTCACGGGGAGCCCGTTTAACATTTCAACTGATCATAATGTTTTCATGACAGATCGAGGGTTGCGCAGGCAGCGCAGTCTTGTTGAATGAAAACAACACATTTATCACCGGGTGTGGTACTGCTTGCAGCAGCAAATATAACAGTGCCGTCTTCGCAAACAAGTGCTACGGGGTTGACTGTTGCCAAATTTCGTTGCCTTCACAAAGTTCCCCTTTACAATTTTATCGGATAGGTTTTTTTGGACAGTCATCATGGGTACATATCAACTGCCTTGTGGCTAGTCTGATAATGGGTGATTCTGTAAATCAGTATATTGGAAAGTTGTCCAGTTCAGATCCATCTACTGTTCCTGTCATGTTGTACTGGAGTTTCATGAGCAGCCACTTGCCTGACTCCAATCCTAGAGTCAATTGTTGGCCTAATGGTTGCTTTTGTGAAGGAAACTCTGTTGGGAATCCTTATCTGTTGAATGGCTGCCAAGGTAATTACTTTTACTTCAAACTGTGCATTCTTTAGTAGATTCACTGTAATTCTATCATGCCTTCAACCTTTTTTCGTTTTTTTTTTCGCTTATAGTTATACTTTGCTGCACCTTTAATTATATCGAGCTGATTAAATCTATAATCTATATTTTATTTTTGAGTAGTTCCTGAAGACTGCAAGAAATGCAAGGAATATTGTACTTGGAATACAGGAAATTCTTCATATATTTGTCAAAGTAAGGATTTTGGTTACGTAATCGACAACATGGATGCAATTGTGGGGTGGATTTCCATGGGTATTGGGCCAATACTTTTAGTGTTTGGCTGCCGGTGGCTCTATCGCTGCATCAGAAGGAGAAGGAAGACGAATCGAAGAGTGGAGTTTTTCAAGCTAAAGTTGCAACAACATCAGTCATCTAATGAAGGTGTTGTGGATAAAACAAAGTTATTCACCCACAAGCAATTGACCAAATCCACAGACAACTTCGATGATGATCGGATACTAGGTAAAGGCGGTCAAGGAACTGTCTACAAAGGCATGTTGATCGATGGAACGATTGTTGCAGTCAAGACGTCGAAGCTGATGAATGAAAGTCATATGGAGCAGTTCATAAATGAAGTGGTTGTTTTATCACAAGTCAACCATAGAAACGTGGTTAAACTCTTGGGATGTTGCCTAGAGAAAGAAGTGCCTCTTCTAGTGTACGAGTTCATTAGTAACGGAACACTTTCCAAACACATCCATGACCCTGATGAAGATTTTGTCCTTAGTTGGCCGATGCGTTTGAAAATTGCTGCAGATTCAGCGGGAGCTATTGCATATCTACATTCATCTTCATCCACCCCTATATATCATAGAGATATCAAGCCTTCAAACATTTTGCTAGATGATAAACATAGAGCAAAAGTTTCCGACTTTGGATCCTCCAAGACTTTCGCAATCGATCAAACACACTTAACCACCCTTGTCCAAGGAACAATAGGGTATCTTGACCCGGAATACTTCGAGTCTAATGTGTTTACAGAGAAAAGTGATGTTTACAGTTTTGGGTTGTCTTGTTGGAGCTTTTGACTAGCAAGAAGCCAACTTACAAGAGTGAAACAATGGAACAAAAGAGCTTGGTGACGGAGTTCTTTCTCTCAAACGAAAAATCTAGCTTGTTCAAGATGTTGGACCCTAATGTTGTGAAAGAAGCCAAGGAGGAGGAGCTAATAGCTACTATTAACTTGGCAAAGCATTGCTTGAATGGGATTGGAAGACTGAGACCTACAATGAAAGAAGTTGCTATGAGATTGGAGATGATAATCAAATCTCCAGCTGAAATGTCTTCTGCCGACAACCAATCTTTCCTGAATGAAATGTTTGGTGAGATTGGCATGCCCGAGATGAGTAATCTCGAGTTCATGTCAAGCCCAGTTCCTACTGGTGTTGATAGTCCCCTATACATTGATGTGCACCCTCTACTCCATGACACCATATGAATTTACTGTAAGCATTGTTGTTGATCTTCTGCAATAAATAATTTATGTAGATGTGATTGTTAGTGAATAAAGGCTAAATATTTGGTGTCATGCAGTAAGATCTTAACAAATACTCTTAAGGGTTGTGCATAAGATCTTACCATATAGGGTTGATGGTTAACATGAATACTAAATGACAAGGGAATAAAGATCTTACTAACTACGCTCATTTCGACCCCAAAAAATTTTAAGCTTAATTGGACTAAAACCATGTGCGGCTGATACACCAGACAAGCTACTCGGACTTGGCTCAGGTTCGGCTCGTAAAAACGAGCCGAGTCCAAGCATGTCAATGCGCGCTCGGCTCGTTCCACTAAAGTTAACACTATATAAGGATTATTTTAGACGAGCTACTCGAGTTGGGCTCGGCCTCGACTCGTTGAAAGCTCGGCTTGTTCGGTTCGTATAACACCCTAAAACCATGCTCATGATAACTGTAGTCAAGCTATGACTATGCTGTCCCTCTCTGTCATAATGATGACTCCAACTTCAATAGGTATATGCGTGATTCAAACCTTAAATTAAAATCGATATTTTTCTGATTAAAACTTTGGTACAACGTATGACATTGTAAACGTCACTAGTATTTAAACATTCTACAAATAGATTATATTCAACCTTGTATTCGAAAACCTTTCTAGAGAAGTGCAATTTCCCGGTAATCGGGTAAGAATCAAACTTTGGCTTCATGCTACGTTGCCGTAAGCTTCTTTCTATCTAATTCTTGATAAATTGACCCTCTTGTTCCTCTCTCCAATTATCAATCGCTAATAAACTGTGTGGGTTTCCTGGAAAATTCCACAGAGAACGACTGAAAGTGAAATTGTAGACTAAAGGCAAAAACATACATCGGTTAAAACATAAACGTTAAAATTTTGAAATGAATCGAATAGTTTATAAGGGGAAGAGAAGCCTCATATTGAAATTGTAGGGTTAGTTCCTCATCGTCTCAGTAATATTTTGCTGTATGTACTGGCAACAGGCGTTGCATCACAAGTCTTGATAAATTGGCTTCTTCTTCCTATCTCCATTTAAAAGTTCCCAATGTCAACAATGGTAGGGTTAGTTCATGGAGAAAAAAAATTGCTTGAGAACAACGTCTGAAACTGACGTAGGAGGTAGAATTTTCAACCTGAAGCAAAACTTGGTTCTTGGGATGATATTGTTGAATAGGATTCATCTTAGAAAATCAGTTATATAGAGAAATGAGAATTCAAAACATCAATTCAAAAACATTGAAACCCTAGTAAGGAGATATGAATCCACATTTACACACCCCAATCCTCATCATATGCATGCTCATACTATTATCATCATCACCCTCTCCTAAAGTCGTAGATGCAGCAGTTGCACCCATTATTGCAAAGCCTGGATGTCAGGATACTTGCGGAAATGTCACCATCCCTTTCCCCTTTGGTATCGGTCACAACTGCTTCCTCGACTCACGCTACGATATCAAATGCAAAACATCTGCAGGCTCCACCAAAGCCTTCTTATCCAAATACAACATCGAGGTCATGGAGATTACGCTTCCAGACAACGACAATCAGTATTTACAAAGTGTGATTGTGGCCTTACCTTCCCTAAATAAGTGTATTGGAGATAAAGAAGGTTTTGCTTCCGGTATCAACTTGACGGGGAGTCCGTATAACTTCTCGACTGATCATAATGTTTTCATCACTGAGGGTTGCGCAGGCAGTGCAGCCTTGATTAACGAAAACAACGGAGTTATGGTCGCATGTGGCACTGTTTGCCACAACAAGAACAGCAGTGCCATTTTCACAAACAAGTGTTACGGGGTTGAGTGTTGCCAAACACCATTGCCCTCATCTGCTTTGCAATTTTATCAGATTGGTTTTTATGGTCAGTCATCAGGCAAACATCACAACTGCCTTGTGGCTAGTTTGATAAAGAATGACTCAGTGAGTCAGTACGTTGGCAAGTTGTCGACTTCGTATCCATCCACCGTCCCTGTCCTCCTGTACTGGAGTTTAATGAGCATCCACTGGCCTAAATACAATCCTAGAGTCCATTGTGGGACTAATGATTGTTATTGTGAAGGAACCTCTGTTGGGAATCCTTATCTTTTGAAAGGATGCAAAGGTAAATGTTTTACTTATAAATACTTTGTTGCACCTTTAATTATATTGAGCTAATTAAGTCTATAATCTATATTTTCTTTTTGAGTAGTTCCTGAAGACTGCAAGAAATGCAATGGATATTGTACTTGGAATAGAAGAAGGTCTTCATATATTTGTCATAATAGGGATTATGGCAACCTAAGCTTTCTGACCATTGCAGGCCGAGGTTTGTTAAGAAGTTTTAATCCAAATATTAATCTTTTCACAAACCTAATACATAAAATACATGGGTGCAGTTGTGGGTTGGATTTCCGTGGCTATGGGGCCTATACTTTTAGTGTTTGGCTGCGGGTGGCTCTATCGCTTCAAAAAAAGGAGAAGGAAGACGAATCGAAGAGTGAATTTTTTGAAGCTAAAGTTGCAACAACACCAGTCGTCTGGTGAAGGTGTTGCGGAAAGAATAAAGTTATTCACCCACAAGCAGTTGACCAAAGCTACAGACCATTTCAATGAAAATCGTGTACTTGGTAGAGGTGGTCAAGGAACTGTCTACAAAGGCATGTTGACCGATGGAAAAATCGTTGCAATCAAGATGTCCAAGTTAGCTGATGAAAGCCAGTTAGAGCAGTTTGTAAATGAGGTGGTTGTTTTATCACAAATCAACCATAGAAACGTGGTTAAGCTATTGGGATGTTGCTTAGAGGAACAAGTACCTCTTCTAGTGTACGAGTTCATTAGTAACGGAACACTTTCCAAACACATCCATGATCCTGACGAAGATTTTGCCCTTAGTTGGCCGATGCGTTTGAAAATTGCTGCAGATTCAGCGGGGGCTATTGCATATCTTCATTCGTCGTCATCCACCCCTCTATATCATAGAGATATCAAGCCTTCGAACATATTGTTGGATGACAAGTATAGAGCAAAAGTTTCGGATTTTGGATCTTCCAAGACTTTTGAAATTGAGCAAACACACTTAACCACCCTTGTCCAAGGTACGATGGGGTATCTTGACCCGGAATACTTCGAGTCCAACATTTTCACGGAGAAAAGTGATGTTTACAGTTTCGGAGTTGTCTTATTGGAGCTTTTGACTAGCAAGAAGCCAAATTATAGGAGTGAAACAATGGAACAAAAAAACTTGGTGGTAGAGTTCTTTCTCCTGAAGGAAAAGTGTAGCTTGTTCAACATTTTGGACCCTAAAGTTGTGAAAGAAGCCAGGGAGGAGGAGCTTATAGCTACTATTGATCTAGCAAAGCATTGCTTAAATGGGAGTGGAAGATTGAGGCCTGCGATGAAAGAAGTCGCTATGAGATTGGAAATGATCATCAAATCTCCGGCTGAAACGTCTTCGTTCACCCGAGAATCATTTCTAAATCAAAGTTTTAGTGATTTTGTCACCGCCGAGATGGAGGTGAGTGATCTCGAATTCATGTCAAGCCCAGTTCCTACTAGTGTTGGTAGTCCCCTATGCATTGATGTGCACCCTCTACTCCATGACACTATATGAATTTGTTGTAAACATTGTTGATCTTTTTCAAAAAATAATATCAAAAGAAGAAGAATGATTGTGGCGGTTATCTTTGCAATAAAGGAAGAAGTATTTATGTACTTCACATCTTCTTTGGTACAAGAATCATAGAGTTGATGGTTAACATTAATTCAAATGGTTGGCAAGAAAATAAAGATTAAGAGCTTTGAGAAGAAGAAAATGATCGAAGAATTCATAATTTCATCCTCGTTATTTCAACTTTGTATTATAGTTTACTAGTTTTTATAGACTTAAAAAAAGGGAAAAAGCTTACACCTATAAATCTTCTAATAAAAAGATATTAACAAAACTCCACGGTTCCACCTGAACATGGTAACCCGTAGTATACGAGAAGGGAAATTTTGCAAGCGTATCCGTAACTCTATTCTCCTCTCGAAATATATGATCAAGTCTAACCGTCAAGTCTTATGAATTAAGTCTTGACAACGAAGTACAGATGGAAAATGGATGCATAAGTTCCACTCCATTATCAATAAGTTGTGTAGCAAACCACTTGGAAATATCCGGAGACAACTTCAGACCGGGATCATGTAACATCCAGTAAAGTTACCATCCCGTATAATTTGACTGGGGGTTAATTATTGACTTATAAGGATGAGTTATTACCCATTTCAACTAAAATTCTTCCTTTCTAGTGGTCGAGTGATGACAAAAATGAGGACAACATCCCTCAGGTCTTATAGATGATTCCCCAAAGTTCTGCTACCGGGGCCGAAGCAACACCTAGATTAGCAGCAAACCCGCCCAGTCAAACACCACCACTATCTCGAATGAGTCCCCCTACCGAAGCAAGACATGAATCACCCCTAGATGCGTATTAGAGTATATTGAGTTGTATATTGAGCCGTACATTGTGTTAATCCACTATTTGTTAGTTACTATTTTGCCCCTTTTATATTCATCTATATACAATAACTTATCAGTGAAATAAACTAAACTTTTAGTTCACAAATCTCTACATGATCGTATCATATTTAGTCCACAAATCTCTACATCATCGTATCAGATGATACGATTCCTAAAAATCTATAGGCGCCCGGAGCCAACTTTATCGGCGTGTTGTTATCTCCAAGCTAACAAAGCAAAGACCAAAGAAGGGAGGAGGGTTCATCAAGTCCTCATTTCATCCCTCCGTATCAACTCTTTAGGATGTCAACCTACATGCATTCTAGGGCCAACTTATCCTAGTACACTAATCTACTTGTGTTCTAAGGCCCGACTTACCTTGGAACGCTAAACTACCCTTATCCTTGGGTTCGACCTACCTTAAAACGCTAATCTACATGTGTCCTAGGGTCCGATCTAACGTACAACACTAATCTATTAGGTCAGGCGCTTGATGTTTTTCCACTGCCACAAGCCCACGACCACTAAAGGGTGATAGGGAGTATTCTTTTTTTTTTTTGATAAACAACTTCTGTGCTTTATTAATATAGGTCAATATCCGCAATGTCAATGATACATTGAGGGAAGTTATCGAGCCTTACACAAGAGGGGGTATCCAAGCGGAGCCTGGCCACATGGTGAGCCACTGTGTTAGCACTACGCCTAACATGATTAAAAGAAACATTCGATGTGCCCGGGATGAGGGAGATCGCATGGTGACAGATTGAAGATGGGTATGTGGTGATCTTGCTGGTATTCTAGTTCGTGAGCTGATTGACGATGGAGGATGCATCCGATTCAATGATCATGGGGTGGTGTATGAAGTCCATGGCAGCCGTAATACCGAAGTGGATGGCTAAGGCCTCAGCAGTGGAGGGTGTAGTGGTGCCACCGGTGCATTTGGTTGCAATTAGGAGAATTTGACCATTTGAGTCACGCAATACGGCACCAAGACGGACCGTTCCATCCAACAAGGTTGTATCAGTGTTGAGTTTTAGGGTTCCAGGAGGAGGTTTGATCCAAGAGGTGACCGGCAGGGCCTGGGAACGATGAAGTGTGTGCGTCGGGGGGCATAAATGGTATTCATGAACGTAGCGTCTGAAACTGTCTCGAAGGATATCACCGGATGGTTGGTTCGAATCAAAGAGCATCTTGTTGCGTAGTGTCCAAGCGATCCAACAGTGAGTTAAGAAATTTGTGACACCATCCACTCCCAATACATATTTGATCTCGAGAAGAACATCAGAGGGCGCGCTTTTGAAGGACCCCATGAATGAAGGGAGAGATGTAGAAAGCGGCCACACGACAGCAGATTTAGGGCAGAATGCAAGAGCATGCCAAAGGGTTTCAGGATCCAGGTGACATCGGGAACATAAGGGATTTGGGACCACATGTCTCATGTGCAGAATGGATCCGACGCTAAGAAAGCCGTTGCAGAGCCTCCAGGCGAAATGAAGAACTTTCGGGGGCAAGTTACATTTCCACAAAAGAGTCCAGATTGGAGGGTGAGCAACGTTCATTGTACCCATCTTTCCGAGCCAGTATGTGGACTTAATAGTGAACTGTCCTGATGGTGAAGGAGCCCAGACAATTTGATCGTCCTCATTCAGCTGTAGGAGGGGTATGCTGAGAATGTAGGCCACATCACGGGGATTAAAGACAGCCACAAAGCAGCAGGGTCCCACTCGTTGGAGTCGGGATCAATGAACTCAGAAACATAAATGTTGGGTCCAACACCCGAAAGGACAGACAAGCGAAGGAAACCGTCAGATGATGGTATCCACCTCGCAGAAGCCGCGTCAATATTTCTCCCATTGCCCACCAGCCATCCAAGACCCTCCAAAAGGAGGGATTTTGCCCCCCAGATGCTGCGCTAGGAGAAGCTAGGCCGCCAGCCCCGTCCCGAGTCCACAAAGGTAGAACGCCGGAAATACCTTGCTTTGAGGACAGAGTGGAGGAGAGAGTTTTGTGCGGTAATGATGCGCCAACCCTGTTTGGCTAATAGCGCATCATTGAAGGTGTGAAGATCACGAAACCCAAGACCACCATGGCTTTTCGGTAGGCACAGATCTGACCAATTCCTCCAATGAATCCTTTTCCTGGTGTCGGATGTGTCCCACCAAAATCGAGCAAGAAGCGAGTGGATCTCATCAATAAGAGAGTCGGGCAAGCAAAAGATAGACATAATATGGGTCGGAATACTCTGTAATATAACTTTTATCATAACCTCTTTAGCCGCTTGAGACAAGAGCTTCTCCTTCCAGCCATTCGCTTTCTTCTAGATACGGTCCTTAATGAAGGAAAACACAACTCTTTTGGACCTTCCTATGACAGCAGGAAGGCCAAGGTACTTTACATGTCGATCAACTAACTGCACACCCAAAATATGAGAGAGGAGTGTCTGCTGATACCGGTCAACGTTTGCACTAAAAGAAACCTCCGATTTTTGCAAATTGATTGTTCTCTCTCGTAGTGACTGAGCAAGTTAGTTATCTTAGAGCATTCTATCGGTGTGGCTTTTCCAGAAAGTAGGATGTCATCAGCGAAAAACAGATGGGTAATAGATGGGGATCCCCTACAGATAGAAACCCCCCGTATGTCTTTCAGAGAGGCAGCACGTGAGATAATATGTGACAACGCCTCCGCTCCCAGTATGAAAAGAATTGGAGATAACGGGTCTCCCTGGCGTAGACCGCGTGTTGGAATAACGCTACCCTCAATAGCCCCATTGATCTTGAAGGAGTAGCGGGCGCCTCGCACACAGCTCATAACACGCGAGATCCACCCGCTAGCAAAACTCATACAACACATAATTTTCTCGAGGTAGTTCCACTCCATCCTGTCAAAAGCCTTGCTCATATCAAGTTTAAGAGCCATGTCTCCCCGCATACCAGTAGACTGTTTGGTTTTGAGGGAGTGGAAGATCTCCAATGCAATAATAGCGTTATCAGTAATGGACCTACCCGAAATTAATGCACTCTGAGACTGTGAGATTGTATCATTGAGGATCGGTTTGAGACGGTTGACCATGACTTTTGTTATTAATTTGTATAGCACGTTGCATAAGTTGATCGGGCGAAAATCAGATGTCCTTGCAGGCTGAGAGACCTTGGGAATAAGTGTGACCACAATGTCATTGGTACTGCCAAGCGGGGATTCGGAGTGCCACCAATGCTGGATGAAACTGACAGTGTCGGGTCCAACAATCGGCCAGAACTCGTGGAAGAACTTAGCATGCATTCCGTCAGGCCCCGGAGCTTTGTTGGGATGCATTTGTCGTAAAGCAAACAAGATCTTCGCTTCTGTAGGGCAACAAAGCAACACAAAGTTCACAGCAGGAGAAACACTGATTGGGATACCGGCAATGAGTGATTCAATCTCCACAGGATTTGGGTTTGATGTAGTGAACAGCTTTGAAAAAAACTCAGTGATTGTACCTGTAATGGCTTCATGGGATGCGCAGGATTCTCCTTTGTCGTTAATGAGTACCCAGATTGTGTTTGTCGAGTTTTGTTGTGAGGCCTTATGGTGGAAATAAGCTGTATTTCGATCCCCATCTTTGAGTTCTTTTATTCGAGCTCTTGAATGCTAGTAGAGCTCTTCTTGGCGGTGGAGGGAGTCAAGCTCGGCGTTAATGGCAACGCCCCTCTCAATGATAGTTGTGCTAGGGTGCATGGACTGTAGGGTTCGGAGCTCGGATTCAAGGTGTGAAATTTTTAGTTTTCTCTCCCGGAACACGTCTCTAGACCAAGAGGTAAGAGCATCGGAGCAGGCAGAAATTTTGGACTGGGCTGATCCCCATGTGTGGGTCCAAGTAGCTTCGACTATCTCACGACATCCAGGATGGGTGAGCCATAACTGTTCAAAGCGGAAGGGACGGGGACGTTTTGAGCGATGTCTAGAGGAGGAGCCCGAGTCAAGCATGATCAGAGAGTGATCGGATCGGTAGCGAGGGAAGTGGGTGATGCGGATGTTGGGGTATAGATCCTTCCAAGACTAGGTAGCCAGAAACCTATCGAGGCGCTCCCGAACGCAGTTGGTAGAGGAAAGACCCCTGGACCAAGTGAGAAAAGGTCCCGAGTTGCAGCCAAGGTCGGAAAAAGAGCAGTCTTCCAATACCTCCCGAAAGGCATCCATAGCACACTGAGATCTAATAGATCCTCCATCTTTTTCAGAAGACATCAGAATTTCATTGAAGTCTCCAACAATAGGATTGGAGAGTTTGTGTTTGCGCTTATAGCCCGCGTTAGGGCCCATGTGAGATGTTTGTTTGTAGATTCCGCCCATCCATATATGCATGCAATCAGCCACGTGGTGCCGCCAGGGAGGCTGACTGAGGCCAGGATGTGATGTTGAGAGTAAGAGGTGACCGCAACTGACATGTTCCTCCACCAAAGGCCCATGCCTCTGGAGCGTCCGGTAGAGCTAAGAGAGAGCCCTTGAGTGAACCCGCATTTTCTTTTCACAAAATCAAGATCCTGACTTGAGACTTTTGTTTCCATCAAGAACACAAGATCCGGACAATATTTCCCAGACCAGTCTTGGAAGGTCCTAACTGTCGGGGTATTGCCCAATCCCCAACAGTTCCAACTGAAGATTTTCATTGTTGTTCGCGGGCATGGTCTTCCGCCATACGCGCTACTGGATTGACCACAATCATTGGGGCTTCGGAGGGTTGTGTGCGGTGTTACTTGAGGGGTGTTGTTGAGAGAACTTCATTGTGAAGATTCGGGGTGGTTGCGTCTAGAACCTTTCTTTTATGGTGCACTTGCTGAGTGTGTGGAGAGACCTGGCGTGCCTTTTTTTCAAATTGAATTTCTTCCTTCCTGTGGATTGGGTGGCTGCGGGACCAGAGGAAGAAGCAGTAGTGTGCAGATCAGAGTTGCGTCTATCAGAAGCCAGTGTGGCGCTGAGTGTGCCATGAGTGGGTTTAGTGGCCATATGGTGGGAGTTGTCAGTGGGGGGTTGTGTTTGGGAAGGGCCTGGTGATGCTTTCATGTTATACTTATTAAACCATTCACGTTCTTTATCCACAGTGTCTTGCCTAGCTCGGGTCCTGGTCCGTTGGGGAGAAGCACGCAACCATGCGCCAAATTGTTGGAGGTCCGAGTCAGAAGCTCCAACGTGAGGACAGTTCTTCGATAAGTGTCCGATGCATCCACAACAGAAACAGAAAATAGGAAGACGCTCATATTGGAGTTTGATGGTGCATTCATTCCCTTGCAGTGAGATTACAACCTGACGCCAAAGCTGTTTGGTTATATCAATGTTGACTCTCATTCGGAGCACCCCACCAAGTCCCAGGAAGTTAGAGTCATCCCAGGAGAGAAAGCGGCCAATCCTGTTTCTAATAGTTTTGACAAATGGGAGCACAACACAACCCAGGGGTATATTCTTAGCAACCACCCAGAAGGTTGAGTGGGTGAATTGGAGTTCCGATACCTGCTTGCCAAATGGGATTTTCTGGGTAATCAAAAGCGCATCATCGAAGCACCAAGGACCATTATCAAGGACATGGTTGCGATCCATAGCGTCGAAGAACTGGAAGATGAATGTATTGTTTTCAACCGCTCATGTAACAAGTCCTTGTTTGGGAGCCCAAACGTTCTTGAAAGTTGTCATAACTGCCTGGGAGTTGAAACGCTTAGGGGACAACAATTTCCCCGCAAGACAAAGATGAAGTCGTTGGCGGTTATCGTCGAGTCCATCAACCGTGACCACCGCACGCTCTTTATTGGAAAGACGGAGGTTAGCTATGTGTTGTCCCAGATCTTCCATACTGTAGATGCGGTGGAAAGGCGGCGATTAGGGTTTTTTTTGTGGTAGTAGCCAAAAGATTAATGTAATGATTTGGGGAACGATGATTGGGGACTAATTGATTTCGTAATGTATGGGAGATGATTGAGGTGGGAAATCTGTAGATTAAGAATAGGAAAGCACAAAAATTGAGGATCCCTAGAAGATTCTAGGAGAGACGCCTACCAGGAGGCGAAAAGCCGTCATACAGACGAGTTCATTTCATATAGGGAGTATTGTTTATTAGGAGTTACGTACGTAGTTTATTTTACCAATTATGCTTACCTATAATAAATTTTACAAATATCTAATGTTTAAATAATTAATATCACTGATCAAGAAAGAAAAGTTTCGTATCGAATCACGAGTTAAAAGACAAAATAGTATCGGCTCCGTTTGGTAAGTTCATAAAATGAGGGGATTAAGATTATGGAAATTAAAATAAAAAAATAAATTAAAGGAGTTTGATTATGGAGATTAAGAAAATTAGATTATATAAATTTTGTAATCCGTTAAAACTTTAACTATAAGGGTTATGAAGATTATTAAAGCTAAAATTTCACTTCTACTCCTTTTTCTTTTATCTTCTCTTCTTAAAAAAAAAAATTTAACACGTATTTTTTATAATTTTACTCACAATCATATTAATTTAACACTTATTCACTAATTTTCATATTCATCACTTAAACAGTTTTAGTTCCTTAATTTTTCATCTAAATAATTTTTTTCGTCTTCATATTTATCTACGTAATCTTACGTCAAGACGGGCCTATAGTAACGTTAACGTACAAGATGAGACCAATTTAGAAGGGAACGTAAGTTGCAAGTGTGTGGTAGCGTCGGCATCGAGGTGGGTCAGACAGTTGGTAATTAGGCCAACGCGCGCATACGAATTCAGTTGGTCATCAAGTGCCAATCAATCATAATGACATATGCCACCGCATCGCACGACACGTGTACGGCTACCAACGCGCGATCACATCTTTAATTCAGTGCACATAGCTATACGGGGTTTAGTTACGGTGAAGTTCTTGAAAAAAACTCTACCTAGAATTGAATGAATCTCACCCATTGAATGATGATCCAATGGTTAGATTAAGTTGATTCTCTCTCCAAATCTTTTTAATTTTCAATTACCTTTAATTGTATTTGATTATTTCTATAGTATTTTTTGAACTTCACCTAGAGTAATTCTAGGGGAACAAGACCGAGCTATACGGCAATACCCTATACTCTCTTCCTACCCTCATCATTTTACACCTGGCAAATCCACGGTGGAAATTAACGTCACTTGAAGAATATATAAATAAAAATTGAAAATGATGGAAGTGAATATGAGAATTATTGCGGGCTTTGTGACAAACTTCACTTGCCAAAAGTTGCAAAGCCACCCAAAGAAGGTGGTTGATTAGTTACCATTATTACTACCATTTTCATCATCTTATTATTAACAACATTAACAATTTATATTTTTTATATTATAAAGTTTGGTTTTATATAAAATTGATGTTAGATTTTAGGGCACGTTTGGTTTAAATTCCGAAAACGGAATGGAAACGAATCTACTCCATATATTTACTTTTTCATGAATAATTTTGGAATCATTCCTTGTCATTTCAATCAAGATGCACTTGATTCCTCTAATTTTCTTACCTTATAGGGTTTTAAAACTAATTAAAATAGAGGAAAGCAAATGCATTTTGCATGACATCACAAGGAATGATTCCAAAAACTTTCATGAATAATGGTATACTAATGGACTAGATTCGTTTTCATTCTGTTTTCGTTTTCGGAGTTCAAACCAAACAGGCCCTTAATCTCCTAGTATCATTAGTTAATTTTGAACTAGTATTTCCGTTGTTGGAATTGTGGACCAAACTTGCTATCTTGTTTAGTAATTTTAATGAATTAAATTTCCACTTAACAAAATAAAATATAGTGATTTGTTGTCATTTACATATTTTGGTGCAATTGTCCATTTACTTTATTCCTCTTATTTGAAAAGCAAGCTAGCCAGCCATTTGACCTTATTCATTACATTTATTCATATAAGCCACGTTATCCTACACGATTTGTTTGTTTGTTAAATATACAATCTATAAATTATTAGAGAAAATAATTGATCTATGATTTAGTTCATCTACAATTTTGGCGTTAGTACAATAGATAATATATACATAAAAATACAGTCCCAAAAAATTAATAGTCACTAAATCAAGAATATAAGCATTTATGAAATTTATACAAAAATTAATATTAGATTATAAATATAATAAAAACCAGCTAATTGATATTTTACAATATTTTTTTTATTATTTTGTCTAATGATTTATTTATTTTATAAGCATATAATAATTACTATTATTTAAGTGTACAAACCCTATTAGTAATATGACTATATGAGGCTTGAATCACTCACTTTCGTTGTGAAAATATTATAATCTGATTTTATGCTTAATTGAAAGGTACTTGTTTTAACAAGAGATTTTGTAAGATAAAGCGAGTGTTCTTGACCTCATTCTTTTCGTATCAGCCCCAATATTTCAATTCATTTATTTGCTTACAATGCAAATTTCCCACATCACAACCACTATAGTACAACGTAATAATACTTCAATTAATCGTTAAGACAATAACACTTCAATTCCTCCAATCTTCTTCTCCTCTCATCTCATCCATCTCCGCCATCCGAATCTCTGATCTTTCATTTCTGGTCGGACGATCGACTTTTAATGGCGGCTCAAAAGGTACCTATTGTTCTTGCAACTGTACTATTCCATTAATGTAGCTTGTTTATTGATAATTTAACCTAAAAATGGCGAATCGATCAGGAAACCATTATGTTACTCAAGGTGGACTTGGATTGCCCTCGTTGCCACAAGAAAGTCAAGAAGATTCTCTGCTCGATTCCACGTAATTATCTCCTCTTTATTTAATTAGTTTTAGTTTTATTGAATTTTGATTTTCTATTTGATGGTTGCAGAGGTTAAAGATCAGATGTATAACGAGAAGCAGAATACGATTATGATCAAAGTGGTTTGTTGCAACCCTGAGAAAATCAGGGACAAAATTTGCTGCAAAGGCGGCAAATCGATCAAGGATATCCAGATCGTTGAACCGCCCAAGCCACCACCACCGCCTAAACCGGAGCCGCCCAAACCCAAACCACCTCCTGAGCAGAAACCGGACCCACCAAAGCCCAAGCCACCTTCTGACCCAAAACCAGACCCACCCAAACCCAAACCAACTTCTGACCCGAAACCTGACCCACCCAAACCCAAGCCACCTACTGACCCGAAACCAGACCCACCTAAACCCAAACCTGACCCGCCTAAACCGAAACCTCCTAAGCCGGCTGAACCGGTACCGTGTCCCGTTCAGGTGGTTCCGCAGCCGGTTGAACCGGTACCGTGTCCGGTTCAGGTGATTCCGCGTCCGGAACCGGTTCCTTGCTACCCACCATGTTACCCGAGACCCGTCTGTTGTTCGGATTGTTACGAGGGTCGTACCACGGGCCCCTGTTACGCTGGGTACGGGTACGGGTACGGATCCGGACCCGGGTATGGATGCGAATACGGATCTTGGTATGGATGCCCGCCGCCACCTCCGCCAAGCTGCTACAGACCCGGTTACTGCGTGAGCCGCTGTTGCGATTACATCAATGATGAGAATCCAGCCGCCTGCGTTATCATGTGAATATAGTAATCTTGTAAGTTTACGTGATTTACGGTTTTTTTATTAATTGAAAATTTACAATAAATTTCCTAATTTTTTGGGTAGTCGAGGAGATCACTAAAAAAAACATTCACCATTTGTTGTAAATTAGTCCAATATGAATCATCGTTCGTCCATTGTACAAGTTAAGATGATGATGAGACAATTGTATGTATATCAACAATCATGTAGATATTGAGATATTTCATGAAATTTGTATAAGATTTTACAATTACCATAACGATAAGAGAGTTTGTGTAATATTTCCACTTTTTGTGTTTTTTTAGTTGAATTTGTATGTGATTGTCAAATAATAAGATGGAATTTAGAGGGTGGTGGTGGTTCAAGTGTATATATCATATCGTATGAAGAAAGTGGTATAGATGTGATAGGCGGGGGAATTTTATGGTGTAAAGCAATATTATTAATCTGAATAAAGTTTTTTTTATTGTTGTTGGTTGTCGTTGTGATTGTGAATTCTCCATTGCCAACTAATGCAAAGGGACTGGTTTTCAACGTTGGGAATCTTCGGATAACGACGGCAACGGACCAAACTCATTTTTAGAGTGGGTAAACAATTGATCGAACTAATTTTATGAATAAACACATGTATTTAATACAGGGTGTGTCGGGTATTTTTTGTGTATTTTTCTGGTGGACTCCAGTCATTATCAACACCGGAATGTGAGAGTTTTGGCTTCGTCTACGCGAGCTCTTTTTCGTGGTATATTCATATGTTAAATTTGAGTTCCGTTTGATTGAGAAATGAAGACTCGAAATTGGTTGAATGCAAGGCAAAAGCTTGGCAAAAAGTCAAAATTGTGGTTGTCCCACATCGAATAGAATGAGAGGTATCATACGGAATATAATAAGGAGAAACGCCGGTGTGGCTTTGGGTCACTACCTATTTCCAATGAGGAACGGCGTAGGCAAACAAGCATACACCCGTATTAAACTCCCTATGGATCTCCTCCGCACCTCATTTATCACATCCGAAAACGCTTCTCCTCCTCTCCTCTATGTTTATGTTTTTCTCGAGAGTACTCGTAAAGCAGTTTTATCTTGGAATTTTTAAATACCGGTAACCATCGTAATACCATTATTTCTCGACTCTGCACAATTCAGGTTCTTAATCGGTAAATTCTCCGATCTTATTTTATAGTGTTATTAACAGTTTAATGTTGTATTACAGGTTCCTACAACAATCACTTTGCATATTTGTTTCAACCTTTATATAATTGGAGAATTAATTAAAATAGCATGAATATTAACACCGTAAAGTGGGAGTTTTGGCTTCGTTTATGCGAGCTCTTGTTCGTGGTATGTTCATGTGTTAAATTTGGGTTCCGTTTGAATGAGAAATGGAGACCCGAAGTTGGTTGAATGCAAGACAAAAGCTTGGGAAAGTAAAGTATGTGACTATCCCACATCGACTAGAATGGGAGGTATCATACAAGATAAATTAAGGAGAAACGCACTAAAGGTCGTGGTCTTGGATCACTACCTATTTTCAATGGGGAACGGTGTAGGCAACATGGGCGTAGGCAAACAAACATACACTGTGATGGGTTGGGTTGGAACGAGACGGGTAGACCGAGACAACATGGGCTGGCCACTCCGCACCGGATGTGAAACGCTTCTCCTCCTCTCCTCTTTGTTTTTGTTTTTTTTCAAGAGTACATCACTCGACAGGTTCCCATATTTTCGACATATTACGGCTCATTACGCAAGTCGGATTCGTAAAACAGTTTTATCTTGGGATTCTTAACACCGGTAAACGTCGTAATACGGGGTGTTTTTAGAATTAAGTATAAAGATTATTTCTCGACTCTACACAATGCAGGTTCTTAATCGATAATTCTCCGATCCTATTTCATAGTGTTATTAACAGTTTAATGGTGTATTACAAGTTCTTACAACAATCACTTTGCATATTTGTTTCTTGCTTTATATAATTGGAATATTAATTAAAATAACGTGAATTATATGAATTTTATAAATAAAGTTATTGATATATGAATTATTATTTTCATTTATAAAAACTGAAATTATTTTCCATTATATAAGATCCAACCAGCAATTTAAAAGTTGAATATGATGTCTGGATTCCATTAACCACCTATGTTAAGTTTTGGGTCGGCCCAACTCTGTAATCCCACTACGCATACGAATGAGGCTGACCCAACTTTGCAGTCAAAACACATATTCTCCATGAAATTGCATATTCTGCAATTAAAAAGGATCCGGGATATTGTAAACTTAATGCAAATATTTGCATTAAACTCTCTACAGATCTCCTCTGTCCCTATAAAAGGGTCTCTCCGCACCGGATGTGAAACGCTTCTTCTCCTCTCCTCTCTGTTTTTGTTTTTTTCGAGAGTACATCACTCGACAGGTTCGCATGTTTCCGACATATTACGGCTCATTACGCAGGTCGGATTCGTAAAACAGTTTTATCTTGGGATTCTTAACACCGGTGAACGTCGTAATACGGGGTGTTTTTAGAATTAAGGACAAAGATTATTTCTTGACTCTACACAATGCATGTTCTTAATCGATAAATTCTCCGATCCTATTTCATAGTGTTATTAACAGTTTAATGGTGTCTTACAAGTTCTTACAACAATCACTTTGCATATTTGTTTCTTGTTTTATATAATTGGAATATTAATTAAAATAACGTGAATCATATGAATTTTTATAAATAAAGTTATTGATATATGAATTATTATTTTCATTTATAAAAACTGAAATTATTTTCCATTATATAAGATCCGACCAGCAATTTGAAAGTTGAATATGATGTCTGGATTCCATTAATTTCCGACATATTAGAAATATATGATTTATCATTATATTAATTTTACAAGTCATTTGACTTGTTAGATTATTCTGTATTAGAAAATAACTAGGTTAATATTTAGGTCATGTACGTATTGATCAATGATATATGTTTCACTTTCTTTTATGCAACATAATCAGATTTATGAGAATGTTTATAAAAAAAATTAAGTAGGATAATCAATCTAACTTACCTTATTATAAAGAAAAAATGACCAAAAATAATACCAATTATGAGGTATGAACCAAAAATAATACAAACTTTAAAAATTACTGTTTGATATACAAACTATTTCACATTAAACCAATTTTGATTCAATGTGAAAATCTAGCCAAATTTTATTACAAAAACCGCCCATATATTTTTAAATCACACAAAATGACCCCTATATTTCATTTTCTATCAAAAATCACCTATGATATTTTTTGTATACTTAACGAATTAGGAAACAAAGTGAGTCATCACTTTATTTTTAATATTTAAGGTAGTTTATTCATTAAAAAATTTAAGAAGTTTTAAAAATAAAATTTTGGTTAATAGAACCATGTTTGATGTCATTATTATTTTATGGATAGTTTGAGGGAATAATCCATATTTGTAGGTAAAACTTAAAGAAAGAATATACTACTTATTTGGAGTAATTTTGTGTGATTTAAATAGTTATGGGCAATTTTTGTAATAAAATTGGTCATGATTTTACCTCGTATCAAAATTGGTTTAATATGAATTAAATCGGGTGAGTTAAAGACGATTTAATTGGAAATTTAGAGGTATAATGTAACACCCCGAAAACTGATGTAGTACCATATTTTAGAATGTTCACAGTCGATTTAATATGAATTAAATCGGGTGAGTTAAAGACGATTTAATTGGAAATTTAGAGGTATAATGTAACACCCCGAATCCGCGGGACTCGGAGTGCCACATTGGGCTAGGATCTCACAATGGATCCTAACCCTACCTTGACAACAAGTTCACTGAACCTTACAACATGGCACTGACAGATATAAAAACAAATACATAAAACTGTACAACCCAAAAGGTAAGCCAACATAACCGAGTAAGAAACATAACACCCTCACACAAGAGATAACAAAAGACCATCCTCACGCAGGAGGGAAAGATAACAAACTCAAAAGCCCACACAACCTATGTACGAGACGTCCTCGGCCTGCCACCCTGCTAGATCACCCAGCAACATGCCTATCTTGTGGGGCATCTACAACATGGTAATAAACCATTAGCTAGCCATACACATATACAGAGTAATGCATAAGCACAATCACACGTAGGGAAAGATAAACACATCAGCATGCTTCCACTCATTTACAAGTTTATTCATCTCAATATAATGGTCATTCCCTCCAAACGTATGTATATAATATATATGAAACTATGTGACACGAGAACCGATACATCCTCGCATCTGAGCCTGCTAGCCAGTCGTACTAGTATCAGTCACACAATCCGTGTACCCTGTGGGAGTGGATTGTGCCCTTCCTGTAAACCGGTCTGGCCTGACTCAAGAGAACCTCCCAGACTCCACGGCGGGATGAAGAGGAAAGGTTATCACAACCACGCATACGGGGCAATCAATAAAACATAGGTCGGTAAATACGACATCACATGCTATAATAACAAGCATACGAAGCACACACCACTCATGCAAACACCCAATATAAGGATGACAACTAAGTAAGTCCTACGGACTTACCTCAACCTCGATCACAATACAACCAAGATCACCTCTACACTGGAGGGATAGCACAACCTATAAACAAGGTATAAGGAGATATATCAGACTCCAAACCATATAAGGGTCACACCTAGACCCAAAGGGATCCAAAGGATCAACCTCAACCTCACTCCCAACCTAACGAACCTTAAAAGCCTTCCAAGGCATAAACCGATCATAAACATCATCAAAACTCAACCTCACACATCTAGCATGATCCTAAGCACTCATACTAGGAAAGGAGGGAACGAAGGCACCCTAAGGAAGGCCTAGAAGCAACACACACCTGCAAAACCAAAGGAAACACCAAGCTGGTGCAGGTGGGCGCAGGGGCGGCTCACTGGTGGCGCAGGGGCGGTGCACTGGCTGGCGCAGGGGCGGCTGTAGGGTGGCGCAGGGGCGGCTGGTGTGCAGAGGACACCACTTCAGCTCCTTCTTCACTTCTACTCTCGATTCTCTACTCTTCTTCACTCCAACAACAACATACATGTGTCACATACATATACATACATCAACACAAGCCAAACATGGCTGGAATAGGATCAAAACCTAAGAAAAGCCATGCTAGACTAAGGAGAAGAGGAAAAAGAGACAAGAAGATGAAAAGAAGAAGAAGAAGGGGATGGAAGCCATGAAAGCTTACCAAGCTGAAGATCCAGAAGCTCACAAACTAACCAAAACGCCCTCAAGCTGGCTCACAAGGCTCAACAACCATCATCAACATCAAAGCCAAGCAAAAGCTTTCCAAAACTCACACAAACTTAAGGAGATCAACCAAGGATCCAAGGGAGAGGAAGAGAAGAGAGAGTACGTAAGGAGAGAGAGAGAGAGAGATTTGAGAAAGTAACCCTCGTCAAAGAGGAGAAGAAGATATATATAAGGTGGTGAAAAAGTAAAGCACGGGTCAAAGCAGTCAAAGAAAACGGCTGCAGCACACAGAGCCGTAGGGGCGGACCCTGTGAGCCACAGGGGCGGACCAGGCTAGGCGTAGGGGCGCCCCCTAGGTCACGCAAGGGCGGCTCAGGAATAAGCTTGGCCCCTCTGCTCTCTCTCTCTCAGCACTAAGCAACTAGGCTCTTACATCTCACCCCCCTAAAAACAAGTTTCGTCCCGAAACTTGCAAGATCCCAAGTCCTCTCGGTCCCACAAGCCGAGGTATAACTCACTCTCTCTATCGGAGGTATCACATATCCGTTCAGAAGGTCATAGCCTATAACAGATCTATAACCATAAACATCACTATGGAGGAATCATCTACTCCAGAAAACAAGGCCATAACGCTACCCAAGGCAAAGAGGAATCACATCTCTCGCTATATCACATCACAGGGCATAGAGGAAGCACATCTCTAGCCAACCATAACTATATACATCGTATGGAGGAATCACATCTCCACTGAAACTATGTCCATCAAAGTAGCATGGAGGAAAGAACCATCTCCAGCTGAATCATAATCCACTCAGATAGCATGGAGGAAAGAACCATCTCCAGCTATACATACATCATGCTAGTATAGCAAGATCTAATAAGATCATAAGGCACAACAACACTAGCATGGAATAAACACATCAAGGCATGAAAGCACATAAGCACACAATCACATACTCACCAAGATAGCACTAGATCTACTCATCGACCCTATGTGCATCTATCTCGTCATAAAACTCTGGATAGTTCCTCTGGATACTATCCTCAGTCTCCCATGTAGCCTCCTTGGGTCCACGTCTCGACCACTGTATCCTCATCATGGGGATATCCTTGGAACGCAGACGTCTCACACCTCGTTCTAGGACTGCAATAGGATGCTCAGCAAAGTTGTGGTCTGGCTCTACCACCAAATCATCATAACTTACGATGTGCTTCAGATCTGTTATGTACTCTCTCAGTTGAGACACATGGAACACAGGGTGAACACCCTCTAATCTCGGAGGCAAAGCTAATCTGTAGGCTGCCCTCCCAACTCTATCCAGTATCTCAAAAGGACCGACATATCGGGGACTCAACTTCCTATTTATGCCGAAACGTCTGACGCCACGCGTCGGGGATACTCTCAACCAGACATGAGCTCCTACACTGAACTCTAGAGGCGTCGGCCTCTTGTTTGCATATGACTTCTGGCGACCCTGTGCAGCCAACATCCTCTCTCTAATAAGCGCTACTCGAGCCATATCATCATGAATCTGCTCTGGCGCTATCCCACTGATACTGCTAGGCTCATCCCAGCATAAAAGTGTACGACACCTACGTCCATACAGTGCCTCATGGAGTCATCCCAATTGATGCATGCCAACTGTTGTTGTATGAGAACTCAACAAGTGGGAGGTAATCAGACCATCCATGTTCCCAATCCAACACACAAGCTCGCAGCATAACTTCCAAAGTCTGTATGGTCCTCTCTAACTGTCCGTCAGTCTAGGGGTGAAACATAGTCGTGAAGTGTAGACTCGTCCCCAAAGCAGTCTGGATCTGCTGCCAAAACCTCGAGGTGAATCGTCCATCACGATCAGAGACGATCGTCCTCGGTATACCATGGAGTCTCACTATCTGTCTAGTGTACTCCTCAGCCAACCTACTCACTGGCCACGTCTCTCTGATAGGGATGAAACGTGCCGTCTTCGTCAGTCTATCGACAACAACCCAAATGGCATCAAAACTCCTACTAGGTCTCAAACCAGTCACGAAATCCATGGAGACATCCTCCCACTTCCACTGCGGCACTGGCAGTGGATGGAGCTCACCTCCAGGTCTGCAATGCTCTATCTTGACTTGCTGACAGGTCGCACACTGAGCCACAAATCTGGCTACATCGGGCTTCAGCCCTCCCCACCAATATGAACGTCTCACATCATGGTACATCTTACTCGTACCTGGATGTACAGAGTAAGGTGTACAGTGAGCCTCCTGTAAAATCCTCTGCCTCAACTCCGCGTCAGCAAGAACACAAATACAATCATGTCGCCTCATCACTCCATCAGCTTCAATGGAAAACTGTGGTGCCTCTCCACGAGACATTCTCTCTCTAATACTCATCAAGGTCAGGCAGGTCCCCTGCTTCTATTGGATCTCATCCAACAGACCAGGTAAAACCTCTAAAGCATACAACTGGACATCCTCATCAGGAAACTGGATGTTCATCTCTAGCCACGCTAGATCCCTCTGAAGCTGAGACCGTATAGTCAATCTCGCAATCGCCTTCTCTCGAGGCGTCTTCCTGCTCAAGGCGTCAGCAACCACGTTCGCCTTCCCAAGATGATATGGAATCTCAAGGTCAAAGTCCTTAATCAACTCAAGCCACCGACGCTGGCGGTTGTTCAACTCCCGCTGCGTAAAAATATACTTCAGACTCTTATGGTCCGTGAAGATCTGACATGTAGCACCATACAAGTAATGTCTCCAGATCTTCAAAGCATGCACTACCGCTGCCAACTCCAGATCATGAGTCGGGTAGTTCTCCTCATACGTCTTCAATTGTCGAGACGCATATGCAATCACTCTACCTCTTTGCATCAACACACATCCCAAGCCTAGCTTGGATGCATCATTGTAGACCACAAAGTCATCAGATCCCTCTAGTTGTGCCATGACAGGAGCAGAAGTCAAACGCCTCTTCAACTCCTCAAAACTCCGAGCACACTGGTCGGTCCACACAAACTGGGTAGTCTTCCTCAGAAGACTCGTCAGTGGACGGGCAATCACAGAAAAACCCTCCACAAAGCTTTTGTAGTAACCGGCTAGGCCAAGAAAGCTACGCACTTCCTTGACGTTCGTCGGTGTCGTCCATGCAGCAACAAACTCGATCTTCGCCGGGTCAACCATAACCCCATCGGTGGAGACGATGTGTCCAAGGAAAGCAACCTTAAACATCCAGAACTCACACTTAGAGAGCTTAGCATACAACTCTTTGTCCCTTAAAATCTGCTACACCGTCCTCAGATGACCGACATGCTCCTCTCTACTACGAGAGTACACCAAAATATCATCAATAAAGACCAGCAAAAAATGATCAAGGAAGTCGATGAATATACTGTTCATCAACTGCATAAAGACTGTTGGGGCATTCGTCAGCCCGAATGACAACACTACAAACTCGTAGTGTCCATAACGAGTACGAAATGCCGTTCTGTGTGCGTCCTGCTCTCTCACCCTCAGCTGGTGATATCTTGAGCGCAAATCAATCTGGGAGAAAACTGTAGCTCCCTGAAACTGATCAAGTAGATCATCAATACGAGGCAATGGATACCTGTTCTTGACGGTCACCTTGTTCAACTCTCTATAATCTATGCATAACCTCAAAGATCCGTCCTTCTTCCGCACGAAGAGGATAGGTGCACCCAATGGTGAAACACTAGGGTGTATGAAGCCCTTCTCAGCCAACTCCTCGAGTTGCTTCTTCAGCTCCAACATCTCAACAGGTGCCATACGGTATGGGGCCTTCGAGATGGGTCGCGTGCCAAGCTCCAACTCTATGTTGAAGTCCACACTCCTCTGCGGCGGCAAACTCGACGGCTCAGCAAACACATCTGTAAACTCGCAGACCACTGGAATATCCTCCAGAGCTGGACTCTCTCCATCCTTTATGGTGTAGCACCAGAAGGCATCACAACCATGTGCAATCAACCTAGCTGCTCGTACGGCACTAATAACCGAGCTTGTCTTCCCAAGGTCCCAATCCCGGAAGACCTCAATCTGACCAACCTCGGTAGAGACTGTAACAGTCCGTCTACCAACATCCAAAACTGCATGGTGTCTACGCATCCAGTCCATACCTAATATGACTTCTTCATGCATCAATGGCATGACTAAGAAGTCAACAAGTAAAACACGAGTCACTAAACGAAGGGGACAACTACGGATCTCACGGGTACCTCTGACCCGACTACCATCAGGTAATCCTATAGTAAAGGGTATCCCCTATATGGTAGCTAAACTCAGACGCTCAACACAAGTATCAAAAATAAAGGAATGCATAGCACCAACATCAAACAAAACTCTAACAGGTAAACCATGAAGTAAGATGGTACCTGTAGCAGCCGGTGCAGGTGGATCCTCTGCACTCCTCAACTCAAAAGCTTTTTCTCGGGCTCCTCTGGCATCACTGATGCCAATATCTCTACCTCTACCTCTACTCGGTCCTGGAGCAGAATCCTGAGTAGATGGACGCTCTGGGACCCTCTGATGTCCCTGTGTCTGTTGCTGAGGTGTCCTCTGACCACCTCCTGCTACACTGGCAAGGAAAAACCCTGCTGAGATGTTACTCCTCCATGTCTACAGAAGGCAGCTCAATGTCCTTGTCGGCCACAGGTAAAACAAGTCATAACTGGTCTGGGACAAGCTGACCTCAGATGACCAGGGTCACCACAGTTGTAACACTGACGTCCCTTATCTGCAGTATGTGCAGATGAGGGGTAGCTCTGACGCCTCTGCTCCCGTCTAGATCCAGATGATCCTCCAAATCCACTAGTCTGCCCAGTGCGCTGCCTCTTCTCAAACCGTCCCGTCTGAGAAGCTCTCCTCTGACTGGCTCGCTCTCTCTCAAAAGTAGAAGCCCGGTCCTAGTAATCAGCTAGGGACTCATGATGGAATCCCACCATATATGAACGAGTGCTCTCTCTCAAACGACGAGAGAACAGATACACATGTTGATCCTCAGATGGTGCAACTGGACCCAACAAAGCTAACTCGGTTTGGAAACGGCGGATAACATTAGTAATAGGCACATCCTCAAAGCCAGCCTCCACAAAATCCTGCAGCTTCTCCCTCCTCAGTGAGGCAGGGCATAACTGCTCTCTAATCATGCGCCTCATGTGGTCATAACTCGTAGCTCTGGTCCGGACAGTCCTCCACCACTGGTGTGCAAGGTCAAGGAATAGAGACTGAACTAGCTCTATCCGTCTGTCCTCAGGACATCTGATAGACTCCAAAGCTGAGTCTACGTGTCCTATCCACACCTCAATCTCTAACCCTATCTTTCCTGAGAAGTGTGGCACTCCCTGCTGGTGAAATGCCTTCAACCAGGCATCTGGTTGAGGCCCTCTGGTCTCCAATGGGACTCGAACTGGATCAATAACACGTGAAGGTGCAGCTGGCACCCGGGTCACTCCCTGAGATCTCTTAAAAGATCCCTCGGGTACTGATAAATCTGGGGTTTGCCTGCCGGCCCTAATATCCTCCTCAAAACGTCGAAGGTATTCTCTGAACTCCGGTCCTCCCATGGAGACACGGTCAGCGTCATCAAACTCAGCTCGATGTGAATGATGTCTCACAGATCCACTGCTCCTCGTCTCTAGGACGACGCTCTCTGCAACCTCCTCATGTATCTCCTCCACCACTGGTGGATCAACAGTGGAAACTGGTCCCTCACCTACCACACCCGGAGGACGGGGTGGTCTACCTCTACCTCTGCCTACAGCGGCAATAACTCTAGTCCGAGCCATCTGCGGGGTATGCACACCTAACTTATAAGGCTCTATATAGGCAATAAGTATAGGTATATACTCAACACAAACACATACATAATCCATCATACATATATACATATCATATCTACATTGCAGAGATCCATAGCAAGAGTGGCGACTTCTCGTACATCTAACCCAAACCACATTTAAAACCAAAACCTTTAGAAACGTCAAATCCCATGTGGGTTCTGTTTATTTTACCTATCAGATCTCATTGCAGGTAACAAGTGTCATTGTTGTCAACCTAGGCTCTGATACCAACTCTGTAACACCCCGAATCTGCGGGACTCGGAGTGCCACATTGGGCTAGGATCTCACAATGGATCCTAACCCTAGCTTGACAATAAGTTCACTGAACCTTACAATATGGCACTGACAGATATAAAACAAATACATAAAACTATATAAAACTGTACAACCCAAAAGGTAAGACAACATAGCCGAGTTAGAAACATAACACCCTCACACAGGAGGTAACAAAAGACCATCCTCACGCAGAAGGGAAAGATAACAAACCCAAAAGCCCACACAGCCTATGTACAAGACGTCCTCGGCATGCCACCTTGCTAGATCACCCAGCAGCATGCCTATCTTTTGGGGCATCTACAACATGGTAATAAACCATTAGCTAGCCATACACATATACAAAGTAATGCATAAGCACAATCACACGTAGGGAAAGATAAACACATCAACATGCTTCCACTCATTTACCAGTTTATTCATCTCAATATAATGGTCATTCCCTCCAAACGTATGTATATAATATATATGAAACTATGTGACACGAGAACCGATACATCCTCGCCTCTGAGCCTGCTAGCCAGCCGTACTAGTATCAGTCACACAATCCGTGTACCTTGTGGGAGTGGATTGTGCCCTTCCTGTAAACCGGTCTGGCCTGACTCAAGAGAACCTCCCAGACTCCACGGCGGGATGAAGGGGAAAGGTTATCACAGCCACGCATACTGGACAATCAATAAAACATAGGTCGGTAAATACGACATCACATGCTATCATAGCAAATATACGAAGCACACACCACTCATGCAAACACCCAATATAAGGATGGCAGCTAAGTAAGTCCTACGGACTTACCTCAACCTCGATCACAACACAGCCAAGATCACCTCTACACTGGAGGGATATCACAGCCTATAAACAAGGTATAAGGAGATATATCAGACTCCTAACCATATAAGGGTCACACCTAGACCCAAAGGGATCCAAAGGATCAACCTCAACCTCACTCCCAACCTAACGAACCTCAAAGGCCATCCAAGGCATAAACCGATCATAAACATCATCAAAACTCAACCTCACACATCTAGCATGATCCTAAGCACTCATACTAGGAAAGGAGGGAACGAAGGCACCCTAAGGAAGGCCTAGAAGCAACACACACCTGCAAAATCAAAGGAAACACCAAGCTGGTGCAGGTGGGCGCAGGGGCGGCTCACTGGTGGCGCAGGGGCGATGCACTGGCTGGCGCAGGGACGGCTGTAGGGTGGCGCAGGGGCGGCTGGTGTGCAGAGGACACCACTTCAGCTCATTCTTCACTTCTACTCTCGATTCTCTACTCTTCTTCACTCCAACAACAACATACATGTGTCACATACATATACATACATCAACACAAGCCAAACATGGCTGGAATAGGATCAAAACCTAAGAAAAGCCATGCTAGACTAAGGAGAAGAGGAAAAAGAGACAAGAAGATGAAAAGAAGAAGAAGAAGGGGATGGAAGCCATGAAAGCTTACCAAGCTGAAGATCCAGAAGCTCACAAACTAACCAAAATGCCCTCAAGCTGGCTCACAAGGCTCAGTAACCATCATCAACATCAAAGCCAAGAAAAAGCTTTCCAAAACTCACACAAACTCAAGGAGATCAACCAAGGATCCAAGGGAGAGGAAGAGAAGAGAGAGTACGTAAGGAGAGAGAGAGAGATTTGAGAAAGTAACCCTCATCAAAGAGGAGAAGAAGATATATATAAGGTGGTGAAAGAGTAAAGCACGGGTCAAAGCAGTCAAAGAAAACGGCTGCAGCACACAAAGCCGCAGGGGCGGACCTTGTGAGCAGCAGGGGCGGACCAGGCTAGGCGCAGGGGCGCCCCCTGGGTCACGCAGGGGCGGCTCAGGCATAAGCCTGGCCCCTCTGCTCCCTCTCTCAGCACTCAGCAACTAGGCTCTTACATATAAGGTATGGTATTTATTGACGTTATTTGTAGAAAGAGAAAATTTCGTTAAGAGTATCATACAATTACGGGATACCATTCCCTACAAATCATTATTCTTTTAACTATCAAGTTTTACACCTTTATTCTTTGTAGAGAACGGGACGTGAATTTGTGATCGAATCTTGAAGGCTCTGTTGCAATCCAAATCTGAGTTGACCATAGTTGTTTCTAGGCTTCCTACTTGTGTACTTCATTCGAAGATGAACGTGTATGCTCGTTGCCTCCTATTGACTGGATCATCCTACTTTCCACTTAAAGACTTTTTTGCTTTCGAGTTTTTTGATGTACGTATCTTGTGTATTTCTTTTCTCCTTTGTATGTGGTCATTCATGATGGTTAGTCCGTCTGCCGATCTTTTTCGTTCTTTCGACCCACTAGACGGTGTGTCGTCTAATAGTTTGATCTGCTTTCTGTTTTCAAAAAAAATTTTAAAAAAATTACGAGATACTATTCCGAGACTACTCATCTTCTTGCTAAACCCTAGTTTTCCTCTCTCTTTTTTTCTCTCACCGGAATTACTATTCTTCACCGGAAAGTACAAACCCGAGGCCTACACTTGACAACGAGCTTCCGGCCTCCACCAGACTCAAAGAGCTCGAGAAGAAGAACCCAAATATGCTACGTTGCTTGTCACAACAAGAGCTCCAAAGCAACCCTCACCAAGATCCATCTCTGTCGGAAAAGGTGCCGCCAGCCACCGCCAATCGTCGGGAAGCCTTGTCCGAGGATTCATGTTAATTCCGATTTGCCTCCGCCTGATCTCTTCGACCTACGCTAGCGTTGAACCAAAACCGCCACCGCCAGCAAGCCCTTTTCTCTTTGTCCTAATTTAGAGTCAGAAACCAATAGCCACTGGAGCCTCCACCAAACTTGAACGGTTCTGAAAACAAAAGTTGTCGTTGCTTGCACACTTGCCTTCCTTCGCACCCACTTAGTCAGAAACAAGATTTGTCGCCCAGATCCGCCTCCTAGATCCGCCGTTGTTGCCACAAGAAAGCTACCGTCATTGCCGCTTCGCCACTTGTTGCCCTCTCTTGCAACGGAGCTCCGGCAAGAAGTGATGTTGGATCATCCTTGATAGCACCTACATTACATGGACCCGTCACTAAGTCAAGAGTAGGAGACACTCAAGGAAAGGTTGTTTGCAAGCTACAAAGATGGGAGGATCCGAGAGAATGGAGAATTGCATGGAAGATGCAAATTCTCGGTCAACTCACTAAAATCTCGTCCGAGATTTATGTCCAAAGACCGAGATTCTTCTATGTTGCGTGTTATCAAGTAGATCTCGATTGGACGATTATTATCCTCTACTTATCTTTTATTATTTTTAATTCCCTTTAAGCTCTCAAACTATCTAAATGTATTTGTTGGTTTTTTGATCCTATGTTTTAGGATTATTTTTAGATTATGTTTTAGAGTAATCTCTCCTATGAATAGCCTTAGAAGATGAGATTCATTGGACAGTTAGATTTGAAATTGAATTGCACATATTTGTGAGACACTTGTGACTTCGTTCACGGAGTTTGCATTTTATCATTTTATTTAATCAAAAGGAGAGTTTTTGGTTGAATCGTTGTGAATCCTTGCTAGGTTGTTCTTGTGTGTGTTAATCTTGTTGAAAATTGGTGCTACTAGTCAAATTAGTCTCTCCTTGTGCTTGTCTTATTCCGAAGGCTTGTGTAAGGTTAAAGAAGGAAGGGTGAAAGATAATTCTTTATTTAGGGTTTTGACACATAATTGGTCAAGGTTTTTTGCAAGTCTTATAATAGTCCAATCTTCCTATACTTATCATTTTACATTCCATTAATCATCTTGTTATCTTTAATTATCATCCATTATTTTACATTTTGAGTTTCGCAGAATTTTGGCCTGTTCTTGAGTAAATCTCGCCCAGGATGTCCTTTATATTTGACCGAGATTTTCTTCTGTTGTTCAAACTGAGGACTTTCAATCTAGATCAGGACCTACGGCATCAACCCCGCATCAAAGTGGTATCAGAGTTAACCGATTGAAGTCTGACCATACACCAAAGGTTTGATCTTTTTATTTGAGTCTTCTTTGAATCACATAAAAATCAAGTCTTTTGTGTTTGCCATCTCTTCTAAGATTATTTGAGTTTTACGTGTTGTCTTGTGTATACTGGAAAAGAGAGAAAAGTCATAGTCAAACACAAGCCAGCCATAACCTTAAAATAGTGAGATCTCAACCGAGATTCCACTATAAAAAACCAAAATCCCGGCCCCGTGCCCGAAAATCTCGCCCGGTATTTACCAAGATTGACCGAGATTTTGTTATAACAGAAAGATCGTGATTTTCTCTCCAAATATAATCAGTTATGGAGTTATATTTGGAACATATCTTCAGAGTGACATCATATCAAGCTATAGAAAGTAAGGAAAAAGATATAGGAATATCTTTTTGTTGAGATTTTATCTAGTAGATAAAGATCTTATCATATCTTCAAACGTAACCGAATATCTACGCAAAGTTCGACCATTTCTGCTATCCAGCAGTTGTATATTCATCATCTACCTAGGATACACGTTCATACAATATCAAAGGTCCTCTCCTGACTTCACCTTTTCATTCATATCATCAATTATAACTTAAAGTTTCGGTGAGGCCATTCAGACAAGAGTTATTGCGATGCAAGAGTATACATACTAAGAAGGCAACCAAGAAGAAGCTTATCTTGATCCCCAACCAGTTTGCATCACAAAAACCTAGCGTTTTGACAAATCTCGGCCCTGGACCCAAAATCTCGCTCGAGATTTCCTTGACCGAGAATTGCAACTGTCGAGACTTAACCCTAATCGGCTAACTCTCTCTCCAATTTCTCAAGTGTGAGGTACCTAAAGCTCTCTTCCTAATCTCTTGTGTTCCTATTTCTTTCCTCTTTTAACTCTAACCACATTGAGTCAAATTCTTTGGATTCCATTTTATGATGAACTTTTAAAGATTCTCGATTTCGATAATCTTCCTTTTGGATTTGGACAATCATGTCAACTACAAAGTTGTATATTTTCAAAAGATCTAAAACATTAATACTCAGGGTCATGTAGTTTCTACCAAATCAATGAAAAAGTCAATTTTACTGAACAATCGAAGAAGTTGTCAAGCAACGTTCCTTACACCCACCTTACGCCTAACATACGACCGTATGGTACCTGTAAGGAGGCCGTAATCGCCGCCGAGAAGGAAATTAAAGATTTTCGATTGTAACTTTAGAAGGTTATATTTTGAGTAGCCCTAGACTCCGAGAATTCTGTCTATATATTTATATGTCAGCTGTAGGGTCAAATACGTTGATTCATCTTGAATTAGACATCACTCAAATTTTTTTACCCTAGCCGTCAAGTAGTTGTTTGCTTTGCTTTGAAGGTTTGCCTTGTTGGAACCAGACAATTGTGAGTTTATGTCTTTCCTGATTTTATATTGTTTTTGTTTTATGTATATGATCATGTCTAGCTAGACTTTCTCATAATCTAAGGATTGGATGATCCATATATTGGTTTAAATTATTTCTTATATATATATATAGAGTGAGAGAGTATAGATCCTATGAGAACACCCCTAACGTGTATACATGAGAATAGATTCGTAATTATTATTAGTTTTGTTACGAAGGTGCCATATCGTTTAATGTATTATTCGTAGTTATTGTTGGATTCCTAATTATTATTATTATTCTTAGTTATTAATTATGATATCTACTCTAAATCTCAACCCTTAACACTCACCATCAAACGGTGTACGATTGTTCTCATGTATACACGTTAGGAGTGTTCTCATGGGAACCACACCCTATATATATATATATATATTATGTTGTGATATTGCTTCTTTTCAAAGCGCTTAATTCCTACATTTTATTTACCTTCAAAAGAAGTGATGTTTATAACTAAATTAAATAAAACAATTAAAGAGCCACAAACGAAGGGCATTTTATTGGATTATTGAAAAGAACTTGGTTTTGAGAGTACTAGTTTATCAAAGCTTTTTGAATATCTAACTATCATAGAAAGTTCCGGTCTTTGTACCTTTTTCTAACTAAATATAGAAATACGTTCAATCAATACATAAGGTGGCAACTATATTGCTTTGTAACGACAGAAATAATACGTTTACGACTGAATTAGAAAACTGTAATTTTTAATTTTTGGATTTTGACCAAAATAGGACTATTTTGATCGAAATATTTTCAATCAATACATTAAGTGACGAGTATACTGCTTTGTAACGACCGGAATAGTACGTTTACGACCGAAATAGAAAATCGTAATTTTAACTTAATGGATTTCAACCTAAATAAGACTATTTTGAGCGAAATACCTTCAATCAATACATTAGGTGACGTGTATATTGTTTTGTAACGACCAAAATAATACGTTTACGGCCGAAATAGAATGACTATTTCGAGCAGAATACATTCAACCAATACATTAAGTGACGAATATAATACGACCGAAATAATACGTTTAAGACCAAAATAGAAAAAGAAAAAAAAAGAGTTTATAGCATCAAATGGTACAATTCTATTTCCATCAATACATATTTTTTTTGTTAAAAGTGGATATATCGAGTATAATCAAGTGTTTCACACCCTTAAACACTTACTTTTTTGCAATATCTTGAACGTTCATTTATTAATCAAGTGGTTGCTAGACGTTCCTAACCCCTACCATAAAAATTTAAAGGTTATCAATCGAGTATGACCATATAGGGGCGGCCCCTGGGGGGCCTCACCCTAAAAAAAAATCATTTTAAAATGGATCGTGGCTTCCCTCGTTAATAAAATTGCGATTTATTATTTTTTTTAAATATCATTATTCTTGTGTTATATTTAAATGTTTTTTTGAAACTTTCGCAAAAGTGAACGAAACTTCAAAAGAATTTCCCGTTTTAGGCTCGGAGTGAAATAATTCACCAAAATGCACGAATTTTGTTGTTCGAAGTAGAAGCGCGATCTTAGACCACACTCTTATTTGTAAAACGCGTTGTCGAGGACAACGTTTTAATATCCAAAATAAAGATAATAAAAACACAAATAGAGGTGCGATCCTAGACCGCGCCAATAGTGTAATGTTTTTGAAAGAAAAAAAAGACTAAAGAGGCCCGGTTATAAACCGCGCCTATAGGACAACTATTTTTTTAAAAAAATATATAGCCATGACCGCGCCTTTAAGTGTAATGTTTTTTTTTTAATTTTTTTTTTTGTATTTTGTTTAATCAAAATATTAAAGCGTGGTTTGTAACCGCTCTTCTCTTTGCAATAGACGCGGTCTAGGACCGCGCTTGTTCTCCAACCCGAAAATCTCGTGTATTTGGGGAATAGTTGACTGTTTATTTGTAGCATTCACTATTTATTTTTGTTAGACTTATAGTCAAAACTTCGTAAGTAGATGACATATTATCTTTGTTTTTATCGCTATTTTATTTTCATAAATCTTTTTATCGAAAATAAATTTCCACCCCCCTAAAAATCCTGCGGCCGCCGCTGTGACCATATATATGGAAATAATTATCTATATCTTATTTGTATGTTGTAAAAAAACTATATGATATTAGAGCAATTAGCGTTAATACTAAGGTAAATAATACTAATTGCTCTGATACCATATAGAATGATATATGAGGTAAAATTCACCCTTATATATTAGCTTTCTTTGTTTCTATATTGTCGATGTGGGACACTCACTCTCTCTAAAAATTTGGAAACCATTTTTCCATTTTGCAGTCAACCCTTGTGATGACCGAATTATATTTAAAAAATGACAATAATCAAAATTTGCTAAGTTCACTTAGATTTAAAAAAATATTATTAAAAAATTCACCGATATTCTAAATAGGAAACCATTTTTTAGAATACATAAAAAATTAACATATTTTTATCATACATATTACATATTATTTTTCAACTTCAAATTTGTATCGCTCATTAAATTTTGTATAGAAAGAGTAATATATATTAAAGATTAAATAGTGATCATTTGTATTGTATTTGTGTAAAGTTTGTATAATTTGCACTCGAAGCTAGTAGTTTATATTATTTGGAACTATTTTCTCGAATTGAGGAAGTACCGTTAACAATTAGTTATTTAATAGATCATTTAATAAAATTAGTGTATTTTATATAAATATATTTTAAAAAATCCTCACATGGTATCAAAATGCTCTGATACTATGCAAGTGATATAAAGTTTGACAATAAACCCATATATAGTGTACTGAACTTGTATACACAATCAATGTGGGATATCTAAGATCTCAGCACAGTTATAAAAACCTATGATAATAGGTGTTTTGATTTTAACACAAACAATATGCAAAGACTTGTATCTAACTAGACCTATGAATCAACTCGAGCGAAGTTAGAAGATATCTATACATGGACAATAAACCTCTCTTAATTAAGCCTGGACATATCTTAAGTTTCTGAAACATCAGCATCTCTTGCGTGTTTCGAGTCTAGAATATAAGGTCTGTATACAATTGGTTTATGTGATGGATTTTCAACTGCATCATCCTTTTGTTCACTAAATCCTCAGTACAAGCCATGAAATGAATAGATTGGAAGTCGGTTGCCCTTATAATAAGTGTAAATACTAAACAAATTGATAATGATTGACCAGTATCCTAATATCTATACAATTTTAATACCAAGTTTCATGAACTGGCATGATAAATACACCTACGTGCACAAGGATGGCAAATGGTTCATTTGACATTCTAACACTAATCATTATAAAATATAATTTTTGCTCCTGACTTTTTGTAGATTCACACAGACGCACATGAAAGAACAATTCTTTAATCACCGAAATGCATTATTTTACTGAATGTTAGTGTGCATCCTCTCATCAACCTCCTGGCAAAGTTGCTCACACGTCTGGATTTTATACAGACGAATTAATCATAACAAATTCTCTATAAATCTGTAATACTTCTAATCAATTTACATCCAATCTGCAATTCACAAAAAAAATGAGGATCTGCTTAGGCATGTTGTGTTCATGGAAGGCATTTAGTCATGAGGAGATTCAAGACTGCAAATTTTCCACATCAGTTGAGAAATCAACAACTTATCCTACTCAAAAATGTTCAAAAGTCCATCCATTGATGATCTTACCACCACAAGACAAGCCAGAAGAACCCGAGAACCGGATTCAGCCACTTGACGCGCCATTACCTCAGAAAATGGATGGAGATTGTGTTTCAAAGAAACGAAGTGTGAAGATTATTGTGACAAAGAAGCAATTGCAACAGATGATAAAGAATCGTCAGTTAACCGGAATCAGCGTACAGTTTGCGGACAGTTTTTTGGATAAAGGAAGACACTTGAGATGGAGGCCTTCTTTAGCCACCATTGCTGAATAGTTGTTGTTCATTAACAATGATTGTCTTTCCTTTTTTCCTGATTTTGTATCATGATTGATGCAACCCAATTCTCATTTTGTAGAGAATTTGAGGTGTCCACATCATTTTGTATCCTGAGGTTGTAACATTGAATAGCTTCTTTGTCTAATAGATACAATTCCATCTGAATAGATAGATGACTGTTCTTATAATTATTTATATGCAACATTCTGTGGTCTGTACAGAATCACAATATTTGATACACAGCAAACAATCTTTTGTAAAAAAAACATGATCATTCTATCTTAAATTAACATCATTTCAAATTTGAAGATAAATATCCTTTCACTATATACAAATAACTTGATAAGATTCAGCACACCAAACTAGTCTTCATTGAGCTGCTGCAGCAGTACTGCAATCCAAAAGAATTCAAGAAATTAAAATCTTCTTGGTTTGCACATCCACCTTAGATGGCACAACCGCCTTTTCTCTCTTTGTTTTCTTGGTTTGCACATCAATGGACTTCGTTAGCGCATCAACCTTCTTCATGAGCATCTGACAAGCAAGATTTTTGGACACTGTTAGTGTTTTAGGATTGTAAAACAGGACAGAAGTTAAAAATTAGGTGAAAATTGTACCTTAATCTCTTCTTCTTTAGCATTTAAGTTGTCATCTTTTGTCTCACAAACCTTCCTTAGACTAATGACTTCCTTTTGGAGCTTATCATACAAAAAACCCGAGACCAAGTCTTCATTTTCAACACCATTTCCTTGTGTTTCCGCGTTATCTTCAGAACCCGTATTCATATTTTCTTTTTCACTACTGTCAACAATTTTACCCTTTGACACCCAAAAACCTTTTCTCAGCTTGTTTTCAACAAAGCTACCATGTTGCTTTGGTTGCTCATTAGCCTTATGCAGAGGAGATGTTCCTTTGACAGATGTAGACCTCGGCAAAGATGATGATCTCTTTTTTAGCCCTGCATTGCTTGATAGGAAGCCAAGAAGATTGGTTTTTGAAGGTTTGGGTGAGCAATTGAGATCAGCTGGTGATGGTTTAGGAACTTGTTTAAATCCTTCTTCAATTGTCCGTAGCCTCAACTTCAATTTATCCTGAAATTCATCATGACATGAAAAATTAGCTTAATAAACACAAGTAAACAAAATTGATCATTTCTTGCTGGATATATATATACTCACCTTAAGCTGAGCTTCTGCCTTTGCTGTCCGCTCTGATACCATAAGCTTATCTTTAAGCCGTTGAATCTCTGCCTACAATGAACACAAATTCAGAAAACTAATCAAACTGAATTTTTTTTTTGACTGGCATCATCCAAACAATATGATTCATATACCTGCAACAATCTACGCTCTTCCAACCATGTCTTGATCGGCATAACCTTGTCTTTTTCATCTTTCCACTCGTTAGCCACAACAGTTGCAACCCTATTTGCTGATACTTTAGCTCTAGCTAGCTCCCTCTCCAGTGTCTTCTTCTCCTCCTACGTTTGAAGACAAAAGATCTGATAAAACTCACTACTAAGGGCATTAGTTGTACATTGATTTATTTTCGAGTTTATATGGGTTTATAGTTTATTTTCGAGTTTATGTTACTTCAAAAAACACTCATGACCTTACAAGTAAACAGGCCCTAAGTTTCTATGGCAAAAATTGGAAAATATGTCATTCTAAGCATCAAATGTTTTACCTTGAGTTCAGAAATCTGACGTCTGTAATCCCGAACAGCGTTAGCAGCAGCACTGCCAGCTAGGATAGCCTCCTCGAGTTCATTGATTGTCTGGCTAAGCTTTTCAACCTCAACAACTTTTTGTCTGTTGTTTTTCTCAAGTATCTTATTCTCTTCTTGACAGATTTCAATCTGTCTCTTAAGCTCCATGTTTTGATTCTGAATCTCCTCGACAATTAAGGCTCTTTCAAGGGCACTTCTTAGTATCTTCTCAGTCTCAATCAGTGCTGCTTCCTTCGACTTTGTCAACCGCTCCAAGGCTTTCTTGTCCTCCACCAGTGAATAAATCTGCAAATTGAATCACATGATGCTCAAAGATCAGTCACTGAATAGATAGATTTACTTTACCTTAAAAATTAGTATACCTTACCTCATTTTTATACATTTTGAGTTCAGATTCAAGAGGAGCAATGATTGATTCCATGGATATAGGGTCATCATCCTTTTGATCTGCATGCACCCTTCTAAGAGTCGCTTCTGCTGCAAACTGAGCTGCCAATGCCTCTTTCTTCTCTTCTGCTAACTTCCTAATCTCCAAATTCTGCATTTTTTTAATACAATATTATATAATTTGTGTCAAAATGAGTCAATAATGTAACTGTCAAAGTCTGATACACCGAGTTGCACTTGTGGACAGGTTAGGATCGCGAGTCCAATAGAGCGCGGTAAGCCGAATCGAGACTAACCGCACCTTAGGCCAAACCCAACACATAAATTCGGCGAGGTTTCATCCTAAAACCAATCATTGAACTAGACTCGGAATGTGCACAACTTTCGACGTGGAAACCAATAGCCAGTCATATGATGATTTCTCTTTGTTTTTGACAAATTCCAAGATTACCTTCTGTTCAAGAACATTCTCAGTGAAAAGCAGTTTCTCTTCCAATTTAAACAGTTCACTGTGAAGCTGCATTAGATAAGAAGAAAAATTGAACAATTACAAACAATTAACAAAAATGAATACCAGAAAACATATTTTCATTAACAAAAAATTCTTCTGTTTAACCTCTTCTAAAGCCTTTGTCTTTAGAACTTCAGTTGCTTTCAAGGCCTTGATTTCGCCATGAGCAGCCACCAATTCATTCTCCTTCTCTGGAGATACCATTTCAAAAATAGCAATATAAATGACAAAATTGACAGTAAATGTTCAAGTTAGTTATCTGGGTTCATCCAGAAAAGTATTGTGAATAAGAAGAACAGAAGAAACCTTTGAGAAGATTCTGGAAGCGATGGAGTTCGAGCACGAAAGGATCCGAAATAGGAAGATGAACTTCATCAGTCATTTCTTCAAAGCCCAACATTCTTGAGATTATGATTTCTGCTTAATTAGAAGAGTTCAAATTCAAATTCAAATTCAAATTCTGTAAGGGTAGAGTTTGTGATATGTCTCAGAGTGAAAGGATGATGATTTTATAGAGAGGTTGAAGGTGGAAATGGGAGATGTTTCAAGAAAGAAACTTGAAAATTAAGAGTGTTGAAATTATTTGTAAGGCGCCAAAATCGGCTATACTTTCTCCCTCTTGATAGTAACCGTTATTTCATCAAAGATTACATTATATTATAATTGCCTTCTAGAGTTGGATTATTATATGATTAAGGTTACAATTATCTCCTAATTTTTCATCTTAACAACCCTTATCCCAACTACTCTTATCTTCTTACGCTTCTCAAATTAGTAAGCAAAAGTTTGAATTGGATCATTGAACACTTTCATTTCAAATCATTTTTTTTTTTCATAGAGGCAAAAGCAAAAAATGGTAGTCGGATTCGGTGCAAATTCCTTTTAGGGTATGTTTGATATCCATATCTAGATATCAATTTACTAGGTATCGATATCAAAATTTATAGGTATGAGATTAAACATTAATATTCACTAGAGAAAAAGGTTTTAGAGACGAGAAGTAGAAGAGGGAGGTAAAATATAAGATACGTGATATCACTCTTTTTTAAGTATATCAAAAAGGGAAAAAAGTGTATATTAAATTGATATCCATATGTTTATGTACCAAATACTAAGTATAAAGTTTTCATATCCATACTCATACCTGATATCTATATATGGATATCAAACACGCTCTTATATACTTTCAACGTAGATTTTTACATTGTATTTAATTATTTAGGCCATAAAGTGACGATGGAAAAAATTTAGAATTTATATTTATAATGAATATGAAAAACCTTGCATGTTTTATAAAACTTTTAGGTGAAAAACTATTTTTAGAAGAAAAAAAAATTAAAATAATAGTTTCGACTATTTAATATGACATGTCAAATTAGAACCTGTACTGAAATAATAAAGGTTAGCGTCAAATTTGTGTTTTTTTTTTGTTAAAAAAAAACTAATGGAAAGAATAACTAAAAATTCATTATATCACGTAGTTATTATTCGTACCATAGTATTTTAATTAAAATTTATACCGTAAATAATTAAGGTAACGAGAAGGTTACTTGGAAAAGTCTTAGGAAATTTGGACGTGAAGGGATGACTAGACTTGTTAATTGGATTGGCATGATAATAACCTTAAACTCTGCAAATTAAGTTTGATTAAACAAAGGATTAGGTGGCCGGGTTCAACAAATTGGTTTCTTTATTGGTCTAGTTTCAGTTAATTTTCGGATTTTAGGTTAAAAATTCGTTTCCAAAACCTTATCTATTGCACTGGTCAAGACAGGTTCAAATCGGTTCTTGCTTAATCTTGATTGCAAAATCAAGTTTTTGTATGGTGATTAGTGATTAATTAATCACTAATTAAAAAGGGTTGTCTAGGCTGAAGTGGCTTTAAAGAACAAACTTTGATCAAAATTTTAATTACGTAAATCAATACAAAAACACTTCTCTTCATCTTTGCTTAAAAGTATATCTGAATACAGGTGTCTCAAATTTCTTACGATGAGGATTCTGTCAAGCCAAGCCACCTGATTCTACTTAGTTTAACCTCTTATCTCGAGTCATTTTCGAGTCAGAGTCATGTTAATTTATCATTTTATATCCGGCGGAGGGTTTGCACAAATCTTTAAGGTCGGCTTAGTGAAATGGGCGGATAACATATATTCGCTAATCACAACCTCACACGATGATGAGACTCAATACTCCCCTCAAGTGCAACTATCCTAAATTAGTTGACTCGGATCTATATCCGGCATTACTAAGACGTGAAGAGTTTGCGCGTCAAAGTGACTACGCATCGGGATTTCATCCTACAACCAATTGATAATAGGAGGAGTAGCCTACGCATCGGGATTTCATGCTCAAATGTTTTGACAGTCTTGAATTATTGTTTTTGCTGATCATGTGCACATTCCCTGCTACTGAACGTACATGCCCAGCTGAGTTGGTTACTTGTCCGTCAAGATACATGTATATTTATGTACTCCCGAAAATCTTTAACAAAAATGAACGTAATGAATTGATGAACCAAGTATATATGGTGTCGTTGTTTTTATATATTATCTTAGATCCATGATAACATAGCGTCAACTCCTCTACAAGAACCACATTGTGGCATTTTGGTTAGCATAGAAGCTTTCTGTCGCCATTAACAACACTCTGAGATACGACTACACTTGGAAATGTCAATCCCTGGAAAGCTACAACCACTAAGCATAAAATTATTGAAGACAAGGCTAGGGATTAAGTCCTAATCATTCAATCTTCTTGGGTTAGGATTCAAGCCCTAATTTGATTGAAATATGGGTGGTTTTGGTATATGTTAATGATGCTTAATGTGAATTCACAGTAATGTCAAAATGGGCGTCTAAATCTGATTAAGTTTCGTGTTAAGGTAATGGGTGATGAAAATGACGATCTTAAGGGTTCTTGTACCTCTCGTTTTCTCTAAGTAGGTGAGACCAATACTTTGATGGAAACTGGTCATAGGGAGCTTAATTACCCCAATCTATGGTATGACCTCATTTTTACAGCCAAATAATGGCTTTACTTTGAGTCGTCTTCAAGTTATTTCATTGCTTTGAGTAAGACTATGAATCTATGATATCAACTTACTTTTTAAAATACGTATACGTCAGTTAAAACCAAGAATCGGATTAAAATAGAAAAAAAAAAAAAAGTCATTTCGTATATTCGTGTTTGGATTGATGTTAGAAAAAGAAATATTATTTGATTTTAAATTAATTGATTGAATGAGAATCATGTCATATTTGATATATGTGTATATTTACAATTTTATAATGTATTGTTGAATATAAGGATATATTCTTGGTATATAATATTTGTCTTTATTCACTCATATCCCATATCATTAGCTCATTACTTCTATTAGGATATCTATTTTCTTATAACTTTTTTATATTTCTTTCATGAATAAACATGACATTTTATTTCTACATAATATCAAAGTAATACACGATCTTGTTTCTAAACTTAAAAAACGTTCATCATCTCTATCTTTTCTACACGTTTTTTTTTTACTGTTCTACTACTCAATCATGGTTGAAGAAGCTTTTACCCTTGCTTCGAAATTCTATCTACACCCTTCCGATCATCCTGTTCTTTCTATCTACTAATTAATTTTTAAGGGTGATAACTTTCCTAAATGAAAATAGCTCTTCTCAACGCTTTTTTTTCTCCCACCAAGTGCAAAGAAGATTTCTTGAATGAAACCACTACGAAACAAAAATATATTTATTAATTGGTTAAATGGGTAAGTGCTATAAATCCTAAATGACCCAAAAAGGTTGACATTTAAAATGGTGATTTTGACTAACATAATATTCGGCCTAAACGTATTGGGCCATGAAACATGGCGAAGCCCATATATGGCCCATTAAGGCCCAACTTTTGTGTGAATGAACCAACCAAATTTACTTTCCAGTGAGTTGAGTTGCCGCAAATCGAGTTCCAGGTGAACGAAACTCTAAAATGACGAGCCAACATAAATTGAAAACAATATAAAGATTAATGCAAGTTATAGCTGTGAGTTGATTCTGATCGATCGATAAATTGTAGATATATATTTTAAACTTTCGATCTACCATACACCTGACTCTGCGGGAGATGAAGATCGAAATCACTGCATATGACAGGATTCGCCAAAGTTCCTACTTCCCACATCATTTATTAGCTATTCACGATGGACGCAAATATGTTTTAAAGTCACATATCATGGGGATAACGTTAGTATATATCAAACATAATATTACGTAATTATAATTTATATTGCAATTTTCATTTTTAATGTGATGTGATTTTCGTTATATATTACTTGGTTGAAGGTGGTTTTCGGAAGGAGCAAAATTGATATGTCTCACAATCTTATTTTTCGCTACTAACTCCTTTATAATATTTGGAATCACGTAAAAAAAATATATTCACTGGATTGCTTATAACCTTATCATTCATTGAATATGACCACTACCTTCTTATGCACGATGGATTGCTCCTGACTTTATCGTCCATTGGTTTATTTAGATACCAAATAGAAAAGCATTGAACATGACCACTACCTTCCTATCCATGACGGTGGAGATACCATTGAACATGACCACTACCTTCCTATCCATATCCATGACGGTGGAGATAGCATTGAACATGACCACTACCTTCCTATCCATGACGGTGGGGATAACATTGAACATAAACACTATCTTTCTATCCGGTTGGGATGTAACGATCTAGTTTGCATAGACCTTTACAAAATTTGGAATCACCGCACAAAAATTTATATTCCCCTATTGTTCCTGAACTTATCGTACCTTGTTTTAGAGTAAAAACATGCTATTTGAACATAGCCGCTGCGTTCTTATCATCTCATAGTTTGTACGGACCTTGATTTCCATTATTTTCGCATTTAATAGAAGGGTTGATGATGTTTTTTAGATTCGGCGGTGTAATTTTTATTTTTAAGGGTTTATTTTGAGGTTTTAAAATGGAAAGCATTAGGTTCATACTACCACTTAGAATATTCACATGTATAAAATGACGTTATAATAAATGAGAAAACAATGTCTAAATGCATAATTAATGCACATTGGAAAACTATTGCGAAGGAAATTGTCCACGTTGATATATATATATATATTGACTCTCATGTAAACAGCTCTTATCATGTAAAATGAGAACAAATTGTATCCGTAAGATCGTTAAATAGATGGCTGAGATTAGGCGATATTAAAGAATAAAAAAATCAATGGAAGAAGATTCGCCGGACCTGAATATGTATATTCGACGGTATAGATCTGTTTACATATGATTCAAGATCTATATATATATATATACACTAGGTCAATGCACGCGGTTGTAATAATACGATGATAATACATTTGTATTTCATCAAGGAAACTACTTTTAATTACAAAGTAAATATGTCTCGCATCATTAGGACTTTTGGTTTGAAGATATTGACACAAGATTTGATCGAGTATGTTAATATTGTAATTTAAGATTAAAGTACTTTTACTTACAAAGTAAATTTGTAATTAAAATATGTTATTGGTTTATCTAAGCAATACTTTTGCATCAGTCAAAGTAAGTCAAAGTAATTAATGATAATAAATTAATACTTCATGAAAATGTTAGAGATGTTTGAGAGTATGAAAACTTATTTATTTTTATTTAGGTATATACAAGTTTTGGACTCCAAAAATATAAAATATGTTATCAAATTTTAAAACTACGTCAAAATTTACTATAAAATGAGCATTTAATGACTTAAAAAGCCAAAATTATAGTGTTGTTACATAGTACACTATAATTTTTTGCTTTTTAACTCATTAAATGCTCATTTTATAGTAAACTTTGATGAGGTTTTTAAAATTTTGATAGACCACACTGCTGGCACAATTGACTTTGCTAGCTAGACTACACTACTAGTACAATTGTAAAATTTCTCAAAGAATTTTTGAAGACAATTATTTGGGGAAGAAAAAATGTCCTACGCTTGATATTTAATAAATAAAAAATTGTTTGTGAAGAAACTACAGCTTGCAACCCTCTCTCCCCCTCAATCATCAAAATCCGTCTATGAAGAACCTACTACTTGCAATCTTCTAGTTGTTGTTTCCTACGTTTTGTAGTTAAAGAAACGGGTAAGTTGTTATTAGATGCTAACTTGTTTAGTGCTATAAAATAATGTGTTATTTAAAACATCATAGATGCTCAAGCTTATAGATTGTGATAGAAAAAGACAAATATATCCTTACTATACTAGAAATGACGGTTGCCCCAATAAATAGTATCTTTCCTATTTTACTCTTACTATTTAAATAGGGATAAAATCGTCGTGTACAATTATCTGACCAAACACACGTGTTACTTCCATTCACCGCGTGTGTCTCTCTTATGCAACTTATGCCATGTATCCTCCTCCTCCACCGCCGCTTCATCTTCTCTTCTTACTCCATCCCTCACTTCTCTCAATCTCTCCTCAAATTACCTCAAATCCATACACCCGACAAAGATCTCACATCTCTAATCCACATTGATCCCATCCTCAATAATTTCGTTGGTTCAATTCCTATACACATCGTTTCCGCAACCACTCTAGAAATTGTATACTTCCGAGGAAGCTATTTTGAAGGCCCCATTCCAACGCCATTTTAGAACTTAAAGAATCTTAAGTTCTTAGGGCTTTCAGGAAACAATTTTACGGGCAAGCTTCCACTTGAGCTTGGGCGGTTATTGTCACTCAAAACCCTAATTTTGGTTTACAAGGAGTTCGAAGGTCCGATTCCGTTTGAATTTTGAAACCTTAATAGATTGAAGTATCTTGATTTAGCAGTTAGGAGCTTGAGCAGTAAATTCAAATCTATCGATGGAAACCTACCTTGGAGATCCCTTCTATCATCGTTGTTTGGTGGAATTTTTTGCTTGGCTTACTTGGGTCGGTTAAATTTCTTAATTTTATCTCTATTTGAACCTTTTTCAAAGGTGTTCAGATTTATTTTCTTGTTTTTGATAGTTTTGCAGCACATATTTTGAGATACTCTGTTTTATACTTGCTATTGCTTTCATACTTGCTATTGCTTTCAGGTTCAATTTTGTAAAATTTTCCATTGCCGCAATGTTCATGTTTTAAGATTAGCCCCAATTAGGGTTAAAAGTAGTACTACATGTCATTCATAAGAAGTGTGACTATATTAAAGTAATAGGAACAAGCTCTAATTGACAATTAGATATTGAGGGCATTGGACATAGCAATATGTTTTGAACTGGAAATTGTTTAATGATAAATACAATGGGTTCATTTGTTATTACTCAAGAAACAGGTTGGACTCAGTAATGACATAACCAGATTCATGGCTTGCTTTTTATTTTGAGATCAAAATTGCTCATGTCCTTGGAAGTAAGCATGTCCACGGGTCAGACCCGCCAGGTCGACGGGTTTGACGGGTTCGACCCGGCAAGGGTGATCCTCCGGATCATGGGTCTGACCTGCCGGGTCGGCGGGTTGGCCATTTTTTTCAAACACAACTTTAAAAAAAAAAAAAGAAGAATTGGGCTTTAACCGGAATCCTTGTTGCCTACGTATCCTCTCGGGGAGGAGGAATCAAAGCCCACGTAGTTCTCTTACCTTTGTTTATATCCCCGATTGACCCTTACCTTAGTCGTCTGACTCTCCCGCCGATACATCCGATGGCATTTGTTGTCGTTCGTCGTCATCTTCGTCGCCTTCCTCCGCCGATAGGTTGTTAATTTCTTTGTGTTCGCATTTTCGCTTTCCTCCAATCGGCTAGTAGGACTTGTGCCTCCAACGTCTCGGGCAACATGTTTGATCTCGTCGAATCGAGAACCTTTCCACTCCGGCTAAAGGTTTGCTCAACCGCTACCGTTGAGGTGGGAACGGCGAGAATTTGTGTCGCGATCCTTGAGAGGGTAGGGAACCTTATTCTCTCCGGTCGGCTCCACCACTCTAATATGTTGAAATCCTCTTCTTCTTCTTCATTTCCAAACTCAAAAGAAATGGTTAGATATTCGTCAAGTTCCGAATGGGAACTCGACGTGGTCTCTGTCCTTTTCGGGCCAAACAAATCTCTAGCAATTGATTTAAACTTAGAAGTAGTTGAAGATGAAGGACGAGGAGGGGGTTGAGATGATTGACTTTGATCGGAAACACGATATTAAACCATTAAATCATCAAATAATTTTCTAACTCTAGCAAGTATGGTAGAAACATGGCAATCGGGATGTTGTTCTAAATCTCAATATTCATAATAACTTTCTAAAAATTGCTTTAAACCATCCATTTTACGTCTAGGATATAACACAAATGCAACAAGAAAAACATCGGGAATAGTTGTATAATAATCTAACCATTTACTTCGCATTGAATAAATAGCTTGTGAAATATTATCAATTAAAAGACCTTGTGGAATTGCAAATGCAATATTAATTGCTACATAACAAAATATGTTTGAAGTTGATGTATAAACATAACTAAAAGTGTTAGTAGCATCATAAAAATATTTAAAAACCTCCATTACATCTTTTGCTAAAACCCAAGATTCACCGAAAACTAAATTACCGTCAATATGTTGTGCGGCAAAACCACTTAAAAGTTCTCGATATTCAAATGATTCGTAAATCATTTTGTAAGTAGAGTTCCATCTTGTACAAACATCTTTTGGAAATTTTTTAGGATAAACGCCATTTTGTTTACAATATGCATACCATTTAGTACATACACTTTTTTTAGACCAAAGTTCATTAAGAATATTTCGAATAGGTTGTACTAAATCTCCAACGTATGCTAAGCCGTCTTGAACATACAAGTTTAAAATATGAGCGGCACACCTATTGTGAAAAAATTTACCTTCAACCTCGACTTACAATAGTTGGTTAAATCTCTAATGAAAGTCGTGTTAACGGAGGCGTTGTCAAAACCGATTGAAAAAACTCGTGAAAGTAATCTATATTCTTCTAAAATATTTGCAATCAAACGGCAATGTTTTGGGCGGTGTGTTGTTCGTTGAAAACTCGTAATACTAAAACTCTTTTGTTTAAAATACAAAATTTATCAACAAAATGACAAGTAATACCCATATATGATTTTTTTGGAAACCGTCGGTCCAAATATCACTACAAATAGAAACTTGAATATCACCGTTTTCCATAAAATATTTAATCAATTCTTCTTTACGAATTTTATATTTATGCATAATTTTTCTTTTAGCGGTTTGGCGAGAAATCGGTTTATATGCGGGGTGAGCATGATTTTGCATCCTATCATTAAAACCAACATTTTGTGCAAAGCTAAATGCCAAAGAATCTACGGCTAACATTTTCGAAAATGCATCCATAGAAGAAGCATGATCATATGTAAATGAAGAAGGAGGTTGGTTAGATGTAGATGCGTACCCGGTAAGTTGTGTTTGCCCTCGTGCTAATCCCATTTTTTCGGGATTCTTGTTCCGGATATGCCTCTTGTAGTTCCCGTAACCTTCTCCCTTTTTGTGCTTGTATTGCGCCGAACAAAATTTGCATTTGGCATAGTAAACCCCGTTGGCATCGGGAGCACCTTTTGTGAACCAAAATCGGAAGACCGCCGCCGTTAGTTGAGTGTTGTTCAACGGCGGCTCTTCCGGCTCCTCCGGGAATTGGGTCTCGGATTCTTGGGTGTTGAGGAAAGGAGGTGAATCCATGTTGATATCCTCCTCCTCGTGGATCTCGTGATCTCCACTTAAGCTTTGCCTCATATCCGAACCGGTTGGAGGACCGCTAACGGAATGACGTCCTCGGCTAACACCTCCGCCGGATGAAGGACCGCTAACGGAACGTCTTCCTCGGCTAGCCATTTTTGTGTGAATGTAGTAAGAGTTGTAAAATGAATAATTAAAAATAAAATTAGAGAATGAGATTAGGAGAGTAATTGAATGTAAGAGTTGGAAATTATGGAGAGATTGAGAGAGTGAGTAGATGATTGTATGAGAATTGGCGTGAGATGAAATGAATTGAGTTTCGGGTATTTATAGAAATATTTTTGGGTTAAATTTAATAGTTTTTTTTGGCTAAGTAGCCGTTACAACGGCTATCCCAACGACTATATAGCCGTTGGATTTTTTTTAATTTAAAATTTTGACCGTTGGACGGGTCAACCCGCCACGTCAGAGGGTAAGGATCACCTCGACCCTTACCCGTAACCACGCGGAACCCGGACCCGTGGTGGCCCGGACTCGCCGGGTCACGGGTTACCGTGACCCGTGGACATGTTTACTTGGAAGCACTCATTTCAGATATCATTTAAATTTGAAAGAATTTGGCCGAATAAAACCTTTTCTATTTCCATTAGGTTTGTGTACCCCTTCAATATTTATCAATTTCATTAAACTGAAGTTGGAAGGTAAGACGTTTGATTAGGAGTACATTTAGCTAATTTGTCCTAGTTACTAGTGAGAAATCTCAAAAATGCTTATTTAGCTAATTTGTCCTTTAAGTTTCCATACTAAGCTCTACCAAACACAAATATGGGAATGAGTCACTCTCATTCGGTCACTCCTGATCATAGATAATCAAACCAAATGACCCCATATTCCTCTCATGTGATATAAGAACCTTAGCCTCCTCATTGAAGTTGTTATCTGCAACCATCTTATTTGAAGCAAATTATGCTTTGTAGGTTCACTGAAGTGTGTGATATTGTAGGATGGAGAAAAGCCCAATATTTTTGGCAAAGTCAATTGGGATTGTGGTTTTAGTGACTGGTGCAATAGTAGTCCCTCTTTATCAAGGCCCTCCGATTCTTAATGCACTGACACCAACAGATTCACCTCATTATAATTTCCTTAATCAACAAACAAAATGGATTATTGGTGGGTTTGTGCTAATTGGTGATTCTAAATGCACTAAATCCAACAGCTTCCCCGCCGCTACTAGTTACAACCCAGACCACCAATGACTTCTTTTGGTTTCCCTATTTATTCTTTCTCCGGACCACCACCAACGATTGTCAAGTCTCTCCATCAAGCATACCCTCTGTAGGCACCACCAAACTCCGTCGCCACCCTCACATTGTGAGAATAAATATGAATTCCCCTTCGGGTTTCCGTTCAACAGACGGCTCATATTAATAATAACTTGAGTTTACATATTTACAATTAGGGCACCCTATATTTACATATATTTACATAAACTATCATATCCCCGCAGTCGAAACTAGAGGAGGTTGAACAGTGATACTAGATCTAAAGTCTAAGAATAATTGTCGGGGAAGTCCCTTTGTAAAAATGTCTGCGTACTGAAAAGCTGAAGGGACGTGAATAACTCTAACGTGACCACGGGCAACCTTGTCGCGGACGAAATGGATGTCGATCTCAATGTGCTTGGTCCGTTGATGTTGAACAGGGTTGCTGGCGAGGTAAGTAGCAGAAATGTTGTCTTTATAGACAATAGATGCCTTAGAAAACGGACAATGTAACTCAAGCAAGAGGTTCCGTAACCAAGAACATTCTGACACAACATTGGCAACTCCTCTATATTCTGCCTTGACAGTGGATCTAGAGACGATAGATTGCCTTTTGGCAGACCACACGATTAGAGTGTCATTGAAGAAAACACAGTAACCTGAGGTGGAGTGGCGTGTATCAAGGCAGCCGGCCCAATCAACATCTGTATAGGCAATAAGGTCAGACTTCGGAGAAGAGGAGATGGTGATACCTAAGGAAGACGTCCCAAAAATGTATCGAATAATGCGCTTGAGAGCTGCAAAATGAGTTTCCCTGGGGTCGTGCATAAAAAGGCACACCTGCTGTACTGCAAAACTGATGTCTGGTCGTGTGAAGGTGAGGTACTACAGTGCTCCAGCTAGACTACGATAAAGTGTCGGATCACTAATAGCAGGCTTGGATGAGGCACTTAACTTGACAGACGTTTCAGCCGGGGTAGCAGATGGTTTGTAGTTAGACATCTTTGCTCTTTCAACAATTTCATGAGCATATTTATCCTGGGAAAGGAATAAGCCAGATGATGTCCGACGAACAGAAATGCCCAAGAAATAGGATAGGGGCCTAAGTCTTTCAGGGAATATTCCTTACTCAGAAGCTTGATCAGATGCTTGCGCAGGGCGTCAGAAGAAGTCGTAAGGACAATGTCATCGACATATAGAAGCAGATAGGCAGTGTTAGATCCTTGATTATAAATAAAAAGGGAGGAGTCACTCTTACTGCTAATAAAGCCAATGCAATGAAGGAAGCCTGCAAAGCGTTGAAACCATGCCCGGGGAGCTTGCTTGAGGCCATATAGTGACTTCTGCAAAAGACAAACATGATTGGGATTGGATGGGTCGCGAAAGCCTGTGGTTGAAACATATACACCATTTCGTTTAGATGGCCGTGTAGGAAAGCATTCTGAACATCCAGCTGATGAATGGGCCAAGAACGGAAAACTGCAATACTGAGAACCATACGAATGGTCGCTGGTTTAACAACAGGACTGAAAGTTTCATCACAGTCAACTCCAACCTGCTGAGAACAACCGTTAGCAACTAATCGAGCCTTGTACCGCTCCAGGGAACCATCAGACCTGAATTCATGCTTAAAAATCCACATGCATCGCACAATATTAGCATTTGCAGGACGAAATATCAGGACCCACGTCTTATTCCGCATAAGGGCTTGATATTCATCAAGCATGACGGCGGTCCAAAACGGGTCTTGGAGAGCTACATTGTGGGATTTTGGAATGGGGGATAATGAGGCGGTCGAAACGGATAAGTCAAAAATTGGTTTGGGTTTAACAATTCCGGATTGACTGCGGGTTTGGGGACGGTTCCGAGGTGGAGGGGTCGGGTCATTTATAAGATGACCGGTTGTGCTGGGTAAGTGGTGTGGGAAATGTGGGACATCAAGTTGGGCAGCAGGAGGTGAGCTGGGCCGGAGGTGAGCTGGGCCGGAGTTGGGTAAGCAAATGGGAGAAGAAGGTTGTTGTGCTGGGCCGCTAAAAGATGAGGGAGGGGAAGCGGGCCCAATCGCATGGGAGGGAGGGTTGTGGCAGCCGGTTGGGCCAGAGGAGGAAGGGGGCTGGTGTCGGTTTGGGCCAGACGCAGTGGGTGGGGAATGGGCATGTGGTAATGGATCATTAGCAACAATTAAATGATTTAATTGTTGCAAATGGTATTGTGAAGTATCAACATTAGTGGACTGAGACGTGCTAAATTCCGGGAAAACACGGGACGGAGTAGAAAAAGGATAAATGGACTCATCAAAGGTCACATGACGGGAGATTATGATTTTGTGAGTTTCCAAGTCTAAACATTTAAAACCCCGATGATGTTTAGGGTACCCGAGAAAGACGCATGGGTTAGAGCGATGTTGAAGCTTGTGGGAGATGATGACACTTTGATTGGGATAACAAAGGACACCGAAAACTCAGAGGTGAGCTAAGGAAGGTGTAGTGAGGTACAACACTTGAGTAGGAGATTTATTATGAAGGAAGAGGACAAGAGAATGTTGAGAAGATAACATGAAATTTCCACGGCATGGGGCCAAAAGGAAATTGGAATGGAAGCATGAAACAAAAGTGAACGCATCATGTTATTGATTGCTCGAATGATTCGTTCGACTTTACCATTTTGTGGGGATGTGTGGGGACAAGAGAAGCGAAAAACGATGCTATTATTAGCAAAGAACTTGTGAAAGAGGGTGTTGTTGAACTCTCCTCCCATGTCACATTGAAAACTTTTGATGAGTAGTTGAAACTGTGTGGTGACACATTTGTGAAATTGGACAAAAAGATCAAACACTTGAGACTTAAACTTGAGCGGAAAATCCATAGAAAATGAGAATAATCGTCAAGAAAAAGCAAATAGTATTTATAACCTTCCCTACTAGGAATAGGAGATGTCCAAACATCACTATGAATAATGTCAAAAGGAGCAACACAACGATTTGTAGAACGATCAAAAGGTAATCTATGATGTTTTCCTAATTGACAAGCATGACAAAGAGGAGTCATCTTTGACTTATTACATTTAATGAAAGAGGAAAGTCTAAGATAATCCAAAATAGGAGCGCCGGGATGACCAAGACGGGCATGCCAAAGGCTTGACGACTCGACGGAAAAAGCTTGATGAACTCGAGTGGGAGGACGGGTGACAGAATAGAGTTCCCGGAACTATTACATCTCAGACGTGTGATCCCCGTGTGTAGATCCTTCACAAAAAAACCAAAAGGGTCAAATTCTACCGAGACATTGTTATCCGTTGTAAAACGTCTAACAGACACTAAATTTTTGACTATTTGTGGGGCAATAAGTACGTTGGATAGATGTAGTGGTGATTTTGTGGTGGGGATAGTAGTATCTCCAATACTTGTAGATGGAACACGCATACCATTCCCAACAATTATCGAATTTAATGAACCATTATGCGAAAAAGACGCGAGAGAACCTGAATTATTCGTCATGTGAGATGTTGCTCCCGTGTCCATGTACCAATAGTTGTCCGTCGGATTTAACGTCATAGATGCAAAGGCGTTATCCACTGCAGTAGGCTGAGGAAAGTCAGCGAAATGGGCCTGCTGGGTTGGTCCTCGCCCAAGTAAGCTGGGCTGAGGTTGCTGATATCCAGCAAACTGGGGAAAAGGGCAGGGTGGACGGACTGGGCCCATCTGGAACTGGGTTGGTGGGCCGCTAGGAGTGGGCTTGGGAAAAGGATACCAGCCCTGGGGTCTCCAACTGTAGCGGACGGACTGCCCTGTGCCGCCTCCAGCATGTGGTGTGCTGCCTCCAGTCGTTCCACTGTTGCCGCCTCCAACCTGACGCTGTCGACCTTTCTGGCCACGACCACGCCGGTTGGACGAGGAATCCGGTGAGGCAGTGGAGGTGCCGGAGTTTTGCTGCGATGAAGAGCCGGACAAAGAAGACCGGGCATCGGTGTGTAACGCAGTTTGCGAAGAGCCGGAAGCAGATTGTGATGCCATTCGAGTTTCTTCTAGTTGTAATTAAGATCAAGCTTTTGTAAAACTCGGAAGCAGGTCGGATTGTTGAATAAATCTTGCCGCAACATTGTACTCAGAAGGTAAACCCGAAATAAGTTGAAGAACAAGTCGGGTTTCAGGAACCGGTGAGCCGACCCCTTTGAGTTGATCGGCTAGAGACTTGAGTTGAAGACAATAAGCGTTAATCGAAGCAAAACCGGACAACTTACAATTCGAGAACTCATGTTCGAGATAGACTGCACGAGTATTTTTGTTATCTTGAAAGATATCTTTTACTCGATTCCATGCCTGAAGTGCGGTATCATCAGAATCAAGAAGTTGCAACTGAATATCCCTTGAGACCGTACTGTAGATCCATTGAAGAACAACAACGTCAACTTGTAGCCATAACGAATCGTCAATATCCGTCGGTTTAGGAACCTTGGCGTCAATATGATCAAGAACGTTATGCGTCTTCGCGGTGACGCAAAAAAAAGCAACCCAGGAAGCATATGGGGTGTCATGGTCAAGGACGAGGGCAATGTTATTCTTGATGTTGGAGATTCCGAGGGCGGAATGGAAGGAAAGTTTCCGTTCTGCAGCCATCGAGGAACGTCGAGAAGGGGAAAACAAGATAGATCAGTGGTGGTGAAAACGGCCTTAGGGTTTAGCGGAAGAGAAATTGAGGAGCGACGACTCTGATACCATGTGAGAATGAATATGAATTCCTCTTCGGGTTTCCGTTCAACAGACGACTCATATTAATAATAACTTGAGTTTACATATTTACAATTAGTATACCCTATATTTACATATATTTACATAAACTATCACACATAACCAACGGTAATCCTCAATTTGTGTAAGACTTACAAACCCTAATTTGATCTTTTTCTAAAATCATTTTCCACAAATGAATGTTTACATGAAATTAATATTTGCTTTGATTTGCAACATCCTCCTAAACAACTTCTCTCCACCAACAATGTACAATCACTCTCTCTTTTCTCGACATCAATTATTAGACTCGGCATTTTACATCTTATTGTAATTAACACTTGAAAGTTATGCCGTTTTAGTTAATCTTTACAGATTCTCAACGGAGGCTATGTAGGTCTGAGAGTAAGTCTTAAACCCGAAATAAGTTATCGAATGTTGCTTACTATCAAAACAATGGTTATGTTTTACGCAATTTTGGTATGATTTAGAGGTGTGTTCTACAAAGGAGAAAACGAGAAAGAGGATGGCAGTGTGAGATGCACATGTCCATGGAACAATTTCGTTTTTTTTTCCGAATCGAAACCTTTCAAACCATAACCACAAACTCTAAATCTAACTTCACTAATTAGTAATCACATCCAACTACTCAATAACTTAAACTCTCCAACAAATAAACAAACCAGGAGACATAGTTGTCTCAATAATAAACTGATGAACAAACTAATAGTCTAGTTTGAACGTGCGATGAAACGCATTATATTTGACATACGGGAATTTGACGGTATATATTTTTATTAAAAAAATCAATATACTAGCAATATAATGAACATCACATATAAACATCCTTATTCCTTATCCACTCTTAAAAAGTCATCTACACCTAATTTACTTCAATCATAATATATATAATATATTTAGGATATATGTTAAAATGCCGTTATTTATAATATTACGTTAGCTCTCCCCAAGTCCCCAGCCCTATACAGCTATACATATACGTTCTCGATGCCTAGAAGGTACCCAATTTGAAGGGCAACACCAAAGTCAAATTAACAATCTTGTATACTCATCCATATCTAATGGAAGGATATGCATTACCAATACTTGGCCACATCTTTATGCTATTTTTGCCTTGCCTAGTTCTTCCCATCCCCCTACGTAAAGGCTGTATACAATCTTTGACTGATCTTTTCATTCCTTTAGGGACTACTAACTATTATATTTTAATATAGATTTGGGTTTATTGGCTTATCACGAAACATATAACATAACTCCATTTTTAGTACAAACCCTGGATTTCTCTAAGTTCTATTCAATGAGAACCTTTGCTACTGTTCGCTTTGTCTTACTCATCAGCTTCACTCTCATTGCTCTTCCTGAAACCAACGAGGCTCAGGTGAGTATTAGTCCTTAATCCTTAAAGAAAATATGATTAAACAACATTAAAATAAGATTATTATGTTTTTATCATAGTGGTTGAGCCATGGAGGTGATGTTTCAAACACAAGGTCACGTAGCTACAGTGAACCGAAGATCAGGCGATCTTTCCTCCAAAATATACGGCCAATGTGGAAGTTCGACGTAGATAATGACGTAACTGCCACGCCAGCAGTGAGCGACGGTGTGGTGTACTTTCCGGCATGGGACGGGAACTTGTACGCAGTTCGGGCCTTGGATGGAGGTTTGGTTTGGAAGCTGAACTTGAGCCAGCTGACGGGGCTTGATCCGCCGCCGAAAGGCGCATTCGCCAACATGACCATTTCTAGGTCAACTCCGGCTGTGGCTGGCCGGCTTTTGATTTTTGGAATCTATGGCCCGGCTGCGGTTGTCGCCATTGACAGGTTTACTGCCAAGAAGGTGTGGATCACTATGCTTGATCCTAACCCTCTTGCCCTAATCACCATGTCCGGAACCGTTTACCTAGAGTAAGTACCCAATTGTTTGTCTTAATGATCACTTTATGTTAAGTTAGTGAGTATTTATGTATTATGCATTGTAGTGCATTCTATATAGGGGTATCATCCTCAGAAGAGGGACTCCCAGCAGGTCAATGCTGCACCTTTAGGGGCAGCATGGTAAAGCTCCGAATCCAAACTGGATCCATCGTTTGGCAAACCTACACCGTTCCTGACAACGGCGGCAAGTTAGGAGGCTATTCGGGTGGTGCCGTGTGGGGCAGCAGCCCATCCGTCGACCCCGTCCGAGGCCTCGTCTATTTTGGGACAGGGAACCTCTACTTAGCTCCTACTTCGGTTCTCGATTGCCAAGCAAGGCAAAACAATCAATCATCTTCAGGTAACGCTCAGCTTCTAAACCCTCCACGTTATATCTGATCCGTAAGATTTTACATGTTATCATAGAAGTTCGATCCTCAAGTCGTGACTGATTGGACTTGTCGATCTTAATACTCTAATTACGAAAATGTATAATAGTAGTTGGTTTGATTGGTTTTATGATGAATTCGTTGGATTTGAACCTACATAACTTACCGTCTTTATATGATTTTCATATTTCAGATCACCCCGATCAATGCGTTGGGTCAGACGTACATTTTGACTCGATCCTAGCCCTAGATGTGGGATCGGGGAGCATCAGGTGGGCCCGGAGGTTTGATGCGTACGACGTGTTTTACTTCGCATGCTTGGTGCCGGGTAGTCCCACTTGCCCAACTGGCCCGAACCTCGACGCTGATTTTGGGGAGGCGCCCATGATGCTTACCATACAGTATGGAGATACCCGGCGTCGTGACGTCGTTGTTGCGGTGCAGAAGAGTGGGTTCGTTTGGTCTTTGGATCGTACCACCGGCGACACTGTTTGGTTCAATGTAAGTCAAATATATAACCATGTGTCAATTAATTATAAATAGGAAACAAAATCGAATTCCAAATAATGAATCATTGTTACATTGTAATGTGTGTAAATTACAGCAAGCTGGACCGGGAGGCCTAGAAGGCGGCGGAGTATGGGGAGCAGCCACCGATGGAAAAACCATATTCACAAACATAGTCAACGGTGAAGCCAAACCATTTCGACTCGCACCCTCGAATCTGACCACTACAGGCGGCGGTTGGGTGGCGCTCAACGCAACGACCGGGGAGATCAAGTGGACCACACCCGTCCCCAACAACGAGACGGCTCATGGCCCCGTCACTCTCGTCAATGACTTATTGTTTGCGGGCTCCGTGGCACCTAATGGCCCTTTCTATGCCATGAGCGCCGTTACCGGAGAGATCTTGTGGTCGTACAACACCGGAGCTACCGTATACGGTGGCGCTTCGGTTACTAATGGTTGCCTTTACATTGGTAATGGCTTGTCTGCTGGGTTGGCCAGGTTTCATCCTACTTGGACCCGTGGAACTTCGGTCTTCGCATTTTGTGTTAGGCGTGCTTAGTTGTTTGTTTCGATTAGTATCTTTTCGTTCTGTCATTTAGAGTTAATCTAGCTCAATAAAATTGTCTTGTTTCGATTTCTATCTTTACTTCGCTCTTGGTTGTATGTATGGGTACTTCTGATATTTCAATCTTTACGGTATTATTAATTTGAATGTATAATGTATTGACAATATTATACACCACACTTATATATATATTTTGGATGAAATATTTATTTAATAGTGCATGCCAATTTCGTTTTTTTATAAGGATGATTTATGATGGACTACCTCGATGTACAACATATTTTAACCTAATCGCATTCTATTATTATAAAAATATAAAAACAAAATAATACCGATCTAATCTATAGAATCCGCACTCTATCGATAGCAATAGCAGGTTTAGAAGACTTCAAAAAAAAGTCATTCCGTTTTAAAATAATGTCGACATAATGGGATAAATTCAGAAATATTATAAAACAGACATGGAAAATACAATATTCAAAAACCCATATATTTAATCTAGTTCGTAAAGAAGGTCAACCTATTCAAAATAAAACTAAAGCAATGAAGTAAACTGAAATTTGGTAATATAAAAAAGACAAGTTAGAGAAATTGATCCATCAGTTGAAAAATTACAAATCCAAACTTTTAGAAAATTTTCACATCAAAACAATGATAAACTTACAAAACTTACAAAAAGGAGAAGTTGAAACAAAATACCAACAAAGAGTTTGTAGGGTGACAGAATGTAATATCCGGAATTTTTATTCCGTCTATTTCAGTTATAAATTAGATCTCGATCTATCAATTTATATCCGTCTACTTAGTTAGACATATTAAGATAAAAATTATCATTTTATGTAGACCTCCTTCACATAAAATGATAGAACTTTTTATAAATTTATCATTTTATGTGACTTGCCTTCACATAAAATGATAGAGTTTTATAACCAATCCTAAACTGTAAAATAATCCGTATCCGGTTATTCCGTACATTAATTTCGGGTTCTCGATTCCGAACTACAATTAGTACCGGGCTACGATTCCCTTCATTCCAACAGCCCAGTCCGGGAGCTGCTCCAGCTGCTTGTCCAGCCCGCTGCCTTGTCCGCCCCAGTTCCATGCGCAGCCCAGCCCTTCTGCAGCCTTCAGCAGTAGCACTCCAGCCCAGCAGCAGCGTTGCCTCGCCAGCCCAGAAGAGTTCCGACTTGTCCGCTCCAGCTTGCTTCAGCCCAGCGCCACTCTAGCCAGCGCCACTCCAGCAGCACAACTCCAGCCCATTCCTCAGGCCCAACCGGAAGCAAAAGGAGAAGCAAGCCCAGCTGTATTGTAGCAGTTTCAACGTGTGATTAAATGCAGGGAGAGAGCTGATGCAGTTGCCATAAAAGGCTCCTAGAATCACGCTGTACAACCTCTCACCTTCCTCCCATTTCACGTCCACATTCAGAAGCCACACTTCCCTCTCCTGCTGATCGAAATCTCCAACGTAACGTGCTCTTCCTCACGTCCCAGCCGGTGCACACAACGCTTCTGCACAAAAATCTTCTGCACACACAATCCAGCAGCGTCAAGGTAAGTGTAGAAATCGTTCTTCTGTCTCCACCTTATCCTCTCTACCGCCCCATCTGTGTACAACACTCACCATCCTTCTCTATTCGTTTCTTCGTCCGGTACTGCTAGGTCTCAAACTGCAGCCACCTACATAATCGAAAGGTTGAGTCCGTCGAGTTACAGCTACTGCAAAGAACCGCCTCCTTCTGCCCCTACTGGTAAGAAGATCCTTCCCCATCTGTATCTTATGGATATCATAGCCACAACGACTCATTACCCTTCTTTTATTCCGATCACACTTCCAACAGTTGCAGCCGTGGGATCAACCAGCAGGCTCGGTTTTGATACAGATCGGAACCAACAATAAATTAACATTCTAGCTGCAAACCGGTAAGAACCTAAACTTAGATTAAAATAGGTTTCCGATTAGTTTAAGTGGAAGGTTATTATATAATCTTTTGTGTGTATATTAATTCCGTAATGATAGAGTGATGAGCTGCTGTAATTCGACCTTGAGCATAGTTAAAATAGTGATAAGTAGCTGCTGAAAGTTATACATAAAATGATAGACATAGGGGCTGCTGTAAAATTTTATTTCATGCCTTCAGCTTTTGACCTATAAACTGCCTATCTTGTCGATCAATTATTAAACGTTTGGATAAAGATCCACCGTTGAATTTTGGATATGTTGTAGATGGATATATGTAGTTTAGCATATTAAAATTTGGGAAGGAATGAACGGTCGGATTGAAAGTTATGAGCTCCCGAAGTTAGGTAGTTGAACAGTTTTGGTAAACTTAAGTTTTTGGCTAAGTATAGGAAATTAGAGTGAAGGAACCGACTTTGTGAATTTTTATAGGAACATTGTGTTCGCTCCAAACGGTGTGTGCAAGTTTTAAATTTATAACCCTAGACTTAAGCTTAAAACAAGGATGCGAACCGCAGTGTACGGGTCAATCGTAGTAAAAGCAAGAAAATTCCAGGGGTCGATCACAGGGACTCGGTGAAACAAAGTCAACACGGTATGCTACGTTAGTTCTAACCACAAGAGCGATTAACACAATCAAAGATGAATAAGGAGTCAATAAAGCAAACATGCAATTCTAGGGATTAAAGCATCTAGTTGTGGTTCCAACTCAAGATCTATAGATAAGCGGACAAAGCTGAGATTTTTGCGTGGGGAAGGCGTTACTAAAGTGGAGTAGATCACCGGGTAAGTCTCACTACACACTAATCCTAAACCGTAACTCCTATTACCGGGTAAGTCTCAAGGAATCAAGATAAAGAACTATAACCTCAAACTAACACACCATCTAAGGGAAAAGAATCAACCTTTACCGGGTAAGTCTCAGGCTAACTCACGAAGATGGAATGGAAGCACACTCAAACCCCAATAAAGGATAAACCTTTATTACCTACACTTATGATCGTTGGTACACAAACTAAGGAATTACCGGGTAAGTCTCATCCTAAGCTTGCTTTGAACCAGGAAGGTGTAATAAGAATAGGATTTGGCAAACTCTAACACTTAACTCTCAGTTATGGATCAGATAAGTCACCTCGGTCAGAAGAATTCCACCCCGGACGAGATGTTCATCAACCGAACGAGATGCTTAGGGTTAAGGTTAAAGACTCGAACTTTCAGGATCCTACTGGAATCTAAGATTATTCTATCATTGTTTTTCCCACAACCTTCAGCCAATCACCCTAGAATCACACAAGGAAATTAGCCACTCATCATCATAATGAAAGTATTAAAATATATGGGAAGAAGGTGAATATTTGAACAAAGAAGAATTTAATGAAAAGACTTCAATAACTGAATCAAATATCACAACAAAGCGTTCTTTGGATAATAATCCAACAAGACAAGACAACAATTGAGGGAATTGAAGACAATCTTACAAAACCCTTCAATAAAGCTATAAAAGCTATGAACTTCAATCTTCCTTTAACCTTCGAAAAGGTTCTTCAAATCTCCCAACTTGGAGTAGGCTGCTGCTGCGTATTTTTCGGTGTAAGCGGGATATTGGAATTGTGGAAATCCAACCCTTTTTATAGGAAAATAACCCTCCAAAGATAATAAATCTTAGAAAGATATTTTCCCATAAATATAGGTAAAATATATGATTCTGCATATCTCTTTCCTTCCAGGAGCCCAGCCCAAAAATATAAGATCACTTTCCAATTTTAAAAGATCTCTTCCAAGAATAAAATATTCTCGCCGCGTCCTAGGTATTCGCCTCGGTCGAGTCGGCGTCTCCGGATCACCTCGGTCGAGGTAAATCTGTGGTCAACCGAGGTGACTCACAACTGAATGTGAAATCTCTCAAAACTGGTCCAAAGTAAATCTTTAATCCATGGCTATGCCTCCTGGATGTAGCTCCAAATGACTAATGACTCCTTTTTGCTCCTTTTTGATGCAAAACGTACCATATTACCTGCAATTACAACGAAACTAGGTGTAGACCTCGATTCTCGCAAAGGTAGATGAAATGGTAATAGAATCACATATTATACATACAAACATGCAGATTATTGAAGATAAAACGTCCAAACAAACCCCAAAATATAGACTATAATTCATGCTATCAAAATACCCCATACTTAGCCCTTGCTTGTCCCCAAGCAAGTTCCTCATATAGAAGACAAGATAGAATTGATTATAAGTCAATAAAATCAATGAAAAAGTCTTTCTAAAACATTTTATGGTGTGCAACTATCATAGATCACTCTAAGAGAATACTTTATGGAATTTAAAATCAATGCATGTTCGAAACATTTCATAAATATAAGAAAGTTGTTCATCTTTGCATAAAACCATAGAATGCATAATAAGTCATAATTATCGAAATTAATCATGCATAATCCAGTTTAAACCGCTAAGTCAATCAACAAGCTCGAGGTCTGAAGGGCTTCCCAAAAGAAAGGTCAAGAAACGTGTAGGGTAGGGATGTATGTAAGGTAATGTGGTGCTAGAATCCGGGAAAAGGATGAACTTCACTTTCACTTTGACTTGCAACATCTTCCACCAATAAGCTTTGCTTATTTCACACTTTTTCTTTTTACTTTACTTTTTGGGATGCATGGACAGAGGTGCACAATAACCGAAGCCTAGGAAATCTGCAATCATCAATTTCTCGAGATGCATCAAACCCTTGATGCACATACCATGACCCGTTAGGAATATCGCTCAATCCGACTTTGGCAAGACACAAACACCCGGCTATGTGAATGGTGCCGAGTTACTCATCTTCACGATTGACTTCCCCAAACCTAAAATTGCTTTCTAACACTTTCACTTCCAGCCACTTCTCAACTTTAACTTGCTTTCACCACTTTGCTTGCTTCCAATTTCCCGGATAGGTAAAGGGAGGCAAAATGTATATGAGGGGCTAAGCATGATCAAGAAGAAGAAGAGAGAAGAGAATGAATTTCCTTGGTCTTTCCAAGAAGAATGTGAGAGAACTTAACCTGCGGTGTCAACCTTCAAATTCAACATAATTTGGATAAAGATAAAGGATTAAACATGCCAATAATTTCAAACAAAGCATTTAGCAACTTAAACATATCATAAAACCTTTCAAACACATAAAGAATTCAAAACCAGTCAGTAAACAAGATCTTCACTGAGATCATATCCAGATAAGTAACACAAAATCGTTTTCGAAAACTCTCAGTTAACCCACCTCGGTCGAGGTGTTCTTGGTTCAACCGAGGTGAAACACCTCGTTCGGCCAGAATCTCCCCGGTCGAGGTCAAAAATTTTTTTTTTTCAGTTTCGACGTTTTTCTCAATCAAATAACCTGTAGGTATGCATGTAATATCAGATAATCATATAAAGGCAATGAAGCATAAATACGAAAATATCCGATAAATATAATACATCAAAGGTGTCAAATACATCAAAGGTAGCCACATAGTCAAATAACAAACACCCCATACTTGAGACACACTGTCCCAGTGGGTATAATAAAAGTCTAAACAAGAGAGAACTCACCGGATAAAAGCCGAACTGCATAAAAAAATATAATAATAAAATCCTGCAGCTCCTCAGTAGTCTCGATCCGGTGGTGGTGGTGGTATGTAGGGATACTGAGTCGGATCATAAGGATGTCCCATGATATGCTCAAACTGCAGCTGAGCCATCATGTGCTGATGATGCTGCCGCTCCTGCATCTCGCGGATATCCAGCGAAAGTGCAGCATATGAGTCGATAACCTGATCCGTCAGGTCATCGATCCGTCGGTGTGCAGCTCTATCTCTCACTCCACGCCTCCTGCGTCTAGCAGGTCTGACTGGAGAAGTCTCAGCTGGTGCCGGCTCAGTGTCCTCCTCGTCATCATCCAAATCAATAATAGGTGGTGCGCTCGTCCCAGTTGTATCTGTACCTGTGTCCATCAGGACGCCACCTCCTCTCTCGTCTACTGTATCATCATCATCGTCGTCCTCATCCTCAGCCTCCTCCTCAGCCTCAGCAGGGGCAGCTGCTCCCTCTTTGTAATCCTCCATAAGTGGACCCCAAGCGGTCTGCCAGAAATGTGGATCAAAGACAGAGAACTGTGCAGACCATCTGATGCCCTGAGGTGCAGTCAGCTCCCATGGCATAGCGACGTAAGGTGTAGTCAGTCCTCGGGGAACCAGAATCCTCCGAGTAATCATCTCCTGTAGTCCGAGCGGCTTGGCAGCCGCCACCATGGTACACCTACTCAGATCCATATCCTCATACCTAGCGATATGGGTCACTATCCCTCCGCAGCATATATCTCCCTTCCCCTTGGCCTTGATCCTGTGCAGATCCTCTGCCAGCATCAATCCAAAGTCAGGGTATCCACCTGTGACCATGCAGTATAAAGCGAAGAGCTCCCCCTGTCGGACCTTCTGGGGCGTCTCAGTACGCGCCAGAAGCGTCTCGCTGAAGATCCTGTGTGTCAATCGAAAGGCTAGATGATAGATAAGCTTCGCCCTAGAATCACCAGGACGCCACCTATCTGCATGCTCTGTAATGTGGGCGATCTGACCCCAGAACTCTCTAGCTACAGCTCGGGTCGGGAAGTCTACAGCAGTGGGGGCAGGGAAGCCAAAAATGTCTCTCCAATGGTCTAGAGGTACTATGTAGTTCCGGTTCATCAACCGGTACTTCACGGCCCTCTCTGTGGGGAGGTAAGTGAAGGAGCTGACAAACTCGAGGGTCGGCTCTAGGTAGGCTGGGGCTCGGATCTCAGTAAACTGATCCAGCCCGACGGTGGTGATCATCCTCCTAAGATCTCCATTAACGTGGAGACAGTCAAAGGCAGAAATGTCCAGAAATCTAGGAGCGATGACTGGATGGCTAGCAATGCGGTCATAATCTACCCGGTGTCTCTCGTGGATCACCGGGATAGAAGGTCGGGATGAGGAAGAAGAAGGGGAAGGAGAGGATCTATCTCTAAGGGCTAACAATCTGTCAGAACTCATCTTCAAACAGCACTGTCAGACTACCTCGGTCGACTGACAAACTCCTAGAATCACCTCGACCGAGGTGTAGGTCGACTGGACCGAGGCGAAGACAGTCGCGATTTCAACTCTCTGAATTTCAGTTCTTTTCCCCCAAAAATCACTACCGATGCTTCCTAAGGGGTACTTAAGGTTTTCCTCAACAGAATCAAGGGCAACCAAAGCCCAAATTGCAGTAAACGAACGAGTTTAGGGTTTCGATCGTTTTTTACCTCTTTCCGGCCGAGTTGCTCAAATTTCTCGCAGATTTGTTGTTGCAATCGACTGCTCTATCCTTCAATCTCGGTTTGGAAGCAGAAAACGTCGAAAACGAGCAAGAATCGCGAGTGAGCGAAATGGATCTGTCGCCGCGGTCGAGGTAGGTAAAAAAAATGTGAAAAGTAATTTTTCCCCCTTTTATACTGTTACTGGATCTGCTGTCACCTCGGTCGAGATGGTCTCGACTGGACCGAGGTGGTACGGACCGAGGCGGTTCTGCAGAAACCCTAGTCGCCTCGGTTGCTCAAGAATCAACTCGGTCGAGGTGCTCTGACAGTAACCGAGGTCCTTCTGTCTTCTCAGAATCTCGAACTTCTGTCCTTCCAGTTGTGCTCCTCTTTAGATATTCCCTGTTGTCTGTCCAGAACGCCAAAAACAAAGCAAAGCAAGGCAAAAACAAAAACTATCTAAGCTAGACTAGAAAACGGGAAAAAAGAGCAATACCTTGGGTTGCCTCCCAAGAAGCGCTTGATTTAAGGTCGCTAGCTGGACCATAATGCGTCTCAAACGAGGTGGGAGGTGCTCTCACCCCATACTTCACCTCCATCGTGGGGTGAAGTAAGTAGATCCATCAAACGCTCCAAGACGTGTAAGTGCTCGTCGGGGAATGAATCGTCTATGGGTGGGCTATCCGTCTCGCGGGAGGATTCCGGTAGCCGGCTGAGGTGATCCGCAACTGAATTCTCGGATCCCTTCTTATCGCGGATCTCTAGGTCAAACTCTTGAAGTAAGAGAATCCATCGAATAAGGTGCGGCTTTGCATCTTTCTTTGCCAACAAGTAACGAATGGCTGCATGGTCGGTGTAGACAATGACTTTCGCCCCTACTAGATAGGAACGAAACTTCTCGAAAGCATATACAACCGCCAATAACTCTTTCTCGGTGGTAGCGTAGTTGCGTTGTGCTTCATCTAGCGTCTTGCTAGCATAATAAATGGCGGTGGTCCGTCCATCTTTCTTCTGTCCGAGCACCGCTCCTACGGCTACATCACTAGCGTCACACATGACCTCAAAGGGCAAGGTCCAATCAGGAGGCTGGATAATGGGAGCGGAGATCAACGCTTCCTTAATCCTGTAAAAAGCATCAAGACACTCCTGCGAAAACTCAAAAACAACATCTTTATTCAAGAGGTTAGTTAGAGGTTTAGAAATCTTAGAGAAGTCCTTGATGAATCTCCTGTAGAAACCTGCATGCCCGAGAAAACTCCTTACACCTTTAACAGAACAAGGAGGAGGGAGTTTCTCAATAGTCTCGATCTTAGCTCGATCGACTTCAATACCTCGATTAGAAACGAGGTGTCCTAGCACAATGCCTTCATTAACCATAAAATGACACTTCTCCCAATTCAAAACAAGGTTAGTGTCTTCACATCTTTTAAGTACTAGAGAAAGGTTAGATAGGCAATCATCAAAAGAGGAACCATATACGGAAAAATCATCCATAAATACCTCCATGATCTCCTCTATGTACTCGGAAAAGATATCCATCATGCATCGCTGGAAGGTAGCGGGTGCATTGCACAATCCAAATGGCATCCTCCGATAGGCAAACGTCCCCCAAGGACAAGTGAAAGTGGTCTTCTCCTGATCATCCGGATGGATAGGAATCTGGAAGAATCCACTATAGCCGTCCAAGTAGCAAAAGTGTGAATGCTGGGCCAACCGTTCGAGCATTTGATCAATGAAAGGAAGCGGAAAATGATCTTTCCGAGTCGCCGTGTTCAGCTTCCTATAATCGATGCAAACTCTCCAACCCGTAACGGTCCTTGTTGGGATCAACTCGTTGTTCTTATTCGTCACAACGGTCATCCCTCCTTTCTTCGGAACGACATGCACCGGGCTAACCCACTTGCTGTCCGAGATAGGATAAATAATACCTGCATCCAACAACTTAAGAACTTCCTTTTTCACAACCTCTTTCATGATCGGATTTAACCGTCTTTGAGGTTCCCGTGAAGTCTTATGATTATCTTCCATTAGAATTCTATGCATGCAGAAAGAAGGTTTAATGCCAATAAGATCATCCGTGGTGTAACCTATAGCTTTTCGATGCTTTCTCAGGACATGCATTAATTTAGACAATTCAGAATCGGAAAGGGAAGCACTAACAATAACGGGATAAGTAGAATCCGGCCCAAGAAAGATATACCTCAAGTGACTAGGGAGTTGTTTAAGCTCCACAACTGGGGGTGCTTTCTGGGGGGAATCCGTGCTTCCTCTTTCCAGTGGAGTGGTATCAGAGACTGGACTTGATGAAGTCTCAGTTTGAATCATCTCGCCATCGACCTCGGTCGAGGCGCATAGGTGTTGACCGATGTGTTCTTCAGTCGCCTCGCTCTGTCCAGAAAGTGCCTCGGTTGAGGTACTGCTACTGGGTCCGAGGCTGGAGATCTTCGTTTCCTGGATCAGCTTCTCAGTTTTAGCTCCTGGATCCTCTTCCAGTGCCTTTAGGCTCCGTATATCTGCATCACAAGAAGCATCTATACCTTCCTCCATTAAACTGAAACTTATAACTCTTTCGAGTGGATCGTTAATAAGGATAGAGCTCACCAATTCTCTAGATTCTTCTTCATCGTAGATGTTGAAGATATCATCGGTCAGTTGCTCCCCTTTCATGGCTGCAAGTAGTGCGAACTCCACCTCATCGCCACCAACGTTGAATTTCAACTTGGCGTTCTTGCAATCAACGTTGCAACCCGAAGTTGCTAGAAATGGCCTCCCGAGAATAATAGGTACTGGATAATCTGCGGGAATGTCAAGTACGACAAAATCTATAGGTAGATAGAAGTTACCTAACTTGACCGGAACGTCCTCCAAAATGCCCACGGGATGGGTAATGGAGCGATCCGCCATGTAGAGTCGAATCTTGACCGGTTTGGGCTCTCCAAGACCGATCTTAGTGCATAACTCCAGCGGGATGATGCTCACGCTGGCTCCTAGATCACAAAGGGCTTCACAAGTTACATCCCCAACTTGAATGGGAATGCAAAATGAGCCGGGATCTCTCAACTTAGGCGGCATCTTTTCCTTCATGATCTTGATAAGCTCCGAAGATTTAGATGTCATCCTAACTTCACCAACATCCTCCAGCTTCCTCTTCCTTGATAAGATTTCTTTTAAGAACTTCCCATAGGCGGGCATACCTAAAATAGCATCAAGGAAAGGAATATTAATATGTAGCTTATTCATCAAGTCAAGAAACTTACCGAAGTGCTTGTCTAGATGTGCTCTGGCTCTGGACTGAGGGAATGGAAGTGGTGGTTTATATGCAGGAGGTGGAACATAAGTTTCTGTCGTTCCTCCTGCTTTCTGTTGCTCCGCCTCGGTTGGCATCTCGGTCGAGGTGTTCTTCGACTGGATCTGGACCGAGGTGGTCTGCGTCGAGCGAGGTACTGGATCTGCAGTTTTGAGTCCACTCCTCGTCGTTATGGCCATGCACTGGCCCTTAGGGTTAGTTTCCGTCTTTGCTGGAAGCTTCCCTGGATCTCTTGGCGCTTCATTCGCCCTATTAGCAAGTTGTTGTTCGAAGGACTTTTGGGCCCTCGAAAACGAAGTCATAGAATTCTCCATAGCGCTAAGCTTGATCAAGATTGCCTCCAGAACTGCGTCTTTCTTTTCCGGTTGAGACGAACTTGATCCTTGACCTTGGATTTTCAATGGAGTAGAAGAAGAAGAAGGAGAAGAGAGGAAAGGGTTAGAGGAATCATTAGAGTTGGAGTTTGAATGGTTGTTACCGTGGTTTTGGTTATTCGCCCTCCAGTTGTTGCTATTGGATCCTCTATTGTTGTTGTTGTAGTTGTTATTTCGGGGTCCGTTGTTGTTGCTACGGTACCCGTTATTGTTGTTGTTGTTCCTTTGCCCTTGCTCTTCCTTCTTAGTTTGAGCCATCAAGAGCTCCTTCAATTGCTTCACGTCATTCTTCAACGACGTGAGTTGGTTGTTGTTGGGTTG